>OV281343.1:23348702-24598702 GCA_923062675.1 Marasmarcha lunaedactyla
GACTAAGCCTCTTAGTCTTCAAAGTGTTGCGCTGAGTTATGTTGTGCTTGTGCTGAGTGCAGTGTTGTGCCCAGCGTGAGTAGTCTGGTTTCAGTACCAAGGATACTTAACGGTGACAACGAATTTGTACTGATCCATTCCTTTTATTTTTATTTTATTCCTTTCTTCTATTTTATTTATTTTTCCTATATTTTCATATTTATTTTTATCATATCTGTGTGTTTTTCGTGTGCATTGGCCTTTCTGTCGGTAAAGGTTGACCCTAACGCGGTCAACTCTTTACCTGCGTACCCTTTTTAAGTTTTCTAAGTAGCGGCCTTCGGTGAACTACGGTTAGTTTTAAGCCATTCTCCTTAGCCCCCCTACCGCTGATAGGGAGGTTAGCCGCTAGGGTTCACTAGGTTACTAGGAATTCTAGGCATACTTTATATAATTATATATTTATAGTCCCGACACTCCATTATGGA
The DNA here is from genome assembly GCA_923062675.1 of Marasmarcha lunaedactyla. Lineage (NCBI taxonomy): Eukaryota > Metazoa > Arthropoda > Insecta > Lepidoptera > Pterophoridae > Marasmarcha > Marasmarcha lunaedactyla. The sequence goes on from OV281343.1 coordinate 23,349,170, forward strand.
CTTGAACAGTTTAATAAACTTTGCGCAATGCTTCGCACAGGCGCTCGTAGCGTCCGGCGCCAACATATCTGACGATATTCTAACGCAGGCCTTACAGGCAACAACCCCGGCCCCTCAAGCCAACCACGCCCAGACCCCTCAGGTCTTTAGTTCTCCCGCGTCTTCCGCGCCCTCATGCGCGACATGGACTGTATGTCGGACATGTCCTCGCGCAAATCACGTAGGAAGCGTACCGGAGCGATTCAGACTCCGCCGCGTCCGAAGCTTCGTCGGTTGCCGCCACTTTAACCCGCTCTCCTGAGCCCCCATTCCAATTAGTCGCCAAACGCTCTAAGAAGCGTTCGAAAGAAGCCGCGGTTTCTTCAACACCCGAGCCCTCCCCGGTGTCCTCAACACCCGCCCCCGCGCCGCTTATGTCACTCGAAGTGACCGCGTCTCCGTCGGTCCCGTCGAAACCAGCGACGCGCTGCACTCCCGTCCCACCTAAGCCTCAGCTCCCTCCGCCCGTCTTCCTCCGCGAAAAAGCGCGCTGTACCACGGTCTTTAACTTGTGCAAAGAGCACAAAATTAATTATCTCAAAGCGAATGACGCAGGCGATACCATTAAAATCCAAGTCGCAACCATCGACGACTTCCGCGCGTTCACTAGGCTCTTATCAATCGTCCGACCAATTAAATAAAATAGATTCATTAGTAAATGCCCTTACTGATGCTATCAACTCAGCCATCAGTGATAACGATAAGGGTGCTAAGCAAGGCAAACCCACGCTTCCCTAGCAATCTTAATAAATCAAGAACGCGGCTCTCCGGAGAGCCAAGAAATATCCCACGCCCGCCTATAGAACAGCTGTGAATCAGCTTCAACGTAAAGTTAGGTCTTGCCTCGCGGAACTCCAAGACGCTCAAATGAACGATCTCATGAAGAATATCTCCCCGTCCCACCAAGCGTACTATAGTATGGCCCGAGCCTTACACGTAGATACCGCCTCTCACGTTCCTCCTCTCACTCGTCCCGATGGCACTACTGCCTTCGAAGTCGAAGAGAAAGCCGAATGCTTCGCTGACAGCATTGCTACACAATGCTCGCCCAGTACCCAACCTGCGGATCCCTCCCACATCCAGGCGGTGAAGGACGAAGTCCTTCGCAGAGACTCTCTCCTCATCACCACCGACCCCGAAATCTCGCTCCTCATTAGAAACCAAAAGTCCAAAAAGGCTCCGAGTGCGGATGGAATTTCCAACCACGCACTTAAGCAACTGCCTCAACAGGTGCTTACCTTGTTAGCTATCATTTTCAATGCCTGCTTCGACCATAGCTACTTTCCAAAGCTTGGAAAGAAGCGACAGTCATTGGCATTCCCAAGCCGGGTAAACCTCTGAATATCCCGGCTAATCACAGACCCATCGGCCTCCTCAAGGCCATGTCTAAACTTCTCGAGAGAGTCATACTCTCTCGAATGCGGACTCTCAACGGATGGCGATCCCCTCATTATTCCCCATCAGTTCGGCTTTCGCGCTAAGCACTCCTGCCGACAGTAAGTCCATCGAATCGTCGCGTACATACTTGACCGCTTCTATCCGCGTCGTTATAAAACAGTCGCGGTTTTCTTTGACGTAGCCAAGGCTTTTGACAAAGTCTGGCACAGCGGTCTCGTTTATAAACTCTACGAAATAGGCTTACCGGATCGCCTAGTCAGGTTGATTGCGTCGTTTCTCAAACACCGTACGTTTCAATTTAAACATGAAGGCACGCTTTCCGCGCCTCGTCCCATAAAGGCTGCGGCCCCTCAAGGCTCAGTCCTCGCCCCTCTGTTGTACACCGTGTACACCAACGACATTCCCATCCCGGCGAAAGTTGTCGGACTCGCCCTCTTTGCCGACGACACCGCACTCTACACCAAAGGTCACAGTGTCCCGCAGCTTGTAACCAGACTCCAAAAGGCCGTAAACGCCCTCGGTGTATAGTTTCAAAAATGGCGCATCGATGTGAATCCAGACAAGTGTTCTGCGATTTGCTTCGACCCCAAACGCCGTCGTCCCGCTGGCGATCCCCACGTTCGAATGTTAGGCATTCCCATCCTCTGGAAGCGCAGTACTAAATACTTAGGCGTCACCTTAGATCCGATGTTTTCTTTTAAGCCACACGTCGATAGAGTTTTGAAACTCGCCCGTCACTACTTAGGCCGCCTAAATAGCATGTTAGGTAGAAAAATTAAAATGTCTTTCAGAAACAAACGTACACTTTACAAGGTCTGCGTTAGACCCGTCATGACATATGCCTCGCCAATCTTTGCCCATGCCAAACCTTCCCTCCTGCACAAACTGCAGGTAGTTCAAAATCTCTTCTGCCGTAGGGCCACAAACGCACCTTGGTACGTGCGCAACGCGGACCTGCACAGAGATCTTGAACTACCTACAGTGCAACAGCACCTAAAAACACTCTTAGAATCGTTCTTCAAACGCGCCGGAACCCATCCCAGTCCTCTAGTTCGAGATTCAGTCTCATATACTACTCCTGTCTTATATTCGAAGTTCAAAGTCACTAGGCCTAGGAATGCGCAAGCGTACTCTTCCACCAGACTGACATCGGATCTTGAAGCCCTTCTGGCCGCAAATTCAAATTGTAATCTTAACTCGAATTAATTTAACTTCTTTAATATTTATTTCATTTTAATTTAAATTAAATTTTATTTTGAGCACCTTCAGTGCTATGAATTCACCTTCAGTGCTTTGAGGACCGCCAGTGCTATGTAAATCCCAGCGGGTGACCCCTTCTGGGCCCCGCTAGTGCGGCCTCTTTCTCCAATAGGCCGTCGTTCAGATGAAGGCTGTGTGGCAAAAAATTGCACGAGTCATTCAGGGGGTTTTTTAGTGGGTATACTCTGGTAGGCTCGGAGTGACGAGTCCCACATAACTCCGATCGCGCGCGCGGAGTATGCGTACGAGCATTTTTTTTATTCCTCCTGCCCTCTCCGTGGAGGGGAACAAAAAAACGCATAACTTACAAGATATTCAATATTAATAATCAGATCACAAGTTGAAAAATCTCAAGTGTAACACAGCCTAAGTGTATCGTATGATTCGTGAATTGAAGGATTTCTTTCTCTTACTTACTCTCTCAAGATTTGTTGAAAAGGAAGGAACATAATTGATTTATTTTGTTTTAAAAAATTAATTAATTAAAAATAAAGTTCTATTACACATACATAACTGACATAATTGACCAATATTGATATTATAACATTATTCACTCGTAGTAGCGTCAGAAATATGTGGTCAAATCTGTCAAGTTTTAGAGCCCACGGTGTATATAAAAATCTCAGCTTTTATAATCGTAAAAAATTCTTAGAATTTGTCATCGTATCAAAATATTTTTTTTAACTGCGCCGATAGCAATAATTTTTTTACAATGGCATAAAGTTTATTTTTGCTTGACCTTACCTTCCGGATACGGCAATATCTTTTTTTCTGGTTGTATAAATACCCTTCCACAGAACTGTTCATAACATTCTTGGTGGCATCGTATTCTTTCATTTGATTTTTATTTATTGCGCTGGATGGTTGATTGCTCTAAGTATCAAAAATCTCTCAAATATGTTAATTTTGCGCCACGCACTCGCTATCTTTTTGTAACTACAATTTTCACAGTAGCAATTTCCTAAACAATTTGAATCCAAGCATCCAAGCAACAAAGCTCCAAAATGAGGTCAGCCAAGCCAATAAAACGCCTTCAACACCTTTTGTATCTTGTTCAAGAGTAATTGTGTCAGCGTCCTTAAACCTTTGTGAGGCCACTTATAAACTAGGTGGCGGGAAAACTTGCGCGTACTGCAGACTAGGTCACTACTGCATCTTACACCACTAAGTCTCTTGCTAAAGTTTAAGGTTTTTAAGCAAGTTAGTCTTAAAAGTGAACGCTCTTTTGACGGGGTAGTGAGGTAGGTTCGTTGTGTTACTTTGTTTGTCAAAGTTAGTACGGAGTAGTTTGTGAAATATTTAGATGGTAGAAGTTGCAAGTTGGACGAATGCACCAGGTTAAGGTATTTTTTGTTTTCATAATTTTCAATCGTTGAATTGTGTGAGTATGAGTCACTGAAACTCGTATACTTTTCAGGTAATGTTAGACTAATTACTCACACATTTTTGTTTCTAACCCCTGATACAAAAAGAGGAGTGTTATAAGTTTAGCTATCTCTGTATCTGTTGTCTGTCTGCAACATTATATCTCCCATACGAATGGACCAATTTATGATGTTTTGTTGTTTGAAAGCTGAATTAAGCGTTCGTATCCAGGTTTGGGGGAAATCGATTTAACCGTTCAAAGGTTCTATTCGTTCAGGCTTGGTCCGGTCAGCCGAGGTTTTTTAATTTGGGTTTACAAATAGTTTGTATTGTGTGTGGTTCGTGAGGAATTCGTATCATTGTAGGCTTTCACACTCCAATCGTACCAGTATAATTAGACAAATCTATAAAACATTATTTGTTTATCAGACATCTGTAGGACAGTGTAATGTGACCACTACTATTCTAAAACTTTGGCGTTCTCAAAAAAAAAACACTGAAAAGATATGCAAACTTTGTCAACTCATTTCTATCACTCGTTACCCATACAATCAGGCCGGCATCAATCGGGCCGTGTTGCAAAGCCGAACACGTATACGAGTATCCCGAAGTATCCCGAAAATGAACTTTCGGGAAAAATTAGGAAAAAAACGGACAATGCCATTCGGGTTTTTTATTATCGACCTCGTTTTAAACCCGACCGGCTAAATATGTGTAGTTGTTGGTTCGATGCGAAGTTTGCCGACCCAAATGTTCAGTCCCCTTACAACATATAATCGAAATCTTTAAGCCGGTATGAGTACAAGTTATTCAGTAAAGTGAGACTCCAACTAAAACACAAATAAAGAAAATTAATAATATATTTATTCAAAAACATCAGTCTTTATCAAAAAGCACTACATCAAAGCATTACAAACAACTGCTCAAAATCTCCTTAAGATAACTTGAATCAAAATTCCAAGAACTCCATCCCGCTGAAAACCTTTTATTAAATCTAAAATCGCTGAGTCAAAGAAATCTAATTAATGCATGAGAATTCTTAAGAAGCAAAACAAAAATCCGGAGTAGGTTCCCGCCTAGCGGAAATGCATCACTAAGTAAGTCCCGGAATCCCGGCGGATTTGTCCCGGGATAAGACCGTGCTCATCTGCATCGTGGTGCCGCTAAATTGTTAATTCAGAACGTTTTAAAACATACAAACTTTTGCCGGATTGTTTCACTGTAGTAGGGCGACCATGGGTAAAGTTTTTCGGGAAAATATTCGTTTATCTCAAGTTTATTTATATTTTAAAACAATTTATAGAATATAGGAATGAGACTCGCCAAAATAGACTTTATTTTCTAGATTTCCATTTATCCTCATAAATGTGTATTTTCCATGCACCTTTAAAGCTTCTAGATTTGGATAAATAGTAATACATTTTCGTCGGTGGAATCCCATAAGAATTGTACAGACTTACTGATTATTTCTGGTGTTTATAAACACGTGTGATTCTTTGGATAGTGGTTTGGCAAAATCCAAAATACCAACATAAAACATGCATTTCCGCATCATAAATGGACTTCATAATATGATACTATTTGATTTTGGGCCCTGCCTTGTCTGTTGAACTGTAACAAAGGCATTAATTTTAAGTTCAAATGATATTAAATTATATTCTATAATTCGCGGCTATTATGTGTACACAAGAAGTAAATAATATTTACCCGGCTGTCACAAAGAGGTTCTTGTTTTTCGAGTGTTTCTATGTATATTTTTTTCTTTTGCACGCTCTACAGGCTAAGCCGTTTGACGGAGTTTAACATATGAGGCGTTGTCTCACTATTTTTTCCTGGAATTCGTTTTTGTATTTGTCAAAGTATGCAGCTTTTTAAAGATTAACATTCACATAGTGGAAGTACAATTTTTTTTGAGGTCTGTTCTGGGGATTAAGACAATCCTTCCTATTTTGATCGCCATAATAATTACGTTGATGCGGTTTAGTTCCACTTAGAGGGAAGGAACAGCCAGTGCAATTACTGGAACAAAGCCATTCCTAATTAAAACGTAAAGTCTATTTTTCAATCAAATTCAATATTAATTTAAAAAACACCCACGATGGGTGTGGATGCCTCTTACCATTAGGAAGGTTGAGAACCGGTTTGCCAACTATGGAAATAGTAAAAGAATTGGTGCTAATTATTCCGTGAAAATGAAGAATAAGATAACATACTTGCAAAACACTAATAAAAAAGACAACGAGCACCTTAAAGTTTATTCATGCCTACGTATCTAATTAACTTTAAAAATATTCTCCAAATGCTCATCCTACTTAACTCAGAACCGCATCGCCACCCGAGTCGTAACTCCAGTGAGTGGATTTCATCGGAACTATGTGTCTAATTAATGCAACCACCGGCTTCTTGTTGACTCATTCGCTCGAGGATCAAAAGGAATGGAATTGTGGATTCCTAAAATAAATTTAATGGCCTGCGGCAGCAGTAAATACGATTAAGACTTTTAAGGATTAAACATCAAACACTCTTAGAATAATTTGATTCATATCATTTATATTGAAAAGCGATGACTGGATCCCGCGTTATTTATTTATTTATTTGGGTTTCTAACGAAAAATACACATCACAAATTAAATAATATAGCTGCAGTGTTGAGTCTTGTGCTTTTCCAGTTACAAGAAACCACAGCGTGCAAAAACTTAGAACAAAATTCGACTACTTAAAATTAATACAATTTAAAACAATTTAAAATTTAAAAATAAGGTAAAAATAAAATGTAAAAGTAAAATGATTTATAGCAGAGTTGAGCAAATACAGCAGTGATATAAAGGTCTAGGAACCAGCCTGTATTTAGTCAAGATATTCTTCTTGAATTTATACAAGTTGTTATAATGTTATGGCCGGGAACGGGTGCCGTTAGCGGATGTCCGCCGTTTGGATGGTTTTTGGCAGTGGAACCTAGCCGAGCTAACAGATGCAGTTAAGTTAAATTACTCTCATGAAGTTTCTTACCACTTCTTCAGGAAAGTTTTTCAAAACCAAACACCTTCTTAAAATAAAAGTAAAGCCTTGCATTATTTAACTTCAACAAGAGAAAGAAATTGTTTATGTAAAATAATGAGATCTCAATTTAAATATCTTGATAGTCCATTGCCAATGACCAAAATAACTTAAATAAAACCAACCAAAGCTATTGCGTAATATCTATGGCCAAGCTACCAATTAAGCATAGCTACCAACCTGACTAATTATCTGCATTAAGACTTCACCTCAAAATTGATCGACTTTCATTAACTTACCCATCACTCCCGCGAACCTATTTATTTTATAAGCGCTTTAATCCCGAATCGCTTTTACTTCTCAGTTGCTTTTATATTGAGTTATTTTTGGAGTTTTTTTTTTTTTTTTTTGAGAAGGAGTTCTTAGGAAATCTTTGAGAAGAAATTTTGTAACGATATAATGCGAAAGGCGTATTGTGAAGGCTATATTAAAGAATGAAATTTTTAATAAACCTTAAGTAGCACAAAAATAAAAGAACTTTTTAGGACAGTGGAAAATATAAGATAATTTTAAGAAGCATCGGGAAAAGAAAAACCGTCAGAAATTTAGAGGCGTGCCATGACAATTCTCATGAGGAATGGTGAATCTAAACAGTATCTTTTCACTTTTCTACATCCAAATATAAATTATAGCAAATTATGTAGGAAGACTAGACGTTTATTTTAGAAATAAATGTTGAAGGCTTACTGACCAACCAACATTATCGCTGGGATAATTTAAAAAATTTGATCCAAAAATGTTCATATAGACTTTATTACCATATCGTTTGATGCGATGAACTTCAAAAATATATTTTATATACTCTTTATCTAAAATAAAATATTCTAGCGGCTATAAAATACACGGTTTATTTGGTTTCTAATGCTTACATTATACTTTGTAGTAAAAACCTTCTTCTAAATGTTTGAAACATAGCTGTTATAATGCTAATAAAGTTTTCTCCATGTCTTTTACCGGATCAAACTTGTACCTATAATTATGTTCGCAACCGTCATCAATTGGTTCCTACGACACCCGATCACATCGATCTCCGCGGACCCAAACTAATATCTAAAGAAAAGATTTCAAGAAAACTAATTTAATTACAAGTTTCTGTCGCCAGAAACACGCCGATTACCTTCTTCTTAACACGCCAGGAAAAGAAACTCGCTTATTAAGTCTTAAGGGAATTAGCCAAGTTTAAAATTACACAATAAATGAAGCTAATAAGGGGACTCTAGGGGTCTTGAAAAAAGTTTAAAATTAAATCCTTAGAAGAGCTTGTTTGAGAATTTCGTCCACGAAGCTTCACACTTTTTGGTATATATAACGCAATGTTCCTCGACCTGTGCTCCGACCAAAATGTAGTAAAGTGCATTCTTCACGGAGGGCACCGCTATAATTTGTTCACTTCATAAATAAAAATCTATAAGTATTCTTATAACCGGTGATCAAAGTTTCTTTTATAGTAAACAACTTCAACGAACGTTGATATTTTCGAAATTAAGTTCCCCAGAAGAGTTTATCTTTGTCTCCAGTATCTAATAATTCTAAGGAGTCTTTGCTTGTCATCTTTTAACAATGTTTTCATAGTTTGGCATCGTTAAAACAGCCACGTGTATGTTAGAGGAGAATTTTCGTGTGTCTTATCATTACGTATTTAAAAATAATTGTTGGTTGGGTAGGTAATTTTTCTAGGTCTTTTCAGTTAGGTTAACTAGATAGATATGCGTTAACTCGCAAACGGGTGCCGTTTGAGGGTGTTCGTCGTTTGGATACTTCGGTGGAGGGAAACTTGCCGAGCTAACAGATGCAGATAAGAATAGTTTTGTATAGACATAAAGATACAAGATAAATTTATTTTGAAAAAATGATACCTGTAAAGTTTCTTGCCAGTTCTTAGTCCCGAAGGTTTTTCAAAACTGGCGGTAGTCATGCTTGACTTGACGTCAATAAGAACAAGTAGTTGTCAGTGTTGAGAAATAAATATTTGAATTTGAATTTGAGCCTGCCTATAAAATTCAAAATATTTTATTTCATCATCAGCTTCGCAGGAGTAGCAGAGCATATATTTGTCGCAGTAGCTGTTGCGTTGAGCATGTTTGAAGGATTTAAATGTAACGTACCTAAGTTTGTCCTACTTGAATTGTTTTAGTGTTTTTGTTCCCTATCCTGCAAGTATTTGAAAAAGTAAAGAATCACTACACTACATTATAAAGTGAAATAAACATATATTCGCAAATATCAATTTTAATCTTACCTATCTAACTAAAGGCAACACAAGAAAATGTAGCCTTAATCTTTAAAGTGATTCACTACGTACAACAAGACCGCCGTATCACAAACCCAAAAATAAAACTTATCAAAATTTAAGAACTTTGACTACTTAAGTCTTTGACCAAACATATGTGATCGAAGACCTTACTACTTAACTAAGGCACCACAGACAACATGTTGTAGAAAACAAATTCTTCTTAAGGTTCCTTTACAGTCATTAAAATCTGTAAAAGACACTACGGCGACTAGTCGCTTGGCTAACATAGCAACAGTGGCTGAATTTATTTTGTCGCGTGATAGTTTTAATTTTGCAATAACTCCTAAGGTACGATTTTTAATTTTATGGTGAGCATGAAATTCTCATTTAATTTTATAAGGATTAATATCTTTTAAATATAAAGCTTTCCAATTACCTCATTTATATAATCATATTTTTAAACATTAAAATGGGCGTTGCAAGCTATCTATAAAAGATAAACATACGCCATTTCGGACTTTTTTGTACCCTACAAAAGAGGAACATTTCCAGCATTAATTGTTTTTTATATCTCGAAGGCAGCATTTTCGTTGAAAGCTCCCAGTCAGCTGAATTTTTTTTTATGTATTTAACAATTATTATATTTCAGCCAATTTACAAAAAGTATTGTATGCATATATCTACCTCTTGAATCACTTTCTCCACTGGTGACAACCGTATGAAAATCCGTTCGCTAGTTTTTGAGAGTTTATAGCGTTCAGACAGACAGACGCGGCCCGGAGACTTTGTTATATAATATGCAGTGCCTGGAAAAGTGTATATTTTCATGAAATAAAATGAAATATTTATTTTTCTCAACATTGACAATTACTTGTTCTTATTGATGTCAAATAAAACATGACTCTACCACTAGTTCGAAAAAGCCTTCGTGATGAAGAACTGGTAAGAAACTTCAAACAAGAACCTAAAACTGTATATTTTTTCCAAAATAAATTTACAGAGTCTCTTTATGTCTATACAAAGTTATCTTGTCTTCATCTGTTAGCTCGGCAAGTCCTTCTCCCCCCAAGTATCCAAACGACGAACACCCTCAAACGGCACCCGTTCTCCAGTTAACGCGGGGTCCAGCCATCGCCCTCCTCAGCCATGTTAGAGGGAAGTGAGCGACCCGTCACCCGACGCTACCATAAGAAGACGTACTTTAGTGACAATGACGCTTTAGATATTCTTCGGGACGATTGTTGGACATGTTTTTACATAAATCACGTGATTAATGAGAAAATTTGAAAACGTTATGACTTCGGTTCTTAAAACACCAAGAGGGAAGAGCCGGCGGATAAATCAAGTATGTTATTAGACTAGGCAATGAAAGAAACAAGCTTACTATCCGGATATCTAAAGGTTTTCCCATTTCACACAGTTCCTGGTAATTTTAAATTTAGTTCAATTTAACTAAAACTAACTCGGCAGCCAGTAATTATTGCTTAAGAAATGAGATATTGATAACTATAACGGGTTCTATAAAATAATTTTCGTTCCGTTTTGCTCGTGAAATTTACTTTTGAATTACTTACTACAATATATCCGCATAAACTGCGACTAAAATCGTTGTCTTTTCAAAATAACTCATTCATTATTTGCTTTATCCTTATTAAATTAATAAATATTTGAGTACAGCTTAATTTTTTACTTACGTTAACATTGAATGTTACCTATCTTGCTGGCATACCCTACAAAGACCATAAAGATCTAATTATAATAGATCTTTACATAAATAAGTTAAAAACTAATATATTACGACTCTGTGAACCGTTGTGTGACGTATCTAGAGATGGCCGTGAGTTATGTTTATAAACGTACATCTTGCTGCCAATTTTTATCAGGGTGTAATTGGTTATTTTTACTGCACTTCATTACAAACGGACAATTTCACAGTCATTTGGTTTCGTATTAAATCTTAGCACGAGATCTGAATTTTGCGTAATCATGCGTCACACAACGCGATTCACAATATGCTTACATTTTTTATTTGTTTGTCTGTACTTTCGGTAGTTTTTGTATTCTGTAGTGAGATGTACGATGTGGCTGCTGGTATAGATTATTCCGCGTTAGCTGGTGAAGCAGAAAAGAACAAAGGAGATATTTTGAATTTTCTAAATAAATCTGATATCAGAGCACAATATCAGAGCTTGTACGATTCTTTAGTGAAAAAATTGAGTGGTGAGTAGTGCACTAACAATGCATTACACAATATCCGTGTCGCAGAAGGATGGTATAATTAGCCGTTTTACTAAACAGCTAGTCGTTTTGCAAAAAAGTATGCTTTTTATACACTAGTATGTCAGTTTCATACTGGCGCTTCGCCGGGTACTGCCGCACATACTTTGTGCTCTGGGTAAGCGAATATCGCAGTATATCAACAAGTTTCTAAGTTACGTAATAATTGCAGATTACTTGCTTTATAAATAACTATTCTACAGAATGGCTAGTGGATTCGCTAAATACTTCGGTTTTGCCAAAATTGTGTAAAACTGCTAATTATACCAATTACGAGTACCTGCGACATAATTATAATCGTATCAGATGAAAGTTTTACCATGCGCAACCTTGCCATGCTTATAAGTTAATGCTTAAAAAGCCTTTATCTACTTCAAAAGTGTAACTGTGTACTTAGCCACTTGCCGTATTGTTTTTTAATTATATTTAGTAAAAGGTTTTTAAAATATTTTAAATGAAAAAGAAAATACAGTGCAAACCTTGCTGCGACTTTTATCTTTAACTATAATAATTCTTTTTAATACTTCATATTTATAATAAAGAAAATCCATGTTATCTTTAATTAACAATAATTATTATCGATATGTATCACTGTACAGTAAAACAACATAAATGTTATAAAAATTTGATAGCAAGTTTACTTTAATAACAAAAGCGAATTAAAATTCTGGTTTATTTCAGAACCTGACCATCGAAGAGGTAAGTAATCAAAATGTGAATTAATTAACCGTTCATGTTTTCGATCAATTATTTAAAAACAACATAAATTAAACGGGAGTAGTTAGCTCCAAGTTTTTTTTGTTTATCTTCCATTTTACTTGATGGAACATGACCCAAGCCTCTACATGTAATATTTCGAGTAATTTTCGAATATTAAGTAGTTGGGTCATTATTTGAAGTAGTAAATTGGTGTTCAGATCTATTAAAATTAAAACCATAAGAATAGTAGAAAACTTTATTGAGGCTATGAATAGAATTCACTTTAATTAATTGCACTATGTTGGTTTTTCTTTTAAAATTTAAAATATTCTTTAAAATTTTTATGAAACAACTTTAAAACATGAATTATCATGTTTTTTTCTAATTCATGTTTTTTTGTAACGTGGTCCGTTCGGGTGAAAGTAGACAATATGTATCGTATAAATTAAATAAAAGAAAAATACTGACTACCTCGGTAGTTCTAGGTGACAAATGTTGCTGAGTAACTATGACATTCAAAGAGAAATAATTACCAAATTTCTAATTTTTTCCGAAACAAACCTTCACTTTAGTGGTCACTAATATTTTGCAGATTTTTTCCATCTTTTGGGTTGTACGAGTTTTTGAAGAGAAATTTTGATAACGGGTAACACTTGAATTAACTTTTATTTATGTATGTATATGAGTATATGTAGGTTTATTTACGGTGTTAAGTATATAATTTGTGTATGTTTAAAGTGGGTACACACTACTTTGTTATAAACTAATCTCTCCTCTCACAGGTCGGCTGGAAGAGATTTCTTTTAGAAATAAGCCGTACCTTTGTACATATTTAGTTTATAAGGCTTTTTATATTGTTTTCATATGTGTGTACAAAAACTGTTAAATAAATAAAAACAAAGCTATAATATTTTTATTAATATTTTATAAAAGAATATTATTTATAGCTGAAGTAGAATTTGTGTCAAAGCTCATCCATCACTTTTGTTTCAAACAGTAGGTATTCAGGAGAAAACATCTCCGATTAATCTAATTACATGTTGAGCCAATGGGACACAGCAATATATTGCAAATTTGAATATAGTATTTTTATGTCCTCAAAACAAAACATTGTTGAAATGGTAAAGTGCTTGTTCGTCACTTTTGTACCCATTGTTTTCGTTCTCATATGGACCACGAATGTGATCGGTGATCATGAAGTAAGACAAAGAGGTAAATTTTCTCTCGTCACGCTTAAATCATGCCCCTCGGTGCATTTTTCAAGAGTATAGTTATATTTTTCTTTAAAAATGGTGACAAAACCCTTTTGAGCATTTTTAGACCCATATCACAACTAAGCCATATGTGCAAGTTGTTCTCGAATCGTCTCACGCGCAGCAAGACCGAGGCGCAGTTCACGCAGGCACCCCCACAAGATATAATGACGAGGTCGTTACAGTTGCTAGAAGGCAATGAATGAGGGCTGCGCAAGACCGAAGCGCAAATCCTTAGGAGAGTCGTTTGTCTTGCTGTAAAAGTCTTTCGGCTAAAAGAAGAAAAAGACGAACCTAGAAAACAAGTACTGAAAATACCTCTCCATCTTACAATAGAATACAACATATTGGTTAGGCCAAATTAAAAAACAATATTACAGAACAATTCTAGCATATCAAATACATTTGACAAATCAGGCGGCCTTATCGCTCACGAGCGATTTCTTCAATGCAACTTGCAGCGAGGATATATCTTTAGAGAATACTTTATCTAAAGCGTCATTGTCACTAAAGTACGTCTTCTTATGGTAGCGTCGGGTGACGGGTCGCTCACTTCCCTCTAATATGGTTGAGGAGGGCGATGGCTGGATCCCGCGTTAACTCGTGAACGGGTGCCGTCTGAGGGTGTTCGTCGTTTGGACACTTGGGGGGAGGGAAACTTGCCGAGCTAACGGATGCAGAAAATAATAACTTTGTATAGACATAAAGAGACTCTGTAAATTTATTTTGAAAAAATATACCCGTGAAGTTTCTTGCTAGTTCTTCTTCACGAAGGTTTTTTCGAACTGATGGTAGTAGAGTCATGTTTTATTTGACATCAATAAGAACAAGTAATTGTCAAGGTTGAGAAATAAATATTTCATTTACTGTGTGTACTTTATACTTTGTATATCAAACGATACAAATACTAGGGTGGATTGAAAAGTTCGCGGCCTAACATAGATAGCGTTGTCATATTATTATAAAACTATCCTCATATGAAAGCTTGACTCTTTCTCGGTCTCTGTGCAGTTTTTCTCTGAGATACATGGGTAATTATTTTTTTATTGAACATTAAGTGAGAGTAAGTTTCGAAATAATCCAAACAATGGAAGAGACCCGGATCTCCGACCCCCAAGAAAGCCGAGGTGTGTTTTTCAGTAAACAAGGTAATGTCATCGGTTTTTGGAGATTCTAAGGCTGTCATCTTGGTTGATTGCTTAGAAAGAGGTCAAACTATAAATAATGCATACTACTGCACACTATTATGTCGTTTACTGATACAAATTCTACATACTGTAACGTCATTTACACGAAGAAATAAAGTCTAAAAGACCATGATTGTTGACCAAGAAAGTTTTGTTTCATCAGGACAATGCTCGTGTTCACACATCTGCAGTATCGATGGCTCAAATAGTGAATTGTGGTTTCGAATTGCTTCTTCGTCCCCCTTATTTACCTGACTTGGCACCTTCTGACTTCCACCTATTTCCAAAACTAAAAAAACACTTAGGTGGAATGAAATTTTCTACCAATGAGGAGGTGAAAGTGGCCGTAGATGCCTTTTTTGAAGACCTTGACGTGACCTTCTATTTAAATGGGAGCAAGTCTTTACAGGACCGCTGGACTATGTGCTGTGACCTAGGAGGAGAGTATGCAGAAAAATAAATATACATATATTACTAAATTGCATTATTCCTGTGTTTTCTTATTGAGCCCGCGTACTTTTCAATCCACCCTCGTAAAATAACACATAAATTATTTTATTTTGTTAATATAACTAAGACAATAGAAAGTTTTGCTACAAATCAAAATATAAATATACTTAGAGGCAAATACATATTAAATAAAGTAAATTAATAACAAAAGTGTGAATTAAATCAGGTTAAGATTTTAATAACTCCTTTGTTATTGTGGATAATGTTTTGGATACGGTGTAGGTCAGTTGCTTTAACAGAAAAAGAACTGTGGCAAAACCGTGTTTGAGATGGTGTTAATAAGAGACATCCCGATGAAGATCGCAGGCATTTTAAGTAACTAGATAAGTGTCAGGAATACACAATACAACAGAGAAAGTATCTGAGCATTTCTACGAAAGCGAATAGGTAGCCATTTGAGTTTATTACGAGAACAAGAGATGTGATTGTTGACGAAGTTAAAAATTATGTGATTGGTTGAAGTGAATTGCGTTTGTTAGCTAATGACAAGAAATAGGAACCAATGTGGCATCAGTGGCGAGTAAATTCAAATAAAGACATTCATATTTTTCTCTATTATAAATTCTGTATCATAGATGGTTAGCATAAATGAGATTTTACAACTTATTTAAATACGTAGTCTCCAAACCCGCATTTGGCAAGTGTAATGGGCTGTAAATTGCCTAGTTGGTCGAGACCGCTGAGATGTTCCTGCATGGGGTGTGGGGTATTAGGGCTGTTGTGTAATAAGTAATAAAATAGTAAAATATACCAATATCTTTTGATTGTAGACATAGGGTTCATAGTGGCACTTGTCGCTTTTAACAAAGATATTATTATTTGTATTAAAATAGAATACGATTTCGAAAACCTTTAAAAATTACAGACTTTCTCATACTGACCCATCTCGATGAATTACCCTTATAAGAGAAAACTTAAGATTGCAACATAAATTGCATCAATAACAGACGCAAATGCAAAATTTTCAACAAAATGAACACCTCAATTAATGACATCTCTACTAAAAAGACGTTATAGGTAAAGTTTTGTCCCAGGGTCAACCAGACGCATAGTGTCCGGGTTGAACACATCTATAGCCGCTGTTCCGTGGCAGGTGTCCCTCAGGGAGAAGTCCTACCCGATCTGCGGCGGCGCCATCATCACTGACCTGTGGATCATCACGGCAGCTCATTGCCTGCTTAGGTGAGGACAACCGTTATAATATTCATTTGTTTTATTTGACAATTATAAAAATTAATAAATGTATAAAAGCTTACAGTGCTTAAGAAGTACGGTACTTTTATCTCACTATACCACGTTCGGTTTACTTCTAGTTAGTAGTCGACCACGTGTGCAAACAAGGTGATACACCTAGATATATAGTGTGTGCGTAAGTAAGCGTGTTAGTTGTCCGATCCACCACATTGGACACTAAAAACTACAAATAAAGCGAACCTCGCTTCGGGAGATCGGGAGTACTTTACAATACTTATGGAGACTGGTGCCTGACACGTGGTCATTCCATGTCCAGAGCCACAATTAGGCAAGTTTGACAGGTCGTCCTCGTGCAAGACCGACACGACATGTTATTAAAGAAGTATGTTTTAGCGAAGTTTATAAGATTGATAACGTGCTGTCAGTTACATTTATCAACTATTTGAAAAACTGATTTGTTGCTCTGGTATTGAAATTTTTTTTTGAATATGCTAATTTAATTAAAGAGGCTCGAGTTTACCAATAAAAGGTCGTGGTAAGTATCTCGTACGTTCTTAAATTATTGTTAAAATAACGGCGATAATATAAAACACTAATCTTAGATCACCTCTAAAATTTTACAAACGTGGCACTAATCCTAAGACACCAGAACGAAAGTACATAATGACAGGTATCTTGTAAACATACTCCATATCAAGACACAATATTCGCAGTTCGGGGAGGTTTTGATACGATTTTATTTTCCCAAACATATTGTTTGTCAGGACTTTGCCCGAATCTATGCTCCCTGTGGGTTTCAATAACATTGTATTCGTAGCTGGTACATCGAAGCCAAACGACAGATTGTCAGGGAAGTTTTCAACCAACTTTGTGTGTCAGATGAAACCATAAAACCGTTTCAAGATAGGAACGAGAACTGATCGCGAAATTGGTATAAAAAGTTTATTGTGGACATTTTTTACCGCGTCCCCTTTGGTTATTTATTTGAAGTGAGTGTTTTATTCGTGGCGCGCGTCTTGTTATTGGAAAAAAGTGTAGATGTATGGTTTGATTTAAAATTGAAATATACAAGGTTTAAAGTTCGATGCATTATAAGACTTTCGCCAGACTTAATCATCATGTATACCACTCGTTTAAACAAATCAAAAATGTTCAACTTATTGGGTTTTCGGGAAGCCATTGTAGATTTCACTATCCGCTTCCTGGAAGAACCGCCATCAGTGTTACAGTACAAAGTTTTAAATTTATATGTTAATTAAAATTTATTTACTTTAACTTCCAAGATTAGTTTACATTATTGACTAATTTATTAGAAACTAAAGTAAGAGAATTTAAAAGAATTTTAAAATTTTGGAATAAGTTATTCAAAAACATCCTTGAAATTCTACTTTATATTTAAACCAAATAAGTAAGATTAAAAAGATAACCAATTAGAGGTTGTTATTGGAATTTAATTGGAATATTAAATATGTGGCTCATAATTCTGCCTATATTTTAATGGATTAAAATAAGCATATTAAATGAAAATCAAAACAAGACACTGAAAGGGCCCATTTTGAAATAAATATCCTGCGATTCAAGCGCAGCTGTCCAGATTTAAATAGCACTGAGATTTAATGTAAGCAATGAGATCACACAACAGGTTTAGAAAATAAAAGCGCTCCTATAAAATAAAGTAAGTAATTAAAGAAGCTACCATTCGATTTTCAAACAATCCCCAGAAAGCATTTACAAACATAATTTATCACTATACAACTACTATAAACACGACTGCTTTATCCCCGTGCCTACGTCTAGCGTTCCTTCGTTTTGTTTATTTCCTACTTTAAAGCTGGCAAGATGTGATAGAATTACAACGACATGAGATTTCGGCCTCCTCCGATTTTACGACGCCTCCGACAATATTTATTGTCACGTATTCCGAGACCGATCCGTTTTCCGGAAAAATGGCCGGTTTTATATGAGTTCAATATCACACGTATTTGGACCGAATGCCCCATTTTACAAGGGTTTTACTCTCTTCATTGTATCCAAGTTTCAATGTATATTTTACCAAGGGTATTTTTTATTACCAGCCTTTAGATACCATCTAAGTTATGACGTTCTGTTGTGAGAGTTTTTGTATGATGTGTTCATTTTTCTGAATTTTTTAACCGTATCTACGTAAACCTTTTTTAATATGTTGGTATGGTTAAGTTTAAGGAAAATCAATTCAGCAGCTGTTTTTTTAATTAGATGTCTGAAAACTACACTATTATTACTATTCACCCTATACTATTTATCCATATTTATTTTAAACAACTTTTAGGTTCCGAGCCAGCGACGTGAGCGTACGAGTGGGATCCTCATGGAAGACCCACGGCGGGGAGATGTACGACGCCAAGCAGATCATGCATCACCCCAAGTACGTCAGCAAGACAAAGGCAAATGACGTGGGGTTAGTCGAGCTATACACGCCTTTGCGGTTCTCGCCTAAAATATTGCCCATTGGTAAGCTTGTTACTGGAGACCTTTACCGTTCATTTGATTATTACCCAACCGATAACACCGTTACACAAAATCCATTCTTTGACTTTGTGAGATATGAAGCATTGCTCATTGCAATAAAACAAAAAATCTAATTGATATAAAAATACTTTTGTAACCTATACGTACTTAGTCATTTATATTACGTTAACACGTAATGCAGTATTTAATCAAATTTTCAGTATTTTTTAAGGCATGTGATATTTTGAGAAAACAATTTTAATATCTCTGATTTCTCTGCGCTATTTGTGAAGACGATGCTACTAGATTCTGTCACATAGAGGTTAAAATGAGAGTCAAATTAATTTGCGCATTTTCGTTAAAATACGCTAGATCGCATTATTCTGGAGGCTGTTACTAACAAAATAAGTCGTAGAAAAGTAACATCTCAGAATGAATTATAAATGAGCATCTGAATCCTTTTCTTTAAATACCGAATTAAAAACGTTCTACTTTGAATCTAAAATCGAAAGTTTTATCGATTTTTAATGTGTTTACGTTTACATCAATTCACAACTCCATATTTCTTTAAGAATGGCATGTTAATGATGAAACATAAGTATAATCATTATAAAGTTTATTATTCCAATTGTAAAACATCTATTGTAGAATTAGCATCTTAAAGATCAATAAGTAACAATACATTTTCTTTACAACAGAATAATAAATCACCAAGCTTTATTCAATACCTCCATACACGAGCTAGTCTACACAAAAGCCGTATCCTGGGTGTAGACAGAAGGTTGTTTTGTAATATTCATTTTCGAACAAATCCAGAAATAACCCGTTTTCGGGAATTGCTTTTATAACTTTGTTTGGATTATTGAATATTTGCTTACAGTTGCTACGTATCCCATATGAAATGAAGTTAAAATACTTGCAGCAATGATCGGATGTTATCCCAATACTTGTTTATTCAGTTATTTATACCTGCAGCAAATTCAATGTCTCATACATAAGGAGATTTTTCACGACTATTGTTATCCAAAAATGTTTCCAAAAAAGGCTACTTTTCTTTATTTCTTGAGTGTTATATATTTCTCGTTTAATAAGTTTCAATACTGTGTTTTCATTTTATTATTGTATTAAAATAAACTTTATTTTTTAAATTTAAAAATATATGTACTGACGTACTGAACGCTACATCGGTATTCGATATTAAATTTTAGATGCCAATGTTGAATTCATGGGATCCACTCACAAAATAGGCAAGATTTACCAGCAGAAGGGATACTGATTTTTTTAAAGATGCTAGTTGTGAAAAAGAAGATTTCACTTATTTTTTTTAGGTGTGGTAGCAAAATTTACAAAAATCCCGGCTGGCCAAGGCGCAGTAGTTTCTGGATGGGGAAAATTAAAGGTATGTATTATATTTTTATCAATCAAACTTATTTTTACTCTTATTTACTCTTTTTACAAGCTACTTACAATGCCTTAGATACATTCTTGTCGATAGTGTTGGTTGAATGGCAAGGCTGACGAAGCAATTACTACCAAATGGTGTACCCAATCACAATAAGCTACAATTTGGCTCATTCTGATTGGCTACACCATTCGGGCTTTATGCAAGTCGATACGTTTGAGTCGTCTCGCCAAAACCCGAACGGCTTTGGGCGGGAGGCATTTTCCCGAAAGTTCATGTCCAACCCAAACGCTCCGGGATTACAAACATTATCTTACATTAACATAATTTCAAGGTTTAATATTAGCTACTCTTGACTCTAACAAAATAATAGCTAATTGCATAGAGTGTTAAGTAATAAGTGAAATCTCAAGGCAGATTACTTTTGGTGTATACTCTCAAATTAGCATAAAAACACACAGATAACAAGAATATATCCATGACTTATAAACAAAGTTCAGTGATTGCAAAAGTGACAAGTTCAAGATCTCATTTTGGGCAGTATTACTGGTCTACCTGACAACCACTATAATCACGCGTATGGTTGTGTGGTGAAAGGAAAGGAATAGCCATCGTCGGGCGACGCCATGTCTCTAGGAAGCAATTTTTGTTTAGCAAGGATTGTTTGGGCGTTATTAAATTACCTGTTAACCAAATGAACTACCTTAATGAAAGCTCATAAAATAAATAATAATACTAAATCCCCAGACAAACACACCAACTGTACGGCCCCGAAGTAAGCAGAGCTTGTGTTATGAATGACCATACAGCGAACTGCGGGGAACCCAGAATAAACAAACATATATAAGTAACAAACAACCATGACCCGAGAAGTAATATCTGTATTTATCACACAAATTAATGCCCCAACCAGGATTCGAACCTGGGACCTCCAGCGTATGAAGCAGTGCTACTACCCGCTACACCATTTTCCATATTTTCCAGGAAGGCGGTCCCAGTGCGATGTTCCTGCAGGCGACCACAATCAAGACGATCGCGATGAAGTTGTGCAAGAGCTCGGGGTTGAACCACCGCGCCATCGACCCCTCCACCATGTTCTGTGCTGGTTCCTTCACGCAACCCTCTCCCGATGCTTGCCAGGTTGGTGTTCAAATGATTTCATGAGATATTTTTAGTAGATGCTCTGTGCATATGTATATGCATAACAAATGATGAAAAGTACCAATATTAAATACATACCTACATATATTATTCTAGATAATTTGGGCTAGATAATGTGGTGTGTTAGAAATATTTATTGATTTATTTATTATAGTTATAAAGAGAAAATATTTGTTTGTTAAATTGTAATGGTAAAGTCTGGAACAGCAACATATTTTACAAAAGAAAATTTCAATGAGATCTGGAGCTACGAATCTTTCCTTTAAGATTATTCCAACCGGGATATCACACACAATATGGGTTCGAAGCTCGTATGCACGATGGGCAAAAAAACACTGGAATAGTTACATACGCGCTCACAAATGAATGAAAATTTATGACGCATGCAGCTAAACCAGGTTGGAAATATTTTTGCATTCATTATTGACAATAAATAATACAAGTTTATATTGTAGTTTAAGAACGAGTAATAATACGGTGTGAAACTTTTTGCTTTCGGTCGTGTTGTCTGTATTACATAACTCAAAACACAAATGCGTATCAAAACTGATTCGGCTGTAGACACACGTGAGATTTGAGTTTTGTAAATCCAGGGGCCTGAATGTTCTGAGTGTACGTGTTAATTTTTTCGGACTTCTATAACAATGTAAAATTTTTGTTCTTCAGGGTGACAGTGGAGGACCAATAGTCAGCAACGGCATCCTCGTGGGAGTGGTATCGTGGGGGCTTGGCTGTGCACGTGGAAACTTTCCAGGGGTCTACACCAGAATATCCCAGGATGAAACTTGGGACTGGATACACAATACCATCAAACTCAGTCTTCCGACCCAAACTTAACAAAGTTAACTAAAGTCTGATTTTACATGTTTCCTAGTTTTATTTTTTTTGCCAATACTTACTTTTGCCCATTCGTGACCACAGCTGTAAGATGCTCTTCGTTGATCAGTTCTGTGCTGTTTAGGGAGAAATATGTGTTTTACCTGACGGTCATGTCAACAAAGAACAACTATATATAAAACTGTATAACGGCATTTGCTTACAAATGTTGACCAAAGAGTACGAGCTTCACCTTCACTTCACGCCGTGATATTTTTATGAAATTTTAATGGAGAGTTAAATCAAAATCACAATTTTGTTTCATACAAAATTCAAACGCACCTACGACGATGTCCAAAACTGTCAGTGAAAATTCGCACTCAGAGTTCCGCATCATCATGGTATCGTATTTTAGTATGTACTTGCTGTTTTTTGCCAACAGAACACAGAAAGAGGTTTTGCCCACGGCTTTTGCACAGTTCTATTTATATATTTACCTATTTTTTTGTACACACATATGAAAGTGTCCTTCAAGCTGTAATCCTCATATTTGAAAACTCAATGAAAACGAATATTGACAGTGCTAAAAAAATAGTCATGCATGTAAAAAAAATAGTCGTATTTCGCCGTTATAGCTATAGGTTGGTGAGGATTATGGCTTGAACGTCAAGCTGTAATCCTCATCGTAAGCAAACGGTAAGGTCTATCAACTTGGTTGAAGTTCCAAAAAATAGTCATGAAATAGTCATAACGACATGCCAAACCTCAGAAATATTCGATGAAAGATTCCAGAGATATAAAGGTACCCTGGTGAGGATTATGGCTTGAACATTTGAAAACTTCAAATTTCTCCGGGACGCCTACGACTTTCAGTTTAAAGTTTGTGCCAAAAATTAGTCATGAAATAGTCGTATGAAACGAAAATAATTTTGATCTGATTTCATTTGAAAATAAAAACTTCTTATGTTCCCTACATTTCTATGGATGTACAGTCACATACAAAATTTGCTGTACACACGTGCTGCAGAAGGGCCGGGCGGCGCTTAAGACAAAAAGGTTGTTTGCTTTATTGAGCGTGGTGTATTCACGACTATGATATTGTTAGAAAATTACCAAGTAAGTATGTCACTTCATTTATGTATTTTGTTAAGTTATATTGTTGATTGTGCTCAAAACAAAAATATGCTACGTTGCAATTACTTACATAAACATACATAAATAAATTCATGCTTCCCTTGTACTTTATTCAGTTTTGTTAAACTTTTATCATTTGTAATATAATACAGTATCGTTGGCGTTCCTATTCATTATATATAAAGTAAATGTTATTATTGTCGCAGATAATACGACGCAAATTATGCGTCGTAAATAATCTCAGTGGCGTTCGAATAAGATTTTTTTTTTGACGCCGAAGCACACCCTCACCGGAGGGAGGTGAAAGATGCGTCATGCATACCACCACAGCAAAATACCGAATTCTGCAGGGGTGTTGTGTGACTCACCAGAATGGCACCTACCCACTAAAAACCACCTTGTGCTGTGGCAATATTTTACCGTTAGCCTTCATCGGAAGCGACACCCGTTGGGAAGCTGATGCGCTGGCGTAGACCCGCTAGCGGGTCATCCGCCGGATGTGAAAGTTGCACTGAAGGTGCTCAAATGGACATGAGTTGGGGGCCACAGAGGTCGGCCGAAGCTTGACTGAGGGATCAATCCATTTAAATGAACCTATAATGAATTGAGAAGGGAAATATGCTCCACCAGAGCTAGTAATCGCTCTGTAGGAGAACGCGAAGCCTTAAGTCTACGGGCTAATACTGAAATTTCCCTAACATCGACATGTTTGATTGCTTTGCAGACGATACTCATATAGTGTATCGAGGAGTGGAATATCGTGTATGTCACTGGAGGTGGGGGACGCGGGAGGGCCTAGGACCAGAGGGGCCTGAGGGACGGGGGTGGCCTGAGGGGCCAGTGGGGCCAATATAGTGGCGAGTTGAGGGAAAAATTTAAATTGTAATAAATATGGATACAAATTCTAAACGTTTTTCTTTTTGTTTAAATATTTTGTAATGCCTACTACATTTGTGTTATTTTACGGGTAAAGGTACTTAAGGTATTTACTTAATAGTAGCGTTAACTTAATATTAACGTACCTAAGGTATTAACGACTATTATTACACCAATGATTTCCACATTCACTGTGGATTACAAAAAAAACGTTAACTTAAAATCGACCGTAAGGTACTTACTTTCCTTTACCTATAGAAAGACACATTTATTCATACTTACAACCAGGGCACGGAAACACGTTCTAAAAGTCCAAATCGCTGTGGCGTACCTACAACAAATGCCAAGTACATTACAGTAGTACATTACATTACAACAAATGCCAAGTACAGTCAATGATAAGTACTACTTCCAGGTACCTATTACAAAACCGATTTCAGAGCCCTATCTGCAAAGTTTGTTTACAGTAATGGAAATGAGTAACAAACCAAAAGAGCGCAATTTTTTACTAAGCAAAAAGAAATGCTGATTTTGTACACGACTGTACATCCATAGAAATGTAGGGAACATAAGAAGGTTTTATTTTTAAATGAAATCAGATCAAAATTATTTTCGTTTCATACGACTATTTCAAGACTATTTTTTGGCACAAACTTTAAACTGAAAGTCGTAGGCGTTCCGGAGAAATTTGAAGTTTTCAAATGTTCAAGCCATAATCCTCACCAGGGTACCTTTATATCTCTGGAATCTTTCATCGACTATTTCTGAGGTTTCATCATTATCATCATCATCAGCCCATATTTGTCCACTGCTGGACATAGGCCTCCCCAATTGTACGCCATCGAGGTCTATCCTCGGCTACTCGCATCCAGCTCCTGCTATTTCTGAGGTTTGGCATGTCGTCATGACTATTTCATGACTATTTTTTGGAACCTCAACCAAGTTGATAGACCTTACCGTTTGCTTACACGAGAGATGAGGATTACAGCTTGACGTTCAAGCCATAATCCTCAACAACCCATAGCTATAACAGCGAAACTATAATACGACTATTTTTTTTACATGCATGACTAATATATTTATCACTATTTCTTGACAATTTTTAAACTTTGTCAAAATTCGTTTTCATTGAGTTTTAAAATATGAGGCTTAAAGCTTGAAGGACACATATGAAAACAGTTTAAGATACCTTATAGACTAAATATGTACAAAGGTACGGCTTATTTCTAAAAGAAATCTCTTCCAGCCGACCTGTGAGAGGAGAGATTAGTTTATAACAAAGTAGTGTTTACCTACTAAAGTAGGTACATAATAAAAATATACTTAATACCGTAAATAAACTATTTACATACTCTATTTACATATACTCATATACAAACAAAAATAAAATAAAATACAATAAAATATATACAATCTAAAGTAGTTTAAAAAGAAAACTTATAAATGCCAAAACAATAAATAATTTACTTAATAAAGGAAAAGTAGTGGTCTTTAACCCTTTTTTTTTAAGATAGGTAAGTAATGTTTCTGACTCGCAAATTTTATAAGGGAGTGAATTTCACAATCTCACTGCATTAACGGTAAATGAATAGGAAAAAAAGTCTGTTTTGTGTGGATGTATGTGAAGGAGAGTGCGCTAATGTGCTCTACATGGCGCCTCTTTCTAATGAGAAAATCGTTCGCGAAGATATTGCGAGGAGTTTGGATTAAAAAGGAGGCAGAGGATTCACATGTTTCTACGAAGTCAGGTAGGAAGCCATAGAAGTTGGTTACGGAACTCCGATACATGATCATGCTTTTTTAGACCAAATAAAAAACTTATGGAGAGATTTTGTAAACGTAGCTTAGCAAGAAGCTAAATCCAGCTTATTCAGAAGCTCCTCAGAGACATCTAAGTAGCAGACGTCTGCATATTCGATGATGGGTTGGATGAGACTTTGAGCAAGGGAGACTTTAGTCGAAAAGGGAAGGAGAGTTTGAAGCTTTTTTAAGGTATGTATTTAATGAGGAACTAACTCTACGGCTGACTTCACTAACATTAGGTCGCCAAGAGAGATAAGAATCAATTATTACACCCAAGTTTTTGGCTGTGTCAGTGAAATCAATCCGAGTGCCATTAAACACAATAGGAGGAAGATCGGATAAAGATATAATGCCACCGCGCATGTATCGACTACCTAGGATCATGGCTTGCGACTTGCTAGGATTTATACGTAATCCAAAAGACTTAGCCCAGTCACTTACGCGGCTGAGATCGTCATTAATAGCGGAAATGGCTGAGCCAACATCGCAAACAGGAAAATGACGGTAAATCTGCATGAAAGGACAAAAGTAAGAAAGTTAATAAAAATAGAGAAGAGTAATGGAGAGAGAACGCCACCCTGAGGCACGCTCGCAACGAGATCACACCAGTCAGAGTAAGACTCATCGAGGCGGACACGCTGACACCTCGAAGATAGGAATTGAATTGAATAGGTATTCTTTTTTTAGTTTTAGGTATAGAATTAAAAGTTCTATAATACACTCCTACAATAATAATTGTGTAAAAAAATTCTAGTTTCGTTGTCACGTGAAATTCATTTCTGGTTTTCACATTCGTACATAATGTTGTTATCAGTTAAAGGTAAAAAGGTTGCATTTTATCATGAAGAAATAATTACACATTGCCATTTAAATATATGAAATTCTTTAATAAAATTAAGCATACCTATTAAATTATCCGCTTACAATACACAATACAACACATTTTATTGCTGATGAAATAAATAATATTAAACGACAAAATATTACGTCTAAACACGACATTTCCAGTACGTTTACAACTTGACAGTAATTTCTTACAATAATTCTACGAATGACATAGGCACTAGCCCAACCGCCAACGATAAATGAGAAGTGAGTATAACTAGAAACTACATACGCGAGATCGTATAATCAGATGCGTAGTTCCGATAGTTTTGTTACTGGGCTATCAGCAAATGTGCGAGTGCGACGGGCAATGAGTCTAACATTTCATATTGTATAGACTTATGTCCGCTGGTTGGTCTCTACGTTAGTATTCTGCCAACGCCAAGCAAGTATGGCTGAGCGCATTTTAGCGCTCTTGTCGCTACGGAAGCCTAGTCGGGAGAGAGTTTTCGCCGGCAGCGTAAAAAGGCAGCGATGAATTATTAATATACATATCTCTTTATTTACGTTTATTGAACGAGAAATTATTTAATATTACTGGTTTTCTTGTAGGCGTGGGACAAGTGCCTTAAAACAGACATCAACAAAACCGTAAGGGTTATTTTTGAGTAAACCACTCACTGAATCCCTACTCTTTTCTGTTTGTGAATTTATTGCGTGAAAAAAGCATACAATTTTAACACACGCCTCATTTTTATAATAATAGTCATTATTGTATGACAGAATCATATTGTTTTATCTAAAAATCACTCTAGTACAAATACAGATATATTTACTCACACAAACTCAATTATATCGCTTCCCGACATAAAAATGATGCAAAATAATGGTGTCCTTATAATTTCTTAAGAATTCGTGTCGTGTCGAGTCGTGTCGTACTTAGTAGGTCCGGTCCGCGTGGTGACTCCATTATTTCACAAGTAAAATCAAGCGCCAGTGAGCAAGATTTTTGAGTTCCGTAACTCAGGAGCGTGACACGTAAGTTCCGCTTTTATACTTTAATCAAAGAAAATTATTATGAAAGCATGATCTACAAAGTTTACGATTTAAAACGAGTCAAGTCAGCAAAATTAGTTAATTTCACAATACTTTATACAATTTTATACTTTATACAATACAGTTAATTTATACAAGCCAATTTGTTTTTTACCCTTCAATAAAAATAAGGCAATATATTAAAACGCCACATTAACAATTGCTATTGTATTTTATAAGGCATATGACATATAGTGGTGTACTTTCTTATTGTTTCAAGGACCTTGAGACTAATTAAAAAAACATTCTTCCTTCACCTATTTGCCAAACAGTGAAACATAAATCTATTTAAGGATTTTTCCTTACACTGAACTTCGTCATCTGTCTGATGACATGGCTTCTTTCATACGTATTATGCAGGTACTTCGCTCATTTAAAAAACAAAAAAAGACACTCAAAACAAGGTCCAGTTATCCAAGTTCGAAATAAAAACATATCGTAATGAATATTGACAATTACTTATGTTTTTTTTTGTTTCATGTTTTTTTTTTTAGTTTAGTTAATTGTTTTATAAAATGGTGTTTTGCTAGTAAGTTAATTATAATGTACCTACCTATATAATAGTTATAGTATAAAAGTTATTTAATTTAAGCTTTGATGATTTTCGTAAAAAATTAAATTTCAATTTGTTTTTATGTTATTAGGGTTGATTTTATCTTTAAGTTTTTGGGAAGCTCATTCATTAGTTTAAGAACTAATAAAGTTATTATGAAGTTCTCCTTACATGTTATTCTAAAGAGGCACAATGAACTTTGGATTATATAAGCTTCGTAAACGAGTACGTTCAGGTAAGGTTATTGTTGAAAAGTTGTTCTTAAAGTAAAGCTATATTTGTTTTTTCTTGAACAGGTTGAACACCACAGAATCTAAACTGATGGTTGAAATCCCTTTGATATTGTTGCTTGATTTTAGGGGAAACAATCGTTTTAAGTATTGTTAGCTGCAGGTCGTGGGTGCTGTAAAGGTGATATTGGCACGTTCGGCCATAAGTGCTTAGTTCGTATTGTATAATTGATTCTGCCAGAACTTTATAGAGAGATAACAATACGGGTTAAGAGATTGTTTTATGATGGAAAACTCTCCAAGGATGGCTCTTAATTTGTCACAAACTTTGTTAATGTGGTGGGTCCCTTAAAAACGACAGTCTAATTCTAAACCAAGATAAGTTTGAGTCCCAACAATCTCAATTCTGCTACATTTATTAATACAAGAAACGAGCATGCTATATATTCGCGCCGATGTGCTACTATATTTAAAGATTGCTTTTCTGTTTTGACCACAGGAAATATACAATAGTTTTGTTTTCGAGGCATTTAATACTAGGCCAGAGGCATGGGTCCACTTCATCAGAATTAAACCTCAATAAAATTTTCAGGCAGACTGTTTCTTATAATCTTTTACGTCCAAACACATTGTTTTCGCATTCGGTGAACGTCACTTTTTCTGATCATTAGCTACTGTTGATTTTCATATTGATATTTCATGCACGTCTGAAGTGAGTTGTCAGTGCATTCATAGAGAATATTTAAGTCGAAAATTCGTATAATATATTATATCATACTAGAAAGACGCTTAAACGCTCGCAGCTTACTTAATTGCATGGGCATTCCTGAAATGAAAAAGATATCTATTACGCATATTTTCAACATAGGTACTCTCGTAATAACGTTTCACTAATTCACATTTAGTGTTATAATTATTTTTAGAAAATTAGCTAGTTTTGTTTGTAAAAGTTCAATATTGTACAAAAATATATGATAAATGGATTACCTAACAGAAAATAAACTGGTAAAAACAACGTGTCATATACAAAATATACGTATTGTAGAGTTTCTTTTACGAATCAGTTATGCGACTTTAGGAGCATAAGATTTTCACTAGTAACCAAATGATACCATATTAACTACAATTAGTGCAAAGCGTATACAACTAAAGATCATAAATTCGTGCGTATCCTAACTACGTTATTAAATTAAATAAAACTAGGAAAATAAATAATAACAATAATAATTTATAGATAAGACTATCTTAAAAGAAATGAATGACTTCAAACAACATTTAGAAAACAAGACTACTGTGCAATTAAATTGAAGGAAGCGTTTACACCCACCCAAGAATCGATGTAAGTTTCAAGTGTTATGTGATATTTGTTTCGGGCGCTCCCTAATGTTCAGGCCGGGATCGCATAGTCGTTCAACAAATACTGCGGAACCGAATGCGCGGGCCCGAATAAACGGCCTCTTAGATTAAAAAAAGATTTCTAATGTTGTTTCAAACAAAATTATATAGTAGTAATAGAAAAAGTTCATAAGGAAATCATATTTTGACAATAGATTGAAAATCTTTGCCACAAAAGAGCGCTTGTCATTCTAAAGTACAGTTTCGTATCTGAGTTAAGCAAGTTGATGCACAGATTAACCAAATTCTTTTGAAAATTCAACCTTGAAAATCTTTTAAGTACATTCTTGGGTCACCTTTACGTAAGTATTTGTTAGTTACACATCAAATACACAACATACACCCTATTGACACTAAACATTAACTAATTATGGCAACTTTGTTTACTATAGCTTTTATAGTATTTCAATATGCTAGTATTCACCGACGTAATTTTCGCCATTCACGCTAATGGCGACAGCATTATTATGTGACTTAAAGAATTATCACTCAATTTGCATGTTTCATAGGTTTTTCATCGATCCTTCTATCCGGAACCCCAGGTTATATGGCTCAAGTTAGGCCCGTTCAATGTTCAATCAAAATATGATTGATTAAGTATAATGATTTCATTGTCGATTAATTATAGATACCTTTCAATGAATACTGGCCGAATATAGTTTTTCTAACATCGCTTAAAGCTAAATTGTGCAAATCTTAATTCTAATATGACCCTTTTACCGTACCGTTATTAATTAACGAAATTTAAAGAATAAATATGAGTAAATTATGAAGAAATTCAACATCAACGTTATAATCAAACAGACATTATAATTATTAAAACATTCAGAGATGTGCATAATCATAAAATTGTCCAATTAATTATGTAAATGTGCTATCTATAAATTACAATAATCTACAATCTTCGCCTATACGTAAATTCATATTTATAGTGTCTATACAAAAAAATACATATTATTATCTTAGTATAAGCATTGATTAATCAAAGAAATCAGTCAGATGGATACTTAAAGTGCTCCTAAGTACAGATTTTGCTGAGCAAATTTACAGTTTATCTATACTCCTTTAAAATATATATTTGATAAGTAAAATCTATAACTAAAGCCTTTAATAACCGTTTGACGACCGTTTTCCGTTAGTATATTTGTATGTTTGATGTCATTGTTACCTATTTTTTTATTTTACACAGTTATTTCAGGAGCTTCAACATTATTTTCTAAACGGTATGGAATACTTATGAGTGAAGTAACACATTATCATCTATCACACATAGCCATTGGCTTTGTATTTTTTGCTATAGTTGTATACAAAACACACCTTGTAGGGCTTTTATCAAACTCCAGCACACATACAATGGTTAAAAAATAATACGTCATCAAGTACCAATGACGGGAGTAGACAATAACTTTAGCATTAACATTAACTTTAAGTTCAACACATTTTAAACACTGGCCCTTTCTTGAAGAAAATAGTAATAGCTCAGTTCATCTCTCTCACTCCCGCGTCTTAAAAAAATATCAAAAAACAAATCCCTTAAAAATGAAAGCTTAAAATTAAAACACACGCACGAGTCACATTATATCAAGAGCTTGCTGACAGACACATCGAACAACTTGTCAGGCACATTCACAGATGTATTTGCACTTATTTCTGAAACGGCAGTCTTTTGTTTGTGTCAGATGACATTGCAAAGAAGCATGGACAGACATAGGCCGGCAACCGAAATTGCTCGGCCGGCCTGCCCCTAGGTTTTCTTGTCTTTTATAGGGAATCTTTTCAAAAGATGCAAGGGGTCCTTTCTGTATCTCGCAAATAGTTCTCTTTTGAAGGTCTCAAAGTGTTTTCTGTTGTTGTCGTTTTGTTTCTCCCGCCAAGGAGGCCGCATGCGCCGCGCTTGGATCCCCCAGTGGATAGTGAATATTGGGGAGAGGATTTGGAATTGGTAACCTACGAGGTACATCTCGTATACCTGAAATAATATAAAGAGTTATCGTTAGAATATTGGACATAGTCATACATAAAAAAAAGTTTTAATAGTGCAATAAAACAAGTCAATTATTTTATTTCAACAATTTATTTATAAACATGTACAAATTGATTTACCTACATAATAAATAAATATAAAGAAATCGATAACAAGTTCTTAAACTTAAGTGGTCCATATGCTTGTTTATTATCAATTTAAATGTATACACCATTACATACACCAAAAAATACTATGTACACATGTTGATGGATTTGCCAACTGAATAGGTTTCGGATCCAGTTTACATCTGTTAACTAAAACAGCTCATTTCACGAGAGGAGTCCTGAAGATATTTCTAAAGCTACTAATTTGTAATTATGATTTAAATTTTTTTTAAATTGTTTGTTATAAAGAGAGATTTACTGACAGCCCGAAAAAATTGGAAATACAATAGGTAGCGCTAGTAAAAGTTGATCCAAATTTTTGAGTTCATGTTTAGAGAAAAAGAAAAGCAAATAACTACGCCATAGAGCTTGGTATGTCGTAAATATTTATTAAGTGTAATTTATACATTTCTTTAACTGTTTGAGTATTGAATGTGGTATTTTCAAAATTTTGTCTTCTTTTCAACCTGCCTATCTTATATTACATAATAGGACGAGTTTTTTTTTAGCGCCATTTACCGAGATTATTGGACCTATTTTGTATCTTATAACTAGGTTGTTGATTGTACTAAAGCTATATGTACTAGCCTCACTGGTTATATTTGGTCAAAAATAGGTTCAATAGCTTTAAAGTGTATCTACTATCAAGTTCGTTTCAGGCAACCCAGAAAGCTTTGTGAAAAAGAGTTTTTATGTATGGAATGCTGGCGAGTTATAATTTAGTTTGAAAGTTCGATTATTTAAACGTAAAAATATATTTGTTTGAAGTTTAAAATTCCCTCAAAATTTTAGAATAGAACTTATTATAATTTTTCTCCTTGATGGGGTATTTAGTACCAATTCCCTTAAGAAACCAAAGTAGCATCAATGCATAGATCATAATCAATTGCCTTGCCGCACGTCACTGAAAGTGAGTAAACAATAAATTCAAATTTGTGTCTTTAGACTTTGAGGCTAATCCTAAATTATAATCAAGAACTAAAATAATTTTCAATTTCGAAATTTAAACCGGGTGTACACGAGCAAGCTTTATTTCCAGCGACATCTTTCATGGACTTTTTTCGTGGAATGATCTAAGCGGCATCCATTAGTATATCATCCTAGACGCCAGTGTTCTGCGTGACCCAGTCTCTCAGCGCCGCCACATTGGTAAACACAGTAGGTGACAGTGGCAAAGCACAGCCTCTTGCGAAAGACATCACCCCGTACGCCGTGCCTCGAAACACGGCCGGCCCGCCGGAGTCGCCCTGGAAAGAGGGAAAATGTGGGTTTGAGTCAAATTAGAGTTGGTGGCATATGCTGTACTTACAAATGGCTAATCTGACCTACACCTCACTCTTGCAAATAACTATTCTCGAGATGAGGTTGCTGCAACAAGTTCGTCGATAAAAATTTAGAATTTGCCGACTTATTTATATTTTAACAGTCGATTATTTTGATCAGTCTGGTTTCTTGCCATTTGTGTAGGCAGCCTTTATCTGTTATAAGGCTAACATAACTTCAACGGGATTATTGTAAAATAAAAAATTGAAAATCAAATCAAGGTTACAATAGGTTTCTTATCCTATAATTAACTAAGCGTTCTAGAAACACATGCCTAATTTCAGCTACGAATGCCAAACTACGAGATCAGTTGATGTGTAAGACATTTGGATTTTTTTCATTAAGTAAACGAGGGCACCATGCTAACAGAGTTTCATAAAACTAAGTCCATTAGACAACTTTTTACAATAAATTTAAAAACAATGTCTCAATAAATAAACAAATAAGAATTACCCTTATACATCAGCATAATAACACAAAGTTACTGATGCAAAGTCCAAATACATTCTGAGATTATTCTCTTCTTTCAAGAAAATACTAATAGAGGAGATCAAATTGGATTATGAGATTATGACGTCTTCAAAATCGGTATTTATTTCTATCATACGCACGACCATTTTAAGGAAACCTATGATTATATTCAAATTATAAGTAATTATACAGGGTGTCCAGTAAGTAGCACGACAGATTTAAAATGAAGGTATTATAAATAAAACACTTTTTACCGGATATTTTAGTTAATTTTAAAATTATTTCGACGTTTCGGCATCTTTGCAGTTGCCGTGGTCTATCGTGACCACGGCAACTGCTATAATATCAAATAATATCCGGTAAAAAGTGTTTTATTTAAAGTATGTATCGTGAAAACTTAAGAACAGATTTAAAATGAAGGTAGTTGGGGTGGTGACCTGTTTGAAATCTGCACCAAATAAGATTTTTTTAAGAATTATCCCAAATTGGCACTAAACCTATTTTATTTGCTGCCGTTGGTAAAAATTTTAATACAGAAAACTCATCAAAAGTAAACTGCAAAATAAACGCTATTTTCTCAGGTAACACTTTAGTTTTTACCTAATTTTTGCATTAATATTGTAAATCAAGTATCTAAGAGTATTTGATGGAAAAAATTAATAAAATATCCCCTCGTACACGCCTCAGGAGGAAATAGCCAAAATAAAATCAAAATCCTGAAAATAGTATCATTTTCACGAAAGTAATTTTTGTCATATAATAGGACCTTTCCAACTACCTACTACTTAAGTCCGTTCTGTATGTGTTACACACCTGACAAGAAGAAACTCCACCAATTAGGAAATGACCGCCACAAAACATATTACTGGTCAGGGCGTCACCATAAGACAGGCGACACAACCAATGAGGAACCACGGGCACTCGAGCCTCCATCATGCGGAGTGGGATGCGACGACCGCGGATCTGCAATAGTGAAGGATTACAAAGAGGTTTGAAACATTTTTTTTTTATTTATTTAATACTTTATGTACACATAAGAATAAAAATACAATAGATGAGACTTGGAGACTAAAAATGTACAAAGATCAGCTTATTTATTTCTTTAAGAAATTTCTGCCAGCAGACCTGAGACTGGTGAAATAAGACAATGCAAACTTAGTGCGTGCGTACTACTAATAAAAATATTAAAAACTTATTTTCTAGTATAATATTTCAAAATATACTCAAATACTTATACATATAATATTATAAATACAATAAATATATAAGTCTATATAATTAACATCATTTAAATTGCATGAAAAAAATTTATGAAAACTAATATATAATCTTATTTGGTTTTATAAATGTTTGTGGAAAGAGGTCTACAAACTTGAATGTAGATATATTTCAATTAGTTTTTACCCACTTCTTTGTTTTTTTAACTTTGCCATAGCCGGCAAGCCAGCACGCGACCAACCTGAAGGTAAGTGCCATCCCATAGACGGAATCGAAGATGTGATTAACTAATGATATTGTTATTCTTTGATTTGATTCGATTAATGCTGCGTTGCCGAACCTAGGCAATTGCCTTTTTTCTGTCATAACACTGGCTGTCTTTCCCTGTATCCGGAACACAACCACCTAAACGCAGATATTATGGCGATTAAAAAAAAAAGGACTGTAGCACCGCTCCAGGCGAGATCTTAACAAAAGACTGTCTATCAACACTAAAACTGTTTGCCATTCTGCCGTTTTTGTGTAATTGACTATTAGATTTCCACACTTTCTGAATATGTTGTGCGTTTGCGTAGCCAAGGAAAATTGCTTTTGTTTTTCCAGATAATATAACCTCAGGTTTTTCAATCGTGCTGAGTAAGCGCCTATAAAACGTATGAGTGTGTTATTGTAGTGTAAATTAAGTAGACATTATTGCATGTTACTGATTATTCAAATAATTATGAACTTACAGCAGTCAGTCCCCATCCCGTCACAGTTAGCCTAACAAGTGGCACAGCCTGCCTTGATTGTGGTAATCTAATCGCCCGTATATTGTTATTGAAGACAAGCGGGGCTGCCAATCTCAGCACAGCAATATCGTTGTCAAACCGCGGGCGGCCATATTGCGGGTGTACCGTCACGTTGGCAACGCGCACGATGCGTCCGCCGGAGTCGCGCCGTGTGCTGCCGACTCGAAGGCGTATGCCAGATGGTGACGTACTGTAAATAAGAAATATAGATCTTAGCTTATTATAAAATAAAATATTTCTATAACGGATTTAAATACGTGATTACAGCTCTATCATAGGTATTAAAAAATATCTTGATATTTTCAATCTATAAACACCTAAATACTTTTAGAGTCTTAATCAAACACATTGAGGTGACAAGGTGATGAGGCACATTTAGGCACTCAATTTTAGTAATTATCTGCTTAAATCTGAGCTAATACTGTCAGAAGCAGCACCAGACTATAGTATTTAAAATGCCAAAAATAACCACTGTCGTGTCAAGGCTATCGGCTCATTTGTTACGCGGCTGAAATTAGACACACCTCATTTACTTAATTGATTTCAGTAAGGTTTAAATAGCAAGTTTTTAGTACCGCTATATATTTTTGATCTATGAAAAATTTCTTATTTGTAGGTGATATTCTACAGATATACTCTTTTTCAGTTATGTTTGTTCTAATTAGACATCGCTTAAACACAGCGCTAAGCTGATATATTTATTGACACATATGATGTGTACATTACTAATTATCACATAGTCATAAAATAATACCTTATCAGGATTCGATGTAAGAGACCCTCAGTCACAAGTCAAAAAATTGTAGATACCGTAGCTTATAAAGAAATCTTTTCGACGGGAGTAAGAATGCAATAGTGGGTAATCTTGTAATTTATAATAATTTCATCATATTTATAGTCTAAAAATTATGTATATACTAGTTATATAGTACTATCATACTACTATAAAAGTAGCTGAGATAATGTAAGTAAATATGGATATGAGTGGCAGTTTGATTTTATTTATACGATCAGAATGCAACAGTCTAATCAGAATACAAGCATTGCGTATTCATTTGATAAATGATGTCCAAATATTACACATTGAAATTTTGATGACGTCTAAAAAAATTGTTTACTGTCAAGAATTCCGTTAACAAAACTATTATCACCCAAAACCCTGGATGTTTTTAATCAATAGATTACAAATATTGCTACAAAATTAAACTCTGACCATTGATGACTCATGTGGGCATTTCGTGAACGAAAATACTGTAACCAAGTAGTTTGTATGGTAAGAGGTTTGTTTACGAGTCATTAATGTTTTCTATCTGATTATATAATTGTCTTTATTCTGAGCTAAATCCTGCTGTTATATCATACGCATTCATACTTATGACAGGTCCGAAGATTCGAAAATTATTTATTGTATTTGCATTTATATTATATTTAAGTAGGCACTTATTTAAAAGTTATGCTAGACAGGGACAATTATATCTAGGGCCGATTTTTCAAAAACTCAGGTAACTTTTATCATTAGAATAATTTTTAGAAATTTGACATACTTTCTATGGAAATTTTCGTCAAGTGTCAAAGGCTATAGTTATCTGAAATTCTATTTAAAACTCTAAAACTTACTTCTGAACACAATGCGCTGCTGTCATCACATAATCCTGGCTGATAATGAATCCACCACAGAAAGAGTTTCCATTCAGCACCATAGACACCTGGTACGGGTGTCTCCGCACTGAAGATGGAATTCCTCCAATGATCTGGCCATTGAGTTCTGGACAAACTTGCTCCAAACCCAGCTCTTGGATCTCTTCTGGAGTTATGTCTGGATTGTCATACTCGAGAGTATTTGGATCTTCATTCTCGTAATCGAGGTCTGCTTCTTGGGTACCTGAAAGTTTGATGAGTTTAACGAAAGGAAAAATAAATAATCCTTCACCCTGATGTTGAACATGGCTAAAATTTATAAGCACATATAACACGGACCCAAACCGTGAAGCATAGAGTTAGAAATTATATGCTTACATCATATCAATCAATGGAGTAATCGTATGGACTAAAAAAACTTTATCATTATAGGTGTAACGGTGTGTAGATAAAAAGAGGGAAAAGAATTATTTGTACTTGTTTAACACACTTCGATAAACAATTAGATACTTTAAAAACATTCAGTGTTACAGATTCTCATAAAATTAATCCAACATGACTTACGGCAATCACAAACGTATCCGATGTCAAAACAAGTTCACACGGCACACAATATAATTAAAAATAACTCACCAGCGGCGGCGAAGCACAGGACAAGCAACGCCGCAGACCACCGCATTTTCAATGTTTACTTCGCTTACACTTGGCAAACTTTAATAAAACAATAACTAAATGCTTCGATATATTATTGGCAATTTTCTTATAACATTATATTTAAAAAAAACCGTAACTCTTTAGTTATTAAGCACCATTCCAGCTGATACAAGCTAACCT
Source organism: Marasmarcha lunaedactyla (assembly GCA_923062675.1). Taxonomy (NCBI): domain Eukaryota; kingdom Metazoa; phylum Arthropoda; class Insecta; order Lepidoptera; family Pterophoridae; genus Marasmarcha; species Marasmarcha lunaedactyla. Next base: position 23,387,824 of record OV281343.1, read on the forward strand.
TTTAGCTGAATAAATCGAGTATCGCCAATTTTCTTAGTGGTCCTAAATGAGATATTGGGCAATTCTTGGCCTTGATCCGAAATTTCTCACGCTCTCTGTTATTGACCTTAGTCACAAGTTCTTATAAAATATGTAATGGATAATATTGACAAAAAGTTAAGTCACGTGAGTTGAAGTCTCGAAGCTCAAGTGAATCAGTAGGTTCTATGACCAATAAACAATAATAATAATAAAAATAATAATTCTTTATTTCGGACAACTTAAGCCATATCACAAAAATTACACAGCACAGTCACAAATATAAAATTAATAAATAAAACAGTCAAAAATATATATAGTCGGTAAACACAACAATAAATAACACAATTATACAATACTATTCAATTAAATTCAATAACATAACAAAAACAAAAAACAAAACTCCATTACAATTACAATGTCATGATTAAAAATTCAATTATTTGAATTATACACTAAAACAATGTCTATGAATGAAAATCATCGTCAATTTAAATTGAAAAAACACATAACGATTTAAATTTAACAATAAAATATTTACTATGTTAACGAAATTCAACACTTACCATCAATATCGATGAATTCAAACACGTCTGTTCTTCTGACCGTAGATTTACACGCCCTTGTATTACCCTTCGAAAGCACTAATCAGTTTTCTCTTTGTCTTCTTTTTTTCAAAAAATAGTCGTTACCAAAAACAGAAAATTTACGAATAACAATTACTCGCTTTATTTATAGAGTTTTATTCATGTACATAATATATTGCGATGGGTAAGACTATAAAATGAAGTTCGAGGTACTTTTGACCTAACGTTTCTGAAATGGGTAATTATTACAAAATGTGACCTCTGCGCATCCTACAGTTGCTATTCAAAACCCGTGATCGACCTTGGTACGCTAACAATCGTTCTAAAGATCAATAAACGTGTATGTTTGGTTGAATAATTTATTAAAATAAATAATCATTGCTACTAAACAGAAGGCCTGTGAAAGTTCACCTGACTGTTTCAATGGGTCTCCATGGGTGGGGATGCCAGCCATGGGGGTAGATCGCGTGCCGGCTATGACGAAGTCAAAAAACAAATGCCAAACGTTTGATGACAAAACTAAAACTAAAAATATTCAATTGATTTAAAACCTTTCGAAATCAAGGAACCGAGGATGACAAATTGAAGGAGAAATAAACACATGAACTCAATTTATTTATTTTAATAGAATCCAAAGATCTTATCTCATTTCAGATCTTATTTCATTATTGTATGAATAACTTGACATTGTTAACTTTGTGTAGCTTGCTACAGATATTAATTTATTCCTTACTTAAACTTCTAAGAGCACATTTTTTATATAACACAATGAAGTACTATAACAGAGATAGAGAATAATCAATTAACGTCAGTTTTCAATAGCTTCGATTTTTAGTCTCGAAATTACGGCATGGACGTGCAATTATATCTATATATTGTGGTATTTTTTATATATTTAAAGTGCAATGTCTCTATTTTGGACCAGAAAGATCTCAAAAGACACCGTTACTAATGATCAAATCTTGTTTTCTGTAGAATATCCCTCAAAAAAACTCTTAGATAAAATATTATATGACTGAATTTATCAAAATTACTAAAACCTTGAAAAATATTACAAAATCTAGATTTATAATTAAATTAAGAAAATATTATTATAATATTATACGTATAACATTACAAACGAATTTTCTTAATTTTTATGTAAAAAAAAACAACAATCGTATACAATTGGTTCACTTACGTAACGCTGTACATTTTCCGACATCATTAAAGCTCATGCTGTCATAAAAGAAGCTCAAAATTCTACATCTCGACAATAACCGTACTTTTGTTTTTAAAAAAACTACTGCAATTCGTTCTATGAAACGCAACTTTTATAAAAAGTAGATCAGGTCTCTAAATTAATACCAAACCATTGAAATACCACTTTAGCGACCTGTTTTTAATTTGGACGGATTTCAAAACAGCTGTGCTGTCAACAATAGTTAATATTTATGCTTATTGGCAATAGTATAGTTTGATAATCCACTCAGTCAATAGAACAGAACTACAGATCAAAGAATTATTGCGGAATTATTGTGTCGTTGCTCAAAACAATAAAGCAAATTAATTCTTAACGTTATGAACAGCAATGTTTGTAATATTTTCATTTAGAAAACGAGCATCTAAACAACAATAAATTTATTACTTTGCAAAACAACGCAAAATCCGGATTTCATTTGTAAATAAACAGAGATATAAAAATATTAACATCACTGTTCACATCTTACATATTCACAAAGATCGTAGTTTCAAAACTCCTTCCAAAAGAATATACAAACGACCGCCCTGGTCAACATTTAAATCGTCCAGTTCACATAATATATATATAACAACTCAAATAGTTTCAGAAATCAGCTGTTATGACATCACAGCGGTCGGCGAACAGAAATAACGCATTATGAAAATACTCGCCAGCGGAATATTTTTGTATTAGCGACGATGGTAACTCGACACCAAGGAGTGCGCGGCAGTCTATAAGTTAATGTAAAGATGAGGAATAAAAAAGTTTTAGTGAGAAAAGAATACTCGTAAAAGTGCTATGATTTAAAGTACCAAAGTAAAACATTTATGTTTATAACATTTCAAGGCTAGGTTTGGCTTTCGAATGTCTGCACCTCTTCCTTTCTTGTCCCAGAGAAATATTTTTGACTTCAACAGGAGGAAAGATGTACTCAAACGTATGGGACAGGCCAATCAAAACGTAGTTTAAACAGATACGTATCTGCGCCGAAAACCCGCTCACATGAACGTTTTGGTTTTACAGGTCACCGTGAACTTAATTTTTTAACTGTTTATTTAACTGGCAATCCCATCAACTGGGCAACCTGCTTCTGACCCCTCGAGTATGTTTGTACTAATACTGTAAGATAATTAATAACAAATAACCGACCAATTTTCCATACATTGTTGTTCATTATGTTACGGTCACACTTATTTACCAACAGCCGGATAACAAAATGGTTGCCCGATTAATTTTCCGACTGATAATAATAACATCTATGATGTTTACCATCCATGATGTATGTGAAATGAAATTAATGTTCAACGATATTAGTTTTAATATTTATAAATACAGCAAACTTTAATTTAGCCATAAGAAAATTATTTGAACTTAAACATAAAATTTGTTTCAAAGAAATTTTTTTTCGAGTTATTAAGATGTTCGTTCATCCCAGGTCCCAAAGGATTTACAAATAAAGCCATAATATTAACTCTAGTTCTAACCAAAACTACAGCTGATGTTAGCTGAGTTCCATAAATTTCTGGGATTTAAATATGAAACTAGGTCCCACGTATCAAGAATTGGAAATAAAAAAATATTACCAGTAGGTATATCTTAATTGTTTTAGACTATCGCGGTTATTTTCACTATAATTTAATGAATTAACGGGATTTATACCAAGATTTTCGATTTTTATTTCGCGCGTCCGATATTCGATGCTGTTGCAAGCACCATGATCGCGGACTTGCGTGGTAAGAATCCCGTAAACTCATTAAATTATATCTTAATTGCTTGCCAAACTATTTATGTTATTACTGTCATATCAGAATATAAATATTTATGGTGTTTTTTTTATCGATATCGTAATCGATATGTAACTAAACTTAATGTTTCATGGAAAAATTAAGAATGTTACACCTACAAAAATTGCTATTCTACATTTCACAAACTTAGTCTAAGAAACGAGTTTTTAAATAAAAGCGAATGAATCAATGTTGGCGTTGGCGACCATCCATCGGATTGTAGTAAGCAAGTATCTTCCCGCTGTTAACAATTCAGGATAATTATTGTCAATTACCCTATTCTACTCTTATTACCTAGATCATTCTGATCATAGGAGAACTGTTTTACTTTTATGATCAGATATAATACTTTTATGATTTTTTGTTAAAATTCGCGGAGCACGATTACCCCACAGATTAAAAGCTATGTAATGTTTCGATTAGAGTCACTTTGAGGAACTAAAATTACCCCTATTTATGCGCTATTTTGAGTTAAAATACCAGTTATTTATTGGCTTAATACCGAATGGAACAGTAAAATAACATAACATATTTTTAAATTTATTTGAATACTTACTTAATCTAATAATGTTGGTTTAACATAATACTACTTTTAAAGATAAAAACCAACTCACAACATATTTGTTTTACAAAAAGCCACATATTGGAATAGTTTAATTTGATTTAATTAGATATTCTAATTGTTAATAACAAACTTAAAATACATTATAAAATATACTAAAATATTTAGAATAGACGAAAAATCGGGGGAACTGTACATTACAAAACAAAAACAAATTACTTACGTCAAAATCATTATTTTCAAAGAACAAGATTGCAAAATTAGTGGCGTAATTAGATCTTGAATTAAATCTACATTATATTTTGAACAAAGAAATATTTAATTTACTATTTCCACATTCTTTACTATTTTAATGATGCTTTTAATTTTTCATTATATTGATTGGAACTTTAAACACAATGATAATCTCTCGAAAATGTCTGATGTGATACAGAGTCGATTAAAATAAAAACATGTTAGCTAAGTAAACTGGATGCGCATAAATTGGATTACTGTAAGTTTATTTTATTTTTTTCCCATTTTTATTTAGTATTGACCCACCGAGTTACCGTTTTGGAATCCTGATTAAAGGCGTCAACTTTTGATGGCACTTACCAAGGCACTCTAGTACATTTTTTTTTCAGGAGGCTTTGTCAAAGTCGAGATATTTTGAAAATGTTGAATTCAAATTTAAAAAGATTTATTTCTAAAAATTTGTGATTAATGGTATCTTATTTAGGTTTATGGTGACAAGTTTCAAATGGACAAAAATAACCAACATTAACCACAATAACCAACATTAACCACAATAACCAACATTAACCACAATAACCAACATTAACCACAATAACCAACATTAACCACAATAACCAAAAAATGGTTTAAAAAATTTAGAAATTCTGCTTTTTTGTTTAATGCCCATAATTTCTAAAGAACATGAGATGGATTTTTTTTTCAGATTTTTTGATGATGGTAACCATTTATCGTATCGTCCTGTTTCGGCTTGACGTTAAATTTTGGGACTCTCCCACCCTACTATACATGGTTACACCCTACTACATGGTTTCCTATGTCATACCTAAGATTGTCTGGAAGAAATCACTATGTAGTGATGGCAATCACTATGTAATTATTGTGCATTCTGTAAAAACTTCTTTGTTTTTATTTCTTGCTTTTGCTATTTTTGTATTTCTATGGTGTGCAATACAGAGTATTATTATTATATACAAATATATTTGTGTGTACCTACCTTAGGTTAAAACAAACGACGCTTTACTAAGTGAGTATTACTGACACAATAACGGTGTTACCACACCAATCGATCGATCGTAGATCGATGGTAGAATGGGACAGGCAACGTCGATCGATATCGGGTGTGATAACACCCTAAAGCATTAACTTAACTTAGGCCTCTATATTATATCGTGAAATATTTTCTATTTAAAAAATATTTAGACACCTGAGAACATGAAAAATTACAGATAATAGTTATTATTTATAATTAAAAAAAAACTCTGTTTTCGCACAACTTTCTCATTTGTATTTTTTTACTATACTACTTAGATAAGAAAAATGTTCCTTATATCATAGACATTAGATCTGATTTGCTTTGAGTGAACGAATTTACCTTGCCGTCACACATTTGCGAATAGTACGGGAGGTAACTTTTCAACTCGGGCTATTTAATTCTACCGTCAAAATGTCGAGTTTATACAATTTTGATGTAACAATTGTAACTTTTATATTTGTTTAACTAAAAACTTGTTACATAGTTATGGGTAGGCATTTAGTCTTAAGAACAATTAATTTGTTATTTTTAGTGTAAAAACGAATTTTGTAACTCATACTTTTAAGTTTTTGGCAAATAAAGATTATTATTACTATTATCTGACTACAACACACATCCCTAAGAATCAAAGAACATTTTAGAATGAAGCTCGTTGACACTGATGGACAGATTCCATTGCTTTAAACCATAACTATTTATATCTCGAAGTCGCAATCGATGACCTTCACAAAAAACGAGAGCAGTGACTTTGTTGAAAATATTATTTAGGTTTAAAGTAAAGCAAAAACGTTAACGATCCAGCGTGAGGTCAGGCTGCCGTGGTGCTGTGGCGGGCCCTGGCAGGAAGCCAGTTGAACATTGCTCACGGTGCGAAATCGTACACTATTTGATAAATATGCGAATTTTCCGTTAGGTTTTTTTCTATAGGATTTTATTTGTTTATTTTAAACAAATGCTTATTCATTTTTTTGATGCAAAACAATATATTATTATAATTCTAAGTGCCACCTCAATTACTGGCGCAAACGACATTTGACATTTATAACATATTAAAATTAAATACAAAAGTAGAATTACATACTACTTACAGTCTTTACTGTATTTACTGTAACTAAAATTTAATTGATCAAATTACAAAAAAAAATAAAGTTCATATAAATAAACTAATTATTAACTTAATTTCAAGTGACAGTAATAGATGCCATGATGAATTTTATTAAATGTCAGAGTTCTTAAAATATGTCAAGTTGGAATATAGTACAAAAAATTATTGCGGTTGGTTAAAATAAATGGAAGATATTTTAAAGTCATACAAACACTGCTAAAACAAAAACAAAAATCGTCAGACATTATTTGCTATGAGAATTTAGTGCCAACTTAGCACGAACCCTGAAACTGAACCGTATGTTGTTTGTAAAAATACCAATGTCTTGCGACACCGTGAACCTGGTATTATGCATTAAAATTATAATTAGTGTACCTTCTATTTAACGGAGAGTATTGGCCATGATTTTTGCGAGCAAATTTTTTTGCAAATGGTATACATTTGGTCTTTTTTGGCAAAGTCCTGGGAACTGTTATACAAATTTGAGACAGAATGTTTGCGGTGTCTGTTATACCGTTCACAAGATTGAAAAGAAACATGTTATTCAGTGGAGCGTTGAATTCGTAAAGAGATTTCATGTGAAACTGTTGAAGCCGATCTATATAACTTGGAAGCTTTTTTGTGGATCTTGTAGTGTGGGCTCCGTACAACACTGCAGTATTCTAGCGATCTACGCGCTAGAGCATTACAGATAATTATTCTCGAGCTCGGTTTTCTGAATTTCCTGGTATTGCGCAGCACAAAACGCCGATATAAAGCGTCGATATGTATGTCGAATTGAAATATGCTATCTAGTATCACTCCGATGACGCGAATGTGATCTACTTCGGTCAAAAGTTCACGGCCAGCGTACAAACTTCTAGATATCATGATTTGTCCTGGAATATCGTATCACGTAGCATTTGTGCTGTGTATACTGAAGATACATACGGGCCTATCCAAATAACTCGGAATAAGTGCCGCTTCGTCTTTTGAATCAACACACCTAAACAACTTCAGGTCGTCAGCCAAGCTACCACTTCTTTTGAACCTGTATGGGTCAAATATGACATACACCAAGCCAAGAATGCGCCACCTTCCACATTGAGCCAGTTTGTATAAAAGTAGTTTGTGATAAACTGTGTCGAAAGCCTTGCTGAAATCAGTTTAAAGAATATCGTATGAGTATCCACGGTCCATGCAAGAGCGAAGATACCAGCATTTCGAAAACCTTAGCAAAGCAGGTACGAGTGATATTGGTCTACGTTGCTGCTATCTCCACCCTTAAATAAGGAAAGCAAAAACTTTTTCTAAGCCATCTAAAATACACCAGATTCCAAAGATTTATCGAAAATTAAATATAAATATGCCGTCTGCACCTTTCCTTTACATAAGTCAAGTCTTTTCAAATTCTGTGACCTGTGCTTTTGTGACCGAAACAGTTGATAAATTAGCGATCAAAGCTTTGGAAGAGTTGACGGGGATGGGTACAAGAGCTGTTTTATTATCAGAAGAAAATTGGGGTAGTATGTGAAAAGAAGGAAAGCCTGAATAATGGTATAATATTATTGGAAATATATTATCTTAATCATAATAATATATTATCTTATTTTCTTCCGGGACATAAAACATCCTGTAGATTTTGATCACGTTCAGGCTAAAATTAAAGATTAGTAGGTTATTATTATTGAAAATTTATTATTGACGTGTAAGGACGTTTTGTCGTGACGTTTTATTTAGTCAATAGGTAGATGTTTTTTTCTAATTATCATCACTTTTGAATTAATCACTTTTATGAATTATGAATTAATCACTTTTCAAAACAAATTTTAAAAAAGCTACTCATTATTATTGTGGAAACTATGTAGAAAAATCAACAACCCTACATAGAATGTAAGTACCTACCTTAGTAACTACTCGTACGAGCAGCTTTGTTAAAAGTCAATATTGATATTGACTTTTATATATATGTACTTTGACGTTAACTATTAATTATTCAAATGGAACAGTATCAAACGGTTTGTTATAACACTCGTACAAGCAGATTTAATGACACTGGTTTTCATGTATAAACTCACATTTGCGTGTAAGTTATCCATTGACCATCGGCTATACAGACACGTAATACTGTCATTGTTTACTTAAATAAAAAAAAGAACTTCACCTTATTTCCAACATCTTATAATTACTCTAACGATACGATGTTTTTTACTTCTATTTATCAATTTTTTTCTTACTCTATCAAAAAATTTAAAAAATAAGTTGAAAATAATTATGTGAGTAAAATAGACGTTTTCACGTTATCCTTATTTTCAATACGTTAACTGCAGTGAAGCTGCCTTTTAAACAACTTAACTAATATTTAACAAATTAACATTGAAAAGGTCTTCAATTTCCGTTTAACTTATTTATAAACCGAATCGAAAAAAAATCATTTTAAAATGGGTAAGTAGATGACAAAAGAAAATATGTTATACTTATTTGCAATACTATTATAAAATGCATGAGAGCCTAACGAAATAAATACGAATAATCTGTAAACTATTGGTTACAGTCAATACAGGATACATTGATATATCCGGGAAACGGTTCATAGAAAATGCTACTGCTTTGTGACCAGTAACGTAGGCTCTAAATAATGGGAATACGCAAAATATTATTGGAAACAAAAAAAAATTTAGTGATATTAAGGTGTGTTTAGAAATATATCTTATTAGGGCAATATAACATATTCGAATGCTGTCGTCTACCCAATTGACAAATATTAGAAAAGCTTCTATAGAAATGCTCCTGTACAATGCTTCTGATCTAAATTTAGATCTGATCGTATTATATCGAATAGTGGGTTACATATGATAAACAATACCTGAGTGTTCCTCGTGAACCCATACCCAAGAAACCTTTCATCATGAGGCGGCACGGTGTCGAGGGCCACATAGAAGGGCTCGTACAGGAGCTCGAAGTTGGTGACGTTGTGACTGACGTGCGTGTCCATGCTCTCGTTGCCTCCCGACTCCTCCCATCTAGACGTACCCAGAGTGTTGTGTTAAATAAGCTTAAAGTGGATTGCTTTTTATGTAACTAGCTAGAGATGCAAACTAAATGGTAGTTGTCAAAGTAGTTAGTCAAAAGTAAGTTGTGTTATGGATGATCATACAACGAAATGCTAAATAGCTTGAGAATACATCGAGAATATCTACGATACGTGAAATACACATGCAATTATATGTATCTGCGAGGATTCGAATCCCAAACGTGAAGTGTTTACTACACACTCTGCTAGTAATGTTAACAGCAAGGTGGCCTTAAACAGGCAACACGTTAGAATAATTTATTTCTTGAAGATTTAAACAAACTCACCTTGAAAAATTAGATGCATACTGATTGTAAATAAAAACTTTTCTATGAAAAGGTATAGCTAATTTCTTTTTGGCCAGTCTCAACAGTTCAGATTTGTTCGAAGGGAAAGTTTTCACTCTTACGTCTAGTTCATACGTTGGCACAACATACGCACACATTTTACACTTTGGAACAGTATCATAAAATTTCTCAAGGGATTCCGCCATTCCCTTCGACGGTACTATATCTACGTCCACCATGAACACGTGGGAAGTTTGACAGTTCTTTCTAGCCATGTTCCTCATGTGGTTCTGAGGGTAAGGATGGCGAGTTCTCCACGTACTTGTTGCAGCCGATCTATAAGCTGCTGGTAAAGGCCTCACTGCACAGTCTTTCCAGGTCGGGGGATTGTCTAATATCCCTGGTTTAGCTAATGGCATCGCCAAATGTATTGCTAATCTCGAGTAAACGTGAGGTTCACAACGCGCCATCCATGAAATGAATCCACGAAGCAGCTGTAATTCTTCTCCGGCAGCGAAGACAGCGATAGATATTGGTCCTGACCAGTTTTCTGCTATTCTGAGAAGCTCGTGCAGTCTTTCGAGGGAGCTCTGGGTAGCCATGCAGACTTTTCTGGATTCAGAGAGCTCGACATAGTTGTCACCCACAACTACGTAGTCAAAGAGTTTGTAGGATCTGCTGAAGTCCCAGCGGCCGAGGTGGAGGTCTATCTTGGCCAGGGGGTCGTCGTCGACGACCACGGTGTTGGCCAGGGTCTCGGCGCAGGGCTCGCACGTGAGCTCCAGCCTCAGGTACGGGGACAACGTGCTCACTGTTGGACAAACACTCTGGGAGGGCGACCACGGATTGAACAGAGTATTGTACACCGCTAACAAAATCGCAAGAATCGTAATGAGCGCCCATTGAAACCGCCATCGCCACTGAAACAAAAATAGCAATCAGAATAATTTCACGTTTTAGCAGAATCTGCAATTTTATTCAAATTACTTACGATTTTACTTCGCCTTATATGCGCCATAGGCCGACGAATTTGAAACCTATAAAAACCGAAATAATAGTGTAAACATAATATCGTAGACGCCCATAGTTTGAACCTCACAAATGTGTTACATTTTTTATCATTCGTTTCAAAATAGTCCATTTTAGAATGTCCATTTTTGACTAAAATACACTCCTGTTTCATTGAGACTGACGGCGTTAACTGCATCTAATTAATTCGACATGTTAATTAACACTGACAACGCAAAATCCTGGTATCCCAAAATTTTTGTGACAAAACATTTATAATGTACTTAATAGAATTTTTAAATTTTCACAAAGATAACATATCAAAACCTAATAATTGTCAATCAATCAAAAACAAAAATTATGGCAACATGAATAATTAAGGTTATCAAATGAAATAATAAATCGCGTGAAGAAACGCGTACACTACACTGACCAACCTGCGCCGATAACTTTGAAGCTATATGTGAATCCAAGTCGATCTTCTTGTATGTTTATTGAGTGGAGCCATCATACAAAGTTGATGTTTCAATAACACTGAGAAATAATATAAATAAGCAGACTGATGAAGTCAGGTTGAACAGTCAGCGCAGGTCGCACTTCCGCACATGCGCGATGGCGTTTTTATGCTACCCTTAGGTTTGCAAATTCAAGGGGTTGAAACGAGGATTTTGAGACGTACCTAAACTTACTCTAGGTAATCACTTAGATTAAAAATGTGCAAACAACAAAAGTTCGACGACAAGTCAAGGTCACAATTGCTTCATATTTTCAGTGCCTATGTGTTGGATAAACATGCAAATTATAATTGACTTTAACATAGTAAAATTTGTGAATATAACCAAATACTGCTTCTGACGCCGAATGTACTTTGTACTTAAGGTGATACCTACATACAATTAGCTAATTATTATATTTTCGAATCTGCCCAATGTTTTGACTTTCATTTTATTATAGAATTTAATACCCAATTTTTATACAATGAGTGCTTACTCTAAATATGACTAGATTCTTGACGACTTCCATCCGAGGTACAATGATGCATAAAAGCTGTATATTTACGCGAGAAATTGTGAGTTCAAAGAAAACGTAAAAGTAAGTGCTTAATTATGTAATTTTAGGCAATTTTTTTTTTCACAAAACACAAATATTTGCAGTTAATGCTTAGCTGTAAGCCTAATTCTACAGTTTACTTAATTTAGTAGATAAAACAACTTATTAATGATGCGTTGTCAACCGCAGGCTTCAGTAAATTTTGTTGACATTTTCACAGTCGACAAACAAGCATGAGATCCAATTGAGGGTAAACTGCACCCCGGCCCATGATGGATGCCATTAATGTCAGGTGTTCAAATTTACTTCTAGTAGGTATGCTTAAACAACCAATTAATGATGCGTTGTTGACCGCAGTCTTCTGTATTGTGTTTCGCAGCTAAATTCTTAGCGATTTAGTTTACGTTCTGTAGCTACGCTCCCATGTATCAGCCTTACACGGTTAATTTTAAAGTTAAATAAATACCAAAATATTGTAATATTTTTTTTTTACTGGTATCCCTTCATAGCATACTGGCAATGATTCCCCCACCCGGCACGGCCCGGTCTCATTATCTCAGTTTGCTCGTCCTATCATTCTTCGTTTTCGTGTTCAAGCCTTTACACGTCTACGAGAGTAACTTGATTTGTCTTTAAAAAATGGGAAAACGCAAGACCACAGACAGCGAAGAAGAGATACGTAGAAAGATAAGAAAACTGGAGCGAAAGTTGGAGAAGAGAAAACAATCATCTGAGGACAATTCAGTGCAAAGGGTTGACTCAAAAAGTAAGTTTATTAAGTTGAAAATTCCAGGAATAATATACTGGTCTGAACATAATTTATAATACCGGGCATAATATACCGGCTAAACCATAGTACATAATACCGGGCATAATATACCGGTTAAAACACAATACATAATACCGGGCATAATATACCGGTCTTCAATAATTACAGTTTAAAAATTAGGGTTGCAAGACTAAATCTGTAATTATTTTTCAGGTGACGTTGAGGATGAGGTACCTCAAGTACCTATCCTTGAATCGATTTTGAGTGACCCCGAAATAGACACGCCTCGATATATGAACTTTGGATGGGATGAACAAGATTTTTTACCAATCAGCGACTTACAAACGCTGGAAAACCCGCCAACAGAACCTGTTCCTGGCACGTCTAAGCAACAGGATGAAACCCCTATCGATGAAGAAATATTACAACTACTCGGTGATGCTCCTAAACCCGAGTGTGCTTTAGGAAAACCAATACATAAAGATCTTGCTAGCCGATGGTCTGAGATATTAAGCAAGGGATTGCAAAAAGAAGTACAAGATAAATTGTTACTAGATTATGAAATACCCGAAAATTGTGATTTGCTCCTAGCTCCCTTACTCAATCCTGAGGCCAAAGCTGCTCTCCCAGATACCCTCGTAAAACGAGATACATATTTATCGTACAAACAAAGACAACTTGGCGTCGCTTTGTCTGCCTTGGCAAATACTATTGGTCTCATCATAGCAAACGAAACATCAAAACAGTTACTTTTAAAGCCGCTTAGCGACGCTTGTCGCATTTTATGCAACCTTCACTTTAATGAGACTAAGACTCGCAGAAAACTCGTAATATCATCTGTAAATTCTAATATAAAAGACGCACTTACTGACACTACACGGGATAAACTTTTGTTTGGCGAGAATATAACGGAAAAATTAAAAACGGCACAACCTATACAAAGGTCTGGTTTAATGATGAAAAATACACCAAAATACTTTCAAAGAGTAAATTATCATAGCCAGAATGGCAAACAAAATTTTTTAAACTCCAGACCACACAGAAAAGTAGACCAGAAACTGGCGCGGCCCAGCGCCCCCAGCAACAGTCACGCATCGGTTGGCTCGCCCGCCGGCGCCCCCGCCGCCGCCGCCGCCGACACATCGTCGCGATCGCTCTCCGCCCAGGAAGAACTATCACCAGAGACTTTGAATAACCAGGTGCGTTACGCTGGCAGACTTGCTAATTTTTATTATGAGTGGTACCAAATAACACAAGACGCATTACTTTTGTCCTGGATAAGGGGTTACAAAATACCATTTAAGTCTATCCCATATCGTTCTGATAGTCCTAATGTAATTCCGAGAACCCGGCAAGAGCAATCAGACTTTAACTCGTGCATTAAAGATCTTTTAGGTATAAATGCTATCTCTAAATGTGAACATGTAGAAGGTGAATTCGTTTCTAGTACATTTCTTGTACCCAAACCAAATGGTTCAAAGAGGTTTATATTAAACTTAAAATTTCTTAACAAATTTGTTATAAAACAACATTTTAAATTAGAAGATTACCGTGCTGCTCCTCAACTCATTACAAGAGACTGCTTTATGGCATCCATTGATCTCAAGGACGCGTACTTTTTTGTCCCGGTCCATGATAGTCACAAAAGGTACCTTAGATTTTAATTTGAGGGTATATTATATGAATTTAACTGTTTGCCATTTGGTTTATGTACAGCACCTTACGTTTTCACTAAGTTACTTAAATCTGTTTTACAATATTTAGGTAAGGTCTAAAAACATGGCGTCAATATGCTATTTGGATGATTTTTTGTGCTTCGGAAGAACTTATGATGAATGTAAAAATAATGTACAGTTTACGATAAATACATTACAGTCATTAGGGTTCATTGTTAACACTGATAAGTGTAATTTGAGTCCATCTCAGAGATGTCGTTTTTTAGGTTTCATTTTTGATTCTCGTGATATGATTTTAGAATTACCCGACTACAAGAAAATAAAAATAAAACTATTACTTCGTAACTTTTTAAAGATGAAAAGTTGCAGATTGAGAGAATTTGCTAGATTTGTGGGATTATTAATATCTGCGTGTCCAGCTATGGAATACTCTTGGCTATATACTAAAGAATTCGAACGTCACAAATATTTGAAATTAAGAAAAAATCCTAGTTACAATCAAACAATAGAACTTCCGAATTCATTAAAAAGCAACATGTATTGGTGGATTAAGAATATAAATAATAGTTTCTCTAGGTTAGGTTCAAAACTATACGACTTAGAATGTTTTTCTGATGCTTCCACCACAGGCTGGGGATCCTACTGTAATGGTCGTAAATGCTATGGTTACTGGAAAGAAGATGAATTATTTTTACACATAAATGAACTAGAATTAAGAGCGGCTTTTCTTACACTTAAGTGTTTTGCCAGTAATTTAGTAAATAAAAGAGTTTTACTTAGGGTAGATAACACAACGGCTATTTCGTGCATGAATAGAATGGGTAGTGTACAATATCCTCATTTAGACAAAATTACCAAGGATATTTGGAAGTGGTGCGAAATACGCAAAATAACAATATTCGCATCTTACATAAACACAAAAGAAAATTGTGAAGCTGATCAGTTATCACGCAAAGCTTTTCAAGACACTGAATGGGAGTTAAGTGATTACGCATTTAATACAATTGTTTCCAGGATGGGGTTTCCAGATATAGATTTATTTGCAAGCAGAGCTAATGCCAAGTGCCATAAATATGTTTCATGGAAGAACGATCCAGATGCGTGCGCTAGCGATGCTTTCACAATTTTTTGGAATAATATGTTATTTTATGCATTTCCACCATTTTCCCTAATAATGAAAGTTTTACAAAAGATTATTAATGATAAGGCAGAAGGTGTAGTAGTAGTGCCATATTGGCCGACACAACCCTGGTTCCCGCTTTTCCAAAGTCTTGTAACTTCTGAACCTGTTTACTTTCAACCAAATATAGATTTGCTTAAATCTCCTTTCAGGAGGTCTCACAACCTATACAGGACACTGAAACTAGTTGTCGCGAAGTTATCCGGCAAGAATTACTAAAGAAGTTTATTTCACCCAGGTCGGTTGAGATAATGCTAGCATCCTTAGCTGAAAATACATATAAACAGTATGAGAGCTGCATCAAGATCTGGTTGAACTATTGTAAGAGGTACGATTATAATTATACTAATGTGTCAGTTCCAATTATAATTCATTTCCTGACTGATATATATGACAACGGGGCCAAATATGGTACAATCAATTCATTCCGCTCTGCTTTATCACTTTTGTTTGGCAGTACTTTAAATGATTATAGGATAAAAAGATTTATGAAAGGTGTTTATAGATTAAGACCCTCAAACCCAAAATATTACTTATCACTGCAATATCCTAACGAAGATCTTACTCTAGAGACACTTTCCAAGAAAACCTTAACTCTGTTGGCCTTAGTAACTGCTCACAGAGTACAAACACTTTCCTTAATAAAAATTAATAACATACACTTGGAAACCTCGACCGGCTTTATTATAAAGATACCTGATCTAGTAAAGACTTCAAATCCAAACAATTATCAACCCCTCTTAAGATTGCCATTCTACAACTCAAAACCGCAAATATGTCCAGCTAGATGTTTACAAGTATATTTAAATAAAACTGCACAACTACGTAAAGGTGATAACTTATTCATTAGTTTTAGAAAACCGCATTCCAAATTGTCTTCTCAGCGACTTGCTCATTGGATTAAGGATATACTTCATAAAAGTGGCATAGATACTAAAATCTTTAGTGCACATAGTACTCGTCACGCAGTTACTTCCAAGGCCAATAGACTTGGAGTAAATATAGATGTAATCCGCAAAACAGCAGGATGGATAGATTCCTCTGCAGTTTTTGCGAAGTTTTATAATAGGGAGGTTGTTAATCCAAATCATTTTGTTAATTCTGTTCTTGATCTTTCAAACATCTGAATAAAAACTATAATTAGGTAGTGATGTACAACAATGTAACGTTGAGACATGAGATTTATTGATTATAAATTAAAATATTTTTAATGAATCTGTGTTTACCTTACAATAATATTAAAAATATGATAATAGTGATGTTTGTAATGTTTGTTGTTTTAATACCTACCTTTACCTTAGTTGCCTGCAATAATAATAAAATCATCTCACATTGTATCTCTGAACATCTACAGAACGTAAACTAAATCGCTAAGAATTTAGCTGCGAAACACAATTTATGATTAAACGAACTTAACAAGTGAAGTTCAATCAAAATTATGTGAGCAGCTAAATTCGATGCGATTGTACAACCCTCCCAATTGGTTAACATCATAAGTTTTGATACCCAACCCTATATTAGTTTATATCAACAAATGTGACATAATTTTATTATTTTGTTCTTTAAACGAAATGATAGGACGAGCAAACTGAGATAATGAGACCGGGCCGTGCCGGGTGGGGGAATCATTGCCAGTATGCTATGAAGGGATACCAGTAAAAAAAAATATTACAATATTTTGGTATTTATTTAACTTTAAAATTAACCGTGTAAGGCTGATACATGGGAGCGTAGCTACAGAACGTAAACTAAATCGCATCGAATTTAGCTGCTCACACAATTTTGATTGAACTTCACTTGTTAAGTTCGTTTAATCATAAATAGATGGTCGTTATTTCTATCTGAACTTCTCTAAAACCTAAAAACAATTACAGTAGCTTAGTTATAATGACTGATAAAAAAGAAAGGACAATATGGAGTATTCTTTCACGAGACAAATTCACTATACTATTTCCATTTCTTTATTTTCTCGATTCTGACAGCTCCTGTGTAACCTTGTGCGAGCGTTATTTTTTACATTATTTATGCATTATTTTATAAAAAATATGACGTTTACACACGTACAAGGTTATATAATACCAGAGTCGGAGAAACTGATAGGGATGGAGCTATTGGATGGAGCAAGAGAGCATTATATCAAATTAGAACTGTCATCGAGAAAATAAAGAAATTGAAATAGTATAACTTACCAATAACGGACGCTGTTGTCCAAATTAGACGTGGATACGTTCTGTATTGAACTGTATTAGTACTACTGTCAATGTGGTTGTTTTTTGTTTGCCTCTAAGTAATTGTGTTTTCGTGGGAGAGTGATATGCTTATGGCGCGTAACTATATCTAAAACTAGTTTAAATGATACTCGCATGTTCAAGCATGTAGAAAGAAATCAATAATTAAAATCGTCTAGATATACAAATATAAGACTGTATTAATTTTTCTAGCTACCATGATACTAAATTTCCATAGCTCGTGATATTTTATGAAAGTACGTACCTAGTAGTTGCTTGTAGACTAACGTCTAGTAAATTATCTATGTAGTGGTTCTAACTAAGCATGTATTGAACAGCCAGATAGTCAATGTGTACTTTTACAACTCAGATTATTTTTGAAAATATACAATGTACGTTCTATCACTTTCCACGATTACCTACTAGCTTAAATAACAATGGCTCAAAAAATATTTGTAAGAGTGGCTCGTCACACCAGGAAGCTCTGGAAACTCTAACCATGAGGTAAAAACATTAAAATAACCTGTACGCTTAATCTCAAGCTGTTTGTTTATTGGTACATTTTCACTTCTTGAAGGTATTAAATACGTACTGTAACATTGTTCTACCACTTTAAGCAGTATTTGAACAAAGCTAAACAAAGTGTCGGTAATTACTAGCTACTGGTGTCTATATAGCTTCTCTAAACTCATGTCATGGATGCAAACATAGCCAGGCCACTGATATTTCAATGTACTTATCCAGCCCATTATTTTGGTTTTTTGATTTTATCCATCAAGTACATCGCTGAACCCTGGTAAATAAGCCTGGACGGCTGTGAAAAAAACTATTTGGTCGCCTGCAATACAAGCATAAAGATGGAAACAAGTACATAAAAATATAGATAATCTAATAGTCTTTTCAAATTTAAAATAAAACTGAACAGCTCCTCTGAAACGACCCGCTCCTAGGGAGTCCCGTCGCATTCCTCAGGTCCTAGATGAGAGTTCAAAATTTAAAACAAATGTAATAATAAATAAATATAAATAAATCCCCAGACAATCACACCAACTGTATGGCCCCAAATTAAACAAAGCTTGTGTTATGGATAACCATACAGCGAACTGGAACCCAGAATCAACATAAATATATAAATATCAACAACCATGACCCGAGAACAAACATTCATGTTCATCACACAAATGAATGCCCCAGCCAGGAATTGAACCTGGGACCTCCGGCGTATGAGGCAGGGCTTCTAACCACTACGCTGCTCGATCATGGAATGTAAAGTTGTTCTGCACTTAGGTTTCTAGTATAACGTATATGATTCTATTACTCTACATAGCAAGTTTGAAACATTCCCAGTTAAGTTATATAGACTCTCGCCAAAATATTGTAATGATTATTAATTTGGCTTTAAAAAGCTTCTTGTTTGCTGTCCGTCTGTTTTTATCTTTTTTACAGAAACTGGCAAAATTA
Source organism: Marasmarcha lunaedactyla (assembly GCA_923062675.1). Classification (NCBI taxonomy): domain Eukaryota; kingdom Metazoa; phylum Arthropoda; class Insecta; order Lepidoptera; family Pterophoridae; genus Marasmarcha; species Marasmarcha lunaedactyla. The sequence continues at coordinate 23,407,080 of OV281343.1, forward strand.
GCTCTATATATACAGGGTGATTCATCGAGATGGATCAGATCGAGATAAAACAAATCTCTATCTCTTATAATTTCAGACTTTCCTTTTTCCTTTCCATCTACCGATCTCGATTAATCACCCTGTATATTATAACGAATACTGACGTATTATTTTAAGAAAAATAATTGAAACCTTAGAAGAATTTAATTGATCCACTTGTGTAACATATTCCTCTTTTTATATATATTTTTTTAAAGTTTGAACTGTAATTATATAGAATACCATTTTATTTTTCTGTCATTTGTGTAACAAGAATATAAACTGCTCTTAAATTTGTCATTTGTAATTTAACTTTACTGGCCTATGTAATATTTATTTGTTTAATGTTTAATGCTGTTTATTTTTAATGAAAACAAGAAAACCAGTATTATCATAATGTAAAATAATAATTTTGAACGAAATACTTCAATGTCATTTGTAATGTTGCTGATGTTCTGGACTACAAGGCTATTCGAAAACTTATAAATCGTGAATCGTGTGAAAATATTTTTATTGTGTTATTTTATCATAATAATAAAATCTCAGTTTATAAAGATAAAATAAAAATAATCTTACCATTGCATTTATTCCATCTTCCAAAAAATAAAATATTCAATGCCTGGAAAAAATTTTAAGTTTTTATACAATTTAAGAAAGTAAATAGCTAACATATGTTAGATTTTAAAATTAGAGGTGGACAATATAGGAATTTTCGAATATGGAATCGAATATGAAAGGTTGTATGTGTTTTCTGAATTCAAGTGTACATTGAATTCGGCTAGGAATTTCCAATAAATTGACGCTTAACCATGATGAACGCCAATGATCAAAAGTTAATAAAAATCAAAGGAAATATACAATGTTAATCCGATACAGATAAAGTCTAAAATCACTTAACGCGAAACCCATCAGTGCAAGAGAGAACATGATATGCGCTATCATGCTCTTACGTTCGTTCGTACGTAGTAGAAACAATCAAATCATAGTGGAATTTGCCCGACTAACTGAATCGCTGCATCGCATCACATCAGGTTTTCAATATATAGTTTCGGAAAATACATATTTTTGAAAATATCAATATGTAGTTTTAAGGTATTGATTCGAAATATAGTTCTTCGTAATATCTGTATACGATTTGTATCGCCCACCTCTAATGGATATGATTCGAGAAAAGTGAATGCAATCGAATTCGAATCTTTATACATTTTAATACCATAACACTAAAATCTAAATGGAGTGGATTTTGTATAATATAATATTCTGAGATCGGTATATCTTAACAACAAAGTACATAATCTCAACATTCGGGATTTTGATTTCCCGTTTTTTTGTAAAGCAAGTCACAAAGTGTGTACGTGTGTAATGCCCGTTTTTTTAATCCTTACTATCGTAAGTTTTCCTTCTCTGCATTTAATGAAAAGATAAATTGTCGTTTAACTTAATCCGAACTGAAATAAAAAATTACCTTAAAAGACCGATTCTAAATAATATTTTGTTATGATTTTAAGGAAATGTTTTTTACAATAGGTAACACAAATGTTTTCTTTCTTGCATTGAAAACACATGTACTTTGCTCTGCCTCTGCAACTCATACCTCATATTTGTGGTTATATCTGTTAAATTTTTATTTATAATTACTAATTAATCCATACATACTATCTAAAAATGTCAACAGATCCTGAAACAGACAATCCACTAATCCTTGTAAGTCGTGATGGTGTTAGTTATATTCATAATAGCATCTTTTTTCAATTGTACCCAAAACTTGGTTATAATTTATTGTATTCACTAAGCAATACATAATGAAACACCATTATAAATACTATTTTATCTATTCTTTATTATACATTGTTATAAACGTAGGACGTAAATGTTGTTTTTATTGTTTTAATATTCGTAAATTTTTTATAGCTTAAATCCAGCCCACACATTAACGACTCGGAGCCCTCCGTTGCCAAACGCAAGAAAAAGCATAAAAATGGAATATCAAACTGCAATGAAAAGAAAACCAAGTCAGCTAAAAAGAGAAAGAATACAAATAACTCTGAGTCTGAGCCTAGTGACCAGCCTCCCAATCATGACATTGAAATAGATGAAATTCTTCTAAATGCTAAGAAAAAGAAGTTGAACGATAACATTACCAAGGAAGATGTTGAGGAAAACTTGTTTACTGAACCTACAAACCCTCCTTTACCTGTCATAATTGAAACTAAACTTATTTCCAAACATAACAGGAATTCTAAATTAAAAAAGAAGAAACAATGTGATAAAGTCCTGAATTTCTATAACAATTTTAACAATAGAACTCCAGTAAACGGGAGTGCCAAAGGGAATAATTTGAGAGAACGAATGTTAGAGAGGTTGAGGGGTTAGTAAAAGTTTATTTTATAAATTACTTCTTATAGATGCACAAGGTGTTGTAGAGGTTATATTAAAAAGTTAAAACCAGTACCTACTTTTGTAAAGCACAACATCTGTATGACTTGTTCAAAATTTTATCTTACTTATTTGCACTTGTAACTTCCTAGGCAAAAGAAAAAAAATCTTAATTTTCAGGAGTGTAAACAATAAAATATCAGAAAGAAATATGAAACTGTATAAGTAGTTTTTTTGAAAAAGTGTTTCTTCTTATCATGTGAGGGAGTGGCAACCTCTGGTGTCAAGAGTTGATCAAACCCCCTCTGGAAACTGGAAGTAGTAAAATTGTGCTGAATCTGACATTATATGATTCAACTTGCTTGTTTCCTTCAGGAGCAGTAGTCAGAGGATGAACACTTTTCCTTCATCCTTCATATTTAAGCAACCACACTTAACTCGTTATACAGCACCCAGTTCCTCGGGCGCCTTGTTCATAAAAGCTAATAAATTAAACAATTCATCATGTTTTTAGTTGGATGAAAAAAATCATCGCATAAAATGTTCTCGCACATCCATTATGCCATGACACACAATAATTGCTTAATTCTGGAAAAAAATTATGTAGAGAGAAATTAAAATTTCGAATAAATAAATTTTTACTTTTAAATAATAGAATTATCTAAATAAATCAAAAACTATTTTTTGCAAAACTTCCTTAGTGTCCTGGTGTATTACATCTTGTTTTTATTTAAGATGCAAATGCTACATTATAATAATAATAATAATAACTTTTACAGCTGCACAGTTTAGGTACCTAAATGAAAAGCTGTATACATCATCAGGGAGTGAAGCAAAGGAGCTTTTTCAATCTGATCCCAAAGCATTTCAAGTCTATCACGAAGGCTACCAACAGCAGCTTAGCAAATGGCCAGTCAAACCATTAGATGTCATAGTCAAAAAAATTCTAAAATTGTAAGTTCCTCTGGTTTTGATTGTATATTATGTGTAGTTGTGCAACAATTGATTTTAGATCAATATGTATATGATCTATAGGTAATGGACTCAAGGTCCTCCTGAAGTCAATTTGGTACTGTGGTGAAATAGAGCATTTTTCAAATGGAAATTGAAAGTATCAGTCTTACAACCTTCATTTTATTTTATTTTAAATTATTTTCAGACCAAAAACACACTTAATAGCTGATATGGGCTGTGGAGAAGCCTTGCTTTCACAAAAAGTGCCAAACACAGTACGTTCTTTTGATCTTGTAGCTACAGCTCCTGGTGTTGAAGTTTGTGACATAGCGAGTACTCCACTTCTTAAAGAATCAATGGATGTTGTAGTTTATTGTTTGGCATTGATGGGTACTGAACTAACACGATTTTTAGTTGAGGCTAATAGAGTATTGAAAAATGGGTAAGTAATTAACTGGATTTATTTATTATATAAGTAATTAACTTGATTTAGAATTTAGCCTATAGAAAAAGAAACTAAGTCTAAGTATAACTAACTAACTAAGGTCTAAGTATGTGAAGAGAATGATTAAACAAGATTTATTTTTCTTTTCAGTGGTCTCCTTTTAATTGCAGAAGTGGAAAGTCGCTTTGAAAATATTGAAGACTTCACAAAAAATTTACATAAACTAGGATTCAGACTTAAAAAGTTAGATAAAAGTAATCAAGTATTTTACTTTTTGGAGTTTGTGAAACTTAGGGACCCTTTAGTAAAGCAGTCAAAGTTACCCAATTTGTATTTAAAACCATGTTTTTATAAGAAAAGATGAATAAATGTTATAGAGACAGTGTAGTGAATAGTTTTTATTATACTTCACCACGTCAAAAACTCTTATAATATTTGGTGCGTTCCGAATGCCGATTATATCGCGAGCGCTCATGTATCCGAATGTCTTTACTATGCGTTTCAAATAACAATAGGACCGACTTAGCGCCATATTGTGATGTCAAAGCTGTCAATTCGAACCGATTAGGTAGCGTGAGCAAAAAAAAATTTTTTTTAATAGAATTTATTCAAACAAGCAATTGCTTTTACCGTCAAACTCTCAATTTAGCTTTCTAACTTTTGACGTTTTTGTCACGCTCTTGGATTTAAATTGAATTGTAAGGTGGCAACCTTACAAATCTTCAACCTCAAAATTTCAAAACCGTGAGTGTTGAAAATGTTATTTTTGACAAAGTTTTTTGGTGGTTTATGCCTTTTTATTAACTCATAACAGTTCTTTTTTGAATACAGGGTAATGATTCGTAAGTGGGGCTCCTGCTAAAATCAGGGTGTAAATTTTTTTTATGCATTCCTGTAGGAAAAGAACATTGTAATTCATAGTATTATGGTGGCGCATAAGCAAAAAAAATTTCAAAAGACTATAATTTTCAAGTGAAATTTGACAGAGGCCATTGACGTTCCTGTTCTCATTTGAAACGCATAGTAAGCGCATTCACGATGTATATCAATGACGTCATATCCGCCGCCATATCCCCGCACATAGTGCCCAACTTACGAAGCTTGGTCGCCATGAACGGCCTCTCAAAGACTCATATCGTTTCTTTGTTGATGTTTATATAGGCAATTAAAGATTTTGAAAGCTTGCTTATTAATTTTCTTTTGTAATAATATTAAAAAATGGGTCCTGTTACAATCAGGGTCGAAGATCTTAATGAAGATAAGTGTATAACTAAATGAAGCGGCATTCGGAACGCACCCATCGAAAGTGTATTGTTTAAGTGTTGCTATTTTATAAAAAAGGTTTACCAATTTCGGGGAGACCAGCACTTCTAAATTACAAAAATTGCAACTAGTTTTAAGATCACAACCGAGGTCGCAAGTTACTAAACAATTTAGGTACTATGTAACAGATAAATCACTCCGTACAAAAAATATCATTCCTACCGTTATAACTACCTATACTCTCTGGGTGCTAACTACAGCATGAAAATGAATTTAAACGATCGTATGCACGGTTTATTATAGCCTCGCAATAGTGCTCGGCAGCGTGGACATAAGCAAGCGTACTGGTACTTCTTTCAATTTTATGTTTAATATAAGTATTATATTGCAAACATAAATATATGAATTAAAAAATTATTTAGATAGTCATTAAAATAAAGTACCTAAAGTTTTTTTTTTCAAATTATTTAATATATTAAACAATTTTGTAGCGCGTATTTTATTTTTAGACAGTGATAAAAAGCACGCGGGGTTGATACGGTAGGCATTCACTCTGCTAAGGGCTGCCGCGGCGGGGCGGCCGTAAATATTTAACGCACGCAAGTACATCGATTGACAAAAGCCTGGCAGTGTTTCCAAAAACATAGGTAGCTTCATAGGTTTTAAACGTCTATTTTAATCAGTTAAAAATAAAATAATTGTAATATCTTATTTACCTACTAATTGCGTAGACTTGCGCGTAAAAATCATTGTATTTTTACACAGTGATCTAATACCCACACTCATTTTGTTCAGTTTTATTAATACATTATCCCGACCCCTGCACGCTTTCTAATATACTTAATGCATACCTATACAATGGTCATTGACTTAAAACATTATTCCATCCCTAGTATGTAACTTTATGGGAATTAATGTATTTATTTAACACTTTTTGGAAAACTTACAGCTAACTTATACATTATTATGGAGAATAGATATGTTAGGGCTTATTATTTGCCCACATATATAACTTTGTACAATTTTCTATTATTACAAAACTAAATTTGATGTCTGTTCTGTGCTCGGCCTTACACGTAAACATCATCTATCTACATATAATAATATACACCTTGTGTTACGCTGCGCTAAATAAATAAATAAAATAAATTCATAACCAGACATATACACTTCGACAGAGTTACAAGTCTACTGCGATACATATTTAAATAATGAGAAGTCCCATAGGAACTTCGGGATATATAGGTAGGTCATGTTAGTTTTGGATAATGCACTATTCGTAAACAAAATTATTTTTAAAATCGGTCCAAAAAGCTAAGCTGTAGCTAAGTTATAAACGAAGAAACAAAATTTCCTGAACAAAAGTTACGTTATAATTCTTTATCTTAATCAATGACACCTACGACAACAATGTCTACGGACCGCTCACAATAAAATTGTGTTCTACTTTGGAAATAGGTACTGCAACGTTTGCTTGTGCCGTATTTAATAAAAGAGGTTATTGCACAAACAAACTTGCCGACATTTATGACTGGCAACTTATAAGTCTGTCATTATTTTATTTTATCTGTAAAATGTAAAATATATATAATATGGAAGATTGTTCCATGGCATCCCTTGACGGGATTCCTTTAAGGAATTCCTTTACGGAATTCTATTGCGGGCTTCGTCCCTAAAATAGTCTAATAATTATCCTTGTATTTTATTATAAAATATATTCATCATAAATAAAAGTAATTTAAAGTTATATGTGTTTTTCCTTTGTTGATTAGGAAGACCTCCCTAGGTTAGATTAGGTCCATCTAGGGTCCCGTACCCCCCCCCCCCCCGATGGTTGCCCGCCTTGTCGTGGCGGGGGGGCTTAGTAGCCGTGGACTGGTCAACCACGGTGAACTAAGAGGCAACCAGGGCCGGCCTGTTGGGGCCGCCGGCTGGCCCGAGGAGGGCGCTCCCAGTGGGCTGAGGAAGTCTGCTGAGGACGCGCTTGGAGGTGGGACCGCAGAAGAAGAGGAGTGCCGGTATCACGGTGCGCCGTTCTCCCTATCTTCTGCGGCCGTGGAGGGATCGCAGGGGGAGAGGCGTGTTGGTATCACGGTGCGCCACTCTCCCTACCCCCTGCGAGCCGGCGGGGCCGTTCCGCGGAAACGGCACTGGTGGGGCCGCAGAGTAAGAGGCATGTCGGTATTGCGGTGCGCCGCTTGCCCTATCCTCTGCGGCCGAGGCGTGGTCGGTGGCAGAACCACAGACCCGATCTGCCACCGGGTACCAGTTATCTGGTACCCATGGTCTCCTAGTAGCAGACTTAGGGGGAGTCTGCTACAGTACTGGTGGAGGCCGAGGGGGGAGGCGCACCTTACCATCTGGTGCGCCCATCGTGTAGGGCCTTCGGGCTGTCTGGATGGAGCCGCTTGTGGGCGGCTGCCGCCGGCGGGGTCGCGGATGTGTGCGAGAGCGTTCCCGTGGCCCCGTCACGAGGCGGCGAGGAGGAAGATGGCGGGGTTTTTAGTGGGTATACCGTGGGTCTCATTAGCCTATACGGGAGTCCCACATAACCACTCGGGTGCCCCCTGCGCCCGGGTGGTATGCGTAATGCATTTTCCCCCCCCGAAAAAAAAAAAAAAAAAAAAAAAAGGGTCCCGTACCCCCAGAGTACCTACTTACATAATAATATTCGTTGTTCTTCATTAAAATATTGATAAGTTCTTATATTGTAACACTGGTACTTTTAAAATGTATGCTGACGTAGGACGACGGAAGCCAGTAGAAATGATATAATTTATAATTTATTACTAAAAACTGTAGGTATATGTCAACCTGTTTTTAGAATATTCAATGTTGTATCAATTTGAAAAAAGGCGACGTAGTCGTATAATAGTAATCACATAAAATCCAATAAAAATTTAACAAAGCGAGAAAATATACACTTGCTGTAATATGTAAAAGTATGAGATAACACAAGATAACATTTTATCAACATTTCTAAACTTAAATGTCCGTGGTACTGTGTTCGGTTGGTTAAGAACTGCTAATCCACTGGTTACTTAATACGTTTAATTTAAATGTACTATCTTTGTAATAAAAAATACTAACTGTGATGTGGGATACTTTTAATATATATGTGATAATCATATGGTTAAGATATAGCCATGATAACATGTTATTGCAGATCGAACATGGCAGAGGTAAGCTACTGCTTATCGTGGAAGGCTTTCAACGATGATTTCCCACTTTTGTCCCTTATAGATGGGGATATCGAAGCCCATCGATAACGGGAAAACTAAGAAAACACTGAGGCACTGTACTAAACTTCGACTCGTGGTGTAACATAAAATATAATTACATTTTGTATTAAATTTGTTTTACATTTGAAATCTAAATTGGTTATACAAAATGTTAACGGTTAAGCTAACAAAACAGTTCGATCTATAATGTTATTGTGTCAATAAACAATCAAATTAAGTGCTAGTGGTAAGAAAGTGACGCAACAGGGATTATAAAACCACAGTTATTTGTAAGGTTCTAATTAAGATGGTATGTTGAGTTATACTAAGTGTGTGATGACAAAAAATACGCAGTTTATTAAGTAGGTATTCAATAAAAAAAACACAAATAACTAACAAACATTTATTTAATTTTATCTTATTTGTACCACACACATCAGAAGTATCTAGGGATCAAGTTAATGAAACAAGTATTTTATCCAATCAAACATAGTCCTTCAGAAGGGTTTTTATTATTACTTCCACGTTAATTCAACATCATTGGGGATGTTTTTAAATAATAACCTAAATTGAAGTTTTTGGAAACGACACTAAACTATCTAAAAATTGTAAAGATGATGGTTTTTTATAACTCAACTATTCAAATTCAAACACATATTTCTCAACACAGACAAGTACTTGTTCTTACTGACGTCAAATAAAACATGACTTCGTGAAGAAGAACTGGCGAGAAACTTCACGGGTATATTTTTTAGTGTCTTTTTATGTCTCTACAAAATAATTATTTCTGCATCTGTTAGCTCGGCAAGTCTCCCTTCCTCCAAGTATCCAAACGAAGGACACCCTCAAACGGAAACTCTTATATTGTATGTTTTAAAAATGAGTGCTCAGTGTCTCCGCCATTAACTTAGACGGACACACTGTTTAGATTTGGCGTGCTTAGTATGAGTTCATCTAAATAATTTTCAGGAATGGCCGCCCAAGCTTCTGACAGTTAATTTTCACTTTGCAATCAATATTTAAATAAAACATATAAACATATTAAACGTGTATCCAAAAAACCTCAATTGCAGAAATACTCCTTAAATTACTTGATGCCTAGAAGCTTTTAATGTATGTACATTTCATGAAAAAAATCTAAATGGATTCTTACTTTCACCTTATAATAATATTTTTTAACTAAATAAATATTCAAATTTAACAAAACAACTTAATTATTATTATTCATAGTTTCAGTCCAGTTTTAGTCCTTCCATTACGTCCTCGGCTTCGGCCCGAAGATTCTCAACTTTTTCAATTAGCATCATCTGTAATGAGGAAAACTAACATAATGAAACGTTAACTGCAAAAACCGACCGTGACACATAGCTTGGGTCATGTATGCTTGAAATGAGAACCAATAAGATACTAAGGGTGAGTTGCACCGCTTGTTTAAGTCAAAATTACCTTTAACAATAACAGCGACGTTCAAATGCGTTGCACCATACTATTATTCGTTATTGTTAAATTATATACATCCATACTTGACAGTTAACTTGAACCAAACTATAGAATTAACCGGTCAAAACCGAGCAGTTATGGTTAGCGGTAGTTATGATATAATTGCTGAAATGGTACAACCCATATTTGACTTAACCGGAGATTTGGCGGCCAGTAAGGCTTTTGTTATAATTATAGTCACATGGTGCTACAACCATAACAAAACGATATGTTTTATTTGTAATATCAATAACTCTAAAACTACCGATTATTTTATTCGGGATATGAGCAAGTAATTAATGTAATTAAGGAATCTGACATCAATTGTTTTTTTTTGTAAAGTTTGCGTAAAAATTCTATCTTACCCTGGCTGCACTTTTAAGTTGCGCGGCCGCAGTCTTTGATAAATAGTCTATTTTATTAACTAAATCTTCGGCGGGCGCCTTCGCTATACTTTCGACGGTTTTAAATCCTGCTTTCACTAATTGCAGAGCGCGCGCCTGAAACAATACAATTCCCTATTTCTACAAAACTTACAAATTTATACATTGTGAATTGCCTATACGAGCTTGGGTGTCATTTAGAAACGTATGCATGCGTAGAGCACGGGTGAAGTTGCATTTTCATAAAAAGCCAAAAACCCTTTTTAGCTTTACTATCAAAATGGGTGACTACGGAATCCAACGACCGCTGTTACAAATGATTACAGTAGGGCATGCATAATATTTTATTGTTAGGATATGTTTTATATTTTTAGAAATGGTTGAAATGTTATGCTTGTTTCTGCGTGCCCTATCCTCCCTTAGTTCATGAACCGTAATAGGTTGAGAGCCGAAATTTTCACGCAGTGTTTATTACAATGTCTATTGCAGCAACAACAAATAATAAAAATTTATTTAAAGAAGCTGAGAACGTTTGGCATTTCAAATAAGGAAAGTAAAAGGCAAAACATCATTTTCATTAAGTCCTTGAGTAAAAATATTTAATATATAAAATATTTAAACTGAAAATATTAAAAAGCCTGCCTTCTTAACCCCCGGCAAGTCCATCAGCTGCTCCAAGCCCGGCGCGGCGCAGTACTGCAGTCGAGGAGCCAGCTGCGCGAACAACGCCGCGTAGGGCCACAGCTTGTCCGACATTTCGCAGAATTTGTGAGCGCTCGAAGCGAACGCAGCCGATGACGTCATTAGGGACTGGACGGTGCCGCGTGGGACTAGGTATCTGGAAAGATGGCGTCGCGTCAGTAAGATACATATATTTTAGTAAACGTTTTTAGTAATTTTACTGGATGATGCGATCTATAATCTTTTTACCAATTTACCCTTTTTGATATAAAATTCTAGTGGAATTGTATTCGGACTATAAAGTATGACCACACATTAAAATATGAGTAAAATAGAAATAAGAATATCAAATATTTGAAAAAGATCTGCAACTCATAAACAAATCTCTGAAAATCTTGCTTCCCTAAATTAGGAACGAATCATTTTACCAAGTTGTACATAAATAAAATATATAGTAGTTGGTCACATAGTTCAAAATTCAAAATAGAATTCAAGTCGTGTGAATTTGATACTGACCATTTGTAAACTACATAACCAAAATGTTTTTTTAAAAGCAAAATTAGATATAAGAAATATCTATATCAAACATCCATCACACTACAATACACACAGAGTACAACGTCCAGCAATTGGCACGCTACACTTTAGCTTACAAATTGTACATCCTATAACCATGATGTGATATCCTGTTATTAGCTTATATAAGTTATTCATGTCATGTACTGATGTCAGTGTACTGAGGTTGAATATCGTAATATAGAAAAAGAGAATAATGATAATAAAAAATAAAACTATGACCCGAGAACATCTATGTTCATCACACAAGTGAATGCCCCGACCAGAACTCGAACCTGGGACCTCCGGCGTATGCGGCAGGGCTACTACACAGTACGCCACACGACCGTCTACACAAGCAATTTATAAAATACATACATAAAACAAAATATAAAACACTTACTTTTCAGCTACAACGTGGAAAGGAACTTGCTTCCATAAATCATGTAGCATCATAGCTAGGTAGAACCTTGACAGCACTAACTCTGGTACATTCTGAAATCAAAATAAAGACATAACATTGATACACGAACTTTTTTACAAATATCATTCAAATGCCAAACACGATTCCACCGGAAGACTGTTATATAAGGCAGGGCAACTAATAAGATATCGTCATAAAACAGAAACATTTGTGTGTTTTAAATTGTACGAAACAAAACATTATATCTTTCACCAGGATTTGTATTTATCATGGAAAAGCAAGTCATAAAGGAACTTTCATATCAATTGAATGTTATAGATGGTTCAACTCATTTGTGCACCCTATGTGTGCTTGTAGTTGTGCGGTAGCCGCCATCTTGTCAAACCGTGTTCCCGTCGCTTTGGTGTGCGTGCATAATCAGTACATTTTTGTCACGAACACACAGTTGCCGTATGTATATACAAGATGAACGCACAGATAACTTGCAACCATCTATAGTACGTCATATACTTACAGTTATGGGTTTGCCTGTCATCATCCGAATAGCATTCATTTCTGTGATTCCTAAGACTTTGGCTGTTTGAACACCTTCCTCGTCTAAATTGCAATACTGTAAAAAACTTAAAATTTTTAGGGTCATTGGTAACTTTTTAGAAATAAGCAATTCTGAATGCCGCCTTTTTGCAATTGGAATTTGGATTTTTTTTTTTGTATACCGAATGAAAGGTAAAACCAAAGTATGTTGAATATTCCAATGTACATTTTAAAATATTACTCGATACTTGCATACTTGCGTTCATTCCTAACCTAGATGAAATCGCCTGATGAATAATATATTTTACAGAAGAGACAATCAGAGAAAAAGTAATTTAATGTTTCTTATAAAAAATTGTCATCTCTAAATCACATAACTTTAATTCACACAACCACAACCACAAACAAAGCGTAACATTTTATGGAACACCGTAAGCACATAAAAATAAAGACTACTTAATTACATTAAAGTAAATACACATGGCGGTTCCAAATATACCTATAAGTCATGGTACATTTGTATGGTACCTAAAAACCAGTAACATTTCCAAACAACAAAAAAAATACAACAATAAACTCACCAAAGAATAATAATGCCTATAATCCGGTCGAATGCCGCCGGCGTCGTGCGGCGTGACGAGGTACAGTAAGTGCAGACTGCCCGCGAGGACGAGTCCGCGCGACGACAACTCGATGTCTTTGATCAGTTGCCGCGCTACCGACAGCTCCATGCAGCCTGGAATAAGAAGAAATGTGACTAAAGTGACGAAGTTTTTGGTTAACACTAGAAGTAAAGTATTTGATTTACGAAAATAATGAAATTAACAAATTACGTAAGTACGTTTGTGGATATAAATAAATTGATGTAAGGTAGTAACGTAAAGTAAATTACTAAATATACAAATTAAAAATATAAATCGATTTGCAAAAAATACATTTATCGGCGATAAATCTTGTAATTATGAAGGGTTTAGAACGCTCTTCTCAATATTTTCATAGAAACCGAACAAAGTTTATTAATTCTCTGACCAATTGATGAATATATATATTTATGGATGTGGTGTTTGCCTATAATTGTCTGGGCACTTAGCCTATAAGCCTTATTGTACCGCTAGCGTATGAGAACTTGCATGTGTTAATTGATTGTGTCTAGTGTCTAAGATGTTGGCAAGCCTTGAATAAATATATTTCTTTACGAAGGGCCTGATTACTCGTGCAAGCGTTGTAAACCCCTCGCTCCTCATTACAAGAAAATTAGGCGCCAGAAGCGGTTGAAATCGCCCAAAAGTAATAATAGCTACAAATTGCAACATGTAGACAAAATCTTTTTTACAATAATAACATCAAGATCTCACCTTTTATGGCAGCTTTCCCCAAAGTGCTGACTTCCAAAGCGCTATCGCTGTACACGACCAAGGCTCCGGCTTCCAATCGCGATTCGTCTTCACTACTCTTACAATTGCGTTTTAATTGAATCGCACCCGATTTTAAAAGTGAACGGAGTGTGTCGTCCCGTGATTGTTTTATTGTTGAGCTGTATATAAAATATGTCAATTATATGCTAATTATATAATGTCAATTATATACTTATCAATTAATACTGAACATTTCACAATAAATAAATAACAAATAACAGTAAGTAATGAACCGTAAATATGTACCGTAACCACAACATAACTTTTGACACTCTGGTCAACAATTACAATATTAGTTGCCAACCACAATATAACTTGAACACCAAAATGCGTTGTTTTGGTTGTATTTTTACTAATTTGTCTTTCCCAATAATATATGTATATTAAAAAAACAAGTTTTATTCCCATTACATAGATTCAAATAAAACAATAGCTTCTTTAATAAATCATACATATATGTCCGTGAGTCTGGAATTCGATTCAATATGATCTACACTTTCTCTACAGTCGAATCCTTACTGTGGAGGTTGACTTATTTACACTATTTACAGAGTTGGAATAGATTATTGTTCCCGAGATCACATAGGGCCGCGTCATAGCTCGTCGAACCGGTCCCAACGGCCGACCGGTTCCCCGCCCGCGCCGCCTGCCCGGGCCAACAGATCACGTGAGCGAACCACCAGAGCACACGCACGCACTGGCCTTCCTTGTAAAACCTAACCAGAATACAGTCCTACAAATCGAAGCACTTGTTTTATTTAGTCAAGACCACCAGGAGGCTAAACTGGAGCTTGATAATCAGACAATTATTGATTTCAAATCAGAATTCTCTAAATGTAAAGTTCTTTGTATTTCCAAAACTTTATAAGAGACTTAACAACGTGGTTTATTAAGTCATATATTATCAAACCAATTATTTTCTAAGGAGTAATTACAAGAAGTATTTCTAACTACCACTGTAATAACGCGTATAATTAAAATATACCACGTTGAAACCCTCGCTTAGTAAGACTTAGACTCAAACGAACAATTTTAATGGTGTATGTTCTCTTACGGCCCACTTACGGACTTCAAATTGTTACTTGAGGCGCTGTAGATTAACAATTTTGCTTTGCGAATAGATACTTTGTATACAGTACAGTAAAGTTCTACGCCGCCGTAAGGAGCACGATTAAAATATTTATTTCAATAACTTATTTATTTTATTTTCATTTACTAGACATATTACATCTTACTCCGATGATGGAGCGAGTCAGAATGTATTGCTTCTTTAATAGGCAGTTTTCAAATAGGTATTTATAGCGTTCTTTATATCTCGCCAGATGACGCTTGCGTATGTTTTAGAAAAATAAAACTATTGCCAGACAGTTGTTTTATTAATTAAACTTTTGTTTTA
Source organism: Marasmarcha lunaedactyla (assembly GCA_923062675.1). Lineage (NCBI taxonomy): Eukaryota > Metazoa > Arthropoda > Insecta > Lepidoptera > Pterophoridae > Marasmarcha > Marasmarcha lunaedactyla. Next base: position 23,422,224 of record OV281343.1, read on the forward strand.
TTACTATTTGAATAAATTAAAATGGATATTACTGCAAAAAAATTAAAAGTTAAATACATAGATCCCGTAGATTATAAAGATAAATATAGCACCTATGGTAAAATGTGACAGTACATCTAAGTCTATATTATATTAAGAACGCCTTAAGCAACCGTTGTGTCATAAACAATCTTTTAAATGTTGCCATATGAAAAGTCTTACCAATCTACACAGACGGCCAAAAACGTACATTCCATTAGTCTCTTTAGATCCGCTCTCGTATTAGCAAGTTCTAAGGCAATAGCGCTAAGTACCAAACTACTGATGCAGTTAGACTCAATCAGTACACTTTGTAATGGAGGCATGCCACTGCTTAGTACGGAGCGGAGGCGGGGCCAGTCGCGGGCTGGGCAGATCACTATGCTTTCACCTGTTTGGAAGGAAATAAATATCATTAAATATTAATCTAAATAAATGCCTTACTTTAAGGCTGAGATCTATAAGCATATCTAGAGTCATTTCATTGTTTCAGCTGCATGCTCAAATAAAAATAGACTTTTTTTTCAACATACATATTCTGAAAACATATGACACCAACCTTATCATATTTTTTTACATATAATTTAATTACTAATTCATAGATGACAAGGTCGCTTTTTATTTGACCGTTTAGCTGAGATAAGTCTGACCTCACTTTATAGATTTCAGCCCAAGAATGGGAATTCCTTTCACAGGGTTGGTGGATACGCAGACTTACCCTGTTCCCGACAAAGTCCCGCCCTACCGGCGCGACCGGCCGCCTGCCTGTAGTTAGCGAGCGATATGAACTCGCGACCCTGCGTCGGCGCGCGTATTATGACGCGCTGAGCTGGTAGGTTCACTCCCGCCGCTAAGGTGGACGTGCAGCAGAGCACGAATATTGTTTCATTTCTGGAAGGGGACGTTAAATATTTGAATTATATGGTGCAAACACGTTACAGCATGCATTGTCTTCACCTCAAAAAGAAGAAATAGTTGGCGTATGTACCTACTTAGTTAACTTAAGTACCCCTTTAGGAGTCGGTTAAAATTTTTTATTAAATAAAATTTATTTTGATTGGGAGGTAAAAAAGTTTTATTGTCAATTTTTATCTTACATGGTGTAGTGGCTGAGTGGCGTAGTGGGTAATAGCCATTCCTCATACGCGGCAGATCCCAGGTTTGAGTCTGGGCACTAATTTGTGTGATGAACACTGATCTTTGTTCTGGGGTCATGGATGTTTGTGTTTATATATGTATGTTTATTCTGGGTCCTCCCCCCTCCCAGTTCTCTATAAGGCCATAACATAAGCCCCGTTTACTTTGGGGACACACAGTTGGTGTGTATGTCAGGAGATTTATTTATGACTTTATTGAAATGAAATGAAATGAAATATGTATTTCTCAACATTGACAATTACTTGTTCTTATTGACGTCAAATAAAACATGACTCTACCACCAGTTCGGAAAAACCTGTTATGGTTTTATTGAAGAAGGTATTTATGGTACACCAGGGTTTTGGTTAATTATAATGAGAACTAAAACGATTTCACGTTGATTGGTTCCTCTAAATGATCTTTTGTGATTTTAGTAACTGTGGTTTTACTAATGGTAAAATTCAATTCAAAATTCAGATTATCGCATCTATTTCTAGGCACATCTAGCAAAAAGTTTTTAGGCCTCCTCATTGTTAAAGGTACTCTTTCTTAAAAACATTTTTTTAAACCGGAAGTAAACCAAATCGGATTTGCTCTTCGAGTGTTTTGATACATTCATTGAGGATCCAACTTACTGAGAGTACAATATGGCTCAAACCGTCATACTTGAAACTTCTCTTGGCATGAAATAAATGAAGCTCTCACCGGTAAGCGTGCTCAAGTAAGTTTCTTTCATCGCTTGACAATCCCGCATGATGGTACGCCACGCCGTAAATTACTGAGTTACCTGTAAACAAATTGAAATGCGTTAACTTCGAAAACATATTCATTTTATAAATACAATTAGGAACAAGATAGGACCGATTCGATTTGAGTTTAAGTATGTTTCTAAATAAAACAGCGAATGAGCCTAAGTATGATTATGTCGAAAGAAAACGATACATATCTCTATCGCTTAGGTATGTTTTTCGTTTGTTTTAATACTATAATTGCCGATACGAGTATTTATAATAAATAAATTATATAAAAATGAAAAAAAACACTTACATAGAGATAAGCTGGCGCCTTCTGTACGTAGTGACTGCGATAGAAATTCACGTTCTTTCTTGCGATGATTTAGTATATCACTGAAATTAAGCAATAAAGGAAATACATTAACGAAAGAATTAACAAGACAGCGAACTACTTATAATTTCATGATTGCACATTATTATTTCCATAAATAGACACTTACGGTCTAGACATTTTGCAGAGCATGTTGGCGACATTCTCACAATTTCTTTTCGTGGCGCAGAATACGAGGCATGAGTTAGGAAACACTTCGTTCACTAAGACGCAGACTCTGTCGGGATCTAGCGATGATTCACTTGCAGTGTACTGTAAAAACATGTATGTATATAAGGTTTTTACTAGAAAAACAGCCGGCATAGAGAGCTATTGGTTAGTCAAATTGAATCAAAAACCGAAAACCAACAGAACTCGGCATTTAAAATGTGATATTTTCGTTTTCTTATCGATCCATCAACACTATTACAACAATATTTTTATTATTCTGTATTTAATAATAAAAACGTAAGACTTACAGTACTTACTGATATATTTAGATTCCTTACTCAAATCAAAATGTTTGTCAAACATTATTTTACAGGTTCTAGCTGTAAATGCTAAAACACATTACAACCTCAAACTGACACACAGGCTAACTTTACATAATTCCACGAAACCGGAATTAACACAAACAAAGTTACAAAAGGAAGCACCATACCTCACCATCAATTTTCCTATCAGGTATAACATCCATATTTCCGTGGCTCCACTGTATCTTATGCAGCATGTCACCCAACTTGACATACTCTGTCAGTTCGACAGGTCTGAACTGCCTTTCAAATATGTCAGCTCGGAGAAACTTTGCTAAAGATGGTAGATTGCCTATCGTCGCTGACATGCCCACTATTTGTATTCCTTCTGTAAAATAAGAATATTTTTTATACCTTCATAATAAGTATTAAAGACAGTGTTCATTTCACTTATTTAAAGAGTCTTATATATTGAACAATAAATTAGTCATCATAATAAGTGAGCACAGCTAGTTACAAAATATCTCCCAAGATTAATAATTCTGAACTGTCATTGTGCATTTATAAAAGTTTGAACTTCAAAACATTCTAGCTTTACGGAATTTTTGTAAATTTTTTTAAAGCGTCAAGGCAAGACATAAAATTAAGTTCCGTTGACCCAAAACAGCTTTACCTAGTAGTAGGGATTTCAATTCCCTACTAATTTACCCACATGATTATTTGAGAAGGCATAAAAATTACTTACTATTAGCAAATATAACTGTTGTCAATAGTGTTTCCAGAGTACCACCCCTACCAGATTCACCAATCAGATGTAACTCATCTACCTGAAAATAAAACAAAGTGTTTTGCGAAAACACTGGGATGTGCCATTGGGAGTAAATGTTACCAAAATAGCAACACTAGGCAGAGGGCAGAAGGAGTAGAATTCTAATGTTTTTGCATTAATGTATTTTATATTTTCTAAATATTTATTTACATTATAAATTATGTGGCTTATGTGGCTCAGGCGCTGGCTTTTCGATCTTGAGATCTCTGCCTAATATGTAAGATTACATCTTATGTACGTTAAGCGGAATGTTCTAACGGTGAAAGAGAACTTCATCCTGAGAAACCCGCACACCTAAGAAGAAATTTTGAAGGTATATGTAATCTCTACGTGCTGCAGATTCTGTAACACGGAAGAAGAAACGGCTCTTCATATACTGTGTCATTGTGTCACACTAGTACAGAAGCGATCAATACACTTGGACAAACATCAACTGGACACAAGGGAGATCGGATACATTGCCGTCAGGAAGGTGATTCGCTTCCAGGACTCGATCGGAGTAAGCGGCGAGCTATAAACAGGTGGACTCACACAATAGATCTGCTAGGTCGCAGTGTGACAGGGCGCAGTTCAAGTGACCACATAGTACCGTAAAATAAAAAATAAAAAAAGGTATATGTAATGCTAACTATAAAATGCGCATAACCACCCCTTGCTTGGGTCAGGATGATCTCTATGCCGTGGGAATTTTAAGGCGGTCGTGGAATCACTCATCACGAAGAGAAATAATTTATTTGTAGTAAGCCACATTAAGGCCGGTTTGCTTTGATCCAGTAACTGGCGCCAGTGTCACTAGCTTCCCTCGCTGGATCGCCCCTGTATCAATGAAAACAGCTCTGCTCTCAATCGGAATATAACAACCGTCTATTTTTCGATAAATACCTCAATAACATAAAATCCTAAGATTGACAAAAATATGTGGCCCATTATAGAATATTTACATTGATAGGAACGGCCCTAACTATAAACGACATTAAAAGTAAAATAAAATCATTCACAATATCTTTAATTCTCTTGGATTTTTCAGACGCTATAGACTCACTCACGTGTTTTTGTGAACATGGGATCACCCCAATGATTCATAACTACTGGACGTGTTATCGGCGCGGCCCAGTGCCCAAGCCAGTTCAACAATGAAAGCCAGTAATGTTGAGCCAACGACTGGATCAACGTAATTCGGCCTGTGTCAAGATTTTTAAATTATAATTATTACAATTTCCCAACCATAAAATAACTGTATTGAGACTAAAGAATCTTGGAGTTTTTCTGAAGACTTTCTTCATTATCAGGCATTATAAAATCTTACCACAATGAGACCAATTTCATTTAGTCTATCCAATTCTAGTAAACTTCGAACTAGAGCCAGTCCTTTCTCTATTGTTGCAATGTAGATGCTGTTTTTCTTTCTCCTCTTCTTTGGAGGTAGGTGGCCTTTTCCAGCTGCATATTCTTCTAAGAGAAAATCCATTTGAAGAGCGAAGGGAGATAAAGACCATATCTGTAAAAGTAATAAAACCATTGACCCATTGACCACCGCCTGTCTCCACCTCACTCCATGGCTTCATTCAAACAGATTAGACAGCCTTGCCTGTTGATCTTTATTACACCAGAGTCTGATAAACTAATTTCAACAGAGACAAACAGCTTATTATTTAGGTATGATTCACTGTATGGTCATCCATAACAACATCTTGTTTAGTTTTAAGTTAAACTGCAAAGGTTGTGTAGGAATTTAGGTTCTATTATTTTATTTTTGTCAAAATAATTATGCTGTGCACTCATGATTGTTTTACTTAGCTTATTGTCACATTCTGGCACATAGTTTTGGTATAATGAAACTGGCCTTAAGTACTAAGTAAAAGCTTTTTATTGGAATATGTGAACATATCTATTTCAAATTGTACAAAAATTTTTATGTTTAACTAAATTTAAAAAAAAACAAAGTTACAACTATATAGTATGTTTATTCAAGTTTGTTAGATGATAAAATGAATTTTAAACTAACCTTTTCTTGCACAATAGCTACAAATGGTAAAATAAACAAGACATTCTTCTTCTTAGTTGTGACTTCTTGCAGCATCAAAACTTCAGCGACTAATGTCTTACCTCCACTTGTTGGCAGTGCATAGATCAAATTGCGCCTCTGTTTTATTGCATCTAAATTTAAACATTCTTCTTGCCAATCTAGAAATTATAGTATCAAAACTTTAATAAAAATTTCTTAAGTAACAAAATAATAATGTTTGTGTTTGAACTATTAAGTTTGTATAGTGTAAGTGTTTTTAACTCTTTCATACTGAATATTTTTTCCAAAAAAAATGTTTATTTTTCATGTGAAGATAAATTTTATGGGTACTTTTTGTTTATAAATCAGTATTGCCATTGCTTTTATGTCATTTTAGTTTTTATTTGAACATGATAGGCCATTTAGTTCAAAAGTTATAGCAATTTATTTACATAGCTTCAAATTTCCCGAATGAAAAATTAAAAACATCATAACTCCAACAAATTTTTTTTTATTATTTTCTGTCAATAAATATCGGTCTAGTTTCTCCCATTTTAATATGTGCACATTATAGAGATTAACCCAAGAATCCATAAGTGAGGTGTTAGTAAAAAAAATTTAAGAAAGTGGAACATTTTGCCTTTTTTAGTTTTTGTGTTCAACAAATTGGACTATAGGGTATTGGGGAATTGATTATGTGAAGTATGACCCAGAGATTTGTGATATATGGCAAAATATCATGTTTTTGTTGACTATTTCCACACAACTTACATATCAAGTAAGTCAATTGAAATGCTTCAACTCATACATTATGTCATGTGGCTATGTTATGATGTGTTCATAATTTCATAATATTTCAGCTTACCTATTCATTTATATTGTATATTGTAGCAAAGTGGGATATGTTCTACATATATTTGGATGTATTTTAAATACTGCTGATAGGTTGATTTTGTAAGAATAATCAAAAACAATCTGTAAAAGCTTGTAGCTAACTCATAAGGAATGATATTGGAATTATATCATATATAGATATGGACAATAGGAATCATATTGTCTAATTATTTCATTTTACACCTCAGGCCCTAACAACCCGAAGGATTTTAACCATTGATTCTAGATAACATGTAGTAAAAAGTATTTAAAAAATCACAAGTTGCAAAATCTGTATGCGTGCATTGTATGATCATGTCGAATCGAAGTGATTCATGAAGTGTCTTTTTGGCTTACTCTGTTTCTGGGCTACATATTTTTTCTTATTCACTCTCTTAACTAAAGATTTGTTTGTTAAAATTTTAAATTTAGATATATAATTTGCCATAAGTATAATGTTGATAGAATGTCAGAAATACAGGGTTAATATCTGTCGTGCTCATGCTGTATAATCTTTTCCATAATTATAAAATAAAATATCCACATGTGAGATTTGACGATTCCCCACAGAGGTGTGACTTGTATGTGGTGCACATGCAGGGAACAATTTAAGGTTACCTGTAGGTAACTTAAGGTAGCCTGTATTAGGGCCATTAAATACTTACCATAAAACTTTTCTATATTTTTGTAGGTTTTAAAAAGGCCTTTGGCTATTAAAGGCAATCCATAAAAGCCATTAGTTGGATTAGTATATTTTTCAAATTTATTTTTAGTATGTTCATAATTTTTAATTGATTTACTTTCTTTGGATTCTTCTAACATAATACCACTTTCTCTTATATGTAATAGAAATGAATCTTTGGTTTCAAAAAGAGAACTACAGTTCATCTTACTCATGTCTCTGACACCACATATTGATTCATTAATAAAATCAAAGCTTTCTTGTATGTTATCTCTAAATGAACTATTTCTTATTGGACTCTGTGTAACTTCATGATTAATTCGACTATTTTCTTGTTCTAATCTTGAATAAAACATGTCATCAGAGATATCTTCAATTTCTTGTTGAATTTCTGTATTGATTGTATTATAATTCACAATTTTTGGTTCTACGAAATCTTTCTTCAAAGACTGCCTTTGTAAAATTGGTGATTTCAAAACATCTGGTGAGCAAGGAATGTCACTACAAACTGAACTATTGTTATCCGAGGAATCACATAAGTATTCTACTTGATTGCATGGTAAAAATTCACATTCTTTAAGTTTTTCAGTAATGTTTTTAGACGTATCTGGTTGTTCAGATTCATAATCGCTTGGTTCCCACCTACTACTCTGTATATTTTTAAAAGTTTGTCGCAAAATGGTAGTTGTTCCAAGACACCTCCTTTTTGGAGTAGACGTGTTTTCTTGATAACGTTCATGATTTTTCCAGTTCATTTACTTCCTAATTAATATAACAGATTACTGATACTATTATTAATATAACGACACAATATTTAGTGCTTTACTCAAACTTTAAAAATTTCGCGGTAGAATCGAATCGTGTTGTTTGTTTACAAACAAGTGAAAAACGAATGTTGCCAACACACATATAAAATAATCCGGAAACTACAGAAAAAAACCCCTATATAAAACAAACCTTGGCATTCATAATAATTATTGTTTCATTTTAATGTACGGGCTATCAGCGGTATATCAGACAGACACTTTTAGCGCTGTTAAAGAATATTTGAAAAGGAATATATGATAGAGTTTGATCATAGTATGTTTGATCAGCCGTAGTATGATTTGAAAGAAATATTTGAGAGTAAAAGCCTCATTTAACTCCGAGTTATTCGTTCCGGAAGTTAAATCGAACTAAAATTATAAAAAGTACATGTACCTATCGTACCTAGTCAATGCACAACCAAAAAAATTTTCAGAAATTAATTTTTTTTTTATATTTTTCGAAAAAAACTACTGTTCCCGATGTCAATATGAAGATATTCGTGGTTAACTTTGGACGTTTCAGTAGCATTCTGTAACCCCCCGATGGTTGCCCGCCTTGTCTTGTCGTGGCGGGGGGGGCTTAGTAACCGTGGACCCACGGTGAACTAAGAGACAACCAGGGCCGGCCTGTTTGGGCCGCCGGCTGGCACAAGGAAGGCGCTCCCAGCGGACTGGGCAAGTCCGCTGAGGACGCGCTTGGAGGTGGGACCGCAGAGGAAGAGGAGTGCCGGTATTACGGTGAGCCGTTCTCCCTATCTTCTGCGGCCGTGGAGGGATCGCAGGGGGAGAGGCGTGTTGGTACACCCCGTGCGAGCTGCGGCGGCTGCCGCCGGCGGGGTCGCGGATGTGGCGAAAGCGTTCCCGTAACCCCGACACAAGGCGGCGAGACGGAAGATGGGGGGTTTTAGTGGGTATACCGTGGTTCTCATTAGCCTATACGGGAGTCCCACATAACCACTCGGGGGGCCCCCTGCGCCCCTGCGCGTAATGCATATCCCCCCCCAAAAAAAAAAGTAGCATTCGGTGAACTTGTACTCGACCACCAATATCAAATAGCGTACTAATTTTATTCAAACCGTAAATTATAAAATGCAAACAGAAATGATTCGGCATTGACATTTTGACATGAAAATTAACCTAAAAAAATAAATAGATGTACTGCGGATTTGACCTTGAATACATCCTAGATATAAAAAATTAATGCCACAATCTTTAGAACTACCAGATAACGTGATTGCCAGGTATACCCTGGAATTGAATCGAGACTATTCAGTAATAAGACTAATAACTATTATTGTTGTAAGCACATGAGGTGGTCTAATAATTTGCTCACATATTGACATATGAATAACGATTTCAACATTAGCACAACAGTTTAAGATTTCTATTATAGAAAAGAGTGACCCGTCAGTCTAATATTTTATAAGAAATTATAAGCCAAGCCACAAACTTGATTGGTCACGTGATCAAACTTCTAATTTTATAACTACGCCACGGGAAAATGAGATAGCCTCTAATCCACTAATTCATCTTTTTTGCAACGCCTTCTAAATTTTATATAGAAGTAGTAGTTTTGGATCAGGTTAATGTTAGGCTGCATTAATCGTATGCGCGATTTGAGTGAGCGAAGCGAGCGTGGTGTGGGAGCACCCGGCGAAGCACCATAATCGAAATTGTATGATAATACATAATTGTATAGCAAAAACATCATGTAACAAAAAGTTTTAATGGCGAAGATAAATTCGTTCAGACGCTCGTAGATTGTGGCTAACTTAGTAACTTAGAAGGCAATGTAGATTTTAACCCCTTACCGCATAGCGTCCCAAATTTGCACACTAGAGTTTTTTGTGAAAAATTTGAATTCTTTTCAAGTTTGACAATTGGCAAAGTTATAAACCATAGACTAAATATATACTCAGCAGTTCCGAGACAGTGAAATATTGTCAGTCTTGATAAAACAACAGTAAATTTAGTTTGAAAGTAAAAGCACTCAACAGGTGAGTTGCTCTGTATTCAAACTCAAATATATTGGAATTGCGTGAATATTTCGGCTTATATAAATTTCTTCGAATAAAACCATCCTTTGTGAAGCTATAACAGAAAGATTTACTCAAAGACTCCATGGATTTAAATTTTGTTCGACAATATACTTGTGTGCCTATATGGGACCTCATGCAGTGTGTACATAATTGTAATGTTCATATGAGGGACCTTATGAAGTAAGCGCTCAATTTTCTATTTTCATATATGGGACGGTATGCAGTAACACGAGTGTAAATTTAATCTCATAGAGATGCATAGTAAACTTCATACGTTACTGATATTTTGCTTTTTACACATGAAATTCGTCAATAGAAGGTAGGTAAAGAGTAAGAATGGATTCACCTTCGCACCCCAAGTAAAAGACCTGGCCTTTTGCAGAACCCAGCTTGTGCACATATTCTGTCTACCCATGTCATAAACTTTCCATTGGATGCATGTCGTAACATATTTGACACAAACTATTTTATTCACTTGCAATGCATACCGTACCATATATGGTACAGTATGTTTTTCGTGAATAAAATAATAAATCCTTCCTTCCTTATACTCGAAAACACATCATAATTTTTTTCCGCAAGGATATAAAATTCCATGCAGTAAGGGGTTAAGAGGAGAATAATGCTATTAAAAAGAATTCGGTTTATTTAGCACCCATATTTTATTATATTTACAAATAAACTTAAATGTTTTACTGATATTATTACTTAAAAAGCAACATGCGGCCACTCAGAAAGTTTAGCGCAAAAAAAAGTTTTATGAAAGGAACGCTAGCGAGATATAATTTATTTTACAAATTAGATTATTTAAAAGTTCGCGCAGGGAACAGTTTCGCTGAAATAATAATAGTAACGCAATTAGAATTTATGAACAAGGCGCCCTCTAAAGCAACTGGTTTAGAGGGTGCCTTGTTCATAAACGCACCGCTATAACCAATGACATATTACATATATAGACAAGTTGTCCACTCGCAATACTGGCAACGCAAATACAAGGCAATTGCCCGCATTTCACTTAGTCTTGTGCAACCCAGTTTCACGGCTGAACTTCAAACAAAACTTATTCCCAATTCTGTGTTTTTAATACTGTACAATGCTTTCTTGTGTGTTTAGTCAATGTACTAATTACACTCTTACTGTTAAAGACAGAAAAAACGTTTCTTTTCATGCATAAGGACTATTTTTTTATAACTATCATTTTAATTTTTTTATTTTGCTATTTAAAATGACGTTTTAAAACTGACACGGATATACATTTCGACAAACTCAAAGAGCCAGATGTAATATGATTTCGTATGTGGGAAAAAAGAGACAACGCTATTTCTTACAACAAGTGAACCGTATTATTCTTTCCTTCTCCCACAAATTTGTATTACTGTATCGGGTAGGTATGTATAGTTAAGTTGACGCTGTTTTTTTTGTGCGGTAATGTTTGGGTATGATTTGTCTATATGTAATATGTCATTGGCTGTAACGTCGCTGTCGCTTAAATTTAGAGACTGAAAGAAGAAGTGGTCGTCATTTAGACTGCTGTTACGGAAGAGAACGTGCTACAAGGGAAAATTTGAAAAGTTTTAATGATATTCTATAGAACTACTGTTGCGGAGTTTTGCGCCGGCTGGAGAAGATGCCGCCGTAGTACCCTTTGGCCCCGAAGACACCACGACCTGACGAACCACGGAGTGACACCCGACTTGATCGAATGCAGGTTGGAGCGCAGTGAAAACAACACGTCTTCAAAGTATCAATGTTTATTGCGGATACAAAATAAACCTTAAGTTTAAACAAGCCTATGAACCGCAATCGTTCCTGTAGTTCAGTTTCTTTCTTCAGACCTCTTCACTGGCCTCCGGATACACCGAACAGCCCTTACGTCTTCTTGGGTCTTCACTGGCCTCCGGATTCACCGAACAGCACTTTCTTTCTTCTAGTTGGATTCTTCTGAACTTTTCTTATTAGACCTTTTCTTTCTTCTTGTTGTTTTCTTCGCTGCAGGCACCGAACTATTTCTTTCTTCTTATTAGATGTTGTTTTCTTGCTTGTGGGCACCGAACTGTTTCTTTCTTCTTGTTAGATGTTCTTTCTTCACTTGTGGGCACCGAACTGACTTCCATAGTTTTTTTTTTTTTTTTTTTTTTGGTTCCCCTCCACGGGAAGGGCAGGAGGACATAAAAAATGCTCTGACGCATACTCCGCGCGCGAGTTAAATGACGGACAACTTGATTAATTAAAAAAAAGATTTATTTCAGAATTACAACTGTCCAGTTTAACAATAGTATTAATATTAAAAACTAATAATCTAAACCTAGGGTTTTTATATAAGATAATTGCTTATTAAGACTTAGTCAGTAATTATAATTTGGGTTGTGGTATGAATGTCACACGTGTGGGTTCAGTGCACTTAACACCTCCCTCCGCAAGAGAAAAATTATCTGAAGATGACACAGGAATCTTCTGAGAATTTTTTTTGGAGAAATACTAAATTTCTAAATTTATACAATAAAAATAACAAAATGATTAAAATTACACAAATGTATAAACTTAAAGTCCATATACTAATTTTATTTGTCACAATATAGCTTTCTACTTCACTTTCACTGTATCTTACGCTGTTCATGACTTCTTTCACGTCACTGAAGTCCACGTTTCGTAGGTCGATTTGTTTGCTCTCCTGATGGATCTCCTGGTACACTTCGGGCAGATGTATTGTTGGTATCTGGAGTTTGCCGTCCGAGGCTCGAGACTTGGGATTTAGTTTTAGGTCTCCAACTTGAGTTTGGCAGTTCTCGTCAGGAGTTATAATTGTTGTTCCTTGCAGGTGATAGTTGTATACTTCTTGTTTGCAGTGTTCTGCAATTGTGACGCCGTCCTCGGAGTATATTAGCCATTGATTATTTGTGACTTTTTGGATTTTCTGTTTTTCGATCTTGATGAACTGCTGTCGACAATCTGATAGGTTGCTTTTCAGTGTCATTATTTGTTCGATACATGTTTCTTTTGAGCTTTGCTCCAGTTTATCCTCAGAGCATAGAAACATGTTGTCTTCAATTGCATCGCAGGGGCTTTCAACGGATCTGTATTTCATTCTATTCACTATTAGGTACGGGTATTTTGGAACGATTATGTATGTTTTCTGGGTAGAGGTACTGTATATAGGGATAGGGATTATTTTATAGTAAACATACGTGTCTGCGTTTATTAGTGGTATTTCTAAAATGAAAACTAATTTGTTATTATCTAAGTAAGATTTAAGTACTATATTACGTTCTAATTTTATTAAATTGTCTTTATTTACTCTATAAATGAGATGACTTTGTTGTTCGATTGTTTTAAGAATACTGATCAATTCAGTGGAATTTATGATTGATTGATGTAGTACGTGAAGCTTACTGAAACTTATTGCTGTTTCGGTTTCTTGGATGATATTGAAAATTGTGCGTAAGTTATTCAGAATTTGGTATAATATGTTAATAGTATGTAAACGATTATTGATTCTAATTTCTTTAGCCATGATTGAGTCAATTTCCTTAGTCTTGAGTTCAAGTTGCTTAAAATTAAAATTAATATCATCTGAAATATTACTTACTTTATCAAAAGCTTTTTGGATTAATGAAACTTTACGTTCTACAGAATGTTCTTCGTTTCTTAAATTATCAATTTCAAAATTATACCTAAGTGCATCTTCGTTATCTAAATTACCAGTAATTAACTTAATCATAGAGCCTAATGGATTTAATATAGCCCTTTTTGTTCGTGATGGTATAATTTGGTTTAACCTGTTAAAACAAAACGCTCCCATATTATCAATTTGTTCTCCTATTCCTATTATTTCATTAGAAAGTTCTGTATCGTTCTTAACATTATCCCTTATTTGAAAATATTTATTTTGATTATATTTTAAATTAAAAACTAATGAATCTAAATCTAATGTTTTATAAATGGTCCAGAAGTTATTCCTCATCGCTGCTGTACCCATCCTCAGAGCAGTTATTCCTGGATTCCGATCGAGTTTTTGAAGGTCCAGGCTGTTGACTTGATTTACTACAGCCAGGAGCATTATTGTGAACCTGTGGAGGTCGTTTTATATTTTTAATGGCCACCCTTGTTTTTCTTTTATTAAGTTCTACTGGGATAACGTTCCTAGATATTTCTCCTATAACTTTGGCTTTTTCGTATCTTGGAAGGTTTTTGGCTTTTCGTGTTCTAGTATTTTTCATAAAAACTTCTTCCCCTATTTCTATTTGAGGTACTGTATCTTCGCCTCCTTTCTTTTCCCTAACTTTTATTTTATTTTCTTTAAGTCTTTCGCTTATATTTTCGTAAAGTACTTTTAACCTTTTTCTGTGATCTTGAAGTAATTTTTGCAAAAGTGTACGTTCTCTATCTACATCAAAAACGTTACCTAAATCTGTTTGGCCAAAAACAATTTCGAAAGGTGTATACTCAGTAGCTGAGTGGATGGTGTTGTTATAGGCCATTATGGCGTAAGTCATGACGGAAGCTGCATCTAAATCGCTTTTCTCGTATTTCGCTAATCTATAAATTTCTATTATAGTAGAGTGGAAACGTTCTACTATAGCCATAGAGTTAGGATTGTTTGGGGTACCTATGTGTAGTTCGATTTTGTATAACGTCAATAATTCTTTGATAAGGTCATTATTGAATTCAGTGCCTGAGTCACAGTTTATTTTTCTAGGTATCCCGTACATGCTAAAGTATTTTATAAGTGCCCTTACTACTTCTGGGGTACTTCTATTTGGAATATTTATTGCTTGTCCTAACTTACTAAACGCATCCATGATTGTTAAATAATAGTTGTTTTCTATATAAAGGAGATCTATGAATATTTCTTGGAATGGTGAGTTTTGGTTTTGTGTTAACTGAATGAACGGCTTAATTGGTTTTCTTTCATATTTCATTTTTTTACACGCTACACAACTATTGATTATTGCAGTAGTGGTTTCTTTCATATTTGGCCACCAATATTGTCTTTTGAGTTTAATGAGAGTTTCCCTAATACCTCTATGGCAAGTTTTTCCCTCATGATACTTCAAGATAACTTCTTTTTGGTCCTGTTCAGACCCTGTAAGATTAATAATACGTTCTGTGCACTCCACGAGTTTTATTGTATCTTTTTTATACAATTTTGTAACTACATTTGCGAAAGTTTTTCTAAAAGATGGATGTTCAAAATATATGAAATACTTATGTTTGAAATCAACATATTCTTTTAAGAAATCTTTTACAAGATTTTCGTTTTCTATTGGCATATGGACTTCTAGTATTCTCTGTTTATTATTTGAAATATCTTTTACAGAGGTTTTCCTATTATACCAACTAAAAACTAGGATTTGTTTTGGCTTAGTGTCTATTGCCTCCTTTAAAATTGGTATACCGTCATGTTCCCTATTTGACACCGAATTTGCAGTTGCTCCGTCATCTATGGACACTGCTTCTTCATCTTCTGAGCTAGAACTTAATAAATTAACTATTTCCATCTTTTCCTGGTCCATCTCTAACTCATTTTCTAATTCCCTACTTATTTCTTTAAGTCTATCATCATTCTGATCTATATTAACAAATATTGAATCTAAATCGTCCAACATATTAATCTTAATTCTAGAAAGGGCGTCGGCATTTGTATTCTGTGATCCCTTTTTATAATTTATCTCGAAATCATATTCCTCTAAGCGAAGTCTCCAGCGAGTCAATTTGCTATTCGGTTCCTTTAAGGAGTATAACCAAGCTAAAGGCCTATGGTCCGTATAAATAATGAACTTATTTCCATACAGGTATGGTCTAAAATGTTTTACTGCCCATATAACGGCTAACAATTCCTTTTCAATTGTGCTGTATTTAGTTTCCGTATCGGTTAAAGTTCTACTAGCATACGCTACAGGTTTGTCGGATCCAATTGATCCTTGGGACAAAACTGCTCCGATAGCAAAATTGGATGCATCGGTAGTGAGTATGAAAGGTTTTTTAAAATCTGGAAATTGTAGGAGCGGTGAGTTTGTCAAAAGTTTCTTACAAGTCTCAAAGCAATTTATATATTCCTCGTTTATTTCTATTTTACGGCCCTTTTTCAGACATGCAGTAAGAGGTCTAGTTATTTTAGCGAAATCCCTTATGAATTTTCTATAATAACCTATTAGTCCTAGAAAACTTTTAATTTCCGTTACTGTTTTCGGAATAGGATATTTTAATATGGCATCTATTTTATCATTATTTGGTTTTAAACCCTCACTTGTTATTGTATGTCCTAGGTAAAGAACTTCTGTTCTAAGAAAGTGTGATTTATCAAGTTGCACTTTTAAGTTAGTTTCCCTGAATCTTTCGAAAACTGCTTTAAGTTTCTTGACGTGTTCCTGTAAGCTTTTAGAGAAGATAATGACGTCATCAAGGTATACAAGGCAGTGTATGCCTTGTAAGCCTCTTAAGACATTATCCATTGCTCTCTGAAAAGTGGCAGGGGCAGTTTTTAATCCAAACGGCATTCTATTAAATTCGTAATGTCCGAATGGTGTGCTAAATGCTGTTTTGGCTCTGTCTTCTTCCTGAACTTCTATTTGATGGTAGCCACTAGCTAAATCAAGGGTTGAAAAATAGGTGCTTTTACCTAGCATATCAAAAAGGTCGTTTATATTAGGAAGGGGGTATTTATCGTCTACTGTGATATCGTTAAGTCGTCTGTAATCTATAACCATTCTCCATTTTTGTTGTCCAGATGCATCTAATTTTTTTGGTACTAAATGGACTGGGGCACTCCAAGGAGAGTGGGATTCCTGGATAATTTTATCTTTTAACATTTTTGAAACTTGGTTTTTTATTTCAACCGATTGTACTGGTGGTAACCTATGAGCTTTTAAATTAATTGGATCTTCGTTCTTTGTCCTAATGCTATGCTTTACTTTATTTGTGAAGGATAAGGGTATATCCTCGCAATAAAATATATCCTTATATTCCTCACACAAATTCCATATAGTCTGTTTTTCTTCCTCATTCATATGACTTAACCTTATTTTATTTAAATTTTTTGATAATAACTCATCTATTCTATTTTTATCTTCTAAAAAGTTAACGTCTATGTGGGTTTCTTTAAATGGTTCTACTCTAAAAGGTGCAATTATAGTAAGGGTTTTGTCTTCATCCGTGTAATTTTGTATTATTGTGGATGCAAAACCTTTGTCGCAAGAAACTAATGCCGTGGGCATCCTAATACCTTCGGTAAACTGTTTAAACTCTAATATAGCTTCTCCATCTAGTAGGTTAACCGGTAGTTTAACACGTGTCTCACTTCTAGCCTGAAGCTGGTAAATTTCTCTAAGTGGTGGCGTGTAGATGATTGGAATCTTTGCGTTTTTCGTAAACAGATTTTGTGATTCCATATCGATCTTCGCACCAAGTTGTTTTAAAAGATCACTACCTAATAACCCATCATACCTGCTGTCTACGCTATAAACGTAAAACTTATGTCTCTGTGAGCAATTAAAAATTTTAGGTAATTCAATATTAACTACCTCGTTATGTTGGCTTGCCGCGTGAGTACTTATGACTTCGAACGGTTCGAATTGTTTAAAACTATTAAAATATTTTTCTGCTACTAATGGACTTATAAAGGAACGTGTACTGCCTGTGTCTATCATAAATACTGATTTTAACTCGGGTACAAAAATATGTGGTAGGTTAAGCCTTTTTTCATAATTAATTTTTATTTTCTTCCTATGTTTGAGGCGTCTATGCAAAAATTTTCGATGCAATTGTCGTCAGGCATAAACGTCTCATTATTATAATTATCATGACCTACATTATTATTCCCTACATTATAATTTGACGCGTTGTCAGTAAAGTTAATCCGCTTACTAGTAGCCGATCGCATCGTGACGTCTGTATTGTTACCTAACGGGAACTGGGTCATACGCGGGTTGCTGAACGTCGATTGCTGAGGATGCGTTTGTAGCTGCCTAGACTGACGATATTGTCCGCTATAATTATTAGAATTATTTTGTGGTCTTGCGTTAGGGTTCCGTGTTTGATCGGAAAAACTTCTACCGTTAAATTTAGAAGTACTAGGTAGTGAATTCGGAATAAAATTTTCAAAGCGTTTTTGATGGAAATTATGTCCGGGTTGAACCCTAGTTTGCAAAAAGTTTTGTCTTGGTCTAGGTGGTTCCTGCGGGATATTTTTATTTTTATTACTGAATCGATTTAGTTGACAGTTACTGCTTTCGTAAACCGTTTGGAAGTTTTGTTCCTCCATAACTACCTTTAAAGCGTCTTCTAATGTACTGATTTTATTATGTCTAATTAACCTATAAAGATACGGGGGTAAATTACAAATAAAAACTTTAAAAGACGTGTTATCGTATATGGTTTGCTTGGCTAAACGTAAATTTGAATCGTTAATCGTTTCGCTAATTTTTGAAAATAAAATACTTCTTAATTGTTGTATTCTTTGAAAAAACTCTAAATAACTTTCGCGATAATTAATTTTCATAGTTTCTAGTTCCATAGAAAGACAATCTTCAGTTCTGGGATCGCCAAAGTGTTGGTTTAGTAATGTTTTTAGCTGATCCCAGTTTTGTATTTGGTCCCTATGTCCGACTACGCTTGCGGCTTCGCCTGACAACCTACTCGTTATGATATGGAATAAGTATTCATTTTGTAAGTTGTTACCTTTAAAATGTTGAAGAATATATTCACATTTTTTTATAAAAAGCGGCAGTATCCTAATATCACCATCGAACACTGGTATTAAATTAATAAAGTCTGGAGGGATACGAGTTAGGCCGTCCATAGTTAAATCAAAATCAAATATCAAGCGACACACGAGAAATAGTCAAAATAGGATGTCAAAAGCACAAAACAATAAAAACGCACACACAAAATAAAATTATTCAAATAAAAGTATCTAAAAAGGGAAGAAAAAAAAAAATTTTCTCAAAAATATGTGAAGAGAAAAATATCCACCAATAATAGTTGTTTGAACACGTATACTTAAAATAAAATAAAGGCTTATAAAGGAAACCGTGAAAGGAAGTGAAAAGTTTTACTCACAAACCCGCCGATCGTCCCATGTCCTTTATGAATATTATACTTTGTTTGGTACTTTCCGTTATATAATCCTTTGTCCTTTGTGATCCTTGTTGTCCTTATTAACAAATTTATTTGTTCGGTGTGTCTCCTCTTAACCGTAGATACGGACGATGAGTGTTTGCTGCAATATCGCGACACGCAGCGACTCAACGGAAGAGATCCTACCGGCTGCGCCAGTTAAATGACGGACAACTTGATTAATTAAAAAAAAGATTTATTTCAGAATTACAACTGTCCAGTTTAACAATAGTATTAATATTAAAAACTAATAATCTAAACCTAGGGTTTTTATATAAGATAATTGCTTATTAAGACTTAGTCAGTAATTATAATTTGGGTTGTGGTATGAATGTCACACGTGTGGGTTCAGTGCACTTAACACGCGCGATCGGAGTTATGTGGGACTCGTCCCGACGCCTACCAGAACCATACCCACTAAAAAACCCCCTGTCGGCTCGTGCATTTTTGCCACTCAGCCTTCATCTGAGCGACGGCCAATCGGAGAAAGAGGCCGCGCTAGCGGGGCCCTTAAGGGGTCACCCGCTGGGATTTACATAGCACTGAAGGTGCTCAAAAAAGAAAAGTAAATAAATAAAAACATTAAAAATTGACAAATAAAATTGCATTAATTCGGATTTACGTTAGAATTAGAATTTACGTTAGAATTAGAATTTGCGGCCTGAAGGGCCTCTAGATCTAAAGTTAACTGCGTGCGTTCGCTCGTGTGCGCGTTTCTCGGTCTAGCGATTTTGTAAATCGAATCTAACACAGGAACAGTATATGAGACTGAATCTCGAACAAGATGATTGGGATGGGATTCGGCACGTTTGAAGAACGATTCTGAGAGTGTTTTGAGGTGCTGTTGCACTGTAGGCAGTTCAAGATCTCTGTGCAGGTCCGCGTTACGCACGTACCAAGGTGCGTTTGTGGCCCTGCGGCAGAAGAGATTTTGAACTACCTGCAGCTTATACAGGACGGAGGGTTTGGCGTGGGCAAAGACTGGCGAAGCATATGACATGACGGGTCTAACGCAGACCTTATAAAGCGTACGTTTATTTCTAAACGAATTGAAATAGCAGAACTCTTTTCTGGGTTGACATCGATACGCCATTTTTGAAACCAAACACCGAGGGCGTTTACGGCCTTTTGGAGTCTGGTGATGTTATACGGGATCGCTTGACTTTTAGTGTAAAGGGCGGTATCGTCTGCAAAGAGGGTGAGTTCGACGCCTTTCGGCGGGATGGGGATGTCGTTAGTGTACACGGTGTACAGCAGAGGGGCGAGGACTGAGCCTTGCGGGACTCCAGCCTTTATGGGACGAGGCGCGGAGAGCGTGCCTTCATGTTTGAATCGAAAAGTACGGTCTTTAAGAAACGACGCTATTAATCTGACTAGGCGAGCCGGTAAGCCTATTTTATAGAGTTTAAAAACGAGACCGCTGTGCCAGACTTTGTCGAAAGCCTTGGCTACGTCAAAGAGAACCGCGATTGTTTTTTTACGACGCTGAGAGAATCCTTCGAGTATGTACTCGACGATTCGATGGACTTGCTGAGGGCAGGAGTGCTTAGCGCGAAAGCCGAACTGGTGGGGAATGATGAGAGGGTCGCCATCCGTTGGAAACAGATGGTTCCGCATTCGAGAGAGTATGACTCTTTCGAGAAGTTTAGACATTGCCTTGAGGAGGCTGATGGGTCTGTGATTAGCCGGGACATTCAGAGGTTTACCCGGCTTGGGAATGCCTATGACTGTCGCTTCTTTCCAGGCTTTTGGAAAGTAGCTATGGTCGAAGCAGGCATTGAAGATGATGGCTAACAAGGTAAGCACCTGCTCAGGCAGGTGCTTAAGTGCGTGGTTGGAAATTCCATCCGCACCCGGAGCCTTTTTGGACTTTTGCTTTCTAATGAGAAGCAAGATTTCATCATTAGAGACTGTGACGGGGTCGTCGGTGATAGGGAGAGATTCTCTGCGGAGAACTTCGTCCTCCACCGCCTGGATGTGGGAGGGATCCGCGGGTTGCGTGCTGGGCGAGCATTGTGCCGCTATGCTGTCGGCGAAGCATTCGGCTTTCTCTTCGACTTCGAAAGCAATGGTGCCGTCGGGACGAGTGAGAGGAGGAACGTGAGAGGCGGTGTCTACGCGTAAGGCTCGGGCCATTCGATAATATGCTTGGTGGGACGGGGAGATATTCTCCATGAGATCGTTAAACTGAGTGTCACGGAGTTCCGCGAGGCGAGACCTAACTTTACGTTGAAGCTGATTCGCAGCTGTTCTATATGCTGGCGTGGGATATTTCTTTGCTCTCCGGAGAGCCGCGTTCTTGGCTTTAATGAGATTGCTAACGGCTAGTGGAAGCGCGGGTTTGCTTTGCTTAACAACCTTTTCGTTGTCGTTGATGGCTGTGTTAATAGCATCAGTTAGAGTATTGACTAATGAATCTATTTTATCCGGACTATCTAATTGGTCGGGCGAAATCGCGAGCGGAGAGTTAGGGGCCTCTAAGGCTGAAACTAACGTATTTTTAAAGCCTTTCCAATTGGTAAAGGTCTTAGGAGGTGTGACGTTAACGTTAGGCGTACCTAGCACGAGGGAGACGGGGCGATGGTCGGAGCCTAGGTCATCGAGCGGTTCGATAGACCTTAGGTCAAGATTGATTCGCTTGATAATTGCAAAGTCGAGGATGTCAGGAGAGTAGGTCGGATTGTTGGGATAGTGAGTGGGAGTGATGGGGGATATGACGTCTAAGTCAAGGGAGTTGGTGATGTCGAGGAGAGCGATACCGCTGGTGTTGGTTGATAGGACTTCCATAGCTCGGCGTGCGCCTTTTATACAAATTTCGCCCTAAATAATTTCAGCGCTCTGATTAGCTGGCGCGTTTGTGCAATTTGCACCTAATTACACTTAAGTTTTACTTGGATTCTAAACTTTACATCGAATTATCTTTCAAACTATTAATCAAAACTATTACAATATTATATTCAAATAATAGAGCGAAACGATTCCTATATGTTTACATAAATATCAATTTGATAAAATTAAACGCAAAAAACTTTCTAGAACAAAGACTATCTCAAAACACCGTTTGCGCGCGCAGACTATTTACTTAGCCTAACATTGTACCTAAGGCGAAACGGTTACAAACATAATTTTATCATTTTACATTATTAAAATATGCAAACATTCTAATTACAATTAGATTTTAACATAATCAAACAAGATATAACTACCAATTAGGAACATATACAACAACAAAGGTTTTCTCGTTATTCTCTTCAAATACGTAAAACACCATGAAAATAATTATTACATTTCAATAAAAGAAAGCAATTTACACATTATTATCAATAAACCATAACAATAAACCATATAATTACGTAGTTATTCAACGAGAAAATATCTAACCATATTACGTCATTCATCAGGTCTTCATATGACGTCTTCAGGGTTGCATCCTTGTCCAAATTCCTTTCGATCCCAATAAGACGTCGATGAGCTTGCACGTAGTTGTTTGGGAGGGTTTCGTCTTCACTCTTCCACAGCACCCCGGATTCAAACCTCCCCTCTGGAAGGCGCTTCGTCGTTGACTGCAGGACCTCAAGCGCTCGTTGGTCTGCGTCGTTGCTCGGGCGGCGAGGCTGCACTCCGATTGATTCGATGTCGAAGTGTCGCCGCACCAAGGCTTCTGTCTCATCTTCTTCGATGAGTCTGCTGTGGTTGACGAACTTTACCGGTGACGTCTTCCCGTTGTGACGCCCATGGAGGACCCATCCCAAGCTCGTTAGTGATGCAACTGGATCGGACCTTTTCCCTTTCTTCAGTCTTCTCGTGACGATGAGACCCCAGTTGTCTTGCCCGATGAGAAGTTTTGGCTCTTCATTTTCATATATCAGTTGACCTTGGATGCCTTGCAGGTGCGAGCATCCTTGGATGACACCTCGATCCACACCTTGTCTTGAGAGCTTCAAACTGTCGATTGTTCGAACTTCAATCGTTTCCTTCTTCTTACGATGAGCTCCCTTGATCTTGACGCTTGTCTTCTGCGAGTCGCACCTCTTGATTCCATGTTCTTCAATTGTCTCGATAGTTATCGGACTCGCCTTGCCTTCAGCCCCAATCATCTGCGCCACCCCAGCATCCAATAACGTGACTGTTGACCCCTCATCCAGAAGGGCCAGTACGCGTGCTGCGCCCTTCGGTCCATACAGGTCCACTGGGATCATCTTCAGATACACCTGCCCATCACTGGCAGTGTGCACGGAGGTGACGACTTCCTTGGGCTCTTCTCTGCGACTGGAGACATTGCAGCGGGATTCTTCTCTATCCCCAACAGCTGCTGGTGGACGGCTTTCTTCATGAAGACTGGTGTGGTGCCATCTTCCGCACTTCTTGCAATCTGCTGCCCTGCAGGTCTTCCTTGAATGCCTTCCTCGTAGACACCTGAAGCATAAAATTGCCTTCTTAGCCATTTCGTACTTTTGACTAAGGTTTGCTTCCTTGAACTTCCTGCATTCGTAAATCCAGTGTTCGCCGTTACACACTGGACACCGATTCTTGCGGGGGTGCTCTTCATTCCCCTGCACGTAGTGAACCTTCTTCACTGGTCTTCGCTCGTGGCCCCATGATGTCTTCGGTGGTGCAGATCGCTGACGGTCTTCTTTCTTCCAGGATACTTCAGGGTCGGCTATTTCCGCGTACCATTCGCTTTCAGCCTCCAGGAATGCGTTCATGACTTCCAGGTCCCGAAGTTCTTCGTCAGGATTCGCCCTCTTGTATGCGATCCACCTGTGTTTCATCGTAGTCAGCATCTTTGCAATAAGGGGCCTTCGTGGTTCTAAGGGCATCTAAGTACTTGCTTGCCCCCATTGCCTTGATCGTGGCCACGGCGTTCCTCACGTGGCTGTAGAACGTGCTCACGTCGTTTGGATCCTCTGTGACCCGTGGCAGGTTCTCCAGCTTCTCCAGCTCCGCAGTTGCCAGAGCTTCGGGTCTTCCGAACCTCAGTTGTAGTCCCCTCATGACCTCGTTGGGATGCTCCGCCGTAAACAAGAGGCTCTTCACTGCCTCTCGCGCCCTCCCTTGCAGCGCCTTCCGTAATCTGGCCAGGTTCTGCACGTGACTGAAGCTGGGTGCCGTGTCTTCGAACGTCCTCTTGAACGCCAGCCATTCTTCTGCGGCGCCGTCGAAGTTGGGAAGCTCGATGTGTACAGCTTCCGAACGGCCTCTAGGTAGCTTCCCCAATGCTTCAGCCAACTCCTGGATGTCGGTCTTCCCAGATGCTGGCAGCGGCTGTGGTAGCCGCGGTGGTGGTGGTGGTGACGGTGGTCGCGACGGCGGCACCAAGGGTGGCATTACCCTCGCTCTCCTCTCGGTCTTCTGTAGCCACTCCTCCACGTGGTGCTGCCGCTCCTCGTCTGCGAAGTCCTCTTCGCTGCCGGACTCGACCCGCACGAGCTCCAGTTCGGCCTCGGCGAGATCCAGCTTCCTCTGGGCTACCTCCATTTTCAATTCGGCTTCCCTTCTTCTGGAAGCCCTCGACCTGGTGGTGGAACCAACCCTCCTGGGTTCCACGGGCGCTGGTACCGCGAACCGTGCCTCTTCGTCCGCAGCGCCCCTCGACGCAACCCCATCCATTGCTGGCGGTACGGTGAAACCTTCGGCGCGGCGTGCTTCAGGCGCTCCTCCGGCGGGGTGAGTTGGTGCCCCTGGTGTCAACGTCGACCCCGTAGACGACCCCATCGTGTCTGTCGTCTCTGTCGGCGTGGCTGCGCTCCAGTCCCTCGAAGACTCCGTGGCGGTGGTGGGCTTCGTTCTTCCAGTCGACCGTGTGGTTGGCATCTTCTTGATCCATGATTCCGGCTCGAAGGACCAGGAAAACTGTTGCGGAGTTTTGCGCCGGCTGGAGAAGATGCCGCCGTAGTACCCTTTGGCCCCGAAGACACCACGACCTGACGAACCACGGAGTGACACCAGACTTGATCGAGTGCAGGTTGGAGCGCAGTGAAAACAACACGTCTTCAAAGTATGAACGTTTATTGCGGATACAAAATAAACCTTAAGTTTAAACAAGCCTATG
Organism: Marasmarcha lunaedactyla; assembly: GCA_923062675.1. Taxonomy (NCBI): domain Eukaryota; kingdom Metazoa; phylum Arthropoda; class Insecta; order Lepidoptera; family Pterophoridae; genus Marasmarcha; species Marasmarcha lunaedactyla. The sequence continues at coordinate 23,447,356 of OV281343.1, forward strand.
AACCGCAATCGTTCCTGTAGTTCAGTTTCTTTCTTCAGACCTCTTCACTGGCCTCCGGATACACCGAACAGCCCTTACGTCTTCTTGGGTCTTCACTGGCCTCCGGATTCACCGAACAGCACTTTCTTTCTTCTAGTTGGATTCTTCTGAACTTTTCTTATTAGACTTTTTCTTTCTTCTTGTTGTTTTCTTCGCTGCAGGCACCGAACTATTTCTTTCTTCTTGTTAGATGTTGTTTTCTTGCTTATGGGCACTGAACTGTTTCTTTCTTCTTGTTAGATGTTCTTTCTTCACTTGTGGGCACCGAACTGACTTCCATAGCTCGGCGTGCGCCTTTTATACAAATTTCGCCCTAAATAATTTCAGCGCTCTGATTGGCTGGCGCGTTTGTGCAATTTGCACCTAATTACACTTAAGTTTTACTTGGATTCTAAACTTTACATCGAATTATCTTTCAAACTATTAATCAAAACTATTACAATATTATATTCAAATAATAGAGCGAAACGATTCCTATATGTTTACATAAATATCAATTTGATAAAATTAAACGCAAAAAACTTTCTAGAACAAAGACTATCTCAAAACACCGTTTGCGCGCGCAGACTATTTACTTAGCCTAACATTGTACCTAAGGCGAAACGGTTACAAACATAATTTTATCATTTTACATTATTAAAATATGCAAACATTCTAATTACAATTAGATTTTAACATAATCAAACAAGATATAACTACCAATTAGGAACATATACAACAACAAAGGTTTTCTCGTTATTCTCTTCAAATACGTAAAACACCATGAAAATAATTATTACATTTCAATAAAAGAAAGCAATTTACACATTATTATCAATAAACCATAACAATAAACCATATAATTACGTAGTTATTCAACGAGAAAATTTCTAACCATATTACGTCATTTATTACTTCAAATGCGTACTTTATTATATGAACCTATATACAACAACGTTATATCTACCATTATGTACCTAATCTGATACGAAATAACCATAAAATTACCACAATTATGACAAATCTAAACAAATCAGTATTTGACAAATAACCTAGGTCTTCTTATTTCTATCTAAGACATACATAAAGCTTCTCATATTACGTTTATCTACCAATGAAATCTCTAAGAACTTTATTAAACACAAATATCATCAATTCAACCATAAATCAATGTTATCAAAATAGAATTCAAAATATACCTATACCTAGGTTCCTATAACATCATAATTTCCTATAAGAATCTTATTAGTACTTGCTTACGTCACACTCGAAAATAACCACCTATCCGAGGACGGGCGCAAGTAGTGAGGGCGTGGACTAGCGTTATTTACAAAACTATTTGAATGGCTATGTCCCTATTATGCCGAATCCATTTCATGTTGCGTTGCTAACAACTACCTTTGCATAAGGACGATTGTTTCGCGCTTGGTACCCCACAACCTCACCAATGCTCAGAATCAGGCGCGCGTGGATTGGTGCCATGATATGATTGATAAATTGAAAGCCGATTCTTGCCACCGTATTTACGATATCATAACCGGAGACAAATATTGTATTTTATCATTGTGATCCAGAAACAAAGAGCCAGTCAATATTATGGCTGTTTCAAAACGCACCAACGCCTACGAAAGTGATCAAGTACCGCTGGAAAAGTTTTGATTGCCGTTTCTTTCTCCTTAACTGGGTATTTAGTATCAATACCACTAAGTAACTTAAGTAGCTTCAATGCAGAGTGGTACACCACCAATGATAGCAAGAAGTTTTCATTGCTGCGAGCAACAAGCGACCGAACACGAGACTCCGAGGCCGTTTGCTCCACCAAGCACGCGCGCACTTCGCGATCAAGACGAGGGACTTCCAAATCACCACACCAGTAAAACTTTTGGGTTATCCGCATTACAGCCCTGATTTGGCACCATTACTTGTTTTTATTCCTTAAAATTAAAAACCAACTCAACAGGATACAGTTTTCATTGCCAGAAGGTGCGCTCACTGCGTTCGAGAAGTCCGTTGAGGAAGTACGTGTTATAAACTGGACAAATGTGCTTTAAAACTTGGTTCAGACGCATGAAACTTTGTAGAGACGCTGGTTCTAGAGTTCTTTTAAGGATGTTATAAAAAAATATAACCTCTATAATATTATAATTTTGTTTACCCAAAGCATTCTGCATGTGCCGCGTAAAGGGTTACTTATAAAAAATAAACCAGAGCACTAAATGCGATACCTACCCTACATTACAGAGAATAAAAATTGAGTTTCAGTGGCGGCAAGGCTATACTAGTTCACTGGTATAGCCTCCGAGCCTCTAGTCTAGGAAAGTAGAAATTATAATTATTGATACGAGTAATACAATGATGCTAATTCTGTCCGAAAACGGAGTAAACTAAAATATAACTAAAACTTTTCCAATTTAGTTTAATTTGGTCAAATTGCTATTCTGTTTTTAACTTCGAACTAAATTTAGTTTATGAAATGGCAGGACTTAATTGATTTTTACGTTTCTAAATTAAATGCTCAGGTGTTGCCACCATTTTCCCAAAATCACGTAAAGAAGTGTGGTCATTAGACAAAAATGAACGAATGATCACAAAAGCCCATAAATTTTGCCAAATTTAAAAATAAAATTACGGTTGACCTTGGAAAAAAGCGCGGGAACCTCGAAAGAGAGAGGCGTAAATTTAAATTTTATTTTTATATTCCATATTATTATATTTTTAACATATTTTTACTACTTTTTTTTATAACTGTACATAATGGGAAAACGAAAAAAGAAGAAGTTGAAAGATGATGAGGAGTGTGAAGCTAGTACCGAGGAAAAGACCAGCACGGAAGAAGATACTGACAATTTCAGGAAGTTCAAACCTTACTTACTATGTATCTGATTATAGCAGAAGATATCCTGAGGATTCCACTCTTACATATTTTGTAGTAATTGTAGAATCAGGCGATGAAAGGAGACCAATAGGCACGCGGGATTTAATTTCCATGTCTACAGTTTTAAAGAGATTTAATAAAGGGATTAAATTCTTACAATCTATAAATAAATATAAAATAGGTGTAACTTTTGAAAAGCTTTTTTAAATAATACAACATTTTTAAGTGAATATCTGATGAAAGCAACAAAACCAGTAACAGGAACAGAAGTAACTGGCGTCATTAATAATGTTGATACGAAATTTTGGTATGATTTCCACTTTCCGAAAAATTATTTGCGTGAAGCGCATCACAAAGAGAGTAGGAGACAATGGAAGAAGCGTGCAGCAGCCAACACGCACAGTAATTATCATTTTTGCTTCGAACGTCCTGCCGGAATACATTGATCTTCACGGTTGGCGCCACGCGGTGAGTCAGTATATACCCCCAGAAAAACAATGTTACAATTGCTTTAAATATGGCCACTTAGCTTAATACTGTAAAAACTCAGTTGTATGTTCCATTTGTGCTGAAAATCATAACTTAAAAGAATGTAAAATAGCATCAGAAATCCTGATTAAGTATCAAAAAAGTTCGTTTGCTAACATACTTGACAAAGAATCTTTTCCTGAATAAAAAAAAGGAATCCAACAGAGACATTAAAAACTTTATTAAACAGTGAAGATATTTTAAATATAATTTTAAATTCTATTACAAAATTAATAACCCTAAATAAATCTAAAGAAAAAATTATATCTTCCAAATTAATAAAAGATGTTCTCATAGAAAATATAAAATCTAAGTAGCATCATTTTCTATCTTTATTTAATATTTATGGATCAGCTAAGAATTTTACAGTGGAATGCGCAGAGTTTAAAAAATAAAAGTCAATTTGTACATTATGTCTATGAGAATGATATACATATTGCTCTTATCTGTTTAAAGCTAATAAAAGCCGAAACTATAAACTCTTCCATCTTCACAACAAATTACACGTTCGTCGCGACACTTTTTTACTTTACACTTTACACAAATTTGAATCCTTTTGGTTTTTATATGAGCCGGAGCTAAAAAGACTTTTCCTACCAAGTTCCCTATGTATCAAGAAATAGTATTTATTTGAAGTCTTCATTTATTTGTTGAAAAAAAAAGTCTAAATTATATTACTTCTGAAAAAAGAAAGCAAAAGTTGCAATTTCCCCACCAAGGGGTAATTGCAACTTATATATGTAGATTGCTATACATTATGAATATATATTCAAAAACAGGTTCAAGTCATAATCTTTATAGTCTATTTTGCGATAATGTTCTTAAAGACAGCGCAATAAGATGAAATATACCGTAATTTTGGTAACAAAATTTTGAGAGGCAAATGCAACTTTTTTCTTGAGAATAGTGTTGAGATGTAATCTATCATAGTTTATCGATAAAAATATTTTTCTCACCAAAAATGAAGACAATTTAGATTAACTAAAATAAAAAAAAATTCAAATATTTTGAAATATTTTTCTTATAAAATGCTACAAATATGTTTAGTAAAATAACTTTCTGCTGGCGCAAGTTAATTAAATGGAATTGCACTAGGTAAAGGCTGCGTTCTGGCCACAATGTGTAATTTTATGCGTGTGTGTAGTGTGTTGGTGTGTTAACTGAACGAATTAACGGATTTGATTATAAATTAAAAGTATTTATGACTTTGACTATTATGTTGATTGCGAGCTAAACTGTGGGGCCCAGCTAGTAATAATTACAAATAGGATGGAACGTTAAAAATACGGTATTTCGAAATTTGTATTTATTGCACTTTAAAATAGAAAGGCATTTAAGACAGAGTCTTTTGTTTTAAAGATTCGTTTTATTTACATAATACTTTTACCAGATATTATCGATTTGAATTTATTTACATATATTGAAATGAGATGGGCTAGTGACAACGTCGACATAAAATTTTTTATCTTAAACGCGACAATATATTAGTTCAAAAAATACTAAATTTATAGTAATTTAAGTCAACTTAGCAAAATAGTTAATTATTTAACTGTGCACTTATTTAAATACTTAAAAAAAAATATTAATAATCACTTAGTCGTTATTATGCAGTGTTATAGATACTTTACATAAAACTTTTTATTCTTAGGTAATAAAATTTTAAATAAACAAAATTTATTGGTCTTCTGTTTGCAACAAAGCAATCTGGTTCTTTTAAAAAATATATCGACACTAGGACATCCCTGGCGTTTACCGGTTCCATACAAATTTGGTGTGGTAATTGCAACTTACCTAAGCTAAGACTAAAATAAAAGTTACATTTGCCCCTCGACGCGGTTTCAAGGGGCTATTGTAACTTCAGCTCTGTTACTTAAAATGATTGTAAAAATAACGAATAAATAGTATAAAAAGCCTAAACGTATACAAAATTGGCTTGCTGGATAAAAACACCGGTACTTTTAGAAGAATTTCTATATTAATTCATGAAAAACTCGCACGCCGATGCTCTCGAAAACAACAACCAAAATGGCGAATATTCAAATGTCACTTTATCTTAAGCAGGGATAGATGAATTAAGTGCCATCTTTTATATCTAGAAGCAATGTTTGTTCCTGTATTATAGTATAGATTGCATTTTCATAAAAAATTAAAGTCGCGCAATTATTTAAAATAGTTGCATTTTCCCCATAGTTGCATTTATCTTGCTGGACCTTATTGCATTTGTTTGTTGATGAATTGTAAAGATAATTTTTCATATGGGATTTTGACCAGCTAATGGTCAGTAGTACACATGAAAGATTAACTCATGAGTAACCTTTTCCCCTTTAAACTTCCCTAATATTAAATCTAAAAATCTTGTAAAAAAATAATAAGTAATTTGCGAAAAATCAATCATAAGTTACCATTTTGATTCTTTTGAATGTATCAATGTCAATGTCAAAAAAAGTAAGAAAACGATGTCGAATGAACCCACAAGTCATTGACCTCTAACTAATGGACAGGCCCTAAGTACGAAAAAAACGTGCATACCTAAACTTGAAATGTAACATAAAATGGCGTCCATTTTTAGTGTTGCACAGAGAGTATCGAATCTACTATCGATATTTTAAAACTAAATATAGAACTTGCAATATAATATTGTAATTTAATGAACTTTTGCGAGAGATTGACGTAAATAAAATAATCATAGTTTATGATTTATTTACTTTCATTATAATTCTTTTAATATAAAAAATAAAGAACTATACAGTTTATTTTCTTATTCCTGATATAGTCCCGTCAAATTAGCCAGAAAAATAGCGGTCAGTTTGCATTAATTCCCAACATGCTGAATTTTGGTACAGACCTGGGGTACACTATTATAAATAAAACACCGAAAGATCCCATGTTTGCTTAAAAAGTTATTCAAGGTCAAGCATCAAAGTTTTCGGTTCAATCAATTAAAGTCTGGCTTGTCTTCAATAATTACGATTCATAAACAGACAAAACAACTACCAATAATATACTAATATTCAATAACAAATTTAACAATTCTAAGCAAGCTTGATTCCCTCTTTCTTCACGCCTTTTTGATTCAAAAATACTCGCACAACGGCAAGCAAAGCAAATACCGTTTCGATATGATTCACTGCATAAGCCCCTGTTATCATTTACATCGAAAGTATGAAAAATAAAAACATATTAATAATGATCATCGATGACTGGTTAAATAATCAAAGCTCCGGAACATCACTTTTGACAGCTTTTTTAGACAGTAATGTAACAATAAATGGCGATTTGTGGCACGCTAGCCACCTGCTATGACGTCACTACATGCTTGATATTTTAGTGACAACATACAAAAATAGTACTATCTCTTTCTTTTATTAGTATTTTTGTATAAGTAAAGGGAGATTACCAAGTTCTTCCTCTTCTTCCTCGTCGATATACATAACTACTTATTTATATAGGACATTACGGCTACTCCATGTATTTATCAACTCGCTGCCACAAGTAATGGACCTTATTGGCGGATTAGTTTTGACAGTCAATCAACATCTGTCAGTTTGTTGATTGACTGTCATTACCTAAAGTGAATCCTAAAAAAATCGGGGAAAAGATATATTTAAAAAAATATCTTACAATGGTAGGAAGGACTATATATTCAAACTAATGAATGCATGATAATCTATATTTATTGCCCTTTAATTTGATATACTGACTATTAGTAGGTCATCAATGGCTGGATCCCGCGTGAACTCGTGAACGGGTGCCGTTTGAGGGTGTTCTTCGTTTGGATACTTGGGGGGAGGGAGACTTGCCGAGCTAACAGATGCAGAAATAATTATTTTGTATAGACATAAAGAGACTCTGTAAATTTATTTTGAAAAAAATATACCCGTGAAGTTTCTTGCCAGTTCTTCTTCCTGAAGGTTTTTCGAACTGGTGTTAGAATCATGTTTTATTTGACGTCAATAAGAACAAGTAATTGTCAATGTTGAGAAATAAATATTTCATTTCATTTCATCTTTTGTACTACCTTTTTTAAATTTTGGTTTCATTTTTATTTATTTCATAGGTATGAATACTTCAACTTATCTTTGTGCGCGATGCTTTGTGTGATTGTAAATATGCAACTTAATTTTGTGTTGGTAGCGACGCGGCAGCCTTCCTCTTGTGTGTGAACGTTTCAACACGGGTTCTCGTCACTTTGCTGTGCGTGTTAGTACAAATTGACACAGTCACTATACAGGGTGGCCAGAAAAGTGACTTCCAAAAATATTTTTTAGGTGCCTCGTGTTGAGAGGTATCTGAATCACCCCTATGTATGTAATACGATTTTTCATAGTTTTTGAGTTAAGATTTTTTATGAATTTTTGCAAAAATGCGACTGAATCAGTATCAAAAATTTCAAAAAAATAGTAGAAGGTTTCTTCGGATTTCTATTTTTGCTACTAAATCTCTATGAACTGTGGTATTTATGCATAAAATAAATAGCCTTATAACTTTAATGAAAGTTATTAAAAATATTACCTAAAGTTGAGAATTTATGTTATGTGAGTTATCATTTAAATTATCAACTTAAAGCGATTCGAATGCCGTGCCCTATTTCTAACTGGAACTCCGGCGTTCCTTGTTGTAATATCGTCGAGGGGATCTGTTAAGACGTTAGGCGAACGTCTGTAACGAACCGCTGCATCTGGGTTGGCTGCTTATTTAGCTGACTTATTGACCAGCGGATTGGGATGATGGGGAACATTGTCGAAGTGGCGTCTATACGCCAACTTCATGAACTTAGCATGTTGGGCAGCTCGAGATCCTTATTCAAATCTAATTTGCGGACATAGGGCGGGGCCCCAGCGCATTTGCGTAAAACCTATTTTTAAATAAACTGCAAATGATTGAGGTTCAACTTGCTGGCGTGAGCGAAAACCAGACTGGCATATGTCATGATTGGGCAGATGCAAATTTTATATTGTTAGCTTATTTCCAAACTACATTTTACTCTTCTTGCAGGTAAGAAGGTGTAGCCTACCCATGACGAAGGCTGCTCGGTCCCGGACGCGTTTTATGTGGCCGCGAATATGAGTCCACTATCTAAAGTGACTCCAAAATATTAGATTTTTTGAACCCAGGAGATCGGAGTACCAAGTAGAGTGATCTGACCTAATCTTTTAGAGGGTGGTCTAGAGGTTGTCCTTGAACTCGTTGAGGAGGGAAGTCCACTGTTGCGGCTTTTCTCTGGGTCGAATTCTATTCTCCATTTCTAAACCAATCACCTAATGCTGCGGATTGAAGGCGAAGGAAAATATCTTAAACTTCATTGTCACTAAAGTATGTCTTCTTATGGTAGCGTCGGGTGACGGATCGCTCACTTCCCTCTAATATGGTTGAGGAGGGCGACGGCTGGTTCCCGCGTTAACTCATGAACGGGTGTTGAGGGAGTTCGTCGTTTGGATTTTTGGGGGAGGGAGACTTGCCGCGCTAACAGATGCAGATAAAAATAATTTTGTATAGACACTGTAAATTGATTTTGTAAAAGATATACCCTTGAAGTTTCTTCCCAGTTCTTCTTCGCGAAGGTTTTACCGAACTGGTGGTGGAGTCATGTTTTATTTGAAGTCAATAAGAACACGTACACAATGTTGTCAATGTTGAGAAATAAATATGTGAATTTGACTTTGAAGGATTTTAGTTAACCTACGTTGATTCCTATCAGATGTGTTTAGCGCGGTGTCGTCTGCGAAGAGCGCGAGTTCTACTTTCTCCGTCTTTGGCATGTCATGAGTGTATAGTGAAAACAAAGTCGGAGAAGGTATCCAGCCTTGAGGAATACTGGCTAATACATGACAGGGATATGAAAGTGGCATACATAAGGCCACGCACACAAATGGATTGAAATATCAGCGTATACTTACACCAGAAATTGGGGAATATATTTGCTCTATTTTGGTCAGTTTTTGTAGAAAAATCATAGTTTTTTCATAGTTAAGATGTGAAAACTGTAATGAATAATTTACTTACTTCAACATTTTAATAATATATTTTAATTACCGTTCATTGATACAAATTGGTGGTTCATTTGAAAGATATAGGTACCAAGTTATTAACATGTTCTTTATACCTAAATGTGAAGTTTAACATCTTTTAGTAAAAATGCAACATGATATTAGAAATGGAATTTTTTTCGAAAAATTGTTTTTCGGTGGTTTGTCGGAAACGGTATAAACAAGACACAAACAAGAACAGTATAAATCCGATTTGCTGTTCGACCAGTTTTCTTTAACTTGGAAATTATTAAAAATTTCGTTACAATTTCGATTATTTTGTATGGCCTATAATTACTGTGACTACTTCGTTCATTGCAGAAAAAAATTAGATGAAAGGATACCTACCGAATAAGAACACTTTTTAGGATTTTCATAAAAATATTGGCTGATGAATTTTGCACAAATAATTCAAAACATACAAGGAGGTTACTACTAGACGGCCCTTTTAAATTCGAAGAGAAATTCCTTCAGCTCATTAATACTCATCCAATGCATGTGTTTGAATTCCTGAAACAAAATGTTTCAGGTTGCTTTAATATATTTTGTTCTACCAGCTCACGCATTACACACACAAGCGTCGACTGGTTTTACAGCGTCCGCGATAGAAACCGGAGCTGGCAGAGCTCTAAAATGCCCGGTGCTAAATATAGCCATTGGTGGGGAGTGGGTGCGTGTGCGCCGGCGGGCCGTCAGAGCCGCCCCGGTCGCCGCGGACTCCACATTCCAACGTCGCTGCGCTGTCGGTCTGCAAGCCCTGTGACTTAGTGACCGCTTTCCACCCGTGCGACGTAAGTGCCAGTGAGTGAAGTGTGCACCGAGTGAAAAGTGCAATGTGTTCGGAAACCCAACTCTCAATGAGCTGAGCGAGAGCGGAGCTAAAAATACGCGCGACTTTTTACCCGCCTTGTATAGTGACGGATAACGTTACCGCCGGCTTCCTGTCGCGCGAAAACTTTCAAGATCACAAAAGTCGACTTTCCATGACCATTTTACATGCCTGTTTATTTCTAAGTTCATATTTACTTTAAGTCCTTATCATATCAAACACTTGCTAAATAAAAGTAATTACACGTACATGTAAGTAACTAAGTACGAACAAAGTGACTTAGAATGTTCAGAGCACTTTCCAAGTCATTTGTAATCATTTAATTTTAAAAGTAAATTCCATATAGTAAGAATGAGTAACGTTGCAAAGTAAAAAACAAGCAAAATACATTTGAACACACCACACATTACACGTCCACATCACATGGAATTCCGAACACAGACACACACAACACTCAAAAACACAATTTTTACACTTAAGATCTTAACTAAAATAGTAACAAAATACTAAAAATAGCTGCAGGTATCATAAGTAAGATGTAATCTCACCTAATAATAAATCAAATCTATTATGATCACAAAAATAAGTCATTTTAAAAATCCCTAAATGATTTTCAATCGTATAAAAAAATTGATCTTGAATTACAAAAATAGTTTTTAAAGTATCCCAACTTGGAGATTCGAGACCTGTAAAACTTTTTTGTCAGCAAAATCTGCAAATTTTGAAAATCTCAAATATATTTTATAGAGAAAATTTAACCTATCCAATAATAAATCCTAAATTATTTCCAGAAACTAAACGGTCGGGGCGTAAAAAATCCGGGCCTATCGAAAAACGAGTCCTGAGGCACACAATATTAATTTTAAAATCCGAATTTGCTATACCGTTGAACCAGTGCCAAATCCGCGGCCGTAGGTGTTCCTCATGGTTTGAAAGATAAGCTCGCTAAAAATACCACGCAGCATAAACAATGGACACGTTTCCATGTTCACGTTACACTTTACGCCAACGCAAATTTTTCACAGCTGGCATCCGTAATTACTTTGACGACTTTCAGAATTTGGCACCGGATCGATGAACAAATGAAACTGATTGATTTATTTTGAATCCGATAGTAACTAGGTTGCTGTCTATACTTACTAATGTTTTGAGCTTTTACTTGAAGGATTAAATGGTAATAGAAAATAATTTCTTACAAACGGATGGTCATGAGCAACGTAATCTATATTGTACTATGAAAAATATTAAAGGTTAATAAATGAAGCGTTCAGTTTCTCCTTTGCATTAAGATGATACATTTTCTGAAACGTTACTTATTTTGCCAATAACTCGTCGAAAGTTCTCCGCACGAACGAATAATAAATTATATTTATAACAGAAAGTACCTTTATCATCTTGCCAAGAAATAAAGACGATTGGATAGACAATTGGTAAACGATAAAAAAATTACACGTAGAATTCTTATTTTCAAATTAGTTTGCCAATATAACTTTGCAACAATAAAATGATTCTTGCGCCTCAAATCTTGACAAGGGTCATGATAATTATTTATTAAGTATTTAAAATCAAAAGTAGATATAGTTATTTAATTTCTTTTTCAGATTAAATAATCACCCAACATGTCTGACGAGGAAGAATACTCGTAAGTATAGCTATTCTGATCAAATATCACGTATTTAAAATAATAAACAGTAAGTAAAGGTAAATTACAAATCTGTAATATAAAAGATCACACTGACACAGACCTACCGCATACATTACACACATTTTTGATAGATTATATCCCTTTACCTAGTGCTAAACTATGAATCCATATCTCAAGGTGCTAACACTTCGCATTACCCTTTGTCCTTATACACCATGAGTTATTGAGGGACACATTAAAGTCGCTTACACAATGGTTTAATAAATTCTGTATTCAACAGTGGCTCCGAAGAGGAGGAAGTAGAAGAAGAAGTTCCGGAAACGTAAGTATAGACACTTTGTGTATGATATCCGATTTTTATTTTCTTTTGAATTCTGTTTGGTTTGGAACCACTTGAGCTTTATTGGCCGTTGGTGATCCCAGCCTTGGCGAACCAATTCTTGAAGTGTTTTTAAGGAAATTAGCGACTATTTAAATTTCTTTATGGCTGAAAATGACGTGGAGATTGAGGCACATTTGTTTGAATCCCCCTTTCTTTGATATCCCCGCTGTGGGCTTTATGCACGCCCTCACCACCCCTTATTCTCTTTTGTTGCAGGAAGTAAGTGACGTGTCCTTTTGGTTGATCCGGCACTAGCACTAATTTTGTCTCATCCTAGGCTAAGTTTTCGCTTTTATTGGTCTAATGCTTCTGTTTGTTGCTTCGTTGCTTTCAGAAAAGTATTAACTTAGGCGCTTCGCTGCGGAAAATGACGCTTTTTAACCACGAATTCATTAATTGAAATGTTATCATGAAAGATAAGCAAACGAATCTAGTAAGTTCATTCTCTCGTATTGTATTGTTGTATGTATGTATTCGTAGCATCTTTGTCTTAGTTTATGTTGTGTCGTTTCTGTTAATTTTGGCAAATGAAAGCAGTTTTTAATTTATTTCTTTTTCCTCTCGCAATCTTCGCTACGTCACGAAGGCCGGCCCCTAAACCAGAGTAAGTATTTTCTTTTACTAGTAAATATAGTTATTTGCTTCGCTTTAGACAAGCAAAAGGATTTGATTCAATTGCACCTAGGATAGGAGCTATTTTAACGTATTTATAATGCGAAGTACAAAAACAGATTAGAAACATTGTTAGAATCTAGTTTACGGCTTTCATGCAGTGTTTGTGTCGTAATGCATTAAATCTCACGCCCAAGGGTTAGAATAATTTGCGATATAGTGTTTACGAGAGTAGAGGCTGATTGTTGTTTTCTGTTTCTAGGAGTAGACCGTCGATCGCGTAAGTTGCACCGCTCTTTGTGGTGTTACTAACTGTATAATCCTCTCATTAACTTGAAAAGGAGCGGGCGCACATTCTTAACGATGTTTCTTTAAATTCCAGAGTTATAAAATCTGACTAGATACTGCTAGATTATATTCGCTCGCCGAATAAACCGCGTGCCGTCGTTGGCTGCTATTTATACCAATCGGTAGGCGTTCTATTTTCGAAACTATTTAGTGCTGCGCCCGCGCCGTTGTGCAAGGAATCAAGATGTCGGTCAACACGCAACATCTCGAACTGTCCCGACGTAATCCTAGATTTATAGCATGAAACATAAAAAGCATGAAAACCCAGTGTTGAATATATGTGTCAATCTGTATCATATGCATAAAAACAGCCGCCACGAACACAAAGTAATTACAAATGTCTTTACCTGTAAATATTAGTAAAACTAGACACCTTAATACCGTAGATTATAATATAATAATTACAGACTAGCAGTAGAATAATACATCCATTTAATTATAAATGAATACTCAATGTTAATAACAAATTGTCAGTATTAAGTTAACAGTATTCACTACACAAACATTTACAGTTAACAAACAAAGATAAAACAATTTCCATGCTTGGACGTTAATAAATGTGCGTTAAGGCATTTATATGTAAACCTAACGGATTTCAATACACAAACTGATAATATGGAAAAAGTTGTTCATCATAACAGTATTTATGTATTTTTCGAACGTTGTTAAAATCTGAGTTCTAACATTAACGGACCAATAGATGGATACAGTATTTTAACTAATCTTAATATTTATGTTTTAGGGGTGAGGGAGATCCAGAATTTATCAAGGTGAGTCTGAGAAAGTATCTATATTTTTTCATTCATTTTATAATCTATCTATATTCTATTAAATAAGCACTCTCAGCACAGAGCCAAAGCCTGACAAAAAACACCCTGTGAACCTTTATGTTTTTAGATAAAGCAAATTTTTTTTCTCAACAGCGTCAAGACCAGAAGCGGTCAGATTTAGACGACCAGCTGAAGGAATACATCAACGAATGGCGCAAACAGAGAGCCCGCGAGGAGGACGAGCTCAAGCGCCTCAAGGAGAAGCAGGCTAAGCGCAAGGTATGAATTACATAATGATATTACAGTTAAAAAACATAAAATTAAGATCCGCGGTCAAATTGAAACAAGACCCGGTGTTAGAAATTTGCTGTCCCAATAAACACGTAAACTAAAAGAATATCTTAAGATATGAAAATAATAGATACCTACTCATGTTATTTGCACTCATTATTTTTAGTTAATTTTTGTATATTTAAAGTATCCGTTTTGATGTGAATGAAATTGAAACACGTCATATTTAAAGGTATCTCGCGCTGAAGAAGAGAAGCGCCTCGCCCAGAAGAAGAAGGAGGAAGAAGAAAGGAGACAACGCGAGCTCGAAGAGAAGAAACAACGTGATATCGAGGAGAAGAGACAGCGACTCGAGGAAGCCGAGAAGAAACGCCAGGCTATGGTACAGGCGATGAAGGAATCCAACAAGACCGGGCCTAACTTCACCATCCAAAAGAAGAGCGATAACGTAAGTTGCAAATATTATTATGTTATAAATCTTTTAGTTATGAACCATTTAATCCTAATCAAGACTTATTCAATGAAATCTTTATCTTTAACGACTTCTAAAATAATAAAACTATTGTTCGCTACTTTGTGATCAGAATTATTACGCTTTCGTTATCTATCAATCTTAACATCTTAATTTGAGGTAAACAAATATGTAATTGTTAGGTTCATATAAAATTTTACAAATTCATTAATCGACAAATTACGAAATTGAATTCGTTAAACAGTTCGGCCTCAGCAACGCACAGTTGGAACGCAACAAGACTAAGGAACAACTTGAGGAGGAGAAGAAAATCTCACTGTCCATCCGTATCAAGCCCTTGAGCATCGACAACCTTTCCGTAGAGAAACTGAGACAGAAGGCCACCGAACTCTGGGAGTGCATTGTCAAGCTCGAGACCGAGAAATACGATCTTGAGGAGAGGCAAAAGAGACAGGACTACGACGTAAGTTTAACAAGTATAATTCTTTTTTACATCTGCTGTGTTGCAACACAGTAGTATTGCACATATGTGAATGTTTTAACGGACCATTTTCAACAAAGAAGTTTAGAACTGATTTTGTTAAATATGTTTGTAACCGAAATATTAAAATTAAATAAATTGTAATACTCGTAGTATAAGTACTTACTGACTTTAATTATTGAATTACGGTGAAATTTGAGAGATAAAAGACTGTATTATTTCCCACAGTTAAAAGAACTTAAAGAAAGACAAAAGCAACAGTTGCGACACAAAGCTCTTAAAAAGGGTCTTGACCCTGAAGCCCTCACTGGCAAGCACCCCGTAAGTATCTAATCAAAGTAACTAATTCATTTACATGAACTAGCGATTGTTTACTAAAGACATTTTTTTATTTCAGCCCAAAATTCAAGTAGCTTCAAAATATGAAAGACGGGTTGACACACGATCATATGACGACAAAAAGAAGCTGTTCGAGGGTGTAAGTATAAATTTAGACATTAATTTAATGGAATAAATTAATATCTTGAAAAAAAAGAACAAATCGATCAAAATGAGTTGTTACATGCATTTTTTCAACATTTCAATAATAACAGGGCTACGATAACACAATGGCAGAATTTTGGGATAAGATGTGGCAGGACAGGATGAACGAATTTATGAACCGAACCAAAAGTAAGGCGATGTTACCCTAGTGTACATCCCAATAAATGTTCATGGCATGTCCAGATTATCCACAGTGTATCATACCCGTATAACCTTTGCATATGTTTTTCTATCCACAATTTATTTAGAGATATTTGAACTCCCTAACCTGTATGCAATGACCTTGAATGCACCTCGACAATTAGTGACCATTGTTTTAACAACCCTATAGGACCTAGAGAAATTGAACAAGGACTTCCTTGAGAAGGTGTGGCAAGAGAAGACCGACCAGTTTGGCACTAGGCAAAAGGGTAAGGACTCCATCCCATTCTAACCTTGACTTCAAAACTTCCCGATCAATTTATGTGGTTTAATTTTTATGTTTATTAAATAACTATTTATATTTTTAAGATACTCAATTGTAGTAGGCACAGTAAAATGTTTTTCTTTTCTTAATTTTTGGCAATCTTTTCCCATCATTGTTGTAAAAAATAAATTACTTAACTCAAAGAACCGATAAAATTTACCGAATTTATTTTCACTTTTATATGGAAGATCTTAAATACTTAAAAAACATATAGCAATATTAAATAAATATAAATTGAAAATTATTTAATTTACACATATTTCCTGTTTTATCATATCGAAACCCTGCAGTACATCTAATTTTAAATGATCACTGGGCTTGCATGGACGTTTTCTTTTAGTGATGTGATGTTTTTTATGTATCAATTTTATTCCCAAACTATCTTATTGCATTTTTAAGCATATTGATAAATAATGATAATATAATCCATGAGATTGTCAGTAATAATAAAAGTTCATAAAGTTTCAGTTTAATTAGAACATAACACATATCAAAAACATAAATTATTTAATTCTACGGTTTATAATTAATTTGTAGTTTACAAAAAGGAATTGCTGTTTGTGTCGTATATTGAAAATTTCTTGTTTGAAAATTGAAACAATTTTTTTGCTGTATTGCATTATTGTCAGAATCATTCAATCACAAACTCAACTGGTACTGGCTCATCATAAACTGCTTTAATACATAAATACAAATGTAAAAGGTCGATAAACTATCTGTACAGTGCTCCCAATATAGGTAATCCACTAATTAACCTTCCACAAACCACCAGCGAGGTTGCCGAAATGGTTCGGCGAGCGGCCCGGCAAGAAGAAGGGAGACCTCGAATCCCCCGATGGCGAAGAAGACGTGAAGGCTGAGCCTGAAGAAGACGACGAGCACGCGTTCGAACCTGAGCCCGAGGAGGAAGAAGTAGAGGAAGAGGAGGAAGAAGAGGAGGAGGAGGAGGAGGAAGAAGAGGAGGAGGAAGAAGAGGAGGAAGAATAAGTAGGTATTCAATGTTTTTGTTTTGTTATTTCAGTTTTCAGAAAATAGTTTAAATAAAACACTTTTTACCGGATATTATCGCGTATATTTTGCAGTTGCACATCGTGACCACGGCAACTGCAAAGATGCCGAAACGTCGAAATAATTTTAAAATTAACTAAAATATACGCGATAATATCCGGTAAAAAGTGTTTTATTTAAAGTATGTATCGTGAAAACTTAAGAAAATATTTCAGAAAATAGTGTTTATATGCAGTGTATATGCATGTACATTAAAGCATTACTCAATTAAGGAGGTGTTTTCTGGCAATTTATTGGGTTAATGTAATGTTAAAAATAAATTTATTGATTCAAGGATATATCGAGGATACTTTTGCAGATAAACAATTTGTGTCCTAATATTATTGACGTAAATACCATGAGATTTCATAACTTGCAGTGACCTTAGTTTTGATGTTCGTCAGTCCAAATCCTAAATTCAACACTTTTGCACTCACACCAATAGATGCAAGAATGCAGATGACCAATAGATGGACCAATAGATGGCAAAATTAGGGTTTAGAGATTGTAAAACTCTAAAATAGAAGCACCCACTGACAACCAGACTATTACGTTTATGCCATCGTCTACTATTTCTTTGACAATACATTTGATTTAAAAAAAACAATAATAAAGCTTTATGTCATTTATATTTTTAAGTATTATAAAAAGTATATAAACGACCATGTAGTTAGTAACACCACAATGAAAACAAACAAAATCCACAATCCCCTAACAAAATAATTATTTATTAAATATGATCTATTTGTTTCAGACTCATTCAATCAGTGATCAAGAAAGAGACCGCTCGGACGTTAACCGTCAGTACTATTTGTTATACCATTAACTTATTGCTATTGTATAAATTATTTTTATTTTTTACACGTCACACCTCATCTACTCGTCGTCCAAACATCTATGACGATACAATAAACGTATTTATTTCATACTTTTATTTCATTCGTTTTTTATTTAGTAATCCCTGCAAAAAATAGAACCCAGCTTTATATAACACAAGTTCAATAATTGGTTTTGATAAGAAATCGGCAATCTATACGATATGCAGTTAACTACACTATGATATACTATAGCAAAAAATCACATGCACATTGATTCAAAAAAATAAGATTTAAAATAAATCAGTTGGAATAGGCTATCAAAGAATTCAGGTCCAACCAACCATCAAGAATTTAACTGTAGAAAACCCCTTTTTAATTACCATCCGACTCAAAAACACGCTTATCAAAACACCACCTGTTAAATATCTACAAAACTGCATTGTACAGTCATAAAAAGCTATTTCGGACACCAAGTGAAA
This sequence comes from Marasmarcha lunaedactyla, assembly GCA_923062675.1. Classification (NCBI taxonomy): domain Eukaryota; kingdom Metazoa; phylum Arthropoda; class Insecta; order Lepidoptera; family Pterophoridae; genus Marasmarcha; species Marasmarcha lunaedactyla. Next base: position 23,465,986 of record OV281343.1, read on the forward strand.
CGTATCCTCGAGTGAACGCCCATTCATTACTTTAAATCAACGATTAAAATATATATGTATTATTATTTTTTCTCTTTACCTACTAAATAAATCATATTATATATAATAAGGTAAATTTTGTAACTTCTTTAAATGTTTTGATTAATGAATAATTTTTATCTGTATTTGACCTTGTATTAAACCTAAGTGTTACTATCGGAACACTTTAAATAATTAATGTTGTTATTAAATTTAATTTATATTAATTTCTGTTTGCATACTTAAGTTTGCGCCTTCAAAGTATAGTAATGCTGTGTGTGCTCAACTTCTGGGTTCTAATCTGGCTCCAAACCTACCTCTTATACCTATTTTTATTTATATTATAAGTGATTGTTGGCTGTGTGTACGTCTTAATAAAATAAAAAATAAATATATAGATCTGCTTTCATACCTAGCGACATTTCTAAAATAGGTCTACGGAGCAGAGAGAAGCGAATAGTGACGTAACACGTACTGACCTATATCCTAAAATAGTGCGTATGCGCCGCCGCACCGTAACCCGATATTGGCGTAAACATCTAAGAAGTCGTGTAGTGAAGTTGGAAAGTTGGCAATTGTTTTGTAGGGACAGCAATGGTTTGAAGTGTGTAATTTCATTTTACACCCTAGAGTAGTGATTATAATAGTTCAAATTCTTTTGTTAATTTTGAATGAATGTTTTTTATCCTGAAAGAAGTTAATTTTGAAATGTATATCATGTTTTTATTGTTGTTGCTAGTCTAAGTAAGAAATTGTATATTTATGTTGTAATGTATCCAAATATTTTACAAAGGAATAAAAATTAATAAATTAACAAATATTTAGAAACTTCTTTATAGATTTTAATTAATGACTGTTAATTTATTTTATATAATGTTAGGAGGCTACCTCTTACCTGTATCCAATATCCGATGAGAAACTTAAATCTTATCGGTACCTAACACCATGTAAAATAAGCTCAAGCAACTTGAGCAAGAAACTTGCGCTTTTTTAAGTTTTGACGGAGCTGTATGTGAAATACTAAAATAAAATGAAGTGTCTTGTATGTACGTTAATATTTTTAAACACACACGTGTTTACTGACATTTATTTGCAATGTGATTTACAAAACTCGGAACTCTACAATTTTATTTTTGTGCAACAACTAAAACGTTTAGTTTCGCATTTTAAAATATTTATGCCAAAGTTTATTTCTGTTTTTTTATGGATCTCAGAATAGAAATAGCTACCGTGTCAACTCGAGGTTAACGGCAGGTCGTCGCAGACGGTTTTAGACAGAGAAATTAAAAGAAAAGGTAAACACAATTTTAAAATTTTCGATTATAATATTTTAGTAAATAACATTCGAATAGTATAAAATTTATATAATTTTGCAATCAGCATTGTAGTTACTTGTCCGATATCATATTCGTAAGGTGTTTATTTTAGTTATCTATATCGGCTTCAAACAATAACTTCTATGAGTTTTTTATTAAAATGGAATCGGAAATAAAAAATACCTATTTACGAGTAATTGTAATTCCTTCTTATACTGCACATGAATAGTATGGGCAGATTTAACGATTAATAGGAAAGTCTTAAGTTTTTAAATATACGCTTTGGTTTCGAAGTAAAATAGCGGAATCCAGGTGCCAAGCTCCCGGCACGGACCTCAAATATCTTCTTTCCGATCGCCTGATTTTACTTGTCAAATGGTTAAGTCATAGGCGAACCGAACCGACAATGTAAAACACAACACGAATACGAACTCCTTCTCCCAAATTTATTACAAAGTTCTTTAACTACCTTTCTTCGTTTAATGAAACGATGTCTACGAAGAGATTGACCCATATCTCGCTTTTAGTAAATTTTTAGCTACTCTATGAGTAATGTTTTCCTAAATACTTAATAAATAAAAAAAATATTAGACCTAAAAAAAGCAAATGGATTTCCAAAGGCATTAAAACTAAGGTATAAGCATCACAAAACTGATTACGTAGGAGATAAAATAAAATGTGATAGGCACAATAAGATATCAAAAAATGTATTGTCCTAATTATATTGTATATTTTATATAATCGTATTGTAATTTATCCTCTACAAAAAATTACAACAAGTCCCTCATAAATAACGCTACAAATATTTCGAGGAAATCTTGGAATATTATAAAGGCTAACATTACACCAAACTTTTTGCAACGCGACATGACAAAAATAATTGTCATGAATAACAATACTCGTAAATACAGGTATTGTTATTATATCCTACTGACATCTGACTTTTTAGTTAATAATTCTAAGACAAAACCCACAGGTGCAAAATTATGACATTATTAAATCTAATATTGCGAACATGTTTTTATTTCCAACCGATAAGGACGAAATAATAGGTATTATTAAATCGTTAAAGGATACAAACTCAGTCGGTTATGATAAAATTTCTACCAAAATTGCAAAACTCTGTAGAAATATAATTGCTCCAGTTCTTGCGCCTATAATAAACTTATCCTTTAAAGACGGTGTATATCCTGAACGGCTCAAAGCCAGTACATAAAAAAGGCGACAGAGAACTACTTATGAACCTAAAGCATTAATTCCTGTAGTAGCTACAATATTTGAAAAATGAATTCATAACAGACTTTTGTTTATATCTAAATTTGGAATATTAAATTCAAATCAATAAATACGGCGTCAAAAAGGGTAAATCCACAACACTGGCGGCATATAAGTTGATTAACGAAATAATAAGTCGTTGTAAATAGAAAAAGAAAAACTCAAGCGTTCGACCATTTATCACACAAATTACTATTAAGAAAATGCGAGGCCTATGGAATTCGAGGTCTATCATTAAAATGGTTAGAGAGTTATCTTTATGATTTAGAGAGGCTGCAGTTTGTTGAGATATGATGTACAAATAAAAATACTCACCAAGCAACATGGCACTCTACCAAATAAAGTTGGAGTTCCACAAGGTAGTTTAGAAGGTTCCGTTTTATTTCTAATATACAATGTGTCTGATCATTAATGTCGGAGACTTTAGGAGGGTGAAATATGGTATTTTTATCGACCAATTACTATCCCAATTTTCTCTCATCCCTACCATACTGAAATGGCAACCGTTTTGTTTTTTTTTAACTGGAAGCCCGGGTGACTGTACTGATTTAGTCATTACTATCCATATAGACGTCCTAGGAATACGCAGGATTTGGAAGCTTATCATGTAGACAATTAACTGATCATACATTTTATTCAATAGCCTTTTTATAAAAGAACAAAACAGGATTACAAAAACAAAACTCAGATTTAATTAATGTAATCAGTGTGGTAATGGAATAGGTAAAGGAAATTTCTATAAATAAAATGGTTACATCAAGTAAAAATTTACTGTACGTGATAGGGTTTTTCATGTACTGTATTGGTCACTACTAATAAAGTTAATAATAAGAACAGTTATGTCCATTCGAAACAATTAAACATTTTACGTAAAACATTGCGTTCGATAGTTGGAGCGTCAGTGCTATTAACTGCCACCCTCTTAACTCATAGGTTAAGTTAGTGTTTACTTAACTGAATTTGTAGGACACAATCTGGAATTTGTAGTAAAAAGTAATAGTGAAACCAATGAAAAAGGAGCCTCAATCCAACATTTGAATTCACTATGTAGAGCAATTTTATGGAATATATTTTTCTGAAAGAATTAGATATTTGGGATACAATTTGAATATTTCTATATAACTCGGGACACCCGAAATTCTGCCTCAACCCATTTGTTTTTATGCCAAAGATCGTAACTTGAAAAACGTTAACTAGAAAAAAAAATTATAATAAAGTTATAAATCCAATATATTTCATTTCAGATAATACCATTATTTTAAAATAACACTATAACAAATCTATGGAATGATATATGGCAAAATAATTATTGCACCCAAACACATGATCCACAATACACTATTTTAGATAACTGCAGGACTTTGGATGTAACCACATTCCATGATCAATAATAAAGTGTTGACACAAAGATTTATGCCAAATACAGAATTTACTTTAATACCTTCAAAGTTTTATAAGATGCGTGCAATAAAGTTTTCGTCATATAACCAGTAATAAACTTATATCCTCATGCGGCCGGCGTAGATGGCACTTTCGGCGCCGGCGATTTATTCATAAGGTTGATTTTGTCACCCAAACTGAGAGCCATGCCCTGAAACAAAAAATGGATCTTTTACACAATCTAGTTAACTTCAAGAGTAAGCGCAGTTACAAGGTATAAGATGGGTTTTGACGGCCTGTTGAATGTGGAGGTAAGTAGCCTTGCCTTCCGTGCCAGGTTCGAACCTGGTAGGGGCAGATATTTTATTATATTTGCTTTGTAGTCATGGATGTGTATGTTTATTTAAGTTTATTTCAAATATTTATATATTAAAAAAAATATCAATGTGTGTTTACATATTTCTTAAGTTTATTTACCCGTTATCTAGTATCCATAAGACAAGTTCTTAATGATACTTAATTTGAGCTAAATAATTTGGTGTGATTGTTAGAAATATGTATTTATTTATTTAAAATGGGTAACGCGTATGCTTCAGCAGTAGGAATACATTGTTGAATACTTTGTTTTTTTTATAGTTTTAATACGATGCTACTGTAAATTTTTTTTTATTTAATTATTTATAGATACAATAGTTCCATCATAACAACGTAGGTATTCTAAAACATGAAACCTAAGGGGGCGTCACCCACCTTCGGGCCGGCAGGACCTGAGAGAAACCTGCATAAATTCCCAATGGACCACCTGCATTCGTCAAATATGTGTAAAAATAGCTTGAGGCTGGCCTTGTCGTTAAATAAAAACTGCCCGAACAAGTGGATAGCGGGCCTAAAGTTTTTAATACACGTATAATGAACACAATAAACTTAAAACTGCAAACATGTTGACATTTATTTACGTAAAACGTCCTTCGACATAGTCTCCAAATGCAATCCGCTCGTGCAATACTGTTAACGTAGGACTGTGTTTCCGACGATGAAATTTAAACAGAAAAAGTGTATATTTTCTTGCTTTTGGAATTTTGCGGAAGTTTTTCAAATATAAAAACTATAAAATTCTTAACTCAATAACAATTTTTTTTAAATGTTAAAGAACAAATGCTATACTCAATTGCTTATTGCCTAAATGACCTTAATTTTAACACGATTTTTAAAATCACACTAGAATAAAAAAACTATCATTGGAATATAATCCTACTAATATTATAAACGCGAAAGTTTGTATGGATGGATGTTTGTTACTCTTTCACGTAAAAACTACTGAACTATATGAATTTGGCACAGTGATAGTTTATAGTCTGGAATAACACATAGGATTTTTATCCCGATATTCCCACGAAATTTAGAATAACGCGTGTGAAACCGCGTGTAACAGCTAGTTCTGTATATTATTATTATTATTATATTGACAATAGAAGTACTTTAGGTTACGACTGGCACCCTGAGTGCTAAGCCAACCAAATCAACCTAATATTCAAATGATCCCAAATAAAACATAAGACACAAAATACAGTCAGGCAACATACCTGCGACTTAGCCCGTATCCGCACATGTCCCACCACGGGAGCGTTCGGCTTATTCAGCGGTATTTCAATGCTCAAGTTCGCCAATGCATCTTCACCGAATATCGACTTGGCGTATAGATTCGCGGCCATGAATCCACATTGGCCTGATAAAGCCTGTGGGATAGAAAATTGTAAAGGATTATTGTGATAAAATAAACATATGTTTATTAAAAAGAAAATCGTACCATTATTATAGCTTTTCAGTTATATATAATTTGTCTAAAGAACAATGGTGGTGAAAACACATAGCAGTAATAATTACTGTATGCCGCGGAGATATCTGATAAAAATATAACACAAGATTTGTTTACTTTAGAATGTGTGTTCATTGGGTTTAAATTAAATATTAATTAAAAGTTATAAATTCAAATCCAAATATTTATTTCTTTATAATTACTTGTTTTTATCTTCGGAAAAACCATCGTGTAGAAGAACTGGCAAGATACTCCACGTGTATCGTTTTTCAAAATAAATTTACAATGTCTCTTTATGTCTATACAAAATTATTTCTTATCTGCATCTCAGTCTACCTCCCATTATTTTCCCATTATTAATTATACTAACATAAGTACGGCTCATTATAAAAAAGACAAATACTGACCTTGTCCGGAGTAAGACACTGCATGTTGGTAGACGCCAGCAAATGGTGCAGGTACTCGCGCAGATCCGTAATGTTGGTGTTCACAGACACCTGAAATAATAAATATCGTTAGTAAAATAGGTTTTGGGTGGGATTACAGAAAAACGGTTTTCTTAAGTTTTCTAATCCTTTTAGTGTAAGTGGATAGTGTTTATCAAACTTGTCACGCTGTGCGTTTCGCCTTATTATTTTGGCTGTGTATTTACTTTAAAATTTAGCAGTAACATTGCAATATTTTAGACTTCTGACAGATCTGTTTTGATATCAAGTTTTTACATATTGTATATAGTTTTTTTTACAAATTATTTACTGTGTCTTAATTCTTAAATATTGTAAGTAAAAATAAAAAGTGTTGTTCTTATTAAAATATTCATAGATGACGTAACCTATACTCATATCTTCCATGACGGCTGCTGCGCAATTCTTGGGCGCAAATGTAGTAAATATATCGGAGAGAACATTACGGATGAGTGGAGATATAGTGTTTATAAAGATTATTTTTACTCTTATTTTGATTAGTTAGGCTGAGGTATTCTTCTTGTTCAATGTACGAACTTCTGTGAATGACAACATTTGTAAGTGGCTCCACTTTCGGTTAAATTACTTAATTTTGTTAAAACCACTCGCCATTAAATAAATTAAAACATTAAAACTTAAATGTTTCACAAGTAAAGTCTCAAGATGCTAACATTTATTGAACATGTCTGAAATAAATAAACATTTCTTTATTACTTTGGATTATAAATAAAAACTAGATATACATACAAATTGCACTTTAAAGTACTTTAAACTGTCTACAATGGTTTAGTTAGAAGTTTTTCCAGAAATTGCAACTAATGACAATTACTACAATTATATAACAAGCTATGTTACTGCAAATACAACTCAGATATATGATATAAGACTTAGATTAAATAAATACTTTATTTAGAAAGCTCACTAGATACAATATACCTCACTAAATTAATGCACCAAATACACGTTCGAGAGAGTATGACTCTCGAGAAGTTTAGCCATGGCCTTGAGGAGGCTGATGGGTCGGTGATTAGCCGGAATGTTCAGACGTTTACCCGGCTTTGGAATGCCTATGACTATAGCTTCTTTCAAAGCTTTTGGAAAGTAGCTAAGGTTTGGAAGCAGGCATTGAAGCTCATCGCTAGCAAGGTAAGCATTTGCGGGGGCAGGTGCTAAGTGCACGGTTGAAAATTCATGTGTGTGGAGTCTTTGCGTAAGGTTTTTGTTACACTGATTATGTACATAATTTTTATAGGTGTTGGAAGATTTATAACCTTATTCTCCCATTCGAACTCGGCCCACATCCTCCGGAAGTCGGCGTCGGAGCACACACATGGTTGGATGTACTCTACGATGTCAATATGGATGTCGTTCAGCACCACCACGCCCTTGTCCATTGAGGCGCCGGATACTTCGTATACTGTGGACAACAAACAAAAAATATAATGATAATGGCAGTTTCTTACCCTTCCTTAATAAAAAAAATGCAAATACGCGCCCTCACTACATTTGCAAAATTGGACATCGAATTGTAACCATATGTTAATTATTTATTTCGTTGTTTGGTTTTTTTTTGTTCATAGTCCAGGATTTTTACTCTTGTTGATATTTCCCATATTATAATATATATATATATATATATATATATATATATTAGAACAAAATCTAGATTTCTTTATAACATAAATATTATTTATAGTGTTGAATATTTTAATATTTGAGCTGAGCATATATTCTTTTGAACACCTTGAACAGAAAGAAGCACAAATAACAGCCCAGTCTTTCCAATGTAGACACAATTCTACATAACCTAACAGTAGGAGTACCAAACTAATAAAATAGCTATAATTACTTCCCTTATGGCATCTCTCTGATCAAGAAACCTTTGAAAATATTTTTTTAAAGATATAAGTAATTCAAACTTTGTTGACCTTATTATTTTATTAAAGTAGATTTTCGCGAAACCCTTTGTCGTTTGTTACAATGTGAAATATGGAAGCGATTGCTTTTTTCATACGCGGCATATAAAAAGTTTAGATAAACTGAAAAAGCTCAACAGAACAATGTTTAGAACATTGACGAAAATTATGAAAATTTGCGGAACATATATATAGGACAACATATATAGGAACATATACATAACATATATATTCGGATGGCCCACGACACGAGGGACCGAAATTTTTTTCCCACTAATGCCTACGCTACATCCGACATAAAGTCAATAAATATGCACAATCAACTCAAGCCACACAACATTTATTTGACAAGCCTGCATACTATTATTATAAAAAGGAATTTTTTTTTGCTCGTCTGTTTATACGTAACCAATAAACTATACTTACTCCAAACTACCGAACCGATTTCACCATTAGAAAGCTACATTATCCTGCAATAGCACTGGTTATAATTGTCCCGGAATTTGTACGAGATCAGGATCTACGCGAGTGTAATCGCGCTGGAATTCTAGTAACGAATAGCTACAAAACTATGATTACAAGATTTCTCACAAAGGCTCACCGATATTGCCGAAGATGATGCCGTTCTCGGTGGAGGACACTTTGACGTGCGCCTTGATGGTGGCGAAGTCGCGCGGCGCCAGCACTAGCGACGGCGGCCTCTCCACTAGGCGCAGTTCTCCGAGCGTCGCTAGTTCTACGCAGCAGTTCTGTAGCGTGTCATCTGGATGAAATAGAAAATCTATTGTAATATAAGGTCAGGGAAAAAGTTTCTTCGTGTTTTACAGACAAAATAATGACAATTTTCTTCATTTGAAATGCTTCTTATATATCATACATTTTTTAATGATGCATGCGCACAATTTTGTAATAAAACTTGTTGCCATCTCGTAGTTATTGCACCGATACAAAGTAAAGCTTAGGTTTATGAAAGACTGCCAACTCTGAAGGAACCACGAATAAATATAATGTACAAATATAAATAGCAAATAATCCTTAATTTGTAAACGAACATCTGTGTTCATTATAAAGAAGTAGGAATCGAAACCGAGACCTTGTAACGGTGTACTTTGGCCTTTTGTCAACATAAACGTTTTTGGTAAATACGCTTTTGTGGCAGTTTATTTATTTTTGAACTAGAACGTTTGGAACGTCAATATTTTTTTCCTCTTTTGTAGGCTGTGTTTTTATTTTCATTACATTCTCGGATTTATGCATTGTATTTAAATAAATGGATTTATTCTTGAGCAGGATTTTTGGATACTAATTTTATATAGTTACCAAATATAATAAGGATTTAGATATTGGATGAAGTTTTGTATTTCAAAATCATCGTGAATTATAAATATGTAATATTTATTTGAGGCCATTTAATGGTGAAATTAAATCTGTGCTCAGATCTGTGCCAAGTTTACATTGGTCATCTTTTATGCAAATATAGTTATTTATATAAAGACTTTACATGTTCTATTCTATTATATTTTTTCCGATCCTAATAACATAATCTACCAAACACAATATTCACTCATTAAAATTTTGCTACCATTCAGTTAAACGGCACTTTTCAAATTTGAAAGTCGTTGCGCGAGTAACGTTTGCATACTCAGTACTAAAATCGGTGTTTTTTGTATGAAATTCATTAGAAAAGGTAAGTGGATGTTACTTTTTTTAATACTTGAGGACTGACTTTACAAATCATTTTTTTCAGAAACTTAAGAAAACCGACAAAGACAAGACACACAGATCTACACAAAGTCTGCATAGCTATGTAGGTACTATGTAATAAGATTAATAGAATATATTAAAAAAAATATTTGGCTAAATATTTGTACGCTCAGTACAGTACGCTCCCAAATTCAAATTGTACTAGAATAACGTAATAGAGATGTGTAATTGTAGTAAAATAATCTTATGCGTTCAATTAGAGAGCGAAATATAATTGCTGTCGTGACTTAGAAATAAAAGATGATTATTATTATTATTTATATCTTTTCTCTCCTCAGGAAGGAACTCCTCAGTCGCCAAACTGTACATGGGCTTTCTAACTGGGTAGAGGATCCTAATTTCCGGCATGGTTTACTGCTGCAGCCCAAACTGTCTCCTCACGAGGGAACTCCTCAACGGTGAACAGCTCAGTCACTAAAACTGACTATCGAGTAGTAAACCTATGCATCTCCAACACAGAGCAGTGGTTCTCAGCTAATAATTTGCTCCTCAATGAAATAAAAAAAACGAAATATGTTAAGTTTACATTGCCAAATGTCAAAGAGGTAAACACAAACATTGTAGTTAAGAGCCAGGACCTGACTCCTGTAAACTCAACTGTATTTCTGGGCATAACCTTAGACGCCAAACTCCAGTGGGGACCGCATGTTGATGGTTTAGCGAAAAGGCTTGGCTCTGCCGCATAAGCTGTTAAAAAAAATGAGACAAATTTCAAGTGAAACAACTGCTCGATTTGTCTATTTTCGTTACTTCCACAGCCTCATGACATATGGTATTCTGTTGTGGGGGAGTGCTGCCAACATCGATACTATATTTATTCTGCAGAAAAGGGCTGTTCGCGCAATCTATCAGCTCGGTCCAAGGGTCACTTAGAAGTAAATTTAAGGAAATAAATATTCTTACTTTCCATTCACAATATATTTTAGAAAATTTAATGTATGTAAAAAAGAACATAACCTTGTTCAAAAGAAAAATATGCTAGCAGCTCATAATAGTAGGCTTCATAAAGTCACCAACTCATTCATGGGTCAATGTATACGCTTTTATAATAAGGTTCCTGAGGATATCCAAGGTCTTCCTAATGACAAATTCAAAGAAAATATAAAGCAGAAGTTGTGTGCTAAAGCATATTATAACTATCCGATTATTTGGATGATAAAAGCCCTTGAGAATAATCCCCTCATTAACAGGATTGTACTAGTATTTGTAACAAAACATGTGTGATGTGTCTGTATGTTCGTTGAGTTCTTCGTCCTAATGAATATCTAAAGCGTCATTGTCACTAAAGTACGTCTTCTTATGGTAGCGTCGGGTGACGAGTCCCTCAATTCCCTCTAATATGGTTGAGGAGGGCGATGGCTGGATCCCGCGTTAACTCGTGAACGGGTGCCGTTTGAGGGTGTTCGTCGTTTGGATACTTGGGGGGAGGGAGACTTGCCGAGCTAACAGATGCAGAAAAGAATAATTTTGTATAGACATAAAGAGACTCTGTAAATATATTTTGAAAAAAATATACCCGTGAAGTTTCTTGCCAGTTTTTCTTCACGAAGGTTTTTTCGATTTAGTGGTAGAGTCATGTTTTATTTGACGTCAATAAGAAAAAGTAATTGTCAATGTTGAGAAATAAATATTTCATTTCATTTCAAGACTACCTATTTGTTTTATTAAAAAAAAAACAAATAACAATTATAAAATAATAAAAAAACTAATGCCCGTCTGCACTAAACTTTGACAGCGCCTAAGTCGATACTTCAGTATCTACGACGTGCTTAGCAACGAGAATTGTGTTGCACTAAACTTAAGTCAATGCCTAAATGCTTAAAACATTCCTAACTTTAGACAGAGACGCAGATCTGTGATCGTTCCGATCTGGCATACCTGCATTACCCAGGCTATATCCTGGAGATCAAATTTCAAGGACACCGACCACGCTGGCAGAGAAAAGTGATATTCACAAGTGTATTCCTATTAGAAACTAACAAATATTGTATGCAATGGATTGTCCAGAAATTTAACTGTGAGAAATCGTAAAAAAAAACAATAGTAAATTACAGTTTTTATTGTTAATCGTTTATATTTAGAAACATGTACAATTTTGGTCAAATATCTGTGTTCAAGGGCGTGTAGAACATAAATAAACAATGTTTTATCATTAGAAAAAAAATAGAAATTATTAAATAAGTATCTAGCTTTCAGGAACAGTAACCAATTTGTGGCGTCTTGAATATTTTTTTGGAGAAATTCATATATTTCTAAGATAAGTCGTACGCGGGCGCCCGCTCGAATCCTACGCAGTTTATGCATTTGAGAGGTTAATAGTTTTATCGTCATATTTTCGTATTTGGTTGTTTCTTTTCCCATTGTTTATGTATTATGTTTTGTCATCATTGTTTTATAGAGCTCATTTATTTATCAATAAAACAATTGCACGGGAATCAGTTCTGAGGTGGAAGGGAAACAGACTTGGGTGGTAGATCTCGTTTCATTGATAATATTAAATGAATATTAGCCTCATAAAATAAAATTGTATTTATGTCTGGCTATTAAAACTTATCAAATATTAAGCAAAGCAATAGACATAACCGGTATCTTTTAATAGGCTTGTAATAACCAAAGTCTCATCCTCACTTTCCTCAGGTGAGATGGGAAGCACAGTTACCCAATATCTATAACAATATGATTTAATTGATTCAACTTCTACGTATACTAATGTTACATATACTAGCAACGTACACTCAGCTACGCGAATGAATCTATAGTTGAGCCATTACAAACGTGCGAACTGAGTCATAAAACATTACTACAAATCCCTTCTTTGTTGTTAAACACAACACTAGAAGTACGAGCGAGAGTTCCAATATGCCTCTCAGTGTGTGCGAGAGATTTGATAAAAATGATTTATGACTCAGTTCGCATGTTTGTAATGGCTCAACTTTAAACGGCATTAGAAACTTTAACGAGCCCACTCACCTGTCTGATTTACAATCAATATGTCCAGCACGATATCGTATTGATTGACGGATACGATCGCTTCAGCATACACGGGATCAGAGAATCCTGTCAATTGTGTGACCTTCGACAGTTTGCCACGTTCTTCCGTTCCTGTTGTTATGCGACCTGCAAACAAATGGGTTATTTTAAGTTCAGTGTTTGATGTTCAGTTGTAATAAAAACTAATATGTCAACCATATAACTAGTTTATAAGGTTGGCATATTTGGGCGCAGCTTAATTTTTGCAATGGTTAACGAAGAAAATAGATTTAAAGACGTAATTTAACTGATAGAAATCAGTTATCATTTATGGGATTCTCCTACATACTTAAACATAAATATTTACTGATATTGTAATGGTTAGATGTGCTAAACACAACATGAAACAGTGATTTTATGAATAATTAATAACATAATAAGAACACATAATATTATAAAGTTAAATTTCGATAATACAAAATAAAACAAAAAAGCTTTATTTAACTCTATCACAGAACAGAAAAAACTATCGTAGGAGCAAGTGGGCGTTTTCCCTGTCACTAATATTGAGTACTTGGCCTCACTTCGAACGGACAATTTTTAAGCTTTAAATCAATTAATATTTGAGTAATAAAGTGAAATTTTGTAATTTTGGTAAATGCAACTTGAAGGATAAATTGATTTAATTGAGCTCCATTTGTAAAGACCTTGCGTGGGGTGGTACAGTTCTTTATGTAACCACCGTAGTGAATACATGATCGAGTTATGTACACTTTAAAGTGAAGGGACAGTATGGCAATCACAGGAATAAATACAATTCGAACTAAAGCATACGGCCGGCGACCCATCATTTGATTTCATTTGCCAGCTACGAAAATATAAAAATATTCCGCTGATCCAAGACTCGGTTTGCGCCGAGTCTTCATGCATTTATTTTCACTTGCTCAGTCGATAAGTTCCTATCACTACTGCCCGCAAATCTTCAATGAAAATACACTTTATTGCTAAACCAGTTACAAAAACTAGGTCTACAAAAAAAAGTAATTAACCTACAAAAAGCGAATGACAATATAGGTGGCTTTATAACTAAAAGAGCGATCTCTTCAAGGCAATTTGAAATTCGCGTATATATGTAATATATACGCATAAAATATCAATGCCATGCCAATTGCAGTTGTCATTGACTAGACGAATAAAACGGAAAACGCAGTGCGGGACGGCCACCGGCTAGATGGACGGACGATATAATAAAGGTCGCAGGAAGTCGTTGGATGCAGAGAGAGAGAATAGTTTTTGGGGGAGGCCTATGTTTAGAGGTGGACGTCCTGTGGCTGATATAATGATGATGATGATGAGACGAATAAAAAAGCCTTAGTGTGTAGTATGCAATATTGTAGATACATGGTTCATGTTTTCAAATAATAAGATAAAACGCCTCGTATCGGGAAGTAATGCTCTTAGCCTTAAGTTGGAACCGCCTTTGTTCCATTCATAACACTGGCTATTCCTTTGTTTTATCCAGAGTACAACCACGTAAACGTGATATTTACTTAAGTTTTCACGATTCAGTATATTAAATAGACATTTTTTGAACCGGATTGTATCGCTTTTAATCGCTGTCATCTTACTCGTTCGAGTTACTTACCACGGTATCTGTAAAGATACTGATGTAAAAATGTTAAAAAATAATAAACGCTACAAAATCCGAAAAGTGTTTTATTTCAGTAATCGTGAAAACATAAGAAGTACATTACATTACATATGTAAATGTGTTAGTGTGGCGACGTAGAGTATTGCCTAAATGCTACTTTTTTTCTTGATATTCAATATAATTGATATTTAAAGACTTTAAAACAAAAGTAAAAGACTTCATAACATAGGTTACCTTGTGTAGCGTTGTCCAAAGACAATTGGAATACATCGTGCTGAGTGCTGGTGGCCGCGGCAGAAAGCTGGCTGAATGATATGCCAGCTTCGATCGCAACTTCGCGTTTCTTGGGCTGTTTTTCTTGTTGCTCCTTAGAAAAAAATTTTTTGTTTTAATAGTTGGTCTAAATTATAAGTCAATTTTACTTATAAGATATAGGCTATTAAGATTGTTTTGCATATAGCAACCTCTAAATTTATCTAAACAAAATTTATGTGTCCATCAATTTTTATACTACATACACATGGCTGAAATACTAATATTTATTCCAAACCGCTTATAGGCGTATACTTAATTACCACATAACTAATAGTTTCTATTAACTTAAATGAATAGCTGATAACTCCAAATTCTAAACTTCTGTCTCTGTAATTGTAAAACAGTAATATTGTAAAGTTTCCTTGAACTATATCTGACACCTTCGCGCTTACTCAGTTGCTATTGCCTAGTTAACATAATCTATAATGATAGTGGATGTAATTGTGTGCAGAAATAAACTGTAAATACGTTATTTGTGTTATTAGAGCTTTATAACAGAGAGACCAAACTGTTATAAAGTGAATATGACATTCATTTACAAACAGTTGATTTTTTGATCCTGCCTTCCTTATTATTCTTCCGTATAATTAAGTATTATACATACATTGAATTAGGTGTACGACTAAATAACATTTTTCATTATTTATACCTAACTCGCGAAAACCATATCGCGTGGATAAACGCGACTATATACTATAGCAATCAAAATAATGAAACCGAGTCCACTAGTATAGCAAGATTCCCTGTGCAGTCACAGTGTCGTATGATCGCCGCTTGGCATAACCTGGACATTTGTTTAAAATGCAACGCACCAATATGGTCTCACGTTCACACCACACTGCAATTAAACACAATTTCAAACTCCAAAACCTAAAATATTCCTCGATGTCGTCACCTGTTAGACCCGTCGATAAATAATAATAATAAATCTCCAGATAAACTCTGCAACTGTATGGCCCAAAGTAAGCACAGCTTGTGTTATATAATAAATTAATAATATCCATCCATTTTCTCCTTACAAACTTAGATCACTTAGAGTACATATTAATAATACAGTCTAGAATGTATGAGGAGGTGGTGTCTATGATAGGTTATATCCCCTATATTACAGAACACCCGGGACGAGCGGAAAACAATTATTTCGTAATCATATTACCTACATAAAACACATGTTAGAAGTTTTATGCAAATAATAATTTCATAATGCAAACAAAACTTTTAATAAACCATAAAACCTAGTTATGTTTTAAACCTTTAGGTTTACTTTTTAAAGTATACATTCCCTATTCAATGGAAATCACACATTTTAAAGTAAGTAAGTTGCCCAAATGTATGGATGACCATACAGCGAACTGGGGGAACCCAGTATAAACATAACCATATAAATATCAACCAACAAATATGAGGCAGGGCTACCAGTGTCGCCACTTGGCCGTCAAATGTTGCTATTTGTATGAAACAGGACACACACAGACTGTACCTGTGATTGCGTCGGCAGTATAGACCTCGGCGCGTGCGGGATGGACGCCAGCGCTGCGGCCGCGGCTTCGATCGCCGCGGACTCGACGGCTGCGTGCCGGTCCGTCATGGCGAGCAGGCAGCGCGACCCGTGCTCGATGTCGTCGGCAGTCAGCCCTGTTGATGTGTTGGAGCCTAGCGAAGACGAGTGAAGGGTTTATTATACAATGTGTTGAAGCTACGATTGTACATACTTAAGGGGCTGGTATTACACCTATTTTTAACGATAAAAATGTATGACATGTGGGGTCGAAACTCAAACTCCTACATATGGCAGCCATTTTGAATTTGATTTTTTTTAATAGCAGCATTACCTTAATGAAAAAATTATTGTTGGACACGGACTTTAAGGGGGTATTACACTATCATATACAGGGTGTAACATAAAGGAAGCATAATACTTGAGGGTCAGTAAATATCCCATTGTTAGAATACATTATAAAAGAATTGGAGTTAATGGGGCCGGTTAAACCTTTCTCACACACATGCATGAGGCGCGCGAGGCGCAAACAAAAAAATAAATACGAGTTTTTTTATTTATTTGAAATCATTAAAGTAACTAAAATCGTGTCCAGTCACATCGCATTACGTGCTACTCGATAGGTAGATAAGTGTCGATGGCTGCGCTTTTCTCATGCATAGGTAGATATGAAAACTACTTAAGGCTCTCTAAAGATGTTGAGTAAAAAAATTAAATAAACAATTATGGAAGTCTTAACCAGCCCCTATAACTCCAATTCTTTTACAGTATATTCTAACAATGGTATACTCACTGACCCTTAAGTATTATGCTTCCTTTATGTTCCACCCTGTGTAGGGTCCCAGGTCCGTCCCTACATGTATGACTTCTACATACCTACATTTATGAGTCATATATGCGTATTACATTATCATAGTTCTATGATCCTATTGTTATCATATGAGGTTGCAATGTAGCACGAATCGGTTATGTATATTACTATTAAGTCAGCATTTTGTTAATATTAAGAAAGAAGAAAAAATAAGAGGAAAAGTCGAAAATGGCTAAGATTAGACTCTGCCGGGCAGGCGGTAGCAGATTGCTTTTTTTTAAATACAGAATGTTGCCAACAATAATTTTAGAGTAACACTAGCACATTGTGGGCTCACGCCAAAAAATTTGTTGTTCTTACTTTTTATCCATCAATAAAACCGTTACAATAATTAACTGCCTTACTTTTTAGAATATGAAGGATTTCGTATCAGGTAATGATGAAAATAAATGTGAAATTTCAACATAATATGTTATTATACATGGCAAGACCTGTTTCTATGGTCCTACCATATAGTAAATGTCAAAAATATTTCATCAAAGACGATATGACTCATATGTGTATACTACATTATCGTATCAATATGACTTATAGATCTATAATCCTTGCTATATGATAGTGTACTTCCCTCCTAAGTATCGCCCACAAGTATGAGTTCTATCACTTTCAAATAAAAAAAACGCCAGAACCTAGTTTTGAGGTGAAATTTTCAATCCTTTTCCAGTTTTAGCTTTTTTCTACATAGACAACTTCATTAAAATGCTATTTTTACTAATCTTTTAAAAAGTAGGTAAGGTAATCTTATAAAAAACATATAAAAGAATACAGTAAACTTAAGTGTACCTATAGGAAAAAAAATATATGTGTAATCTGTATGTATTTTGGCAAGTTTCAACCCACGAAAGATGTAAATAAATAGAAAAAAATCGCCAAACACACACCAACCGTAAGGCCCTAAAGGAGGCAGAGCTTGTGTTATGGATGACCATACAGCGAACTTTGGAGAACTCAGAATAAACGTACATATACAAATATAAACAACCATGACCCAAGAAAAATCATCTGTGTTCATAACCCAAGTGAACGCCCCGACCGGGACTCCAACCTGGGACCTCTGACGTATGAGGCAGGGCTACTATCCACTAGGCTACTCGGCTGTCCAAATGCACTTGTCAAGAGCGACGCCACCGTTATCTTAAATATTGGGAAAATGTGTCATCAAGCTTATTGTCCCATAATATTTTGTTTAAATATTTTTTAAGATTTCGTTAATATAGTCGGTCCATAGTATTCATTTGTAATTGGTTCCTATACCACAGGCATTACTGGTTATATTAGCTTACCATTCAATTTATGTTTATTCAACAGCATAGTAGCAAGGAGTAAAGCACGGGTGCTAGCAGGGTGGGGCAGCTTGAGAGACAGCTTTGCGAGCGCGGAGCAGGCGCACGCGCACGTAAAGCTTTCTCCGGATAGGAGGGCTGATCGAAGAGCTGGTCCCGATGTTGAGGAGGGGGTGGCATCACTGGAAACGGATGAACAGTGAATACCTAAACTTATTACCGTCTATCCTAAAACTTTTGCAAGAACGAATACGAAAAGATGTTTCGTTGTTTACACCGACCATCACTAGGCCTTTTTGATAAGACATAATGATAATCAATAGTTGTCCTAACGTGATTGAGCCAATGAGGAAAAAATTTTGGAAAATAATAGATGTACGAAATGTCATCGGATTTAAAGTAAATTAAGGTTTAGAATAACTCTACATACTGAAAATCGCTTATTTTTTCATTAATAAGTGCAGGTTTTATAGACTCTAGTTTGTCTTTTTAATTTATAATATCTCAAACAAGTATTATATTATATTAGATATAGCAAAATCAACTAACGTCGGTAAATTAAACGCAGATTGCGTCGCATACGCGCCATCACTCGTGACTTTGGCCGGGGCGGGGGCCTCTTGAGCTTGTTGGCCTTGTGGCTGCTCCTGTTCATGAAATAAGAATTAAAAGTAACATAAGTCCAGTTACATAACTTAAAATCAAAATATTTAATTTAATTATAGGTTAACAACAGAAACGCTAAATGAAAGTCAACCGAACAAAAACAACTCTGTACTTCGGTTTGCAAAAGGCTTTATATTAAATTATGTACTAGGTAGACAAGCAAAAAAGTCAGCGAAAAAACCCTCTCGGCACAGTTTTATCAACAATGTTTTATATACGGAACATAAATTATACGATTTGACAGTAAAGACATTTACCGCGGTAGGTGTGGCGCATGTGTTATTGTAGTGTAGACGATTACGACTTATACCAAATAGATGTCACTTTACGCGGTAAGCGTGTTTGAATTTTGTTTAAAAAATTTGTCTATAGATGTCGCTGTTCAATTTCATTAAAAAAAATTACGTGTTCTTGACGTACAGTTAAGGTAAAAACTCGCACTAAGCTTACGGATAGTGAAAATTTTACAAAAAAATCATCAAGTTGAACGATTTGTTCGATGATTTATAATTGACACACTTTGGAAGTAATTAAATAAATTCGGAATAATTTTTCCATTTTAAAACACAAGCCATAATTAAATTGGAAATTCCCTGATCGGAACATACGAGGAAAACTTACATGCGAAACTTTTAATCGACGTTAAATCGCGCGAAACTGACATTTCAATTACTAAACAATCCATTATATCCTTTATAAATTTATAAACACAAATACAATCTATATATGTTCACCTTCTGTTCCTCTTCAGTAGAATCCGGAATGACTTCCTCCAATAATTCCAGAGCGGCCATAGCTTTTTCCTCGTTGTCTGCAAATTGCGAAGCGAGCCATAACGCCGAGCGGGCGGATTTACCGCACTTTATACCGCGCATTGCATCGAGAAGTTTCTAGAATGGAATAAACGGATATTTAGTTACGATATGATTTTTATTTAGGGAACTAAGCCTAAATGAATCTGGAATTAGATAAATTTATATTTTTATTTCATAATGGCAAAAAAATCATATTAGTACAAACCAAAACCTTTAACACAATAGCAATACATGTGTATATGAACTTTTTTTGTTTTCAATATTTTTCATAGCCGCCAAACGAGCATGAAACCCACATTATGGTGGGGTCGCATCCGCAGCCGTGGACATCATTCGTCGTAGGTGTTTTGGGATTAACCAACCAACCAACCACGTAAATGGGATTATTATAGCGGTCAAAATAGGAAAGCCTGTAATACCGCCCCAGATGAGATCCTAATAAAACAAACTCTACTACACTATTACAATTATTAATTTATCAAACTAACTATGAAATTGTCACCTTATTGAAGAGTTCAACATCATTTTAATACGAAGTCGTGACGTAAAATCTATCCAGTGATGTGACGTATAAATTATTTGAAATTGAGACTGATTCTTTAAATAAATTTGCAGACATACAAAATATATAATCTATATCAAATTTAAAAAAAAAACTTTGTAAACAAACCATTGCCGGATATAAATTCGTCAATTTCATCAAGAATCTCACTTCCAAGACAGTAAAATTGCACACCAGTAACTCAGAAAACACTGCCGCCCTTTTATTAAACAACTTTTAAGTAGTAATTAAAACTAAAATTGGAAAACTTGTAAAAAAAATTTCTAATTCGAACATTAGGGATACCCGACATTGTATGAAAATGAATGAATTACAGGTATCGATTCCCGATTCGAATCGACATTTTGATGTATCGATACAACAAGATCCGATAAGACTAAATAGCTGTGATAAATATGTTTATGTAATAATTAATGTTACTTTATTATACTTATCGTCCGGCATAGTGTCTGCTATCAGTATAATGTAGTAAAATTATAGTTTTCAAAGGCTTTTTGCCGTTGCAAAAATATTATGGTTGTTACTGAATCTTTTATTAGGTGAGTTTTGAGCATAGTTCGTTCTGCTTATATGTAGATCCGTCAATTAATTTACCACTAGAATGTGTCGTTTTTTGGTACAGTAAGTCCAATTCGGGAAAAAAATATCCTTTTTTAAATTTGCTTACTTTAATTTTTTTTTATTCAAATTCATAAAATTACAGTGTACTACATATTACTACATATTTATTTCTTACAAATACAAAATTCTTTATTTCTTTACCAAACCAGGTTTATAACATGTATTGATAACATTCCTTTTAAGTATAGAAATACCTTTTATAGGAAATACAAAGCGAAATAACAAAACATAAGTAACAGTTAATTTGGCATTAAATTATCTGGATAGTGCGTGTGCGTGTGTGTGTTAGTGAATAAGTTAAGTGAGTGAGTGAATGATTGATTTAATGCAGTAATGGATGAATTCATTCATGCCAATTTATAAATACATTTTTGTAAAACGATAAAAATTTTATATATGTAATATCTACTTATTTATTTATTTTGATATATAAATAAACTTATAAACTAAAACTATTGTAAAATGTTATAATTCATATAATATTTTTATGTAAATTTTCTGTTTCGGCATAAGTGAGAAATTTTAACCAGTGCGTGAGTGTTTTCTTGCAGTCATAGTATTTCAAATGGTATATGTTAACTTTTTTATTTATGACATTGTACAGGTAAGTCGACCGATGAACAAATTGTTTGGCAGCATAGGCTGTTTTTACTGAAGAAGTGGGGACGACTTTGTCTTTTCTTCTCTTGCTCAGTGTTTTGGGACCATATGACAGGAATTTATGCAGTTTAAGAATACAACTTAGGATAGTTTTCTTACTGTAAGTAGGCTACTGTAGGTATAAAGTTTGTCAGTTGGAAACGTATAAGGTAAGTAGTGCATTACTTTGAGCAGAGATCTTTGGGTTCGTTCGAGTTCCAGAATCTTTATTTTAGTGGCACCTCCCCATATTGGAATGCAATAGGATAATACTGATTGAGCTAAGGCAATGCAAACACCCGTAAGTAGTCTTGTCAGCGACATGTCTAAGTTTTTTAAACACCCAAATAAGCTTCCTCAGTCTATTCGTCAGTAAACCAATGTGTGGATGCCATGACAAACGCTGATCTAAAACAACTCCCAAGTACTTAGCATCTTTAACTTTTGGCATAGATGGGCAGGAACATGTGGTATTTTTGGGCTTTCCGCAGTTGTGTATTTTGATATGAAACTCATCATGAGGTTGTGTTCTTTTATCAATAGTAAAGCAAATAAAATTTAAAGCAATTAAGGCAATTAAAGCCATTGAGCTATTTTTTCCAGACCCTCTTCAGCGTGTTTTTGTCTTCAGTCCATGTTTTCCCAGAAAATACAATGGTTGTGTCATCCGCATATGAGAAAAGTTTGGTCCTAATGCCTTTATGCCTTAATGCCTTTATTTTTAGGTTACACAGCTCATAATTGGGGCAAGCCATACGATATATCAGCTAACATACTTGTATAACCACCCAGTTTCACCTGTTGTTTCCTTTTTTGAAGATAGCTCGTTAGTAACGCTAGAGGTGTATCTCTAAGGCCATGTCTCTCTAACCTATGTACAAGAATGGGGACAAAGACAGTATCAAAGGCTTTTTGAAGATCTAGAAATACCGTGACGCATTTTTGACCACACTACATTTTTAACTACTAAAGATGTTAAAGCAGTAAATGCATCCTCAGTTGAAATACCACGTCTAAAGCCAAATTGCTATTCAGAGATAATATTATATTTATTTAAATACTAATTAATCTAATGCAAATAATTTTTTCTATTACTTTCGATATGGACGTAATTTCAAATGATATTTTTCTATGTGGCAACTTCAAATTGGGTTTATGATGGCAAACCCATATCTGTAGCGCGTAAGCATACCCCTCATTTGCAGGGGGTTCAGCTTTATTGCCTGATTGCAAACTACCTAGAAGAAAAATATTTAGAGCTATCGGGATAAGCTAATTATGCAGATGACTAAAGTCAATTGTAACTTAAAGGGCAAAGATGTTATCAGAACATGAAATATTCATTCCAGTACACGTACAAATGATAGTGCTACAATCGAAAGGCCAGGGCCAAGGCAACAGCCAGCAAAGACAGTTTACAATGGTCACTGGCCTGAAGACATTCCGACTACAGAAAATTCAAAGAGGAACATTAAATACCTGTTGTTTTCTGTGTAGCAAAAAAAGCGTAAGGAAACGAGGTTTAGGTACAAGATTAGCAAAAAACATCTTTGCCCTGCTTGTTTTGAGGAATGTCATACTAATTATGTACTAAATGTGACTGATACTGAGTATTACAAAGTCTGATTAAAGAGTAACTCTTGTATAATATAATAAAAAAATTTAAATTGTTTTAGAAGTGCATTTATTTTGTTTTTTGTTTTGGTTGTGTAATCTGGAAAGAAAACATTTTAGTTTATTTTTGTTTAGTCTGATTCTACTATTTAAAAATACGAGGGTGGATTGAAAAGTTCGCGGCCTAAATAAGAAAACACAGGAATAATGTCATTTTTTATATTTATTTTTCTACATACTTTCCTCCTAGGTCACAGCACTTAGTCCAGCGGTCCTCCAAAGCCTTGATCCCATTTTAATAGAAGGTCTCGCCAAGGTCTTCGAAAAAGGCATCTACGGCCACTTTGACCTCCTCATTGGTAGAAAATGTCATTCCACCTAAGTGTTTTTTTAGTTTTGGAAATAGGTGGAAGTCAGAAGGTGCCAAGTCACGTGAATAAGGGGGATGAGGAAGCAATTCGAAACCACAATTCACTATTTGAGCCATCGATTCTGCAGATGTGTGAACACGAGCATAGTCCTGATGAAACAAAACTTTCTTGGTCAACAATCCTGGTCTTTTAGACTTTATTTCATCGCGTAAACGACGTAATACTGTGCAGAATTTGTAGTTTGACCTTTCTAAGTAATCAACTAAATCTCAGAAAACCGATACCATTACCTTGTTTACTGAAAAACACACCTTGGCTTGCTTGGGGTCAGAGATTCGGGTCTCTTCCATTTTTTGGATTCAGGAGTATAGTGATAAACCCATGTTTCGTCCATAGTAACAAACCTTGCCAAAAATTCGTTTGGATCAGCTTGAAAAAGCTCTAAACAGTATCTAGAAATCGTGAGCCGAGTTCGTTTTTGTTCAACTGAAAGGAGCCGCGGAACCTATCTTGCAGACACCTTGTGGAACCCTAATTCGTAAACGATCATAGTTTGTGTACGTTCATATGAAATCCCTAGAGCTTCAGCTATCTCAGATACCTTCAATCTTCTGTCTCCCATGATGAGATCACATATTTTTTCGATGTTTTCCGAAGTCGTAGCTGTAGAAGGCCATCCAGAGCGGGGGTCATCTTTGATGCTCTCTCGTCCACGTTTAAAATCATCTGTCCACTTTTTTATCATTGTATACGACGGAGCAGATGTTCCTAAAGTAGCCACCATATCTGTATGAATCTGCTTTGGAGTTAAGTGTTTCTTGTGGATGTATTTGATCACGGTACGGTGCTCTAAACTATCCATTTTCAAAATTAATGAAACTTACTCTCACTTAATGTTCAATAAAATAAATAATTACGCATGTATCTCAGAGAAAATTGCACAGAGACTGACAAAGAGTCTAGGTTTTATATGAGGGTAGTTTTATAATAATTTGACAACGCTATCTATGTTAGGCCGCGAACTTTTCAATCCACCCTCGTATAAAGAAGACTGATTGATTGTCAATTCTATTAAATTATTAAGAAGAAATTATATTTTTGATAAGAAAATAATTTTGTTGATGTTGATTATCGCTTTGCCAAAGCGATTAGGTTTAGTATTTCAATAATCAGTGTGGGTAACATCACTAAAATTCCAAAGGGGCATTGGCGTTTCATTGTTTACAAAGATTTTTTTGAATCTGGTATAGATAATGTTTAGGCGATCCCTAAAACTATTTCAAACCCACGGTTCCAAAAAAAAATTTTGATGCGGTATTTTTGCACTAAACATGAAATTTATCGTCAAGCTCTTCGCCAAGTTTTATTTAAACGCCATGGATTTAGATCCGATCGCAGCAACAGTATCATCCATGCCTATTATCTGTTTTAAATGAAAATGCTCTCACATAAATAAAATTAATTCATGTGACTAGATTTGACAAATCTAATTAAAATAGGTTGATAATTGACTGCCATAACTCATAAGGTACAATAGGATAATATAATAGACTAGAATCTAATATAAAGAAAACTCACCGGATAAATCCCATCAGCAAGCTGTGGTTGAGTATAAAAGCGTGTCTTAGTAAACCTCACTCATATCATGCGCCATCTTAAGAACCAAGACAGATAATGTTTTCTACACAGAAAATAATTAGTGGTTATAGTTTATTTCATTATGATATCGTCTGAGGAGGTAAAACGCGTGCTCGTTTGCCAGCTACGCAAATAGTAAAAACACACATTTGTTGTCTTGCTCTTTCCCACTCTTAAGACG
Source organism: Marasmarcha lunaedactyla (assembly GCA_923062675.1). Lineage (NCBI taxonomy): Eukaryota > Metazoa > Arthropoda > Insecta > Lepidoptera > Pterophoridae > Marasmarcha > Marasmarcha lunaedactyla. The sequence goes on from OV281343.1 coordinate 23,491,630, forward strand.
CGTGCATTTAAATGAGCTTTATTAATATAGGCCTTAGGAACAATAAGACATTCGGAGTGCGAAAATGTTACGACATATTTACTTATGTCTTAATTTTTTTTTAAAGCATAAATTATCTAAACTCACTGGATAAATCCCATCAGCAAGCTGCGGTTTAGTATGCAGAGCATGTCTCAGGAACACCAAGACGTCTTGGGCGCAAGGTTCGGTGCCATCCCCGAGTAACTCTAGCAGAGCAGGCGCTACAGATGCCGTTACTTCTGGGAACTGAGGACAAATAGCGAAAGTAAAAAATATAGGGTTTTCGGTTTAAAGACTTAGTGTCACATGACAGTGTGTTGAGAACATAATTCTTTGGTTTATACAAGCAGGAAAAAATGGATTCGGGTTTGCGGTTAAGTATCCGAATTAAAGTGGTACTACGCGAAATTATATTGATACGAGGCTGCTTAAAATGTTTGTGGCAAGCGACAATAAATAGTGATTATTAGTGTCGCTGGGCAGTCGGCGGCGCTCAGCACTGTTGATTGACTAATGCCGTCTCGAGTTCGCGCACTTTTAACACTGTCTAAAAATAATATACACGCAGCAAAACTGTTTGTATGATAAATTATTTGAAATAAATATAACATCGAAAGAAGTAACCCTATGCTCGTTATTGCCACGCGCTCATGCACTTAATAGTTTCAGTAAATTTTTGGGTGGTACTTAAAACGGTAGGTTTGACATTTTTTGTACAGTGATTTACCTGCTACATAGTAACTTGTTAAGTGATTTGAGGTACAACTATTATTAACTTTATTTATCGAACATCGAGTAATGAAACGAAACACTTCTTAATTATATGACGGAGACGTCAAATAGAGCCATAATAGAGACAGATACAATAGATACACATTAGCCGTGCAAAAAAAACCAATTCTATGAAACATAAAGTGCATTTTGCTTTTTTTTTTACTTCCGCACACTAAATTTTGGTCTAGTCTATCTTGTGCTTGCTTGTCGAATATGAAATTACTTTTAGGAGAAATAGAAATTTTATGCGAGATATGCTCATCTTTGTGAAATGAATAAAATCACATGACATAGCTAATCTAGAAATAATGAATAAATCCTTACCTTTATGCAAGCTTTGTGCATAGCCCGCACCAATACTTGTCTATATTTGGCAGAGTCATCTTGATGTGTGTTGCTCGATCTCGTCGCTTCCTTGCGTAATACTTGAATAAGTTCTTCGGCGTGACGTGGAGTTACCAAGTCCAGTGCTGAAAGTTTATTTTTACTGTAAGTATCTTTGAAACAAGAATAGCTTTAAATTTTAGGCACTGGGGCTCTAGAAAATAATCTGGTTTGATACGGGAAAACATTTGCATTATTTTAGCATTACATTTCACTATTCATGCAAATGAAGACAATGGAATACAATATGGGAACGTATTCACATGATGAAATAAGCAGAATGCTTTATAGATACCAAATTTATAATTTTGTCCATAATTAAAAATAATTTAATTATGTTAAATCGGTTTTCATAGAATATTATTTTTCAGTAACTACTCAAAGAGTTCTAAGTCGCAGTTGGTCAAAGAGATTTGCCTAGTTTTGGTCCAATATTAGTCATAACACAAATACAATAAGAACTCTCAACAATCATATGAGTGGAACAAACGAATTCAGTTTATTATTTATTTTTAAAGTAGCATCTAAAAAAGTTATTTTAAACGTTCATTATTCAAATGCTTACTTTAAGGCTTGTATTCAAAAACTGCACTCAAATCATGGGTCATTTCAAAAAGCGAGAAAGTTATTATTTTTATACCAAAAAACAGTACTACTGTTTTATTCGCAAGTCTCAAGATGGCGCGCGCACTTAAGGGATATATAAGGGATAATACTGGTTTAAGAAATGTATATACTCACACAACTGCAAGGTATGCCTCCTAACATCAAGGTCGGAAGCTGCCAGAACTCGCAGAACATCCATGGCCAACTCCGGCAAGGCACGAGCCGCCGCCTCCCCGCACTCGTCGCGTAAGGCAGCTAAGCGATTGATCACTATTAGCTTAACATTGTTATCGCTTTCTTTTACTATTAGGTCGATGTAGCAAGCTGCTGCGGCCTGGAATGGAGTTAGCATAGAGTTGTATAATAATATGTTACTTTTAGTTCGGGTTTGTAAAGTGTGGAATAACCTGCGTCAGTTGCACACAGACGTTCTAAGCAATGTAGCGATCTTCTTCAAGTGACGTCACAGATTTCATAGTTCAAGTCTCTTTAAGCTAAGCGTTGGCGCTACAAAACTTTTTGCTACGTGCAGTCGTATTTATCGTATTTGAATTTTCAATTTAATTATTTCTCAGTGTATAAAATGCATTATTTTATGTCAAAGTTACAAATTTATGGAATATAAATTAAAAGGGGATAAGTAGTTATTTTTCTTTTTTAAAGACATTTAAAAACATTTGAAAAACAAGGCGGTAAAAAGGTGATGATGCCATCTAGTAAATTATATCTGAACTTTTTCGAAATTCCACAAAAGTTTCTAATTTTGGCCACTTCTGAGGATCTATGGCATCGCAAACACCCTCCCGCTAGAAGCGCATTGGCCTCGTCTCTAAGGAAAGACACATACGGCACCGGCTCCATAGTTGCAATCCAGAGAAATATAGTCTCGGCGATTAGAAAAGTAAAATCTATAGTTATCTCTTATATCCCTTGAGCTGTGGCATCCATTTCGCGCGAATTTGCGCATCTGTGGCACTACGTACGGGTAGTCCCGCGTGATGTCAGCGCCTGCCATATCTGAGCTATTTTCTCATAAATTTTATATAAGAACTGTATAAAAATATATGTCATTTATATTTTCATAAAACAAGATTAAAGTAAAAGGACCGATTAGGTCATTTTTGCTATGAAATGTTTCAATAATTCTAGTTCTAAGCGATTTTTTCCATTACGGTGTACAAAAGTCGTTGAAATTGGAATAAAAGGTCAATGAATCAAATATGGTCAAATAAAAGGTCAAAAGAAAAAGGTAAAAGGTCAAATAAAAGGTTTTTTTAAAGATTTTATTTTATTTACATAATTAAAGTATTATTCTACACATATCATTGAAAAACAAACACCTTTCCAAACAATTTTTTAGACAACATGCTTTACAAAAACACCTCATTTAGGTATGTGACACGAGCGCACGGAAAAAATGGGTAACTTCAAAAAATCGTCCTATTTGTGTATGTAATGTTTGATTTTATGCCATTTCTGCCATATTTTTCTCTTTACACTTTGTGAAAGTATGAGCATGAAAGATATATTATACGACACAATACGACTATATTAAAATGTCGATGTGTTATCAACATACAGGAGCGCGGTACACAGACTCGCGTATTTGACGTCGCGCTCCTGCGGCGCGGTCCACAGACGAAAGGATATAGGGATGTAACATTCTCGTTTTTATCAACACTATAAAAAAGGTGCACCCTTTTTTAGGTGTCTAAGACAAATTCGTTTGGTGGCCAGCCTATCAACCACTCTAGGAGGCATTACTACACTTACATTAATGCAATTCGATTTTTTGAGCAAACATTTATTTATTTTATATTTATAGACAGTATCAGATAATTTCATAAACCTACAAAGAATATTGGCAAATCCTTATTTGAGTAAATAGTGAGCGTTTAGAAAAGTAACTAGTACTTTTGTTTATTTTTTTGTTTTATGTGTATTTCCATAATACTAGCTTCATGTGAAGTCTCCAAAAGAATAGTTTATTTATAAAGCTTGATTTGACTTGATCAGTTTGTATTAGCTCCTGTCATTTTTTATTACGATACATAGGATTGATTGTGACCAAGTACAAGTATTTGATTTTGTAATATAGATTTTAAATATAGGAAATTATGGTCACTTCAGAATGTAAGGACTCATTTTTATGAAAGAATATTTTTTTTATATTCCTCATAGTGAAAATGATTTATTACTCATCCTTACCCCTGGCTGTATAGCCTTTATTTATAGCGCTTTTGCCTTAGCCGGCGAGTTTGAGATAAAAAAACATAAACTAAAACGAAACCGTTCGTTACTTTTGGACTTGTCACTTGTGTGTGTGTGTGTGAGTGCCTTGCTTTTGTTCTAACGATTTGCGATTCTTTTAGTTATTTTATATAACGTGACTTTATAAGCCTTTGTGCCTAAGGATTCCGATAGATTGCGCTTACGACGACTTATTGCTGTGATTTTTGGACTAGTTGATTAGGTTAAAGATATTGATGAATATTTACGTGTCATTATTATCATGGTCGGTTGGTGATAATAGTAATTACCTTTTTAAACGTAGGTAATTTGAAATCATAACCTCAAAATTAGTATTTATTAATTTATTAATAGTAATAATAATAATAATTAATAATTAATTAATAGTATTCTGTAACGCATTTCTCTAAATTCGACAATGTAATAATTCTGGGGGATTTTAATATAAACATGTTAGATAGAAATAGCCGTAATTCGTTAAAATTAGCACATTTCTTACATTGTATGGATTTGAAACAGATAATTACAGAACCGACACATTTTTCCTCAGACGCAGAAACACTGATCGATTTGGTTTGTACAAATTGTAAAGTTCGTGAAAAAAGGGTTACCAATATCACTGGAGGCTTAGGACATGCCATGGTCACAGTTACTCTAACCACCGTAAAAAAAAAAATAATACCACCTAAAATAATTTTCTACAGACCTATTAAGAACATCGATACAGTAAAATTTAATAAGGATCTAGAGTCACTGGTTGGGCTTCTATTTCTATGATACAAGATGTCGATCTTATGGTAGAGTCTTTTAATCGTACATTACTATCTTTGTATGATAAACATGCACCTATTAAAACTGTAAGAATGAATTCGGCTCGTGCACTACCATGGTTTACGAGCACAGTGAAGGAGATGATTAATTTGCGCAATAAAGTATTTGTCAGATATAGACGTACAAAATCGGACTCAGTAAAAAAGTATTACAAAGACTTAAAGAAATTAGTGACTCAGAGCATCTTCTACGAAAAGCAAGCTTATTTCAATCACCATATAAATTCTAAGATATCTGATAGTAAAACGTTTTGGAAAAATTTCAAAGATAAAGTGTTGGTCAATCCCAGTAACACGGAAAATCTTCCCCATACCTTTGACAATCCTGACACCATTAATGCACATTTTCTAAATGTGCCTGGGAAAGACTCAGTACCTCTTTCAGAGGTAAATTATTTCGGTCAGAACAGTTTCAGTTCGGCGACGTTAAAGCTGAACCCAGTATCTGAAGCGGATGTTCTCAAATACATACAGACTATTAATTCCGATGCTATGGGAAATGACGGAATTACTAGGGACATGATCATTTGAACTCTACCTCGTACTCTTAAGGTCATAACTGATATTATAAATCAGTCTATTCTATCGGGCACCGTTCCAAGACCTTGGAAAGTTGCTTTAATAACCCCATTGCCCAAAATCGAACAACCAAGAGAGGTGAAAGATTTAAGACCAATAAGCAAACTTCCATTTTTGTCAAAACTACTTGAAAAAGCAGTTTATTGTCAATTAAATCAATATGTAGAGGAAAACAACATACTTCCTAGGTTTCAGTCCGGCTTTCGAAAAGGGCGCGGTACCGTTACAACGCTCTTAGACGTCTGTGACAATATACTTGTAGAACAGGAATCAGGAAAAGGTACTGTTTTGGCACTGCTGGATTTAACCCGCGCGTTCGAATGTTTAAATGTGTCTCTACTATTATCAAAACTTGAATATTATGGGTTGAATAAGAAAAGCACAGACTGGTTTGACAGCTATCTAGATGAGCGATATCAAGCTGTAAAATTACTAAGAACCAATTACGCGAGGTGTCCCGCAAGGTTCTATTTTAGGTTCCTTGCTATTTATTATTTACAGTGCAGATCTCGTTCAAGAAATCAGGCATTGCAAATACCATTGCTATGCTGACGACATACAGTTGTATATTTCCGGAACTCCTGACCAAATGTTAGCCATCACACAGAAAATGAATGAGGATTTAGATAGGATAGCTGTATAAGTGGTCTAAAAGAAATGTGTTATTGATAAAGCCATCTAAATCAAAATTCATGATTTTTGGGTCAAAGTCTCAGACAGAAAAAATTAAGCTCAGGCGGCCGGTGCTTTCTTTAGATGGAGACTTTCTAGAACGTGTCGAGGAAACCAGAAATCTTGGCATCATCATGGACAACCAGCTGCGCTTCGGAACACACGTGCTGAATCTGGTAAAAAGCTGTTTTTACAGGTTGAAAATTCTGTACAAGATTAGAAACTTATTAAGTGAACGAACTCGTGTCGCCCTCTGTGAGTCTTTAGTTCTTTCCAGATTAAACTACGGAGATGTCGTTTACGGAAGTCGTCTTCTTTCGGTTCATCAGCGCATGGTGCAGCGGGTGCAAAATGCTTGCTGTAGGTTCTGCTTCACTGTTCGTCCGCGTACCCACGTTACGCCATTCTTGAATAAAGCATCCATAATGAACATGAAAAATCGTAGGCACTTGCATCTGGCATGCTTAATGTTTGACATAATAAAGTTCAATAAACCGGAATATCTTTACCAGAAGTTAAGGTTCTTATCTTCCCGTTGTATGTCTGGTATAAGAAGTGCACGTTTGCCACTGGAGTGCCAACCACATAGATCGGTAGCTTTTGAGGGCAGTTTCCGCTACTTAGCCACGAGATGCTGGAATAATATCCCTCCACCTATACGAAATCTCACCTCAAAATTTACATTCAGGAAACATATGAAACAGCATCTTTTGGATAAACAAAGTCTATTATAATTTTCCTTGGCCTCATAGTCTATCTCGTGGCCTTGTGGCATAGACTGTTTCTGGAACGCACTTGTCTTTTTTACTTTTTTTATATTTTTTTTTATATTATATTTACTTTATCATAATTTTCTATAATTTTTATGTATATCAGCAGTTGTTATTTAAGTTATCTATTTTACATATATTTTAAAATATGATGGGTATAAACGCTAATTAGATTTTTATTATTATTATTTGATTTAATGCATTTAATTAATTTTTGTCTTTAATTTAAATTTTTATTTTTTTATATTATATAAATTTGTTTGATTTTGTTTTACTTCATAGCCATTAATATGATTTTGTAATTTAAAAGCAAACGTTTATTGCACTCACCGCAACTCTCAATGGGCTTTAGCTGAAAATCAATGATTTGCTCCTAGTAGCAATATATTCGTTGAGCTACAGCCTGTTTGCACAATATTTGACAGATCTTCAAGTCACATTATTTCTTACCATAATATATATTTATGTTTCTTCTTATGTACTAATATAAAAAGATTTCGTGGCTACTATATTTTTTAATTCCTTGTTTTTTTTCCTTTTTGTTACTTTTTGTGTTCTTTTTTTATTAGTTTTTTATCGATAAAAAATTTTTTTGTGTATATTTTTTTTTAGTTATTGTCTTTACCTTTTTTTTTGTACACTTTTTATTATTTTTGTGCAAATAAACATATTCTTTCTTTAGTACTTAATGAAATTGCAATCATTATTGTTCCTAGACGTACTCCATAATATATATATTTTTTTAAATGGATCCGGATTTCATGTCCTATAGTTTTAGATATTTTTAACTTCTAAACGCTCCACTTTAACTCCAACTAAAACCATGTGTGGCGATCTGCCAATGTCCTTTATAGAACTATAAAAAAATTATACCTTTATAGCAGGCGGGGCTGTAGACAACGTGACAAGCGTGCCAGCTGCTTCGTATCTCACTGCGGGACTGCTCGCATTCACTAGCGTGTACACTGTTCTGATGAAGCGAGAACGTTCTGAGGGGTTAGCGTGGCAAACCTGGAAGAATTAATGATGGAGAAGGATTAGAAGGAACAATGAATAATTACAGACTGTGGCTCTAAAGAGAGCAAAGCTTGTCTAATGGATCATTCAGTGTACTGGGAAAAACATGGAATAAAAAAACATATATTATTCGCAAATGTCCATAATCGACAAAAAAACATCAGTAACACGTAAGTCTGTATCAGTATTCAAACCTCAGTAGCTATGCAGTGCTATTGATAGTATAATAATTAATAATCATTATGTTACTAATTTGAATATGTAATATGTTCAAAAAAATTCTCTAGCTAGTCTTTATGTGTATGAAAAGACGATTTTTATCCGGGAATAGTACTCTATTTTGAGATCAAAGCGTAATGTACATTTGTGTACCCCTGATGATGGGTATACAAGATTTGAAGATGATTGATTATGTAGTTAATATGGTAAAAAGAGCTACAATCAACTCACTATAACTTTTATTATTTTATTTTATAATTTAATAACATAAGGCAAGAAAGGCTTGCTAAGCGTATTCATCCTATTATTCCTCTAAATTAATTTATAACATATTATAACCATGAAATCTAACAAAAACTACATAAGCAAAATCGAACCTCACCTTATAAATTAACTCGACAATAACCAACTGCAGGATATCCCCGAACCCTTGAACACTGTCCAGTCTATCCGCCAAGTAAGCCAATGCTCGCTCTTGCTCCGCATGCAGTAACATTAGGAAGGCATTCCTTTTACAGGACATGTCTTGTTCAGTTTCCAGGAACTTCGAAATCAGCTCAGGAGCATCTGGGATAAGGAACTCAAAGTTTCTGCAAAGAAGTTTTGGGAATTATTTACAGTAATTAAAAGTTAAATCATTGTTTCGTGTTGTCCTATTTTTACTTATTGACTATAATTCTTTTTAATACTATGGGTATACATTATACACAAACAAGATATGTACAATAAAGATTAATTATTTTGCAGCTGTAGATTTGAAGAGATTTGAAGATCCGTCTTTTATACGCCCGAGAGTGTGACCTTACAAAAGACCTGATTTGACAATTATACGAGCAAAACATCAGATCAAAGTTCAAAATTAAATATTGTAAAATATTGTATTTGATGTATAAAACATGAACTTTTATAATATTCAAATCCAATTATTAAAAAAATGTATTCTCGCTCGTTGACGTCGACTTTTTTTTTACTATAGAAAAACAGCACACAATTTTTTTTAGATACATAGTACCATATATACAGGGTGACCCAAAATTTTACAAATTTGACAGCACAGATGGTAACCATCATCAGAAAAGTCAGAAAAAAAATTCCATCCCATTTTCTTTAGAAATTATGGGCATTAAACAAAAAAAAAGATTTTCTCAATTTTTTAACCATTTTTTGGTTGTTGGTTTTTTTTGTCCATTTAAAACGTGTCACCATAACCCTAAATAACATATATTTAATCACAATACAAAATCTTAACACAATTGCCCCAAATTTTCTTAGAAATAACACTTTTTGCTGAACTAAACATTCCACATTTTCAAAATATTTCGAATTGGACAGAGCCTCCTGATAAAAAAAATTTACTAGAGTAGGCTTGGCAATTGTCATCAAAAGTTGGCGCCATTAAACAGGATTTCAAAATGGTACAACACTTGGTAGATTAATTCTATAAAAATATAGGTAAAACTTGAAGTCAACAAGAGTAAGTAAAATTGATAAAATAACAAAAAATCCTGACCTAGACCTAGCTCTGTGACTTAATTTTCGATAAGGTTTACTGAAATTAAAATCTGATAGGAAATTTAAAATTTTTATTATAACAAATGCTCGAAATGTTTTCCATCATCCTCAATATACACCCTACATCTTCTTAAAAAAGATCTGGCGAAACAACGGGAATATCCTCGAGAGTTAATCTCCTCAGCAGCTGGCCACGAGATTGTGCCGAATGTCGTTCACTGGATTTTTAGTATACATTAGTTATTCTCTTATATATATATATAAGAGCGTTGATAAACACGAGAGGCATTTAATGAAACCACATATACGATAAGTGCCTACTGTTAATCCGAAACTATAAAAAAAAAGTTTACGAGAAGTATACGAAAAAACGTTTTTCAAAGAACTTAAATAGCTTAATAATTAAGTTAAAATGTAAACATCCTTTGTTGAGTAGCCTGCCGCCACCTGCGTGACAATTTGGCAAATAACATGAGGTGCGACGACGAGCGCAGCGAGGAGGAGCGGTTTAGTCAGTATGTAGGTCATGCCGCGCGAGACGAGCGAGCGGAGCGAGCGTGCCGCGGCAGCAGTCGGCGAGCGCCAAAAAGCGACTTGCACACACATGCTCATAGAGTTAAAATGAAATAGCCTTAATGGAGAGTAGATAATAGTTGTTAACCTATCAATTACTAAGTTTAATAACCAGAAAAGATCCAATTAGACACAAAATAAATTTCGAGGTTAGGTTTCTCAGGAACTAACCTAACTACATTACTTCTATACTTCATACTTCTAACTACACCAATCTAATCTTGTATCAGGAGTTGATGAGGGGTTAGGTGGGGTTAGGCTGCAACCTACTTTACCATTTTCTACTCGTATTTAAGCCATATCCACCTCAAAACCCTCTTGAAAATACAACCTAACCTCAAAACCCTCTTGAAAATACAACCTAACCTCAAAACTTTAATCATAAATATCTCAGGAACCATGCATCTCCGCACGGGGAGAGTGGTACCAAGGGGTTTGTGAGACCACCCCCTAACCCCCCCGACCCCCCTTACCCCCAACATCCTGCGGCTCTATTCTATAGTAAACCCTGTACTTTACCTATAAATAGTGAAGATAGCCAACACAGCATTCCTTCGTACATATGAGTGCCTGTGTTCTAGACAAGCTCTGATGGAGGGCATCAGGGGTTCCAGGAGTTCTGGTTCCTTCAACTTGCATAGGAACCGAAGAGTGGAACCTCGGAGGAACTCATTGGGATGTTGCAAATCCTGGAGATATTCAAATTATTAAAAACAGCACTATCATGCAAAATATTTATGAATAAACTAATGAGTCTCTATTATAATACAGGTAAAGATCTCTGATCCTCTAGTAAATACAAGCTAAAATCCTTAGAAACATTGTAATGTTCTCTTAGGGTATTCCAACAATATATGATTAGTTGAACAATTTTTAATATTCCACTAGCTAAGTAATATTGCAGAATAACAAAGGCCTCAGACAAACATTAAAAGTGATCCCAAAGTAAACAAACTTGTTACACTGAACTAACAATGGATGTAAATATAGAGCACTCATATTCTCAAAGGACTGTATTAACACATCATTTTTTATAATCTACTCGGGAAGCTTGGTTATTCTCAGTTACTTATCTACAGACACGTGTTCATTTTCATAATAGAACTAACTATCTCATTTAATAAATACACTGTTCAGAAATAACAAGTTAATTCTATTCTTGAGTTTAAACTATTATTTAATAAACATGAATAAAAATCTTACCTTCCTGTAAGCATCACATACAAGGATCATTTCTTGTAGTAATTTACCATCAGGGGTAGTTTTTGGTACTATTTCCCAAAATATTAAAAGAAGCTTCTTGATGGTATGATCTTGCAGAGGCAGAACAAAACGGATAATAGTCATCAATAGTCCAGGAATCTTTTCTCCAGAAAGTATTATTCCAATAGTCTTTTTAAGGGCTTCAATCTTCTTTTTTGTGTCACCCTTTTCTAAAATAGATTTGTAAAATATTAGAAATCAGTGAACAGAGAATGTGATATTTTATCAAGCTTCGAAGTATGGGTGGACACTAAATCTTCTTTAATTTAACATAAGATTAAGATGCTATTAGCATAAAGAATCACAGTAGCAACTATCTCATCCTTTGCATGTTTTCAAATCTTACCAAGGTCAAGTTTCAGCTGCATTTCATTGTGAGGCTCTGAGTCAGTAGGAAAATTGATCAGAGTGTAGCATGGCTGCTCCACTCCCGCCATCCTGAAAGCACAGTTGTCTTACAGAAACCGCACATGAAAACAATCAACATAGGACGGAATTAAAGTGGTTGATATGGATCATACAGTTAATTATGATGTATTCAATAAAATGAAAACAGATATTTTTTTTTCGAAATAGACAGTTTTTTTATGGCCCAGAGGCCTTTTAAATTTGAAATTTAAAATGAAAACAGATAAGTAGATGTGAAACAAATGCATGCAAACATTAGTCAAATTAACTTATGACCCACAAATTTAAGGGATGTATATTTCAGACAGGAACTGAATTACGAGACTATTTGTAAAAAGTTTTAGTTTAATCACACCTCATCAGAGTAAAACAGTATTGCGGCTTAATTGAAAGAATCGTGTTAAAAATAATGATTCTACGAGTAGCATATATAACTAATCATTACCTGATTAATAACTGATTGCTATTACAAAACTGAAATCTATAAATGTATTATGAGGAAAAGCTTTTCTAAATGAAATGAAAAAGAAAAATCCAATATATTTCAATATTTTTTTATAGACGTGTCCACATCAACACCGACACTACACAAAATACTGTCAATGTAATTGTCATATGTCATGATTGTCAATCGTCCATCAAAGTGAAGTGGTTTGCCGTTAATCAAATGCTGGGACTGTAAATTTTTCGTTTGCGGTGTACACACGGTTTTCGTCATTTGTCGGTTTTTTTTGGTGATTTTGTTATCAACATTGAGTTATTTTAAGTGTTTCTGCTTTTCTCTTCCTCGCCTTGTAAGTGGTTGTATGAATTATGTAGCTCTTAATGAGCATGGATTGTGTTCCAATTCCTCCTAAGCCCTCAGACCCAATCCCGTTTCCTGATGTCAACAACTCCCCTGACCCTTTCTCTCAACATGTGCAAACAAGAAAACGTCCGAGTATAAATCGGGATTCGTCTCCTACTCCTAAAAAATCTATTTCGCATGCTCTTCTATCTCAACCCAATAACCTTATTTTCACTCACCCAAGTCTTTTAGAAGAAAAATCTTACCATCCTTCTGACAAAGGTCCTTTCATTGTTCATGTGTCCAGGTCAGAAAGTCACCCTAAGTCAGGCAGTACATTTAATCATCTAAATTTTGGAAAATTTTTATTTACTTACATCAAACATTAAAAATATTAAAAATGATGGTATAAAGAGTGTTGGCAGAAATCGGGTTTCTGTGGAATTCTCATCTGCATGTGCAGCAAACGAGTTTCTCAGAAACCCGAGTCTTAAATCTCATAACTATATAGCTGTAATTCCTACATATAATATAACAAGAATGGGGCTGATTCGCGTGATCCCAACTTCTTGGTCAATGGAGGAAATTATATCAGCAATCTCCACAAGCCAAGGTGATATAACAATTTTGAAGGCGCGTCGCTTAAACAGAAAAGTGTCCATGGAGTCTGGTTCCACTTGGACCCCCACAAGATCTGTAGTGATCACTTTCTCTGGACAATGCTTACCTGATAAAGTGTTTATATTTAACTCATCAATAACCGTTGATCCATACATTTTGCCTTCCATACAATGCTTAAACTGTTGTAGATTTGGCCATGTGAAAGCCCAATGCCGATCCAGTGCTCGTTGCTTCAAATGTGCACAGTCTCACTCAGGTGACTCTTGCCCTGCATCCTCTGAAGTTTCCTGCCTGCAATGCTCAGGCCCTCATTTAGCAACTGACAAATCTTGCCCGGAACATTCCCGGCAAAAGAATATTAAAATCACCATGTCCCAAAAGAACATATCATTCAAGGAAGCATCATCCCTCTTCCCTTCAGTTAAAAAATCGTATGCAGATGCTTCCAAAAGTTCTCCTTCACTAAATCTTTCTTACAAAAAAACAATATATAAACCATCAAAACCCAGTCTGTCTTTATCTCCAGGCTATGACAAAATTGCCCATAATGCTATTATTTCTAATCCTCCATCTTCTAAATCGGGTAACGCCTTCCTCCCTACCTCTTCCTGCTCCCTTAATGACAACTTTTTAGAACTCCTGATTTCCCTAGTTTTGAACATTCTTTCAAAATTTGAAGACATCCCACTACCGTCCTCCGTTGCTAAAAAGTTATCCCCTATTGCTAATCTTCTTCTTAACAATGGCCAGACTCCTGCAATGGATTAGTAGAAGCATCCGCAATAAACAGCATGAAATTTCTCATTTGGCTCATCAGCATGACCCTTTGGATAGCCAAGTCTCAAGACTTGGCTATCCCCAAGCAGTCGATTCAAATTGCCTGGATTTGTCTGTCTTAGAGATGACAGAGCAGATGGTCATGATGGTGCAGCTCTCTTCGTGAAGGTTTCTCTTCCATACACAACTATCCAAATTCCCCCCCACTCATTTGAAATTAGTATACTTGCTGTCAAAATTCTTCAATTTGTTCTTGTTTCAGTCTATATATCCGACCCCACTATTTCACTTATAGATGAATTTCAGTCACCCATTTCCCGTTTACCCAGTAACCCTATTATTCTAGGTGACTTCAACTGTCACCATGTCCTATGGGGTAGCCAATGTTCACAGGCTTGTGACAGTCCTGGTCAGCGTTTGGCAGACATAATTGATGAGCAAAATTTATATGTCCTGAATGATGGTTGTCCTACTCGTTTTTCTGGCCCTCATCAGAACCCTAGTACTGTGGACATTTCCATGTGCTCGGCTGCTGATGGTGCGTCGATTAGTTTGAGAAGGCTTAATTCCCTATTTGGAAGTGACCACTATCCTATAATTATAACCATACCTTCTTCTCGTCATATTCCTCGTAAGTTACCACCCCTTCTGCAGCATAAAATTGATAAGGCCGACTGGTACAACTACACTAAGGCTACTAATGACTTGTCCTCCCACATTCTCTCCCCGTCCTTGTATAATATCCAAGAGTGCTATGAGAGCCTAATCTCTCGCAGCAGACTTACATATTCCAAAGAAGAACCCAGATAAAAGACTTCGATCATCTCCCCCATGGTGGGACTCAGACTGCTCTGACATGATCAGAATGCGTAGGTCTGCTATCCGCAAATATGCGGCCACTATGTCAATGTTTAATTACATTCAAGTTAAAAAAGTGTCAGCCCAGACCAGGAGACTATTTAAAAAAAAGAAGAAAGAGGCGTGGCGTAAGTTCTGCGAGAATTTGGCTCCTCGTTCCCCCTCTTCCCATGTCTGGAGAGCTATTCGACGCTTCTGCGGTTCCATGTCATACACTCCACCGGGGCTCTCTTACAACCCATCCCTTTGGCTTGATAAATTCCTAGATAAAATTGCTCCCCCTTATGTCCCGAATTCTGTTTTACAACCTTCCACTTATTCTACTCTCACCTCATCTAGTCCCCTCGATGCTTCCTTCACCATGGACATATTAAATCTTGTCCTCAATAACCTTCATGACTCAACCCCGGGACATGATAGTATTCCTTATTCTTTCTTATCCAGGGCTGGTATCCTCCTTAAGGAATCCTTACTTAAAATAATCAACATCATTTTCATATCCGGTAAGATACCAGCTCCCTGGAAACTCTAATTAGTAATTCCCATCGTAAAACCAGGCAAAGACCCCGATGTTCATAATTCCTATCGGCCAGTTGCGCTAGCTCCAACTCCATTAAAAGTCACTGAGCACCTTATTAAGAATCGCCTTGATTGGTATGTGGAGAGTAATAACCTGCTAAGTTCAACACAATTTGGTTTTCGGAAAGGCATGAGCACCATGGACAGCCTGAGCATCTTCACCACTGATTGAAGGTTAGCTCTGTCTAATACAGAATCAGTGATGGCGGTGTTCTTGGATGTCTGTTCTGCTTATGACAATGTTCAACTTCCCATACTTAAACAGAAAATGCTGCGATTAGGTTTACCGGTGAGGTTGACCTATTTCATCTACAATCTTCTTGTGTCTAGATCTGTCCAAATCAGACATCAGCACTCTAATCTATCTCCACGTCTAGTTTGGCAGGGTCTTCCTCAAGGTTCTGTCTTAAGTCCCCTGCTATATAACATCTATACTTCTGATTTGGACACATCTGTGTCTTCCTTTTGTAATATCCTGCAATATGCAGATGATATCACTCTCTACTTGAAGGTAGCCACAGCAGAGATTACTTCAGGTCGCCTTAACACTGCTCTTTACTACCTAGGCAACTGGCTGGAATCCTATGGCCTCTCTCTCTCTCCCTCTAAGAGTAAAGCTCGTATCTTTACGAGGAAGAGACAATTTCCCCCAATAGCTATCTCTCTTCAAGGTGTTCCCATTCCAATGTGCAATGAGGTGAAATTTTTAGGTATTATACTAAATTCAAGTCTGTCTTTCTCATCCCACATAAATTATATATATATATATATATATATATATATATATATATATATATATATATATATATTATATCAATTTGTTGCGCACACTCTCTGGGGTTTGGTGGGGATCTCACCCTTACACTCAGAGACTATTATATAACGCATTAATCAGGAGCATTATGGATTATGGCGCTTTTTGCCTTATCCCATGTAACAAATCAGTGTTACATTCACTGGATAAGTTACAAAGTAAGGCCCTTCGGATCATCTTAGGTGCCATGAAATCCTCGCCCATTAATGCTATGCAGGTGGAATGTGCAGAACCCCCTTTACATCTTCGAAGACAATTTCTGGCAGATAGATTCCTTGCCAGCATCCACCAGGTTCATTCTCATCCTCTTCACACTAAACTTAACTATCTAAAATTTTTAACTTCTTCCTCTACATTCTGGTCCAATAAGGACCAAAACAAATAATTCCTTGTTTTGTTAACAGTCTCTCTAATTTAGACTCTTCCCCTATTCCTACATTCAGGATGGATCGTCCAATTCTCTATACTATTCCTTATGAAGCCCTTGTATATTCCCCCAATGTTATATTGAGCCTTGGTTTAGCTAAAAACATGCCAAATGCTAATACTGAATTTCTAAGGATTGTCAATGAAAAATGGAGGGATTGGACCTTAATCTTCACTGATGCCTCAAAAATTTCTCCCTCGAGATGTGTTGGGGTGGCAGTATGGATCCCTAAGTACTCCATCTTGCTATCCTACAAATGTCCACCGCAAACAACGGTATTTACTGGTGAAGCCATAGCCATCCTAGAGGCGTTTAAATACGTTTCGGATAGTAATTTGTCTAACTCCCTTATTTTGACAGATTGCCTTAGCTCCTTACAGGCCTTAAAGGGTAACCCTTTCAAATTAGGCTCTAAATTCCCAGTTATCTTACAAATTAGAAATATTCTGTTCTCGTGCTATCTTAAATCCCTAAACATTACACTAGCTGGGATACCGGGGCATTCTGGTATTGCAGATAATTACAAATAATTACATAATTACAGTACAGTGGATAGTTTTGCTAAAGCATCTATCAATATGGGTACGCTAGAACACTTTATGTGTTTTGGCCAACATTTAAAGCTTCTGGCGCAGACACGCTTAAGTATGGCATGGGCCTCTATATGGTGCAATTCCAGGCTAATAACAGGAAAGTACTATGGAGACATCCAACCATCCATCCCATCTAAACCTTGGTTCTGTAAATTTAAATATATGGATAAGTCTGTCGTATCTGTCATCTGCAGGCTCAGATTGGGTCATTGTTGTACTCCAGTATTTCTTCATAAACTTGGCATAAGAAGGACTTCAGTTTGTGATTGTGGTTTGGGGGATGGAACCACTGACCATCTCCTCTTTAATTGCCCTCTCTCACCAGCTTCCTTATATGACCATCTCCCACTCCAGTTCCCTAAACCTACAAGTATCAAAACTCTGCTCTCCTCTCAAAATCCTCTTATCTTTAAGTACTTGGAAGATTTATCCATTTGTTTAATATCAAACTATAAATATCTAATTATACTCTTCTAAAGATCTGTAAAAACTTATATCATCCCCCTGTTTTTGTATTGTTCAAGGTAACTCAATGTTCGAGATACTGCAAGTTCTACTCAGCTGTTCGCTACAAAATTATTAACCTCGTGTAGTACGTGTGTATACTAATACTTGAAATTGGCAGAAATAGTTATTGTGTAGTAACAACAGCTGATTGCCATTATACACAAAATAATAATAATAATAATAATCAAATGCTGCGTTCGTTTGCCGATTTTAGCGCTCATATAATGCTGCGTTCCGTCTGCCGATTACAGCGCTCACAGCGCTCATATACCCTTTCCGATTGCCCGTGAGCGCGCACACAGCGATATCGATACGTCATCAATGACGTCATAAACGCCGCCATCTTCCCGCTCACAGTGCCCAAGCTACGGAGCATGGTCGCTGTGAGCGGCCTGTCAAAACTGACACATGACGTTACTTTGTTGATGTTTTCATTAATCGATTAACAATTTTAAAAGCTTGTTTATTCATTTTCTTTTGTAATAATGTTAAAAATGGCTCCTGTTTCATTCTGGTTCAAAAATATAAATGAAATTGTAACTTTAGACTTAAGCGACGAACAATCAGAATGTAAGCGCAATATGTACCGTTCCGATTGCAATAGCACTAATAACACTTTTAGCACGCTCAAACAAATCGGAACGGTTTTGAGCACTTTAAGCGCTGTGAGCTGCAAACGGAACGCACTACTATAGTAAGTGTCTTTGTGTGTGCTTATACTGTCAGTCACTTTTAGAGTCAATCACTTCAATCAATGTTATAGTGATTTGTAGAATAGATAAGTTACTGCAGAGTGCAGAAGTAGAACTTATGTTGAATGAAAAGTAAGGCTGTTTTTGCAAAAACCAACTAGCGATGCTACGCATCAGATGAACGTCTTCCTAATTACAACACTAGGAACCCACGTTTTCATTTTGACAACTATTTTTAAAAATTAGATTCACTTTGTTTCTTAATTGGCGATAAATGGCGAAAATGGATTTTGGCGTAATGCCATTGTGGCAGCGCGAAAGCCCCTCTTCTATTCTACAAGATATTTTAACAATCTAAAAGATAAAGAAGGTAAAATAAATAAAAGACTTGTATATTCAAGATTTTTTTTATTTCTAAACTTTTTCTAAACGTTTCATATTTTTATATGCTTTGTTTGTATTGCATGGGACGCAAATTTTTATTTTCTAGACGCGATACATTAGTAGCTTTTAATATTCTGTTCATTATGTTACACCAATTAAACACCGTTATTCTTATTGAGTAACCCGGAAAACATTTCTTCTCAAAATGTTTGTGGCTTACAAACAATTTACGAAGTTCTACCACACAAAGACACGGTAACTAATGTTAAGTCCAATCTCAGTTCTTGGAAAATGACGTCCTTTCGCCAACTTTTTATTTACTACACAGCACTTGTAATATTGTACATTGTGAAACACCACAAACGCAAATTAATTACTATATTTGGGAATTGATAGGTTATGTTAGGTAAATTGATCAATGCAAACTCTTCACTCGTCAAACATTGAAACCGTAATGGCAGATCGAGCTGATCAATTGAAAATTAAACCACACAATAACTATTTCTGCCAATTTCAAGTATTAATATAATTTAAGTAGTTTTAACATAATTCAAACATTGAAAGATAATCGAAAACCGTACATCATTGATTGAACATTGTGTTATCATTCACATTCACACTGGAGTGACATATGATATGACAATTGTTCGCTCGAAAAGTAGCAATGTTGCTGTCAGCATCAAAAAGTTCTAACCATAGACATAATTCCTATTTTTTTTTGTATGAAGACGTCCTGCTATGTGTTTTTGTGTATCGTGGTGTAATTGATTGTTTATGTAGGTAAATGTTTAAATTTTAAAACTGCAATGGAAGTTGAAGACAGTAAACTTCAGCTAGTCATAACCCTTTTTTATCTTCTGTTTTCCGTTTGTGTTATATATCCGCCTACAGAGTTCGTGTCGGCCGGATTTACAATATCTCAATTGTTTGATAACCAGCTGGGTTCTGAAAATGTAAATTTTGTTGGATATCACATTAGAAGAACTGCCCTGACTGCGTTGATTCACAGCTCACTGCCACTTGGATATATATTTTGTTTATTTGTTGCCGGCATCCGTAATCAATGGATGTTGGCTGCGGCGGCTGGTACAGCTATTATACCTCTCCTGTTGTGTTATAAGTTAGTGTGCTGGTGGGAAAATAATAAACTGAAGCACCCAGTTGTGAAATGTCTTTTACCATATGTAACACCTGGTACTGATTGGAGAGTTGTTGCTGCCAGTCTTAACACTGAGTTTCGGAGGTAAGTTATTTAGAATAATTATATTAGCTTTACAAAGAATTTACTTACTATTATGAATTTACTTTTACTTTATGTACCTAATATTTAAGACTATTATAAAATTTCACATCAATACAAAATGGGGTTTCAAGTACTGCTTGTAATGTTAATTGCTTAAATTTGATATTTGCATTTAAGATTTATCATTTGTTATTACAGTGTAGATAAAGTTGTTATACCTCTCTCAACAAGCAGCTCATTTGTGGCTACTGAGAATTGGCTGATTAAAGTTACTCAATACAAAGTGAATGCTGTAAAACAAACGGATTGTACTTTGGTGGCAACTGCAGTAAGATAATTTTGTTTAGTTTATTGTAAAATAATTTCAAATTCTAGCATATTAATTAATACACTAATTAGTAATACTGATGAAAAAGCAGCTTGAAGATGGGTGACCTGGAAAATGGCTCTGGTGCTACCACAGATACATTTTACTATTACATACTCAATTGTATTGGTCCCCAACATAAAAGAGACAGAAAACATTTACTAATACAAACTCAATGTATTGGTCCCCAACGTAAAAGAGACAGAGTACATTTACTAATACAAACTCAGTTGTATTGGTCCCTGACATAAAAGAGACAGAATGATGCAAAACATGCAGTTGCAACCAAGACAAAATTTTTAATGTCCATATATTTTGTTCGTATTTGTGCTGTATATTGTTGATTTGGTTTGCAAACCATTTGACAAGTAAAATCCAGGAACACAATTTTTAAGGTCTGCACATCAGGAGTTTGTCACCTGTCTTCCACTTTATTACTTAATCAAAGTTTGTAGATCACTAGACAATTGATGCTTCATGACTTGCTCTTTTCATTGTTGTTTATTTGTTTTATTATTATTATTTGGATATGGTTGATTTTCTCCACAATAAGTTAAATTAAACAGTAGGCTATTTGACCTATTTTGGAAAACCATTTTAAGTTATTAATTATTACACAATAAGCTCACTATACTAATATTTTTTGAAAACATCAATTAATTTTAAGAAAAGGTGTGTTGCAAGCACCATGATCGCAGACTTGCAGATTTAGGTAGGTGACGATGACAGGTAGCGGCAGATAAATCGATCTATCCTTCTTCTCGTTCGTTTTGATCTCCTACTACTGGAACCCACATTTTTGTCGTTTTTGCAATACACACTCACCATATCACTGGGTTTTTGACCGAACACACTACAATTGTTGTATTTTCGTTTCATTAATGCCCTAACCTGAATGTGCTGAAATTAATAATTTAAAACCGTCTTCTTGATTAAAGTTATTTTCGCACTTTTTTATTTCTAAGGCTTCTTTAACGAGTCTTGACTCACAACAGGTGATCCGTGATGCGGTGCACCTATTGGGCGCAGGAGTGAAGGGACCTAAAGCCGAACAGTTCGCCTGGTATTTCAAATGGTTGACCTTTTGGAGCCTGTTTAAAATGACGGTAGCTTGTAACTGTAAGTAAAAGTCCTCCCTCTACGTCTCTGTGCCTTGCTGTGAGCAGACGTGTCGTCCGTATTTTTAAAATTAAAGAAAACTGTTTCGTACAATAAGTGCCCTTATCCCTCATAGCATACGTGCTGAAATTGGATCACGCAGTTCACGCACCGGCAGCTCGAGCGCCCGATCGCTGCGGTACGTAGTGCGGAGCTCCTCCGCGAGAAAGAGAGTGTTGCCATTTTTTGGTCAATTAACATACTACTTATGTAGTATGTATGTACACACCCACAGAATGCACAAAAACATAATCGCGTCACACATAATATTTATATAGAGTATTTAAATTCTTTGTTTGAATAATTTATATCAACCTAGTCTTATTCTGACAATTATACCTTGCCCTTCTAGATTTAGTTATACCAGAGACAAGGAAATAACTATAGACTGACCATCTCCATACAAAAATTCGTGACTCCGAAAAAGCTCAAAATCCAAGCTATTACTAGATGTCGCTCTCAAATAGCTTGGACCAACCTTGTCGTCTTTAATTTTTATATGAATTATTGACAAGAAACGTAATGCAAATGCTAGATGGCATTGTCAAATAACCTGAAACCTTAGCAAGTAGGATTTATTCCTTTCCTGAAATTGGAAAATGTCATCGTTTTATATCATTGATTTTGATAATTTTACTCAATAAGAATAGTTAGATAGTAATTTATTCTTACTTTATAGATGATAAAATAACAACTACAAAAGACCATAGATATACTGGTATACGTTTATTTTGTTCAGAGACGCCTGGGCACTACCATCCTCTTTATTTTAATTGCCATAATAACCTATTTTTAAAAGCTTTTATTATCACAGTTGTGATAAACGCACATGTTATACGATATATGTAGCAGCCAAAACGTAAACTTAATCAAGGTCCATACAATTTGCACGAGTCACAGTAGGCGAGCAGAAATATTGTGAATTCAAAGAAATGCAGGGAAAAGTTCCAAAACAAACACACACCCATAGCAACAACAATAAACGACAAAGAATTCCAATTGTCAAACAAATAAAATGTTGTGATAAAAAGAACAAAAAAGTTGATGGATAAAGAACATTTTTTTAATAATAATCCAGCAAGAAAAATTTTTTTTCACTACTGCAAAATAGTTATGAGTTATATGCATTATAAATAAAAATTATGCACTTATTAAGACATAATTTTTATCGATATCAAGAAATAAAGTAAAATATTATATACCTGTTAATTAAATGCACTGAAATTCGTTTTATTATGTTAAGGCAGATAAGAACAAACTGTGGAGATGAATGCTATATTTTTGTGGAAAAAATTATATACTGGCAACACTACAAATAATATCCAGGGTGGTGTAAAGTTTTCTGTTACTGAATTATAAGAGCGGCAACATAGCATCAAATAATATAATGCACTAGCTGGCAACGTCTGTTGTCGCCTGATACCTACGGATAGTACCTACTTGCAATCTTTAGTTTTTTTACGTATTATTTTTACTAAATTTAAATGACTTGTAAATCTAATACAACTAACGCCATCTCTCTATCTTAAAAACAACTTTTTTTCAAGTCACAAAATTTTGTTAGACATGGTTAGTCTATAGTTATTTACTAGTCTCTGGTTATACTCATAAACATCTGTGTTGTGCCAGGCACTCTAGGCATCCCCAGAATCACTCCTTCTTAATTTACATACTTACCTCTTTCCAAACAACAGAGTTCGTTACTTTTATTTATTTTATTCGTAAAAATTCAATACCAATAATGAAAAAATATTAAATGATCTTGAGGATCCTTCCAATACAAGCTGCAACAAACTAATAGACCCAAATTTATGCTCAAACATTTTGAAATGCAGAAATGAATCCCATAATAACAGTCTGTGCATAGTATTGGTTAACATCAGGAGGGTAAACTGTAACCTAGATTGTTTTTCTTACACAAATTACAGTTAACATAGATATCATTATTCTTACAGAGTGTTGGTTACATAATAACTTAGACGTTCCCCCTTTGGACGGTTATAACGCGTACAAGTACTTCAAGACTTATAAACCAAAATGATGGAGTTATAGCTTATATTAAAAACAACATAACTGTTAACTCACACGAACCCATGCATGAGGAAGGGAACTATTTAGTCCTCGATCTAAATGCTATGTATACAATAATTTTTACTTACAGACCTCCTTGCTATCACAATCTGACCAAATTTATCAACTCCATCAATGAAATTCTAGAATCAACTAAAACGACAAACATAATTTTAACAGGATTTTATGAAAATCAAAGCATTTATTCATTGTAAAGAAATACAAAAGTAAACATTAACTTTGAAAAAAATGTAAGTTTTCGAAATGGCCGCCCCTTTGTTGCAAACACAACGTCGCACGTAATAAAATGTTCTGAGTGGCCCTTCTCAACATTTCGGGGTCTTCCCTAATTTCAGCGGCACAATTATTTACTCTGTCCAGTAGATCAGCCTAGATCAGCCATCAATATTGATGGGGGAACTGTACACGCGTTGTTTCATCGCCCCCCATAAAAAATAATCTAGTGGCGTCATATCTGGTGAACGTGCCGGCCATGCGACAGGTCCTTGGCGGCCAATCCAGCGATTGGGATAAATTTCATTAAAAATTCTCTCATCAGTCTGGCGTAATTTGGACATACATCATTCGGCGCGTAGCCAATTGCACGGGCAGCTCGTCTCTTAAAAGTTGTAAAAATGTTTCACCATTTAAGGTTCTTGGCAGTATGACCGGGCCAAACAAGATGTCATCAATTAGAGCCGACATTAATGGAGAATACATTAATGGAGAACTGCACTTGTAAAGTAGATAGTTTCTTAAGTTTCGGGTTATGTCCTTTTAGGTACCACACGTGTAAATTACGGGAGTTTACGATGCCCTGCCTCGTGAATTGTGATTCGTCCACAATTTTTTTTTTACAAAACTCCGGATCCTCTCGGTTTTTCCTGAGGATCCAAGCAGACATGACGCATCTTGATGGCCCGTCTGTTTCTGCATACAAGTGTTGCACCCGTTGATAGTGGCACGGATGCAACCCTTCTTTGTTCAAAATGCGCCACACTGACATTTGCGATACCTACATTTGTATATGCAACAAAGGGGCGGCTATTTCGAAAACTTAAATTTTTTTCAAAATTAATGTTTACTTTTGCATTTCTTTACAATGAATAAATGCTTTGATTTTCATAAAATCTCTTTTTTTTTCATCACAGTCGAACAATACATAAAATATGGTCTCTACCGAGTTATGATTCATGCGGACGCGAAAGACCCGTGATGAGTGTTTTTGTTTAACGGTCTGCAGCAAATTTTATGTTTGAGCTAGAAGAATGTTTTTTTTTAGTATTCGAAAGCTAATACGATGTAGAATTAGATGAAATAATAATAAAATAATAAAAATATGAGATCTTTTTGAGAAAATCGTCAATTTCCTGAAAATTAACACAAAAAAATAATTTTTCATGTGAAGATAAATTTTATGGATACTTTTTGTTTACAAATCAGTATTGCCATTGCTTTCCTGTCATTTTAGTTTTTATTTGAACACGATAGGCCATTTAGTTCAAAAGTTAGCAATTTATTTACATAGCTTCAAATTTCCCGAATGAAAAATTAAAAACATCATAACTCCTATAAAATGATTTTTTTATTTTTTTTTTTGTTCTTTTCTGTTGATAAATTCGGTCTAGTTTACCCCATTTTAATATGTGCGCATTATAAAGATTTACTCATGTTGTATGAGTGCGAATGCGAGAGTTTTCAGAAACCTGTTTGATATTTCGCCTGGACCTGGGACATCATGTGACCGGAACCATTAAAGCAACAGCGTTTTTCGTGAGGGTTGGAAAATTTAAACTGTAACATTGATTTTTTCACGAAATATTAAAGTGGTGTGCTTATTTTGTAATAACGAATAATTTGATATGGTTTAATAATTTTGACTTTTTAGACTAAATAATTTAATTTGACTAATTCATATGTCATTGTTTTTGATGTTGAGTCACCTTTGTTGTTTGAACTGGTTGTATTGAGACTCATTGTAACCAATTGATTTTCATTCTTTCTTAATAATAATTAGAATGTGAGTGTAAAATTAAGTGCTGGCTTACCTTACTTTGTTATATTTATATTAAATTACCATTGTAATAAAATATTTTTATAATTTATTAATTTTAACTAGGTTGACACCCCAAACCTGAATACTACCGGAGAAGATGATATTCAGTACTTGAACATTGAAGCCATACCTTCACGAGAAGATGTTGAAAAGTTTTCATTCCGTCTATCCTCCACTGCCCTACGGGATCTCCAGCCAAGATTGACGCGTTCTGTCCGTGTCCCAGAACATATAACATTAATGCCAACTTTAATTGATAGATTTGTAATTGTTTTTAAACAACACATTGAACAGAATCCTGTGTTTTACGTTGATCAGGTAAACTTTGCTTGGTAATTGCTTGACTTTTTTTAAATCATAAATTTATATTCCATTCTTTTTTTTAATAAAAATAACTGTTAGTGAAGTGCAGTGATTGGTCCGATAATTGTGTGGTGGATATGATGTGATGGATGGACTATAGATGTTTGTCTTAAACTCATGGATATTTATGTATTATCAGAGTACGTATTTAACTTCTAGAGTTTTATTTCGGTTGTCTGTAGGTATACAGTGTGAGTTTGCATAAAGTGCACATATGAAAATGAGAGAAAGTAGACAGAAATTTAACACTAGGAAAATAATAAAAGTAAGCTGTATGAGCATCTCTTGCACTTCCATTACACAGTCCGTAATAAAAATGCAATTAGGCGATATGCGCCGGAGGAAAATCACTCAAACGGGGCATCGCAGAACAACAATACACTAGTAGCTGCGGCGAATGTATCGGAGCGACTGATCCTTTTTGTAGACTGGGCCGCCAGTGTACCTCTCATCCCGTATCATATTCCGCTAGCTACAATGTCACCCAAACTGCCCGAGGTACATAATGAAATGTTTGAACAAAGATGCACGTGGTGTCGGCAAGGTCTTTCTTTACACCCTCATAAAAAGTGTTTTCTTTCGCATACAGATATGGCTTTTATGTTGTTTTAAACCTTATTAGATACCGATTGATATCGATTAACTATAACTAGAGGCAATGGAGACATTTTGTTTAGTGTTTTAACAATGTTTCAAAAACCCCTCTACGAAACTCAGTTTTGCTGTAAAATGTTCCTTATTTTTATGTCACTGGCATTTTTTGTGTCTGAATAGTATTGCGTCGGTATTGCTTACACTTGTTTCAACACGATTAACTACCTGCTTCAAAAGTTACAAGGCTTTATAGGCACAAGGTCCATACCTACAAAAAAAATGTAAGTAGGTATAAATCTAAGAATTTTTTTTAGATTTTCTGTATTATGTTTCCAACCGTTAAAATAATGCCTAGTTTCAATCATTTGCACTGTATGAAAACTCACACACTATATTAGTCCACTTACATTTGGTGTATTTTAGGATTTTTCAGCATAACATTGCAGTTGGACAGCTCTAATAAAATAACAGACTCTGCACAGCACCACTATATTAATAAATTTTTTGTAATATACTATCTTCTGACCGGGATTTCTTATGTATAGGATCAGCACTTCAAACAGCCGTAAAAACTGGCAACTTGATCAAAAAAGCTTGGTCAGGAATATGATAAATAAAAAACTTAAAATATAAGTACTTAAAATATTACAAAACTCACATATTACCCCCAAAGTGATACATTTGGAGATAAAAGTATACTATTTCCTATCCGGGGTCCCGAACTATCTCCGTATGGAGATAAGTAACTTCATCCAAATCGGTACAGCTGTTTAAGCATGATAAGATGGTAAGGATAGACATAGTTACTTTTGCATGTATAATATTGGTTTGGGTTTTTCCCAATTTAGAAAATGTTCGTATAAGATTATTCATCTAAGTGAACCTAAATATACAACATTACTAGCAACATATCCTCTTGCAGGATTTGGAATTTTGTATCGGCTGTATGCAAGCGCAGGCTGATGTCAAACTGAATCGTCGATGTGTGCCGCTGCCTGTTAACCATGATCCTAATGAACAATCTTGCCAGCAATGCAATTGCAGGTACATATTTTATTTTATCACAGAATAGGTGTTATTTCTAGTTCGCAGATAAATATAAAACCTACATAAAGAGACGGTCAAAAGGTAGTTCAGAGATAGAGCAACCTTTGGGGAACCCTAATCAACCCCACGTATTTTATAAGATTTTTCAAAGCTTAGAAGTTATGAAGCCTTTTCTACTTGATGGTGATTTTCTACTTTTGAACTTATTTTAGCTTTAACATAGTAAATAAGTGAAAATAAGTTTTTTTCAAAACAAAAACTATTAAATCCAAAAAAAGTTAATCACACCGACTCACGGATCGGCCAAAGTTAAAAAACCTTCAAAAGTTTAGTATATTTATTACCATTGTATACATTTTTGATACGGGATTATGAAATGCATTATAGATTGTGAGACTAGGCCCTATATTTACGCCACCTCTTATTTCCCAGAGTACTGTGGTGTGCCGCGTGCATGGCTCGATGGTGGGCGGCGCGAGCTCGTGGGCCGGCTTCCGAGTGGCTGTCGGGTCGGTGCACCTGCCCCGTCTGCAGAGCTGTCTTCTGCCTACTGGACGTATGCCCCGCAAGGGTCGCTAACTCCTGATAAGGCCACGTGCTCTTTGTTACGCTATGGAATATATTGTTAAATGTGTTGTTGTGTAGACTTGTTGGGTTGGATGTGACGGCTATCGCATGCGTAGTAAATTAATGCCATATTTCTTTGAATCGACGAAGATTCCTCAGGGAGGCGTCTTGTTGATGGAAAATGGCTACTCTGCCGGGGTTCAAAATTCAAAGTTCACTCCGTTCCCAAGTAAAAGGATTATCCAGAAAATGATCTTTAATTGTTATTTTTAAGAATATAAAACTCTAAGTAAGTGGTATGTGTCTGAAAAACTATATTTAAAATCTTATGACTATAATAAAAAAAATCAAACTAATAGGGAAGGAAGGTGAGATATTAAGAATTTGTCTATACCACTCAACTCTGAAAATGAAATTGATGAAAACATTCTAAATGTTATTTTTCGATTATTAATGCAGTAAGTTTTATTAAATCATTTTCATAATTTATTATATTTTTGTTTATATGAAATTTGGCTTAGACAGCAGAAATGTTTATTTTACATTGGTGCCTTTTGTTGAAACTACTAGTAACCTAGATAGTTACCTGTTAGATGACAGTGGAGTACAGTGGTGCCTTAGTTAATCTTGAATTACACATTTAGTTTTTTAGCAGTTCTTACCACAACCAATTTATTTTTTACAATTTCGTTTAGGTTACTTAATTGAACTGCCGTGCATTTGAGTGAATTGTGGAAGTCCGCAAAGGGACAAATTCAGTCCTCATACAACAATGGGCCTTTCATAGCAGAATCAAAAATAGGCTATTCATTTGGTACACAAACAAGTAAATAAAAACTTGGTAAATAAAAACTTTTTAGTAAATGCTCTTTTATTTTTATTAAGGCGCCACTGTCTTTCACTGGCGTGGTCACTTAATTAGTCAAAACAATTATCTGATTTGCTGGTAGTTTATTAATTTAATATTATTTCAGAACTGATATTAAAGTGGAAGTTTTTTAAGTAATCAGTTTTGTTTTGTTAAATTTTTAATAGTTTTGTAATTATGGAATGATGGTTCATCCAATGATATTTAGATTTGAATATAATTCAGGAGATATATTGGAGTATCAAAGCTAACAAAAGCATTGTATTACTTTTCGTAACGTCGATTAAACGAGCTTAGATGAACTCGTGCCTAAATATTCTATTTTTAAATTAGAACTCGTAGCTCTCTAAAATCTGGTAGACCTTGCGTGATTTATATGTCATGTATACTAGAACTAATTTGCGCTAGCAAATTTATACATATACCTAAACTATTCCGCAGAAAATTAGTTTATACTATTGCTGCATTCCGTTTGCCGATTACACCGCTCATATACCCGTTCCGATTGCCCGTGAGCGCGCTCACAGCGATATCGATACGTCATCAATGACGACATAAACGCCGCCATCTTCACAGACACGCTGCTAGAGTCGTATTTAAAACTCTAGAACTTCTAAACTATCTAATGAAGGTATTATGTTTATTTTTGTAAATATCCTGTACTATTTATAACAGTAACAAAAATTTAGAATTAATTATTCTCACACTTGTAATGATATTACCTTTTTACCTTCACTTATTGAAACATTTGGTAAAATGTTCACCATGATTTATTGCCTACATTTATTAAGATTTATCAAACGAGACCCCTTTGTGCTTCGATCACTAAAAAATTAAAAATGGCTGCCATTTCGTAAATATTGGAGATTAGTTACATACGGCGGTTGGTTTGTCGATTAAATTGATTATTTAATAACCCATTAAAGACTCCTACACCGCTGACTAAACAAACACACTTAGTTAAAACGAAAACTCGTTAAAGACAAAAATCAAACAGAGTAACAATTTTTCACATATTTTGTATCCAAATGTTTCAGTTATTAGTAGGTGTGTGTATTTTAGATTAAAGAAATGGAAAATCATCTGTGTGTAACTATTGAATAGTTTGGTAAGTAGAATGTGGTCCGACTAATAGCTTTTACTTAGATGTTCAAACCATATCAAGTAAACCTGTCTGGATTATTTGAAGATGGAGGCTGTCGAAAAGCCGTTGGTTTTTTATGAAGATCTAATTAAAAGCTGTAAGGCGTGTCTATGTGTTTTATATGTTTTTCTAGTAGTCGAAGGAAAGTGATATTTTGATAAAGAAACTGGGACGAAGTGGAGATTTAAAAAAGGTTTTGTTTGTTTTGTACAGAAAATATGTTTATTTTATCTCGTGTTCAATGTGTTTAAAGGTCTTCATATAATTTTTATGAAATGTTTTTAAAGTTTTCTACAGATTATATACACTCAAACACGACAAATGGTTACTTAAGATGTTCCTATTATTAGTTTTTGCTAAACAATTGTAGACTTTGATGTTTATTTACAACTTACTAAGTTCGATAGAGTAGAAAGAGAATTGTTACGGCAGTGTGTTACGTGCATAGCTTATAGGTACTGTGTACAGAACGGATTTTTTTTAGTTGGTTGTCCTGATAAAAAATTTTGGTCGAGTTTGATTCGACCCAAAATTGTAGTATAGAACTGGGTATGAATACGTAAAAATATATAAAAACGTATCTGCCTAAGGTTTTAACTGTTTTGAGCAAAAATTAGAAGTCAAAATGTTATTTCAACATTAAATAATATAGGTAATAATAATATAAAATACACTTAATGAAAGTCTTCTATTTTTTTCAACGAATAAGTTAAAACTGTTATAAAACATGAAATAATACGTATACAATTTGACAACACCATGAAACAAACAAAGATATTGTAAATGACACAATTGAAATTCAAGCGTTTAATTTTCAAAGTGAAATTGGGACACTAAATTGCAAACTTTCTGTTGTCTATTAGATTGTACGTCAATGGAGACAAGTAATAACCCAAGCTAATGGTTAGCTATGCACTAATTGTGGCTGATAAAGACTGGAGCGGATAATACGGTAGAATATATTAAATATGTTTTTGAATGTTTTACATTATTAATGTATACTTAAATATATGAATGTACTCTGTTATCGTTGTTTGTGTCAAGTATACTTGATGTTAGGAGTAGTATTTAAATGTAAAGTCATTTGATGGCCAATTATATTTATCATGTATCAATGAATGTTTTAATAAATAAAGAAGAATAATGGAACTTGAAATTAAAAATTTAGATCAGTTTTTACTGGGCAATTTATTGCTTTGCAACGCATACCTTTATATTTTAAGTAAAAAAACTAATCAAAATCAATACAGTGTACAATGCCGAGTGTGTTTTCACTATAATTCTGAATTTGAGTGTTAGTGTGTTCCGGAAGGCACGTGAAGCCGTCGTCGGTTCCGGTTGTTGTCGCAAGATATCAGCCGCGAAGCCAAGTCAGAGGCTTATGGAGTTTGCAGAGGCGGCTTGATCACCACCAGAGGTTACCACTCTCCCACACGATAAGAAGGAGACTATATGCTGTTTACTAGTAACATATAATAAAACAATAATTTAAAAAAGGACGACTGTCTTAAGGTGCGTTACAATGTATTTTATCACAGCCTTTATCGCAGGAAGCTAAGATGGTTATACGAGCCCTAATGCAAAATAGTTCGTCCAGTCATAGATTGCAAAGGTTGCCTGTTTTGAAAAAAAAAAAATTATAGGGTAAAATTCTACGTCTTATTGTTGTTAATCAGGCACTTTTAAAACAAACTTCTTTTACTAAAATATGTATTTAAGGGCACTTTAATTAGCTACGACTAACTCAAAATAGTTCGTCTAGTTCTTAATCGATACAAAAAGAGTTCGTGCATGTCCATTCTACTTGTTTTAATTGAAAAATCTGTCACGTGACACGTCACCAAACATATAAAGACCATAATTTCATGCAACTTTATCATTATTTTCAAACAAAAAGGCTCGCGGGAAACCTATCGCCGACGAGGTACGATAAATAATTATTCGTAGCCACAATAAT
The DNA here is from genome assembly GCA_923062675.1 of Marasmarcha lunaedactyla. Classification (NCBI taxonomy): domain Eukaryota; kingdom Metazoa; phylum Arthropoda; class Insecta; order Lepidoptera; family Pterophoridae; genus Marasmarcha; species Marasmarcha lunaedactyla. The sequence goes on from OV281343.1 coordinate 23,523,981, forward strand.
GTCAAATCTGCTTACCAAATAGCCAAGTACTTATCCCTACCAAGATCGACAGTTCAGACCATCATTGAATATCACAGGAAAAATACACGTATGAATGTTTTAAGAAACCTGGTCGGTTGCGAATCACAAACGAAGCTGAAATCGAGTTTTAAGGGAAATCATTAAAAAGAATCTCGTGCCCGCGCAGGAGAACTTACCTTGAAGTGGAGAGAGACGATTGGGCAACTTCACAACTATGTGAAGAGTTGGTAGCAATGATGCCACGAAGAGTAAAGGCCGTGATCGATGCTAAACATGACGCCACTGAGTGGTAGACGAACTTTTATACGCCGTTGAATGCGAAGACGAATTTTATTGCGTGTATGGTTCCCCAAGATTTATTCTATTTAATTTAAATAGGGAAATATTTGTTACTTTTTTTAATTGAAAATAAACTTCATTAAGTGTTCAAAACCACTGTGTATTTATTGAACTACTAAATTTAATGATCGCGCGTTCGACCCCCGTGACTGCCAAACGTACCAATGAGTTTTAACAAATTAAGTAGATATATATAAAGCCGACTGCTCTAACGGTGAAGGAAAACTACGTGCGGAAACTCACATACTACATACATTTCTACTCCTACTCGTTCACTGTTCATGCTGTCAGATTGTGGAATTCTTTACCTTACCATATACGCGAGTCAAAATCATTGCCTATCTTTAAAAAAAGAGTTAAAGAACACTATTTGTCTCAAACCTAAGACTTACTATACTTTTACCATTTTATTTCCAACTTGTGTTCTTAATGTACCTTCCTTGATAATCACTGATGACCAAGAACTTAAGTTTGTATTTCAGTATCAACGAATATGTTTATCTTTTCATTGATATTTTGTATGTTTTAATATTATATAATATATACGTATGTTTATGTATATTTGAATGTATTTATATTTTTAATATTGTTATAATTGTAATAATTAATAATCGCACTATGTTTTTTAATATTTGTATGCAGTACACACTAAATTTGTTAATCTGTCACACTTTCCAGCCTCAGGCTAGCTGGAAGAAATTTCTTTTAGAAATAAGCTGTGCCTTTGTACATTATCTTTCACTTATTTTTAGTTTATTTTTTATATTTTCTAATGTGTGTACATAAATTGTTAAATAAATAAATAAATACCTAAGACATTATTCTAAAGTTATGTGTAAAAATAAGTCTAGCAACAAGCAGTAGGCAAGTGTGGTGGGCTATAAACCGCTTAATACCACCCATTGGTTGGGTGAGCCCGATAGCCCTGCAGTGGGGTTATTAAGGCAGTTGTCCCACCGCCGGCGAGAAAGCGATTAACTATCGGCTATTTTCTCGCTCAAGAAACGTACAAAAGATATACATTCCGTGTAAACAAAATAAATGCATATACAAATAGTTCATCGCTGACTTCACACTGCCGGCGAGGACTCGCTTCAATAGTTTGACGCTGAGCGACAAGAGCTATGAAAGATAATACTCGCTCAGCGATACTCGATCAGAACTAACGCCTAGAGAGCAACCAGCGGTCATTTCTCTACAGTGCGAATCTGAAAGTACACGTATTTTTATTTATTATGAATATCGAAATATCATTTGAATTATCATTGTTATCTAGTTCAGACGACGATGCTGATATATTATAGGTACGATAGGCTTTGTGTAGTATAGGCTCGCACACTCGCTTATAGCCGAGCTACACAACTATCGGAGTCGCTCCACGAAGCTCGCAAACTGGTTTCTACATTCCAGCTCTACTCGCTACTCGTTCATAGTTGCCGGTGGGACAACTGCCTACTGTTATATGGATGGAATATTTATAAATAAAACACCTTTGATTAATCGTGTACATGAGTGCGGGTGCTTCTTACAATCAGGTGGGTCGCTTTCTCGTTTACCGGCTATAAACAAGTAAAAAAAGACGATACCTAGTTTATGGAGCTGGCGGAAAGTATTGAAACTTGTTATACCTGGTTTGAATCTGAAATTAGATTTCTCAGAAATTCTCTGCGTTGTCTTAATGCGCAAACTGTCAAAATCACCAACATAAAAGTTTTCCAACTAGGCGACGAGTGCCGCAGCAGTGGGGGCGCCGTGGGCACGCGTGCACCTTGCTCAGCTTTCACAACTCGCAGAAAGGCGGCGCGCTGGATCGCTTGCCACCCAAGCGCTCAATAGGACCTGATGGAATCCCAGTCTTCATTTTCAGAGATTGTCGTGCAGTTTTGGTAAAGCATCTCCTATACCTATTCAACGTCTGTATTGAGACCGAGGCGTTTCCCGGTCACTGAAAACTACGGTAACCAGGGTTGTTCCTGTTCCTAACGGGACTGGTGGCACATCACCCTGTGCATATCGACATGTAGCAGTCCTTTGCACTTTAGCTAAAGTCTTTGAGCTGACCATCCACAGCTGTATTTTCCCACAGATAAGCGCTCAGCTGTCTGAAGCACAACATGGTTTTCGACCTGGGCGCGTTCGTATGGGGAACTTGCTGGGTCTCATGATACCGGCAGTGGATGTAGCCTATTTCGATTTTAGGAAGGCGGTTGACACCGTGGATAATGACGTCCTTCTATATAAACTGGCTAGCGTAGGGTGCTCCCCGCACACTTTAAGTTACTTCGCTAGGTATCGACGGGATAGGCGTCAGTATGTTGATTGTGGAGGATGTCTTTCTGAATTCTATGCGACAAGATCCAGTGTGAATCAAGGAAGTAACTAAGGGCCACTCTTTTTCATTTTGATGATAAACGACCTACCAACAGTCGTGAATCGGTCTGAGCCCCTGCTGTTTGCAGATGATTTGAAGTTAGTTCTCGCAATAATGCAGAACGAGGGTCATAATGCAATGCAGCAGGACATACGTAGTGTCGTAAAGTGGAGCCGTGACAATAACAACATATAATGTCGCTATATGTAAATATCAGAGATCGATACCATGTCGTCCAGATCATTTAAACGATCTTGGGGGATAAGAGGAGGAGCTGAAAACGTAGACAAAAGGGCATTGAAGATATAAGAATTGCTCGATTATTTAGTTTTAACATATGACCAGAATGTGCGACTCGAATGAAGCGAATGTGGACTTTTTTGTATATATATTTATATGTGTGTGTATATATTTTTATATATAAAAATATATTGGTATACATATTTATTCAAAAATTTCAAAAAATTCACTGCACTACTGTAGTTCTGAGTTCCGGTATTTTCAAATTATTAATTTTAAGGTTGCCTGGAAGAGGTCATCACTCTTTGGTGATTATAAGGCCGCCTATATTGTCAATCTATTTTTGTAGGTGAATTTCTTTTTTTTTGTGTGTAATTTTGTAACTGGTTTAAAATTGAGTGTATTTTCTTGTTTATAAAGAATTCAAATCAAATATTTACATATCAGCTCAGGAAAGCGTGTCTGGTAATGGTTGACCTTGGGTGAACGTCCATTATGATTATCAAAGGTTTTCATCGGCCTACTACAATGCACCATTCATTAGTTTTTCATTCAGTCTAGTCAAGGTGATTCTCTTCAGTCATTAAGCGAGTGGGTGGCGTGGGTTTCAAACCATTTTGAAACACGATTTCTGAACACTCCCACTGATCGCTATCATTAATTGCTAACGCAAGCACTTTAAACTGAAAAACGAAAATATTGACTGTAGCATTTTAAGTTTGAACGTTTTGAAGTGCTTTTTCGTATGTAGTGTGATATTTGAATGTATAGTCAATTTATAATAATTAGAGCATTAAACAATGAAACAGTCTGCATTGATGGTTGCTGGTAAAGATTTTTTGAAATCTACGACTCTACATGGTTTCAAATATTTGGCATCGAAGAATTATGCTGACAGGTAAGGTATTTTGCGGCAGGTAGCATTAGGCTGCAACCATGATGATGTTAGAGCTCTGAAATAGTTATCGTCTTTATAGACTGAGATCCATATCTTATCTAGATGCGTCATTTTAGCGACAGATTTTTAAAGTTAAACATGTCTTTAAAAATTTACCCTTGTCAAAGATGTAATCTTATAATTTCTAGTGTAAATCACGTTCACCTACGATATCGTGTTAAGTAAAACCTCAAATCAAAACGATGCTCTCTTAGACATTTTGAAATATCGAACTTTTGAAATCGTCGTCGTCGCGTGCAAGGGACCGTGTTTTTTTGATATTTTTTCCCGATAAATGCAGTCTCGAATTTCACATTTTTCCACTAATTATCTTTCGTTTCATAATGTTGTCAATTTATTATTATGAAACAATGCTCTAAATGAATACTCTGGAACTACCAAAATATTATAAACTCTCAGAGATAGATCAGAAGCAACTAAAAGGCTCCGCTGGAAAAAGCTATCCTTACAAACAAGCATTTTCAAGCTAGCCGAAACCTTCCCCGCACAGGGTAGGCTGGCTCGCCTGTTGCTGCGCCAGCGCAATCTGCGCGGCCGTGCTGTGCGCCGTGCTGCGCGCGCGCATCAACGAAGTGCCCGCGCTGCTCATCCTACGTGATTTGCAAGAAGGCGCGGGGGACGTGCAAATCATGCCCACAGTTGCAGTCTGTCCCGCCGCGGGGAAGGTCGCTGACATCATTTTAAAGGAGTTGTGAGTACACAAACGTGTTAGTAGCTTAATTGAGTTGACATAACAACTAATTGCCTCTATTTTTTATGTTGTTTCTTTTTATATGTTTCTAGGTGTGTAGGTAGTGTGTTCTTAAAGTGCAGTTGCATTGTAGGGCAATCCGGGTATTACAGAACGAATTTAGGTCACCGGATGCAACCTAAAGAACTGCCCATCAAATTTGTTACCAAACTTTAGATATTTAACTAGACATAAAAAGAATACCAAATATTTTCTATAAATGGTGCTCAGACCTTTCTAATATGTCATAAATTATCGAGATAAAATACTTTTTATTGTGTGGTTAAAGATGGAAAGAGCCTACCGGTTCTGTAACTTCACTGGCCCATGCTCCAGGCTCCGGAACACTAAAGCGCACACTTATGGTGGCGTTTCATTACCGGCTATTCAGTGAACCTACCTAAATCACAATGTACTTATTTTTTTTTTATTCCAGCCCGAAACAAGACGTAAACACATCAAGAATGATGCATTCAGTATTAACACGTATCATAAACGGAAACACAGCCCAATCCAACCACCTACAGTTTCTAGAGGAAGTTATGAGAGAAGAAAACCTAAGCGTGCCAGATTTCATATTTGACAGTTTATCAACTTGCAAAGATTTACTGACTAAGTGCAGGTGGCAAGAAAGTGTTGTTCCCTGTGAGCAACTGTTCAGTTATGAGATGACGAATTGGGGGATCTGCTGTGTTTTGAGGCCGAGCAGGTAATTTTGTAACTTTTACCAATTTATTCATTCTGGAAGTGTTATTTTTTTTTCTGGGAAAATAGTCACCTCTGTAGATGGAGGCAGATGAGGGCTTTTAGATCTCAATTTCCCGACAGCACTATAAGGAGGCCCGTATAAATGAGTATTTAACTAATATTATTTGGTGCCAAGCATTCCCATGACATAGTTTATTGTTGTTAAAAAAAGCCGGTTTATGTTAAAATTGGCAATATTTCAATTGTATATAAGTATTTTATTTTGAACCGTAAAAAACAATTCTTTAACTTTTTGTTCTAGGCTGGCTGCAGAATCCTTATTATGGAGTCCGACATTAGCAGTAAATAAGAAACTAGACTTATCTATAGATTGTAACAATAATAGTTTTGCAGGCTGTCAGGTAAACTCTTTTGTAACTTTAAAAATCTTTATGGATGGTCGAAGACTCGCGGTTTTTTTAATTAAATAATATACAGAATATTATTTATCTGCCATGTGTCTATGCATACTGTAACAAATCAACCATTGTATTATTTAAGGTGTTCGCAATATACGTTCTAACAAGTCATTTGTAAACACCAATTTAAAAAAACCCCGGACTGACAGCAAAAAGCATGCTTTTGAGAGGCTGAACTGATTTTCGATAAACATTGCTTAAACCAGTCTTGATCGTTCAGCAAAAAAAACTCATAAAAATCAAAGCAAACCCTATAGTTAGTATCAGATGAAAATTTTGAATGAATGTTTTTATGTATCACAGTTATATCTTACTAGCGACCCGCCCGCCCCGGCTTCGCACGGGTCTATGCCATTGCATTTTAAATCTGTAATATCTGCGAAAATATTCATTTAAATTACACGCTGTAAAGGGCCATATTTATCTATATTACATGTACAATGTATTTAAGTTACTTAATTGGATAAGAATTATTGCTGTATTGCTTAAAATCGATTCGTAAATAAGCCATTATTTCGCGTAAAAAGAAAAGGATAAAAAATGGTTATTGTGAGTTCTCCCGAAGAGATAGACATATACCACCGCGGACTTTTTTGTGGACCTTTTTAAGTTGTACAATACTGTAGCATATTATTTTGATCCATCTAGTATGGTTCAGCCAGCATTTGCAATGTAAGCGCAGAAAAATGTGTTTATTTACGATATCACATTAGAAACCTCTAAGATTAATCAATGTTTCTCTACTATATTTTGCATGTATTATACATATAAACCTTCCTCTTGAATCACTCTATTTATTAAAAAAAAAACTGCATCAAAATCCGTTGCGTAGTTTTAAAGATCTAAGCATACATAGGGACATACATACAGCGGGAGGCGACTTTGTTTTATACTATGTAGTGACATGTTGGATAGATTTCATGGATTTAAGCATTATTACTACTTGTAATCATTTTCCAGTTCTACACAAAATACAGTGGTCAAGACTGGGTAGAAACAACTATTCTAAACCCGGGTTATTTTTACTTGGCACAGATTACTTTTCAAACAGAGTACGATTTGGAATCTGACAAAATGGCCTCAGGTCGATGTTCAGGCAGTAATTACTCACGGTCTAAATGTAGGGTGAGTTGCTTTTTTCCATTTATATAAAGTTTTGTTTCAAGTTACTTGTAATAGTGCATATCTGCACTCTCTTGTAACTACTGAGTGAACTTGGTTGAAATTATAAAATGGAAATAGGTTATAAGGGTACCACTACGAGGTACCAGTGCGCATTTTTTTGAAAAATTTCTGATAATAATAATAATAGGCGTGATTTTGAATAATATGAAGTATTCAATTAAAAGATCAACTTTGAAACAATGTTCTTCTCCAGTTGCAGTGTTTGGAAAATGCGTGTGGATGCTATGATCCATTTCGCAATCTTACGTACGACGGAAGGTATAATCTGCCTCCATGTCCCCTTGGCAAACTGAATTGTGTTAGAATGGGCAAAACAGGCAAGTTCCTAATTGATAACAGTTTATTATACCATTACGTAGGTTTTGCCCGCGAAAATAGTGCTTTTTTTGTATTTTCGATAGTCAATTGTTATTCCAAGTCATATTCTATCCTAACGCTTAATTTCATCGAAATACGTTCACAAACATTCACATTAATAATATTAGTAGGATAATAGTACCTACTAAAGGTTAAGACCGCAATTCATTCTTATTAGCACCTTCGTGATTATCAGGCGAAATAATCTTCTTTAGCTCCACCTTTTAAAATAATTATGTAATAGGGTAATATAGATATGAAAGAACTAAGAGAGGTGGTTTGTTAACACCTAATAACTTATTCCGTATGTTCTTGTTGCAGCCAAATCTTGTAATTGTGTCCCAAAATGCAAAAAAGTATTGCAACAGTCGTCTCTCGAAGGAAGTCCTATGAATGCAATAAAATCGAACGTGGATCCAATATTGTAAGTTTCTCGAAATTTTATAAATTTAAGTTACGTTTTGAAAAATTAGACTAGAACGTTGCAGTGTGGACTTTATGCAGAATAAATCTTCGTAGATTTGTAAATCGAGATTCACTTACGCAATAGACTCCATAGATAAATATATATGATTTTTAGATAGTCATACGTAGGAAGTTACAGAATAAACTTACAGGTGGTTATGTCGAAACTTCTCTGGAAAAAGAATCATATTATTCATTAAACCAATTGTAGATTAAATGGCATTATTTCTTGAATTATTTTTATGTTGAAATTGTGAAACCCGAGCTTACTATATTCTTTTTCTTTTTCAGTCACAATGTGAATGTAAATACGTCCATAGTGTTATTTATTCGAGTAAGAATTATTGACTCTAGAATATACAGCAGTGTAGCAACGGAAACATGGATTACTTTACTGTGTATGTATCTTATTACCTCCTTCACATTTTAATATTTCTAGACCTTATTCAATGCTAAAAATCACTTGATGGCTTAAACTTTTAAACTTAGCGTTCTCTTGAACTTTTACTGTGGAAAAGGGGAATATTTCGGCGGAAAATGCATAGAAGTAGGTTTTGGCACATAGTTTAAATAAGTAGGTAAATATTAAATATACTTTTATTAATTGCCAGAAAATTATACTTTTGTAGAATTGACTACAAAAACTACTCCCAACAATCATGAAAACTGGTAAACATCAACACTCTTAAACTATGACTGTAAAATTGCAAACGTCAAACTAGCCTCTGCAATTCGTATCTTAAGACGCAGGTACTCGCATTTACCTATTTAAATTGTTATATGTTTGCAGCGTCTCTCGGCGGAGTGTTCAACATGTTTCTCGGCGTAGGACTGTTCAGTGCTTTGGAAGTCCTCTTCTTAGTATTTGTGCGAATACCCAACGCCATCAGTCGCCCAGCCCAGCTACACAATGTACTTTTACCTGTTGAAGTAAAATAGACATACGTAATATACATTACTGGCAAGTTTTGTTTAATTTGTTTCGAAAAAACTTAAACTTTTGCGCTTAAAACAATGAATAAACTTATATGAGGTAGGTACAATCGCCTCATGTACCCCGCATACTGCGGTACGGCGACACTACACGGGATACGAAGGCGCAACTAACCCTGCACGAAGTGTAGCTCGCTCGGTCGAGTAATTCTCTTGAATAGAAGACATAGCGAAGAGTTCTCATGCTATTTCTACAGAGCACCCGCCTTTACCTATTTAAATATTTTCTTGTCCGCGGCCGTACGTGGCTTTGCTAGAGTAAAATTTTGAACGTGATCTTTGTTCAATTCTGACCACCAAGATATGCCACTTGTAAGCAAAGTATATTCCGGATAAAGGAAAGGTACTCCACTTCAGAACCTTCTAAAACCGAATTATTCAAAAAAAAATCTTGTCATTTCTGTAAAGTGGCTTTAGAAGCTAAATAATTATTTTAAAGCCTTCTCTGTGTACGAGCCAATGTACACATGCACTCATTCCAACGTCGAATTCAACTCCATGGCTTATCATAATGCGTGTAGAGACAATTAGGACAGATGTTGTGTTTTGATATAGCTTCAATTTGCTCCTTGGCCGGTAAATTGAGGAAAGTTGGACACATAAATAGGTCATGGAATGCATTGCACACAACGCAGGGCCTGCGTGTGTATGTTGGTGCGGCTTGATAAAATCCTTTGCGCTTGTTCTGATATTGCGACGGCGGTCTTGTTATAATATGAAACTGACTGTGCTTGATTTTTTGATATTATGATTATCCTTTTCTCTACTATGTATAGGTTCCAGCGCTGGAAATTTATTTTCAATAAACGACATAAATTCTTCAAGTGCGCGGCTCCTTGCGGGACTCCTTGTAGTTCCTGTAGGTAAAAAAATCCGAGCTGTTGGTGTCTACCCCCAGGTTATGTACGGCGTGGATGTATTCAGTTGTAGTGTCGTAGAGCTTCTTCGTATGTAAGTACTTTCCCGTAAATATGGGAAAATCAATCTGAGGTAGAGAATGTTGTAGGTGTGCACTTGAGCCTAGTTTTTGATTCAGGGTCCGCTTTGTGGTAAGGTACTGGCCCTCGATGTCAGCGAATTTTCTTTCATATTTATTGTCCGATCCTGTTGATAAAATATCGATGCGCAGGTGTAAATCATCGATGTTTCCCCAGCGCTGCTATAGGTTACGCAGCTCGTCTTCAACCTCCCATTTTTTTTCGAGTTTTTCGATATTGTTGCGATTTATCTGTCGTTCCAATGCCCGGAAATTAGCGTATTGTTGCACCAAAAGCTCTTGCAGCCCTTGGTGCGTGCCGGACTTTTCCAAATGAATGCTTGGGATGTGAAAGTATGTTTTCGATGTTGTTGGTTGGGAAAGTTTGGGAGTTGAAGGACGCTCGGAGTCCGATGTCATGGTTGCTCTGGCTGTTGTATAGAAGCTCATAACTTCATGATAAATGTTTTTTTGTAAAATAATCGAATGTTTTGACATTACTGAGGTCAAATTCACCCCACATGCTGTCGATTGCTTCTAGACGTTTTAGAAAGTATTCCGGTGTTTTTCGATCCGCAGAATCCTTTTTATACTTGATGTAGATCCTTTCGACTTCTCGCATGATATTGCTCTGATGCTCCAGTAGGTCTTGCATGCTGATAGGTGATATTAATTGATTGAATCCTGACTACCCAATGTCTTCGCAGGCCAAGTACAAGCTTATGCGCCTTCTCAATCTGAGCTGGGGGATCCCGCTTGTGGGAAGCCAGCCAAACCGAAACGCAGTTATACCAAATCCACTCCGATCAAAGGAAAGCAAAGGCGTAGGTCACTGGTTTCCTTCGACGAAGGTCAAAAAAATGCTCGAAGGACCAAATGTAGTGAGGTACACTTAAATAGATAGATTCCTATGATGCTGATACTGATAGGCGATGATAATTAGGGATGTCAAATGAAACCCGTTGAGTGCGTAATGTGCTATAATAATAATATAATAATAATAAATCCCTATACAAACACACCAACTGTATGGCCTTAAAGTAAGCAGAGCTTATATTACGGATGACCATACAGCGAACTAGGGGGGAACCCAGAATAAACATAAATATATAAATACAAACAACCATGACCCGAGAACAAACATCTGTGTTTATCACACAAATGCATGCCCCGGCCAGGACTCGAACCTGGGACCTTCGGCGTATGAGGCAAGGCTACTTACCACTACACCACTCGGTCGTCAAAATAGATCGTCGATCGTCCGTCGATCACTGTTTTTATTCTAAAAATGTCGCATTTATATAGATCTAATATTGCTTACTTAGGTAAACGCAGTGAACGAGTGCAATGACACATTGGCTCGTACAACATGATAAACAGAAGCTGTAGTTATAATTTTTCCGTAAAGTTCGTTAGTAAACTTCAATCTTAATTTAAAGTGCCTGACGTTTATGTCAAATTCAAAATTTTGCTGTTTGTCTCAAGTGTGCCTCGCATATTGAGTGACGGCCTGTTTGGTGTGCCTTCCATGCCAGAGGTCCCGGGTTCGAATCCTGGTAGGGGCAGATATTTTATCATATTTGCTTTCTAGTCATGGATGTGTTTGTATGTTTATTTAAGTTTATTTCTAATATTTATATAAAAAAATATCTATGTGTGTTTATATATTTCTTAAGTTTATTTATCCGTTATCTAGTATCCATAAAACAAGTTCTTTAATGATACTTAATTTGAGCTAGTTAATGTGGTGTAATTGTTAGAAATATTTATTATTATTAGTATTATTTATTATATTGCATATTTTAGTAACATCCTTTTAAGAAATAATAGGTCTTTACCTATGAAACTGCCGTTTTGCCGTACTGGCCATTTCAAATGAAAATATTTTTTTTTTTACTGATAATTCTAATTTCAAATTAATTTTATTTGACAAACATGGAATTCTTTTTCTAAAATCGTCATTTGTTTAATAGTTAGTGTTTTGTTTTCAATGTGATAAGTTAAAAATTCGAGTAATTACGGAGTATGAGTACCGTCGTGGCAGCAAAGCGGCACAAGCGGCACGCAACATCAACGACGTTTACGGAGCGAACACTACAAACGAACGCACCACCCGTTATTGGTTTACCCGCTTCCGTTCTGGAAATTTTGACCTGAAAAATGAACCCCGTGGTCGTCCGAAAACTGTGGTCGACAATGAAGAATTAAAGGCAATTGTGGAAGCTGATGAAACTCAATCCACGGCTGAATTAGCAGCAGCTTTCGACGTTAGCATCAAAACAATATTGGTCCATTTGCGTCAAATTGGCAAGGTAAAAAAGCTTGACAAATGGGTACACCACGAACTCAATGACCGCCAGCGCGAAGTACGCGTGGAGACGTGCCTTGCACTGCTCAGCAGGCATACGAATGAAGGAATTCTGAACCGCATTGTTACTTGTGACGAGAAATGGATCCTGTTTGACAATCGTAAGCGCTCAGCAAGTTGGTTGGACCCTGGTTCAGCACCCAAACAATGCCCTAAACGAAAACTTACCCCTAGAAAAGTGATGGTCACTGTTTGGTGGTCTAACGCGGGTGTAATTCATCACAGCTTCTTGCCAAACGGGACAAGCATTACTGCAGATGTGTACTGTGAAGAACTGAACACAATGATGAAGAAGCTCACACGTCTCCAACCAGCTTTGGTCAATCGTTCGGCTCCACTGCTCCTGCACGACAACGCGCGACCTCATACTGCACAGCAGACGGTCTCCAAGCTACAAGAGTTGGGGTTGGAAGTTCTCCGTCATTCGCCGTACTCACCAGACCTTGCGCCTACAGACTTCTACTTTTTCCAGAATTTGCATAACTTCTTGGCGGGAAAAAAATTCAATACCCGAGAGGCAGTACAAAATGCCTTTGAAGAATTTGTTGCCTCCCGTCCAGCTGATTTCTTCAAGAAAGGCATCAATAAGCTACCAATGCGTTGGCAAAGATGCATTGATTGCATGGGTGATTATTTTGATTAATAGAAATAAAAAATATATAAAAAAATTACGCTTCATTTATTTCGTGAAAAACGGCAATTTTATAGGTAAAGACCTAATATTAAAAGTGTATATTAACACGAACATTTTATTCGATTAAATAACAATTTCTAAATTCCAACTAACAACTAATGGTAATTTTCAGGTGTATGCGCTCTCTGAACTGGTGCATATCATGGTACTGAAGCTTTAAGATGGACACTTCTTGAAGTGTGTTTTTAAGGTCTAGCACGAGTGCCTATATACCACCTGTCAACTCACTAGGAAATATTTTTCTTATTTGATTCTCCAGATGTAGGTCTACTGATTATAATCATGAGTTATAATCATGTTATTAGGAATTTGCTATCAACATGGGTTCGTTAGAGCTAATGGTTGCATTTTACGTTATTAATGCAGGGTACAACTTTAACACATTTGTGAAAAAAAATCTAGTTTGAGCAATTCTGCAAGCCTGCAAGCGATGAAGATTTGAGTTGCTGAAGTAAACGAATCCGAATAAGGTCGTAAGACATGATCGAGTAGTAGAATATATAAATAAAAATAAAATAAAAATTGTCATCAGTCAGATGTAGTCATGTATCAAGAACGATTAAGCTATTTTAGTTAATAGATATTTATAATTTTTTTGGCATGGTATTAGAACACTTACAAATTTTCTTTCTGGTTCACAATACTAAGTAATTATCGCAGACTTTATTACGCTTTCCTAAGTCGAGGTCTGTCACATATTTTAATTTGCAAATGATACTTTCTTCAAATGAATTATCTTTAAGCATGATTTAAGACATTTTTTTTTCTACTTCTGTGAACAAACAAAAATAAATAAAGGAATTATAAATAAATAACAAAATCCCCAGACAAACACACCAACTGTATGGCCCCAAAGTAAGTAGAACTTGTGTTATGGATGACCATACAGTGCACTGCGAGGTAACCCAGAATAAACATACATATATAAATATAAACCATCATGACCTGAGAACAAACATTTGTGTTCGCCACACAAATGAATGCCCCGACCTGGACTCGAACCTGGGATTATAACATTGAATTTAAATTTAAATCCACTAGAGTACTAGGTACTTGAATAAAATCTCAAAATCAAATCACCCGTTATGTGCGGCCACAAATCCAAATTGTAGGGCACGTATCTACTCAGAATAAATTAAATAAACAAATAAAATAATGCTTTAAAATTCCTCTGTAGGAATATTAGCCACAACCAACTAAGGAGCCGGTTACCTCCAACATGTAGCTCATTTGAATTCTGTACACATGGGTACCATGGGAATAACTTCTTAAGCATTTATGTTTTGCTCGCGATGTTTTATTTCACCCGGGACGTCAGAACTAAAGTCGGCGTCTTAATCGTTATGCTACTGAAGCAAATGTCTATGGCTGGCAGGTGAATATGTAATCTTCTTTGCAGTGAGATGGGCTACTACCGCTAGACTTTGAGGTTTTAAAAATATTCGAATTTTTGTTCTTTTTTACCTATAGTTTCTAGACCTTTTGCTCAAACTAATACAAAATCCAGATGACACAAAGTCATCACAGATTGCAGATTACAGCGCTCACAGCGCTCATATACCCGTTCCGTTTGCACGTGAGCGCGCTCACAGCGATATCGATACGTCATCAATGACGTCATAAACGCCGCCATCTTACCACTCACAGTGCCAACGCTACGGAGCATGGTCGCTGTGAACAGCCTGTCAAAACTGATACATGACGTTACTTTGTTGATGTTTTTATTAGTCGATTAAAGATTTCAAAAGCTTGCTTATTAATTTTCTTTCGTAATAATGTAAAAAAATGGCTCCTGCTTCATTCAGGGTCAAAGATCTTAATGAAATTGTAACTTTAGACTTAAGCGACGAACAATCAGAATGTTAGCGCGATATTTGCCGTTCCGATTGCAATAGCACTAAAAACACTTTTAGCGCGCTCAAACGAATCGGAACGCAGCAATTGTCACTCTTGCTGCGTTCCGTTTGCCGATTACAGCGCTCACAGCGCTAAAAGTGCTCAAAACCGTTCCGATTCGTTTGAGCGCGCTAAAAGTGTTTTTAGTGCTATTGCAATCGGAACGGCAAATATCGCGCTAACATTCTGATTGTTCGTCGCTCAAGTCTAAAGTTACAATTTCATTAAGATCTTTGACCCTGAATGAAGAAGGAGCCATTTTTTTACATTATTAAGCAAGAAAATTAATAAGCAAGTTTTTAAAAATTTTAATCGACTAATAAAAACATCAACAAAGTAACGTCATGTGTCAGTTTTGACAGGCTGTTCACAGCGACCATGCTCCGTAGCGTTGGCACTGTGAGCGGTAAGATGGCGGCGTTTATGACGTCATTGATGACGTATCGATATCGCTGTGAGCGCGCTTACGGGTAAACGGAACGGGTATATGACTGTGTGAGCGCTGTAATCGGCAAACAGAACGCAGCACATGTACTGTAGCTTGGGCAGTGTGAGCGCGAAGATGATGACGATTATGACGTCATTGATGACTTTTCGATATCCATCGTGAAAGCGTTCATAGGCATTCGGAATGGGTATATTAGCGCTCTGGGCGATATAATCAGCATAAGAATGCACCAAATGTATGTGGCTAAAAAGACTGATTCCAGACCCGAAAACACATTTAAAAAATGTTTCTTCCATTCGGTCATTGGCACTGTCAATCAATTTTCAAATGATTGATTCATTCGTTCACGTATGTCAACAACACGTGTGAGGAGTGTTGTCAAAATCGTGCGATTAATTGCTCATTTAGGTACTTTTCGCGTTTGTAATAAGAATACAATCTTCCTTGTTAAAATAACGTATTTATTATAGAAAAGTAAGCTTATTCTATTGATTCATTATGTCTTCGTGGAATAAAGCGGCCAAGGCCAACCAAAAAACACATCGAGAAAGACATCAGCCAGAGTCCAGAAAACATTTAGGATTATTGGAAAAAAAGAAAGACTACAAAAAAAGAGCCGATGACTATCATGAGAAAGGCGAAACCCTGAAACTTTTACGTAAACGTACACTTGATAAAAATCCTGATGAATTTTATTTTCATATGATTAATTCTCGAGTCAAAAATGGTGTAAGTAACTTCACCTATTTCCATTATAATTTTGTTTTAACTATTCATTCTGTTTATATAGAAAGAGATTGTAACTTTGTTTACAATGTTAATCTATTAATTGGATTTTTCCAGGTTCACCATGAAGTTGAAAAAGAGGATGAACACACAAAAGATCAAATCAAATTGATGCAAACTCAGGACTTAAAATATATAAACATGAAGAGAACCATTGAAAGCCGAAGAATCAACAGACTGCAGGTACTTATGAAATTGATTAATCTCTGTCAGGCTTGAATTATGAATTACACTTAGGTTTTGTAGCTCAAAACTGATGAGCTCAGGCACAGTTGTAACATTACATTGATTATTTATGTGCTAATTTGATAATAATGTCTAAAACTCCATTCTTAGTTAAATTCTACCTAACTTAGTTATGTATTATTATTTAAGTTATATATTTATTTAGTTAACTATAAACTTTTTTTAAATTAAATATGTCAAAATTAAAAAATGGAAAGCTGTAGATAAAACAGAGTAGGTATATAGATCAAGCTTTAAACAGTTTTTTGGAATCATTTGTAGCAAGGTGCAAATAAGATTTACTGATTTTGAAACAAAACTTAAATTTTTTTCAGTCGAATCTCCATATGACTGATGTAGCTGAATCCACACCCAATACTCATGTGTTCTTTTTGGATGAAGGGGAAGAGAAAAACTTTGATTTGGCAAAGAGGCTCGACACTCATCCTTCGCTTATAGCCAGGAAGTCAAACCGGCCACGGCTTTCAGATCTCAATAAGATGTCATTACCAGAAGTGGATGAAGAGGTATATTTGTATTGTTTGTGTATCTCATGGGAGCCTTTTTGTCTTATATTTTAGAGTGATAAGTGGAACAGCTGATATGAAATCAATTTAATGTAATATTAAAATTATATTGTTACATTTGCTGTAAAAATATAATGTATAAAATTATAAATAATCTGGACGAATATTAGTCTATGCCAGAGGTGTCAAACTCAATTTTGCAGAGGGCCATATATAAAATTTTGCATTTGTAGGCGGGCCAGATTGAAAATAAAAAAAAATTAACTGAATTATTATAACATTTTATTGATAAGTATATAATATAAAGTTCCTAAAACTAATATCAATTACGGTCCTTATTGATATGTATCTTTGACATGACTGGTCTATGCATCATAGGAGACCTTGCAACAGTTAGGTGTAAATAATACAGACAATTCTAAATTGCATTGGACACTAAAATATTTTTCAGACAAGGTAAAAGTTGGTAAATATTTTGGTTGAATATATTATTAGATGTAGTGTATTAAATTTATGACTTAAAGAGATAATTTGAATCAAGATTATAACATCAATACCTATCCCTCATATATATTAAATGTTTCTTTAAATATTATTATTTTTCAGACTGCGCAGTTAATGAAAAAAGAAAAACAGAAAGCTTACAAAGAATTAGTAACAAGAATAGAAAGAGAAAAAGAATTGACTGTCATACAACAGAAAATGGAGCTGAAACGACATTTACAAGATGTTAAGATTATGAAGCCCAAGAAAGTGAAGCGAGGGACTAAAGAGTCTGCACCAGTTTATAAATTTCAATACATAAGGAAGAAATAAAACAACTCTGTAATGTCATGTTTTGTTTTTTTTTATTACAAATAAATAGTCTTTACAACATTGCACCAATTTTAAATGTATTTATGTATAAAAGTATTTTATTTTAACTTTGTACATTTCCTATAACATATCAGTTCACAAAAAACTAGTGCATCACAATCATGAGTTTGCATAAAAGTTGTACATTATATGAGTAGATTATATACTAGCGGTAACTATAGGGTAACTTAGAAAATAATAAATGTCTTTGGGTCTCTTATAACTAACATCACATATAGATCACTCGGTGTTCACCACAGCACACACTTGTGTTCAGGATTCATGGGTGACCCTAATGGGCACTGCCACGCTTCGGCGAATTCTTTTGAATTACTTAAAGTCCCAATCACTCTTATTTTGTTGGGACTGTGTACACCTTCTACTAGTTTTGATTTCAGTGCTCCCACTGTGGAGTTTCCGCACCAGATCTGAATTAGAACAAATTCATTAATTTAATTCACCGTATACTAATCATGCAATTCCTGGTTAAAAGAACTAGTTGTATTTAAAAAATAAACAATTTGGAAGGAAGTCTGTGTGACGGTTGTCTATTTCGACCTCTTTTTGTCAGTAAATTTTATTTTTTTTGTCGTTCCCGACGTAATTTTAAACTAGGAATTACGTAGTGTCGGAGAACGGCAATGTTTTGATTTGACAAGTCAGTCACGAAATATTATCCATCAAAGCAACTTGAATCTATTTATTTATTATTGTTTCCGAGTTTATTATTCAAAATTACATAGTTAAGATATTTTATTATCTACAATCAAAGTTTTTTTTAAGAAACCTATAATTTATTTTTACGTTCACGAGTGTGCGTAGCCAAAATTTTTGGTAAGGATTCTCATTCATTAAAATTTTATTTTATTGTTATTTTTTCTTTTCAGATCAAATTTAATTGTATTAATATTTCTGTTCTATTTTGTGTGACTATTTTTTTATTTCAATTTTGTTTATATTTTTCTGTTTGTATTTACAGGCATTTTTGTATATTTTTAATTTTACCGAAAAAATAAACATAGAAGAGAGTTTTGGTGTTTTACTGGTACTACGTTACATACTGGCGCCCGAATATTCAAACGTAGTTTATGGAGAAGAGAGGAGGAACTATATCAACAGAAGAATTGCAACATTAAAAATAATTTTTTTATAATTATTATTGAGGTCAGGCATAAAACTTTATTTGTTACCATTTTCAATCATTAACATTCACTATAATATATTTATATATATATCTACTATAATATATCTACTATAATATATCTAAATACTGCTAAATTATTCAGACATTTAAGTTTCTTTAGTTTCTTTCGTTATAATATCCTTGAAGAAATTTTCTGAAGACACAACATTCTATAACCCAGTAATTTCACTATTTAAATAACATTTTCTATTCATTTTCATCACTCGAAAATACGTATATTTTTAAGGCTTTATTCTGCATAACGACTATTAACAAATTTGTTTCACTTTAACATTTTTTTTTTGATTTTGCAATGAATTTTTCACAATTAAATAAACCTGAAATAATTTATGAATTGAAAATCAGAAATATAAATTTTTCTTCGACGCAATCTGTAGACGAACTACGATCATTATTATTAAATATTAATGTAGATTCTGAAACAGAAATTTTACAAAATAGCCCTGAATAATTCATATATAATTATTGCTAATTATCTCACGGCGAGCATAAGCCGATTCTTTTTGTCTTATTTTTTTTTCTATGCACCTCATTATCGTTTGGCTATACCATTAACATTGACGTTGGTCAAAACTTATAATTAATTATCATCATCGTAGTATTAGGTTAACTTATTGTGTAATTTATTTAATATTTGCAATTCTAGGAGTGTAAACTCTTATTTTCAATATCTGTATTATACTTTATAGTATAATTTGTTAAATGTTATCAATTTTTTTTCTCAATTTTTTTCAAGCGGTTTGCAACTTGTAAAATGAAGCCTTCTGCACGAGCGTTTATTAAGGTAACTCGTTAAACTAAACCATACCTATGTGTATTATTTATACGCTTGAATCACTTTCCTGTGAGAATTATTTTCATATGTTTATTACATAAATATTTTAATTACTTCACAAAAGACCCTTGGATTTTATTTAAAAGTCAATATTTCACGACTGGCTATGATTTTCTTTTCTTTCCGGCATATTTATTTCAGTCTTTAACTGAAACTTGTTTATAGTAATCACCGTGCGGGAGTTAGCGACACGTTAAAGAAGCCATAAGCTATTAATATTTTGTAACGCCAGCCAGCCACCATAAGCCACGCCAGTTCCTGCCATGCCATAGCCAAGCCGCCAAGCCAAAGCCAAGCCGCCAAGCCAAAGCCAAGCCAACATTGCCGGCGTGATCAGTCTCACCATTGACTTCCGCCGGATATATACGAGATACACAACAGCCACAAAATGTAGTGGTATCGTGTTCTCGGCAATTTAGTGCGCCGATTGACTTCCGGGATATGTACTTTTATGTTGGTAGAATGTAACGAGTTTCCGCTAAATTAAGATGTACACGTGTAAACGTAGACGGATAAAAATTATTCATTCTGTACTTGCCTGTGGTACGAATACCAACGCCATTTATTGTGAGACTGATTGTTAACTCAGGAATTAAAGAATATTGTGTGCCATAAATCTTCTATTATTTAATATATTCACACTCAGAAGTGGGATGAAAAGAAATTATTCCCAAGACGTCGAAGAAAGTGGACGAGGAGTACGCCCTCATGGATGGACTTCGACACGTCAAGATTCAGAAGATGATAGTTCTCCACCGCCTGCAAGAAAACTACTCCGACGCTTGCTTGAAGATGAAGTCCATCGAGCAGTACGCGACTTACATCAGGAGTCGCCACTTACGAAAAATCATCGTGCAGCTTCTTTAATACCCGATTTTGACCCAGACGGAGAAGACTACACAGTTTCGGCGTGGCTTAAGAAAATCGATCAGCTTGGAGATATTCACGGGTGGAGTGATGAAGTTAAAGCGTTCCATTTACAAGACAAACTACGTGGCCAAGCCGCAAGTGGTACAACAGACTGGACGAGTACGACTTCTCTTGGGGACAATGGAAGCAAATGCTCCAACGCGCATTTCCTAAACACCATGACTTTGGCGCCATCTTGGATGAAATGATGCATCGTAAAAAGCAACCTAACGAAACAATGACCAAGTATTATCAAGACAAGGTCTCGTTGTGTTTTCGCTGTAAATTAAGCGACAGGGCCAGTGTGTCTTGTATTATTAGAGGTTTACCCTCGTCATTACAGCCTAATGCACGAGCCTTTCAATGCGAAAGACCGGACCAACTATATGAAGCTTTCCTCTGTGCACTAGACGACTACCACGGACCGTCGCCAGAACCTAGAGCCCCAAACAAAGATTTTCGTCAGCCTAAACTACCTGAAAAAAGAATAATTAATGTAGAAACGGATCCCTGCCCTCGTTGCAAAAGGACTGGACACGTGCTTCGTGAC
This sequence comes from Marasmarcha lunaedactyla, assembly GCA_923062675.1. Classification (NCBI taxonomy): domain Eukaryota; kingdom Metazoa; phylum Arthropoda; class Insecta; order Lepidoptera; family Pterophoridae; genus Marasmarcha; species Marasmarcha lunaedactyla. The sequence continues at coordinate 23,545,079 of OV281343.1, forward strand.
TGCACACTACCTGATCGACGTGTTTGTTTTAAATGCGGTGCAATAGGCCACATTGCAACTTATTGTCGCAATGCTGGAAATTCTCAAAAACCTGTTGAACCCACAAGCCTAAAGGAAATCAAATTGATACAGAATTATAATGACATCTACAAGAAGGTCGCAAAGGTTAACGGAGTTTTTGTGAAAGCTTACATTGACACAGGAAGTCAAGTTAATGTCATAACTGTTGACATAGCAAGATTATTGTCACTTAAAGTAACTCCTACGACCATGATTCTGAAAGGGTTCTCCGGAGGATTATTAACTAGCCGCGGAGAAGTCACTTTTGATCTGGAAATCGATGCCATACAACTGTCATGCAGCGCACACTTGACTGAGGTAGAGATGGGAGAGACTAATTTGTTAATTGGTCAACCAGTGATAAATGCTAAAAACGTATCACTTACGGTAAGAAATGGCAACATGACATTACAACAGGAACAAGACTTTACCTCAGGTATTAACCTAATCGAAAAGCCTTCAAAATTTAGAGTAGTAACTGTAAACAAAGAAATTCTGCCGCCGGGCACTTCAATTATTAAAGTTCAGATCCTGGGAAACTACAAGGATAATAATACCTGCACCTTTCCACGCCATTTCGAGTTTCAAGGAATATCTTATTCTCTGCCAGCAACCCTAATGCGAGGAAACGAAGGACACATCAAAGTCGTCAACACTGGAGAAAAGGAGATTATATGGGACGCCGGACTTGTCTTAACACGAGCTGAGAGCTGCGAAGAAGCAAGCCAGGTTAGTTTTCAAGCCAAGCCTTTATCTAATTTGCCACTCAATAAGCCATGCCATAGACCTAAATTATTAAATAGTGCCATAAATACGATAGCCATAAATGAATTTTCGCAAACTAGTATCGGCGGTGTTTCTGTAAACGATATTCAGATGGGCCCGTTAAATTTTGCTGAATGTAAAAACCTAATCAATCTTTTATCGCGATTTAAACAAACTTTTGCTTGTAGTACAAATGATCTCGGATACACTGATCTAATAAAAATGAAGATAAATCTTACAACGGATCAACCTATTTATCGCCCTCCCTATAGATTATCTCACAGTGAACAAAAAATAGTCCAGTCAAAAGTTAGTGAATTATTAAATGCGGGAATAATTAAAGAATCCGAGTCAAATTATGCAGCGCCAGTAATATTAGTTAAAAAGAAAAACGGAGACAGTAGGTTATGTGTAGATTATAGGGCACTTAATGCAGTAACGGTGAAAGAGAGATATCCTCTCCCGAATATCGAAGATCATATTTCAAAACTATCTGGAAAACGGTTTTATACTTGTTTAGATATGGCACAGGGCTATCATCAACTATTATTATCGCCTGAAGATACACACAAAAGTGCATTTATATGTCAACAAGGTCATTATGAGTACGTTCGCGTTCCATTCGGTTTAGCTAACTCACCTTCAGTATTCATGCGATTGATAAATAAAATTGTAAGTTCAATCCAATGTGATCTTGACAATGACAGTAGCATTAGTGACATTTCTTCAACTGACATTTTGGCATTTTTAGACGATATATTAATACCTTCAGTAGATATAAAATCAGGTATGATAATACTAGAGAAAGTGTTGCAAAAATTTTAAAGTTTAAATTTAAAACTAAACATGAAAAAGTGTTCATTTTTACAAAACAGAGTAACTTATTTAGGGCATGATATCTCTCAGGACGGGATACAACCATCAGACTCAAAGTTAAATGCCGTGTCTCAGTTTCCGGTGCCTAAGAATGTACATGAGGTACGCCAATTTATTGGCCTATGCAGTTATTTTAGAAAATTTATATACAAATTTGCTCTTATAGCGCGCCCACTTACTGACTTAACGAAGAAAAATGAACCTTGGGTTTGGGAAAAGAAACAATCTGATAGTTTTGAAAAGTTAAAGAAGTGTCTATGCTCTAAACCTGTTCTTGCATTGTACGACCCTAAATTACGAACAGAAATACATACGGATGCTTGCAAAATAGGTATCGCAGGAATATTATTACAACAACAGACGGACGATACATTGAGACCGGTAATGTATTTTAGCCGTGTTACTTGTAAAGAAGAGAGTATGTACCATAGTTATGAACTGGAAACACTCGCGGTAGTTGAGTCATTACGTAAATTTCGAATTTATATCGTCGGTAAGAACGTAAAAGTAGTAACAGATTGCACAGCCGTTCGCGCCACATTAACGAAACGAGATATTATTCCCCGCATCGCGAGATGGTGGTTATCGATCCAAGAATATGATATTAGCGTTGAGTACAGACCGGGTGATCGCATGCGACACGTTGATGCACTTAGTAGAAACCCTATTGATGCAGTTAATATAAACAGACTGGAGATTACTGATTGGTTTCATATGGTTCAATCTCAAGATGATAAATTAAAAACTATAATAGAACAGTTGAAAAGTGGTTTAGCAAGCTTAGAAATAACAAAAGACTACGCGTTAATAAATGATAGGTTATATCGCAAAACTCTCAACGGCAATCGACTTATTGTTCCCGGCCCTGCCAGGTGGAAAATCGTTCAGATGCACCATGACGATATAGGACATGTAGGTCTCAAACGCTGTTTGGATTTAATAAAGAAAGATTTTTGGTTCCCTAAAATGACCCGTTTCATCTCAAAGTACGTCTCAGCTTGTTTACACTGCGCTTACGGCAAGGGGGAACACGGTAGGAAAGAGGTTCACCTTTACCCAATACCTAAACCATCGGAACCATTTCGAACTATTCATGTTGATCATTTAGGTCCATTTTGTAGAACTAAGAAAGGTTATGCATATATGTTAGTTATCACAGACGCATTTTCAAAATTCGTTATTGCTGAACCGACTCGCACTGTTAATTCGGTAGAAACTATAAGAATGTTAAAGAAAGTCCTCAGTCTGTTCGGATATCCCGATAGGATCGTTACGGATCACGGAAAAGCATTTACAAGTAGATACTTTAAACAATTTGCTTTAGATAAACAATTTAAACATACATTGACAGCCATAGCATGTCCGCGCTCAAACGGACAAGTTGAACGCACTAACAGAACAATTCTTAATGCGTTACGAACCACAAGTCCTAGTGAAGCCGCTAATAATTGGGATAATTGCTTGCCCGATGTCATATGGGGTATAAATAATACATTAAATGATAGTACCGGTTTTAAACCATACGACCTGATGTTCTCTCGCAGTAGTAGGTCACTATGTGATATAACTATACCAGGACGTGCAATCGAGTCAACGGAGGATAAACGTGTTATGGCTAGGGCTCGTATAGAGAAAGCTAGCGCTCGAATGAAACGGAATTTTGATAAACGCCGGAAGAAAGCTCAAACGTATAAGAAGGGAGATTTAGTATTATGGCGTCAGGGCCCTGCTAATAGTGCTTCTAAAACTAATACAAAGTTAGATGATATGTATTCAGGCCCCTATGTTATAACTACAGTTGTTGGTAATGATAGGTACCGCATCAGAAGTGTCAAAGGTTTACGGGGTTATAAAGAAATTTGTTGGGTTAGTTTCAGCGGATTCATTGAGACCTTACCAAAGTATTGCTTCTATATCTGATAGTGCCAGCAGCTCTGATGAGCAATTAGAAACCGAAGACCTAATTGACCTACTAGAAAGCTAATTACCCTGTGTATTCCCATTGCGGGAGCAATTGTTACAGGATGGCCGATTGTAACGCCAGCCAGCCACCATAAGCCACGCCAGTTCCTGCCATGCCATAGCCAAGCCGCCAAGCCAAAGCCAAGCCGCCAAGCCAAAGCCAAGCCAACATTGCCGGCGTGATCAGTCTCACCATTGACTTCCGCCGGATATATACGAGATACACAACAGCCACAAAATGTAGTGGTATCGTGTTCTCGGCAATTTAGTGCGCCGATTGACTTCCGGGATATGTACTTTTATGTTGGTAGAATGTAACGAGTTTCCGCTAAATTAAGATGTACACGTGTAAACGTAGACGGATAAAAATTATTCATTCTGTACTTGCCTGTGGTACGAATACCAACGCCATTTATTGTGAGACTGATTGTTAACTCAGGAATTAAAGAATATTGTGTGCCATAAATCTTCTATTATTTAATATATTCACAATTTTCAGCGGATGGCAACTATTAAAGCCTTTTGCCGTTGCGTTCAACTCTGTTGAGTTGACTTATTTAGGATACGATTCCTCATAAGCAACTCTAACTGCATGATGTTTTATTTCCAGTAGTTGGAATAAGACTAGTATGATAGAGAATGTATGTTGTAATTATAATGTACGTTGATGGAGTTGAACGATGTATATTAACATTGTATATTCCAGGAACATGATTTTTTTTTTCTCTCTCTCGTCTGTTTTGTTTTCTTTTTCTATTAAATAACTTGTTGATATGCAATATATCAGTATTATTTTTTTTTTTTCATATATACAGGATGTTTTTTCAGAAAAATTCTTCTATAGGATGTTAATATTAATTTTCATTTTGCTTTTAATTTTTTTTTTTTTTTTGATCGTTCTTTCATTTGGCAGATTAAATATTAAAATTCGATATGTATATGCGGTTTATTTTGATTTGGTTTGAATATTTTTTTTAAAAACTATACTGAAAAAATCTTTCAGATTTTTTTTTCCCGGCCCCCGGGGTATTGTGACGGTTGTCTATTTGGACCTCTTTTTGTCAGTAAATTTTATTTTTTTTGTCGTTCCCGACGTAATTTTAAACTAGGAATTACGTAGTGTCGGAGAACGGCAATGTTTTGATTTGACAAGTCAGTCACGAAATATTATCCATCAAAGCAACTTGAATCTATTTATTTATTATTGTTTCCGAGTTTATTATTCAAAATTACATAGTTAAGATATTTTATTATCTACAATCAAAGTTTTTTTTAAGAAACCTATAATTTATTTTTACGTTCACGAGTGTGCGTAGCCAAAATTTTTGGTAAGGATTCTCATTCATTAAAATTTTATTTTATTGTTATTTTTTCTTTTCAGATCAAATTTAATTGTATTAATATTTCTGTTCTATTTTGTGTGACTATTTTTTTATTTCAATTTTGTTTATATTTTTTGTTTGTATTTACAGGCATTTTTGTATATTTTTAATTTTACCGAAAAAATAAACATAGAAGAGAGTTTTGGTGTTTTACTGGTACTACGTTACATCTGTAACGTCTGGACCAATACAACCTGTATTGGTATACATATACGTATACTGGACCTATACACACGGTGATTTATTGAGATGGGTCAATATGGGAAAGCCTGAAACTATTAGAGTTGGAGATATTTGTTCTAAGAAACCATGTCATCAATTTTAGACTTGAGAAACACAGCATTCAAAAATATTCATAATTCTTTTATTTATACCATTCGGGAATTGAACCGACTTGTGTACATTATAAAAAATAAATATTAGTATAGAACCCTATGTTTCAAATTAAAGATAATGCTATATTTTTACTATTTTATTCTAGAACAGCCTTTATAAATTGCCCTACAGAGGGAACTAGTTTATTTTTGATCACTGACAAAAGTCAATAGTAAGTATTGTAATAGTAAATTAGTATCAGTATTGTATACGGCTATTATTTTATACATCTAATCAAACAAAGTTTAACGTGGAGCGTCGGTAGTGGTTGGACTCTCGATCTTCATGTTCCCGGGTCATACGCCGGCACCTGCCAAATATATCAATGAGTTTTTACATCTCATAATAACGAAGCTGTAGTCCGGTATGTCGGTTTTTAAATAAAATAGTAAAATGCTGCATTATGTTTTAATTTTAGATATTGGGTTCCCTAGTAAATTTATTTGTTGTTTCATAAGTAAGTACCTACATCATATTTTTAAATTCCTAATTAAAATACTTTCGATTCCTTTTTCTCGTATTTGATTCCCGAGTACTGTTCGAGGTTTTTTGAAAACCTAACTCTAGAATCTACAAAATGGTTCCTAAGAACAAATATCTTATAGTTTCAGACGTTCACATACTGACCCATCTCCATAAATATACTACGATACGATATATATATATAGGTACTCTTTTAATACAGATAAAAGCATGAAATCCTTCTGAATGAGTTAATATGTCGGATGCGGTGCAGATCAGTTGGAAGAGAATTCAAGAAGCGGGTGGATACTGAAATCGTTAAAGAAGTAAACATGTTTAGGGATATATATTCAAGTAATACGATAACATGCACAATGGGCTTTGATGCAGCAGCATTCATTCCAAAACCTAGTATCGGTTTATAACATTTCCAAGATGTAAATTACATATTATGAATCACAAAAGTGACAAAAGCTATTATAAATAATAAATAAATAAATGTAGGGAACATGAGGCGCCATTAAAATTCTTGAGAGTGTCTTTGAGTGGCATATGTTAGAGTGAAGACCTCGCTGAAGCCTAGAATTTTACAAAAAAACTGGCTACTCAAAATTGCTCTCCTACTAGCACAAATTTTATCCAGACTTGTAATACTGAAACGTTAACAAACCTGCGCAAATCCCAAGAAGAAGAGCTGGTCGGGCTTGTAGTCGGGCAGGCCGGGCAGCGTGTCGCGCTTGTGGCTGGGGTGGCGCGCCGTGAACAGAGAGTAGGCGTGGAGCGCCGCGCGCAGCCCGCCGTTGTCCGCGATGTTCTCGCCCTGCGTGTTGAACCCGTGCACCTGTGGACATAGCTGGTTTTAGTACAGGTAGATAACAATACAAGTGAGTAATGACGATAATAAGTTGGCGGTAGGCAGCATTTATCAATTGGTTAGATGTTTGTCTCTCGCCTGATAAATTGACGATAAAAACAAAGATATACATACATTTTAAAAGATTCCTCTTTACTCAAAATTGTTATCATACCTATAAATCTTGGAAACCAAAATCAAAAATCATTTAACACAATCTTTGATACAGTAATTATCGTATTAGGTATATTATAGACACTTGCTTAGATTGAGAAGGGGCCGTAGCCAAGTGGCCAATCTATGATCCCTTACCCTATGGAAAACTCATGCACAGAGCATAATAATATCGTTATCTCGTTATCGTGTGTTATAGTTACACACAACCCGGTGTGCTAGCGTGAGTTCCCGGCCGCCATGTTGCGCCTGCTAACATCAAGTAGTTTAAAAGCCGCCAAGCTCACCGAGTACTCGGGCAGCTGCGGCAGGTGGTAGCGGCTGTACTGGTCGATGATGCACTGCACCTTGCCGTGGTAGTGCTGCAGCGTGGCCGCCGACCACCACTGCCGCAGGTTGCCCAGCTCGTCGTAGCGGCGCCCTGGACGAATCGAAACATTTGTAAAAATCTTTAACCAACAAATATTTGTAAAAATTTAATTTTCTAACTAGCGTTAAGTGCTGATTTCTCAATAAGAAAATAAATTTGTAAGCGCATTGAAAAATTTGCCCTAAGTACATGTGATAAAGCTAAATTTTTATTCAATGTACCTACATAGCACAATGTACACTTGTTAGTTGCTCGTACTCGTATTATTGCAGGTACCACGAAACTGGAGTGGTAATTAGGTCAATATTTCTGGCAAAAATTGCCTTGGAATAACGATTCCAATTATTATTTTAATGTTAATTACCTCGCAGATTAAAACCCACCAAGAATTCCACGCTTACTAAATTTCTGTGCATTTACTAATAGATGCGAAGCGTTTTTGTTTTCAGGAATGTCATCACAGAATATTTTCGGCGAGAAAAAAAAATCGAGCTTAGTTTAAATAAATAAATAAATGTTCACCAAACAAAGGTCCCGGCCGGGACCGAACCTGGGATCTTTGGTGAATGAGGCAGAGGTTGCTTTGCATTATGAACATTTTCAGAATTGGAAAGTACCTTGATCGTCAAAACCATGTGTGACTTCATGGCCCATTATAGCACCAATGGAGCCGTAGTTTATGGCTCTGAAATTTAAATGTTTGTGTTAATAAAATATATCATTTATTTTCAAGTATAGGCGTGCTGAATGTATCGATACCAATGTTTATGAAAATAATGTCTCATTGTTTACATAAGAAATAAACTATATGCCGATAAAATTAAGAAATTACATTTTACAAATAATGTAGGATGGTACTTAATACTTACTCAATTCCATTTCCATAAAATGGTGGCTGGAGGATGCCCGCAGGGAATGCTGAAAGAAAGGTAGGTATGTTGAGATTTGTGTTAGGAGTGACTATAAAGCATTTATTTAAACTTGCCCTTGACAATGTATTATGTAATTGCTCACTATCTCAAACGTAACTACTTGGGGTGAATTTTTGTTTCATAAATACATATCTAACATAAGATTGTGTACTTATGAACGAAATTGAACACACGGCCGTACTCTGCAACGTCAAATGGATATCAAGTCCGTCCTAATTATAGATTTTGCTCAGCAAACCGGACCTTACATAAAGTATAAAATGGCAAAACAAAACCCACACTTAGGAGTGTCTTAAGTCTGTCATCAGACATCTCTGAGAGCAACCGTTAGAGACACTAACGGCACAGATAGAAGGCATAGCTCATGAACGTAATCGATCAATTTATAATGATAAAGTCCATGTGGCATGCTTATTACCTGATACCGCTGAAACGGATGAACATATTTACAGTTAATTAAGACCTTTGTTCAGGATCTCGCTTTTGGAAGTAGATGTCGACGTCCAAATATCTCGATAAAAAACAAAATAGAGTACTTAAGTCACTTACTGACTGAGTTGAGAGTAGCGGAGTAGAAGGCGTTAACTGTGGTGGCTGTGGCTACCCATCTGAAAATAATTATGTTTTTAACTAAGCCTAACTTTAGTAGTACTTAATTACAAGATATAATTAAGTAATAAAACTAAAAACATATGAAATCCGTACTTAGGAAAACAACCCCAGATGAAGAACACGGAAAAGTGTGTGCGTGAAGACATTTTCAGCCGGGTGAAATGTAGAGCTATTTCACGGCCGAGTGGTCAATTGAGAAGTTGCGCTTTGCCGAAGGTCCCAGATGTGCTCGTGGCATTCATTTATGTAATAAACACAGATGTTTTCCCTCGGGTCATGATTGTTTAGATTTATATATGTATATTTATTCTAGGTCCCCCCCCCCCTGTTCGTTGTATGGTCATCCATTACACAAGCTCTGCTTACTTTGGGACCATTCAGTCGGTGTTTTTATTTATTACTATTAATTACAAAAATAATAATTGATTTTCAGTATTGTTTTGCATCTCTCACCTATTCCTGTCGGGCGTCTCCCTGAGGGACTCGAGGTTCTTGCGCACGGCGGACCAAGTCAGCTGCAGGTATGTCGCGAACAGGTTGCCTTCCACCACCTCCGCCTTCAACACAGTACAATGTTCATCGTTTACAATCTAATGTAAACGGCGGAAAGATCTGTTTTCTGATTTTTTATTAATTTACGCAGGCTGAATGTTGGAAGGAAGAATATGATAGTAATAAGATAGAGGCTAACTTTTATCCCAAAATTTTAATAGGAATGAGGGCGCACTTGTATGAAGTTGTTGACAAAAAATAAATTTAAAATAATTTACAAAGCTGACACTTGAAAAAATAACAAATTTTATAACTTTAACATACTAACTGTAACAGTAGGTACCTACTTGAATAAAGTACCTAACTAATTGTAATACTTTGTGATCACAAAGCTAGAAATATGGTAAATCGGCCAGCCAGGTATGGTAACTATCCAACAACAAGATACTAAATAACAAAGGAATCTGTCATAGGTTAGTAATTGTCTTTGTAATATCGGAAAGTCGATGAAAACTTTCCTCTAGTCATTTCGTTCCCCTGTCTAAACTGAAGTATCATTATCGTATCAAGTATTATCACATAAATGAATGTAATTCTTGTAACCTCTTACATGTTTGTAATGCTTGTTTAGCTGCTCGGCCGTCAGCAGCCAGGCGGGGAATCCCACGAAGTTCCTGATCGCCTTCAGTTTCTGGAGCGTCTTGAGTCTGGTGGTGGAGTCCATCCAGTCCAGTTCCTGAACAGCTGCAGCGAACGCCTCGCGGACGTCTTCTACCATTTCTATAGCCTTGTGGGGATTTATATTAACATTTTTTTTTACAGTTTGAATAAAAATTTGCGCAGACTTTTCTTACTAAGTAGGTATTCATTATATACCTAAGACTTTTTAAATATAACTATACGCTTAATTTTTTTAACCATTTTTACAACCGGTAAACGAGCTCGCGTCTGGTAGGTGTTTTATTTATTTATAGAAATTGTGATTATCATATTCACTAATAATGCGTTAGCGACCGTAGACTTCAGTTGACCTTTGTTCCAGAAATTACTCCGGCTGGCCCTTCCCTTTGACCGAAACACAGCCACGTAAATGTGATGACGGTCAAAATAGGAAGGACCGTTATACCGCCTCAGACGAGATTACACTTCATAAATAACTGTCTTTTAATATCGAAATAAGCGTTCAAATTATAGTTTTGGTATTTTAACCCGTATTCTCGATTCTAAGTCAAACATCTGTTGCAACCCCACCACGGCGCGAGAGCTATAGGCTGTTTATAAACACAATACTCATCTACTTATAATTAAAGTTATCAACCTTACCTTCGCTCTCGAAGTCTTATCAAAGTGCCGCTTCACGTACAGATAGCTCAAGGCCACGCCAAAGTTGGCGTTAACGTTGGCCGTGCAGCTCTTCCATCTCGGCGTCCTCTGCTGTAAGCCGAACACGGCGCGAGAAAACTCGAAGCCGAGGTCGCGGAAACTGCCGAGCGTCATCGGCGCTACCGTGGAGAACACAGACCACCACAGGTAGCGCTCTGGAAGACAAATTTGATATTTAAGTCTTTATTATTCTTAAATTTGGTAATAAGAAGCTGTTTTGACCAAAGGTGAAGGAACCATAAGATCCATGAAATTGACTGAACCAACTTAGTCAACGGGACTAGATCAGCTGGATTGAATAAAGGGATAGATATTGAAGTAAAACGCTGAGAAATAAACAGTGAGTACCGATGTGGGTACGTTCGGTTCTTTAACTAATCAGATAGAGTCACGTCCACTTGTCAGTACGCGGTTGCATTGTACCTATATTGTACGTTTCTCAAAGAAAAGCTTCAAATAGAAAAAGCATCTAATAACATTTCACTAACAAAACAATTGGACGCTATATTTTGCTGAATACTTTTAAATAAGTAATTAACATTATCCAATAAGCAATACATTTGTAAGAAGTATTTAAATACTGCTTTTTTACCGTTAAATCCATTGACGTACATAATAAATAAATTAATAATATTTCCAACTAACACACCACATTATGTAGCCCAAATTAAGTATCATTAAGAACTTGTGTTATGGATAAATAAACTTAAGAAATAAACACACATAGATATTTTTTATATATATTTATATTAGAAATAAACTTAAATAAACATACATACACATCCATGACTAGAAAGCAAATATGATAAAATATATTTGCCCCTACCAGGATTCGAACCCGGGACCTCTGGCATGAAAGGCACAACTACTTACCTTCGTACCAAACAAGCCGTCCAACATGGTCGTACATGGACTTCGCATTCAGGTATGACAATGCAACATTGACATGAAAGCCAAGCTACTTATGGCGTTTTTAAAGTGCACTTGCTAGTTAAATGATACAGATTCAATATAAAATATCGAATTAATTAATCGGGACATTATTTTGAAAATATTGTACGTATAGTAGACACGCTTTCCAATTTTTTCAATGCCAATGGTTAAATCGTTTAAAATCAAACATTAGTTCCCACTGCAACTCACCGATGAGCAGCGGCTGCGTCTCATTCAGCAGCACCGCGAGTTTCTGCAGGTACGGCAGGTCCATGACGATGACGCGGTCGTCGTGCGGCCGCAGCGTCACGCTCGTGTTCAGGAACACCTTCGTCAGGTACTGGTTCCAGTCGTGCTGAGAGGTTAAGAGAAGTGATATTATTGGAAGAATTGTTAAGTAGGAAGAAAGCAACTGAGTTACCTAATTAGAGAAATATGTTGAACAACCATCTTTAATTCTTGAAAGAATAACTCGACAAACTCTTAGGGTCTGAGGTAGATACTGCAGAAACGCTTACAAAGCATACGGATATCAACTCAAGACAGATTATAAGTAAGCTCTTAGTAGTAAAATGAAGTAGCGAAAGCGGCACTTACTTGTCTCCACTGCTCCGGCCCGCCTTCCGAGCCCTGCGCGAACTGGTGCACGCTCACCTCGTGGAACAGGTGCGTGCCGCTGCGACGCACTTCTACTGGGGTCATGATCTGTGGACAGAACAAGATGTAAGTGCCTTAGAACCTGTATAGCCAAGTCAGATTCAAGGCTTTGAGTGGCAGTTATATATGTAATAAATCTACTTTCGCTCCTGAAAATACTCCACAAGCCTTGCTTTTGTACTAGTGTGATAGAGATTGAGAACTGCATTACACTATTTAAGTAATTGCAAACGTAAAACTTATTCTTGCTGATTTCGTTGTTGATTAGGTTTCTTTAGGTATCTTTACAAAATGAAATAATTATATCACAACTAGGTTGAGCCTATGTTAATTGAAAACGTAGTTCCCGAAAAACGCAAAATATGAATATAGTACACTATTAAAAAAATTACGCAAATAATGTTCTATGTACATCTTAACACAAGTATATTCTAATCTAAAACTTTTTAAATAACTAATTATAACCACCCAACCAACTGACCTGTGCGATCTTCTTGCTAAACTCTATAATGTCATCAGCAAACTTGGTGGCATCAGTAGTATTGTCAACGATGGTGACCATCGCCTGTATGTACTTGTGGTACTGCTCCAACTCGTGCTTGAACTGAACCGGTTGTAGGAGATATCTGTCGCTGAACCCGGGGGATACTTGCTCGATCTGAAAATATAATAGAACACGATTATTTTAAAAAACCATCAGCAGACGTAAAATGTATGATAAAATGTCAGAGATTTTTGCTTTTCAATTAAAATCGTCTCGAATCATGCAAGAAGTCAGAAACAAACTAACAAGAAGTTTTTTGTTACTCCATTTAAAAGACAACATGTAGCGTTGTTTTATAATAGAGTGGGTTTCGTGGGTGGCGCAGTGCATACATCACTGGGATCTTAAGGTCCTGGGTTCGATCTCGGTCACTGCCGAATGTACAAATGGATACAACTTAAGTTCATTGTACCGACTGCTCTAACGGTAGCGGATTACGTCGTAAGGAAACCCTAAGACATTATTTCATTTTACAATGCGTTGAATAAAACAATATTATTTAATATGTTTATTAAGGCGTGTGTAAATCTGGTGGTAGACTATAAATTAAATTATTAAGGTTGTCGCGACATACAGTAGACGTGTGTTTCACAACAACACTTGATCCTAGTAAGTATATTCTTAGTTTTCTGAAACGTAGACTAGCCAAACAAAAAGCTAAACCTAATATATTCTGTCAGTCACGGGTAATATCTAGGTAAAATAATCAAAACTGATTTGAGGAACACCGAATTGAAGACACGAAATTGTGTATAATTGAAAATGGTTAAAAAGAATCAGAGTTTTTTTGTCTCCGAGTATGGAGACGAAATGTTTTAATTGTTTTATTAGAATCATTGTATTCAGCTAATATCGTATCAAAAGCAGTCCAAACACATGAAGAATATCTTTCGTTCTCTCGTATTTAGTAAATTGTATTTCATTAATAATGGTGAATAATGCAAATTCGAGCACAGGGTATCTTAATTGATCATCTACGAATGTTATGAGCGACTTGGATTCTTCAAATATTAACAATATCTAGATAATACTTCAGGGAAGATGCTCACAGGAATTTGTTAATTAAATTCTTACAAATTGATGAATAGCACGGTCTCTTTGAAATAAGAATAACAATAAACAATTGATAAACATTTATACGGTGAATCTAAAGTTACATCTACTTACATATATTTTTTTATCTGTAGTGAATAGGATCATTGTAATTCGAATATCAAATAAAATTGAAAGAAGCAAAATTAAAAGAAAACTGATTCGATTCTTGATCGTCGTGAGCGATTTTTTGAAAGTTTTCGAATGCTTTTTTTTACTATCAAATGGATGACATGGTTCCTTAGAACTCGGACTTTCCCATACTGACCCATATCGATGAATCACCCTGTGTACATTGATACTCTCATGCGTATCATATGTAAAGTTACTAAATAAAAAGGCGATAAAAAAAAGAAAGACTTTTATGCCTCACGCGTTGTACAGCAATAACTTATTGCATATGACCATTGCGTTTTATTATGAAATATCTCAGACTTTTTTTATTGAAAAAGGATTAGACGTTAGATTAGACTTCTACAAATATCAATGTGCCAGAGATTTGAACTACATCAGGCTGGATAAAACATTCTTCGACTCATTCGCAGGAGGTCCCAGGTTCGTCGAGTCCTGGTCGGAGTATTCATTTATTAATTAATTTGTTTATTTAATAATTTATGTACACACACAATGAGTGAGAAGCTTATATTATATTCAGAATGGTACTAATGGTCTATTAGAAATTTCTTCCAGCCGACCTGTGACTGGAAATAGTGATGCTGAGCAAAGTTAGTGCGTACTTGAGTTAGTAGTGTAACTAATTACAAAACACATAAATACATACTTGCTTAGCTTAATAAACATGCATAAACATACGACATACACAAATACAACAATATGATTTAAAATAAAATCAGTAATATGTCGGAAAATAATGATGTACGACGACAACAGTATAATTTAGGTCTGAGAAAGGAAGTGTTCTCTTAATCTGCTTTTAAAAACTGGTAGTGATTTTGCTTCACGGATTTCGTGAGGAAGTGCATTCCACAGTCTAACAGCTTGAACTGTGAAAGATTTGGCGTAAAAGTCTGTTTTGTGAGGCTTCGTGTGTAGTTTGTGCTGTCTGCAATGAACGTCTGTTGGACATAAGAAAGAGAAGCGCTCACTCAGGTATTTCGGAGAGGATGAATTGAAAAGGACGTTAAACAAAAGACAAAGTATTCGACAATTTCTGCGGAGACGGAGTGGAAGCCAATGGAGTTGCTTTCGACATTCTGATACATGGTCAAACTTTTTTAGGCCAAAAATAAAACGTATGCATAAGTTTTGTAAGCGGTTCAACTTATTTAAAAGTTCCTCCGAAACATCCGGGTAGCAAGCATCAGCGTAGTCTATAATAGGCTGTAAGAGAGCCTGCGCAAGACTGATTTTAGTGCGAAAAGGCAGAAAACCCTGAAGTCTCTTTAAGGAATGTAAGGAGTAATGCACTTTTCGACTGATCTCGTTAACATTAGCGTGCCATTGCAGGTTGCAGTCTATTATAACACCTAGGTTCTTAGCCGAGTTGGTAAAATTAGTCCTAGTACCGTTGAGTAACACGGGCGGGAGATCAGCCAAATCTAAGCAACCGCGCATGTATCGACTACCGACTATTAACGCTTGGGACTTGTTGGGATTGACGCATAGTCCAAAAGACTCAGCCCATTTACCGATGCGACTGAGATCGGCATTCACAGCGGCAAAGGCTGACCTAATATCACAAGCTGAGAAGTGACGGTAAATCTGTAAGTCGTCCGCATAAAGATGGGAGTTACATGAAAGGACATTGGTGACAGTGTTAATAAACACGGAGAAGAGTAGTAGAGAAAGAACGATGTGAATGAATGAATGATGAACATAAATGTTTGTTCTCGGGTCATGGTTTTTAATATTTATTTGTGTATGTTTATTCTGGGTTCTCCCTCAGTTCGCTGTATGGTCATACATAACACAAGCTCTGCTTGCTTTGCTTATTATTATTATTCAAATTGCATAGATGATATTAAGCTGCATAGATGGCGACGACGCTCAAATTTTTTGTCAGCAGGTCCGTCATACCAGGGAACATCGTAAAACAAAGTTAGTTTTTAGCGGCCCATAAGATCTCTTGCTTTACTTACAACAATCCGATTCCGACTGGTATTCCTCACGTCCTCTCCAACTTGCAAACTCAGTAGGACATTGAGACCCACGAAGCGTCGGCCTGTGCTCGCGACGTGTTCCCACGAGAAGTTCGCGCTGGGCACGGCCGGCGGGCGCGGCGGCAGCGACAGCGTCTCGAGTAGCTCCTCGATCGGCTTTATGCCCTTCGCTTCTAGGGCATCTGTAAAGTAGGAACGTTAGTAGGTGAGCATTTCGTGAATGAAACAGTATGTATTTTTATATGCTGAGATATGATTTTAAGCTTCAGAACGTGGCGATTTGAATACTGGAATATTGGAATATTGGATTACTTAAAAATTAATGTTTTTATATAATTTATTTGCTATATTTCGATTACTAGCTGATTAAATTTTTGTATATTTATATTTTAACAATGCTGAATTTATAAGATATTTCTGTGGTATATCGATGGTTTCTAGATCACAGTAGCTTAAACAACATTCAAGACGATATAGAACCTTGAACTAATATTAAACTGCATTATTCATTTTTAATCCAAAAAGTTTTATGTTAGCGAAACAATAATATTATTGAATTCAAAATCATTCCACCAAACTTAAAACCACAAAAGCTTACCTGTATCAACACAAGTCCTATACAACGCCTTTGCCTTCATCACACTGGTTGGAAGCCCCTCCTCATCAGGTTCCTCCAGCAGCTCCCGCAGGTCTGTAACCAGTTGCTCCCGGAGCCTCGCAAGTTGGTCCCAGGAGGTGGCCCAGTCGGGGACGGGGTTCTTCTTGACCCACCCTCCACAGGCGAACTCGTAGAAGTCATTGCAGGGGTCCACGTCTTTGTTTAGGGCGGCGATTACGCGGGACGCTGAAAAGGGGTAAGTAAAGGTGAGAATGAACACTCTGTAAAGAGTTTCCGATTACCTAGAAGAAAAAAAGGTTTAAAATGTGTACGTTAAATGTTACGTACGTAAATTAAAACTTTGATTAGTTATTAAGTTCAATTTCAATAAAAGCACCAACGAAAACAACGGCTGAAGATCTTATATACAATCCTAAGTATAGAACTTTCGATCAAATGTAGTTTCGAATAAAAAGTAATATAATTCGGTTAAATCATGTTGATTAACCGAACCCTTGAAATAATTTTACATAAGAAATATTATTTAGTTTACCTTCATAAAAACTATACTTTAAATTACCTTGTGATTCAAAAACAAAAGTGACATGTCTTGCAAAATAAAGAATAAGATTATTTCTAGTACAAAGTTATAAATACAGTGACAACTACACGTAGGAATGTATACAATTCTTGGTGATGATCTAAAAACTCCGTAAATTCATAAAGGAGTTTTATTAAACAAACGAGTCACTGCGAAAAATTAAACAAACTAGATATGCATCGACAATACTTACATATTAATAAACAGTGAAACAATAGACTACATTGAAGTAAAGTATTTTGAGAGTCCGTGTTGTTAAAAGTCTAAGACTCTATCTATAAAACATCTATATCATCTATATCTATAAAACTCACTTAGACTTATATCAGTTTCCTCAGCTAAATGGACATATAAAAAGCAACTTTATTTTATACCACAAAGAATACATATTCTAGAAACACCAATCTTATCAAATTTATCAAATACGATTTTTACCACTATACAATACGTAACAAAGTCGCTTTTTATTTGACCACATTTTACGGAAATAAAAAAATCTGATTCATCCTTAAAAAGATTAAACATGACCAATAACATACCAGTTTCGTTTACCAAATCACTGTCTATAGAATTAGTATCCAAGACAGGAACCCTTAAAACAGCACTGTGAACTTTATCAACACTAAATATTAAAGTGGAACTTATTAAAATCGTTATCAATCTGTTAGACATGTTAGAAACGAGGTATAACTTAAAGCATTCGTGTTGAAGTAACTTAGGGATCCACTTATTGAGGTTTAAGTAGAACTTAAGTGCGACGAACTTTTGTCTTTATAAACAACATTATTTCTTGTAAATGTTGTTTATGTAAGAATTAAATCATAATTAAGAAACTTCCCTTTATTTCATATGTTACTGCGTTGGATTATATTCAATTCCACGTGTACTCTAGATAAATTATTGGTACGCACAGCGAAACATTACAATCTGTATTGAAGTGCATTTACAATGACTCACTATTATGTGAAACAATACAAATACAAAAGATTTTCAATAAATTACTATTTTGAAGTAATTTTTAACGAGAATCCCAAAAACAATGAGATATCACATGCATTTATACTGTTAAAAGATGAAACAATATTTAATTAATTAGTTATCTTTAATTGCTTCTGACCGTACACTGCGCGTGCTGCGCATTGCGACGCATCTCTACCTAATTTATGCATTTATACGATACAATTTTACTTAAAACGACGCAGTACTTTGCTCGTGGACTTAAATACTTGGAAGATTAATAATTTAATAATTGCCAGTAATGTTAATAAAGATCTTTATGGCGTATTGGAATGTTTAGGTATACCTATCGACCAATCCAACTAGACGACTGTTAAACGTGACGTCAATTGTTTTAGATTCAGACAGCAGAACTCTTATTGCTTATTTTGATAATTTATGTCACTTTTTTATTACCTGACCAAAATGACTTAAGTATAAAGTGGTACTTTTTTCTAAGCACTCGTTTTATTTACAACTGGTAAAGGATTTAAATATCAGCCACATTCCGCCCGTTAGTTCGCCAGTTAGCTTGGTTTCTGAGTACACCCAGCGGCGCCAACGCGCGTACCTATTAACATTGTACGCGCGGTTCCTTGAAACTATAAATTAAAACACAATTATACAAACGTTATTGGTTATTATTGACAAAGGAAACTGGACTCATCTCTATCGCGGAAGATTCTTGAATTTTAAATGTGTGCCATTAAATATGTAATAGCTGTGTTTGTTAGAGATGATCTATTGGTAATAAATAACAGGTTTGCGGTAACTGATTAATTATTATTTTGTTATAATATAATTTATTATTCCACGACATCAGCCTCACCCCATAGGGGCTGGTGTCAGCTAATTTCCAGTCCACCACGCTTGCTTGATTGCGAGTTGCCAGGTTTAACACAAACTTCCGAAGTATGTTTTAAGGAACATGGATTTTCTCACGATGTTTTCCTGCGCCATTAAAGCACTTGATGAACCTAATTTTTAAAACTTTTTTTAAAACCAGAGACCTTCAGATCGCGAAGCCAGCACCTGAACCACTGCGCCGTCGACGTTCCTCGTCATTTAAAAACAATTATCTAGATAATAACAATATAAACGTAAAATACTATGGAAAACAATAAAACTTTAAATAACACAACTAAATAGGGTAAAGGTCATTTTTTGTTACCTATAAAAAAATTAGAGCAAATATTAGTAACCACAACTATAACTCACGATCAAATAATTTGCATGTTATTATAAACTTATTTTACTGCCGTTGTTATTGAAGCTGTAGGTAATTGACGTAAATTAAGTTATCTTTCTTTGTAAACCTCCAAGAATACGCACATAATAGTTTGACCGAATGACTTAGATTATGATTTCACTTACGAACAATGTTTAGTACCAACAGTATATTACGCGTTGTTACGTGTAATACTACCTAGCTGTTACATGAAGTGTGTAATTAATTTTATAGTATAATTTTAAGTGAGTACCTAAATTTAATATTTCATTAAGTCTTCAAGACTCATTATATTAAATAAAACACTGTTTAATCGGTTTTTATCGTGTCTAATTATATTTTTACATTTAACTCGTCGTTACGTAACAGATACAGTGGTCGTGAGTGTAAAGTAATTCGATGATATAAAATTAATCTCGATAAAATCCGATTAAAAAGTGTTTTTTTAATTATAAAGAGACATTGTAAATTTATTTTGAAAAAAGGTTTTTCCGAACTGGTGGTAGAACCATGCTTTATTTAACGTCAATAAGAACAAGTAATTGTCCATGTTGAGAAATAAATATATGAATTTGTATTTTGTATTTATACTCAATACTCAATATATTTATTGCATTCACATGGTGATTTACAATGGTATTCAATATTTTATGATCACATGTGTATCCCTTAGGGTGTAGCAATGTCATTTTTATAAGAAATATTTAGTCACAATAATTAAGGTCATATATTTTTAAATGTCAATTGGTAAGTGTCTTTTTTATACTCCATGTGATTTGTTATTAAGTCTGTATATATTATGTAGTGAGCAAATTTTGTTTTGCTACGAAAACATCGTAGTACTTTCGTAGTGGGTGTTTGTTAACAATACAACTAAATTTTTTGTTAACAACACAAGATAATTTTAATAGTAGTAAAATTTTTTATGTCAAGATCTCATCTGGGCGGAATTACCTGGAATGAACAACTCTACACATTTGTATGGATGCTTGATAATATTTATTACAAACATTGACATGACGATTGAATTTTAAAAAGTTAAAAAATGATGACGTCATATAGAGGTTGGCTACGTGCCAACTTATTTCGTAAAAATAAGCCTAGGTAATCGCTTTTTCGAGCTGTTACGTTATACAAAATAATGATGTTTCGAAATGGTTTTTGAATTCAGTAACGGAACATATCTCACAGGATAAGCAGGCTGTCTGAAAGAGAAGTGATCCTTGATAGCAGATGCTTTATCTGCTTCTCCTAATGAAGGCATCGGCAAGAAGTGAGCCTTCGGTGCCTACCTATAATTAGTTACTATTTTAGAACAGTAATGCTAGTTGGCGTGTTAATGGACAGTTCAGTTTATTGATATTCATTTACGAATAAACTAAATCATTTAAAAAACAACACAAAAATATTTTATTTTTTTTATTTTGGCGTACATAGTTACACTGCGCAAGATTATAAGCACAGAACTTCAGGCTTATTCCTACTGTAAATTATATTTGCAGCAAGAACCATATTCATAATAATAATAATATATCCCCAGACTAAAATACCAACTGTATGCCCTCAAGGTAAGCAGAGCTTGTGTTATATATGACCACACAGCAAACTAGGTGGAACCCAGAATAAACTTACATATATAAATATAAACAACCATGACCCGGAACAACCATCTATGTTGATTACAAAAATGAATGCCCCGACCAGCTCTAACCCGGGACCTCCGGCGTATGAGGCAGGGCTACTAACTTTAACGTCACTCGGCCGTAAGTTTATAAGGACTTTGGAACATTTAGTAATAATTAGTGCAATAAATAAATAAAACAACCATAACGTGGATTACCTTTTAGAGTAAACGCATCTATCAAGCTGTTATTCAACATAAATAAAATATTTAATACTTAATTAATCGAAAATTTTAGCGTTACGAAGCAATTTTATTGTTTGGTACCCACTTTGTTCACGGCAAACCGAGATTCTAACTTTTGTGTTATGTAAAATGTTGGATATGTTTATATGTCAAACTAACTTCTATTTCTTACAGGTATTAACACGATATTACAGGTTACGCAAGGAATTTATCAAGCGTAAAAAAATGCTATAGCACGAATACAAATATATCAATCAAAAAAACATAGAAATAGCGCGAAATACTAGTCAATAATAATAGCAAAACGATGGCAGTACTTTTATATGTTATACAGTTGTTTTTCTTTTTTAAACATATCTTGAATAGAAATCTGTAGAACCATCCGATCAAGTCACTACAAAGACGACGCTATTTACTCAACATTTCAGATTTATAACAAAAATCTGACAAAACACAACTAACAGAATCTACTTAATAAAAAACAAGTATTGCATTTTTTATCAAATATAAAAAATTATTAATACGTTGAAGTGAATATTCAATTCATATGAATTCTCATGATTCACACAGAAAATCGTGAATGTTGCGCATGAGTGTGTGCTGTCACATGCGTAAACGCATCAAGTCACGATCATATTATTTGATCATAATATCATAAGTAATTTATAAGTAATTGAATGTACCTAATATTTATATAGACGTAAGTAAACGTAGGTAAGCTCTGCGTCTTAGGCTAAAATCTATATCGCTTGCTTATAGTTATCAGACTAAGCTAGTTGGTAAATAAAAAGCGACTTTGTTCTGTGCTTTATACCGTTGAAAATCCAATAAAAGTAATGGCTCCCACTTTGACAAAATTGTTCCTATATGTTTTCAGTAAATGAATGCTATGAAGTTTAAAACAAAGTTGCTTTTTACTTTTAGCTTTAGAGGTTTTTGCCATCGGATGCCTTATAACTTCCCATAGAGTAAATATTTACGTCATTAGCTTTGGCTCGTCACCTATAAATACTTGAGAGAGACTAACGGCCGTATTCACATACGTCAAATTGTTGGCACACGTAATTAAAGATGTTTCTTACCAAATATAGACTCAGATACAATGTGGATAAAGTATAAATTCGCCAAGCAAAATCTTTACTTAGGAGCGTCTGAATGTTTCAATGGTATAGAGCTTGCGAATTAGGTATATTGAAAGAAACTACAAATACTAAAGCATTTGAAGAGCATCGATCTATATTTCTTTTTTCCTTCATTTGTTCCTTCGTCTCGTTCTTGATCATCCCACCGCAGGGACATATTTAGCAGTATCAAAATAAAAAGGCTGGTTTAGGGACTTTATAGTCCATACAGCGCGCCTACTGAGGGCTTGCAAACTTCACACAAACCTTCGAAATAATTTCCTCACGATTTTTTGTTGTGCCATTGCATTTGTCAGTTTAATGTACTTAAGTTGTAACTCATTGGTGCATTTGAAAGTCTCTGGGAGCGAACCTGGGACCTTATTATTGAGAAGTTTATAGCCTGCACGACTAGGCTTCATAAATAGATTCCAGTAAGGCGCTCTATTAAAAATGTAACACAGATTTCTTTTAAGCGTAAATTTGACAGCTAAACAATCATCAAGAGGTATTGTATTTATTTATGTTTTTAGACAGACATGAACTTACCAAAAATTTAAAATTAAACAATCACATGTAGGTATAGTCTATGGAACTAGGTAGTCATAACTTCCAACTAAGTGCGACTAAAAGTTGATCATTACACGTGTCTTGTATAAAGTTAATTTCTTCTATTTAAATAATTATATGCTAATAAAAAAAGTAGGCATATTGCCTTAAGATGCCAATCGCATTTTACCGTGACATAAGCAGACGCTAAGCGTATGTAAGTGTAATTATTAATTGTACTTATTTACATAACTCCGTATTTCTGCGGGTTATTAACTGGCAGTGACACAGACAAGAGGAATTATGTCGTCGGAACTAATCTTTATGATTATAATAAAGATGTAATTTTTGTTTGTTGGTTGGTACTGTTGGTGGACTCTGGAACTTATAAACTGGTTTTAAATCTTGAAGTATTACGCTATATTTTCCCGATATTCCCACGGGATCAGGTGTTGCAACACTATTAGTTGCCGACTCAGTACACCATCATTGAAACCGCTGTGTCCAGTGGTGGCCACCGGTTGCTCACCATTAGATACCGTAGTCTGCGCAGTACCAGTGCTTGAAAAGATAATGAGCTTGTGTCTTCAACTAACAATTTTTAGTTTCCAGTGACACAAATAGTGTCTACGTTTGGTTGAAGAATGATCAATTTCATAATGACTGTATGAAAATAAAATATGTAGTATACAAGACACAAAAATGTGTCCACGATTGCGCAGCGCCTTAGTGAAACATGACATGACATTGCTTAGAGATTGTTTTAATTAAAAGAATGAAATATTGTATTGTTTGATAAATTTATAGAAATTTATCTTTAATTCAAAATAAATTATTATAAAATTTTCTTTTTTAGTTATTATAAATTTTGTGGTAAGTTGTATCTTGTACGAGTCTTTTTGTCAAAAGAAAAATCCGAAAAAGAAAACTTTGCCTTGGAACATTAAGTATCAACGAATCATCCTTTTAAATCAATATTAAATTGTATATTACTTATGGTGTTAGTACATATTAAATATTACTGGGATAATTTCGGAATAAAAAGTACACGAGGTAACTTTTTTGTATTTACAACTTTAATGCACACATAGGGCCGCTTCCACAAATGACTTGAACCATATACCGCACCGACTTATTTTTTTTATTTTTGTTATTCTCAATATATTTATTTAAAAAAAAAATCAATACCTAATTTTTGCGTCAAAGAGTAAAAAACCGCGCATTCATACTCACAAACTTTCACTTTTATTATATTAGCAAGACGTATATGTACTTGAAATATTAAAGTAGCCAAATTAGGGTTAATTAACATATAAATTAGTAAATCTATAAGAAGAACACCACATAATATATGATTGATCAATTTAAATAATTTTGAAATCAAAATGTATATTGTTATTTACTAGAGGCCGGCCTGTGTCACTCGCTGCACTTGCGTGTGCTCAATTCCTACCGGCCGCTTCACCGGCCCTTAGCAAACTAGATTGGCGGTTCATCTTGGCAAGCAGTGGTCTGCTTCGGTCGAAAAAGGTTAGTTTAGTTAAAAAGGCAGGAAGAATTTTTGTACGGAGTAATTTATCTGTTACAAAGTAACTTCAGTATCCTGTGCTAGAGGCCCCGGCACTAGCACAGGTGATTTCCGATCCGGCGTACCGTCTGATATAATAATCTATGACCTTCTGGATAACGAACATTTGCAATGGTGCAAGTATTTCAAAATAGGTTCAGTAATCTAAGGGATTGTCGATTATATATTAACAGACAAATATTTCCTCTTTATAAGAATAGTACACAAATATTACGTCGATGTTACCAATATGCAAGTAGATTTTCTGTTGTCTTCGACTTCTAACCGGGAGAGATAAATTAGATTTTATGATGTTCTGGCTAGATTATATTAATCTTCCCAGTTATTATATGTTACAACTTTACTAGCGGTTACGCAAAGCGAAAACGACTGGCTAGGCATGTCGATATTCAAAATTATAAATGCAAAATGCTGATTCTTCAATACGTGAATTAATGTATACGTGTGCCGCTACCATGTACATAAAAGACAGCACTCTTATTTATTCCTCTACGAGCATTAATCACCATTAATCAGTGAGCTACCTGTGGCCACGCAGTCCTGAGACACGCAAGGCTTGGGGGCCTTGTACTCCGTGAGCACCAGCACCGTGGTGTACACTGCTAGCGCGATCAGCGACAGCCCTAGCGCCCCGATGAGCACGGACGAGCATCGCACCGTGCGCTCGCTGAAACAAGGGAAAGGAATTAATCTTCAGAATCAGTAAAATTAAATTTGGTTTCAAATGAATTAAGTAATTTGGCCCAGAAGCTTCAGTGGTAGTGCCCTGCGTTACACGCCGGAGGTCCCAGCATTCGGGGCATTCAATAGCGCGATGAAAACAGATGTTTGTTCTCGGTTCATGGTTATTTGTATTTATTTATATGTATATTTATTCTGGGTTCCCCTCAGTTCGTGGAACGGTCATCTGCTTACTTTGGGGCGATACAGCTGGTTTGTCTGAAAAAAAAATCGCATTTTCGGTATTCGAACGAGGGCAGTAAATAAAGTAGTAGATCAGTTAGTAAACCTAAGGAAACTGTTCAATCAAAGCTTTGCATTTTCTAGGTGTTCTATACACAAACAGACATCGACTAGTTTTATTATAAGTATATACAGAAACAATGCGCAATAGCAATACCGGTACCATCTTATTGGTACACAACTTTACCGCGTTTAGTGCAGTTGCGAAATTTATTATGAATCAGAAAGGTTGACACACTTTACCATCTTTACTGCTTTGGTGTTACAGTCTTATTTTAAGCATTAGTTACCAAACTATTGGATATATTTACGATGCAGTAAATAATTACTGTAAAATAGGTAACTAGGATGAACGGTACTAATAAAAATAATACTCTATAAAAACCGCCTTCAAAAATGCCGGCAGCATCATTAAGAAAGAAGAGAGCACGGAAAAAAACAAAAAGTAAAAAATATGTAATAAACAGCTTTTGCGATGAGTCAAACGATTATTAAAACACCAAGTATTAGTAAAACAGCCGGTCTGCACGAATGTAGATTTACTTGTGCTTTTTATTATTTTAATTTCAAAATTTAAGTTGAGCGTATTTTGTTTGAGTGGTGGCCTTTACAACACTTATCTATAGGATTTCATGCACCGATTAATTTTTAATTACACTTTAAGATTTTCTTTGCAGATGACTACATTCTTTTAATTACTAAACTTGTATAAACTTTAACTCATATTATCTGAATTAATGCTGTGTTTAATAACTTTTATTTTATAGATCTTTTTATAGCATAGTGATAAAGATGAGCTCAAGGCTAAGTATTGATCCGGGTTCAAGTCCTGTTAAATAGCTGCAAGTAGCTGTAAGTAGCTATTTTTAAAGATGCTTTGTCGGAAAATAGGACTAGGTAAATACATAATAAGATACTTTGTAACTTTAATAATGTTAAGCTTGATAACAATATGTCAACAGCTTTTTTGTAAAGAACTCTTTGGATCTTCAGTACTTCCTGTTTTTACTTCCACCATTACCATGTTCATGTGGTTGTGTTCCCGTCAAAGGGAAAAACAGTCAGTGCAATTCAGGAACAAAACCAATTCAAATTCCACAGTTGCCAACGCATCAAGAATCGATATTGTAAAATAACAACAAAGGTTATTTAGCTAAACACCTACCATTAATGATCATACATACGAACGTCTCTTGCCACCATCGCTGATGATCTGGAAATAGTGTTAGAAAACGCCTGATAATATTCCAAATATCATTAAGACACTTTCCGCCTACGTGTTGGAACTTTTTTTTCACCATGATCTGGTTTACTTTTAGTTAAAAAATATGATTGGTCTAATTAAATTTAGGAAACGCCTCAAATTGTATACCTAATTTATTTGAATTTAAAATGTAAACGAGCTTAACAGCCACTGTTTATTTCATTATATATTATTATTTGTTGTGCATTTTTCGTCCGTCTCACCTAATAAAGACAAACATGTAATATGTCCATTGATGAAGTGTAGATTCTGCTAAGCTTATCAAGACTTAGAGTAAGTGTAAATAAAGTACAGTCTCATAAAGCAAAATATATTTAAGTTAGCGTTCATAAGGCCTTTGATGTTGCTGAGTGTGACCGTTACTGGTTTAGTGTAAGATATAATTTGAAAAGAGCATTCAAACACACCAAACAAACACACGCTTCTTGATCCCTTCAGATTAATTCTGTTCCATGAACAATGTCAGTGTATGTTTTGAGAATCTTGAATGAGGTAATAATATGTTTGAAGGAATGTGATTTTGTGCACCGCTACACAAACTGGTGATTGTTGAATAAGTTCTGTTATTTTAACTTAAACAACACAATGTACAAATGAAATTATGTTTTCAACATTTGGTTTGAATCATTTTGTTTGTATTGAAATACCTTTTAAAACAAAATTCACGGGCTCAAGGACTGCTTTCTATACGTTACTAATAAATAAGCTCGTGGTTGTAATACCTGCCTGTAGCCGATGTTTCGTAAGGTAGGCAGTTTATGTGCTTTCTACTTCGGAAATAGTGCAGTTCCGCAATAGACGCGGAAGTCGAATCTTGGAGCATTTAGTATACAGCCTATTTGCATGCATTGTGGGTGGGTTTAGTACTGAGCATGCAGGTTTCTGCGTTTTGGAATTATTGTGTGGATAAAAGGTAAAGGGAGTTTTTAATCTGGAGACTTTAAAGGGGCGAAGAATTCAAATATGGTTCATGAGAAGTGTATTAGTCTGAGTGTAAAGAGCGTTTTTAAGGAGAAGTTTCTGTGGCTGACTTCCAGGGATAATGTGGCTGTCAAATAGTTAATTATTAAAGCAGGCTCCGTTAAGTTTATGTTTTTTTTTCATAGATAAAAGAACAACAAACGATTTCTCTCTTTCGTGAATTCAAATTTTTATATGCAAATACTTTCTCAGTCAAAAACTGAAAAGAAAATAAATATAACTGTATAATTATTTGCTAATGATTTCCCATACTCGTAGTAACGCCTCATTCAATAATTTCTGAACCATTATGAATCTCATTTTGTAAAAAAAAGGATCACAAACAAAATTCTGTTTTGAAAGTCGTTAAAGCTCTTCTTCCACTAGATGATAAAACATTTTGATTTTAGAATAAACAACCTCTTATTACCCTCTCTTATCGTCAGATAGGTTCACTCACTACTATAAGACCTAACAACTAATATTTTAAGGACATTTTTATTCTATTACAATAATAATAGATCATCCTCAGGCTCCATAGCATTCGTGGTTCAATTCGATATATTCTTTAACGATTTAAAAAATAAATTATTCAAGAAATAAAACTTAGTTTAAAGAACTTTGTTAAATTTAGCCACGAACAGCCAACGTTATTTCAGCTTCCCATACTACATTCACATAGCAAAATAAGTCGGCAGTAAAAAAAAAATTCCTATACAAGTAAGGAAATGTCACAAAGTAATCGCATTAGAGTATTACAAAGTAAACAATTGAATAGCCGACTGACCCGTTCTCATTCAAATCTGATGAATGGTTGACGTTGTCGGTTAGTTCACTTCAAAGCGTAATGGAAGCTGAATGCAGATCTGTGTACAGAGAACATTCCTTGGTCAGCAATTATAAAATTAACGGTACAAAACCCGGTTAAAAAGTGTTCCCCAGTTCGCTATATAGTCATCCATACCACAGGCTCTGCTTATTTTGGGGCCAAATAGTTGGAGTGTTTGCCTGAGTATTCATTTATATATACCGCAATGGCAACTGGGATAGTCTTACTATTTTGAAACGATAATCCACCAAAACTGCGCAAGGAAGGTAGGCGGCATTTAATGAAATATCGATCAATACAATTAATCCATTTCCATTCCTACCAAAAATGTGCGAGAAAGGTGGTCATCTATAGAAAAGTTCATGATAAGTTCAAATCAAATCTCCTCTATAAGAGTATAGTATGGGTACTTTAACTTAAAAAAAAACATAATTTCGTAAATCACCTCACAACCCTGCGACTGTACCTATATTATCGCGTACGGTTCACTTTCTATTGTATCAAACAAAACCAAATGACAATTGTATAGAACTGTGCTGCGCCGGGTTCAACTGCAGTTAATTTCTCAAGTCAAAGACACAAGAAACTGAGGTAAAATCGTAACTCAAGGATATATTGCAAAATAAATTAGAACATTCAGTAAAAACACTTTGGGAAACTCTGAATTAAAGGCATGAGAAGTAAATTTTTAGATAAGGCTTATTTGTGATTGACTTTCCTTACCAAAAATATGTGCATGTGCAACCAATTGCCTACCATCTCACTTTTCACTATAAAGATGACGACGAATTGAAAAATTTATTTTTTTAATATAACGAGTATACCAAGTATATCTCGTTGGACATAGACGTCTGCCCCTGGTTATTCGGATGTTTTTGTTGCTATTACAAACAGTCTCGATCTGTATGAAGCCATGGAGTAAATTTCGAAAGAAGGGCAACTCTCTCTTAGGGACTTTGTATCTCAGATTCGAGATGTGAGTCTATAGACCATAGATTTGACGGCCTGTTTGGTGTGGAAGTAAGTACCCTTGCATTCCATGCAAGAGGTCCCGGGTTTGAATCCTGGTAGGGGCAGATGTTTATTATATTTGCTTTCTAGTCATGGATGTGTATGTATGTTTATTCAAGTTTATTTCTAATATTTATACATGAAAAAAAAAATATTTATGTGATCTTATATATTTCTTAAGTTTATTTATCCGTTATCTAGTATCCATAACACAAGTTCTTAATGATACTTAATTTGGGCTAGATAATGTGGTGTGATTGTTAGAAATATTATTATTATTATTATAGACATCTTCATCTCTACCAATAACAAGCACTTGCAGCAGTTTGATCGGTAAACTTCGTAAAATGTCGATTTTGACATTTGTTTCACATCTCCAGAATAGCAAATTTTAAATCTCGATCGAACAATCTCTAGATTCAAGATTTACTCAAACCCGACACTATCTCTCAAAACGAGAATCGTGATCTAGAACCTAGAGTAATCCAATTGCAATTCATAAGAGTAAAAACAACTCTAATGAATGTCTGTATACCAATAAGGTAGATGTAGAGTAAGTTGCATTCGAATATTAAGATAGATTTTTTTAGGTTGTAATAATTAAAAAGACTCAAGAATCGTTTACTTTGTGATGTCTCTACTAATAAATCAATATTAAAATCGCCACAAATAATTATTTCTTTGTTTTTGTTATTTTCTTTATGTAATACCTCATCCATAGTGCTCTCACACACTTCAAACGGTGAGGATGGGGGTCTGTACACACTTATTATAACAATATTCCCTATCTCAATACAGGCTATTTCAACTGATCGCTCAACAGACAGACTTACAATATCAGAGCGTTCTTTAAATGCAAGGCTCTTATGGGTGATGATCATTGAGCCTCCACAAGTCGTTTGTTCTCTGCTGAATGTACTAGCAATTACATGATTTCTATATGAAGACATAATTTGACACTGTCTGAGCCAATATTCTGTAATACATAGTACATCATTATTTTCACAGTTTATAAAAAGCTCAATCTGTAATTCCTTACATGTTCATAATATTATCTTTTACATTTTTATTACTTAAATTACTACTTAGAATACTGGTGCTAGACGTATTATCTTTTGTCACTAACTTATTTTTTAATTATTCCTTGTACTATGTTTTGGAATAGTACACTCCAGTGGGTCAAAATTATAAAGTGACTGCTCAATAGAAGCAGCGGTTGTAGTCAACGAATTGACTGTTATGTATAAAATATATGATAGCGAGTATGCTACCTGTCGCAGGTCATAATTGTACAAATTGTACCTAGCATTGGTCATGTAAGGCTTAGTTATAAATTTATTTGTATCAATAAGCTGAAATTTTTCGCTATGACGACATGTCATATTTTTATATCTATATTTAGTCAATGCTTCATATTATTTTCTGACAGGTTCTGGGTAAATGGAAAGACAAAGAAAATAATTTTACTAAGATTCTGCTTGCAATTCAATCCAGCAAAACAAGCTGTCATGGTTTTCCTACTTAGTTGCTTACATCTACCTACTAATGTAATTAATATTGTATTAGGGTTAAATTTACAAGATGTAACTTTAAGAACTATGTCATAATATGAAGCACCGGGGTAACAATAATTAGTTATTAGCCCCCCAACACACCGAGTAAGTTGCAATTCCATGTTCTTACCAAGTTCATCGATATACATAATTATATTTAATTCACTTTTATTTGACTTATTCATTAAGCTACTACCTTCGATTTCGAACCTACTACGATTTCGTTACTATATGCTCAGTGATATATGGCTCCTCAGCTTGGCTGGATATTGGCAGAGGGCAATCTGATGTAGTATTATTTGAATGACTTTCATAGTAATAATATTTTTTATGATATGATATTTTTTACTATAAAATCATTCAAAAATGCTTTAAAAATAACATAGCAGTAGCAATATAATAATATACAAGCCATATAAATACCAGAAATACAACAAAAATTTACTTTTAAAATTTATAAAAAACATTGATTCCAACACCTCATTTATTATGACGATATGTATGTATGGTAAACACTAAATATTTTTAGTTTTTAATAATAGAGCTTACGTTACTTTGTTGTGACGTCACAATACAGTACCATTTTCTATGAAGCGATTTCAGTGCAAAGTATACTATTGATTTTAAACTTATAGTTATTTGGGCAAATTTTCATGCATATACTATGCAAATATGAAATAATTTTTTTTGTCATGTACCTACCATAAAGTTTGATTCTCAGTAAGTAATCTACGGTTTTGAAAAATTGTCACTATATATATATATATATATATATATATATATAATATATATATATATATAATATATATATATATATATATATATACACAATATATTGTCACAAATAGGTAGCCAGGCCAAGTGAAATCAGTACATTACAATACTTCTGCTGTATAATGCTCGGACGATGAGTGTTACAAAATTAGATTCATTAATCCAAGAACATTTTGACATATTTGGGAAATCATAATAAATGTACTAATCAGTACTTTCTTAGTTTAGTCAGTGAAATACGAAAATTTACTATGTTCGATAGGAAGCAGTTCTATGAAAATTTAAATTATCATATTCGTTTTTCTTTTTTGTTAAACTTATATTCCTTTCAAAGTTTTTATCTTAAAATAATATAATATAATTAAAGAAACTCTATAAAAGAAACACAACTTTATTAAGCCTCAAATTGGAATGCAAATCGTATGGGAAATTTAATGGCAATCATATCCTTTGCACCTTAAAGCAATGACTAGGTTCAAGTCAATATCCTTTTAATTAAAATCACCAAGAAGACGTTGTCGCCTGATCCGGAAGCCGTCACAAAAGGTTAGGCAGCGGGATTTAGCACTTCCTAATGCATGTGTACATAAGAGGTCAATGGCTGAGAGACAGTTCTCTATACCATCACAAAAATCTTTATTAGTTAGTAGATTTTTGTTTTGAAATGTTGGTATGTTTTATGGATATTGGATTGGTGCGAGCTCTTGGGTCCACTGAAATCAACGTTTCGAGTTGGTGTTTAGCAAGATCATCAGAAAGGTTCTACAGTGTTCCATGTATGATGGAATCTGGGCTGAAAGGATATATTTTGATAAATTATCCACCTCGAACAAGGGAGTCACTTCTATCTGAATATTTAACTTTGAACGATCGAATCATGAAAACATTATGTTTAAAGAACATCAACAGATTTTAAAAAATTCGGCCGGCCCAACCTTCATACATCATTGTTTGTCGCAAACCCTCAGTGCTTAGTTCTTCTAAGGGCATGAGCACACTAGCGGTCATCGGCCTGAACCGGCATCAGCGTGGCTGTGTGGCGCGGTCAAGACGCAGTGATTAAAGCAGAGCACGTCGCGCTTTCCATTGTCACGGCCGGCGTGATTTATGAGCGGTAGCGGTAAGTTATAATTGATGGTGGTGATTCATTGTTTTTAAGGTAATGTTTTCAGAAATTTTAACGTAAATGTAGTATACTACATTTACATTATTTCTTTAATTAAATGTCACTGAAAAAATATGAGTGACTTTTGCACCTTTTCAAAAGTAATAAATTAAAAGTAATAAAAAAATATAATTTAAAGAACTACATAATTACTGTAATGACAAAGCATTATTCTCTTATACATTTGGGTAACGGGTATAGTGAGGTATATAGAAAATTAAAATATGTATTTGCAAATAGGTAGCTATCTAATTATCCGGTCCTTTTACTAGCTTTTTGCTTTAAAATTTATCTAGATCAAATTCTACTGAACACGACCACTCTATTGTGTCTATGAAAGATCTAAAATAAATGCTCTCAAGACCACATTATTAGTTGTATTTATCTAAAACATTCATTCGCTGTAAACCTAACAAAAAAGAGTTTTATCATATAGGGGCTTAAGTACAATATGTCTATTAATTAAGATGTCAACGAGTCTACGCTAGCCCCTACAACTTGCACACACCCTGTCTACAAATTAGCGTACAATCGCACATCTACGCGGTTCGCCTCACAGTTTAATTGCAGCCTTAACGAACACTTTCCCTCAAACCTGTACCATGAACGACGAACTGTGAACTTGCATTGTTAGCCATGATTAATACAAAGAGGTGATATATCGGAGAAAGTGACTGAATGTTAGTATCGATGTGTGAATATTTTAAGAAAACTATGATGTTACTAAATGCGAATAAAGAATTCGAAGCCATTGCAGGTTCTATTTTAACAGAAAACAATGACTTCTACATATTCGACTTATTTATTTGATTGAATAAAATTAATCATAATTTTCGACGTACGTCATCGTCTTGGCAACCTACACTTCTATGCAACATAAATTTATTTAGAATACTGGAACAAGATCTAATGAGTTCACCCGGATGAGAAGAAATTTAGTTACTTACAAATACATATTTTATGTTTAATTTATGTTTAATCGAATCCCTGCTGCTTTGTTTATTTTCGAACTCTAAAAAGTTACATAAAAGTATCTTAAGTCAAGCGTGTTATACAGGGTGGAAACCATAAGTAATCTCACATGATTACTTCTGAGCTATATCGTTAACTGATCCCAAAAGTGCTTTACGAGCTCTACAATCATAATTGTAAAATAAACTGGATATCTCCGAAAATTGGATGTTTCCAGCTCCCATACATATGTATAATGTGGCGACATGGCAACCGTAGAGTGAGATATTAATGTAATAAAATAAATTGATAGCCTTTCATAGATTGCGTTATTATTTAAAATTATTTATGGAAAACATTTGTCTATTTAAGTTTTTAACTTGCTATGGTATTATCATGCGGGTGAATGCCATGGCGCCATAATAAATGTATGGGAGCTGGAAACATTCAATTTTAATATAGGTGTAGTTTATTTTTTAAACCATTATTGACACATGACATTTGAAAGAGTGTATTGGCCAGTAAGAATTGAATTAGATCGCCTGTCTTATCCACCCTGTATAATCATATTTTCACACACAATCTTTAATAATTTGACTCAGAGCTTGACCTTCATCGCAACTATTGGAAGAAATTATGAAGACAAGCACGTTATAAACCAAAAGAAATGTCCCAAAATGCAAGGTGTCTGGGCCAGGTCTTTGTACACTTTATCAAAAAATAGTTTAAGATGCTTAGAACACTTTTCGATTGTTAAATTGTTATTAAAACACTTTGTTTAATGTTTAAAATGTTTGGAAATGAAATTGTACATTATTAGTGTGCAACACAAACAAAAAACATCATGGCGGAAAAATATGTTATTTTGACAGCTAAGGTTCACTTACATCTTTTTGTTTTGTGTATCGAGTAGTATCGATGGCTGATTGCCATTAAGTCCATAGAATTGAATTGAATTGTTTGGTGTATTTTTAGCTTATTTAACATTTGTAAAGTTGTAAACCGAAAGAAAGAAATCAAGCGCAACGAACAATAAAACAGACAGACAACTATCAATGTGATGTGAGTGAAGTGTACTGTGAGTGAGGTGGCTGTCCCCTCTGCTTAGTGAACTAACTTCACTTGACAACTTCTGCCATAGAAAAGACACAGTGTCAATGTTGCCCACTAAAACGGACACAAATAATGTTGACTTTTTTTTTCTTACTATCAATTAACTCAAACTTAACTACTAATTAAATCAAATTATTTTTATATTTCCTATAAATGTCATTTATTTGTCAATTTTTTTATACAGTGAACAAAGACCTAGCCAAGGTTGTGACATTTCTTTTCTGAAGTTTTCATTAGTATCAATATTTTTATAATGTCCATAGATACACAACGCAGTTATTATTAAATGCTATGTTATTCACTTTCGTAGAGGAGTAATAAAATGAAACGACGGCAATATAAACAATGAAAATGAAGAACTATCGACAAGGAAGTTGTAATACCTCCTATAGCATAAACAACATAGCATACGTAAATGATAGGTAGTAATGAAGATAACAATAAAACACCTTCTTTGCCTTAACGGGGGATCCTGAGTTATGCATATCCTGACGCATAAATATTTAAATTGAATAAAATTGATTGTTTATCTTTACAGATGTGTAATTTTTCAGCATTTTAGGTATGGCCGCTTAGTTCTTATATGGGTGTAATTTTCTTATCATATTCAAAGTTTTAAATTGATAAACAAATTTACTCTTATAAATTGGATTGTTTGAGAAATTTATGCCTGTACTTATAATAAGAAAGAAAATAAAAATATAAATCTCTCGGCACTCTTTTGTGAATATTGTAAAATACATTAAATAAGTGCTTAGGTATAAGTATACCTTAGGTATACTTATACTAGGTTAACAAAATAAGGAAAGCTAAGACTTAACTAAGAAATAAGAAGAAAAATAAGCTATATTGAACCAAGTGCAGCAGAATTAATATCTAGCGAGTGTACACAGGGTGACTTATTCACCGTTCGGAAAAAAGGCCCATGAATGAGCATTCCCAGTGAAAATTAAAAAAAAATTCCATTGCCATAATTGTAAGAAGTGTTAAGAATTTTTTTTTCAATTAATGTTTCCTAAATTAGTTGATTATTACTATTTTTTGTTGTTGCTCAGAGTTGTGTTTTGAACTCATGAGCTGATTTACTGAACGGTGAGAAAGACCCCGGTATAAAAATGGGCGTATCCAACACAACTATTTCTTACTAATACTGGCGCTACAGTTATTATTAATTGTTTTAAACGATCACGTTTATAAAACAACACTTTAGCAAATTCGTGGAATTCTTATCTCAATGGTTATTAGTTTGGCGAATTTATTTGGCGAATATTTGGTTTAAACGCGGAACAGCAATAAACCTCTTTCATTTTAAACTTAAATATTTGAAAGTGAGAAATATATCTTCTTAAATTCAGTAGTCAATATGTAAGTTACTACAATTGTAGTGTTTATAAAGTGTGTAAGTGTAAGTTACTACAATTATAAAGGGTGTCCCAGAAAGACGGTTATCGTTGGTTCCTCTGGACCACCAAAGGTTGCTCTGCGAGGTAAAGCGGCCCCAATCGCGCTCATATATGTTATCCGATTTTTTTTGTATGAAGTTATTAAGCTTTTGAACTAGTTCGTGTTTGTGATTTTTCTTCTGACTTTTTAGTGATTTTCGACTTTTGAGCTTATTTTGGCAATAATTCAGTAAATAATTGAGATAAATGTTTGTTTTTATTCATTAGTTAGCTAAAGGTTACACATACGATACCGTAAAAAACACTTTAAAACCCATAAAACAATATCACACGTTTGGTCATCATGATACCTAAACTAGATACTTGAAATATTTAAGTTATTTTAATATTATAATATCAAGTTTTAGAAATCTGAATTTAGTGTATATTCTGCGTTTAGTATTTTTTGATTACACGTTTACAACAGATCTAACTTTTACCTTTCCCATATCTTTTATTTTAAAGAGTAAGACGAAGGTAATTGAATTAAGTATTTCATATTCATAGTAATTGTCATATCTTGCAAACCGTCCTGTGTACAAATGCTTCGGCAAATTCTATTGCAGAAAAGATCGCCAAATTTATTTATTACTCATATTGTCGTCATTATTTACCGCTGCCCCTCGCCTACGCAAAATGATAACAAGTTATTTAAAAGCCGGCATGAAAGCAACGTATGGGATTTACAAGACCCTTTTTTGATTCAATTATAAGCTTCACATTGTTAATAATTCATTGTACCTTCATCACTGTGATATGAATATAATTTTCATATTTTTCAACACATGAGATGTCGGTTTTGTTTATAAACGATATGACAATGACATATGCAAACTCTTCGTTACATTTTTAATCTTCTGAAAAATAATGCTCATTTGTATTATAATAAAAAATTTAATAATTGGTTTCTAACTTTAAAAGTTATATTTTATAGGTAGTAGAGCATCAAGCTGAAAAGTGATTTTTTTAAATTATTTTATAAAGATTCACATCTGCGAAACAACTTTAGCTTAATAAAATAAAAAATAAAATTCATTCGTTTATTTCTGATTGTCTCGTTATCTAAGTGGTCTGAGGTCAAATAATGCAGACTCATCATAAATCCCCAGACAAACACATCAATTCTATGGCTCTAAAATAAGCAGAGCTTGTGTTGTGAATACCCACACTATACAGCGAACTGGGGGGAACCCAGAATAAGCCTACATATACCCAGACTAAACCATGACCCGAGAACAAGCATCTGTGTTGATCGCACAAATGAAATATCAAGAAATTACATTTTATAAAATGTTACCTTGCTACGATCTGATTAATTTTCGATATAACCATTTTTCATTTAGCTATTGCACCTAATTGTTTTATGTATTGAGTGTCAATTTACAGTAATTATTCTTATTTCTTAATTGCAGAACTTCTCTGCTAGAGAAGAGTTTAAGATTATGATCGTTACATACATTATTTTAAATCAGAAGGAGTAATTTCACAGTATGATAACCAACGAACAATACGCCAATGTCTTTATTATTATATGTAAATTTAATGGTTGATTTGCCAATTATCCGCTTTCTTCACGATGAGTGCGACCTTCGAGGGACAGGGCACAATGCACAAAGGAATCATGGAGTTTTTGTTGACGTCAAATTTGCATTAATTAAAAAACATATTGGTCATTAATATTAATGGCTGTGGGATATGGATAAAGATGTTGTCTTCCGCTAAGGAATAAATTGCATTTTAAGGTTAAATTATGATAATTGTTTAAAAAAATGTTTGTTTTTAATTAAGAGGGTCATAAATATGGTTTTATATCCCTGATGTGTTTACATTGTTAATTTGTCATTGTTGACATGTCATAATAGACAAAAACCTTTAAGAACGAAAATAGATTTAAAAAATCTTCTCGTCTTGATACCAACAAGCACTCCGAATAGCTTTTGAAGAGTTATTTAGTTTATTTCTCATGTTTGCGTGACAGTTGCCATCGATGACATTATTCCTAAAAACTTTGGTAAAATTTGTATCATGTCTCGTGTTCCAAGCAAGAGTCAAACCCGCAGCCTACGATAGTTGGTCTGAAGAATTGAGTGCTAAGCAACGGAATTTAACAGACAAAATGAAACGAACTTATGGTTTTTATTTTTGTATGGAAAACAAATTACCTCCCATGGAGATCACGTCGAAATAAAGTTTATTTTGCTTACTCAAAATACTCAATAGCACTAATACATTTACAACAGTACTCAAATAGTCACTGTGATATCAGACTTGCATATCAAGAAATTATTTAACACACCATAACACCCTCCTACACATACATAATCAACCTGATCCTTAAGTTTACAATCAAGAGGTCAAACTTTCAACATTGACACTTTCAATATGAAATAAATGAAAGGTTTTAATAAACCTTATAAACCAAGATTTAAGGTTTAAATTTAATTGAACTACTAAGTTCATCGAATGCTAATTAATAGCAAAATACTCTCAACTCGATATCGATGTAGATCTGTGACGTAATAGCGGCCATTCAGAGCAAACTGCGTGGAGTACTAATATAAACAAATTATGCTAGAACATAAAAAGAGGTATATGACGTTTTAATAGAATACAATGATCATGTAAACAAAACCAGTAATTACGATAAATGTACTGGTTGATATAAGGACTAATTTGACACGACATTAATTGATTACGAAAAATTAATGTATCATTATATGTTAGTGATTACTAGAAATCACCTTTATTGATTTCTCCATTGGTAAGTTCCGCCGTTCTTCGATCCTGAGGTAATGACCAATCTTGAGGAATGATTCATGATAGGTCGTTCTAAGATCAAAGATTTTTTTTAAATCCATTCGGTTGTATATCGTGTGCACATTAACAAATAAGCAAACAAATCTCTCCTTTTTATAATAAATTTAAATTGGTTGACGTTATAGAAAGCATGGCTCTACCAGTTCGGAAAACCTTTGGAAGAAGATCTAGTAAAGAACTTCACAGGAGTAATTTTTAATTATATATAATAAATTATATATATTATATAATAAATCTTGTCCTCAGGGCTGTTTTTATTTCATAGCACTACGCTAAAGGAATCGAGGCGACATGAAGAAATTTTATTCCGTCAACAATTTCAGTTAGAATGAGTCTCACTTAACTAGCACAGCCCTAAATGGCTTCTTAGGCCATTTGTAATATTTTGTTTTGGAACACATTATTTATATTATTATAATATTCTCCAGCACTACTCTATAGAATAAACTGCGTCAACAACTCGTTGCTTTGACTAATCAGGAAATTTCACTTTTACTTTTAAATGGCTTAAGGCGTGTCAGCGATGCATCGCAGGAATCAGTTAGACATAATTTTATTGGTATTGTAACAAAAATTATTATTTCTTAATATTTGAAATCTTTAATTTAAAAATAATAATAATAGTCAAACTATTAATGACATAAATACAATATATACAGTTATACAATGATTCGCGACTAGACGCGAGATTGTTGCTAAAAAGCTAAATTTAACAAGTCAAACTTTATACCCCTAGCACAATTATATGACACGTATATTTAGTACATGTATATTTAGTTGAGTGTTTAAGTTGTTCATATATGTATATTAAGTTATTCTACATTACTTTACCTCGCTTAAGTTTTTATAATAATGCTGAGTGTAAGAACAATATAGTATTTACTTGACCAATGTTATCCAATAATATGTATAATGCAGTGGGTATAACTTTTAATAAATAAAATAAATATGACAATGAGATCTAAAGTTACCTTATAATCATGTTGATAAAGATGCACCTATGCACAAGTCAGCTGCGATTGTCCACTTATTATTTGTAGTGTTCGCTTTAAGGTCATTCATAAGTTCCAAACATACAATAGACGGTATTTTAACTTTGTACAAAATATACAGTATAAATTAATAAAGACCTAGTGTTACCTTACTCAGGTGTTTTAATTACAAAACTCTGATACCCCTAAGAAATAAAGTTTTATTTATTTATTATGTTATTAAAATAAATCCTATTATAATAAAATAAATGAGGTTTTATTTACATAAAAAAATAAATAACAGTATGTTATTACTTTTGCGTGCACGATTTAGTAGTCACCGCGCGTTGCCTTGAGTTTGGGTACAGAAGACATCAACGCGCGTGACACGTATATAACAATCTGTTGAAGTTAATTTTGTCATTTAAGGTTAGTGCTCTTTTTTAATACGGCAGGTTTTATACTATTTCTGATGTTTCAAACAAAAGATAACCTACTCAAAATTGATCATTTTTCGAGTATGAAAGTTAGTCCATAGAAAAAGTTGTTCGTATTCACGGGTAGATTCATCCCTGAAAATATTTCACTTAATTTAAAATTCACTCTGTGTATGTTTATGTATTAACGCGAGTACACAATAGTACGCGAGTGGCGAGAGATCAACACTTTCTAATTTAATACCACTTTGGATGGCGATGTAATATAGATAGTATTTCATAGATATCCCTCATAAGCTACTCGAACCCTGCTAGGATCGGAGACTGTTATGAATAATAATTTGTTCCAAAGCTTTATTTTTTTGTTTCATATGAATCACGCACGTATATCACCGCAAACTGCAATGCATGTAACGGTACTGCCACAAAACTCCAAGTCTAATAAATAAGACAACAAACGATGGGCACTCTGATAAACAACCGCAATGCGAGGAAAACCAAATGGCTCGGCATGTTTGTTACTTTACATATTCTTGAAATTCAATTTATACCTGAATTCCAAGTAAAGTATGATTCAAGAAGTTCTGCAGAATTTCGTGTATTAGACGTTTTTGAACACATATTTAAAATGTATACTGTATGGTATTGTTAGATTTTTACCTTAAAGTGAATATTACTATTTTATGTATATTTTACTGATAGTGAGCTTCATGGGGGTAAAACAAGGGAATATAAGGATAGATTATC
Organism: Marasmarcha lunaedactyla; assembly: GCA_923062675.1. Classification (NCBI taxonomy): domain Eukaryota; kingdom Metazoa; phylum Arthropoda; class Insecta; order Lepidoptera; family Pterophoridae; genus Marasmarcha; species Marasmarcha lunaedactyla. The sequence continues at coordinate 23,586,668 of OV281343.1, forward strand.
AATCATATTGTTCAATAATCATATTGTTAAAAAAAAATGGTTACATTACCTTTAGTCATCACAAGTAAATTTGAATAAACTGTAGCAAGATGCGATGTAACAGTATTTCCGAGTATTTCCAGGAACACAAAAACGCCGCTATATTTATTTAACAATACAACAGCTCAGATGACACACCATTCAAAAGATCACTCGCTTAAATTACATCGATTATTCACTAACAATAGTGTCGACAATTGCTTCGAATGTCACTGGCCATTGAACCAACTAAAAGCATTAACCCGATCTCAATATTAAGATTAATATCTCAAACAATACCTTACAAATGTCATATAATTTTAAAATCCGAATAAATTTACCCATGTCATCGATGACACAATTTAAAAAACGAACGCATTGAATTAGAAGAAGGTGAGATTTGAGATACAATACGTGCAAAAACATGCCAGTACAGTTACGCCCCCGCCACCGCCGAATTGTCGGCTGTTGACCGAAGGAGTAATGTACTCAAAATAAAAACAAAATACGAGCACGCAGGATTCTGCATAAGAATCAGGTCAAATAAACTATTCAACTTTAAAATCATGGATATAAAGGTCTAAGTTGAATAACCTGAAGTTATTTAATTTCGTTTTAAAGGGCGTGATAAGAGATATGTAAGTTTTTAAAGTGACATTGCTTGAGTGAGAGATATTTTATTTGGATGTTTTGACACTTAGTAAAGTTTTACATTATCAAGAGGTTTAGACAAAATTGAAAACATATTTTTTTTACATTATAACAACGAGCAAAGGTTTGTTTGGTTTTAACTAAAGAATAGACAAAAAAAATCATCATTAGAAACTACAGTACTCAGAAATGAGAGAGATTCAAATTCTCTGGGCATCTCCAGCATTAAATAGTGTTGGCAGGAATGGTTCCTAAAACTAGGTCATTAAAATGTAACACTTGAATGAAGCGTTATAATGCTTATCATACAAAGATTGTTAGTCATGAAATGAATTAAATGTTTTTTTGTTATCGATGTCGCAAGTGGAGCCCAGTTTACACTGCAAGACTACAACCATTACATTATATCGAATGCTTGTAAACAGTACACCATTTCATTGAGAGCTATCTTAGTGATAAGATGGGGTTACCAAGAACTTTAAACACTATCATATCAAGTTACATAACTATAGGAAATAGGTAGAGTCGACCACATATTATTTGGTTGACCGATTATATCGATTAAACTCAGACCAAAATATCGCCATGCTACTTCCGACCCTATTGTAGTTTTGATGAGATTTTGCGGTTTTCATAAATATTTGAAAGTTTTATAGTTTGGCAATTGATTTCGCAGTAATGGTTTTTTTTAGGAATTGACTGTCTGGATTTAGTATCCTACGTAGAAATTCTTAAATCGAGATAGTTGCCATTTGATGACCATCCGTCATGAAAAATTATGGCACCAAGTTAAGTGTAATTTAAAAGATCCCATAACTTTGAGAACTGTCTTAAAAAACATCTCTTTCGTACCAAACATTCAAATGCCACATGCATTTAACCTAGCCAGACTAAGGCTTTGTTATCACTGAAATTGTGTAAGGAAGCTCGGCGGAAAAATTCCACAAACTCCTTAATTTTTCTAATCACACCACCGAAAAGCTTCGCACAGTTTTGTTGGATAAGTAACCTTAAAAGCAATATTAATAAAGTTTTCTATCGGGCGCCTCCAGAGACTTCCTACGGTGAACTCAGGCGTTCTTCATTATAGATTTTGCTAAGCAAATATAGACTCAGACATAGTAAGTACAGATAAAGTGTTAATTCACTAAGCAAAATATTTAGCAGGAACGTCGTAAGTGACGTCTCCGAGTGCGGCCGGATAAATCTCTACATTCCTTTTATAATAAAAAATATTAGTAGATGCAATGTCAACTGTTTGTGAAAAAGTTATTTCAATATTTTCATCGACATTTAAAAGTACATACCTATCATCACTAGAAATAAGCATTTTGAAATGTAATTATGTAGTAAAATTGTAGTAAAATTATGTAGTCTAAGAGTACACAGGCATGTTTCGTATCTTAGTTGCCGCATAGGTTCATGGGTTTTTTATTGCGATTTATTTATTTTCCCATGACAGGTTTAAGGCGCGGGAATATTCTTATAAAACAACTCGTGTCTGTTCTACTTGGCAAGCGACTTTTGTTACAGTTTTTCTTATTGAAGGTAAATAAATTACATACAGGGTGTCCAATAACTATATCTTATGAAGGGAAGACGGCATCGAAAATATTGTTAATAGTACACATTTTGACTATAACTAAAAGATAAATTGTCTGTATGCAGCCCAATCTAGCTGCTCTATTAATGTTTTTCAATCTGTTTTCAATCAAATCAACCACATGTTATATTTTTTATGTTGTCATGGTTGATTATGTTAAAGTTCATAACTTTTCTTTTCTTTTTTTTTACAGTATGACCATTTTATTAAAAAAAAATTCAAATTAATTTCGAAAAATCGATTCTTTTATCTTAAATTCCCAAAATGTAAGTCATCATCCTGCATAATATTAATTATGTAAGAATGTGCAGTATATGGTTATTGGTAAAGTTTATTAATGATACACATACAACGAATGCAATATGGGGAAGTAATGGTGGCTTTAGTGATCGTGAAAACTGGGTTAACTAATCCATGAGTATATTTATTGTGTTAAAAATATAGGTCATCAAAACACAGTAAGTCACAGTAAGCTGCAGTCCTTTAAACTCGTATTAGTCAAGTATTAGTCATGTGTTTTCCCTCTCTTTTTAATTATTTTTGTATTTTTTTCTAGGTCATTCCTGTATTTAGTTCGAATCATCTTTAAAGCAATGATCTGGTTTAGGACGAGCTCTTTTTGTGGTAAATTATTATATATAAACATAATAGTGGAACGCCAATATGAGAATAAAGGTTAATAACTGAGTTTGAGAGTTTAATGGGAACGCAATTCTATAGACTAAGCTAGAAGATCTATTTTTGTAAATATTGTCCGATTCTGAAGCTTTTGCTGGAAGTCAACTATACTTTTTAGGATTATCTGCACCCATCTCCAGTGTCCTCCAGTTCCATGACGTTGACGTCAAGGTTTCTGCAGCATAATTATTTTGGAGCTTTACATTACCTTATACAACTTGATAGGAAATTTAACTACTTCAGATATACATGGGAGTTTTCGGATGAAATGGTTATAATTTGGTAAGTATACGTTGCTTCTGGATAACTTACATTGTAATGGCGAAAATTATTTAATATCGATGAAAGTTTAAGTAATAATTTGTACTAGTCTTAGAGATTATCAAAAACATTAAAACACAAATATTTCCTGTAAAATAACAATAAATAGAGATTATTAAATACTGTTAAATATTAAACATGTTCGCTTATAACTGAAGGATTTTTATGAAGTTTTAGAAACTAAATATGACGGCCTGTTTGGTGTGGAGGTAAGTACCCTTGCCTTCCATGCCACAGGTCCCGGGTTCGAATCCTGGTAGAGGCAGATAATTTATTATATTTGCTTTCTAGGCATGGATGTGTATGTATGTTTATTTAATTTTATTTCTAATACTTATACATGAAAAAAAAAATATCTATCTCTGCTTATATATTTCTTAAGTTTATTTATCCGTTATCTAGTATCCATAACACAAGTTCTTAATGATACTTAATTTGGGCTAGATAATGTGGTGTGATTGTTAGAAATATTATTATTATTATTATTAAATATTTTCCCATTGGTATTAATTCACTAACGATTCAAAATGATTTAGAGCAAGCAATCAGTCATATCATGTAATACGTCTTGTAATCTACCGCAATTTACTTAACATGTCATGCAGTTATCAATCCACTGAAGTTTCCTATATTTAGCAAATTTATTGCCTACTTACATTCAGAGTAATTGAGTTAAACGGGTTTATTCAAAATAAGTAGTGTAAGCATTTAGCAGAAATCATTTTGAAATTCTATGTGCATAAAATTGATTGGACATACGGTAATAAGGGCTGGCAAACATTTGACGCCGTCAGGCATTCGAATTTTGACGGGAGAAATATTTAAATTATTTGAATAATATTCAAATAAAAAATAAAATATGTGGCGAGTTTAAATATTTTTTTCTTATGCAATGAAGTTAATTTTTATACGTAACTTTACTAATAAAGTATGTAAATATAATTGACTGTATAGCTGAGTAAGGTGATGTCAAAAAATTGCATTCTGATTTAATATGTAAAATAAAAGACTTTTTGTTTCAAATCAAGCGAGTTGAATAATTAATACGATGTAGTTTGGCGCGTAAGCATGAATTTACGATTGTGGAACGCAATAAAGATTTGAGTTTGAATTTGAATAAGCGTATAAAGAATTAACAATTTTCTTGCTGTCCACCATCAACAACATGTTTTTGAGCGGAAACCAGGAAGATGTCAACCTATTAATATATAATAAATAGAAGCGATTCGTATGTTTATTGTAATCAAAACCTTCTGAAATTACTATAATGATCTTAATAAATTCACCGATCGATACCTACATTGTCTAAGGGGGTAGCTAAATTAATTTGCAACATCAAAATGGTAAAGAAAATGCATTAAGAAAAAAAATTACAAAGTGATCTACTTCATATTGATTTACAAGTGATCTACTACTATCCATTTTTATTTAGAATTCTGCAAGCTCCGCTTAATAGGAACTGAGCCTAATAATTATGTTTCCGTAACTAAGAACCATATGTGTATTCAATCAAATCAACCTTGTAATTTTTATTTATATAAATACCCATAAAAACGTGACGGCCAACAGCGTTGTCTGAGTTTCTTGTACGCGTTATTAAATTAGTATGTTATTAGTCGATGTCTGTTACGATCTTCGTGCTCGCATAAACGATATTAAACTATTGCTAAGTATATCTCGTATTGTGATATTTTTATTGCTGGCAACATTAAACAAATTTTGCCGCTAACTCTTTCATCAACAGATCTCCTTAATAATATAAAGTTTAATTCTATTGACATGTTTGACTGCAGAATAAATAAGTATAAAAATTTAATTTTTAACTTAAACTAATTTTTTTGTTAAGTCATGATTTTATTTGTGATTTAAATTTCATTAATTTTATTACTTATTCGGTGAATGTAATAATTAATTGTGGAAACTCGATTGATTTGGGATTAATTTTTTTTTAATTATTTATTTTAATTGTATTGTAATATTGTTTGTTACCTATATTTTATACATAAACTAAAATAAAAATAGTTTTATACGGAATTAATGTCTGTCAAAACTCTCCCTCAAAACTTCAAAAGAAGCTATCTTTGCATGTAACACAGTAATTCTTAAAATTTAAATGTCTAGTTTGTATGTATGGTATAACCGTGTTCTAGTTTAAATGTATTAGTTTTACATGGAATCTCTTTGGATAACTGATATGTTTTAATTTTATTAGGTTTATGTATACTGACTGCATGTTTCCTGAATAAACTAAATAAAATAACTTAGATAGGTAGACATTTATCAATTAGGAAAGGTACATTTTTCTATTGAACAAGCTGATCTCACCTCGTAATTCAATTTGAGTTTACCTTTTTTCGCTGGTCTAATTTTATTCAAAACATGTACATGTAATATGGTACTTATATGGAGTACTATATTGCAAATATCATCAGTTCCATACACATACATTCCTGTTTATTAATTTATCTTTCTGTTAATCACGTTTTGTAAAAATTTTTACTCATATTCTCTGTAGCCTGTAGGTTTATGTGAGGAAAGGAACAACAGCAACTCAACCTACCCCCAAATGTCAAATTTCTTCCATTTATATATATCGACCGAGTGGTGTAGTGGTAAGTAGCCCTGCCTCATACGCTGAAGGTCCCAGGTCGAGTCCTGGCCGGGGCATTCATTTGTGTGATGAACACAGATGTTTGTTCTCGGGTCATGCTCTGCTTACTTTGGGGCCCTACAGTTGGTGTGTTTGTCTGGGGATTTATTATTCTTATTTATTGACTCTAAGCGCTATGGCAAATTGGGCGCATTATTCCACCCACGACGTATATATTTGCGTTGAGCAATTTTAAACAAAAAATTACTTATAAAACTGTACGAAAAAAATGCATACGAATTCCGTTGTGTACTCCTTAAATTAAATAAAAACAAACATCGTATTGAATTGTCACATTTACGGGAAATATATTAATTTACTAAATATATATATTAATATAATAAATATTTCCAGTGATATCGGCTTTCGACAGTCCTTACAATTTTTCGAAAGTTTAAATATAATTACTCAAAAATAGATCAAACAGTGCCTATACTTTAAAAGTTAATAGAAATCTGATAGTTACTAAATTTAGGCTCATTTTATTTTAAAATAAAATCTTCTTATTTTTACTATTATACTAACCTATTATTTATACTAAGAAACAATACAAATAAAAACGAGGAAAATATACTTATTGATAATAGAATAAATTAAAACTTACAGTTTTTCCTCAAGTCGGGAGTCGGGTAGTTTGCACGACTGCTGGCTCTCGGCGTCGACGTCTTTGACCTGGAAATAATAGAATTATTTATATTTATATCATCTTTTATTTTTTTTGACGTTGGTTCAAATTGCAACTTTGTATTTATAATCAATATTTTTCTCAATACCTACAAATAAAGGGTTAATGTATATAAGAACATTGTTTAGAGCAAGTAAGATGAACATCAAATGGGACTGACATAGTTAATAGTCAATTAATTATGCGATAGATAGCGCTATTAAAAGCTGGCCCTATTTTTAAAAATTTATGTATATGGTATAAGAAAGGCAAATAACTACGTCATACAGCCTGGTCTGTCGTAAGTAATTATTCAGTATTATTTTGATATGTATTTAAATGTTAATGCACCGAATAGGCATATTGTGGTATTGTAGAAACTTCGTCTTGTATTTAACCTACCTATCTATACTATATTTTCGGAACAATTTTTCTTAGCGCCACGTTTCTTAGTAGGAACAATTTTTATCTTAATCTGATAGAGAAAAATCCCTCATTGCAATGAGACTGCTGCCAACGACGCGGAAAGTGAAGCATAGGAGTTTTTTAGGAGAACATTTAGACAATGGTTATATTTTGAGGCTTTTGGGGTTCGGAGCCTCGTAACACACACAACGTTTATCGTCAGCGATCCCTGCCCTGTGTACAAAGTGATTTAGGCGTTGTTTTCTACCTTTCGATATATTCCTCTCCGTTATGGTTTTTAATTTTTTTAAATTAATAATTTGTGAACATAGTTCTTTTTAAATATATAATAAATCTATCACAAAAAAATTGATTATAGTTGTTTTAAAAGTGGAGATTTTACAATAAGGCTGTTCTACAAAGCATACTGTTATAATGTGGTTTGTCGTTTTACTCAAGTATCACCACTTGTTTAGTTATTTCCTTTAGAATAAATGTTGCAAGTTGGATAGGTAACATTACTTATATTTATTAATTACTGACTTTTATTTTTAATTCCAGTGCCCGAAATTTCAGCGCTGCAGCAAGTAGTTGGCATTGGCAGGCTTAAGCTTATATATTTACAAAAGCTGTGAGTGCGTGACAAAAATGTACTGATTTTACACGCAATGAAGCGACGAAAGCGCGGTTTGACAAGATGGCGGCTGCCACACAAAGTTAAGTTGCATGTTTACAAGCACACGCACACATAGGGCCGCGCACTAATGAGTTGAACCATGTATAATTATATGTATAATAATCTGTGGTAAGAGGTAGACGATACCCGCTTTTTCTGTCTCATGAATCCTTAAATTAAAGTTCAAATAACCGATGGCCTAAAATAATTAATAATCACCTACCTAACGTTAAAAGAAAAACTATTGCACACATAAATTATTTCAAAGGTACAATCACCAAGTAAAGTAATCTCTTTTGACAAAACTTTAATCGAAATAGCTGCAAGGTAAAGTCTGTAAATGTCAGAATATTATTACAAGGGAAAATCCGCCTTGTTGTTTTATGACGTGCAAATAAACTACACCCGTAGATCAATAGACCACATTTTTGGCTGACTGTACACGTTTAGTCTTCCATCCTGCATCAGGCAATCGTGTTGGACTTATACTATTAAACAACCAAATCATTTAGTTTTTAATCCACGAGGGTGGATTGAAAAGTTCGCGGCCTAACATAGATAGCGTTGTCATATTATTATAAAAATACCCTCATATAAAACCTAGAAACTTTTGTCAGTCTCTGTGCAGTTTTTCTCTTTATTTTATTGAACATGAAGTGAGAGTAAGTTTCATTGATTTTGAAAATGGATAGTTTAGAGCACCGTTCCGTGATCAATACCTCCACAGGAAACACTTAACTCCAAAGCAGATTCATGAAGATATGGAGGCTACTGCTCCGTCGTATACAATGATAAAATACTGGACAGCTGAATTTCAACGTGGACAAGAGAGCATCAAAGATGACCCCCGCTCTGGACGGCCTTCTAGAGTTACGACTTCGGAAAACATCGAAAAAATATGTGATTTCATCATGGGAGACAGAAGATTGAATGATCTGAGATATTTCATTTCATATGAACGTACACAAAACATGATCGTTAACGAATTAGGGTTCCGGTCTGCAAGATGGGTTCCGCGGCTCCTTTCAGTTGAACAGAAACGAACTCGGCTCACGAGTTCTAGAGACTGTTTAGAGCTTCAAGCTGATCTAAACGAATTTTTTGGCAAGGTTTGTTACTATGTACGAAACATGGGTTCATCACTATACTCCTCCTAACGTAATCCAAACAATGGAAGAGACCTGGAACCTCCAACCCCCAAGAAAGCCAAGGTGTGTTTTTCAGTAAACGAGGTAATGGCATCGGTTTTCTGGGGTTCTAAGGGTGTCATCTTGGTTGATTACTTAGAAAGAGGTCAAACTATAATTTCTGCATACTACTGCAAACTATTACTTCGTTTACGTGAAGAAATAAAGTCTAAAAGACCAGGATTGTTGACCATAAAAATTTTTAGAAAATTTTGTTTCATCGGGACAATGCTCGTGTTCTCACATCTGCAGAATCGATGGCTCAGTAGTGAATTGTGGTTTCAAATTGCTTCCTCATCTCCCTTATTCACCTGACTTGGAACCTTCTGACTTCCACTTATTTCCAAAACTAAAAAACACTTAGGTGGAATGCTATTTTCTACCAATGAGGAGGTGAAAGTGGCCGTAGATGCCTTTTTTGAAGACCTTGACGAGACCTTCTATTTAAATGGTATCAAGGCTTTGGAGGACCGCTAGGAGGAGAGAATGTAGAAAAATAAATATAAAAAATTGCATAATTCCTGTGTTTTCTTATTTACGCCGCGAACTTTTTAATTCACCCCCGTATAATAGTCACCTCCAACTTAAGCTTTAAGATTATGTAGCGATAAAACATATTTCTGTCCAGCAATTTAGGACAAATTATGTAGTGTAAAGTAATTATTCAACGATAAGGAACGATTCGTTTAATCGCCAAGTTCGCGTGATCAACAGCAGCTATCTAATTGGTTTAACTGAGATACTTGATTACACTATTGTATAACAGCATTCAATGTACAACTAGGGGAAACGGAAAATTTAATGTTAAAAAAAAGTTTAATGATTCAATAGTATTTAAGGCTAAAAATGGTTCGAATCTTTGTTTTTAATAACTAGCTTAAACTTTTTCGTATGTTAACATATTATATACAACAGTGTATTCTACTTTGAAGTTTTTTTATGTAATAATGGGATTGACCTTTCCACGCAAAAAATCCCCAATTAAGGTAAAAGTGTTATAAATATAGCCAAATACAATATGTCTTGTGTGGCTTGATAGAAAAAGACAGCGGTATAATTAAAATTGATTCTTTACTTCAGATATCATGAATAATGAATAGAAAATAAAAAATTATAATATGTAAATATTTTTGTTTATTTTATTTTAGTTAACGGATGTAGTGTTTCTTATGTTAAGATCTCTGTCTGGGGGGGGTTCTACGATCCTTCCTATTTCAACCGCCATTATAACCACCTTTACGTGATTATGTTCCGGATACATGAAAGGAACGGCCAATGTAATTACTGGATCAAAGGTTATTCCAACTTAAGTCTATAGTACACGTCATACAACTTGGCGGATCTGAAGTAGCTGCGAGACGCTGCACAGAACACGGACGTGGGTGTATGCGGGGCGCGGGGCGCGGGCAGCAGACTTTCAACATGAACTGCAGCTTACTTCAGAGCCGCCATATTCAGTGACGCGCATAATACATTTGGCAATGCGTCATTATTCGATTATCAATAAATAACTATTCATATAATTTATCAATAACATTTAAGATTAACTATGTCTATTGACACGGATACCACTTACTACCAGATGGATCGCGTGTTTACTTGCCGGCAATCACAAAGTTAAAACAAAATATATCAAATATTTTTCATTCGTTCTATTTCAGCAGCAGGTTTTGATTGAGGTAAGCTACTAAATATAAAGGAATATACCTACAAATGTCATCTATACATTTCTATCAAGAACTACGCTTGTTAACTCTGTTTTCTAAGTTGAGACTCCGACAGTAATTCACGATATGTTAGTAAGCTTTAACAGCAATGCCCTAATTTACCAAATTTTAAAGCTTTCTCCTTAATAAGTCGCTCATGTGAACTAGATTATAAAACAATACTTTTATTTTAAATACATCGGAAACAAAAAGGCATAACATGAACTTAAAATTAAAACATATTAGTTACACAAAGACCAGTGAAGATACCATGTAAAACTAATACATTTGAACTAGAACACGGTTATAAGTACAACAATAAAAAAAATTACATTATTGACATGTAACATGAGAATAATTTTATTGCGGAATATTTTGTTATATACAATGGGTGTATATTCCAATTCAATAAAAATAACTATGTAGCTTGTCTATTTAACAGCTTAAACCAACATAAAGTCTTTCTTTTTAAATCGCATTCTTAATTTTTATTTCGGTTATATCTAGTTTTTCATTGATGTCCGTTTGATTCATGTTTGATTCATAGTTGTTGTTGGAAATATTAAATTTATGCCTTCACTTTGCTAGCGTATTTTTCCAACATTAAAAATTACCAGGGTTTTACCAACACTTCCACATATAACAATCATATTATTGTGAAGACCTTTTTGTTAAGTATAGTTTTTATTTTGAGAATGAACAAAAAAAAATATTTTGATTGTAACTTCCGTTGATTTTTCTGACGTCGACAAATTTCAAATCGCGTATTCGATAGATTTTCATAGACATCCCAATCATTGTTTGATCTATCGTTTAATAATTTAAAACTTTATTTTGTGTGATTTTTCAATGAAAAACAAAATTATTAATGTAAGAGAAAATAGTTTCTGTGCTAGGGGCGTCATAAATATACAGCTCTTTATATATGCAATCTCTAAGTTTGTTACTTATTTACTACAAAAAAGACTTACTTACTTTCCACCATAGAAAAAATTCCTTATGGGTATCAGATAACTTGTAGATTTCTCCACTAGCAAAACTGCGTCAAATGCATAGCAATAAATTACAATACCACAAATAAGTTCCTATTTCCATAGTAATCTATGCAAAATGTGTGTGCAAGCGCAACGTTTTATCCGTCTACAATTGAGGAAACTGCTCGCGGTTTATCATATTATCTATTTTGTACCATCCTTTTATTTGTATGGCAATTATGTATTTTAAGTATGCATGTTGTTATCCTACGTTTGAAGGCTTCTGATGGGTTGGGTGCTTTTTATCATTCGTCTAATTCTATGAGCTGATTCAGTGTCCCGAGCTGAACTGTCGTTGACATATTTAAATAACACTAACAACCGCATATCATTTCAAATAGTAAAAATAAATACGAAAGCTACTTATTACTACCCCTATGTGTATTCATTCAAGCCAGGAATTTGAGGCCTACGGTGTAGAAGGAAGCGCTACAGTCGAGCAGTTAGTAAACCTTGTACGTGTGTAAACGTCATATTTTTATAAAATAATGCATACATAATTTTAAAAACGCTCGCACAAGGTTACACAGGAGCTGTCATCGAAAAAATAAAGAGATAGAAATAGTTTATGTGTATGTTAATTCATTTAGCTTTTTAGTTAACTTGCACTATGAGAGCGGTATTGCAACACGGAGCAATGTTAGCAATACAAAGGTTTAGCAAGGACTTCGAGACATTACTTCACTTAGGTAAGTTATCTGTAATTAGTAAAGTGGCGGAACAATAATACTAGTATTTAAAAACTGAAACACTGTCAAAATTTGAGAATTTAGGTCATTTTTGAGGCTCTGTGTGATGAATATCTACCTGGGGACTAGGCTGACACTAGGGGACTTTAATCGAACCTAGCAAGGTGATTTCTGAATAACACCCGTGACCCAATGGCTGCGAATTTCCTCGTACAACGGATTTCGAATCCGACGTAATCTTGCCAGCTATGTGACAACGTTGTCCTCACATAGTTCTGTAGAAGGCACTTACCTCGCTGCTGCTTATTTTATGTCTATAGTTATTAACCTTATTATTATTATCAGTTTTAAATAATAAACTGTAGATTAAGTCAAGTATGTTTTGGCTTTATTTATTTCTCTACGTTACTTTACGTATGTTATGTAATATAAATAATTAATACTTATTATAAAAATAAAGTTGTAAAGCTACAACATTTTTAAGTTAAATCTTAGGTGTCATGAACAATCTATATAATTGAGGTGGAAGTTATTTGGACGTGAAGGGGTATGGGGTTTTGATGGGTTTCCACCGAGAGTTAACGAATTCGTGGCAAAAATGTTCAAATGCCATTCGCGCCTATTTTTGAACATAGTTAACGCGGAAGCAGGCCTCATTTAAAACGTTTTAACATGCAGGGCTACATGAGATCTGCAATATCAAGACATCAAGATATATTTCAATTCAATTTCAAAAAAACACACGAACTAAACATAAATTAACAAACATGGGAAGTCCTACAAAAAAAAAATATATTTAACCTAACCTAACCTAACATTGCTGTTATAAGCATTTTGTTTCTTCATAACTCTTTAAAATAACCAACTTTTAAGCTTCAATACGTGAGATCATTATTTTTTTAAACAGCATAAGAATATATCGTGCTTGATACAATTGACGCGTAACAAAACGTTTAAAAAAAGTGTGTGATCGTTATATTGCATCACAATGTTCGTTTTAATATCAGTACAATTATGATTCTATGTGACTGCCCTACATTCTACATATTATTATTACCATAACTTGGTGGAAATGTTTTATAAATACCTATTCAAAAATAAAACGATTGCTTATTGAATACTATTTTGTGTCAAAATGTCAAGCAAGTTAATTTTGATTAACACTGTGATAGTTCAATAGAATAGATTTTCGATATAGGCAAGTTTTTCGTGTACTAGTTTTGGAAATTTGAGTGTTATTATTAAAATCTCATTGAAATATTTTTTAGCGTTACAAATACATACGAAATAATATTTAAAATTAATATTATAGATACTATAATAATATATGTTACGTAACTATTTTCTTTCATATTTATCTATGGCGATGGGACCGACTCATAATTTTGTAATAAAAGTGATGAACGATGTAATATTGTAGATAGTATACCGCGAACAATGTCAGGTGTATATTGAATCTGACCGCAGAAATTCTTTACTATCTACAAAATTGGTAAAACGATTAGTTGGATTTGTGAGATAAATATATATTTGGAGAGAAATGTTACAAGAAATTCAATTAAATTTTCTAGGAATGATCGAGTTTGAGTTCTGTCCCGTAACTGTTTTATTAATTATAAATTTTTACAAGAGAAACGTATTTTTATATGAATAATGTAAATAAATAAAGATTTGTTAAAACTTTTTAATATTTATTACAACTTTTGGTCATCTGGCGCAAAGACAACGACGTTCTTAACGCATCAAACAACACTTTACCGGCGCCAAACTGTCTATTTTGACCACAGACCCAGTGACAGGTTATATCTATGAGTTCGAAACATAGCCGCTGCCTCTAAATGGGGTGTAAATGAGCAATCGAAAGAAAAACAATGGTATTCGTGCTGCAATACACAGTACCGTGAAACAGCGAGAGAAGGAAAACATTCAATATTATTTTTACACTGGGAAGTGTGTGATGTCAGTAAGGAATGGCTAGACTCAAACCACAGTGATTTGCGTAGTGCCATGAAAACGCCGCATCCTGGAGGCGTCATCGGCCCAATGGCTGAATTATTAAACAATAGCTATCAATGTTATTATGTTTCAGTTTCTGAAAGTTCCTAATGCAGTTGGTACTTATGCGCTTATTTTTTTCTATTTGTTGTTTCCAAACACATATGAAATAAATATTTTCTACGGCGTGTCCTAGTATTTCACATTCACAATAAATATAAATAATACTACTGGATGAATCAAATAAAATTAGTGAATATAAAATGAATTCGCTTAGTATTATTAATATTGATTTATAGAAGTGACAGTTTATTTTTAATTTAAATGTTTCAACAATGAACGTAAAGCCAGCTGCACCAGCTGTAACGCGTCACCCGAGAACGAGAGCGTACACCTGTTTTAACCAGACCTCTTGGAAGAGAGCTACACCCGGCTTAATACATTTATTTGTTTACTAAACTTATATTATCTGAGTAAGATACACATCGACGGTGAAGTGCCAATACCTTCAGTTACAGAAATTATGAATAAATTATTTGTAATGCACAACAGGTGTATGATGGTACTGTTTAGATAACACAACTTGAGCTAAGTTAGGTATTTATCAAAACCACCTATCGAATATTTCGTTGATTCAAAAAAAATCAACAAAAAATGAGATAGGAGATATTGGCACTTCACCGTCGACATGCAAATTTGTATAAGTTATTCATTCCTCGCATTGGTTCGTAAGCCGTTACAGTTTCTACTGCTTTGATAATTATATCAGATTGAAAAGTTAGAAGGAAATAAAATAAATATTTGATTGTTTATACGTTGGTTCAGTATTCCCGAAAATGAACTTGTATGGTTTACATGTTCTGATATTAGATATAATAGGTCTTTACCTATGAAACTGCCGTTTTGCCGTACTGGCCATTTCAAATGAAAATATTTTGTTTTTGACTGATAATTCTAATTTCAAATTAATTTTATTTGACAAACATGGAATTCTTTTTCTAAAATCGTCATTTGTTTAATAGTTAGGATCATCATCATCATGGATAAGTTAAAAATTCGAGTAATTATGGAGTATGAGTACCGTCGTGGCAGCAAAGCGGCACATGCGGCACGCAACATCAACGACGTTTACGGAGCGAACACTACAAACGAACGCACCACCCGTTTTTGGTTTACCCGCTTCCGTTCTGGAAATTTTGAACTGAAAAATGAACCGCGTGGTCGTCCGAAAACTTTGGTCGACAATGACGAATTTAAGGCAATTGTGGAAGCTGATGAAACTCAACCCACGGCTGAATTAGCAGCAGCTTTCGACGTTAGCATCAAAACAATATCGGTCCATTTGCGTCAAATTGGCAAGGTAAAAAAGCTTGACAAATGGGTACCCGACGAACTCAATGACCGCCAGCGCGAAGTACGCGTGGAGACGTGCCTTGCACTGCTGAGCAGGCATACAAATGAAGGAATTCTGAACCGCATTGTTACTTGTGACGAGAAATGAATCCTGTTTGACAATCGTAAGCGCTCAGCAAGTTGGTTGGACCCTGGTTCAGCACCCAAACAATGCCCTAAACGAAAACTTACCCCTAGAAAAGTGATGGTCACTGTTTGGTGGTCTAACGCGGGTGTAATTCATCACAGCTTCTTGCCAAACGGGACAAGCATTACTACAGATGTGTACTGTGAAGAACTGAACACAATGATGGAGAAGCTCGCACGTCTCCAACCAGCTTTGGTCAATCGTTCGGCTCCACTGCTCCTGCACGACAACGCGCGACCTCTTACTGCACAGCAGACGGTCTCCAAGCTACAAGAGTTGGGGTTGGAAGTTCTCCGTCATCCGCCGTACTCACCAGACCTTGCGCCTACAGACTTCTACTTTTTCCAGAATTTGGATAACTTCTTGGCGGGAAAAAAATTCAATACCCGAGAGGCAGTACAAAATGCCTTTGAAGAATTTGTTGCCTCCCGTCCAGCTGATTTCTTCAAGAAAGGCATCAATAAGCTACCAATGCGTTGGCAAAGATGCATTGATTGCATGGGTGATTATTTTGATTAATAGAAATAAAAAATATATAAAAAAATTACGCTTCATTTATTTCGTGAAAAACGGCAATTTCATAGGTAAAGACCTAATATTTAGGATAAACTCTACAGATAGGATCTCCTTAAAGGCTTTCAGCGTAAAACCCGGAAGCACTTTTACAGTTAACATTATACCATTTTAAAGTAGGACATTTTCTTACGTATTTCGTGTCAATGAACTGTGGAAGACGTTGCTGTAAACTGTTTAGTAAAACAAAATAATTATGAATTTCGATAGTTCGTTTACTCCACCTGACGGAACGAATTCAATCTTAAATTCATGTCAAGGACGGACTATGCAAATTTGTAAATGATCAAAATAAAAAATAATAGTATTTTATAAGCTCTATGACTTTGAACGATCGCCTTACAAACTTTGTTTTTAGGGTATGTATATTGTTGTAGTAGTAGATACATACTTTCGTAGTAGTAAGGCGACGGAGGTATACCGTGGTGTTATTTAGTGGGTCGAGTCCCACATAACCCAGCACTCCCCCTTGAGTGTCGGGTAATGAATGCACCTTTTTCACCTCGCTACAAAAAAAAGTAGATACATACTTAACAGTTTAAATTTACAGGAAAAATATTTTACACTAATATTTTATACCTAATTTTTCTGTATTTATATTGTGTGAATACCGATACGTATTAATAAAATAAGTAATAGTAAAAACAAGTTGCACGCACTTAAACATTTTTAAGGCTTTGATTGACCAAAGTTTTCAAATCTGGCGATCTAAACTGAATTTAAAAAATAAATTAACATATATGGATATATAGTTATTAACCAGATCATAATTATATTTATATATATGTGATAGTATTATCATTAATAAATTATTGTACATCATTTAATTGATATGGTTGATAACTTAAAATCAAAGTACCTAAAAAACTCAAGTTACATTTTATTCATCAAATCAAATATCCGATTGCAAGTCAGTTCCGACGGTTCATTGGGCACTTGTCGTTGGAAACCGCGGCCGGTTTCTAAATTCTCAAGTTCAAGTTAATCCCCGCCCAAACAGCGGACCAGAAAACATTCGTAATCCCCGGTGGCGAAAAGTTATTAGCGCGAAAGTTAGTCACAATGATTTGCAACTCACTTGACACAATAACGCCGCTTGCGCAGAACTAGATCTTGATTAGCGTGCACAAATTACAACCTCGATTGCAAACAATGCAGATTTAAGGAAATCTAATGAATAGCTAAAAGAATATGCTAAGTATAAACGTGATTAGTATACCAAGATCGAATTTATGATAACAGGTAGGAAGTGTGTGCTAGCGCGGTTATTCGAACAATTATTTCAACCATTGAGACGTGCGCTTGAGGCCGTGATGTAACAAACCATAATCCATGGAGGCAGCGAGTTGAAACGTCAGTTAATGTCACTTTTGGAGGGAAAGTGCGTGAACGCATCCGGACTACCTTCCTTGCGAGTTATTCGCTTCACGCTCAAGCTAAGTATTGCTAAGTAAAACTTAACTTCCCACGCCTTCTAATTAAAAACAATGCATACAATCTTGCTTACCTACGCTTATTAAAAATACATGTTTAAAATATAAAAATTGAATGTTTATGTTTAGATTTTGTAACAATGGATTTCCTTTTGTTTTAGTATTACGTTAATGTAACGTCGTCTAATACTTATTATGAGATAGTTGCGGTGTATAGGAATTGTGGTAAATTCATATTTCAGAATTTCAATTGAGGAATGAAGATATATTGAGGGCGATTTATAACTGCGTAAAGTGACTCTTCTTGATTATTTCAGATTAACTGACTCCAAATTACTTCTTAGATAATTAACTTAAGAAACCAACGCACCTTCACGTACTTCTTAATTTCAGACATAATCTCGAAATAAGCCACGAATATAACTAACTTTAAAAAAAAGTATTGCAATTGTATAAAAATCAGTAAATAAACAAAATACTCAGAAAATATATAAAGTCGCGTACAAATACCTATGAATCTTAATTCGAACCTGGGCCTTCTAGTATTTGGGGTAGGCATCATTTCCACGTGCACTACTATACCATGAAGAACTTCTTCGTTATTATCATTCATATATCTACGGATTCAAGTCCTATTCAGGCTGAAGTCTATAAAGTATACATAAGCCCATCTCAACAAAATTGTCAAATTAAAAGCGACTTTGTTGTAGACTACACAATGATGAAATCGAAAAAAAAAAATGAAAGGCTAGCTGTTTAGTTGAATGACTAACTCAACCACCCGCCTGCAACATGTACAAAACGCTTTTTATTTGACCATTTAGATGAAATATGTCTAATTGTGCTTATAGATTTTAGCTTCAGATAGTTAAAACCCTGTTTAAATGTCTACTGTCTAAATGTGAAGAGTGTCAAACAATCGCAATTATCACCAGGGACTGACATTCGAATTAAGCTAGGTTATATATTTAGACAGTGTAAAGATAAACAAGTATTTAAAATTTTTTTTAGTAAGACCGTATGTGTCCGCAATACTTCTCAATAATTTGTGACACATCATAAACGGTGATCAACTTATAAAAGCAAAACAAGAGCGACTGACTATTTGCTAGCGGGCAATTCAAACCACTGAACATAACTTGAGAATTTAGTACACAGATGGTTAACATGACACAAACATTCGCACAGAAAATATATTTGGAAATTCAATACGAACAGGACATGAAAGTTTCTATAAAACTTGGCAAGTTTTGTCTTCGTACACAAATTGCGAAGAAAAGCTAAATGCAAACTTGTGAATAATTTAAGCTCTTTTCAAAACAAAACTCTTCCACGACACACGCATTCACGTGACTCGAAGTGTGACTGTAAAGCCGACAAACATGCACAAAGGCACAGATGATCCGGGCTACATAATTACTATAATTGTACACACACACAGCATGAATAAATCAAGAGATCGCGTGACAGAATTGCTAACAACTCATCTTCCCTTTAGCGATCGACATAAAATATCGACCGGCATAATGTAAACATGTGCTTCTGTTTACGCACTTGAGTAATTGCCGCTTAGATTATACAGGTCTCGTGGCATGTAAGCTCTGCCTCAAATAACAGAGTTTGATTCATGGTACATGGTGTAAAAACGTACTGCTAAGCAGGTGAAAGTGTTGCTGAAACTGTACAACTTAAAGTGTGCAAAATTAAACAACTTTTCATAAGAAATATGTGATATAGATATGACAAGCAGCACCGAAAACGACCGCATAATCTCAAAAATTATTTTACCATTATCAAGCTAGATTATCCAGGATTAATATAGGCCATGGTTACACCGGAATTCCCATGGGATCGGGAGCTACGCGGGTAATTCCGCAGGAATCTTTTAGAGTGTTATAAACACTGGGGCCGTAGCCAAGTTGCAATCTGTGATCGTTAACACTAAAGAAAACGCGTAAACCGTATGGAGCGTATCACATGACTATCATTGTATCAAGTGATGCTGTCACACGGACTTCATACTGATAACTATATTTTTGAAATCTGTTAGACACAATCAAACATTTTCTCACGTCACTTATATCAGTCATTAATGGTCTTAATAATGTTGGTATTTGTTACTGAACTGTTGATGGAACAACTGTGTAAAAGGAAATAAGCAATACGCTTTCGTAAGAATTAACACAATATCGTAAGAATAAAGGCGTACTTCAAAAAGTATATTGTACATTGTAAACTGAAAAATTGTCAGTAATATCATAAATACTTCAACAATGAGCGAAAAGTTATAGTGATTGCCACGAAGACGCTACTTTTCGGTCCATTAAGCGCAGAGTACGACCTCGGCGAAATCAGTATTGGCGAGCGTCATCTTCGATACCACTCACTATAATTGGTAGACTGCTGAAAATAATCACAAAGTGGGCATTCCTAATGCCGTTTTAATAACAAATAATCAAATTATATAACCACACCAATACGATGGAATGAAATAAATATCCTTGAAGAGTTTATTGTACTTTTCACACCCAGTGAGATTAATGAAATCAGTTATACCAGAACTGGAATTGTATTAATAATTAATACAATTCCAATAAATGCAACATACTTGACTTCCGTATTCTGGATAAAAATATGTTGAAAAAATACTTACAGCACGGACTCCGAAATAATTATGATGCCTTTTTTATTTTCCATCTGTTGAAATCTGCATAGGTTTTAAAGTACAAATTGGTTGACTGTACAGGAAGAATATTACTATAAAATATGCACTTATCTTCCCCTTTAATATTCTTCGGAGTGAAATAACTGTCATCGCCAGACATTTTTCTTGAATTTAAAAGACTTTAGCGCTGAATTCACAAAAAAGGATCTGAAGATAGCGCCAATTTTTTTTATAGATTTGAATAGAACTACTGAGGCAAGAACAGAGCCTTACAGGCTCGTTTTCTTTTGTAAAATATATCAAGTACATGACTTCAAATTTAGAACAGATTGTTGATGAATTGCCCGTAGCTGTGATATGGATTGCTTTGACGTTACAAATTCAAATTTAGTGCAATATTATATTATGCGTCGAGGGCGCCTAAAGGCTTGTGATGTTCTT
Organism: Marasmarcha lunaedactyla; assembly: GCA_923062675.1. Classification (NCBI taxonomy): domain Eukaryota; kingdom Metazoa; phylum Arthropoda; class Insecta; order Lepidoptera; family Pterophoridae; genus Marasmarcha; species Marasmarcha lunaedactyla. Next base: position 23,607,597 of record OV281343.1, read on the forward strand.
TATTAAACGGAGTTTGCATGACATAATATAATAGAGCATAATCATGCAGGTGGTGTGAAAAATACCTCAAACTTGTGATTTCAAATTTAGAACCTTTTTTATTGGATAGCTCGTATCTGTGATAATTATTTTTATCTTTTATTATATATGAATTGCTTTAAACTGAGTTCGTCTGACTCATATTATTTTACAACGTTGTTTGCACTCTGTGTAATAAAATTATACGAGTATTCAAATGCCTAATTAAACTTCAACACAGCGGACATACAGAAATGCACCGGAAATTAAGATGTTTTCTGGGGTATGCGGAAGTGGAACACCGCAAATGAATTCTAGCTTGTATCACGCGAATACATGAAAGTTTTAAAATATACACTTACTTACACTTACTTCAATTACAGATACTTTCTTGTTAGCTTAGTCACTTAGTTATGTGGTATTTCTCTTTATTCCCAAACATGCAATTTTGCACAATTTTTGATACACCGAAGTATACACGAAAACCTCATGTAAATACAAACTATCGATCCAGTACTGAACAGTTAAGCCTCTGATATAAGATAGTGGGTTACTACTATTAACACTTCGTGACCATGAATTGATAAATAATTATATCAAAAACTCAATCCATTTTAAACAGACTCTTCAAACGACATTCGTTAATCTTTGAAGAAGTATTCGCTACACATGTTACCTATGCCCAATGAAGCCTTGCCTACAACCACTTAATGCATTTGTTTAGTATTTAATTCAAATCAAAATGTTCATTAAATAAAGGTGCTTAAATCTATAAAATCATTCTGTACCTATATCCTAGGACAAAGTGAATCAGCGAATAGCTTGTGCATTATACTGGTTAAGTTTTAAGTCCTATACAAACTACATTTTGGTCTTTTAATACTGTATGAAGAGGAAATATACTTCAATAATATTTTATTTGGTTTCGTTATTTCCATTCTACCTTATCCTTGTTGTCGTATCTTGTCCAGCTTTTTAAAGATAAGTTTTTTTAATGTACCTTGTTAATTTCAATCTCACCGCTGTGTGTCAAACTACTTTTAAATGTAGATCACCTTTGTGCAACCACAGAGGGCTCAAAGCATTATTTATTTGCTTTTTTATTTATTTATTTATTCATTAAGGATCGCCGACAGATGATACACAAAATAAACAAAAATTAAAGGTGTTTTTTTCAATCGTTCTTAGTGTACCCCCAATTATAGGCCACCACAGCTAACACCAATAACAAAGTACTAAGTAGACAGATTTACATAAACTCAGCTCTACTGTGGTAGAGTCATGTTTTATTTGACATCATTAAGAATAAGTATATGTCAATGTTGAGAAATAAATATTTCATTTCATGTATTTCATTTCATGTATTTCATTTCATTTATTTTATTTCATTTAAACGTATTGATTACCATCGGGTTCTTCTATAGAGAGATTCCTTCAACTGACCGAAACTTTTTTCCGAACGAAATAGAGTTGTGCACAATCCGTATGCATATCGCCAAAGTTAATAAAATAACATGGACATTACATTTAAAATGAAGAATTACAGATATAACCTGTAACGGATAGAAAAGCTTTATTTCATGCTTAAGTGAATTTGTTCCTAAAATTAGCGTACATTCTTCGAAGTTATGATGTTACCACGCACAACTGCGTATATCAAGTACATTGTCTTAAGAGTATTAAAATATTCAATAAGAAAGGACTTTGGCTGACAACAAAGATTTAAAAAACTTGAATATTATTTAAATTACAAAAACACAAGGAAAAGCAATTTACACCTGCCTCAACACCTAAGGATACTTACCTAGAGTCTTATACACGACATAATTAGGTAATTTAAGGCTTATTATACATAAATAATAATACTGCTTATTCCTTTAAGGGACGATTTCCAACTGTCAGATAAATTTATATCTGGAGAATAACTTTGACACTTGACAAAGACTTTCCATATTTAAATTCTCAAAATTTTTCTACTTATAAAAGTTACCTGTGTTTTAAAATGTCAGCCCTAAAACCAATCAAAAAGTTTCCTTAATTGGACCTATACTTACAATATCACCGGTTCGTTACACCCACGGTAGATTCAACATTCAAATTCTAAGCCACAAATTTTAATGTCTCATCTCGGGTCTTGAACCGACAAAGTCACGATATTTTGCTAATAAGGACTTATTTCATTGTTTACGTGCTTCAAATAGGCAAAGTTCATGTTAAACTTAAGGAATCCTACAGTTTAAACGCTCTAGAATCTTTAAATTTGCATATTGGAGCTATCTTCAACTATTAGGTACTCTAATATGCTAAATTAATGACTTTAGATAAGTATAGGTATTACAAGGATACCTAGAACTTTGAATGCAGCGGTTTACTGGCCTGATGACGTGTCCTGCCAGTAATGTGGAAAGATTCTGTGTAAACTTTAAATCTTCATAATTTTAATAAATAATCTAAAAGAAATAGGAAAACATTTCAAAATTTGTCCTTTGTAGTATAAAATGGCTACCTAAAAAAAAAATTAATTATTATTATCACTCGTGCTTACGTTGTCGCGTACGAGTTACGGATAAATTGATGTGGTCGTAAAAAGGCTTAGATACTTTTAGCTACGTACTGCAATGCAGACCAAGACCCGAACGCGATAAAAGGCTATACTAAGAATATAATTAAGTAAAATAATCAAATACTTTTCGCACCTCATTCCTGAAAACTAGCTTCCCACCTAAACAAACAGATGTCTCTTACTTCTTATTATAATCATTTTGAAACTAAAAATAAAAAGGAGCCTTTGTTTATTTGAATGATTTATCCTACTACTTTAATATCTACATTTAAATAGATTGTTTTGTATACTTAATAAATAAGTAATAAATAATAATTAGTTATATTTACACTACAAATACGGTACAGCTTCTTCTTCTTCTTTGAGTGCCTCTCCATTATTGAAGGTTGGCAGTCAAGCTTCTGAACCTGTCTCTGAACGGTAGAGCTTCATTGTTTTAAAATATTCCATAATATTGTGTAGAATTGATATTTTGGATTACATAAACATACATCGTTTCGTGTTTCATTTTATTCAGAGAGGAAGATTGAGAAAAGTACAGACAATATTTAAATTGTTCCATCATACCTATGTGTAATGGGTATAGCTATGCCGTTTATTAGAAAAATGTTGACACTTATGCTAGAACGTGCTTTTTTTATTTTCAGTTTGGGTCTGAGCACCCATTTTCTTTTAAAAATTGGTTTTCATAACAAAATCTGTCTAAAATGCATACAGGTTTTTTTAGGTTATAGTTTCTGCAAACTTGAGCGCAATAAATGCAAAAGCTTAATACCCAACTAATATTAAAAATAAATTTTTTTTTTGTTTGTGTGTTTGTTAGTCAATTGCGCTTATAGCTACGTTATCTTAGAATTATTATAACTACCTATTTTTAATCAAATTTTACAAATTCAAATAATCTTCTCAAAGCCAAATCTTTACTAAACTACCATTGAAAACATGACATGGTTTTCTTGAAAAAAACTGTTGCCGAACTTACATCTCTTTACGTTCTTTTCTTCAATTTTAGTTAGGATATAATACTTAGATTAAATATTACATAAATAAATATTGTTCTACCAAATCAAACGATTTCTTTTTAAATCAGATTCTGTGGTAACTTTCTTTAATTTATTTGCATTATTTTTTTCAATAACATTTTTTACAATTTCTGGAATGTACGCGCTGGGGATGCAGCAGGCATTTACTGTCTGAGTATAAGACGGGCTTTTACCCATACCGCCGTATTCAGAGGCGATCTTGCTAAACAAATGTAGACTTAGATTCGGTACAGATGGGTTTGCTTAGCATAATCTATATTATAGATAGACTGACATTTACCGATTCTTTCAGGAGTATTTCCAAAGTCAAGTTCAAGATCTAGGTAATACGTATTTATATTTATAGAGATAAATGTAGGCGTTTATTGGATGTACCGTCATGAATCCGTTATGCAAGGACGTGGGCTGTAATGCGCCGACGCCGGTCGACACACCTTCACCATATGAATTTACAAGTACCTTCGAATTGTAATTATTGGTTACAGCGAAACTCGAGTTCGTTCACGTTTGTTTACGATGTGCATTGTTAATTATATTAATGTGAGGATTTAAATGTTTATACAGATGAATAACTGAGAAGGCTTAGGAAGTACAGTCGCGGAACTCGGTGAAGACTCGGGCTAAGGCAACAATCGCTTGCGCGTTGTTCGGTCTCATAAACGGTCTCTTATATCTTCCTAGACGGCCGAGTAGCGTAGTGGTCAGTAGCCCTGTCTCATACGCCGGAGGTCCCAGGTTCGAGTCCTGGCCGGGGCATTTATATGTGTGATGAACACAGATGTTTGTTCTCGGGTCATGGTTGTTGATATTTATATATGTATGTTTATTCCTGGTTCCCCCCCAGTTCGCTGTATGGTCATCCATAACACAAGCCCGCGCTTACTTTGGGGCCACACAGTTGGTGTGTTTGTCTGGGGATTATTATTATTATTACTATTATTATTATATGCGCTCCGCATACTAAGGGGCAACAACACTGCAGAGGATTTGGGTGCGAATTGGAGCCTGTACCAACTTCTCCGACTGTACCAGCTAAAGTAAAATGTTTAAGGCCTAAGTTTTATGAAAACAAACATCGTAATGTATATATATAGAGTGACGTTGTAACTTTATTCTCTAGTTCTTCTTTACGTTAAAACGAAGATTCAGAAAATACCTAAACATCGGAAAGCCATTATCAACCGGAAAATGTAAATACAAGATTTCCCGCTTTTACCTAATATTTCGATGATTGCACGTAATTACACTCATCATAACTGGGTTTATGATCTCTGGTCAATGGACGAAGCGTGTGCTGACTACATGTAGGTAGATATAAACTAAAATAATTTACTGTTACTGTTAATGTCGTTTATTTTTCGTCACTGAGAATACTAACTAGTTCATTCCTTCCTATATTCAAGACACGTCATAGTAGGTACATGACCTACGTAGGATAGTAGGCCTACCTACCTACCTAGCTTTAATAACAATGTGACAATGCTGAAGGGACAATTTGACAAAAAGTCCAACTGCCAGGGTTCGATTCTGTTGATTGCTAGAAGTACCAATGAGTTTTTATAAGTTAAGTAAATAAAGCCGACTACTCTAGCTAAGAAAGGTGTGTGTAAGTTTACCAACCCGCAGTAGGCCAGCGTGGTTGGCTAGAAATTGCCTGAAACCATCCCCTCATTCGGGTTAGGCTGATGTCCGGTCATTGGAATAATAAAATTTAGGCTGTCGTGACGGACTGTTGGTGTTGTGTACGTCTGGTAGGCAACTTATTAAACTTTTTACCTAACTTGACAGTTACGTTACAAAGTAGTCTCTGTTGGACATTTAGTCTGGAGTTAATGAAAGGATCCAAGGAAAACTGTTTAAACTGTTTTATTATCACTTCTTATGCTTTTTATTTGGTTTGCTTTATTATGGAGCTTTTTACAAAAGTAATGTGCTTAGCCAGTCTAGTACTTACAGTATTATAACATTATAGTCCTTTTCTGAAACCAGTTTATTAAAAATGTAAAAAGAAAAAGACGTCTTTCTTTAACTATGGCCGTTTTTTGACTAAATTAATATTTGCCTAAACAATGTACTAATGTGACAAAAATGAGATCGATATCAATTTAACAATACCAAAGCCAATACAAAAATACTCCAGGAGCCACTTTGTATCTTAGAACAATCGTACATTTTAATATGTTTAATAATCCAAATATTTTACTGTATTATTATTTATACGGGCATGACACAATGGTCGTTAATTGCAAATAACTTGGTCAAATATTTGGTATAATTTTCCGGAATCGTGAGAACTCAGAGTAAGTTATTTAAATCTTTTACGATGAATGAGATTATAATTGTATTGTTTTATGTATTTATATCAATATCAGGCCACTCAGAGAGTTATCTGAAAAAAAGGTTTTATATGCGGAACAAATATACATATTTATTCCAAATTAAAATTACCCTCAAAATTTTTTTTACTATTTATATTATATCTTAGAAAATCTGTGTCAGGAACATTTACGTGCAATTATTTTTTACGGATTTAAATCCATCTTGCGACCTGAAGAATCTTTAATCGACTTCAATTTCCTTTTATGATCAAGGTGCAGTCTAAAGCAATTGTGTACCGCTGGTATAACGAGTTTAACTGCGGTCGCTTAAATTAGAAGGATAAAGACAGATGTGGTTGTCCTGCTGTTATGGAAAACGTGCACAAAAAAACAAGTCAAAAATTTGATTCAACAACACCGGGGAATCACTCCGAGGAGATTCAGCACAATCTGCAAGTTGGAACGGGAACTGTTCATGCTATTCTACACAACCCCCTTTGTGTAAGGAGGATTGTGTCGCAGGGCGCCCCACAACCTCACCGAGGCTCAGAAGCATTAATGGTGCTATGATACGATTGATAAATTCAAAGCATTTGCTTCTCGCCGTGTTTTCGATATCATGACAGTAACGAATCTTGGATTTGTTAATATGATTCAGAAACAAAGCGCCAGTATCAACAGTATGGCTGTTTCAAACCGAACCAACGCCTACGAAAGTGAAACAATCGAGAAGTGCTGGAAGAATTTTATCGCTGGGGTATTTAGTATCAATTCCCTTAAATAACCAAAGAAGCATCAATGCAGAGTGTTACACAAATGCTTGCCAGACAGACAAGCGACCAAACACGGGATCCCAAAGGCTTTTACTCGACGACGACAACGCGCACGCGCACTCCGCGACCAAGACGAGGGACTTCCTAAACACCACGCTGGTAAAAATGTTTAGTCACGCGCCTTACTTGCCTCATTTGACAGCGTGTGATTTCTTGTGCCCTAAAATTAAAAATCATCTCAAGAAAAACAGTCTCATCGCCAGAAGATGCGCTCACTGCATTCGAGAAGGCCGTTGAGGAAGTATCTGCTGCAGACTGCGAAATGTGCTTTGAAAATTGGTTCAGATGCATGAAACTTAACTTAAAAGGTATAATTAAAAAAATGTTACCTATCGAATATTTTTATTATTTTTCTGAAAACTCTCTGACTCCGACATATACAGCCATTTGAGAAACTCAGAATAATTAATAGTTAATATAACAGAGGCATAGGTAAATAACGTAGTCAGTAGACATTCAGGCCCATACCCATTATAAATATGGAACAATTAGCATGCCACAAATATGATAATTTAGTACTTAATTATTTCAATTATCCGGAATCAGAAACTAATTCTTTAAAATAGGGGACAATATATTTTACTATAAATTTATTTATAATATATATAATTTATAAAAGATAAGAAATTTAACAACTTTCAATCCAGGGCTACTGCTCTGAGGCAGCTGGAATTTTAGAACGCGGCCATGTCTAGACAATCTAATATACGATACGGCCATAAAGTAGGTTTTGTAACGATCTGACAAGAAACTTTATTCATAATTATCGGTGTTAAAGCCTCCAAGATTCCAATTTCGGGCAGGATATAAACTAGTAGTCTGTGGTCTACCACCACCACAGACACCATAAAACCGTCGAATAAGATACTTTTTACTTCCTTTATTACGAGCCAACGAGGGCGCAACCAACCTGATAATAATCAGCATGAGTGCCTATTTATTATCTTTATTAATCTTAAGCGTTAATTTTTTTAATTTTCTATTGCAAATATATTGGAATAATTATTAGTAATGCGTAGGCGTAAGTTGGAATGGACTTTGTGCTCGTAAATATACCGGCTCAGTGTTGGACACGATCAAGTTTACATGGATAATTGACGACCGAGTGGTGTAGTGGTAAGTAGCCTTGCCTCATACGCCGAAGGTCCCAGGTTCGAGTCCTGGCCGGGGCATCCATTTGTGTGATGAAAACAGATGTTTGTTCTCGGGTCATGGTTGTGTGTATTTATATATTTATGTTTGTTCTAGGTTCCCCCCAGTTCGCTGTATGGTCATCCATAACACAAGCTCTGCTTACTTTGGGGCCAAACAGTTGGTGTGTTTGTCTGGGGATTTATTATTATTATTATTATATGGCGGTTAAATAGGAATGACCACCGCAGAATAAGATCTTAACAGAATAAACAAGTCAGGCAATGTCTAACTATAAACTATGTTTGCTCTAATGACCCTGCAAAAAATGTATCTGCCCATAATATCTATTTAATTGGACTATGTTTTTTCTCTCAAATCTTAAAAGCGCACGATTCATTCCTTATTCTTTCCGATGTAACTCTAGTCATATAATTAAAGTACCATCTTTGTTATATTACGCATATTATTCTGGATAATCATCTTCTTACAATATTATTTCAAAGTTACCTCTCACGTTCTGCACGTTTTCAAATAGGTAGGTTCCATTTAAAAACATACTCTTAACGCGACATTTGAATTCATATGTTATTGATGGAGCGAAATTCGATCAATGAAAACATTCAGATATGTTTCTCGATTTATCATCATGTTCTTATGACGTGTATAGTGCTACGTTAATTTGTAAGAGCGTTTCATTTCTTATTGTTTTCCAAACTATGGGGTAAATAGAGATTTTGTCCCCGAACGGAGGAACATACAGTAATATTTGTCATTTATTTTTACTCGAGTTGAAAATAATTGCTATGGAACACTATTGATCCAATACTGATCCAGGAAGCTATCACGAATAAGTTGGCACTAACATTGAAAAAACGACAATTTAATAACTTAACCATCATCCAAAAGTTGCACAAAACATGAAAGGTTTTAATTTTGAACTTGTGACAAAAACGTTAAAAATGTTCATAGCTCGGTGAACATTCTTAGATCTCTGCTTAGCGTCCGAGACAGTATTCAAGGTTCTAAGATTTTGTATTCCATAGTTAATTATTTATAATAGCTATAATAACATCTTGCAACTAATTTGGTTGGAAAAATAATAGTTGGCAGCCGTTGCAGTTTATCTGACCCCGGACAAATTATAATAAGTAATTAATCATCTTTGAAACTAAGTGTAACGACGACTATGAGTTGGCTGGTTGTCCAAGCTAAAGCAATAAAGTGTACTGGGTGCCTATGATATTTGTATAACTTAATTAATTAATAATATAATAATAAATCCCCAAACAAACAGACCAACTGTATGACACCAAAGTAAGCAGAGCTTGTGTTGTGGATGACCATACAGCGAACTTGGGGGGAACACAGAATAAACATACATACATAAATACAAACAACCAAGTCACGAAACAGGCATTTGTGTTCATCACACAAATTAATGTCACGACCAGGACTCGAATCTGGGACCTCCGGCGAGGCAGGGCTACTACCTCGTACGCTAATCGGCCCTCAAAATTATTAGTTAACTCTTCAAAATTATTTAAAAAAATTATAAAAATATTTTTCTAAGTCTAAAACATACCTTGTACTTCATTTCGGAATAAATAGTCGTCCTTACAATAAACACAATTCACAATTAATTTTAAAAAATCAAATAAGTATAGTTTAAACAGAGAATAAGTATTTACGTTAAAATAAAAAAAAAATTAAAAAAAACTATGGACGTAAAATTCGAAGCGCGTTCGAAATTCGCGCTATCCGTGAGAGACAAGCCGCATGCGCTCAGGGTTTGCGCGGCAATGGCTGAGTTTCAGCGGACGCAATAGTTTTGCTTCCCCGCCATCGCTGCCGGTGCAATGGACAGAAAACAACAATGACGAGTCAGAGAGAACTGTCCAACTTCCTATAGGCTTAGATTAGGTAGCTAAACGCGAAGGTGAAGGACGAAGGCCGCTAAACCAAGGTGAGGTGCAATAGAAATTACGCGTAAGATGGTGAAAATGTTATTGTCTTTGTTAGATTTTTTTCTTTTTTGGGGTAGGCTGTATCATTGCTTTATAGGCACGCTTGCAGATTGTTACTAAAGTTCTCATTTGAAATAAATGGTCAAAACTAAATTGAGAAATGATTGCAGTTTGGATTCAAAAGATTGACTGAAATGTATACCGCGATGTGAGGTTAAAGAAAAAGATATAAATGGGTAGGTACCATTTTTACTACGAGTATAAAAAGGTATAGTGTCTCATCGATAGATCTCTTATAAGTTTATTTGAAAACAGCTTACACATTGTATTAACGAATATTAGAATCGCAAAATTAAAATTACCTATATACTTTCACCCGTAAATTTTTCAACAGATCATAGATTTTGCGTTTACGTAGAAACTTTATCATAAACAGGGAAAAGGAGATAAAGGAAAAGGTACCTTTCGTCCAGCGAAAAACAACTGTTCCCAGGGGTGATGCGAGCAAAACATAATAACTAGCGTAAATTTTCAGGATGTAATTACAGTAATTTTCAATTATCTGTTTTTCTATTTTTTTAAATTCGAATACTAATTTAAAAAAATAATTTATAGGTACCTAAATGTATTGTCAGAGTGAAGTATTTTAAACGAAAAAAAATCTACTGCAGCCAACAAAATGTACCTACCTACACAATTTCAAAGAGAAATGTCTACAATCGTAATAAATATTTGCATATTGCACAAATGTTTATACGTTGTAAAAAATGCAATCGCATAACATGTTCCAAAAGGAGACTTCTACATAATTATCAGTGCTCTAATGGACACGTAGCTTTAGTGTTAAACCGAGTCCAAGAAAAAGCTCTTTATTCCAAAGGCGTGCTCATACCATTAAAACTCAATTACAAGCCAACAAGACGACTGTTAAACGTGACGTCATTTATTTTAGATACTTACAGAAGCACTAATTTTATTTATTTTGGTATTTAATGCCAGCATTTATTGAACTGATGAAATCTCCTAAGTATTTAGTGGCCCGTATAATTTTTTATGTTTTATGTACAAGTACAACCCCAAAGGACACTGTTCGTACTTTTTCCTAATTACGTAGATATATAAATGCATTCGTGCAGGTAAAGTAACGGGGTAGTAATGTGCCGTCAAACGCAATTTCATATGTAAGAAAATTGTACATTTGAATTGGGGGGAGGGAGACTTGCAGAGCTAACAGATGCAGATAAGAAAAATGTTGTATAGGCATAAGAGACACTGTAAATTTATTTTGAAAAAAAGTATACACGTGAAGATTCTTGCCAGTTGTTCTTTACGAAGGTTTTTCCGATTGGTGGTACAGTCATGTTTTATTTGACGTCAATAAGAACAATTAATTGTCAATGTTGAGGAATAAATATTTCAATTTGAACTTATTTGAATTTACATAACTCATTGTAAGAAGGCATCAGTAAATAGGAAAGGCATAAAATATAATAACCGCCAAAATCTTTAGTCCCTAAGCTTTTGTAGCCAACAAAATAACGTAATTTATAAAAGTTATGTAAATGTTCAATATTTAAAATATCGAACTTTTTCGATAAATATTAAAATATAATTCTCTAAATTAGCTACTTTGGGGCAATTGTACTGACATCGCCGGGGACAATGGTACTGTTACAATTGACCCCATGGTACAAAAAAACCCCGTAAAAATGTGTACCTTTAGCCAGAAAAAGAAAACAGCAACAAGATAATTCTAAAAGCAGTGCAGGAGAAAAAGAAGAAAATGGAATCATTTAGTTCCAGCCGCCATACTGAAATGTGGGTTTTGGGCTCATGAAGAATATACACTTCATGAGTCTATTTATATTTGTCACAATTACGAATCTGACTAATAAATTGTTTATGATAAATTTTCCGGAAGGGTCATTTGTACCAGGGATCAGTTGTACCGCAATTAAATAAAATATGTATTTTGATTATTTGTATTTTGTGATTGTTATGAAGCTAAAAAATAGCAATTGTGGCAAGTCTTAGCCAAAGTTGATTATATGTCAAAGAAAACTAATTTTATTTTTGTTACAAGGGTAGAATATTTATGTTTTTATTATTAATTACCATTTCTGTTGATTTAAAAGACCGATCTCTCGATTTCCTTGTTGTTAGTTATTAAGGTTGACTATAAGGAGATACTTACTAAGGAGGACTTTAAATAAATGACTAAGAAAATGTGATTAAATAAGTTAATGTGACTTTTATTTCCTTTTGTAGTATCTTATAATTCAAATGGAATTTTTATCACGTTTTATAAAATCAATAAGAAATTTAGATGAACCCTTGGGTGGATAAGAGACAAAGGCTATTAAAATATTAAAAATAAAAACCGAATTCGTCAGCGAAACTTTTGTAATCGCCCGTTGTTTTAAAAATGGTGCCGTTGTCCCCGGTGTCCCTACTTTGTTTGGATAAAATAAGTATATAAAGAAATGTTCAGCACCATTAAAACACTAAACCAGAATTCAAAACAATAAATTAAAAAAGGAAATTTCCATTTAGCTTTGTAATTTAGCTAGGATAAAGGGTGTCTTTTCTAAGAACTTCTTTTTGAGAGAATATTATAAGTCCTGTGTTTTTTTCAGTCCTTCCTATTATAACTGCCATCATTACCAACTGTTTTGCATACAGTTGTGTTATTCTTTGGAGGATGGTCGCAAAAAATAACATGTATGAAATATTGTAATTTAATAACTTTGGATAGTCAACAAATACAAGAGTTTAAATTAGTATTAATATATTTTCTATATAACTCTATCTAGTCTGCATTCGAGTGTGTACTAGTTCCGACTTTTTTTCCCACAAAATTTTTCCGGAACAGGAATGTACCTGAACGAAATCACGATTAATAACTAGTACACACATAAATATAAATAAATAAACAGAAGCTAAGTCAATGTGATAAAAAAATGTAATATCTCATAACATCGAATATTTTGCGATTTCAACATTACAAACTTAACCAGTTTAATTTTTTTTAGTTTTGTAACTAAAAATACGTAATTTAAAAAACATTGAACCGACTTCAAATTTGACGTCGGTTTATTTTTTTTTAATTTTGTTCTTCGTAATTTTTAGCAAAGTAGCTAACAGTTACAAAAAAATTATGAAACGTACAAATTATCTTTGCAATCCGAACGTTAGTTTTGTAGATATACGCGGTCAAACTTACATACATACACTTGTGAAGTTTGGGATACCATCTAGGAAGCTTATGTACATCAACATATTTGAATATCATGCAATTCTGACAAAATTACATACATAAGTATCGAACTGATAACTCTATTTTGAAGTCGTTATCTCTATCTGCCGAAAAACGTCCACTGCTGGACAAACACTCCCCCAAAGGGGGGGTTTTGCCGTAATCGCCACGCTTGGCAGGCGGGTTGGCGATCAGTAGGCATACTGGTATCGGGAGGATGCTGCTGCCCATTCTCCGTTCTTTGAGTCCCTTGGTCGCCTCTTACGACACCCACGGGAAGAGATGGGGTGGTGCTATTCTGGTGCGGCACCACACGCAATCGTTATAAAAAGCTTTTTTTGCATTTGAAATATTTTCCGTAACAAACTTTCAGATTTACGTTTTTTTTCCACAATCAAAATGAGTAATATCGATAATTATTTATCGTAAAAAATGCCCTGACTGAGTAGCAAAAATACTATTGAATAGGATTCGTCGAAACGTTGGATTCACTCAATAGACGCAAGCCAAACAAAAACATTTTAAACGTTTAGGAACGTTGCATACAACGTACAACGCAAAACGTTGCGAACTGTACCTGTGCATAGCGCACGCACACACAAGTCCACAAGTCACAACACGGCCTAATCACGTGAAGTTCTGTGTCCGCTTCTTTTAACATTAGTGTTGTCATTATTCAGTAATTTACTTTACAGAAATTGTTTTTTAATTGTTACTATGTCAGTTTTGGTCATAGATTTTTATTTTCTTAGTAAAAATAAAACTTTTAAATTCCTACCAAAACTTTGGTATTTATTTGTTTTTATTAGATATCACACAGAAAATCTTTATTGAATCTAATAGGTGCACAATAAGCACAAAATTTTCATTCAATTTTCATGTGTATTTTTCTTTGTTTTCTTTCATCAGTATTCATACTGGAATCTTTCGCATCCTTATTTTATAAAAAAGGTAACGTAGGTACCTGTCAGGAGTATTTATAACTTCAACTATTTATTTTAAATAAATTCAAAAAAATTTAAAATTGTATGACATTTTTATCGTCCCTTAAAAATTTACCCTCGTATTTCATTTATCATTAGTATTAAATCAAAAAGCCTTCATAATTTGTTTATGACTAAAAGTTTTGTCAGCCCTGGTTTGAGTAGCACCGGCAAAAGTTGCAACCGAAGACAATGTACACACTAGTATAATGAATAACCACTCGCAATTGTTCGGTGTCTTTTGAAGATAGCGTCAGTTATAAAAGTTTATAAAGTTATAAAGTTTATTAGTTTTTGAAAAGATTTAATTTTATTTAGAATAAGTGAACCATGTTTACGCTGCCTGACATGGTTTTTCTTTATCACTTGTTTCTTGACCTTCGTCCTGCTTACAAGTGTCTGCGCTGTGCTAGAGCTGTTACTATTTCGTTGATCTTTATTGTGAATTTATATTGTTAATTTTTTTTTGTTGATTTGAACTATCCTCCTGAACATCTAGCGGATATTAGTTTAGTGTATGGATAAAAACTTTTAAAATATGTAAAATATGCGCATGCGCAGTGCGAGTTTTTCTTACTTTTGATAATATTACATAATAACTTTAAAACTATTGACAAAAGCATAACAGTTGACTGCTTTCGTACGAATTATAAAATATTCTTTAATTAGTCATATAATGTATGCCTAGAAAATGATTTTAATTGTCAGCTGCTGAATTTTATGAGTAAAACACATAAATTCATTCCCAAAAGAAACAGTAACCGTGTTAGGTGATTTTAAAATCTAGTTATTTAGAGACCTTAAATAATCTAGTGTTTAATATTCATTTTAATAATACGTTAAATATCAACTATTTAGCAAAAATAATACAATTAGTAAACTATTGTATGCTGCGTTCCGTTTGCCAATTACAGAGCTCACAGCGCTCATATATACCCGTTCCGATTGCCCGTGAGCGCGCTCACAGCGATATCGATACGTCATCAATGCCGTCATAAACGCCGCCATCTTCCCGCTCACAGTGCCCAAGCTACAAAGCATGGTCGCTGTGAGCGGCCTGTCAAAACTGACACATGACGTTACTTTGTTGATGTTTTTATTAGTCGATTAAAGATTTTAAAAGCTTGCTTATTAATTTACTTTTGTGATAATATAAAAAAAATGGCTCCTGCTTCATTCAGGGTCAAAGATCTTAATGAAATTGTAACATTAGACTTAAGCGACGAACAATCAGAATGTTAGCGCGATATTTACCGTTCCGATTGCAATAGCACTAATAACACTTTTAGCGCGCTCAAACGAATCGGAACGGTTTTGAGCACTTTTAGCGCTGTGAGCGCTGTAATCGGCAAACGGAACGCAGCATTAGGCTCATCAATTTGTGCTAATCCCAACTCTGCAGTAAGGTCAAACAGTGAATTTCACTTGCCTAAAATTTCACTCACTAGGTTCAGTGGCATTCACATTGAATGGCCAAATTTCATATCATTGTTCAATAGTATGATTCATAACAACGTCCAACTAAGTGAAGTTGAAAAGATGCATTATTTACTATGCTTCACAAGGAACCTCTAGTATTAGTGAAACATCTAACCATTGCTCCAGAGAACTACTCCATTGCTTATTAGTTACTTACTGACAGATATGAAAACAAAAGATTTATAGCAGATAAGCACAAAGAATTAATTTTAAGTTTTTCAAACATTACACAAATCAAAATTTAAACATTAAGCCACTTTGTCTGTACCATTAAAGAAAACACTCAAGCTTTAAAGCCTTGAAATTTGATGTGGATTCATGGTATTTTTTACTTCTAAACATTATCCTGAAGAAATTGTCAACTGAATTGTGCACCAAATTTGAGTCAACTGTTGATACATTAAAAGTTCCAACATTTTGTCAATTACTTGGTTTAGAAAATCAGCTGCGAATTTTAGAAAATATTTCTAGTTCCACAACTAATAAATCAACATCCAGTAATTCATTTAATGTTGTCGAAACTAACAATAAAACTAATAATCATAGTTTTAGTTGCCCATGCTGCAATCAAAATCATTCTTTGTATAAATGTCACAAATTTGAGTCCATGGTTCCTTCTGAAAGGAAGTCCATTGTTATACAAAATAAATTATGTTTTAATTGCCTCCGAAATCATCATGTTTCTAAATGTTCCTCTCGCAGTGTTTGCCAAATATGCCGTGGTCGCCACCACACCAAACTACACCTAGGTGACTCATCGCACAACCCAAGCTCTGTCCCCTCAGGTTCTGCACAAGGTGACAACAACACTCTTGCTCACATTACCCAATCTTTGGCTTTGCATACAACTAAACAATGGTTTCCACAATGGTTCTTGGGACTGTAATTATTGGGGTGCAGGATGTCAATGGACATTACCATTCAGCCCGAGCCCTCATAGATTGTGGATCCCAAGCATCCATAATAAGTAAGGCCCTAGTACAACAACTTGGTTGGTTGGGTCCAATCCCATTTTTGGTTTAGGTGGCTTGCCTAGTCAGCCCAGCCCAGGGGACAAGTTTCATGCAATATTAAACCCGTCCACCAATCAAGCGCCTTATCAAAAATTTTATAATTTTGAAAAGTATTACTGGAAACCTGCCATCACCCACACTTGATAACTCAGTTCTTTATAAGTGTAGACATTTGCTTCTGGCTGATAAACATTTCCATACTCCGGGTAAAATTGGTTTGTTTTTAGGTATCTGTTTATTTGAGAAATTTTTTTATGGCCCACGTGTGTTTAGGTGATAACATGCCCACAGCCTATTCTTCTATCTTTGGATGGATAATCATTGGCAAGGCTCCCAAAAGAATCGAGTCACATTGCCTGTCCTGTCTCGATGGCCTGCACCGAAGACCTCAACCTGTCCATGAGTCGGTTCTGGGAGACTGAGCAAATCCCTCAGCAGCTCATGGAAGATCCTGAGGATATTAAATGTGAACCACATTTTATAGAAACATATACTAGAAACGAAACCAGCCGCTTTGTGCTTCGTCTACCCTTCAAGGTCAATCCAAAGGCATTAGGTGACACATATATATCAGCATTAAAGCGGTTCCATGGCCTTGAGCGTCGGCTCCTTAGGGACGATAAGATGCGGGAATTGTATGTTGCCTTTAGGAGGGACTACCAGGATGCTGGGCACATGCGTGAAGTCACTGACCCTAGACCCAGTGAGCGCTACTATATTCCTCACCATGGAGTTCTTAAGGAACACAGCACCACCACTAAGCTACGCGTTGTATTTGATGCCTCTTCGGCTAGCTCTTCTGGCGTGTCTCTAAACCAGATACTCATGTCTGGTCCTAAGCTGCAAAAGAACGTCGAAGATATTATTCTCCGTTTTAAGTTTCGTAGGGTAGTGTTTACGGGGGACATCCGCCAAATGTATAGGCAAATCAAAGTAGCCGATGAGGATTGCAAGCACCAAACAATTTTTTGGCGTGAATCTCCTGATCATCAACTGAAACAGTACGAATTAACCACCGTCACTTACGGTGTTTCTAGTTCTGCTTATCAGGCTATTCGCGTTATTCATGAACTTGCTCATCTCAATTCACAAACTTATCCTGAGGCTTCTCGAGTACTCCTAGAAAGCACCTTCGTAGATGATGTCGTCACAGGATCTTCTTCCTTTGATTCTGCTCGACAGCTCCAACAGGACATAGTCAAAATTCTCGCCCAAGGAAGTTTTACCCTCCGCAAATGGTCCAGCAATTCTCAGGATCTATGATCACAAAAACCCTGCTGACCACTGCGAATCTCCCTACAGGTTTGAGGATGGAGACAACATCTTTAAAATTCTAGGTATAGAGTGGAATTCCAAGACCGACAGCTTCATTTACTATGTTTCTGAGATGAGCAAAGTTTTGACCAAGCGTTGCGTCCTTTCCAATATTGCTAGATTGTATGATCCTTGTGGTTTCTTAGCGCCAGTATTATTTATGGCCAAACTCTTTATGCAAACTCTTTGGTCTCTCGATTCCGAGTGGGATGAACCGCTTCGCCCAGATTTCCTCGAATCGCGGAAAACTTTTTTGGCCGATTTCCATAATTTAGACAAAATTTCGATTCAGCGATGCATCTTGTCTGATCAACCGGTAGTGACTCAGATCCACGGTTTCAGCGATGCATCCGAAAAGGGCACCTTCGTTGCGAGAACTCTGATGGCAACGTTGCGGTCCGTCTTCTCGGTGCCAAGTACAGAGTTGCTCCTTTAAAGCAAAAGCTCACGACTCCTAAATTAGATCTCAGTGGTGCTTTGTTACTCGCTCAGCTGTTAGAGCATGTTCTTAAAAACGTTCACGTTAATTGTCCGGTTCAAAGAATTTACGCGTGGACTGATTCAACAATCGTTTTGGCGTTTATGTGACGGATTCCGCCACATAAGTTGCAAAATTTTGAAGGGAACCGTGTCTCGCAAATACAAGCCTTGTGTCCAACTGCCGTCTGGAACCATGTTCCATCGACGATGAATCCCGCTGACACCGCGAGTCGGGGTCTTACTCCCTCAGAGTTAGTGGAACATCCTTTATGGTGGAGCCCACCATGGCTTGCTGGTCATCCTGCAACGTGGCCTGAGAACGTACCACCAAGTAATGAAATTGACTTACCCGGCATAAAGCAAATTTTGGATTCCATCAGCTCGACGATTGATAAATCAGGTGATATTTCGCTGCCACCGCTGCTATCGACTGCAGCCAAGTTCCATACATCCTTTCATGGGTGATCTTCCGTCCAGTCGAATCAGTTCTGCTCGTCCCTTTCAGCCAGTTAGTCAAGATTTTGTCGGGCCGTTCTGGTTAAAACCGTCCAAGATTCGAAACACGAAAGCAGTGCGCTCTTATCTCTGCATTTATGTCTGCTTCACAACGAAATGTGTTCACCTAGAGATTGTTTCTGAGCTCTCAACCGATGCATTCATCGCTTGCTTGGATCGTTTCGTTTCACGTAGAGGCCTTCCCTCTGATATATTATATACAGTGATTGTGGCACAAACTTTGTAGGTGCTCGAAATTATTTAGAGGAAGTTCAACAGTTTCTTTTAAACAAATCTATTAACATTCATAAATTTATGACTGCTAAAAATATAGTTTGGCACCTAAATCCGCCTGCAAGTCCACACATGGGTGGCCTTTGGGAAAGCGCTGTTAGGTCCGCTTAACTTATTTTAAACCGCGTCATTGGCGATCACCTTTAATTTTTTTAAGAACTTGCTACTATATTTGCAAAAGTAGAGGCTGCAATTAATTTCTCTTCTCGACCACTTTGCCCTCTCAACAGTGACCCAACCGACTTGGAGGTTCTAACGCCCGGTCACTTCATAATCGGTCAGCCTTTGTTGTCATTGCCGGAACGCAACATAGAAGATGATTCTATTAGCCCACTGAAGCGCTGGCAGTTGCTACGTCAATTCACACAACATTTCTGGAAACGCTGGCATAATGAATATTTGCATACTTTATCTCAACGCCCCAAGTGGCTCACGAAAAAATCAAACATTCAGCTTCGTGATTTAGTACTCATTAAGGACAATTCTCCGCCGCTTCAATGGCGCAGGGGTCTTGTTGTTCGTCTCTGTCCTGGCAAGGACGACATTGTAAGGGTAGTAGAGTTGAAAACGGCTTCTGGAACTATACTCAGACCGTCGTCAAGATTTGTCCTCTGCTGCCGCGTACGGATTTTTAAACTAATTATACGTATCAACTATTTTCAATAAAAACTTTTGCAAACGTTCATTTTAAAAATATATAATGTATGTAAGTATATTTGAATTTAAATAAAAATATTAGTTTAGTAATTATACTATCCGGCTCGGAAAATCAACATTTATATTTCTGTCTGTACAACATTACATTGGTTGAGTTTTATATTATTAATTTTACCCATCTGAAAGAGCTAACTCGCTCTTTGGGAGGCGGTATGATAGATCAAATTAGCATTATGCAGGGTAGGTTATATATTCATATTAAATTTATAAATCCCTCTTGTTCCCAACTCTTGACTCCCCCACTTCGTCGTCAACGGCTCAACGGTCGACACTAGCCGCGCGCTGTCCCGTTACCGAAACGAACCCTAGTGCAATTACAATCAGCGGAATTGATTAAGTGATCTTCCCAAATAACTATTAACTCGCGTTCGGGCCCAAAATAAAAGGGAAAACGTGCGAATTAACCCATGTTGGGCATAACAAGGAAAAGGTGGATACGAGCGAACCAGCGCAAGTGAAGAAGGTAATCCCTTTTGCCCCTTTGTCTTTTTCCCCACAAATACAATCAGTAAAGCGATGACATCAAACAAAACTTATTCCCTATTTTGTGTTTTTAATACCGTACAATGCCTTCTTGTGTGTTTAGACAGTGTACTAATTACACTGTTACTGTTAAAGATAGAATAAACATTTCTTTTCATGCGTAAGTACAATTTTTTTAATAACTAGTTTATTTATTATTTTATTTTGTTATTAAAAATGACGTTTTAAAATTGACATGGCTATTCGTTTCAACAAACTCGAAGAGCGAGATGTTATATGATTTTGTATGTGGGAGCAAAAGAGACAACGTTATAGAGTTTTGACAATTTACGTACTACGTCACGTACGCTCGCGACCAATTAGTGCGAAGCAACGTCACGAAGTACATAGGTATCTTTTTCTTACAACAAGTGAACCATATTACTCTTTCCTTCTCCCACAAATTGTATTACTTTATGTATTGGGTAGGTATCTATAGTTACGTTGATGCCGTTTTTTGGTGCTGTAATGTTTGGGTGTGACTAAACTTGTCTATACATAGATAATATGTCATTGCAGTAAAGCCGTTGTGGCTGCAGGTAACCGCTAGGCTTATATAGTAACATTTATATTGACGTGTGCTAGTTTTCTTTTTAAGATAACTCCTAAGATATAAGTCATATAAAAGCA
This sequence comes from Marasmarcha lunaedactyla, assembly GCA_923062675.1. Lineage (NCBI taxonomy): Eukaryota > Metazoa > Arthropoda > Insecta > Lepidoptera > Pterophoridae > Marasmarcha > Marasmarcha lunaedactyla. The sequence continues at coordinate 23,628,653 of OV281343.1, forward strand.
AAAATAGCAATATCCACATTTGTCACAACGTGGCAAATAAGAAAAGTCTTTTATAGATATTAAACATAGATTATCCCTGAAATAGTGTTTCAATGTATGTGGAACGTAAGAGTGAACACATTGTGTTAATCAAAGCGATAGTTCAATTAATATTAAACGAATAGTCTGAAATAATTGTTCGAATATTGCTGTTTATGAAATTGAATTCTGGATAATGCTGCATTTGAACTTTATTTTGGGGGATATTGCGGTGTTTCTATCAACAGACGCCATTTTAAATCTAGTCTATATAAGGTACGAACCATCTTGATACTTCAGGTCATCATTGGGTAGAAATGAATTTATTTACATTTTTATTTATTTTTCAATTAAGTGTTTGTTTTTATACATTTTACCGCTGTGATAACTACGTGTGTGCGTGGTTCGTCGTGTTCCGGATAAACAGGAGGACGATTAAGAGAAAATTAAAATAAACAAAACAACTACCTGCCTATTCAATAACAAAATTAACAATTCTAAGCAAACTTAATTCCCTCTTTCTTCACGTCTTTTAGTTTCAAAAATACACGCACAATGGCAAGCAAAGCAAATACCGTTTCGATATGATTTACTGCGTAAGCGCCTGTTATCATTTGCATTGAAAGTATGAAAAATAAAAACATATTAATAATCATCACTTTTGGCGATTTGTGGCACGCTAGCCACCTGCTATGACGTCACTACACGATTGATATTTTAGTGACAACATTCAAATATAGTTCTATCTCTATCTTTTATTAGCATTTTTGTATAAGTAGAGGGAGACAACCAAGTTCTTCCTCTTCTATGATTCGATATACATAACTACTTATTTATATAGGACATTACGGCTACTCCATGTATTTATCACCTCGCTCTCTTTCGGGCGCATATTTTCTTTTGTCTATCACTCACTCAGTCAATGCAGTCATGCCATACTTTTTTTGACTCTTAAGTTTTGATCAGCGCGATCTAATGTTGAAAAAAGAACTATTTTTTATTTTTTATCGTAGAACGAAAACCCCTCATTGAGTTGGTAGACTATAGGTAAATGGACGTAATAACTAAACAGGACCGATAACTGCGAAAATTTGCATTTCCGAAAATAAACACTATTTTAACGTGATAAAGTTTACATTTTGTTGCGGCTTCCACAGAGGCTAATCCGAGCCGACAGAGATAGCATTGACTGAGGCCATGTGTCTCGTTCTTACATCTTGCCAGTATCAAAAATGTTTTCGTAATCAAAATCTCAACTGAAGCACTTGTATTTAAATGATATATTTATAATTGATAATCGACAAATTATATTTCCATCTGTTTCTTTAAATATATTCCTAAATTTAAAAAAACATAAGTACATTATTATTTAGCCTACTTTTTTACTTCTTAAATTATGGTAGCCCTGTATTTGTTGTTTATCATCAAAATCGTTCGTTATTAAAACAATTCTAAGGCGTACCATAAGTTAAAATGGTGAAAAGGTGTTGCGTTTATACTTGTCCAAGTAAATCATATCGTAGTTGCAATATATCGTTCCACAGGTAAGCTAAAAATAACATTATTGTAAATCTAACAATTATGGTGGCCATGAATCTTGTAATGTGTCAATTGTGTGGTCGAGTAACGTCCTGACTGTTGTACTATGATTATAGTTTGCCAAAAAAATAAAGAAATGCGAAAAAAGTGGCTTAGCGGTATACACGTGAAGCAAAAATTACAAATACAATTACTCTGACGTATGCAGTCGTCACTTCGAACCTTCCTGCTTTTATAATTCCCGTCAATTATTAAAAGCCGAAGCTATACCAATGATTCCTCTCGTGGTAAGGATATTACTATTATACCTTTTATTATAATTATAAATTATACTTAGTTTTGTTACTAAAACCATTTTATTTAGTCTTGTTTAAGTGAAATGGTTTAGTGAGTATGAAAAATGAATTACTTTAATTTTAAACTTAAAAACATTACTGTGATAATTTTAACTGTATTTACTTAACAAATGTATGAGTGTAGCATTAAAGTCAATTACTTGATAAATTTGTACTATTTGTTTCATATTCCATCCCTTACCTCCAGAATTGTACCATTCCTATTGTTTATTTTTCGTGTGTGTAATTAGTCAAAACTAGTGTCCGATTTTTCTAGTTGCCTAAAAGGCATCTGATTATTATCATCATCATATAATATTCTTATTCCAGTGATAGCCAGTGGATTTGGCCAGTAGAGTGAGAGCCAGATTAACGTGCCTTCTGGAATACGAAGAAACTCGAGATATTTTTTTGCCTATTGGGTCACTCATCCAAGTCCACTACACCGCCTGGGGCTGTTTAACATGCATAAGTGCTTAAAAATGCGTACGTTCACTGTGCCATTGAGCTTCTTATTGCTAATCACTTCAATACTTGTGTGTTTATAGTAGTAGGTAGATTGCCAGTTCGAATTTTCCTCAAATAGCCAAATCTTATTGTCACCCTGTTAGAAAGGGATACGCGGCCTCTATACTACCTATCTCGGTCGGCTCGCTTTTTAGCTGCGAGTACTCGGTCCTGTTTAGTATATTACGTCCATGATAGGGTATGACTCCCCTTGCTCCATGGTTTGTAGATTGATTGAAGTGATTGATAGAGCGTCTGTTGGTCGTACGCATTGTTTTGTGGCTTAATAAATTAATTTCCTGAGGATATGCGTTTTACTATAATTATTTGATCTGGTTTCGTTCTATTATGTCTCACGATCACGGAAGAAAAGTTTATTATGACCGTGGGCGTGATTGGAATCGGGAAAGAAATGATTTTCGTAGTCGTCCTCCGCTAAGGCAAAGGAGCCGTAGCTACGATCGCCGGCGCGATGATAGGAGGCGAAGTCGCTCCCCGAGAAGAAATGAAAAGGATGTGATAGATGAAAATATTTTAAGTGAGATCTCTAAGTTACCTGAACCAAGTGAACTTTGGGATAACCAACAGCAAGATAGTGGATTTGGTCCTAACCCGCAACCGCCTCCGCCACAAGATTTTCCTTCAGAGGTACTTTAAATTGCGATAAGGTTTTGTTATGTTGAGTAAAAGCTACTAGAGTGAAGAAAAATAGTTTAAAATAACATAAGCTAGTATTAGCCACTTAGTATCTAAATGTGGCCTATAATATTCTGACATCAGTTGGACAAGTTATTTTGAATATTGTATTTATGTATGTATATATACACACTCAAACTATATTTTCATTCAGAACTACAGACCACCACAATTTCAACCAACATACAGTAGTGGTTTATATGATGAATTCACTGGTAATGGGCCTCCAGCTATCCCCAATGATTCTTCTGGCTGGAACCAGATGTCACTGCCTCCACCACCACCAGGGGCTCATCAGCAAGCATTACTTACTACCTCAGCTACATTTGTCAATGTTGAAGACCAGATCAAAAAAGAAGGTAAGGTTTATGAATTGTATAAAATTAAGTTTAAAGTGAAGCTATAGGTAACAGAACATTACACATTTATCTAATACTATGTTTATAACTTGATTTCCAACAGGGATACATTTATTGCTCACTATGCATATGTGACTAATAAGCAGTTTTGTAAGTGTTTGGTGGGTAGAGTAGAGGATAAAATATTCATATTTAGGACATTTCTTATAATGTGTAAGTAATATTAATTGAATTTTATAGTAAGATACATTTTATAGATTTATATGTTGTAAAACTTTAAATGGTTTTTATCATTATATATTTATTTATTGTTTTTTTACTATATACAATTTACCTGAGAGAAACTAAGAGTAAACAAAGTAAATTTAATTATTTTAATGCTTTGTGCCTACTTCATTTTATGGCTTAAGTCTTAAAATGTATGCTGGAACATGAGACTTGAAATGTTGAAGCTTTTTATTTCAATACATGGTTCTTGCATTGAAACTTTTAGCTATGCCTAATTTATTTGAATAGTTTAAGTTTCTCCAGCCAAAGTCTTCAAAAGGATCCCTGTAAAGGATTCATACCAATATAACATTACCGTTTCCTTGGTATAATTATAATTAAAAACTAATTAACAAGTCTACATCTGCTTAGTAAGTAGGCACTGCAAGAAGAAGACATCTACTTAGATATTTTTACAGGTTAATAATATGTACTACTCGACTAACTTAATAATTATGTATATAACAGTGTTGAGTTTTTATCTTGCTCAAAATTTATGTCATAATAAGTGTTTGAGGTATAAAATTGATGTCTGCCTGAAGTTACTTAATTGGTATAAATTAAAATATAACAAGTAAGCCACATGTTACAGTTGTTTGGATTTCAGGTAATATAGTAATTTTGTGATTTTACTCTTATTTCTTATTAAATCTAGATACTGAGTAGTAAACCTAATGTCCACAGCTGCAATTGAATCAGAAATGCGTCACCAGAAAGCCGCATTGTCTAAGCAACGTGAAGATTACATGCGCAAAGCTGGAATTCTGAAAAAAGAACTTGATACACTAAAAGATCAGCGGAATGAACTTCGAGGTGATCCAAAGCGGTCACCTAGTCCTGACACCAAAAGATTCCTAAAGGAAAATACTAAATTACAGGTTTGATCTACATTGCTTTTACAATTTTTAAAGAATTGTTTTGATTTGCCAGAATTGTTGATTTATTGTAATATTAATTTTTTTTCATTGATAAAATGTATTTGCATTTGCATCTCCTCTTGTTTCTTCTTAGTTGGAGATCCAGAACAAGTTGAAGACAATTAACAATGTTGTTGATATGCTTAATGGAATCATTGGTGAAGAAGCTCAAATAGCAGAACGAGAATCTGATGATACACCTGACAAGTCCACCAAACGTAGATCCAGGTTAGCCCTACTTACTTACCTTAAAACTATTTCTATATTGAACTAAACTCCGAAATTGCTTGTTTTATTCATCAAAACTATTTTATAGTTATTTTGAGTTTTCTTAAAATTTTATTCGCAATTTAGTTCAAAACCATGCATATTGCATATATTTTGTTTATTGGGTGAAATTATCTAAATTAGATTTAGTTTTAGAACATGTTATATTTTCCCTCTCCTCAAAAACAGGAAATGGCAGCAGCTTTTTTTTGTGAATACTGAGCTATGAACATGCTTCTTAAATATTATATTTGCTAAATGAAAATCAGTGAAACGGATCCGAAGAACTGTCAATATCTGTGAAGAAATGAAATTTATGATTTGACAGGTTTTTCATATTGTAGCTTAATTTAATTAAAATTGCTTATTACTTTATATAAGATTTGTACATACTAATTATATTCCAGGTAAGTTTAAATTGTTGTCTTTTTCTTCTCAAATTATGCAATATTTTAAAAAAGATAAATAAATTATAGTTTTATAATGTTCATCCGATGAATACATAATGTTTTATTAATACTTAATTATTAAGCATATAAAATGTGACTTTGTAAATCTACGAAGTTTGTTTAAGTTTTAAAAGCATACAGTAAACATTATATGCAGCTGTTGCAGATATAAACATGTAATTTAAATAAAATAAATTTTTATTGTGCTCCATGTTGTTTTATTCTTTTCCATTTATTTTTTACCCATTTCAAAACTTCGCTAGATCAAAAACAAAATAAGTATGTAATTGCAAAACGTAAAGAATTAAATAAGAATTCAATGTTGGCACAATGATAGTAAATCCCCAAATGCAAATGCAAGATAGAATTATGTCTCATTGACCAGACATTGGTAAATATATTGTGTGAAACTAGTACCAACTAATTTTAATTTGTCTTTATGTTGTTGAAAAATAACATTGAACAGAAGAATGTTTTTTGGTATTTGTGATCATATAAGCTAGTTTTTTTCTTATCTTTATTTATTTCGGGATTTTTGAAAGTAAATATTACAATTTCGAACATAATACTTCTCACCAATGATATGCGATGACCATGTTGTATATGAGCCTCGCAGCACCCAAAGTTGATTCAGAGATATGCTAGTTACTATGGTCAATGTTTGAAACTATTTGAGATATATAACAAGTCCAAAGCTGTAATGGTAAACATTCTGATATTTTTAAATCAAAGTTGATTATCGTGTCTTCTTAATTTATTACATTATTTTGGATATACATTTAATTGTATATAATAATAATTTGATATATACCTACAGGTCCGAAGAGCAGAAGTTCAACTATGTATACTATGACCCAGAGATGCATTGGTGTAGGGTTTGCAATGAGTTCCCACCAACTGCTAAAGATTATTTAAATCATCTACATTGCGCTTCACATAATAAGTAAGTTTTAAATTATAATATATTTTGTTGAAATATCAGTTTACCTCAACACTATAACAACTATTTATAATATTATTCCATACAAATATTTGAGAGAAAGAATATACAAATACTTGAGAATAAAAGTCCCACGACAGGTAGTAGATAGAACAAAAGGCTGATTGTGTGTATGTGTGACATAAACTACTATATAATTAGGGATTGCAATCCGACGTTATTTTCAATCCGGCCGGATTGATATACCCAGGATAACTTGCTTTAATTCCAACATGGACCGTTAATGAGGTGTAAAATAATCTGTTAAATTCTCATCGTCAAAACAAAAAATAAAAACGAAAACTTAGGTAATTAAAATCTCAGCAAATAAAAATGTCTCAATCTTAATTACCTACGTAATGCAGGTGGTAGTTCTGTCTTCTTAATTAAATTTTAAAGATTAATCAAAAATCAAATTAGTAATAAACATATTAAACTAAACATAACATAAATATTAATCTTAACTGGGATCAAAAATTCACCACTATGTCATAATGGCCTAATCAAAGAATAAAAAAACATCCCGATACAAAACGCGAAGAAGTAGCTGGTAAATAAGTGCTTAGACCCTTCCGGAAAAATATCTCAATACAACCTACATCCCACCTAAAGATTCACTCATCTGGTCTCCGGCTATGACAATCAAATTATATAATCATTTGCCGATAAGAAATTACAAAAGATTCACGTTCTCACAACTCCTAATAAAAAATGTTATTACACGACTTATGTATACTTAATTGATAAATTTTGAATGAATTAGACATAAATAGGTAAGTATAACGAATATTATCCAAATAATTTATTTAATTTATAATGACTACAAAATGTCCTCTCCTGCATTGCAATACCTAAATTAGGTGCATAATTTTACTTTTTATTGTATAAATTCTCTATTATTTTCAAAACTACCACCTGTAAAATTATGATAGCAATAAAGTATTGAGTATTGAAAATTTATTTTAAAATAAGTTATTTTGCCAAAATATAAAAACACCGGATCCGGTGGACGTATATTTATGCCGGATCCGGTTTTCCGGATTGCCATTCGTTATATATAATGTCGAGAAATTGTCAGTACCTCTCATACATCAGGGGCTCTGATCTAGTTCAACAACATATTTCAACATGTCATGGTCAGGGTTTGATGTAAATTTGACCCTTATAGTACAAAGAGAAAATAACTAAAACCACAAGGTTAATAAAACAGAAACCTATAATAGATTTATTGTTGTAATACACCTATAAAAATTGTCTTTCTGTGTACAGGATGGCAGCAGCACATATGGAAGCTCCTTGGCACAGTGTGCCTGGTATGAATGAGGGTTTTCCTTCGTTTCCCAATGCACCTACTAAGAGGACACCCATTAGAGGTTAATATTGGCATCTTTATTGCAATTTATTTCGTTTTTAAATGAGATACGACTGTTGAAATTAATTGATGGCAACTTTACTTTTGTAAGAAAATTATAAGCAAAACAATAAAACTCCTAAACAAATTTAAAAAAAGAACACCTATAAGTGGCAATGTTTTTAGTTCATTGCATATTTTCCACAACGTCCTTAAATATCCCACTGCAAGGACAACAGCGTCGCCTAACTTTAGACAATCTATTGTCGATTGCATGCGCGTGGTGCACTTTGGCAGGCACATATCAGGGTTCAGAAATAAAACCACTTTTACTTGTAGAACTGATCAAATTACGGCTAATAAATATATTCCTCTTCGTCATAACATACTCCTACATCCAAGATCATAAGAATTTCGTAATGTAAATTGTATCTTCCATTTTATCTTATTAAGTAAATCATACCATATTATTAATTTTCAATGTTCTTGTTCATGTCTCGACAGAAAATGAAAATATATTCAGCTGACAATGGCGTCAAAATAAATTGACGTCCCAAACGTTCACGTTTTATAAGATCTAAACTGTCACGAAAGCGTATGATGGCCAACGCACATCGCTACACACGTGCCGTGCGCAGCCGACACATGTCTTGAAAGCAATGCTTTAATTTTATTATGTTAATACTTGAAATTGGCAGAAATAGTTATTGTGTAGTAACAACAGCTGATTGCCATAAAACACAAAATAATAATAATAACACATACCATTGAATATTTATTTATTTATTTACAAATTTGCGAGTTTTCTCCCGATGTTTTCCTTCACCGTCAGAGCACTCGACTTTTTGGCCCTAAGTTGTAAAACCCATTGACCGGGAACGAATCGAGGCCGTTGGATCGAAGAGCACCTTCACCACTGCGCCAGCTGCGATGCTCATACATAATTATATAATTAAATTTAGGTTATAAATATATTATTGAATAAATTTATTTATCAGGAATATATCTTTTTAATCTTCCTAGGTCTACAATTCTTCGTACCTTCAACAGCTTGGTACTGCAAACTGTGTGATCAATTTATAGGAGACTTGCATTGTGCCTCGGCCCATCTAAAATCTGTTGTACATTCCAAGAATTATACTGTAAGTATCTCTCTCTCAAATTTTACAAAATTACGAAATTACACATTTAAACAAGCTGCGGAATTTGACAAATTTAAAAATCCGACTGCTAAAGTTATTTTCCCGTGTAAATCTTGTTCCTATGGAGATACCGGGATATAACCGGAATCCTATGTACGTCACTCTCGACTGAGACGAATCTAATGACACCTCAAATTCAAATATTTAGTTCTCAACATTGACAATGTCTTATTGACTTCAAATAAAACATGACTCTACCACCAGTTCGAAAAAACCTTCGTGAAGAGCTGGCAAGAAACTTCACGAATATATTTTATTCAAAATAAATTTATAGAGTCTCTACGTCTATACAAAATTATTCTTATCTGCATCTGTTAGCTTGGCAAGTCTCCCTCCCCCAAGTATACAAACGACGAACACCCTCAAATGGCGCCCGTTCATGAGTTAACGCGGGATCCAGCCATCACCCGACGTCACCCTCGTACGTCGAAATCCGTCGAACGGTTTAGGCTGCAGAATGGGCTATAGAAATATACATACATGCACTCGAAGAACATCCAGGTAAACTGAGTCTATGCCGAGAGGGTTTTCCCGTCGGCTCTCTTCTTTCCTCAGTCAACATTCAATTCCTCTTAAAGTCTGAAATTGTAAGTTGGAAATCCTGAATTTCATTAAGAGTATGTTAAGATTCGCTGTTTGATCATCCATTACATAAGCTCTGCTTACTTTGGGGCCACACATTTGGTGTGTTTATATAGGATTTATTTATTTCAAAAAAATATGAATAAAGACGTTTTTATTTTTACCCGATTGTGCCAGAAGCAGGGTATATTTCTTTGACACTCTCTGCCAATTTCAACATGTCATTAGATTCGTCTAAGTTGTGGGGGTGATGAAGGGTATTTCTCGGAATTCCCATGAGAACAAATTAAAGGGGAAAGTAACTTTGGCAGTCGAGTTATTTAATTTTGTTAAATTCTGTAGCATGTAAATATTAGCAGTTATTAATTGATTTATTAAATCTATTTTAACTAACACTGTGCTTAAGATTTTAAAATATTTCTCTGATACTAATTCGAAAAATACAAAATACAAGCACAATGGTAAGAAACATGAATATTTTGAAGGTTTTCTAATCCTTTTTTGTTCTTATTGCTGTTTCGATTTCTGCCAAAAAGGTAACCAAAAAAAATTCCGAAGGATAAGTAAAACTATTCCCTTCCCATCTTTTCAGAACTTTGTAGAACAAAATCCTCACTGGGAAACTGACTGGATGTCTGACAGACAGAAAGCTTTTGAAAAAGCTCGAGCTAATAAAGGCAAACTAGAGGAAAAGCCAGCTGCTTATACCTCACATACCATCACTTTTGATAAGGTAGGCTGAAGTGTCTTTGTTGAAGCTCTTATATTTGAAGTATAATAGATTTCTGGTTTTAAAATTAATTGAGGAAGCTTAAAAACTATCGAAATCAAGCAAGAGTGTGGATGGATTCTTTTATATTAAGATAATGCCTCAATATCTAGTACCTGCATAAAGAGCAATAATGATACCTTATAATTGCTTTTATTAAGATTAAATTATAAATGAAAGAAATTAAATTATAAATCAAAATAGATCTATGAAACTTTTTGTTTCACCTTCATCATAGTGACAGTATTGTAGATAGGCCAGGAAGAAAAAAGGAATTAAAAAAAAACACCTCTCAGCACTCTTTTGTCAAAATTGTTAAATATTTGAAATAGTATGTATACAATTCGTTTGACTATGAGCCTATTGTGAAATTTGATAAGTAATTTTCATGGCTATATATATTAAATTAGTTAATAACCTTTCATATGCTTTATAAGGTTACATAGCATTAATAAAACTATCCCCCATCGAAAATGTTTCATCATTGTTTTATCCAAAAGATTTACACTCTCAATTCAATTTAAGTTAATAATATTTTACGCAGGATGGCTTCCATACAAAACGCACGCATAGCCCTACTCCAGTAACTGAAAAGAGAGAGAAGAAAAAGGATAAGAAGAAAAAACATAAAAGGAAACGAGGAAGCAGCACCAGTTCTTCAAGTAGCTCCAGTGAATCAGAAAACGAAAAACGAAGGAAGATTAAAGGTTCTCCATGAAAGAATTTCTTGTAGTGTAATGATTTAAACCATAACTTTAGTTGCTACTTCTGCGACATTTGAGTGTGCAGGACATTCAAGCATATTGCGCTATCCTCCTTCCAACTAACATGACACTGTACATCTTAATTCTCTATGTAACCATCAGACATTTTTTTGTTTTTCACAATGGACTGTTAATTTATGCCTTTATTGGTCTTTGAAATTTCACCGGACTTACTTACAATAGCTTACGGTCCGAAAGGTTTCGCTGAAGGGGTGAGGTGTTTTGAGGAAGGAATTCGTATGATGACGTCAGAGTAGTTTTCTGTTTAAAATCACATAAAAAATTTATTATATTTCCTGGAATGAGCCACTCTAGAATTTTGTATAGATCCTTGATTTAAAAAGAATTTATTGCAATCATTGGCATGACAGTTAATACAAAAGAAGTTAGAAAATGATGCTGCTCGAGGACGTCATCTAGAGGTTGACTGTGAGTCAATTTACTTTTACCTGCCAGCTGCTACTAACGAAATATATTCTAAAAATGTGATATCTCGAAATGGTTGAATTGATATTAAATTTTTTTCTTTACATAGGTACTGAGATATTTTTTTCAACTAAATGAGGATTATAAATATACATTATTCGCTCTATGGTTTCTTTAGGAAAGATTCTCAGAGATGTGATGTGAGCCCATGTGCTCATTTTCCAAACGGTAAAAAAGTCCCACAGTATAAACAAAATACACGATATGATATAAATTCTATATACCTAATATCAAATCTGAATACCTAATTAATTGTTATTAATTTGTTAACAGAGCAAATGATAAAGAAGGATCCCAACGACCTCGCTTTAAAGGAATGGATGTCGGCGATACAGCACGATAACAGACTGTCCGACAATGATCGTAAACTCATTGATTCCCTGAAGCACAAGTAAGTACTAAAACAGGATAAAAGTTATAAAATCCCTAAGCAAGGATCACTACTGTGTATTGCGCTTGCAAAGCTTGTTTGTACAATCGCCAAAAATGTGATCTATCACTATGAAGTTCATTTGCATGTCATAAAACAACAAGGTCGATTTTTTCTTGAATAATATTGCCAGTTATAGACTCAACCTTACCACTCAGAAAGTATTTTCTCAAAACATTCTAAGTGTCCCATGTATTTTGATTAAATATAATTATATAATAATTTTTCGTCAATAGTGGTGGACTCATTTCTTGGGCGCACACTATGTGAGCTTTTGGAGAAACCTAGATCAAGTGACAGACTTAAAAACAACATTTAATTTTGCGCCACCCAAATTTGCAAGTGTACCTATGTGCAAGTGTGAAGACATACTATTACAGTACCATGTTGTCAATATAATAAATAGCTTATATGAATAAAGATTTTGAGAACAGTTTACAGTTTTAACTATAAATATTCTTTGATTTCAGAATTAAAAAGGAAAAAGATTCGAAGCGGCGGTCTCCTGAAAGGGACCACCATCTTTCTGGAGATTCCCGTAAGAGGTACATAGAACAAATGTTTTTAGACAAACTGAAAAGCTAAATTATTCACTTTGAATTTACAATGTATGAAATAATCGTAGCACACTCCAGCGCGTTCTTTCTAATTTCACATGATTCAAACAAGATTTTGGTAAAGTTATCTGTATCTCTTCAACTCTGCAAGCTGCGATTTACAAACGATTTTGCAGTCGGAATATGTAATGTATTTTATACATCTGTCAAATTTTGTATATTTTGATAATTTATATTATATTGAAAATTTTAGATATTTTGATCTTCTAAATATTGAATTTGACTTTATTAATATGTTAAATATATTTATGATAGGCTTAATTAGAAGATCTTATATCTTATTTATTAGAAAAAACATGAAGTTTTTATTTATTGTGATACATTTGTTTGTGGACTTAAAATAAACTTGTTCATTTCAGTATAAGTAGTTTCATTTCTGTAGAGTTCCTTTTAAAAAATGCTATTATGATATGTTATGTTTATGGTGGAACATTTTATAAATTCAAAATAAAAAGTTCACAAACAAACTTTCAATATCATATTATTTATTATTAGACCGCGATTAATCTTAGTCATAATCTAAACAGTCTATTGAATCCGTCAGCATGAACATGCAAAGGGAAATCTGCAAAAACTAATAAACTGCCTCCTAAAAAGCATTATGCTAGACGTTTTTTGTTATGTTTATGTTATGTTGGTCTATATCAGATTAAAGATAATTTTTTATTATCAATGTAAGACCTAGAAATTGATAAAAATATATATTCTAAAGGCACTCGATTGTGGCACACAATAGTTCAGTGGGGTAGTGCTGTGTCAATATTCGGATGTGTGAATATTCTCAGAGTAAATTAAATACTCCTTAAAGTATTATAGCCCTCATGCATTTTTAGTACCATACAGCTGCACTCCTCCCTGCTGCAATTCAGATACAATACAAAATTAGTCAATACTTTTTAGTCAAATTTATTGTCATGTTATTAAATTGTTAAATGACTATTCAATTATAATATAGTAATTTTGATGGCTTCATTATGATGGTATGTAGCCATGTAGTATTTTTGGTTTTAATGAGGCAAAGCTTTTGGAACTAGCAGAGGTTATTTTGTAACAATCTCGCCTGGGGCGGTACTGCCCCTCCTTTCCTATTATGACCGCCATAATAACTGCGTTTACGTTGTGTCCCGGTGTAAGGGAAGGAACTGCATTACAGAAAAAAAGGCTTACAACAGAAGCTTGTGGTCGGCAATACACTGATTAATGGCTATCTAGTGGATTGTGTGCTCTTGTCGACATTAAAAATGCTTTTAATTGTTAAAGTAGTGGCTGAGCTTCATCGCTTTTTCAAATTAATTATTCTAAGCACAGAAATTAATTGTAAGCTCAAATAATCATGTAAAAATTTTCCAAAGCTTATTGATTTTTTGAATAATATTTTTAAGTTTTCAAAGAAGATAATAATACTTTCAGGGACATACAGCGCCGGTCGCGAGAGTCAGAAAGAGAAAGACAAGATTCTCGTCGTCAAGAAGAGCAGGATAGAAGGTCACCTAAGAAACCTGATATTAAGAAAATGCCATTTATAGGTAAGTACTAAGCAATAAAACACAAAATATTCTGTATTGAAAGAAAAAGTTGCTATTTTCAATACTAAAATAAAATAAAATAAAATGCTCTGTGTGATTTTATATTAAAGCTTGAGTTTGATTTTGAAATTTTTGAGCTACTTATATATTTCTGTAACTCAATAAAAATTTAATTATTTAGAAAATGGGTTGTTCTATCTTACATGTTTATTGAACATGTTAAATATAATACAGTTTAAGGCAAAAGTTTTGGCTCTCAGTAAAGTATCAAACGACAAAAAGAAACATGTTTTGATTGCAAGTGCTACACAGGAATTTCAAGTGCCACTGTAAGTTTTGTTACTTCAAATAGATTTGGAAATGAAAATACAGTTTTATTGAACCAAAATGTAAAATACCTAAATTCAGAAGTACCTACCTACCATGTAAAATAATTTCTTACAGGTAAAATGCCTATATACAAGAATTTGGGCAAAAAGTCTGATGAACATAAAAAGGAAGAAGCCAAGAAGAAAGAAGAAGAAGACGAAGCAGCCAAAAAGAGACGCGAGGAGATGGATATGGAAATACAGAAGAAGGTATTTATGGCGTATTTTTTGTAAATAAAATCCTGATGGATAGCATTTCGAGCTACTTTTGTTTCAAATCTTGCAACGGTAGAGAAAGAATTTTATTCGTTTCTGGCTCTGAATACGAGTCACGTGTTTCGCTATATGTCTATATTTCAAGTTGAAAGAAAACAAGTTTGCTTAATAGATAGGGCCATATAAGTTTTAGAAACAAAGGTTTGAATATAAGTCACATTTTGACAAAAAATATTATTATGGTTGTTTACTTTACCTTATCATCAATATGTCAATGCGCGTATTTTTATTTTATTCGGATAATAATACACGGTGGCGCTTATTATCCGCTGTCACCCTTACCAACTTGTTAATTCAAATATTTTTCCAGAAAAAAAGTAATATAACACGCTTCTTTGAACTGACCTTTTAGGTTGCTGAATTCAAAGAGAAGATCGCCAAGGCTCAGCTTGAGAAGCAGAATGAGCAAATAGGCAATGGCCTGTTACCCCCGCCTCAGCTCGCCTTCGTGCCGCCTATACCGCCGCCCATCGTGTCTATTGCGCCGCCCCCGTAAGTCGATGTATATTTAATACAGACCCACTGGGAGCTTTTTATTTCTGGATAATGTAATTTTTTTGTAAACAAAAACAATCGATCTTTATATAATATAGGTATAAAATAATTTATAATAATATTATGATTTAATTTTTAGTCGATCTGTGTTTTACATTTGCTCCAAATTCAGCCGTTTGTGAGGAAAACTGCGAAAGTCGCGTTATTCATCGATAACGCGATAATAATCCGCAAAAAATAAGTCTTGAAATAATCAAATTCTTTCTTACCAACAACTTTTACTTACTTACCAGAAATACTTATACTTTTAATACCATAAAACAGGCTGAGATCTGTTTAAAAATATACAATAAAATACACCCAAAAGTATGCACCAAATCCACAAATATTTTTTATGTTTAACAATCAACTTGTATTTTTATTCAATATTGAAATCCATAATTCGTTACAGGAAACCGGCTCCAACTGGACCGCAACCAACCTTACCTAAAGATTTCCAAGACGCGCTGGACATAATCTTCCCCCCAGAAGTTAAAAAACAAGCTGCAGAAATGGTGCAGCAAGCATCAAACGACGTGCTTGCTGCTATGCAGTCGGGACTGCCACCAAACTTCCAAGGGCCCTCAATCTTAGGAATGCCTCCGTTCCCACATCCACTCATGCCTCAAATGCCGCTAATGGGACACTTCGATTTGAACGCTCAACTGTTCCAACAACGGCCCCAACTATACGACACCCATGTGCCCCTGGTATCAAGTCCTAAACCTCGGCAGCATAACCGACAACCGAACACAAACCAAAACCAAAATAAAAATCAGAACCAAAACCAAAATCAGAAGAAACCTCAGAACACAAACCAGCAGAATGGAAAGAAAAGTGAAGAGAAGAAGGCGGAGGATAAGAAAAGAGAAGAAATGGATGATTTGGCCATGCTTGGCATAGACGCCTCAGACGTTGGTGCTGGCATTTAGTTTGCATAGTACTAAATTAACGAAATATTTAGGATATTAGGTTTTTATAGTATGAAGTGATAAAACTGAATAGTTCACACTTGACATACATTATTTTAAGATATTCTTACACACAGCATATAAACATTTTTAATAATTTGAACTTAGTTCTTTGTCACAGGTTAAATATGAATTGGGAAAATTATTAAAATTAGGATGTCGACGCTGTTATTGAGAATACAAAATATGAATATAAGATATCAATTATGTCTAACTTTTATAGTATTGTTAATTACTTTGTTGCAAGTGTTAAATAGTTACGTAAGCAGGTAAAAAATTATGATAACAATTGTTTCCATGATTTTATTGGGATGGGTATTCAGTAACTGTACTATAGTAAGAGTACTACAGTCTTTTACAATTATACATTTTTATGATTGGCATAGGACATTCTCCATTTAAACCCAATACAAATGCGCGCATTGCCTAGTGATGAAAACTTGTATAGAAATAGAACTGGATTTTTACAGGAACCATCAATAGTAATATCGAGGTACTGAGTAGTAGCCGATGAATAAAACTAAGCATCTGTATTTTTGCATATAACATGACATTACATAATATCTACTAATCATAATCTTTTACACTGAAATCTTCGAAACTATATAGTTTACCTATGTATATAAATTGACGCCAATATTTCAAACTAGTTTACCCATATATTCTTCAAAAGTTATTTTGCAGTTAAGAAAATTTCTGCCTTGACGTGATTTTTAGAGGGAGTAAATGCGCCGAAAGTCATGACGCTATACGAATTTGAAAGCCTTATGAAAATGAAATTAAAATCAAACACTTTTTGTAAGTTGATCCTTAATACAAATGTTTTCTAGTACTTGCTATTTTATTATCTATAGTCTATAGAAATAGATTATATAATTTCTGATGATAATAAATATCATATACAATACATACTGCATTTTATTTTGCTTTGTTCTACCGGCTTAAGCCTATTCTACGATGCGCGAAAAGCATTTACACAGAAAACGTAAGATTGAAACTACAGAAAATATATATAACTGTTCTTATCAGCTTAAGATAGTGGCACATGCCATGTTTGCTTCCACACTTGTCAATGTACCCATAGTTGTGTAGGTGATCATACTTACCTTGGACTAGTGATCGATAATAGGTTTAACTGGGCCAAACATATAGAAAAAAATGCAACAAACTAAGGACTATATTAGCGGATTAGACTATAGTGGCGGATATTTTAAGGGGGTATAGAAGAGGTCAATTCCAGTCGATTTCACAATATAATGTATTATCCGAAAGTGAATCGTTTCCAAAATATTTCAAATCTTATGTTTTTTTTTAAATCAGTAGGGTCATTTTAAAAAATTTATTTAAAAAAAATTAATTATATTTGGAATTTTTTTTTATTAGTTCTGCAATAAAAATGTTCCTATTAATACATAATATCAATTAGGTCGACATAATTAACATAAACTTAGGCACTGTGCTCGAAAACATTTGAAAATTCACATTTTCTTCTAAGTAATTTACACAAAAGAGTGATTTTCAAACAAAAACTCACATATAAAATTTTCATGCAGTTTATTTTAAAAACATCTGTGTTTTATTAGCTTTCGAATGAGGATTACAATCCCAAATCGGAAAAATAATTACAAAGATAATTGCCAATTAGCGCAGGCGCAGGTACAGGCTTGAACAAAGAGTACCGTTACTAGGCAAATAACGCGGGATTGTTTCTCACCCCGCGCCCATGTGATTAGTCCGCTCTTGGGATTTATTGTGTTCGGATGTGTTCACTTGCTCTTATTTCGGTTTTTTTTCTTACGACTTGGCTTGTTAATGGACTTTGGTGTATCATTACTCTTCTGACGCCCCGGCTTTAAAACTGTGTTCTGTGCAGTGCTTCGCGTGTTATTACTAGTTATGGCTGAAAGACAGAAGAGAGTTTATTATTATGGGGCTGCCAGAAGGAGTGCCGATGAGGCCCGTCGTTTGTATGTGCAAAACTTCCCAAAACGCCGAATTGACGACGCCCGTGTTTATGATAAATTCCGAAATACAATACTACATACATACAATAATACTACAATACAACCAATTCACAAAATGTCGAACTTTCCTTACTTATTAAACAATATTTCCGCAAACAAAAAGCATGACAAATAAAAAGTTATCTAAACCGAAACATGATAATGATATGGGTAACGGACCTCGCAATATTTAATACACCATCTAATTAATGATGTGCCAACCAAAATTATAATCAAAAACAAAATCAACCGAAAGAACGTTAAAACCAAACTTAAAACATACTTCTTACAAAAACATCGATGCTAAAATTATTATTTTTTTCACTTATCTTTTTATTTATAAATAAATATGCAGTTTGTCCCGGCATGTAATAATAAAACTTTAGGAGCAGTAAATATAAACTATTTTATCGACAAAAATACCCCATATGGGTGGTCAATTCCAAAACCCTACCAGACTGCAGCGACTTTTATTTTTATCTTAGCACAATTCACCTTAATTTGTAAAACAACGGCGGTCGAAGTTCTACGTCTCGTAAGGGCGCAATGTTGATTTTATTTTAAAGACAAAATGTAGAGTAACTAATAAAATTAAAAAAACTGGTAAATTACTGTTTTTTTGTAATTGCCGAAGGGAGAAAGTTTATTTTTTATTTTCATAACAATATTTGGATTGTTTAACAAATGGATATAGGAATCACTGCTCTCGGTCTAAAAGTTTATCGAGTTATTGTTGTTCAAAAAGACCCCTTTTCTGGAAGGCGTTCGCGCAGGTTGCCGATTCATAATAATTACAAAAGCATATAGGAAGTGATTATGCTTTTTTTATTAAAGTGTGATCTAAAACTTAAGATCAGGCATTAAGAGACGGAATAAAACAAAAACTACGAAGTATCAATGGCAGTTTTATTAAAAATAAACGCTTACCAATTTCAGCGATCTTATAATAAGTGCTCAATGTGACCACCGCAGGTTGTCACACAAGCTGTCGCTCTAAGCGCGACTTGTGTTAATGCTCTTCTTAGCACCTGTGGATTCTCACGAATGTTGTTGGCCACCGACACAATTCTATTCCACAGCTCTTCTCGCGTGTTTACTGGCTCAAAATAAAAACGTTGTTTCATGTGACCCCAAAGAAAACAATCTAATGGGGTAAATCTAAAGAACGCGGCGGCCAGGCAACTAGTCCTCGACCAATCCACTGTGTATAAAGAGCATTTGAATGCTCTCGTACTGCTCGTGCAAAATGTGCAGGGGGACCATCCAGTTGCAGCCACATTCAGCCTCTGTAGACAAGCGGCAAGCTCTCCATTTCAGCATGAACTAATGTATTCAGAAATCTGGCGCCATTCAAATTTGGTGGCAATTCTGTTGGACCAATCAGTTTATCGTCTCATCGCCGCCCAGACGTTAATTGAAAACTCGTAAAAAGATGCAAGTCTTGTTGCATGAGGATTTTCCGCAGCCCAGATGTGTAAATTGCGAAAATTTGTTATCCCCGTTCTCGTAAATTGTGCCTCGTCTGTCCACATTATTTGTCTGATGAAATTTGTATGCATCCGTACATTTCTATTCAGCCACGTACAAAAAACTGCTCGCGCCTGGTTATCAGTATCCAAAATTTTGTGCACTTTTCTAAAATGATAAGGATGAATTCCTCTCTTCAATATCTTCCAAACTGTTGTTTTGGGTAAACCAGGGCGAATGCTAAGCCTGCGTACACTTAGTCGAGGATCTCTCGCTATTTCTGCTAATACATTTTATATTTTAGATGCGTCTCTACTAATCGAAACACGAGCAACTGGTAATCGGTGAATCCCATGTTCAGCTATTCTGTTGTGAACGTTGATAAACGTACGGAAGTTAGGTGTTGGCTGTCTTGGAAAGGGCCGACGATATTCCCGAACCGCAGCACTTGCGTTGCCAATGCACAGACCGTACACAAAATGAATGTCCGCGATATGCGCATTCGAATATTCGAAACCTCCACGGGGCATGACGAACACAGACTTCACGAAACACAAGTTGAGCGTAGGACGCAAAGCGACTTACTGACCTTGCCGATTAGGTGTTTAAGATTCAACAGGGACTATTTGTCCCAATCGTTGTCTCTTTCTTATTCCTTATAAAAATACTTCCGTATCTACTCACACACAACGCAACAAAGGAGGTGGGTCGCTTTCCTCCGCTTATGCCCGCGATAAAAGGGGTCTTTTTGAACAACAATAACTCTTAAACTATTACACCGAGAGCAGTGATTCCTATATCAATTTGTTACACAACTCAAATATTAATAGGTCTTTTCCTATGAAACTGCCGTTTTGCCGTACTGGCCATTTCAAATGAAAATATTTTTTTTTTACTGATAATTCTAATTTCTGACCATTGTAATTGAAATTAGAATTATCAGTAAAAAACCAATAACAAACAATTGTAATTGAAAACCAGACTTCTACTTTTTCCAGAATTTGGATAACTTCTTGGCGGGAAAAAAATTCAATACCCGAGAGGCAGTACAAAATGCCTTTGAAGAATTTGTTGCCTCCCGTCCAGCTGATTTCTTCAAGAAAGGCATCAATAAGCTACCAATGCGTTGGCAAAGATGCATTGATTGCATGGGTGATTATTTTGATTAATAGAAATAAAAAATATTTAAAAAAATACGCTTCATTTATTTCGTGAAAAACGGTGATTTCATAGGTAAAGACCTAATATTATGAAATTAAAAAAAAGGGAAGTATGTGTAGTTTTCGCACAATTTTAGAATAAAGCGGCGGATGCGCTCAAATACTTTAAAAAATAAACTCTCCCTTCGGCAATTACAAAAAAACAGTTAATTGCCAGATTTTTTTAATTTTATTAGTACCTACTCTACACCTTTGCCTTTAAAATAACACCAACATTGCGGCCCTACAAGACGTAAAACTTAAACCGCCGTTGTTTTACAAGTTAAGGTGAATTTTGCTAAAATAAAAATAAAAGTCACTGCAGATTGGTAGGGTATTTTCGTCGATGAAATAGTTTTAGTTACTGCTCCTAGTGTTATTACTGCATGCCGGGACACATTGTATATGCATGCAAACAAATTAATAATAAAACCTACGAATGATAAAGATCATCATATTATAGAGAATTACGAAACCAAAACGGGGATTAACCCGTGCAGTTAACTTGCTCAGCCGGTTTTTATTTTGTATGAATGCTCTCTCGCTCGGGAACACTCAAAAATTCCGAATTATGTAAATCCGAATTTGAATATTCCGATTTTAAAATTCCGAATTTCACAATCCCGAAGGGTCTTTATTCCGATTATTCAAAAACACGATTCTTATTTTACCGAAATTCATAAATCCGAAATTTTAATTTTCCGCCTTTCATTAGTACGAAGAATTAAAAACCCGCTGTCTTACTAGTCCGAAATATGGTATTCCGAATTTTAATTTTCCGCAAATTTAATGCTAACATTCAGATTTTGTATCTTAGGGTGTTGCGTCGACCTGTCGATCGATTGGTGTGGTAGAAACCGTCGATCGACGTGGACTGTTCTATTCTGCCATCGATCGACGTCGATCGATTGGTGCGGTAACACCCTAAAATGGGTATATTTTAAAAATTGTAATCTAAATCTTCTGTCACACAAATTAAAATTAATAAGGCACATTTTGAAATTATACAAATTAGGCGCGACGACGAGCGAAGCCAGGAGGAGCTGTTAGTCTGTAAGAGAGGGGAGCGACTCCCTGGATTGTCTACCTGAGCAAGTGTCCCTTTCGTGTAATCTTTTAGTAACCAATTAATAACCGGGAAAAAATCAAAATCAGTCAACATTTACAGATTCAGCATACGAATTACTGCTATAAGGAGTGATTTTTCACTTATTTTAGAAATCATCCTATATCTACTAAACTAATCCACATAGATTTTTATATATATTTTTTTTACTTTTTGGACCATGGTGCGTGAACCCCTTCCATTTGGACGTTAACCTTCTGGACACCCTGTATATTACTAGCGACCCGCCCCGGCTTCGCACGGGGTCTTTGTCCCTGCATTTTAAATCATCATGTGTAATTAAAATATCATTTAAATTACACGCTGTAAAGGGTCATATTGATCTATATTACATGCACAATGCATTTAAGATACTTAATTGGATAAGGATTAATGCTGTATTGCATAAAATCGCTTGTAAATAAGCCATCATTTCTCGTAAAACGTAAAGGATAAAAAAATGGTTATTGCGGGTTACTCCTAAGAGACAGACATATACCATCGCAGACATTTTTGTAGACCTTTTTAAGGTGTACAATATTGTAGTACATTATTTTGATTTATCTCTTAGGGTTCAGCCAGCGTTTGCAATGTAAACGCAAAAAATGTGTTTATTTACATCACATTATAAACCTCTAAAATTATCAGTGTTTCTCTACTATATTATGCATGTATTATACATACAAACCTTTCTCTTGAATCACTATTAAAAAACCGCATCAATTTCCGTTCCGTAGTTTTAAAGATCTATGCATAGGTACATAGGGACAGACAAACAGCGGGAAGCGATTTTGTTTTATACCATGTAGTGATGAAAAATTTGTAAAAAAAGCTCCCCTACTTACTGCAGATTAGTATTTAGTAAGCAGCGTACTAGGTAACGATTTTTTTGTCGAGCACCATTTGGTGATTGCTATGTGTGCCAAAGGACGCTGTTAATGTTAGTTTAACAAATTATTCTGCTGATCTACATGATCCACAATGATTACGTAAATTATTCAAGCTTAAACTAGAATAGCCATCCTTGTCACTACTAGTTAATTTGTAATACCTACTTCTACTCTCGTATGTAAGGTTTTTAAATAAGTGATTTTATATAAATTTCCCACTATTTAGAAGACCCGCCAAAACAACATGTTTTGAAAACTACAAAGATTTAAACCTGCATATTGAACCTGTTAAGATTCACAATTGTTTTAGGAGTCCTTTTAATAAATTGTGGGAAAATTTCATCCAATTCAATAGGAAGGTTTTCCGAACTATAAAAAAATACTACAAGTGAAAACGTGGAACTGCCATGTAACAAGTAGGTAAGTTTTACGAACCGTTTACGACCGAGTTGTGTAATGGTAAGTACCAAGTAGATACATAATAAATGGCGTACTGAGGTATAAGGGCCGTCTGGCTCTTTTTTTCCAGTGACACAGAATTAAGTAGGCTTATACTAAGTTAGATGTGACGGCTAACCGCTTTTATCTCAGCTTATGTAGCGCAAAACTTCTATTATCGATCAGAATAGAGACCAGCCAGCTAGAATCGCCGCTTTTTGTGGTAATTTAATCTCTGCAACGAAAGTGTTCTTATCGTCTTCTTGTATGCTAAACGTCGTGCCGACTATTTGACCGGGAGAAATGTATCAATCTATTCCAGGCGATCACACTATTAAATTATGATAACAAGATAAGCATTTGGCCATGTTAGATAAATGTGTTAAGGTTAGTTATTGTTTGTTAGTTACCTAAATATTGGTAAATGACAATATTCTGCGTCCTTAAAATGTTAGGCCCAGAGCCAACAACAGAAAAAAATTAAAACAAGCTATACGTTACAATTATGTTCCCAAGAAATTGTTTTTCGACGGACATTGGAGAATATTATACCTATGTAAGTATTTTTAAAATTACAATTAATTTCGAGGTTATACTTGATTATAAAACTTTTTTTATTCTTTCCTTTAAAAATATGTCTTTCAATGCTGTTAATTCTTGCTAGGTCGTTATGTTCGTTTTAAAAACTCGATAAAACCATACTTTTTATACTCAATACCTATCAATAACATGGCTGCTCATTAGCATAAACAATATCGCTCAATCCGTTAACTCATCAAATCACAATCATCTTGTTTGTGTACACGAGACGCGAAAACCATCGTGTCATACTAGATACGGCGAGCAGATCGGCCGGCCGACAGTCAGTTGTTTTTCTGTCATATGTCGCGGTTCATCTCGTAAAGGCGGAACAGTTTTTCACTTGATTTATTCACGTGATATTTCACCATAAATTACGTAAGTTTCTGTGAATTTTCTCTTTGTTCATATATTTATTGATCATTTCATTAGGTACGTTTAGCATTCTTAGTGCCTATACTTACACGTGTGTTACTTATGTTTGATAACATTCATTTCCGTGTTTCTATTTCTTGTAACTTATAACCTTTTATTTAAACTTATTAACGTTTTAATCCTTAAAGAAAAATGTCATAATAAATGTTTTAAAATGTCAACATTATATGTCTAAATTTAATACCTCTATAGTCATCTTTATCTGTATCATACTCTAGTAAAAACTATAGGTTATGATGCAATAACCTCTCTACATTTCTATGCATAAATTTGGATGAGTACTTAACGGGATCTAGGTATATTAGAGATATCAAACAAATGAATTAACTCCTTAAAACAGCCTCTTCAAAAATAATGTACATATTGTTTACCCGTAAATTATCTATCAAAAGCTAAACCCAGATATTAGGTACTTATATCTTAATAAATAAGTAGGTATAAAATATATACCTGATCTTATTATTTTTTGTGCAGGAAGTAATCCGAAATGGCTGCCGACAAAGTATTTCATTCGCGATCACAGGGTATACCCTCAGAAGGTGTAAAGGATCAATACGCAGACGGTATTGCCGCTAGAATATGGAAAAAATATATTGGTGACAGCAGCCAAAGAACACAAATCTACAAGAATTTCCTCACAGGACTACTTAGGAAGAATGGATGCATTAAAGTTTTAGATATTGCTTGTGGAACAGGGTAAGTTAGATGCGTACCTTCCTCATTAAGCAAGAGCAAAAATCGTAGTGACAAACCTAAACTGTGTTTGCCTACTAGTCTGCACCCCCTAGTGTTAGACCTCAAAGTAGAATATAGAAACAAACTAAAACATTCAAATAGGTACTATATCATCTGGGGTTTGTCAACTCGTTATACTCATTTCTACCGATATACCTACTTATAATAATAATAATAAAAAATGGGTGCTAAATAAACAGACATCTTTTTAATAGTATTATTCGCCTCTATAAATCTACATTGCCTTCTAAATTACTAAGTCAGCCACAATTTGCGAGCGTCTGAACGATACTATCTTAGCCACCAAAAATATGTTTTTGCTACAAAATTTTTAATAATCATCCAACTTCGATTATGGCGCTTCGCCGGGTGCTGCCGCACCACGCTCGCATAATTACAGCCTAACATTAACCTAACCCAAACTAAGCTTTCTATAGAATATTTAGTAGGCGTTACAAAAAAGACGAATTAGTTTATTAGAGGCTATCTCAGTTTCCCGTAACTTAGTTATAAAATGAGAAGTTTGATCACATGGCTAATAAAGAAATCTGTGGCTTGACTTATAATTTCCCATAAAAAACCCTAGACGAACACACCAACTGTATGGCCACAAAGAACGCAGAGATAAGTAACGTATAAGCCGAACATTCAATATTTTTTAAATAGGCATAGACACTAATTTGTATTTCAATCTCAATAACATGCGGTCAAGGACATGAAGAAAGTACAGACTGCGGTACAGACAACACGCTGTCATTCAGTTCTGTCAAGAAGTGTTTTCAGAGAACTGTACCGATCCGTTTTATTACTGAATCAAGTTATTTGAGCTACATTTTAGTCTAGGTTTTAACGATGTCTGAACGTTGTTATACTCGCATCTGCTTACTAATAGACTATTTGAAACGAATAATGGTTAAAAAACCTGGGAGTTGGCGAGACTCTATGTATGGATCCGATTCCTTGGACCTTCCTACTCAAAAGTAAATCTAATGTAGGTAGATATCTGAGTATATATATAAAGTAAAAAAGAAAGCATCAAAGATCAAATATATCAGTGAAGTAGTCGGCAGAGAATCCTTTTTATTTGATATTTCTATAAATAGCTAGAATCTCAAGCATTTGGGTTCACAAATCAATCGCCCAACTAAAACCTACTTTGCAGTATAGTTAATTTCATAGGTTTGTATCGTACATGTAAACAATAGTCACATAAAAAAATATACCAAACCTCTAAAGTACCACTTTTAATAAAGATACGATTGCAAATAAAATAAATATATAACCAATGACATATTATATATAGACAAGTCATAGCCATACATTACCGCACAAAAAACGGTGTCAACGTACCTATAGATACCTACCCGATATACAGAGTAATATAATTTGTGTAAAACCGTATTTCGTGTAATACGGTTCACTTGCTGTTAGAAAGAGATATCTATGTACTTCGTGACGTTGCTTCGCACTAATTGGTCGCGAGCGTACTAATAACGTCGTAATAACGGAAATTGTCGCAACTCTATAGCGTTATCTCTTTTACTCCCATATACAAAATCATATTACATCTCGCTCTTCGAGTTTGTTGAATTGAATAGCCATGTCAATTTTAAAACGTCATTTTAAATAGCAAAATAAAGTAATAAATAAAAAGTTATAAAAAATTAGTACTTACGCATGAAAATAAACGTTTATTATTTCTTTAACAGTAATAGTGTAATTCTGTCTTAAATTAACTTAAAACACTGTCTTAAATTAAACACACAAAAAGGCATTGTACGGTATTATACTATTTCCATTTATTTTCTCGATGACAGTTCTATCTATCTCGTTTATCGACATAGCTCCATCCCTATCAGTTTCTCCTACTCTGGTATTATATAACCTTGTACGTGTGTAAAAGTCATACTTTTTATAAAATAATGCATACTTATTGTAAAAAAAACTTTAGCGCAAGTATTAAAATTATTAAGTAGTAAATAAAATAAAGAAATGGAAATAGTATAAAAACACAGAGTAGGGAATAAGTTTTGTTTGACGTTTAGCCGTGACATTGGGTTGCACAAGACTAAGTGAAATAGCGGGCAAATGCCTTGTTTTTGCGTTTCCATTATTGAGAGCGGATAACCTGTCTATATGTAATATGTCAATTGTATATAACACTTTTTATTGTATTTTTAATTCCTGTGTGAGGAAAATTTTATAATCTTTATTTTTTAGTGGTATTTTTTAACGCCCTGTTCACCTGTATAGCGGGTAACAACCATATAGCCAACATTCAGGTCAATAAAATCTTGAAACAATAAAAAAACAAACCTTAAAATTTTGGATCCCTCTTCGCGCTTCTCAATTGAATTCAAATACATTCTGGTCTGGGTATGGGGTGTAGCTAAATTTGAATTTCTTAATATTAGGTCTTTACCTATGAAATTGCCGTTTTTCACGAAATAAATGAAGCGTAATTTTTTTATATATTTTTTATTTCTATTAATCAAAATAATCACCCATGCAATCAATGCATCTTTGCCAACGCATTGGTAGCTTATTGATGCCTTTCTTGAAGAAATCAGCTGGACGGGAGGCAACAAATCCTTAAAGGCATTTTGTACTGCCTCTCGGGTATTGAATTTTTTTCCCGCCAAGAAGTTATCCAAATTCTGGAAAAAGTAGAAGTCTGTAGGCGCAAGGTCTGGTGAGTACGGCGGATGACGGAGAACTTCCAACCCCAACTCTTGTAGCTTGGAGACCGTCTGCTGTGCAGTATGAGGTCGCGCGTTGTCGTGCAGGAGCAGTGGAGCCGAACGATTGACCAAAGCTGGTTGGAGACGTGCGAGCTTCTCCATCATTGTGTTCAGTTCTTCACAGTACACATTTGCAGTAATGCTTGTCCCGTTTGGCAAGGAGCTGTGATGAATTACACCCGCGTTAGACCACCAAACAGTGACCATCACTTTTCTAGGGGTAAGTTTTCGTTTAGGGCATTGTTTGGGTGCTGAACCAGGGTCCAACCGCTTACGATTGTCAAACAGGATCCATTTCTCGTCACAAGTAACAATGCGGTTCAGAATTACTTCATTTGTATGCCTGCTGAGCAGTGCAAGGCACGTCTCCACGCGTACTTCGCGCTGGCGGTCATTGAGTTCGTTGGGTACCCATTTGTCAAGCTTTTTTACCTTGCCAATTTGACGCAAATGGACCAATATTGTTTTGATGCTAACGTCGAAAGCTGCTGCTAATTCAGCCGTGGAGTGAGTTTCATCAGCTTCCACAATTGCCTTTAATTCGTCATTTTTGACCAAAGTTTTCGGACGACCACGGGGTTCATTTTTCAGGTCAAAATTTCCAGAACGGAAGCGGGTAAACCAATAACGGGTGGTGCGTTCGTTTGTAGTGTTCGCTCCGTAAACGTCGTTGATGTTGCGTGCTGCTTGTGCCGCTTTGCTGCCACGACGGTACTCATACTCCATAATTACTCGAATTTTTAACTTATCCATGATGACGACAAATAATCGAATGCGTTGAAAACAAAACACTAACTATTAAACAAATGACGATTTTAGAAAAAGAATTCCATGTTTGTCAAATAAAATTAATTTGAAATTAGAATTATCAGTCAAAAAAAAAATATTTTCATTTGAAATGGCCAGTACGGCAAAACGGCAGTTTCATAGGTAAAGACCTATTATTTGTTGTTGTTATTAGGCGTTTATGGCTTTATGTCTTTCTTTTATTTTTTTGCTTTACTTTATTGTATTATTTTGTCGAGGTGGAGTTGAAGCCTGAGCCAACCTGAGCCTGAGAAACCGAAGTTTCTCCCAAGGTTTTCTCCTTCCTTACATATTGTTGCTGCTTTTTACTCTCTGTCGCATTATTTTGAGATTTGTTTCGTTTTTGACCTATTACATTTATTTCTTGATTTACATTTATTATAATATTACCAGGCATAATCTTACAACAGGATGAAATATAACTTGCAAAAAAGTAATATTTCATAATTGACCCATCACATGGAGAAAAGAAGAGAAAGAAAGTTTATTGTTTTCATTTTTAAAACGAGATATTAAAATTGGCTCTATGAGTACGACTATTGGTATTGGTTAAATTGTCTTCAGTAACTTATTTTGGACATTAATGTGGTAATTATCGATAAGTATTTAAGGTTAGCGATGACAGATAAATAACAACAGTTATAGGGTGATAGGTGGATGTATAACGAAAACACGCGATAAACGATTATGATGTAAGATGTTATTTTTATTATTATTGCTAGGTATTTTTTACGTACTTATGGAAGATTCTATTACGAGCTCTTGTTAGAGATTTAGGTCGGAATCTATTCTCTGGTGGTTTCGAATACAGGCATTGGAAGTTTAAAAAACTTTTAATAAATGTATGCAATATCTACAGCATTTTTGAAATATTTCTTTTTTACTTCAAGTCGAAGTAGATACGTATTTTAAAAAATATGTAATAATATATTAAAGTGATAAAAATAATAATATATTGTAAACGGTACAAACGATGCTATAATCGAGTAAAACTTCCAGTTACCTGTAGGTATAAAAATTCCTTGCCATTTTCTTGTCTTGTGACTGGAGTCTTATGTCGCCCGTGCTACGTCTGCAGAAGACACACAGGCTATATGTCATTTCGAAATTCCGACGGAATCAGGAGTTAGGATAGTGAACCCAGCCATACCTCCAAGAGCCATAGAGTCACCGATGGATATATTTTTTTAAACCGGTATTATTAATGTACCTACTGCTGATTTCTATTCAAAAAGGTTAGGCGAAGAACAATTATAAACACAGATTTAAACGAGTAGTTATGAAAAACTTTAAAAAATTGTTGCTTCGATTTTTTTTTTCAGGATAGACTCAATGATGCTGGTGGATGAGGGGTTCAAAGTCGTGTCTGTAGACGCTTCGGACAAAATGTTGAAACACGCTCTTAAAGCAAGATGGGAAAAAAGAAAAAATCCCAAGTACGATGAATGGGGTAAGTCAAAAGTTTAGTTAATTACACCTGTGAAACGCCATCAATCGTTTCTTAAAAATTATTTCTATTTTGTCGGAACTTCATGCGTCCTGTAAGAGTTTACGACAAAGTTCATGTTATGTGGACCATAACTATTTTAAAGAGCATTGGGCCATTAATGAGTCTATGACTTTTAAATCTGTATAAAGAAAAAGTTTTGGTTTATGTATCTAGTTATCTATGTACACTGTGTTTAATTAGCAACTCGAACATAGATATTTGTTTCGAACTCTTTTCTTGATAACTTAGCATAATACCTACCTACTCAAGTATGATAAACTTATGTTATCTTATTTCACAAAACGTGACCAAAAGGATGTATTATCACGTTTTACTTAGTTTATCAGAGTTTGCTTCCTTTTTATCAGATTCACTTATTTATAAGGAACATCTACGGCAAATAATATATTTCTTATAATAATAAAAATACTAATATTCGTCTTAACGAATAAAGTGAAAGCAAACTTTGTGATAAATTAAAACTGACATTAAAAAGAAAAACAAGGAATCAAGAGAATGCCTTTTAAGATAAATTGATAGAGTCAGGCGTTACTTCTGTAGCGCTTAGGTATGTACCTACTGTATTTTTCAGTATTGAATCGACTCCGGAAAGCCCATTTTTTGATATATTCTTTTTATAGTTTCCTGTGGCTATCACTGGTAAAATGCCAGATTTCTATGTTATGCTCAATACCTTAAAAATTTTAGCTAAGTAGGTAAATCTATCGACAGTGCATTCCCGTGATTAAATTCCTATAGCAATTAAGTGGATGCGCAAATCATCAACAGAATCACTAAGCCTTGAGCTTGAACTATCTTTTCTCTTCAAAACTCGTATGGCTCGTACGGTTTATGATTCAGTCTTTTTAACTTAACGGATCAATGCAGTCTGGTTTCGTCAGACTTATTTCAACTTGATGATACCAAAGTAGTACTCGACTAGATTGTATCAGTGGTTGTAAATATACCTAATTATTAAAAAAAAATACTCAGTACGCGGGGAAACTTACGTTGATCGCCGAGATAAATAAATGATAAGCCATACTTAGTGCATTGTTCATCGAGGGTAGAAAGTAACGGATTACCAACGAGGGTGTAGATTATTACGCACTAGTTGGGAATCGCACTTTCTTCCGAGTGATGCATACTTAGTGCTATATATTTGCCTAGGAGAAAAATAATAAACATTATTCTTTGTAATGCTTCATTTCATTC
This sequence comes from Marasmarcha lunaedactyla, assembly GCA_923062675.1. Classification (NCBI taxonomy): domain Eukaryota; kingdom Metazoa; phylum Arthropoda; class Insecta; order Lepidoptera; family Pterophoridae; genus Marasmarcha; species Marasmarcha lunaedactyla. The sequence continues at coordinate 23,659,965 of OV281343.1, forward strand.
CTGGCTTTCAGCTGCCCAGGTTAAGAATAAAATAATGTTATTGTTAAAATTAATAATATTTTTTTCTTAATTTAATGATTAGGTAATCATAGTGCAACAAATTAATAAAATATTATTGACTTTTTCTTGGTCTTCAATTCCAAACGTATTTTGAGCTTACAAAACCAAACTTTATTGTTTTACCTAGATTGTTTTACTTTGTTTTACCTAGACAATATACAATTTTATGTGAAAGATGTTGGGCACTCTTAAGCCCGACCATGTATGGAAAGTGAAATGAAGCCTTTATATGTATATATGTTGCTGTACTTTTTCATGCATTTCTAGGGCAGCTTCTTTAATTCAGGCAGCGGTAAATCTTCACTCTCGCTACGAGGTATTTAGATTTTTCTAGATTAGAATAACTATCACAAAAATTCAGACTCAAAGAATAGGAAATTTGCGCCTATCACTTGTTTTTGCTACTTAATTTACGGAAGAGACAAAGGAACAAAGCCTATAGAGCCATGACTTTAGTTTAAACTTAGAAGCATGTGGCATTTTTCTGTCTTCGAAATACAAACATTTAGTCTTTTGGAACCCGCACGTGATTTTCCAATACGATTTAAATTTAATTTTATAATTGCTCTTGCTTGCTCAGATATAATATTTGGTCTTGGTTATATCATATTTAGATGTATAGATTATGGCGCGCTAGGCAGTTTCACTACATATTTTAAAGATAACATCCGGATCTAGACAGGCGAAGAACTCAATACTACAAATTGCTATTTTAAAACAAAAGGAATAAAAACAAAATAAAGAATTTTGAATATTTGAATTTTGAAAAGTACTAAACATACATTTTCGAAAATCTTTAATTAAATCAAAAAGTAAACAATTTTGCTTAAACAGACAAAGACACAAATAAACCAAAATAAAAAAATCTTTTTGGTAAAAACACGTCTGCTTATTGTACATGAATACTCATTCAGTAAATTGTAGTATACTGTACATCTCTGAATAAACAAAACCTTATTATTCTCCACAGTGATTGAAGAGGCAAGTTGGGAGACCCTTCCCCGAGACCTGGACGTCTTGATGCCCGGAGAGTCTTTCGACGCAGTCATCTGCTTAGGAAACTCCTTCGCTCATCTTCTCGATGAGTACGGTGATCAGAGAGTCCAAAAAATGTGTTTAGAAAACTTCGCAAAGGTTCTCAAACCGGGAGGCCTATTGTTCATTGACCATAGAAACTATGATGCTATAATTGACAGTGGCGCTACGCCGGGACACTCTATATATTACAATGTAAGTGGGTTTTCTTATTTGAATTAGTAGGTATTTACTTATTTCTAGCTGTGCGTATTGTTGGACTTAAACGGTATAAGTAAGTGCTCCTCTAAAGCCAATTACTTATTGAACTTTAACCTTATTACAATTAATTATTTAAATATGTCGCAATGCCCATCAGACTCCTGTCATTATCGTATCTTTTTCATCTACTCGTATGAGGTTGCTATTTAGTAATAGGCCGCCTAAATTATCTCATGCTCTTGTTATTTTGTTATTATTATATTGTATTGTAAAGTATTATATTGTTAACCTAGCTGTCCATTTTGAAGATATTAGAAAACGCTATTTAATTCAACTAAATTGTCGTTAGTTTTTATTATTGGTGTTTTAAGTAAGTAAATAAATAAAAGGAACGACATACGTATAATGCATCAAATCATGTTTTATATCCCCGTGTAAGATTAGCCGACTAGGTATCAGAGGTTATTACTGGTTTAAACTGAAAATAACGAATAAATAATTATAATAATTACAACAAGCCACAATGTTATTGTTTACATCACTGATATTATAATAAGTTTGCTTCAGCAATATAATAAGTATTAAGTTGGGATTGTGTCTTATCTAGCCTATAAGTAATTTGCAAATTATCAATTTAATGTTTTCACTGATCTGCGTCTTATGCTCGTATTATAATATGACGACCGAGCAGCGTAGTGGTTGCCCTGCCGCAGGAGCTCCCAGGTTCGAGTCCTTGCTGGGACATTCTTTGTTGTTGATATTTATATATGTATGTTTATCTTGGGTTCCCATCCAAGTTAGCTGTACGGTAATCCATGACACAAGCTCTGCTTACTTTGGGGCCATACAGTTGGTGTGTTTGTCTTGTTTGATTTTTTATTAGTATTACTATTATGATGACCAATAAGCAATGTTTTAAAGTTATCAGTAGTAAAGTCCAAAGAGAGTTAGGTTTTTAACGCATGTATCTGTGTATTTGTCTGAGATCACCGATTTCGATGCAGTTTTGTTTAAAATCTGAATTAAAAGTTATTCATGCTTTTTCCTGTCACTCGGAGTTCCGTTTCAAATTTAGTCATCAATTTCAGTCGTCGTACCCGGTGGACATCAAGACTTCGGTGTTGGTGGTGGCAGGGAAACCGGAGCTGGTGGCCATGGACTATTGCATAGCTGCCACCAACGGAGAGACCAATGTTAAGGAAAAAAGGTTCGTAAAGTAATAAAACCTTAAGTCACGATGAATATTCTATTTTTTGTAGACATTCGATCGTACAAATCGAGTCTTGTTTAGTAAACATGGGTCGCATATCTATTAATTCACATACTGTGATCGTTTTTGCTTATAATCCAGGAAAGAAGTTTCGGAATTATCTATGCTTTAACTATAAGAAATCTTAGACAATAAAAATCTTCTTTGTTTGTTTGTCGGAAACTTTGTTTTATAATGTCTATTGATTATTCACAGAATACACTTATGTATTGCATATTTATCTTCATGACACCTACTTGAAATACTACTGAATTTACATATGTAGATGGTTATGTTTGCTCATAATGATAAAGAGGGAAAGGGAGGGATTGTAATATATATATAGTCTACAAGAATTCGAGCTTGATACCTCGCCTTGCAAAGGCCTTCACATCCCATTGTGATTTGTTAATCTGCAGAAGTTTAAGAAGCCGCACAGGATGGTACCCGCTGCCGGACCGACGGCTTTGGGCTTAAGTCAATCTAATATGGTTGAGGAGGGCGATGGCTGGATCCCGCGTTAACTCGTGAACGGGTGCCGTTTGAGGGTGTTCGTCGTTTGGATACTTGGGGGGGAGGGAGACTTGCCGAGCTAACAGATGCAGAAAAGAATAATTTTGTATAGACATAAAGAGACTGTAAATTTATTTTGAAAAAAAAAAATATACCCGTGAAGTTTCTTGCCAGTTCTTCTTCACGAAGGTTTTTTTTTCGAACTGGTGGTAGAATCATGTTTTATTTGACGTCAATAAGAACAAGTAATTGTCAATGTTGAGAAATAAATATTTGAATTTGAATTTGAATTTGAATTTGCCAGTATCATGCGCGGTACAATACCTTCCTATAACTTTAGAGATAGGTTCAGAAATAACTATTCTGCTTCTAATCGTACCTTTCCTTAATAGCGAATTCCGTCTATGTTACTACCCACACAAATTGGACAAATTCTCGAGGATGTTAGACGAAGCTTTCGGGAAGAACGCTGGTCATGAAATATTCGCCGACTTCAAGCATATGGACGCCGTCCAAACCCCAGGATACTACATACACGTAATGAAAAAACCAATGTAATTTATGAGTTTATTCTGCGTAATTAATGTTAAAAAGCTTTTGTATTTTGTTAATAAAATATTTTGTTATGAATTATGTTTGCTTTATACTGCTGATTCCTTGGTAAATAGATACTATACACCGTAGGCCCGAACAACCCGATAGATTAATTAAGTTTAACCCTTTCTTGTGAACAAATCTTTTATTGAGAAAGTGAGTAAGAGAAACCGGTCCCTAGTCGAGAAACAGAGTTAGCAAAAAAGCAATTCATCGATCACTCCGACACACTTAGGGTGTGTTACAATTTCGATATTTCAACTTGTGATTTTTTCAAATATTGCATATCTCGAACATAATTCGTTTTTGGAGTACATTTATACCACTTTATGTACACCAACTAGGCTCCAATCGGGTGGGTTATTATAGCCCATGGTGTATAAATTAACTTAGGTACTTTCTTACTCGTAGTAAGTAATGAATAACAAAAAAAAATGTTCACTTGTAACGTCTTTAAACATAGAGATTATAAAAAAATTAACCTAAATAATTCACAACCACGTAAACGTGATTATTACGGCGGTTCGGAAGGGCTGTAGTACCTACCCCCCAGACGAGATCTTAACCACCGCAACTGAAAGGAATGGGAGATCTGCTCAGGGCTCTTACTGAGGCCTATATATGACGTAATAACGTCAAATCGAGCATTTGTACGAAGTTACATTACTTACTGCTTGGGGCATGAAGCTAGATCCGAGAAAAATACAAAAAATTGCATGACAATTTTTTCTTTTTGAAAATATATGACCAGAAGAACCGTACATTTAAATAATAAACACACCTAATCTGTGTTTAAACAGCGTCGGTGGCGCGTCAGGCGCCCGGTTCGCAGTGCTAAGGTCCAATAAGATTTTAGGTCATAAGCGCACCAAGCCGACTGCTCTAACGGTGAAGGAAACCATCGTGCGGAAACCCACATATTTAGAAATTGCAGCAGGCAAGCGTAGTGTAGTGTAAACTACCTGAAACCACCTCATAGCTGGGTGAGGCTGGCATCTCCCCAGTGAGATTATTGAGGCTGTCGTGACGTGATGAGTATTTGTTTCATATACTTGACTATTGTTTCTAATTGTCGATTTTGTTTGAACTTTCGTAGCCTAACCAAAAAAAAACTAGGCAAAATAAAAGTAAAAATCAATTTATTAAGTATTTAAGTTACCTGCCTAAAGCTTTGGAAAAAGAAAAAAGAAAGATCAGAAGATTACGTGGAGTACAATTCGCAGCCACACTACTGAATTTCTGCTATAATTTTGTTTGGCTCGCGCGTTTACCTACTGAAATAAAATATTAGAACGATTTTCTTTGATTACTTCACGTTAAAGTCGCAAGAGATTACGACGATCGGTCGAGTTTATTGTTTGAGCCTTTAAAACTAATCCTGAGTGGTTACTAGTTGAGAATGCCACATGGCACTAAGACCTCATGTATTGTAATCATCATCAATAAATCGTACCAGTTGCGTCTCTAAAACTGTTGCCTTCAGTTTACCGGCCGACAAAAGCCAATTTTGCTTATTTCAGTGAAAAAGAGCCTGGACTTTTAAATCGTATTTACATATATTTATCAATCATAGTTATGCACCCAGGTTTTATCCAAAGTCAAAATATCTCAAATGGTCTCGGTGAATCTGCCACAAACATCTAATAGTCTCGAGGAATTGTTGGTCGAACTACGCAGAAACCGACGAAACGTGCAGTCGAGTGGTAATTATTTGGTGTAATTAGTTGAGGTGCCAACAATTACAGCTATCTCCGATTAGATCACAAATCACAAATTTTTTAAATGATTTGTCCGGCGGCCGACCGCTAAGTCTTTTCTTTTTTTATAAATTGGCAGGCTTTGTCCTCCTTCTTACCTAGTAGAAAGTGTATATGAAGACGAGGATAATACACGCCTATTCAAGAGGTACCTATTCACTCTACACTTGAAAGCTCCAGGGTTACAAACAGGGTGTCATAAGTCTGTGTGATAAGTCGTGTTATGTCCTACAACATACCAAAATTTCGTTTTTAGTAAAAGTTTCACCAGTTTTGAGATATCAACACTACCACAAACGTTCATGAGTATTTAAAAAAACTGATTAGAAAAGTTATAAAAATACCTTCAAATCAAATCATTTATTTATTCATAATCATGGGTAATACACGGGTGGTAGACAATTTAATAATGAGTACAGCTATGATTCGCCGATGTAGCATAAGAAATTATATATTTGAAATTATAAACATGTATCTAAATTTAATTTTTAATTTTCAGTTCCATGTATCTAAATTTTGTACAATACATATTATTATTATTGCTCATGTCGAGACAAAAAGAAACAAGGAATTTAAAAAATATAACAATAATAGAGCAACAATTAAATAATTCACACAACATGTCAAAAATAAAATAAAAACTAATTAAAAATAAAATCAATACTGCCATTATTTACATGTCATGTCTTGAAAAAAATCATTTATATTATAATATGCCTTTTCAGCAAGGTAACCATTGAATGCAGATTTAAATAAGTTGTCATTTGATATGGATCTTATGGACTTTGGAATTTTATTGTAAACCTTTGGTGCCATGCTGTTAATGCTAACTCTTTGTAGACTAACTCGTTTTACGTGTGTGAGTGACCTTGAGAGTGCCCTCACGATGACTACCTATTGGGTTTGCCTCAAAGTAGTGGGAGTTTTTCCTAACAAAATTAGCAATTTCGCTGAAATAAATTGAAGGTAATGTCAAAATTTTGTACTTTCTAAAATACGGTTTACAGGAGTCATTCTGCTTTAACCCAAACATTGACCTAAGACACCCCTTTTGGGCTTTAAGAACGCTCTCTCTTTCTGTTGTGTTGCCCCAGAACATTATACCGTATCTTAAAATTGATGCAACGTATCCATGATACGCTGTTAAAAGAGTGTTAATATTTGCAACATCTCGCAATTTGTAGAGTGCGTATGAAAATCTGTTGAGTTTTACTTACAATTAATTGGTCAATATGAGCTTTCCATGTCAATTTGTTATCTAAAGTCAACCCAAAAATTTGGTAGAATTTACTTCCGTTACTGGATTGTCAAGATAATTAATATTGAATTTTAAAGCATTGTAACTTCTTAGTCTAAAATTTATAAAATTTGTTTTGGTAAAATTCAGTATTAAATTATTAAATGTCAGCCAGTTAACCAAAGATAAAAGTGTATTATTAATGTCATTTTCAAAATTGTCAAGTGTTGTAATTAAATAATACAGTACTGTCATCAGCAAATACAGTCATATGAGGGAGATCATTAATGTAAATAATAAATAATAAAGGACCCAGTACCCTGTGGGATGCCTGTGTGTACGGACCTTTCTTTAGATACATAAGTAATGTTAATTCCAGTAATGGGATCCATTCTGTTTATGTGCGTGATCTGTCTTCGATTACCAAGATATGATTCCATGATTAATGGCGTTGCCTCTCACCCCATAAGATTCGAGTGTTTTAATCAATGTGTCATGACTTAGGTACATTGTCAAATGCCTTAGACATATCCATAAACAAAGACATTGTTGGGTTTTTCATTTCTACATTAGTAATAACTTTCTACAAAAATTCATATACTGCCATGTTTAATGACTTATTTTTACGAAATCCGTACTGTTTTTTACTGAGTAGCTCATTTGTTTCAGAAAAGTGGATTAATTTGTTATTAATGACTATTCAAAAATTTTCGAAAACACAGAGATGAGTGCGATCGGGCGAAAGTTTTCTAAAAGCTTTTGATCGCCTTTCTTTAAAAACAGGGATAATAGTTGTTAATTTTAATCTTGTTGGAAAAATACCTTGCTCTGAACATAAATTAATACTGTGGCTTATAACAGTATTAATTTAGGTGCTATAATATTTGCTACTGATTTGACAATTTTCGTAGAAATATTATCATATCCTACGCTGTTAACATTTTTAAGAGAATTAATTACTTTTATTATGTCAAAAGTTGTAGTCGGCGATAAAAATATTGAATTAGAGTGATTATTTGATTTGGATTTAATTTCTTTATTCTTAACTGAGTCAACAAAAAATTCATTAATAGCATTTGCAATGTCTGTCGGATCTGAGATTTCTTTGTCATTTTGTAAGATGCAATAAACGTTTTCTTTCGGTAAGTTGTTATTCTTGTTAATAATCTTAAAGTGTCGAGATCGCAAAATTGGTGAGACTTTTACTAAAACAATCTTTTGATATGTTGTAGGACATGATACGTCCTATCCGCAGCATTAAGATTATCCTTAATTTTTAGGACACCCCGTATGTATCTGGAAAAACAGACACAGACACTTCTTTTCACTCTTTGGCAACACAAAAATGAACTGTCGAATCATTTAATTCGATTTTTCGACACGCCAACCACAAATGGGTGAAACTTCTGTCCAATGCTTTAAGTTGGTACTGAGCGGAATGATCGCAAGGATGGTTGCTGTACCTACTCCATACAAGATCGAATTGGGCTGTACACAGGTTAAGTAGCTGTTCAGAGTTGAAGTACCGTCGGTCTTTTGCAATGACTCCGAAGTTTTTGGAAATCGTATGTGCCAGAGCATTCAATTTTGACCTGTCAGATTCCATCTGTCGACCGAAATAAGTTTCGACGTGATGATCATGCCCAGGAGCCCTACAGGTAGATACCTACAGAAATACTTTGGCATGTGAGCGTCAAGTTAAACAAGCTATTTCGTAGTTAAACGTAGGCAGTTATAGTTAAAGGAAAACATTCCTAGGAGACCATCCATAACTTTTAGCGATTTTCTGAACTGCTTTCACAGATTTTGGAAAATATGTACAATCAGCGAGTTCGTATTTTTCTTTTCTCTTTCTTTTTCCATTGATTTGCAGGTCTCAGGTATTCAATTTAATTACCAAAAAGAGTTTTTGCCTATTCGACCTTATTTCATGTGGGATCTAAATACTTTGGGATCGTTTAAGGTACGAATACTAGAAATGACAGAAACTGCCTACATTTCGGTAAGAGAGTCAAACTTCTACATTGGCCAAACTTTTTGTTCTGAGTAGATTATCCGCTATAATCCGCTAAAGAAGACTGGCTGAAAAAAGTAAGTAAAAAGAAGTTTCAAACTTCGAACTCAATCGAATATCTTCAGGTCGTTCTTATGTTTGCGCTGAGGAAATTTTAGATTGCTAGTTGCAATTTATGAACTTCTTTTTTAAAAATGTCTTCAACGTTTGAACTTAGGTAATTGAACCGTATTTTGTAAATAATAGAAACACGGAAGCTGCATTGGTGTGGTACGCGAATAATTATCCATTGCGATAAGTACCAATAAGAAAGGTAATTACGAACCTTTTGAAGGACCTTCAAGGTTTCGATTTGGAAGCTATCTGTCATCCACCCTCCATCACCAGACCTTGCGCCCATAGACTCCTACCATCCAGAAGTAGTTTTGAGTTTGTTGCCCCCATCCAGCTGATCGAGATCGATAATAAAAGTTGCCATTGCTCTGGTAAAGATACGTTGGTAAGCTACAATAAAATGACGCGACAAATTACTGCTCAAGTAAACTTGAATTTTTGGTATATGATAATGGATGACTTTCTTCAGAGAAGGCTGATAATGATGACTGGAAAAATTTGGTAGTTTCCTTTTTTTCCGGTGTTGTGTTTGTAGTTTTATCGCGCTTCATGTCGCACAACATATTTAGTATTCGCATATCACTACAAAGTGGATATTAATAAGATATAGCATCTCATAGACATTCGAAGAACTATTCAAGCAGCTAACCTACCATGAAAAAAATAATTAGTGACCCTACTTATTTTTTTCATAGTACGTAACCGTTTATTACTTAACTAAGTATAATTATACACAAAAGCCTATACTATATCTACTAATATAACTATTTTTATACACAAATATATTCAACATTGGTGTCCAACCCAAAGTTCTCCACTACCTAGCGATATTTTATACTGTTTGAAATATGTGCTTGTAAAAAAAATTGAGATAAAAATAGATTATTCAGCCATATATCACTTTACAACCCAAATATATAAATTTAAAAATTTTTTTAGAGAAACCCAAAAATATCTGCAATGTACGAATTATTGTACATTTTTTCAAAAACTACGTCAATATAACGTCAAAATTCTGGGTTTGTAAAGATAAAACCAGGAAATCTATTCGAAAATACATTGGCAATAAATATACAGTATTTTTTGTAACTGTAAATATTGCAAGCGCAATGAAATGGAAATGTTGAAAAGCTCCTGTATCATGTGTGGCATAATACTAATGTTTCAGACGGATGCTTGAATTAAAAGCACAACTAAACTAGTTGTTTGGTTGTATGAATTCGTTCAGCCAACCAGCAAGCCGTTATGCAGAACAGTTAATTACAAAGAGGTCCGATTTATTAGTTATTTTGTTACTGTTCGCGAGCCGAGCGACCGTAGTGAGTGTGGTGCGGCAGCACCTGGCGAAGCGCCATTATGAAAATTGAAGACTATAAATAAAGCGAAAAACGAAAAACAGCTATGGCAAGCTGTTTAGTTGAATGTCTAAGATAGAAAGGTTGGTTAGAACATAAACAGAATACTTTAAACGAAGGGGACTAAAAAACGGAATAAAATATAAGTTAATATAAAATCTGATAATTTAATAGAAGCCTTTATCATACATAATACAAATATATTGAGGAATTTAAATTAAATGTGTTTCAGTGCCTTATATTGTACAATTATATCTAAAACCTTAAACTAAGTTGTCCGTTTATGACCCTACAATGATGTTGTTGATTGGGATATGTATTAGCTTGACGAAGAAGCCGATGAAACCCATAATACAGAAACCGATGGCTGTAGCTACGGCGATTTTCTGGAACTCTGGAAAATGAGAAATTTTATACATTTTAGACTGTTTGAGTAAATTCATGCACATACACTCTATTAGTATTTTATTCAAAGTCCTAAGTAATAGCTCCACCAGGAAAGTCACAATTCTAGTCGGCTCCAATTTATACGTCTTCTCCAATTTGACGGCTGAATAGCGTAGTAGATAAATTCAAAATTATTCTTATCTGCATCTGTTAGCTCGGCAAATCTCCCTCCCCCCCAATAATCCAAACGACGAACACCCTTAAACGGCACCCGTTCAGGAGTTAACGCGGTATCCAGCCATCGCCCTCCTCAACCATATTAGAGGAAAGTAAGCGACCCGTCACCTGACGCTACCATACTTTGGTGACAATAACGCTTTAGATATTCATCAGGATGAAGAACTCAACGAACAAACAGACACATTACACATGTTTTGTTACAAATACTAGTAAAATCCTGTTAATGAGGGGTTATACCCAAAGGCTTTTATCCAAATAATTGGATATGCTTTAGCACACAACTTCTGCTTTATAGTTTCTTTGAATTCAATAGGAAAACCTTGGATATCCTCAGGAACCTTATTAGAAAAGCGTAGTTAGTAGCCCTGTCTCATACGTCAAGTCCCAGGTTCGAGTTCCACCCAGTTTGCTGCATGGTCATCCATAACACAAGCTATGCTTACTTTGGGGCCATGCAATTGGTGTGTTTGTCTGGATATTCATTATATGTGCCAATTACATTAAAAACAGCTGAATGCTAAATGGTATAAAATTAATTTAGCGAAGAATCTGCCCTAAATATTATTATAGCTTTTTTAATAATATTTTTTTATGTTTAGGTTATATGTACTTAAAATTGTACAAAGTACTGTAAAAAAGCAGGTACTTGCATGTATAGATATACATTATACAAAAATGTGCAGTAATTTATGCTAGATATGTTTGCATGTGAAGATATAATTTACACTTCTCTTTATATGGAAAGAAAAGTTGAGTAATAAGGGCTGTACACCAATAACATATTACATATAGACAAGTTGTCCACTCTCAAAAATGGCAATGCAAATGTAAGGCAATTGCCCGCCACTCCACTTAGTCTTGTGCAACCCAGTGTCACGGCTAAACATCAAACAAAACTTATTCCCAAATCTGTATTTTTAATACCTACCGCACAATATATATATACCTTCTTGTGTATTTAGACAGTGTACAAATTACACTCTTACAGTTAAAGAAAGAATAAACATTTATTATTATGCGTAAGTACAGTTTTTTTATAACTAGGTATTTATTATTTTATTTTGCTATTTAAAATGATGTTTTAAAATTGACGTGTCTATACATTTCAACAAACTCAAAGAGCTATATATTATGATTTTGTATGTGGGAGTAAAAGAGACAATGCTATATACTGTGACAATTTAAGTAGCAACCAATTAGTGTGAAGCAACATCACACAGTACATACATATCTCTTTCTTACAACAAGTAAACCATATTATTCTTTCCTTCTCCCACAAATTATATTAATATTTATATCGGGTAGGTATCGACAGTTAAGTTGACACCGTTTTTTTGTGCAGTAATGTTTGTGTATGACTTGTCTATATGTAATATGTCATTGCTGTACACTTAACAGAACCATTAAATAAATTATACACGGAAGAATATGAAGAATGTAAATAAATAAATAATTAATTTTGTGTCATAATTGGAGCATCACAACACTAAAACTCATTAGAAAAAGTTACAGACACAAACTAAAAATTTTTTTTCATAAAACAACATTTCCCTCTGTTCAACCCCCATATGCAAATGAATCAATCCAAACTAAAAAAATTGTATTGAATTCGGCTATATCCCTTTGAATTTTCAATTTGATGCTTACCCACAATGAACACCAATGATAAAAAGATAATAAATAAATAAAGGAAATATACAATGTTAAACAGATACATATCGCTTCCCGGCAAGAATAGTGTCACAACACATATTAGGTACAAAATGACATAATCACAGAATTAAATAGCGCGCATTTCATTTGTTCGGCTGCAAAAACATCGTTTTTATGTTGCGAATGGTTACCGCTAGAGGGCACTTAATTCTCTTTTTCACGGAGCTGTTTTGCTCCGATTTCCGGCGCGAACAGTGTCACATTTGTGTTAAGACAGAGAAGACGTGTACAGTGTCGCCAGAAAAGAGTTTTAAACATGTAATGTGACTTTTATCGTTAAGTTTTATGTTTAAATATTAGAATCAATATGAAAAAGGCGACACAAACTGTGTCATGACAGTATTGTTGACGAAAAAGCGTTGTAAAAATTTGCACTTTATACAAAAAACCGACATAACCTGTAATAAGTCTCTTTTTTTTACTGTTTTTGATCCATATTCGTGTTTTAAAGAATGTAATAAAAACCCAATACATGTAATGACGTTTTTATTGTGAACTATTATAATTATCACAAGTTATATGTTGTGTTCTGTCCTTTTTTCTGCATAAAACTAAACGCAATACCTTAAATTTTACTGTGTCTCAAATATGTGATGATAAAACCGCCTGTTTCTATTGGCATGAAGGAGAAGCAAACCGCGGAGCTGATGAAATCGGATCTTGTTTGTTTAAGTTTATTGAAAATAGTGTAGTAAATCACGATGGACCAGTAGTATTAGATCTAACATTCTATTCTGACAATTGTTGCGGTCAGAATAAAAACAGATTTATAATTTCTATTTATCTATATGCGCTGCTAAAATTTCCTAAAATAAAATCTATAACACACAAGTACCGGACATACACAAAATGAAGCTGACTCTGTCCATTCAACAATCGAAAAGCAAATACAAAGAAGACTCAAGTCAGGTCCAATTTATGTACCCAGTCAGTACGTTGAAGCTATAAAATGCGCAAAAAAAAGGCAAACACTATACCGTGACAGAAATGTCATCTTGTGATTTTTATTCATTGAAGCGTCTGTCCAAGGATATTGGATAAAACTACAGCAAGATCATTTAAAATTTCTGAGGGAGGAGGAAGATTTTTAAACTGTTGCAGGACGATCCTGCTAAGTTGCTATATAAAGTCTCTTATAAAGATGATAAGTTCTCTGAAACCGTATTAACGCGGAAAATTTCTTGGTTCGATTTCCCTCAAACTCGCGTTTACCCGAAACTCAAAGAAAATAAAATAAAGGATCTATTAGATTTATTACAAAATAATCACATTCCCCATTTTTATGAATCTTTTTATAAGTCTCTGAAGTAAGTAATTGATATTTTTTATAATAATAGTTTTGTCGTGAATAATTCACGTAAAAAAAGATTATTATTATCTCCAAAGGAGTTTGTTTTGTAATTTTTCTTTTTTTTAAAATGTTTGTTAAAAAGTCATGACTGTCGTGTTAAAAATATGTTAAAAAATAAGTTCCTTTTTCTTATTGTAGGTATGTCTAAAGTCAATTTACTAATAAAAGTAATAATGATGATTGCATATTATATGTTACGGATAATAACCTCATTTTAGTTATAAGATTAAATTTTATATTGCTAACAGCCAGGAACTGAGAAAGATTGATTGTAATTAGGGCAAAAGTACTAATTTAGGTATATCCAGAAGTTGGTTTTTGATGTTTTTTTTATAGAAGTTTATAATTTGGTTACTTTTTCTTTATTTTTAATTAAGTTTGAAGTGTTTTTATAATAAAAGTACTGGTGATTGGATACATCAAAATGTGTATTATTTCTGAAACTCAAAAAATTTTTACCGAGAAAAGAGTCATAATATACATTTAATTATAAGTTTGTTAAAAGTTACTTTAAAAAAAGTTTTTTCCTTAATTCTCAGCCCTATAATAAACATATAAATAACCTATTTGTACATAAAATTTCATTTATCTGACTACAATAGTTTTTAATTTATTGACGTATAACTAAACAAAAAGCTATTAAAGTTGCATTTTCTCGAAACTGCTATTTTTGTGTTGTGACACTATACTTGCCGGGAAGCGATATAAGGTCTAAAATCACTTAATGTTAATTCCATCAGTGCAGGAGAGCACAAGATAATGCTCTAGCACTTGAACTGTGACAAATTGAGCCCTATGTGATCATTTGCTGTAGCAAAGAATCACATAGGGTTAACAATATATAATTTGAGAAAATATACAGTTTTTGGAAACATCAAAATATAGGTTTAAGATATTGCGTCAATATATTGTTTAAATATCTGTATACAATTTGTATCGCCCACCTCTAAAACTATGCTCCTAAAGCACAACGTAGCAGATTAGGAAGGTATACCTTGTATAAAAACATACAGGAAAGAACACTAGATTTGAGACAAAAAATTTCATAGATTGGTGTTGAAAATGTAAGAAGTAGTGGTTTTGGAATTGTATTCTGTAACATACCTTTTCTATCTGGTTTAGTACATCTTCTCACAAGTCTGATAGAATCTTTTGCGAATTGCTTTCCAGGTTCGACAAATTTTGCGATTTGATCCATTTTCTGAAAAAAAAGATAAATAACAATTTAAGACCGAAAATTAAGATATTATAGACTAAAAGCGGGAATGAT
Source organism: Marasmarcha lunaedactyla (assembly GCA_923062675.1). Classification (NCBI taxonomy): domain Eukaryota; kingdom Metazoa; phylum Arthropoda; class Insecta; order Lepidoptera; family Pterophoridae; genus Marasmarcha; species Marasmarcha lunaedactyla. The sequence goes on from OV281343.1 coordinate 23,675,055, forward strand.
ACGTACTAGCTGTTAGTTACTAGTTGTTTATTTCACTATAGATGGATTTCACAGCAAATTCTGCTGCAACTTTCAGTACAATCGTAATTGAGAAAGTCTCGAAAACTGACAACACATCGGTGCGTCAGCCACGTCTCGAAATTTTTCAAAAACGTCACCAACAATGTGTTGCCAAGAAACAATTTCATTTTTGATATAACAATTTTCAAGTAGAAAATATAAAAAGAAAGACAAATTAAAAGAAATTTCTAGTACTTATTTAGATTTCTCTTATTTGCTCAAAATGTCGGATTGGAGTTTACTCTTCTTTAAAGTTGAAGAATATTTGAAATAAGAATGCTTGTGATTCCCCAAGAATACAAGAACCCCTCTTAACCCCTAGCCGATAGCTTACCCCAACAATGTACACCGAGTACAGAAAGCACTAACTAAGCACAGTCGAAACTAAATGCGGCAAGTGGCAACCCACGGACTGACACCCTCCAACCGTAACGGTGGAAGAGGTACAGACAATAATTAAAAACCTAAAACCACGGAAAGCCCCAGGTCCAGACAAAATACCAAAACAGAGTTCAGAAAGCTCTCCCAATTGCACTCATACAACTGTTAGTAGTTATATTCAATAACTTACTAACAAACTGTTCCTTTCCGCAAACATGGAAGGAAGCTAAAGGTGACTGGCTGACGTTTGAAAATATTGAACTTTCATCGAACACGCTTAAGCCTCAGTTATATTAGGTCTTTACCTATGAAATTGCCGTTTTGCACGAAATAAATGAAGCGTAACTTTTTTATATATTTTTTATTTCTATTAATCAAAATAATCACCCATGCAATCAATGCATCTTTGCCAACGCATTGGTAGCTTATTGATGGCTTTCTTGAAGAAATCAGCTGGACGGGAGGCAACAAATTCTTCAAAGGCATTTTGTACTGCCTCTCGGGTATTAAATTTTTTTCCCGCCAAGAAGTTATCCAAATTCTGGAAAAAGTAGAAGTCAGTAGGCGCGAGGTCTGGTGAGTACGGCGGATGACGGAGAACTTCCAACCCCAACTCTTGCAGCTTGGAGACCGTCTGCTGTGCAGTATGAGGTCGCGCGTTGTCGTGCAGGAGCAGTGGAGCCGAACGATTGACCAAAGCTGGTTGGAGACGTGCGAGCTCCTCCATCATTGTGTTCAGTTCTTGACAGTACACATCTGCAGTAATGCTTGTCCCGTTTGGCAAGAAGCTGTGATGAATTACACCCGCGTTAGACCACCAAACAGTGACCATCACTTTTCTAGGGGTAAGTTTTCGTTTAAGGCATTGTTTGGGTGCTGAACCAGGGTCCAACCAACTTGCTGAGCGCTTACGATTGTCAAACAGGATCCTTTTCTCGTCACAAGTAACAATGCGGTTCAGAATTCCTTCATTTGTATGCCTGCTGAGCAGTGCAAGGCACGTCTCCACGCGTACTTCGCGCTGGCGGTCATTGAGTTCGTGGGGTACCCATTTGTCAAGCTTTTTTACCTTGCCAATTTGACGCAAATGGACCAATATTGTTTTGATGCTAACGTCGAAAGCTGCTGCTAATTCAGCGGTGGATTGAGTTTCATCAGCTTCCACAATTGCCTTTAATTCGTCATTGTCGACCAAAGTTTTCGGACGACCATGGGGTTCATTTTTCAGGTCAAAATTTCCAGAACGGAAGCGGGTAAACCAATAACGGGTGGTGCGTTCGTTTGTAGTGTTCGCTCCGTAAACGTCGTCGATGTTGCGTGCCGCTTGTGCCGCTTTGCTGCCACGACGGTACTCATACTCCATAATTACTCGAATTTTTAACTTATCCATGATGACGAAAAATGTTCGAATGCGTTGAAAACAAAACACTAACTATTAAACAAATGACGATTTTAGAAAAAGAATTCCATGTTTGTCAAATAAAATTAATTTGAAATTAGAATTATCAGTCAAAAAAAAAAATATTTTCATTTGAAATGGCCAGTACGGCAAAACGGCAGTTTCATAGGTAAAGACCTATTATGAACCGATTTTAAAAAATAAGGCGACAATTGTAGGGTATTAGATAGAACTGCCTATTCGTTTTAGCGCGTTAAAGTGGTATTTGTGACATTTCAATCGAAACATTAAAGAGCGTGCTAAAATTCGGATTGTTCCTCGCTTACATTTAAAGTTATACCTTCATTATGATTTTCAGATCTGATTGTAACAGGAGCCATTTTTTTAAGTTTATTACGTAATAAATTAATAAGCAAGCTTCTAAAATCTTTAACCACCTGGTTAAAAACGTCAACAAAGAATCGTCATGAGTCTATTTTGGACATTGAGAGCGACCGTAGATGCTCCGTAGGTTACCGTAGAGTGGGAAGAAGGCGGCGTTTATAAAGTCATTGATGACGTTTTTCAGGCATTCGGAACGGTATAGGAGCGCTCTGAGCGATGTAATCGGCATTCGGAACGCACCAGTAGTGAGTAATCTGTGCGCTGCCGTTGACAATCTCCAAATTAACCAGTGGGGCAATTTTATGCTGCGTTCCGTTTGCCGATTACAGCACTCACAGCGCTCATATACCCGTTCCGATGGCCCGTGAGCGCGCTCACAGCGATATCGATACGTCATCAATGACGTCATAAACGCCGCCATCTTCCCGCTCACAGTGCCCAAGCTACGGAACATGGTCACTATGAGCGGCCTGTCAAAACTGACACATGACACTACTTTGTTGATGTTATTATTAGTCGATTAAAGATTTTAAAAGGTTGCTCATGAATTTTCTTTTGTAATAATATAAAAAAATGGCTCCTGTTTCATTCAGGGTCAAAAATCTTAATGAAATTGTAACTTTAGACTTAAGCGACGAACATTCAGAATGTTAGCGCGATATTTACCGTTCCGATTGCAATAGCAGTAATAACACTTTTAGCGCGCTCAATGTATCGAAACGGTTTTGAGCACTTTTAGCGCTGTGAGCGCTCTAATCGGCAAACGGAACGCAGCACTAGTATTTGGGAGCACGTGAGGCGCTTGTGTCGGATTGTTTATTTGTCAAGCGCATCATTCACTCGGAAATTCCTCAATCGTGTTCTTTCAATCACTCGTAGTACACTATTTCTATTTCTTTATTTTCTCGATGACAGCTCTTGTGAAAACTTGTGCGAGCGTTTTTTTTTACATTATGTAGGTATGCATTATTTTATAAAAATATGACATTTACATACGTACAAGGTTATATAATACCAGAGTCGGAGAAACTGATAGGGATGGAGCTATATCGATAAACGTAACACGATAACAGACCCGATATTTTTTTACAAAATGTAGGTAACTAAACTACTGCCGGATACAAATTTATAGCGGATACGGGTGCAACACTTGCATGAAACAGACGGGCCATCAAGATGCGTCATGTCTGCTTGGATCCTCAGGAAAAACCGAGAGGATCCGGAGTTTGTAAAAAAAATTTGTGGATGGACGAATCACAATTCACGAGGCAGGGCATCGTAAACTCCCGTAATTTACACGTGTGGTGCCCAAAAGGACATAACCCGAAACTGAAGAAACCATCTACTTTCCAAGTGCAGTTCTCCATCTAATTGATGACATCTTGGTTGGCCCGATCATAGTGCCAAGAACCTTAAACGGTGAAACATTTTTACAACTTTTAAGAGACGAGCTGCCCGTGCAATTGGAGAACGTGCCATCAGCCACGCGCCGAGTGATGTATGTCCAAATGGATGGATGCCCTGCCCACCAATGATGGTGAGAGAATTTTTGAATAAAAAGTATCCAAACCGCTGGATTGGCCGCCAAGGACCTGTCGCATGGCCGGTGCGTTCACCCGATACGACGCCACTAGATTATTTTTATGGGGGGCGATGAAACAACGCGTGTACAGTTCCCCCATCAATACTGAGGCTGATCTTACTGGACAGAGTACATAATTGTGCCACTGAAATTAGGCAAGACCCCGAAATGGTGAGAAGGGCCACTCAGAACATTTTATTACGTGTGACGTTGTGTTTGCAACAAAGGGGCGGCCATTTCGAAAACTTATTACATTAATGTTTACTAATGTATTTCTTAACAATGAATAAAAGCTTTGATTTTCATAAAATCTCTTCTTTTTTATCACAGTCGAACAATACATAAAAAATGGTCGCTACCTGAGTTAAGATTCATGCGGCCGCGACAACCCGTATAGAGTATTTTTGTTTAACGGCCTGCAGCAAATTTTATGTTTGAGCTAGAAGAATGTTTTTTTAAGTATTCGAAAGCTAATACGATGTAGGATAAGATGCAGTAATAATAAAATAATAAAAATATGAGATCTTTTTGAAAAAATCGTCTATTTCCTGAAAATTAACTTAAAAAAATAATTTTTTTCCAAAAAATGTTTATTTTACATGTGACTATAAATTTTATGGGTACTTTTTGTTTATAAATCAGTATTGCCATTGCTATCCTGTCATTTTAGTTTTTATTTGAACACGATAGGCCATTTAGTTCAAAAGTTATAGCAATTTATTTACGTAGCTTCTTTCCCGAATGAATAATTAAAAACATCATAACTTCATCACATCACAATTTTTTTTTTTCTATCGATAAAATTCGGTCTGGTTTCCCCCATTTTAATATGTGCACATTATAAAGATTCACCCTGTATATGACGGCGAATAGCATCAGCTGACCGATGTCACACGACGTGGTTGGCGTTTTTTCTTCGGCGTACGCAGCTTATTTTTCTGCATGCCGCTCGTACCGTAAGCTTCGGTAGTAATTTTTGAAACAGTAGGTCCACTAATTCCTAATGCGGCCGCAACATGCTCTCGCACTTGCGACAGTGGTAATAGCGGGCCACCATTTTGATACTCTGCTTCAAAGTAATTACGAACCTTGATCACCAGTTCTCTCGCCTTTTTAGAACAGATCCTTTCGGCATTTTGATATTTGACAGCTGGGCAGCAATCAACACGGAGGAACACAAAATACACAACGTAACGTATGGATAATGTGAAAAAACTCAGCGAACAGAAATGTAGTGACTAGCCCGACCGTCTTGTTGCGAGTGACAGATTAAAACAAACACAAAATGGCGGTGGTCCATTGAGTGTTCCCACTTTAAAAAACAATTTTGAATGTTTTTGTTGTATTTGTCTTTGTTCAAAATATAATAAATATATGTGATCGATATCATCACTTAATTGGTCACAACACTACATTATATCAAATTAGAACTGTCATTGAGAAAATAAAGAAATGGAAATAGTATAGTATGTGGCAGCGAGTTGATAAATACATGGAGTAGTCCTACATAAATAAGTAGTTATGTATATCGAACCACAGAAAAAGGAAGAACTTAGTTGTCTCCATCTACTTATACAAAAATGATAATAAAAGAAAGAGATGTATATTTATTAATTTTTAGTGTTGTCCCTAAAATATCAATCGTGTCGTTATACACTCGGCGTCACAAAAATCGCACCTTTCGAAAAAGCAATTTTAAAATACTTTTACTCAAACTTTGTCCATAGTAAGGGTATGATTGTAGGATATCATTGGAAAGGTTATTTAATTGCCTATTAGAAATTACAAAAATGTGTATATGTTTTAAAGCTTTTAATAAAAAAATCTTAAAAAGGATAAAAGTTTCAAAAACTAAATTTAAAAAAACATAAAAAAAATCTCAAATCAGTCCTTAAAATCTAGTGTTTCCTCCCCTTGCTTTGATGACAGCTTCCATCCGATCCTTCATGGACCTCACGAGGGTCACCACTCTCTCGTGGGGTATGTTCTCCCATTCTTCCTTCACGGCATCCTGAAGCTCTTGGAGAGTGGTGGGAGCAGGATCACGTGCTCGTACGTGTCTCTTTACATCGTCCCAGAGATGCTCGATCGGGTTTAGGTCTGGGCTTCGTGCTGGCCACTGCATAACAGGAATCTCAACCTCTTCCCGCACAGAAAACGCACTGTGGCAACGGGCGTTATCGTGCATTAACATAAAACCATCGCCAACAAAACCGGCATACGGGACCACATGGTCTTGTAAGATTTCTGTTATGTACCGCCCAGCATTCAGCGACCCTTGCCCGCGACCACCGCCAGTCCGAGAGACGCACACAAGTTCCGTTTTCCCTTCAACGGATATGCCACCCCAGAACATACAGGAACCACCTCCGTATTCGACGGATTCCTCTATACACGCTTGGGTAAAACGTTCCCCTCTTCTTCGGTATACCATTCTGCGTCTATCGTTGCAGAAAAGACATACTCGTGCCTCATCGGTAAAGAGAACGGCCCTCCACTGGTCAAGCGTCCAGTGGACATGCTCCTGAGCAAATTGTAACCGCTCTCTCCGATGTCGCACGGTCAATTTTGGGCCTCTAGCAGGTCTGTGAGCTCTTAATTCCTTTTCTTTCAATCTTCTTCTAATCGTAGAGACACTCACAGACGTTCTTCTGCTGACGAGCTGACCGGAGCTCTTGTTGCACCTCAACAGCATTGCTGAAGCGGTGGCGCAATGACGTAGACACAATGAAATGATCGTCTCTTTCTGATGTACAACGTTTTCTTCCGGATCCACGTCTTCGGGTATAGCCACTAGTCTCACGGAACCGTTGGTATACTCGTCGTACTGCAAATCGGCTAAGGTTCAACTGTCGAGCAACGTCAACCTGTCGCAGTCCTGTTTGCAATAGAGCAACGATTTGAGCGGCTTCTTCAGGGGTTGTATCCATCTTCAGGTACAGTTCTTTTGCGTATGTTGTTCCAGTGTGTTCACTCTAAAGTCTGAGTAGCGACTGACCCATTTCTTTTTTTTTTTTTTTTTTGTTCCCCTCCGCGGGAAGGGCAGGAGGATAAAAATGCCCTGACGCATACTCTGGCGCGATTCCAAAGTTATGTGGGACTCGTCCCGACGCCTACCAGGACCATACCCACTAAAACCCCCTGTCGGCTCGTGCATTTTTGCCACTCAGCCTTCATCTGAGCGACGGCCAATTGGAGAAAGAGGCCGCGCTAGCGGGGCCCAGAAGGGGTCACCCGCTGGGATTACATAGCACTGAAGGTGCTCAAAGCACTGAAGGTGAATACGTAGCACTGAAGGTGCTCAAAATGAAAATCAATAATTAAAACAAAAATTAAAAAATTGCAAAATAAAATTGAGTTAATTCACATTTACGTTAGAATTAGGATTTACGTTAGAATTAGAATTTACGTTAGAATTTGAATTTGCGGCCAGAAGGGCCTCGAGATCGCGTGACAGTCTGGTGGATGAGTACGCTTGCGCATTTCTAGGCCTAGCGACTTTGAACTTCGAGTCTAACACAGGAGCAGCATATGAGACCGAATCACGAACTAGAGGATTGGGATGGGTTTCGGAGCGTTTGAAAAACGCTTCAGAGAGTGTTTTGAGATGTTGTTGCACTGTAGGCAGTTCAAGATCTCTATGCAAGTCCGCGTTACGCACGTACCACGGTGCGCCTGTGGCCCGGCGGCAAAAGAGGTTTTGAACTACCTGCAGTTTGTGCAGGAGGGAGGGTTTGGCGTGGGCAAAGATTGGCGAGGCATACGTCATGACGGGTCTAACGCAGACCTTGTAAAGTGTACGTTTGTTTCTGAAGGACATTTTACTTTTTCTACCTAACATGCTATTTAGGCGGACTAAATAGTGACGAGCGAGTTTCGAAACTCTTTCGACGTGTGGCTTGAAAGAAAGCGTCGGATCTAATGTGACGCCTAAGTATTTAGTACTGCGCTTCCAGGGGATGGGAATGCCTAACATTCGAACGTGGGGATCGCCATCGGGACGACGGCGTTTGTGGTCGAAGCGCATCGCAGAACTCTTTTCAGGGTTCACATCGATGCGCCATTCTTGAAACCATGCACCAATGGCGTTTACGGCCCTTTGGAGTCTGGTTACAAGGTGCCGAACACTGTGGCCCCTGGTATAGAGTGCGGTGTCGTCAGCAAAGAGGGCGAGTTCGACGCCTTTCGGTGGGATGGGAATGTCGTTGGTGTACACGGTGTACAGCAGAGGGGCGAGGACTGAGCCTTGAGGGACTCCAGCCTTTATGGGACGAGGTACAGAAAGCGTGCCTTCGTGTTTAAAACGAAACGTACGGTCTTTGAGAAACGACGCTATTAACCTGACTAGGCGATCCGGTAAGCCTATCTTGTAGAGTTTATAAACGAGACCGCTGTGCCAGACTTTATCGAAAGCCTTGGCTACGTCAAAGAAAACCGCGACTGTTTTATAACGACGCGGATAGAAACCGTCAAGTATATACTCGACGATTCGGTGGACTTGCTGAGGGCAGGAGTGTTTAGCGCGAAAGCCGAACTGATGGGGAATAATGAGAGGATCGCCATCCGTTGGAAACAGATGGTTCCGCATTCGAGAGAGTATGACTCTCTCGAGAAGTTTAGACATTGCCTTGAGGAGGCTGATGGGTCTGTGATTAGCCGGGACGTTCAGAGGTTTGCCCGGCTTGGGAATGCCTATGACTGTCGCTTCTTTCCAAGCTTTTGGAAAGTAGCTATGTTCGAAGCAGGCATTGAAAATGATAGCTAACAAGGTAAGCATCTGTTGAGGTAGGTGCTTAAGTGCGTGGTTGGAAATTCCATCCGCACCCGGAGCCTTTTTGGACTTTTGATTTCTAATGAGAAGCAAGATTTCGTCATTAGAGACTGTGACAGGGTCGGCGGTGATGGGGAGAGAGTCTCTGCGAAGGACTTCGTCCTCCACCGCCTGGATGTGTGAGGGATAAGCAGGTTGCGTGCTGGGCGAGCATTGTGCGGCAATGCTGTCGGCGAAGCATTCGGCTTTCTCTTCGACTTCGAAGGCAGTAGTGCCATCGGGACGAGTGAGCGGAGGAACGTGAGAGACGGTGTCTACGCGTAAGGCTCGGGCCATGCTATAGTACGCTTGGTGGGACGGAGAGATATTCGCCATGAGATCGTTCATCTGAGCGTCTCGGAGATCCGCGAGGCAAGACCTAACTTTACGTTGAAGCTGATTCGCAGCTGTTCTATAGGCGGGCGTGGGATATTTCTTGGCTCTCCGGAGAGCCGCGTTTTTAGCTTTAATAAGATTGCTAACGGCTAAGGGAAGCGTGGGTTTGCCTTGCTTAGCAACCTTTTCGTTGTCACTGATGGCTGAGTTGATAGCATCAGTGAGAGAATTTACTAATGAATCGATTTTATCCGGGCTATCTAATTGTTCGGGAGAGATCGCGAGTGGAGAGTTCGGAGCCTCTAAGGCTGAAACTAACGTATTTTTAAAACCTTTCCAGTTGGTAAAGGTCTTAGGAGATGAGGCGTTATCGTTCGGCGGTCCTAGCACGAGGGAAACGGGGCGATGGTCGGAGCCTAGGTCATCGAGCGGTTCGATAGACCTTAGATCAAGATTGATTCGCTTGATAATTGCAAAGTCGAGGATGTCAGGAGAGTAGGACGGGTTGTTGGGATAGTGAGTGGGAGTGATGGGGGATATGACGTCTAGGTCAAGGGAGTTAGTGATGTCGAGGAGAGCGATACCGCTGGTGTTAGTCGATAGGCACGTCCAGTCAGTATGTTTGGAGTTAAAGTCTCCGAACATAATGACTGAATGGCCGAGGGCGAGAATGGCCTCAAAGTCGCTGCGGATTGGTCTGGTACCACTAGGTATGTAGATTGAAGCTATGATGATGGTCGGATGACCAGTCATAGCCAATCTACACACAGTGGCTTCCATGTTGAGGAGAGGAGGAGTAGGGAGAGGATAGCAGTGGAAGCCTCTTTTGAAATATATAGCGGTGCCGCCGAAACCGTCGGAGTTGGGCCTATCGTTACGAATAAACGCGTATTTAGGTATAGCGAATCCCCTGGAGCGGTTTGGAGTAAGCCATGTCTCTTGGAGAAGGAATAAGTCAGGTTCTTTGTTCTGAAGGAACAGTTTGATTTCGGGAAGGTTGGTGTTAAGGCTACGAGCGTTAAAAGATACTAGGGATAAGCCCTTGGGTTTAATACGACTGGACGCGGGATTCGCGGGTCTAGACATTATAATTTATTATTTACGAATTTATAAATTATAAAAGAATTTACAACGAACTTAGGAGCGAGTGATGCTCGGCTAAAGCAAATAAACGCTCTTGAGGAGAGCGGGCGGCTCGCAGTTTGCGTGCGAGCACGGAAATTTCGTTAATATCGACGTTTTGAATAACGTCGAACACGGTCTTCATGTCCTCAGCCAACGACGACTGAGGTGCGGATGACGGAGAAGGACGCGGCCCTACGGAAGCTACGGGAGCTGGGATGGGTCGGGAAGGTGCAGGCGGAACGGCCGGACGCTGCCTCCAAGACAGAGCCGGAGTAGGCGTCGGCTGAGCGGGCTTTGCTTCCGGGGGACCCCGGTTGCGCAGCGGCGGGAAGTTAGCGTGAGTGAGCGGCGGCGCCGGTTTAGGCGCGACCCTCTTGGTGGTGGAGCGCGGAGCGCGCGGGCAGCCCCTGTAGTTAGCTGTGTGGCCGGACTGGCCGCACAGCACACAGGCAGGGGGGGAAGTGGATTCGGGAGTGCGAGTGCACTTCTTAGTGAAGTGAGGATCCAGGCACTTTACGCACCTGGGGGGAGCTGAACAGTTAGCCGCTGCGTGGCCATAGAGCTGGCAGCGGTGGCACTGCCCAGGGTGACCACGGGGGTTGGGACGCTCGACGGAGATATTTGAGAGTCCGCAAATTGTGCGAGCCTCTCTAAAGATCTCCCTCGAGTTGGGAGTATTTGAAAGGATTACTAAAGCTAAAGGGAATCGCCTACCGCGGTTGGAGTGCATCTTGTGCACTGCTGTGACCGGGAAACCCTGGGACTTAAGGTCCTCGAGAATATCTTCGTTGCTGAGTTCGAACGGGACGCCCCGTAGTACTGCGCGGATCTTACGCTCCTCCGGGAGGGCGTAGGTGTGATACGCGATTTGGTTTAATCCGAGTAACCTGGTAAACGCGCGGAAGTCGTCGACGGTCGCTACTTGAATCTTTATTGTATCGCCAGCGTTGGCGGCTTTTAAGTAATTAATTTTGTGCACTTTGCACAAGTTTGAAACCGCGGTCCAGCGCGCTTTTTCACGCAGGAAGACGGGCGGAGGGAGCTGATGCTTCGGCGGGACGGGAGCGCAGCGCGTCGCTGGCTTCGATGTGACCGACGGAGACGCGGTTACTTCGAGCGATTTTAACGGCGCGGGGGCTGGTGTTGAAGACACCGGGGTTGGCTCAGGTGTTGAAGACACCGCGGCTTTTTTCGAACGCTTCTTAGAGCGTTTGGCAACTAACTGAAACGCGGGCTCAGGAGAACCGGTTAGGGTGGCGGCGACCGACGAAGCTTCGGACGCGGCGGAGTCTGAATCGCTCCCGGGAGCGGTACGCTTCCTGCGAGATGAGCGCGAGGATGAGACCGACGCGCAGTCCATATCGGATGGAACGGGAGACGCGGGAGAGCTATAGACCTGAGGGGTCTGGATATTAGAGGCCTGAGGGGCCGGGGTTGAGGCCTGAGGGGCCGGGGACGCAATAGATGCCTGTAAGGCCTGCGTTAGTGCGTCAGCGGGTATGCTTACGCCGGACGCAGCGAGCGCCTGGGCGAACGACTTAAGAATATTAACAAGATCCATTGGAGGACTTGGAATTACAATTTGTTATATATAAATATATAATGTATGCCTATAATATAAAACAAATGCCTAGGATTCCTAAATAAAAACCTAGCGAACCCTAGCGGCAAACCTCCCTACCAGCGGTAGGGGGGCTGGGGAGAATAACTTAAAACTAACCGTAGTACGCCGAAGGCCGCTACCTAGAAACCTAAAAAAGGGTACGCAGGTAAAGAGTTGACCGCGTTAGGGTCAACCTTTACCGACAGAAAGGACAAATACACACGAAAACACACAAATATGATAAAAATAAATATGAAAATAGGAGAAAAATAAATAAAATAGAGAAGAGAAATAAATAAAAATAAAAAGGACTGGATCAGTACAAATTCGTTGTCACCGTTAAGTATCCTTTGCACTGAAACCAGACTACTTACGCTGGGCACAACACTGCACTCAGCACAACACTACTTAGCACAGCACTTTGAAGACTAAGGGGCTTAGTCGCAAAGAAAAATCGCACTTCGAAAGCACTCAGACGGAGTAGAAAAACCTTGCAAACCGTAGCACGGAACCAACACGCTATACTGTGACGTCAGTAGACTGAGCGCCACGGAATATCGGGAGGGAACCGACCAACGGAGAACTGGGTCTTGCACGTCCGCACCGCGTGGCGATCGGAGCGAGAATGTTGACCCATTTCTTATTTTTTTTTTTTTTTTTTTTTTTTGCTGCCGAGGCACCCTCGCGGGAGGGAGGTGGAAGATGCGTCATGCATACCCGCCCGCAGGTAAATTCCTCTGCGGGGGGGTTATGTGGGACTCACCAGAATGGCACCTACCCACTAAAAACCACCTGTTGGCTGTGGTAAGCGTATACCTTTAGCCTTCATCGGAAGCGACACCCGTCGGGAAGTTGGGCGCGCTGGCGGAGACCCAGGTGCTCAAAGGGACATGAGTTGGTGGCCGTTCTGGGCAGCCTCCGGTGAAGCCGGGGCTGGGCAGAGGTCGGCCGAAGCATGATTTAGGGATCAATTCATTTAAATGAACCTACAATGAATTGAGAAGGGAACTATGCTCCGCCAGAGCTAGCAAACGCTCTGTCGGAGTACGTGAAGCCCTAAGTTTACGGGCTAAGACTGCGATTTCACTAACATCGACATTTTTAATAGCGTCGCAGACGATACGCATATCGTCTGCTACGGAGGATTGAGGAGTGGGTTTGTATGGGCGAGGAGCCGGGATGGGATTCGATGCGGGACGCTGCCTCCAGTTTTCTGGAGCAGGCTTGGGCTGAGTAGGCTTTGCAGCCGGAGGAACCCGGCTACGCAGCGGCGGAAAGTTTTCTTGAGAAAGGCGCGGGGCCTGTTTGGGAGCCGCCCTTTTGAAATTGGAGCGCATACAACGGGGTGCACGAGGGCAGCCCCTGTAGTTTGCGGTGTGGCCGGACTGGCCACAAAGCACGCAATCGGGAGGAGAGGGAGTTTCAGGAGTGCGATTGCACTCCTTAGTGAAGTGCGGGACCAGGCACTTGACGCACCTAGGCGGTGCGCGGCAGTTGGCTGCCGCGTGCCGGTACAACTGGCACCGATGGCACTGGCCGGGATGACCGCGGCGATGAGGCGCCTCGATTGAGATCCCAGAGAGGCCGCAAATAGAGCTAACCCCTTTCAGGATCTCTCTGGACTTGGGGACGTTGGCGAGAATCACCAAAGCGAGAGGGTGTTGCCTCGCGTACTTGCTGTGCATTTTATGCACCGCGAGTGCCGGGAAGCCTTGGGACTGCAGATCCTCCAGGATGGCCTCGTTCGATAATTCGAACGGGATTCCCCTGAGTACCGCTCTGATCTTACGCTCTTCTGACAGAGCATAAGTGTGATAAGCATATTGCTTATCGGTGAGGAGCTTAGTCAAAGCTCGGACATCGTCTATCGACGAGACAGTGATTTTAATAGATTCACCCGAGTTTACCGCTCGGGTGTAAAGATCTTGTGCTCATTGCACAGTGTCGAGACCTCAGTCCATTTACCCTTTTCCCGAAGGAAAACGGGTGGTGGGACCTTGGCCTTGACAGAAGTTGGGGCCGGAGCGAGTGTTGAAGACACCGGGGCAGCTGGCGTTGAGGACGCCGCAGGGGGTGTAGGGACGGGCGTGGAGGGCGCCGGGTCTTGTTTCGAGCGCTTCTTAGAGCGCTTCTTAACAAGGGTGAAAGAGGGAGGCTCAGGGCCAGTTGGGGTGGCGTCCGAGGAAGACTCAGTCGCGGGTGCGCGCTTGCGGCGCAGAGGGGCGTCTACTTCGCACTCCATGTCACTGGAGGAAGGGGACGCGGGAGGGCCTAAGACCTGAGGGGTCTGGGGAACTGGGGTGGCCTGAGGGGCCGGTGTGATTAGTGGCATGATTAGAGGGAGAAATGATTGCAGTGTGCGAATCATATGAGTGGCGCAGTAAGTGCCTTGGGCGTCGTAATCAGCGATCAGCTTATTCAGGAGCTCCTCAGGGCTTAGGGAAGCCATTGTGGAGGGGTTGGGGAGGGACGACAATATATAAATATATATAATATGAACCTATCGACGATGACTAACTTCCTAAAACCACCCTACACGCAGTAGGGCGGTTGAGAACGACGCGGATAACTTACTCGAACACGGCACTTGAAGTCCTGGAACAACGAATTCCCGTCGACGAAGCTCACGTTCCACGAAGTACGGTTAACAAGCCACTATTCGCCGTGAAAACGGCGTTAGAAACTTATTAGAAGTACGGTTAACGAGCCACTGTCCGCCGTGAAAACGGCGTTAGAAACTTAATACGGTAAACAACTATGAAATTTGGGTGCTCAATTAGCGCGGGGGCTAAAAGAGCGGGAAGGCGTCTGCGATCGACGTGCGCTCGAGAACGCACGCAGACCAAGACTGTCCATTTCTTTTTTTTTTTTTTTTTTTTTTTGTTCCCCTCCGCGGGAAGGGCAGGAGGATAAAAATGCCCTGACGCATACTCTGGCGCGATTCCAAAGTTATGTGGGACTCGTCCCGACGCCTACCAGGACCATACCCACTAAAAACCCCCTGTCGGCTCGTGCATTTTTGCCACTCAGCCTTCATCGGAGCGACGGCCAATTGGAGAAAGAGGCCGCGCTAGCGGGGCCCAGAAGGGGTCACCCGCTGGGATTACATAGCACTGAAGGTGCTCAAAAATTAAAAGTAAAATAAAAACATTAAAAATGAACAGTGAATAATGAAAACATTAAAAATTGAAAAATTAAATATGCATTAATTTGGATTTACGTTAGAATTAGAATTTACGTTAGAATTAGAATTTGCGGCCAGAAGGGCCTCGAGATCGCGTGACAGTCTGGTGGATGAGTACGTTTGCGCATTTCTAGGCCTAGCGACTTTGAACTTCGAGTCTAACACAGGAGCAGCATATGAGACAGAATCACGAACTAGAGGATTGGGATGGGTTTCGGAGCGTTTGAAGAACGCTTCAGAGAGTGTTTTGAGATATTGTTGTACTGTAGGCAGTTCAAGATCTCTATGCAAGTCCGCGTTACGCACGTACCACGGTGCGCCTGTGGCCCGGCGGCAAAAGAGGTTTTGAACTACCTGCAGTTTGTGCAGGAGGGTGGGTTTGGCGTGGGCAAAGATTGGCGAGGCATACGTCATGACGGGTCTAACGCAGACCTTGTAAAGTGTACGTTTGTTTCTGAAGGACATTTTACTTTTTCTACCTAACATGCTATTTAGGCGGACTAAATAGTGACGAGCGAGTTTCGAAACTCTTTCAACGTGTGGCTTGAAAGAAAGCGTCGGATCTAATGTGACGCCTAAGTATTTAGTACTGCGCTTCCAGGGGATGGGAATGCCTAACATTCGAACGTGGGGATCGCCATCGGGACGACGGCGTTTGTGGTCGAAGCGCATCGCAGAACTCTTTTCAGGGTTCACATCGATGCGCCATTCTTGAAACCATGCACCAAGGGCGTTTACGGCCTTTTGGAGTCTGGTTACAAGGCGCCGAACACCGTGGCCTTTGGTATAGAGTGCGGTGTCGTCAGCGAAGAGGGCGAGTTCGACGCCTTTCGGCGGGATGGGAATGTCGTTGGTGTACACGGTGTACAGCAGAGGGGCGAGGACTGAGCCTTGAGGGACTCCAGCCTTTATGGGACGAGGTGCAGAAAGCGTGCCTTCGTGTTTAAATCGAAACGTACGGTCTTTGAGAAACGACGCTATTATCCTGACTAGGCGATCCGGTAAGCCTATCTTGTAGAGTTTATAAACGAGACCGCTGTGCCAGACTTTATCGAAAGCCTTGGCTACGTCAAAGAAAACCGCGACTGTTTTATAACGACGCGGATAGAAACCGTCAAATATATACTCGACGATTCGGTGGACTTGCTGAGGGCAGGAGTGTTTAGCGCGAAAGCCGAACTGATGGGGAATAATGAGAGGATCGCCATCCGTTGGAAACAGATGGTTCCGCATTCGAGAAAGTATGACTCTCTCGAGAAGTTTAGACATTGCCTTGAGGAGGCTGATGGGTCTGTGATTAGCCGGGACGTTCAGAGGTTTGCCCGGCTTGGGAATGCCTATGACTGTCGCTTCTTTCCAAGCTTTAGGAAAGTAGCTATGGTCGAAGCAGGCATTGAAAATGATAGCTAACAAGGTAAGCATCTGTTGCGGTAGGTGCTTAAGTGCGTGGTTGGAAATTCCATCCGCACCCAGAGCCTTTTTGGACTTTTGATTTCTAATGAGAAGCAAGATTTCGTCATTAGAGACTGTGACAGGGTCGGCGGTGATGGGGAGAGAGTCTCTGCGAAGGACTTCGTCCTCCACCGCTTTGATGTGAGTGGGATTCGCGGGTTGCGTGCTGGGCGAGCATTGTGCGGCAATGCTGTCGGCGAAGCATTCGGCTTTCTCTTCGACTTCGAAGGCAGTATTGCCATCAGGACGAGTGAGAGGAGGAACGTGAGAGACGGTGTCTACGCGTAAGGCTCGGGCCATGCTATAGTACGCTTGGTGGGACGGAGAGATATTCGCCATGAGATCGTTCATCTGAGCGTCTCGGAGTTCCGCGAGGCAAGACCTAACTTTACGTTGAAGCTGATTCGCAGCTGTTCTATAGGCGGGCGTGGGATATTTCTTGGCTCTCCGGAGAGCCGCGTTTTTAGCTTTAATAAGATTGCTAGCGGCTAAGGGAAGCGTGGGTTTGCCTTGCTTAGCAACCTTTTCGTTGTCACTGATGGCTGAGTTGATAGCATCAGTGAGAGAATTTACTAATGAATCGATTTTATCCGGGCTATCTAATTGCTCGGGAGAGATCGCGAGTGGAGAGTTCGGAGACTCTAAGGCTGAAACTAACGTATTTTTAAAACCTTTCCAATTGGTAAAGGTCTTAGGAGATGAGACGTTATCGTTCGGCGGTCCTAGCACGAGGGAAACGGGGCGATGGTCGGAGCCTAGGTCATCGAGCGGTTCGATAGACCTTAGGTCAAGATTGATACGCTTGATAATTGCAAAGTCGAGGATGTCAGGAGAGTAGGACGGGTTGTTGGGATAGTGAGTGGGAGTGACGGGGGATATGACATCTAGGTCAAGGGAGTTAGTGATGTCGAGGAGAGCGATACCGCTGGTGTTAGTCGATAGGCACGTCCAGTCAGTATGTTTGGAGTTAAAGTCTCCGAACATAATGACTGAATGGCCGAGGGCGAGAATGGCCTCAAAGTCGCTGCGGATTGGTCTGGTACCACTAGGTATGTAGATTGAAGCTATGATGATGGTCGGATGACCAGTCATAGCCAATCTACACACAGTGGCTTCCATGTTGAGGAGAGGAGGGGTAGGGAGAGGACAGCAATGGAAACCTCTTTTGTAATAAATAGCGGTGCCGCCGAAACCGTCTGAGTTGGGCCTATCGTTACGAATAAACGCGTACTTAGGTATAGCGAATCCCCTGGAGCGGTTTGGAGTAAGCCATGTCTCCTGGAGAAGGAATAAGTCAGGTTCTTTGTTCTGAAGGAACAGTTTAATCTCGGGAAGGTTGGTGTTCAGGCTACGAGCGTTAAAAGATATAAGGGATAAGCCCTTGGGTTTGATACGACAGGACGCGGGATTCGCGGGTCTAGACATTATAATTTATTATATACGAATTTATACAAATAAAAAGAATTTACAACGAACTTAGGAGCGAGTGATGCTCGGCTAAAGCAAATAAACGCTCTTGAGGAGAGCGGGCGGCTCGCAGTTTGCGTGCGAGCACGGAAATTTCGTTAATATCGACGTTTTGGATAACGTCGAACACGGTCTTCATGTCCTCAGCCAACGACGACTGAGGTGCGGATGACGGAGAAGGACGCGGCCCTACGGAAGCTACGGGAGCTGGGATGGGTCGGGAAGGTGCAGGCGGAACGGCCGGACGCTGCCTCCAAGACAGAGCCGGAGTAGGCGTCGGCTGAACGGGCTTTGCTTCCGGGGGACCCCGGTTGCGCAGCGGCGGGAAGTTAGCGTGAGTGAGCGGCGGCGCCGGTTTAGGCGCGACCCTCTTGGCGGTGGAACGCGGTGCACGCGGGCAGCCCCTGTAGTTAGCTGTGTGACCAGACTGGCCGCACAGCACACAAGCAGGGGGGGAAGTGGATTCGGGAGTGCGAGTGCACTCCTTTGTGAAATGTGGATCCAGGCACTTAACGCACCTGGGGGGAGCTGAGCAGTTAGCCGCTGCGTGGCCGTAGAGCTGGCAGCGGTGGCACTGCCCAGGGTGACCGCGGGGGTTGGGACGCTCGACGGAGATATTTGAGAGTCCGCAAATTGTGCGAGCCTCTCTAAAGATCTCCCTCGAGTTGGGAGTATTCGACAAGATTACCAACGCTAAGGGAAAACGCCTACCGCGGTTGGAGTGCATCTTATGCACTGCTGTGACCGGGAAACCCTGAGACATAAGGTCATCGAGAATGTCCTCGTTACTGAGTTCGAACGGGACGCCCCGTAGTACAGCGCGGATCTTACGCTCCTCCGGGAGGGCGTAGGTGTGATACGCGATTTGGTTTAATCCGAGTAACCTGGTAAACGCGCGGAAGTCGTCGACGGTCGCTATTTGAATCTTGATTGTATCGCCAGCGTTGGCGGCTTTTAAGTAGTTAATTTTGTGCACTTTGCACAAGTTTGAAACCGCGGTCCAGCGCGCTTTTTCACGCAGGAAGACGGGCGGAGGGAGCTGAGGCTTCGGCGGGACGGGAGCGCAGCGCGTCGCTGGCTTCGATGTGACCGACGGAATCGCGGTCACTTCGAGTGACATGAGCGGCGCGGGGGCGGGTGTAGAAGACACCGGGGTTGGCTCGGGTGTTGAAGACACCGCGGCCTTTTTCGAACGCTTCTTAGTGCGTTTGGCAACTAATTGGAACTCGGGCTCTGGAGAGCCGGTTAGGGTGGCGGCGACCGACGAAGCTACGGTCGCGGCGGAGTCTGAATCGCTCCCGGGAGCGGTACGCTTCCTACGAGAAGAGCGCGAGGATGAGACTGACGCGCAGTCCATATCGGATGGAACGGGAGACGCGGGAGAGCTATAGACCTGAGGGGTCTGGATGTTGGAGGCCTGAGGGGCTGGGGTTGGGGCCTGAGGGGCCGGGGACGCGATTGATGCCTGCAAGGCCTGCGTTAGGATGTCTTTTGGGATGGAGACGCCTGCCGCAGCAAGCGCCTGGGTGAACGCGTTAATAATGATTAGCGGATCCATTAGGGAGGGTTGGGACAATAATATGTAAAAATATAAGTATAATAAAGATGCCTAGTTCCTAAAAACCTAGCAAAATCAAAGCGGCAAACCTCCCTACCAGTGGTAGGGGGGCTGGGGAGAAAAACTTAAAACTAACAATAGTACGCCGAAGGCCGCTACCTAGAAACCTAAAAAAGGGTACGCAGGTAAAGAGTTGACCGCGTTAGGGTCACCCTTTACCGACAGAAAGGACAAATACACACGAATACACACAAATATGATAAAAATAAATATGAAAATAGGAGAAAAATAAATAAAATAGAGAAGAGAAATAAATAAAAATAAAAAGGACTGGTTCAGTACAAATTCGTTGTCACCGTTAAGTATCCTTTGCACTGAAACCAGACTACTTACGCCGGGCACAACACTGCACTCAGCACAAGCACAACACAACTTAGCACAGCACTTTGAAGACTAAGAGGCTTAGTCGCAAAGAAAAATCGCACTTCGAAAGCACTCAGACGGAGTAGAAAGACTTAGAAACCCGTAGTACGGAGCCAACACGCTAGTCTGTGACGTCAGTAAACTGAGCGCCACGGAATGGCGGGAAGGGACCGATCAACGGAGAGCTGGGTCTTGCACGTCCGCACCGCGTGGCGATCGGAGCGAGAATGTCCATTTCTTATCTGGACATAACATTTTATACCCTTTTAAGGTAGCCCAACTAGCGCTCCTTAAGTGAGCATTTTTTCCAATATCTTATTGATTGGTCCCCGTTTAGAAATGGTAATAGATTTTTTAATGATACAGGTAATGAATGTAAAGGTATTGAAGTGCACTTTACAATGATATTTCTTTTTCACGCGTGGTATTTATGGGCCAGATTCTAGGAGCAATTTACTGAAAAAAACATAAAGGTGCGATTTTTGTTGGCAGGGATGCCATAAATCGCCATTTATTGATACTTTTGTGTCAAAAAAAAGCTGTCAAAAGTAATGTTCCGAAGCTTTGAATATTTAACCAGATATCGATGATCACGATTTAAAAAAAATTTTATACAATCGATGCAAATGATAACAGGCGCTAACACAGTAAATCATATCGAAACGGTATTTGCTTTGCTTGCCGTTGTGCGTGTATCTTTACACAATTACGCACGACTTGCTTTCTTAAGTTTCTACCTGCTAAAGGCCAGTAGGTTAACCGAACGTTCACTAGGAGTAGCTCAGGCCCTGCATGGAAAAGAGATTTGTGATAATTTTGAAATATGAGCCTAGTCAAGTAATGTTTGCTGCATAGTAAAATGGGATGCTTAACATCGTAAGTGTAATAAGAATTACTTAAACGTCCACCTAGACGTAAAAGATTATGAGAATCTATAAATGGTAAAAGACTTACTAATCTATTCTTCTTGTGTAAAGTTTTATTGGTTTTAAGTATGGCGTATTTTTCAGGGAACATTTCCTGCTGAGAAATCTGTAAAATGATATTTTTTGATGATTCTAATTCTGATTTGGTAAGGTAAGACTATAGTCGACTATTTTTAGCTTTACAGTTGTGTATGAATCTTTATATGAAAGCGGCTATGCTAATTAATTTTTACATTGATGATTTTTTTATGAATTAGTAGAGAAATAAGATTGTTATTATTACTAAGTGCAGCTGTTTGTAAAGATAATTCTGGTAATGTTAGCTCTCTGTTCGGAGAGGGCGGAAAATCTATTTATTTATCATGAAGAAATAGAGGACCTGACCACCAGACAGTCGACGAGATGATGTGATCAGCCATCACCCCCCGAGAATTTAGATCTGCGGGGTTGCTTTTGAAGGCACATAGCTCCACATGTGTTTGAGGGTAGCGTCCTGAATTTCACTAACTCTATTGCAAACAAATTGATGGAGTTGATTCGGTGGTTTCGTAAGCCGTCCTAGCACGATGGTCGAATCGCGCCAAAAGAAACAGGAATTAAACTGAATAGTAAGAGATTTAATTACCTTCAGGTAGATATGAGTACCTAGTAAAGCACCATTTATGACGTCATTGATGACGTATCGATATCGCTGTGAGCGCGCTCACGGGAAATCGGAACGGGTATATGAGCGCTATAATCGGCAAACGGAACGCAGCAATAGTTATCTGTAAAACAGTGTTGCCAGATCAGGGAATTGACCGAGTTAGGGGCAAAATAGGGGAAAAAATATTTAGGGGATTTTTAAGGGAAATTTAAAAACACGTACAATACAGTTTTTTCACAATATATCACGTTCCTGACGTTTTTATGTGATGTAGAATTTATGTCGAAACTAATCTATAACCAAAGTCTTCTGTAACCAAAAAGCGAATTAAACTTACACCTGTCAATCAATTTTCTATTCTAAATACTTTGTGTAATATGCCTATCATTTCTCAACATGACCGCCTCTTTAAAAAATCGTGGCTTGCCACCATCCACTTGGTTAGGGGATTTCTAGGGAGAAATCAAATTAGTCTTAGGGTACGTCGCCGAGACCATCTGGCGGGCGACACTCCTGTGAGTGAAAACAAAACAAACAAGTTCAATCAAACAACAAACAAGTTCATCTGTGAAATGAAATGCTGGCTGACGAATGCACTCGCTCGGCCAGTCTTCATTAATCACGAAACGAAACAAATAGTGATAGTAAAATAAGTCTCGCGTTATCGACTTACACATAACTATAATTATAGTCATACATCCCAGTACTGCCATTTCACATAAATACTTCGTTCAAGTTCGGTCAGACTAATTATTATTCTGATAGTTGTACTGTGCAGTATACATATATTACAACAAATACTATAATAAATAAATCTGTATTTATTAAAAAGGCGAAAAATGAAAATTGTATACTTCATATTCTTTGCTTCTTATTTTGTTAATACTCAAAGTATTCCTGCAGTTATTACAACTTGGCGATTTACTAATGCTACTTTAAAAGGCAGGTTTGTCTTATTGTTAATAATTAATATAGACTTTGTATCAGTGACTATGCCTTTTATAATTTTTTTGTTTACTGTCCATAGCTTGGAAATCACTTCGCTCGGGTGAAATTGCCTTAGATGCTGTAGAGCATGGATTAACAGTATGCGAAAGAGAACAATGTGATGGCACTGTGGGATACGGTGGTAGCCCAGACGAAAATGGCGAAACTACCTTAGATGCTTTAATAATAGATGGGTAAATATCTCTTATTATGTGAATTATTCCAATTGAATGTAATAACATATTCTTAATATTTTTTTTAGAAAGACTATGAATGTTGGAGCTGTGGGAGCATTACATAGGATTAAAAAT
The DNA here is from genome assembly GCA_923062675.1 of Marasmarcha lunaedactyla. Taxonomy (NCBI): domain Eukaryota; kingdom Metazoa; phylum Arthropoda; class Insecta; order Lepidoptera; family Pterophoridae; genus Marasmarcha; species Marasmarcha lunaedactyla. The sequence continues at coordinate 23,697,689 of OV281343.1, forward strand.
GCAATTTCAGTAGCAAGGCATGTGCTTGAAAAAACTAAGCACTCATTTCTCGTTGGAGAATCTGCAACACAATTTGCTATTCAAATGGGATTTATTGAAGAAGGATTAAGCACACCAACATCAAAAAGTATGTGGAAAAAGTGGCAAAATCAAGACGATTGCCAACCAAATTTTTGGATGGTAATAAAACATGAATATATTTGTTTTCTTAAGTTATAATCTAGCTTCATGATTTTTTGGTAATACCTTACAATGGTAATGATTTGAACTATATTTATCATATACTATTTCAGCAGTAATAAAATATAGGTGTTTGAATGAAATGTAATAAATCAAGCCTAATTTATGTGTTAGTACTTGTTCAAACTATTATTTCTTTTAACTAATTGATTACCCATTCAAAACTATTTTCATAAAATATATTTTTAAAGGTTGTTTTCATCTTTCTTGAATTTTATAAGATCACTGTAAAATATTTTTTTACTTAGTATTTTTTGTGAATAGAAAAATATGACTTATTTAAAAATTGAGACCCTGTCTGGGCTTGAACTACAGGCCTTTCTATTTTGATTACTATAATAATCACATATTCATGGTTGTGTTAGGTTAAAATGAAGTAACAGCCAGTGCAATTACTGGAATAAAGCCAATTCCAAGTGAAGCCTGCGGTTGGCAAATCAAATTCTAATATTTATTTCTCAACATTGGCAATTACTTGTTATGATTGATGTTAAAAATGTTAATATTATCACATTTAATATTGAGAAATAAAACACCTATGACTAATGATGTTAATGGGTGTAGATGCCACTTGCCATGGCTTTGGTTTGCTTGATATGAAAATATAAAAAATAATTATCCTACCGGAACCTTAGTCTCTGTCAGAGGATTCTTTTTAAATTTTATTTTGTAATATTTTGTGTAACAAAAACAATTAGGATTTAGGTGTTTTTTCATTCTGTACATTTATTTAACTCTAGAATGTGAAACCTAATCCAGATAAGTTCTGTGGTCCATACAAACCTTTGAAGGAGACTGGAAGATCCTATGCTATCAGATCAATGGATGTTAATGAGAAAAATCATGACACAATTGGTATGATAGCTATTGACAAAAATGGCAATATAGCCGCTGGAACTTCCACAAATGGAGCCAAATTTAAAATACCTGGGTAACTATTCAATTTATTTTTAAGAATATGTAATGACATTCTTTTAAGTTAAATTTTAGATTCCTGCTATGTGTATCCCTTGTCCCTTTTATGCAATTTGTGTAGCTCCAATTTAACAAAGTAACTTCATTTTAAATTTGCGAAAATTTACATTAGTCTGTCCTTACAGCTGTAGTAATGTATTTACAATCTGCTTAAATTGTTGCAGAAGAATTGGCGATTCCCCTATTCCTGGAAGTGGAGCATATGCTGACAATGAAGTTGGCGGAGCTGTAGCCACTGGCGATGGTGATATCATGCTAAGATTCCTACCCAGGTAAGTATACCTTATGTAAGTAAATTAACTTTGTAAAAACAAATAAAACCATAATTTTTTCATGCATATCTAATTAAGTGACATAATCAAATTAACACAGAAATACATAGAAATTTTAATTTCACACATCAAATTAATTTTACAGTTTCCTGGCAGTCGAAGAAATGAGAAGAGGGTCAACACCACAAGAAGCTGCACGCACAGCTATCAAAAGAATAAAAAGACATTATCCAGACTTTATGGGTGCAGTCGTGGCAATGAATAAGAAAGGTGACTTAGGAGCAGCCTGCAATGGCATTCCTATTTTTCCTTATGTGGCTCAAAATGACTGGAAAAATGAAAACACTACAGTTGTGTTTGTTCATTGTTTCTGAATGAGTGAAATATTTTCACTGCATAATTTATCTGTGTCTAACAAGGGGAGTACCAACCTTGGGAATCACAGATTCCGTTGATTTTTATGTATGTTGTAGTCGCCCCTTAATAACTAGGTAAAATGGTATGACGCACTTCGCTTTCATTTTTGGGAAAAATGAATTTTAAGTTCAAGTCCACATGACTCATTTTTTTTTCCAAATTTATTTATTTATTTTTATTAAATAATTTATTATTTTAATCAATATATAATTCAAATGGTAAAGTTATATAATATTGAATTTATTATATATCTGATATGTTTGTATATTTTTTTGTCAATTTTAATGGATTTTTTTTTCATGAGCTACAATTTTGGGCAATGTAATAAAATGGAATTGTAATTTTAAAATTAACACTACAGATGGTATGCTGCATAATTATATTACAGTCATGTAAACTGTGACTTGTATTAAACTATATGGGATGCTTCAATGAAATTGTTGAATAATTAATAAATAAATAAATATTTCTAACAATCACATCACATTATCTAGCTCAAATTAAGTATCAATTGTTTTCATGAAATAAATAAAATCCCCAGACACCAACAATTGTATGGCCTCAAAGTAAGCAGAGCTTGTGTTATGGAACACGAATTATAGGTACAGCGAACTGATGGGAAACCCAGAATAAACATACATTATAAATATCAACAACGATGACCCGAGAGCAAACACGTATGTACAAACAAATGAATGCCCCGAACAGAACACGACCTTAGGACCTCCGACGTATAGTATACATTTTAAACATTATAAAGTATTATATTATGTAAACATTGATAATAACAGTCTTAAAATTTAAATTATTCACTCTCTATATCAGATTCATTTTCACATACACATTCATCCGGATGATATTTATCATAAAAACATTGAAAACACAAAGTTTTGTCACATACTGCACATTTGATAAAGCTTATATTATTACAATTGCATAGTTTCTTTAAAATGGTCGTTGAGAAACATAATTCATTAACATTCATGAAAATTTCTCTTTCATCAATCAATTTGGAGGCGAACCAAGCATATTGAATCATTGATGTAAAACGAGAGAGTGAATTTTTATGATGTCTTCTCTCGATGTTATTTCTCTGTTTGCTCGTAACAATTATGGAGCATTTTGAAGCTTTTTAACAAATATTTTTATTTGTCGAAAGAAGTACGCATCACACGGTTGACGAATAGGCGTGCATTTCGGTGGTATGACCTTAACTGTACAGGAAGTCGTTCCATTTTCGTTTTCAAAAATGTCATCATATACCTACTGTAGCGTCAGTTTGACCCCCCCATGAATCAATAATTAAAAGAAAATCCTTTTTCTGAACATCCGGTAGCAAACAAGATTTTAAAAACTTTACATATTCATGTTTTGTCAACTTTCCTGACTTCGTACACCTTACAATGACATTCTTAAATTTTCCACTCAACTGATCCATTTTCTTTGTTAAAGTGGACCAAATTCTCCACTTGGTTCATAATAGCGTACTGTAATAGCGTACTGGGCAGTGTAAGAATGAGTGGTAAGGTTGATATTTTGTTTTTTTTCACCAAAATGGTTTTCTCTCCTTTTTCTGCTAATGATATCTGATATTATATATATATACATTATCATTTGATATTGACATCCCATCTGATCAGTATTGATAACATAATCAAGTTCGAAGTTTTGCATTAAAGCTTTTGTTTGAACTCGAAATCTTTCGGCAGTGTTCATTACTTCGTCGATGGTAGCAACTTCTTTGTGACTCACGTACTTCGTTACTTTGCGTTGACGGATCCCATGTTTTTTTTAAATCTTTCCACCCACTGCTTACTAGCAATAAAATTAAATTCACTAGATAAAAATGGGAAGGCAGCATTCATTGCCCACTGCTGCAATGTTCTTGTTGTCACCTTCAAATAAGTAAAACAAAAACAAAATTAACAATAAGTAAGTACTGTTCTATTTTTAAATAAAATATTTTATTTTTATCTTTATTGATTTTAAAGTCTTTCATACCTGCTCCATACGAAATTGAGCTTCTACGAATTTTTCGTAAGTTTCATGATCAATAACCTTCCATTTGTCAAAGAGCGTCCCACCACGTTTAACGTCTTCTTTCCACCGGTATAAATTTTGCTTATGCTTCAAGCGAATACACCCTTCTTATGAAGGGTTTTCAAACTCCATTTTGGATGCGCTTCAGCAATAGTAACTGCTCTTTCTTTATACCATAGTGGAATATAATCATGAGGCTCTGGTGAAAATTCTTCAGCTATGAAATCCTCATGATCTTCTGGTACACCAATGCACTGAATATACCAAATATTATATCATCAATCAAAACGAAATACTAACAAATTGTAAATTATTTATTATTTATTTATTTATTGTAAATTATTTTTATTACAATAAACGAAAAATATTTTTTTCTCATTTTCAAATCTATATAAAAACAAAACAAAACAAAAGAAACGTTTTTAAGCATACCTTTTCATACTGATTAAATTCATCATCTTCATCAATGGTGATTAGCTCCTCATCATAAATGATTTCTCTTTCATCTAGCAGTTCAGAGATACTTTTATAAAATTCCTCGCCCATAGCAATTGATCTAGAAGAAATTTCTGATGGAGGATCGTCCACTATAAGTTCACCCTTCACTGATTCGTCAAGTTTAGATATTTTATAAACAAGATCTTGAGAACTCGTACTCGCTCCTTCCATTTTGATAATATACACCAATCACTCGAGCAAACAGCACTAAACAATTTTTACGTGTTACACTAATGAAAACTCGTAATCGAATGACTGCAGTTAAAAGCAGCTGCATGACAAGGCCAAATTTTGGCCAATCATATTTATACACGTAGGTCCCTTTTTCTAGGTAGTAGATGTCGGAGCAGGTAAAATTAAGGGAAGAGGGGTCCTGCACCGCAGGAGCATATAATAACTGGAAATTTATATTCCTAACAAAATTTATTTACGTTAAAAATTCCCAATAATAATAACGAGTATTAGGTATTAGGATTAAAAATGTTTAATATTTTATTATTATTGTTAGCGATGAAATAAAATAACAATAATCCATTAAAATTTATAAAAAAAATATATAAACATATCAGATATATAATAAATTCAATATTAAATAACTTCACCATTTGAATTATTTATTGATTAAAATAACAAATTATTTAATAAAAATAAATTTGGAAAAAAATGAGTCAAGTGGACTTGAACTTTAAATAATTTTTTCTCGAAAATGAAAGCGAAGTGCGTCTTACCATTTTACCTAGTTATTGAGGGGCGACTACTCTACAACATACATAAAAATCAACGGAATCTGTGATTCCCAAGTTTGGTACTCCCCTTGTAAGTTTAATTTAATGCTATCTCAAACATAAAATTGTTAAGTTCTAATAAATTAAAATATTGCACTGATTAAAAATACATAACATTGTATAAGTTTCGTGTTCGTTTGTGATTTTTAGTTTAGGTGGGCAATGTAATAAAATGGAATTGTAATTTTAAAATTAACACTACAGATGGTATGCTGCATAATTATATTACAGTCATGTAAACTGTGACTTGTATTAAACTATATGGGATGCTTCAATGAAATTGTTGAATAATTAATAAATAAATAAATATTTCTAACAATCACATCACATTATCTAGCTCAAATTAAGTATCAATTGTTTTCATGAAATAAATAAAATCCCCAGACACCAACAATTGTATGGCCTCAAAGTAAGCAGAGCTTGTGTTATGGAACACGAATTATAGGTACAGTGAACTGATGGGAAACCCAGAATAAACATACATTATAAATATCAACAACGATGACCCGAGAGCAAACACGTATGTACAAACAAATGAATGCCCCGAACAGAACACGACCTTAGGACCTCCGACGTATAGGGCAAGGCTTTAAGGAACACGACGCGGTAGTCCGCTTTGCTAACCAATTTTGTTATTTTTTTCGTATCGCCGAGAGAGGGTTGTCAATTGTCATCAATCCTCATACCTCAGTGGCTGCCATCTCATCTCCGTTATAATTCACAATATGAAATAAAAAGGGCATATTAGTACATTGAAATCGTGAATAATCAAAATGAAGATTTAAGGTACGCAATATTCTTTAATTCTTGAATTCACAATCAGTCTTACAATACATGGCGTCGGTATTCGTACAATGGGCATGTACACAATGAATTTTATCCTTATACGTTTACACGTGTACATTTTAAATTAGCGGAAACTCGTTACATTCTACCAACATAAAAATACGTATCTGGAAGACAATCGGCGCACTAAACTGGTGTCCTTCAAGCTGTAATCCTTATATTTGAAATCTCAACGAAAATGAATTTTGACAATGCTAAAAAATAGTCATGAAATAGTCATACATGTAAAAAAATAGTCGTATTATAGTTTCGGCGTTATAGCTATAGATTGGTGAAGATTATGGCTTGAACGCCAAGCTGTAATCCTCACCTCACTTGCAAGCAAACGGTAAGGTCTATCGACTTGGTTTAGGTTCCAAAAAATAGTCATGAAATAGTGATAACGACATGCCAAATCTCAGAAATAGTCGATGAAACATTCCAGAGATATAAAGGTACCCTGTATTATTTTATTATTATTATTATATAAGGATTATGGCTTGAACATTTGAAAACTTTAAATTTCTCCGGAACGCCTACGATTTTCAGTTTAAAGTTTGTGCCATGAAATAGTCGTATGAAAGGATAATAATTTTGAGCTGATTTGACTTGAAAATAAAAACTTCTTATGTTCCCTACATTTCTATGGATGCAGCAGGCGCTGCAGAAGGACCGGGCGGTGCTTTAGACAAAAAGGTTGTTTGCTTTATTGAGTGCGGTGTATTCACGACTATGATATTGTTAGAAAATTACCAAATAAGTATGTCACTTCATTTATGTATTTTGTCAAGTTGTAATGTTCACTGTGCTCAAAACAAAAATACGCTACGTTGCAATTACTTACATAAACATACATAACAAATAAATTCATGCTTCCCTTGTACTTTTTACAATCTATAGCTATAACGCCGAAACTATAATACGACTATTTTTTTACATGTATGACTATTTATGACTATTTTTTAGCATTGTCAAAATAAATTTTCGTTGAGATTTCAAATATGAGGATTACAGCTTACAGGACAACTAAATTGTCGAAAACACGATTCCACTACATTTTGTGGCTGAATATGTATCTCGTGTATATGCAGTGGAAGTCAATGGCGAGACTGATTTGGCTGGCAATGTTGGGTTGGCTTCGGCTTGGCGGCTTGGCTATGGCATGGCGGGCACTGGCGTGGCTTATGGTGGCTGGCTGGCGTTACAATCGGCCATCCTGTAACAATTGCTTCCGCAATGGGAATACACAGGGTGGTTAGCTTTCTAGTAGGTCAATTAGGTCTTCGGTTTCTAATTGCTCATCAGAGCTGCTGGCATTCTCGCTGCGACAGCCACCCGGTATGGACGTTCCAAGACCACTCCGATTGATCGGTCCCTTCCCGATATTCAGTGGTGCTCAGTCTACTGACGTCACAGTATAGCGTATTGGTTCCGTGAACGGTTTTTCTGGGTTTTCTTACTCCCTCCGAGCGCTGTCGAAGTGAGTTTTCTTTGCGACTAAGTCTCTTAGTTTTCAAAGTGCTGTGTTGTGCTTGTGCTGAGTGCTGGGTGTAACCAGCCTAAAATATTCTGGTTTTTGTAAAAAGGATACTTAACGGTGACAACTAATTTGTTCTGACTCTGACTCTGACTGTTAGTTTTAAGTTGTTTTCCCCAGCCCCTTCGCTGGTAGGGAGGTTAGCCGCTAGGGTTTGCTAGGTTGTTAGGAATTCTAGGCATCCTTTATCTATTTATATAATTAGTCCCAACCCCTCCCTTATGGATTCGCAGAGTTTATTAAACTTTGCGAAGGCCTTCGCCTAGGCGCTCGCTGCGTCGGGCGTCCCTATCCCTGACCAGGCCTTTACGCAGGCCTTACTAGCGCTCAATGCATCCCCGGCCCCTCAGGCCACTAACACCCAGACCCCTCAGGTAGCTCTCCCGCGTTTCATGTGCCCTCCGACATGGACTGTGTGTCGGACACGTCCTCGCGCACATCGCGTAGGAAACGTACCGCTCCCGGGAGTGATTCGGAATCCGCGTCTGATGGGTCGTCGGACGCCGCCACCTTAACCGGCTCTCCTGAGCCCCCATTTCAGTTAGTCGCTAAACGCTCTAAGAAGCGTTCAAAGCAAGCCACGGTGTCTTCAGCAGCCGCTCCCACCCCGGTGTCTTCAACACCCGCCCCCGCGCCGTTAATGTCACTACCAGTGACCACGTCCTCGTCGGTTCCGTCCAAATAAGGAACAACTAAAAATGTAAGTTAAGATGGGTAGAACCGTAAGAAAGAAGCCTGTTTAAGGCTTTTAGCGTTAAAAGTATCAGATTTAACGCTAGAGTTTAAGACGACAGGTGGTACTGAAAACTGATTATTTAGTGTGTTAATATCAAAATCGGTGGAACAAGTGGATGTAGATTTGCCAATACCAACAGATTTAAGAAATTTCCACACATCTGCAGAACTACGATTGCTTAGAGATTCATTAAAATAGCGTTTCTTACTGTCTGGACATAAACGATTGCGACGATTGCGTAACTTTTTATAACAAGTAAGATTTAAATCTGATGGAAAACGTTTATAACGACTTTTGGCTTTATCTCTTTCAGCCATGGCTTCTTTTATGGAGTCTGAAAGCCAAGGTGCAGGATTGTATTTAAGTTTGACATTTCTAAGGGGGGCATGGCGGTTATACAGATCTAATATAATCGAATTAAAGTGATTGACTTTACTGTCAACATCAGTGCTATTAATAACTGTCGACCAATCAATATTCTTAGCATCTTTTTGTAAAGCCTCCATATCTATGTCTTTATAATTACGAAGCAGTACAGTGCGGGGCTTACGTTTAGAGGGCGAATACGATATGATAAAAAGATGAAATCATGGTAAGAAAAAGTCGCTGTGAGTTGTCCATGAGTTACAACATTGTTAGGAGATGAGACAATAATAAGATCTAGAAGGGACGGTACTTAATTGGGGAAATGATGAGTAGGAGATAAAGGTAAACAATGAAGATTAAAAGAGGTCAGTAAGGATTCCAGTCTGCTTGAGCGTGCATTATATTTAATGAGACATGTATTAAAATCTCCCATCAATATCACATGGTCATAGCAGGGGCAGACGTTTTGAAGCAGAGAATCTAAAGAATTGAAATAATCGATTGTTAGATTTGGGCAATAGAAAACCAAAAGTAGTATTTTAACATGCTGATTCAGAATATTGAGACGGAGAAGCTTCTATAATTTTATAAGGTAAATCATCACGTAAATATATTGCTACTCCGCCCCCACCTTTCCCTGTTCTGTCGTTGCGTATTAACAACTTGAGAAGAAGGTAAAGAGGGTTTGAGAAAGGACTCACATATCAGTAATGCATCTATATTGCTATTACTAAAGGAGGCCAAGAGATCAGAATAGTGGCTCGGGACACTCTATGAGTTAATATGGGCAATATTTAGTGATGAGGAATTATATGTGGTAACAAGTTGATCAGGTAAGTCTGACTGGAGAAGATGCACTGACAGCGCTCGTAAAACTGCAAGAAGATGAGGAGCAAGATATAAAGCTCTCATCTACATCATCAGTTAAAAATTGTTTATCATAAAATAATGATAAGAGACAATAAAAGCTAAGATTAAAATAAATAAATTAAAATAAATATGTTATAATTAATATATACCTATGTATAAAAATAATAACAATAAAATAATAAAAAAATTTAATATGATTTACATACTCAACTCACCATTCACAAGCAGTTGGAGAAATTGTCCACTATTATGTACAGCAAACTAATGAATATGACGTCAATGTAAAACACACAATATTGAACGCAGCATCATATCTATGGAACTGTCAAAATTACACGGAGTTGTCAAATGTCAAAGTTGCACTTCTTCAAAATAACGGGGACTGTCAGCTTGGCGTTTGTGGTGCAAACACGGTTTAAATTATTTATTTTTGGATATAAATAATTATTGGAGTCATTGGGATTATTATAGTTATTTCACAATCCAGTTGTGGTAAGTAGTTTAAGTCGGTAGATTTAGCTGTAGTTTGTATTTGTACATTTCTTATTTATTTTCGGATGTATAATGGATGGTGACGTCATTCCCCCAAAACCTCCGGAGCCTGGCGTTCCGCGCGGTTCGTCACCTCTGGACATTAGGGACGTCTCACAGGATTTGTTCAGCCATTCTTCCCTCTCTCAGTCCAGGAAGCGGCCGAATGCCCTTTCAAGTGATCTTTCAGATGTTACTCCATTCCCCAAGAAAGCAGTTTTAGATACTCCCAGTTTGTCTCAATCTGTGTACTTCCACCCCAGTCTTACTGAAAGTAAGATTTATTCTGTCAACGATTCAGGGCCGTTTATTGTACATGTCTCCAAGGCTGAGGCTAACCCTTCTGCTGGAATTACTCTGAACCCCCTAACTTTCGGTAAATTTTTATTTAACAACAAAATTATTGGCATTAAATTAGACGGAGTAAAGAGTGTTGGTAGAAACCGGGTCTCGGTTGAGTTCACCTCCGCCGGGGAAGCTAATGATTTTATTAAGAATCAAAGTGTTGCGTCGAACAATTTCATCGCCATTGTTCCAACGTACAATGTCACCCATATGGGTCTTGTGCGTGGCGTGCCCTCCTCATGGTCCATGGAAGAATTTATGTTGGCAATTTCTCCCTCCCACGGTTGCGGTGTAGTGCTTAAAGCTAGGCGACTCAATCGTAAAGCTGTAAGCTCATCCGGTACAGTTTGGTTACCTACAGGTTCAGTTGTAATCTCATTTTCTGGCCAAAAACTTCCAAAAAACTTACTTGTTTTTAATTCTTCAATTCAAGTAGAACCGTACATCTTATCTACAATCCAGTGCCTAAACTGCTGCAGGTTTGGGCACATAAAATCACAGTGTCGTTCTAAGCCACGCTGTTTCCGGTGCTGTCAGCCTCACTCCGGTGATAGCTGTGTAGTGCCTCTCGATCAAGTTTCATGTTTACTTTGTTCAGGTTCTCATTTGGCCACAGATAAATGCTGTCCGGAACATTCTAGGCAAAAAACCATAAAAATGGCCATGTCCCAAGACAATATTTCATTTAAAGAGGCCTCCTCCCGATTCCCTGCCGTGCGTAAATCGTACGCGGATGTCACAAAATCTTCTGTACCATTCAGCTTACCCCCGTCAACTTCTGCTTCGCCTAATCCATCAGCGATTTCATACAGAAAAATTGTTTTCACTTCAGCTAAACCCAAAGCTCCTCGTGCCCCGGGCTTCGATAAAGCCGCACACGAGGCTCTCTTAGAGACTATAATATGCCCCCCCTCTAAATCTGGTTGTGCTCTCTCTTACCCTCTACCTTCTCAGCCTAATGACAACATCTTAGATCTTTTGATCACCCTCCTTGTAAATATGCTCTCCAAATATGAAGATCTTAACTTACCGTCCTACGTAGCAGATAAACTCTCCCCTCTCTCTAACCTTTTTTTAAAAAATGATCAAACTTCTACAGTGGAATTGTAGGAGAATCCGTCACAAAACTCACGAACTTTCTTACCTAGCTCACCATCATGACATTTCGGCTATTGCTATCTCTGAGACTTGGCTAGTCCCGGATAGCCGTTTCCGTCTTTCAGGCTATGCCTGTCTTAGGGATGATAGGTCGGATGGTCATGGCGGTGCGGCGATCTTAGTAAGAAGTGCTCTGCCTTATTCTCGTATCGATATACCTCCTCACTCTTTCGAATTAAATGTTGTTGCTGTAAAAATTTTAAACTTTGTTCTACTATCTGTATATATTTCCGACCCTTCGGTAGCTCTTATTAATGAGTTTCAATCTCTACTATCGTCACTTCCTCACGCCCCTGTCATTATTCTCGGTGACTTCAATTGCCATTATCATCTCTGGGGTTTCCACTGCTCCCAATCAAACGATGCCCCTGGTCTTCAGTAGGCAGATTTGATTGACGATCAAAATTTTTGTGTGCTCAATGACGGCCGGCCCACTAGGTCCGTTGGTCCACACCAAAATCCGAGCGCAGTGGATCTTTCCATGTGCTCATCTTCCCTGGGTACGTCCCTATCCTGGAACAGGCTTAACTCACAGCATGGGAGTGATCACTTTCCTGTTGTAATATCCTTACCATCCTCTACTTTTGTTCCTACCTCCCTTCCTCCTCTTCTGAAATATAAGATCTCCAAGGCACATTGGCCCAAGTATGCGGCGGATACCAACATGTTATGTTCTTCCATACCTTCTGCTAATCAAGATAACATTATGGAGTGTTATGTCAACCTTATGTCTTGTGTTCTCACAGCAGCTAATTACCATATTCCGCAGAAGCGTTCGGACCCTTAAGGCAGAGCTTCCCCTCCTTGGTGGGATTCTGAATGTACAGATATGATCCGATTAAGACGTTCGGCTGAAAAATCCTACATCGCGAGCATGACCCTTCATAACTTTTTAGAATATAAGAGGGTGACAGCACTAGCGAGAAAGTTATTTAAAAAGAAAAAGAAGGTAGCGTGGCGTAGCTTTTGCGAAAGTTTATCTCCTCGCTCACCTTCGTCCAAGGTGTGGGGGGCTCTGAAACGTTTCCGTGGTTCTGTGTCTTATTCTCCATCTCCAAACTCTAATATGCCGTCCCTTTGGCTTGATCAGTTTTTTGATAAAATTGCCCCGCCTTTTGTGCCTTACTCCGATCTTCTTCCTGTCCCCTTTTCATCGTTAGTGCCTTCAAACTGCACCTTTGACAGTTCCTTTTCTATGCAAGAACTGAATCTTGTCCTTAGTGGTCTTCATAATTCGTCCCCCGGCCTGGATGGTATCCCGTACTCCCTTATAGCTAGAGCAGGGACAGTCTTTAAAGAGTCGCTCCTTAGTACTATTAATATAATTTTTCTTACTGGTCAGATCCCAGATCCTTGGAAAGTATACTTAGTTATCCCATTATTAAAAAGCGGTAAAGACCCTTTAGATGCAGACTCGTACCGTCCCGTTGCCCTGGCCTCTTGTCTGTTGAAAATTACAGAACACCTTGTCAAAAATAGGCTGGAATGGTACGTAGAATACCATAATATTCTTAGCCACACGCAATTTGGCTTTAGTAAGGATTTAAGCACGATGGACAGCTTGAGCATTTTTACGGCCGATTTAAGGTTAGCCCTATCTAGCAATGAATCGGTCGTGGGGGTGTTCTTGGATGTTTCTTCTGCTTACGACCATGTCCAGCTTCCATTGCTTAGGCTTAAGATGCTTTCTTTAGGTATTCCCACAAGGCTTACAACTTTTATTTTCAATCTATTAGTAGAACGCTCTATTCAAATCAGACACTCTCACGCCAACTTCCAGCCCCGAAAAGTTTGGCGAGGTCTCCCACAGGGGTCCGTCTTAAGTCCCCTGTTATATAACATCTATACGTATGATTTGGATAGATCTGTGTCTTCCTTCTGCGACGTCTTACAATATGCGGACGACATTACTTTATATTTGCGCGTTATGAAAATAGAGGATGCCCACTCTCGTTTGAATAATGCCCTAAATTATTTAGGCATCTGGCTAGGTAATCACGGTTTGTCCCTATCTACATCTGAGTAAGGCTGTATTTTTATTAAATTTTTACTAGGAAAAGGGTTTATCCTCCCATTTCAATTGTTTTCCAAAGTCAAACAATTCCGTTTTCCAATGAAGTAAGGTTTCTTGGTGTAGTTTTTGATTCAAAACTTTCCGGGACACCACACCTTAACTATGTTTCCAAAAAATGCGAGGCCAACATCAACGCCATTCGGGCTCTGTCTGGCGTATGGTGGGGTTCTCACCCCTATACCCAGAAGCTAATATACAACGCATTGATACGGGGTCTAATAGACTACGGCTCTTTCTTATTAGAACCCTGCCATAAACCAGGTTTAGACGCTATTACTAAAATTCAAAGTAAATCACTTCGCATAGTTTTAGGTGCAATGAAGTCTTCCCCAATTAATGCCATGCAGGTCGAATGTGCAGATTCTCCCCTGCATCTTCGACGTCAATACCTCTCGGATCGCTTTCTAGCAAAGTCGTTACAACTTTCATCTCATCCCCTTCATCTTAAACTCATTTTACTAAAACGGTCCATCGAAAACTCTAGGTATTGGTTAAATAAAATTCCGCCCTGTCTCATAAAAAGTTGTGCTAATCTGGACATCTCCCGTACTCCAGTTTTTAAAAGCGCCCGTCCTTTTCTTTTTACTTTCCCTTATTATCGCTGATTTTTACCCCGACTTAGACACAAGTTTTGGCATTGCCAAGAACGATCCAAACGCCAATTCCGCATTCTTGTGTGCTGTAGACAGAAAATATAGGGACTGGCTTCAGGTCTATACGGACGCCTCTAAACTCTCCTCTACGGGAGACGTAGGGTCAGCCGTGTGGATTCCACGATTCTCGGTTCTGTTCCTTCAAGTCTCCTCCTCAATCTACGGTCTTCACAGGTGAGGCTATTGCGCTTTTAGAAGCAGTTAAGTATATAGCTGAAAACAACTTAAATAATTCCATTGTATTTCAAGCTTTGGAAGGCAACCCGCTTAAATTAGGCTCAAAATTCCCTATAATAATCAAAATTAGACATGTCCTATTCTATTGCAGTTCCAGGGCTATAAATATTGTGTTAGCCTGGATTCCTAGTCACTCTGGTATCACAGGTAACGTTACAGCTGATGGCTTTGCGAAAGATTCCATCCAAATCGGTTCCGCAGATTACTACATGTGCTTTGCTCAGGATTTGTGTCTCCTAGCTAAATCCCACCTACAGGCCGTGTGGACTTCCGAATGGGAGGCGTCGCGGAAAGTTAAAGGTAAGCACTACGGTGACATCCAACCTTTCATTCCCGATAGACCTTGGTTTTTTAAATTAAGAAAGGTAGATAAAAGGACAACATCAGTTATCTCTAGACTTCGCTTAGGCCACTGCTGTTCACCAATTTTCCTTAACAGGATTGGAATTCGCTCTTCCCCGTTCTGTGACTGTGGTCAGGATTTAGGAGCCCATATATTGGAGTGGACCATATATTTTTTAATTGCCCGCTCGTTCCGGTACCACTATTTGATTTCCTTCCCCCTAAGATTCAGCGCCCAACTAATAATAGGTCTTTACCTATGAAACTGCCGTTTTGCCGTACTGGCCATTTCAAATGAAAATATTTTTTTTTGACTGATAATTCTAATTTCAAATTAATTTTATTAACCAAACATGGAATTATTTTTCTAAAATCGTCATTTGTTTAATAGTTAGTGTTTTGTTTTTAACGCATTCGAACATTTTTCGTCATCATGGATAAGTTAAAAATTCGAGTAATTATGGAGTATGAGTACCGTCGTGGCAGCAAAGCGGCACAAGCGGCACGCAACATCAACGACGTTTACGGAGCGAATACTACAAACTAACGCACCACCCGTTATTGGTTTACCCGCTTCCGTTCTGAAAATTTTGACCTGAAAAATGAACCCCGTGGTCGTCCGAAAACTTTGGTCGACAATGACGAATTAAAGGCAATTGTGGAAGCTGATGAAACTCAATCCACGGCTGAATTAGCAGCAGCTTTTGACGTTAGCATCAAAACAATATTGGTCAATTTGCGTCAAATTGGCAAGGTAAAAAAGCTTGACAAATGGGTACCCCACGAACTCAATGACCGCCAGCGCGAAGTACGCGTGGAGACGTGCCTTGCACTGCTCAGCAGGCATACAAATGAAGGAATTCTGAACCGCATTGTTACTTGTGACGAGAAATGGATCCTGTTTGACAATCGTAAGCGCTCAGCAAGTTGGTTGGACCCTGGTTCAGCACCCAAACAATGCCCTAAACGAAAACTTACCCCTAGAAAAGTGATGGTCACTGTTTGGTGGTCTAACGCGGGTGTAATTCATCACAGCTTCTTGTCAAACGGGACAAGTATTACTGCAGATGTGTACCTCCTAAGCGATGACAAACATGTAAGTGGTCTCGATTGATGCTTTTCATCTTCATTTTGTCAGTTAATATGTGGTAAATTTCCTCATGTAGCTTCTCATTTTGCTTTTCAGGAATTCCATGGAAGAGGAGAATTTTTCTTCGTGCAGCTGTCTTTATTCTGTCTTGTGCATCTGTGATGGATTCAATCTCATGCTTCAGCTGCTTGAACATCTGCTAAACCAATGGCTTGAATGACTGGAAATCCTGGGACAACACCGTGAGGTCTGGATGAACAGCTGCATTGCTGGCAGTTTTCTCCAGTTTACTTTCATACTCACTGAAGCGAGCTTCAAACATTTTAGCTAGTGCTTTCCATGTTCCAAGCTTTTGGAAAGTAGCTCAGGTCGAAGCAGGCATTGAAGATGATAGCTAGCAAGGTAAGCACCTGTTGAGGCAGATTCTTAAGTGCATGGTTGGTAATTCCATCCGCATCCGGAGCCTTTTTGGATTTTTGATGTCTAATGAGAAGAGAGATTTCGTCATTAGACACTGTGACGGGGTCGGCGGTGATGGGGAGAGAGTCTCTGCGGAGTACTTCGTCCTCCACCGCCTGGACGTGGGAGGGATCCGCGGGTTGAGTGCTAAGCAAGCAGTGTGAGGCAATGCTGTCAGCAAAGCATTCGGATTTCTCTTCGTCTTCGAAGGCGGTAGTGCCGGCGGGACGAGTGAGAGGAGAACGTGAGAGGCGGCTCTACGCGTAAGGCTCGGGTCATTCTATAATGCGCTTGGTGGGACGGGGAGATATTCTTCATGAGATCGTTCATCTGAGCGTCTCGGAGATCCGCGAGGCAAGACCTAACTTTACGTTGTAGCTGATTCGCAGCTAATCTATAATCTAATCTAATCTATAGTCTAAGTCGAGTGACTCAGTGATGTTAAGGAGCGCGACACCGCTGGTGTCGGTCGATAGGCATTTCCAGTCAATACACTTGGAGTTGAAATTCCCGAACATAATGACCGAATGGCCTCAATGTAGCTACGGATAGGTCTGGTGCCACTAGGTATGTAGAAGCTATGATGACGGTCGGATGACCTGTCATAGCCAACCTACACATTGTAGCCTCTATGTTGAGGAGATGGGAGGGAGAGGAGAGCAAGGGAAACCTCTTTTATAGTAAATAGCTGCGTCGCCGTGACCGTCGGGGTTGGGCCTATCGTTACGAGTAAACGCGTATTTAGGGATAGCGAATCCCCTGGAGCGAGATGGAGTGAGCCACGTCTCTTGGAGGAGCAGTAAATCTGGCTCATTGTTCTGAAGGAACAGTTTGAGCTCAGGAAAGTTAGAATTAAGGCTACGAGCGCTAAATGAGACTAGGGATAAGCACTTGGGTTTGATACGACCAGACGCGGTATTTAAAGGTCTAATCATTGTATGAACTAAAGAATTCAAGCTATTTATAGAATTAATAGAAATTTACAACGAACTAAGAAGCGAGTGATGTTCGGATAACGCGAAGAGACGCTCCTGAGGAGAGAGGGCTTGAAGTTTGCGTGCGAGTACGGCGATTTCCCTAATATCGACCATTTCGATGACGTCGAACATGGTCTTCGTGTCCTCAGCCAACGACGACTGAGGTGAAGACGACGGAGCGGGGCGTGGGCCTACGGGAGTTGGGATAGGACGGGAAGGTGGAGCCAATGGTAGTGTGCAGTCACGAAGCGTGTGTCCAGTCCTTTTGCAACGAGGGCAGGGATCAGTTTCTAGATTATTTATTCTTTTTGCAGGTAGCTTAGGCAGACGAAAATCTTTGTTTGAGGCTCTAGGTTCTGGCGATGGTTAGTGGTAGTCGTATAGTGTACAGAGGCTTCATGTAGTTGATCTGGTCTTTCGCATTGGAAGGCAAACCGTTTGTGCATTAGGCTCTAATGACGAGGGTAAACCTCTAATAATGAAAGCACACTGGCACTGTCTGTTAATTTACAACGAAAACACAACGAGACCTTGTCTTGATAATACTTGGTCATTGTTTCATTAGGTTGCTTTTTACGATGCATCATTTCGTCCAAGATGGCACCAAAGTCATGGTGTTTAGAAAATGCGCGTTGGAGCATTTGCTTTCATTGTCCCCGGGAGAAGTCGTACTCGTCCAGTCTATTGTACCACTTGCGGGCTTGGCCACGTAGTTTGTCTTGTAAATGGAACGCTTTAACTTCATCACTCCACCCGTGAATATCTCCAAGCTGATCGATTTTCTTAAGCCACGCCGAAACTGTGTAGTCTTCTCCATTTGGGTCAAAATCGGGTATTAAAGAAGCTGCACGATGATGTTTCGTATGTGGCGACTCCTGATGTAAGTCGCGTACTGCTCGATGGACTTCATCTTCAAGCAAGCGTTGGAGTACTTTTCTTGCAGGCGGCGGATAACTATCATCTTCTGAATCTTGACGCGTCCACTTTCTTCGAAGTCTTAGGATTATTTCTTTTCATCCCGGTTCTGAGTGTGAATAACCAAAATAATAGAAGATTTAAGGCACACAATATTCTTGAATTCACAATCAGTCTTACAATAAATGACGTTGGTATTCGTACAATGGGCAAGTACACAATGAATAAATTTTATCCGTATACGTTTACACGTGTACATTTTAAATTCGCGGAAACTCGTTACATTCTACCAACATAAAAATACATATCCGGAAGTCAATCGGCGCATTAAATTGCCACAAACCCGATTCCTCTACATTGTGTGACTGTATGTGTATCTCGTGTATAACTGGCGGATGATAACAATATATACAATATTATAAACAACCAACATAATTATTTACATCAGTCATAATATACATCAATCTTTCATATTGATCCATTTCAGGCTTAAGTCACCTCACTTTATCCTAAAAACCAGAAAACGATATAGTAATTGCTAATTGTTATATGAGTCATTATTTGTTGACATGTCTTGAAAGCAATGTTTTTATTCTAGTACACTAATACTTGAAATTGGCAGCAATAGTTATTGTTTAGTAACAACGGCTGATTGCCATAAGACACAAATAATAATAAAACCAGATAACAACAATTATTTACTCTTGACACTTTACAATTTCAAGTGTAAGCAATTTTGCTCCTTTCATTTTGTCAGACACTGGAGGCATGGCACATTAAACATGATCGAAATATTTATTTTCATGATAGCTGTGGGAGTGGAGGTTTAATAGTTTGAAGGAAGCAGCTAGGAAGTAATAGATGGCTGATGAAAAATTCAGTAATTCCACGCACACTAGGTACCACGGCTAGGTGAAGGGCCAACCTGACATTAGGATGGCCAGTCACCCTTAAATGTTTTGTTTCTTCTAAAATACAATTGTCTACTTATACGAAAATAGAAGAAATATGGCAGCAACTCTTCGCCACAATTTTAACGATAAACACGCTTATTAGTGACCGGCCATTCTGACGGAAACCAACATTTACATATTTTAATTATTAACTTAATTTTTATCGCATGGCAAAAGGTTTCAGCCGATTGACATGGACATGATATTTATATGTCGGTGGGGCAGGTAATAGAAATATTTATTTTAATAACTTATTTATTTTATTTTCATTTACTAGATACATTACATCTTACTTCGACAATGGAGCAAGTCAGAATCTATCAAATAAATAAATATTTCTAACAATCACACCACATTATCTAGCCCAAATTAAGTATCATTAAGAACTTGTGTTATGGATACTAGATAACGGATAAATAAACTTAAGATATATATAAACACACATAAATATTTTTTTTTATATATAAATATTACAAATAAACTTAAATAAACATACATACACATCCATGACTAGAAAGCAAATATTATAAAATATCTGCCCCTATCAGGATTCGAACCCGGGACCTCTGGCATGGAAGGCAAGGCTAGTTACCTCAACAACAAACAGGCCGTCGTGTCTGTCTATTGTTTCTTCAATTCTTTTGTGTCATTCGATATATTTAAATTTAAATTTTTATCGACCTTTTTAATTTATATAGACCTTTTTACTAAAATATCGCGGTATTCTGATGTGCTCGTAAGGCCTAGCCGTGACGGTACCTAATACAAGTTAAAAAAAAGGATTATGGATCTTCTTTTTTATAAGTTTTTTTTTATAAGTTTATAAAAAAGAAGAATAAAGTAAAAAAAAGACAGAAAGAGAGAGAGAGAGCTACACTAAGTTCATGTTGTTTTATCACGACGACAACGCCAAGTAGTTTACTGAGTTTGGAATCGTTTTTTTTTTGTGGAGTGGCCCCATGGAGAGGGCAGGAGGATAATAAATGCTCAGACGCATACCCCGCGCGCGATCGAGTTTATGTGGGACTCGCTCCGATCTTACCAGAGCCCTACCCACTAAAAAACCCCCTGAATGACTCGTGCAATTTTTTGCCTCACAGCCTTCATCTGAGCGACGACCAACTGGAGAAAGAGGCCGCGCTAGCAGGGCCCAGAAGGGGTCACCCGCTGAGAATTACATAGCACAAAAGGTGCTCAAAGCACTGAAGGTAAATTCATAGCACTGAAAGTGCTCAAAATGAAAGGAATTTAATTCATTCGAATTTAAATTAGAATTAGAATTTGCGGCCTGAAGGGCTTCGAGATCTAGTGACAGTTGCGTGGCTACGTTCGTGTGCGCGTTTCTCGGTCTAGCGGCTTTGAATTTCAAATCTATGACAGGAGTAGTATAGGAGACGGACTCTCGAACTAAAGGATTGGGGTGTGTTTAGGAGCGTTTGAAGAACGCTTCCGAGAGTGTTTTGAGGTGCTGTTGCAGTGTAGGTAGTTCAAGATCTCTGTGCAGGTCCGCGTTACGCACGTACCAAGGTGCGTTTGTGGCCCTGCGGCAGAAGAAATTTTGAACTACCTGCAGTTTGTGCAGGATGGAGGGTTTGGCGTGGGCAAAGATTGGCGAGGCATATGTCATGACGGGTCTAACGCAGGTCTTATAAAACGTACGTTTATTTCTTAAAGACATTTTACTTTTTCTACCTAACATACTATGTAGGCGGCCTAAGTAAAAACGTGCGAGTTTCGTTACTCTATCGACGTGAGGTTTGAAAGAAAGCGTCTGGTCTAAGGTGACGCCTAAATATTTGGTATTGCGCTTCCAGGGGATGGGAATGCCTAGCATTCTAACGCGGAGATTGTCGGCGATACGACGGCGTTTGCAGTCGAAGTAAACTGCAGAGCTCTTCTCTGGGTTCACATCGATACGCCATTTTTGAAACCGTGCACCGAGGGCATTTACAGCCTTTTGGAGTTTGGTGGTGAGACCCGGGACACTGAGGCCATTGGTGTAAAGGGCAGTGTCATCGGCAAAGAGGGCGAGTTCGACGCCTTTCGGCGGGACGGGAATATTGTTAGTGTACACGGTGTACAAAAGAGGGGCGAGGACTGAGCCTTGAGGGACTCCAGCCTTTATGTGACGGGGCGCGGAAAGCGTGCCTTCATGTTTAAATCGAAACGTACGGTCTTTGAGAAACGATGCGATTATTCTAACTAGGCGATCCGGTGAGCCTATTTTGTAGAGTTTACAGACGAGACCGCTGTGCCAGACTTTATCGAAAGCCTTGGCTACGTCAAAGAAAACTGCGACCGTTTTAAAACGCCGCGGGTAGAAGCCGTCGAGTATGTACTCGACGATTCGATGGACTTGCTGAGGGCAGAAGTGCTTAGCGCGAAAGCCGAACTGATGGGGAATAATGAGAGGATCGCCGTCCGTTGGAAACAGATGGTTCCGCATTCGAGAGAGTATGACTTTCTCGAGAAGTTTAGACATGGCCTTGAGGAGGCTGATGGGTCTGTGATTAGCCGGGACATTCAGAGGTTTACCCAACTTGGGAATGCCCATGACTGTCGCTTCTTTCCAAGCTTTTGGAAAGTAGCTAAGGTCGAAGCAGGGATTGAATACAACAGCTAACAAGGTAAGCACCTGTTGAGGCAGGTGTTTAAATGCGTGGTTGAAAATACCATCTGCACCCGGAGCCTTTTTGGACCTTCTAATGAGAAGTGAAATTTCATCATTAGAGACTGTGATGGGGTCGGCGGTGATGGGGAGAGTCTCTGCGGAGGACTTCGTCCTCCACCGCCTGGATGTGGGAGGGATCCTCGGGCTGAGTGCTGGGCGAGCATTGAAAGGCAACGCTGTCAGCGAAGCATTCGGCTTTCTCTTCGACTTCGAAGGCGATAGAGCCATCGGGACGAGTGAGCGGAGGGACGTGAGAGGCGGCGTCTACGCGTAAGGCTCGGGCCAAACTACAATACGCTTGGTTGGACGGGGAGATATTCGCCATGAGATCGTTCATCTGAGCGTCTCGGATTTCCGCGAGGCAAGACCTAACTTTACGTTGTAGCTGATTCGCAGCTAATCTATCGGCGGGCGTGGGATATTTCTTGGCTATCCGGAGAGCGGCGTTCTTAGCTTTAATAAGATTGCTAACGGCTAAGGGAAGCCTGGGTTTGCCTTGCTTAGCAACCTTATCGTTGTCACTGATGGCTGAGTTGATAGCATCAGTGAAAGAATTGACTAATGAATCTATTTTATCCGGGCTATATAATTGATCGCACGAGATCGCGAGTGGAGAGTTCGGGGCCTCTAAGGCTGATGCTAACGTATTTTCAAAGCCTTTCCAGTTGGTACAGGTCTTAGGAGAGGTGACGTTATCGTTAGGTGGTCCTAGCACGAAGGAGACTGGGTGGTGGTCAGAGCCTAGGTCATCGAGCGGTTTGATAGACCTGAGATCGAGGTTGATTCGCTTGACAATTGCAAAATCGAGGATGTCAGGAGAGTGGATAGTGAGTGGGAGTGATGGGAGAGATGACGTCTAAATCTAGTGAGTTAGTGATATTAAGGAGAGTGATACCACTGGTGTTGGTTGATAGGCACGTCCAGTCAGTATGTTTGGAGTTAAAGTCTCCGAACATAATGACTGAATGGCCGAGGGCGAGAATGGCCTCAAAGTCGCTGCGGATTGGTCTGGTGCCACTCGGTATGTAGACTGAAGCTATGATGATGGTCGGATGACCAGTCATAGCCAATCTACACATAGTGGCTTCCATGTTGAGGAGAGGAGGAAAGACGAGGAGGAGGTAGGAAGAGGACAGCAATGGAATCCTCTTTTGTAATAAATAACAGTGCCGCCGAAGCCGTCGGAGTTGGTCCTATCGTTACGGGTGAACGCGTACTTGGGAATAGCGAATCCCCTGGTGCGGTTTGGAGTGAGTTATGTCTCTTGGAGAAGCAATAAGTCTGGCTCGTTGTTCTGAAGGAACAGTTTGAGCTCGGGGAGATTAGTACTAAGACTACGAGCGTTGAATGAAACTAGGGATAAGCCCTTGGCTTTAATACGTCCGGACGCGAGATTAGCAGGTCTAGACATTATGTTTTTATTTAAAGAATTTATACTAAATAAATAATTTACAACGAAATAAGTAGCGAGTGATGCTCGGCTAACGCGAAGAGGTGCTCTTGAGGAGAGCGGGCGGCTCGTGCGATTACGGAGATTTCGCTAATGTCGACGTTCTGAATAACGTCGAACACAGTCTTCATGTCCTCAGCCAACGACGACTGAGGTTGAGACGACGGAGCGGGACGCGGGCCTACGGGATTTGCTGGAGCTGGGATAGGACGGGAAGGTGGAGCTGGAGCGGCCGGACGCTGTCTCCAGGAGTCGGCGTCGGCTGTACGAGCTTTCCTTCCGGGGGAGCCCGGTTGCACAGCGGCGGAAAGTTTGCGGGAGTGAGCGGCGGCGCCAGCTTATGCGCGGCCCTCTTAGCTGAGGAGCGCGGAGCGCGCGGGCAACCCCTGTAGTTAGCTGTGTGGCCGGACTGGCCGCACAGCACACAGGCAAGGGGAGAAGTGGATTCGGGAGTGCGAGTGCACTCCTTTGTTATGTGTGGATCCAGGCACTTAACGCACCTGGGGAGCTAAGCAGATAGCCGCTGCGTGGCCATAGAGCTGGCAACGGTGGCACTGCCCAGGGTGACCGCGGGGGTTGAGACGCTCGACGGAGATATTCGAAAGTCCGCAGATTGTGCGAGCCTCTCTGAAGATCTCCGTGCATCTTGTGCACTGCTTCAGCCGGGAAACCCTGGGACTTAAGGTCCTCGAGGATTTCATCGAGGGACGCCCCGTAATACTGCGCGGATCTTACGCTCCTCCGGGAGGGCGTAGGTGTGGTACGCGATTTGTTTTATTGAAAGTAACCTAGTGAACGCGCGGAAGTCGTCGATGGTCGCGACCTGGATTTTGATTGAATCGCCTGCGTTGGTTGCTTTAACATAATGCAGAGCTGTAGACCTGAGGGGTCTGGACTTTGGAGGCCTGAGGGGCCGGGGTTGAGGCCTGAGGGGCCGGGGACGCGATAGTTGCCTGTAAGGCCTGCGTTAAGACATCGTCGGAAATGTTGGCGCCGGACGCAACGAGCGCCTGGGCGAACGACCTAGCAAAGTTTTTCCAAGCTTTGCTGGTCCATTGGAGGGCTTTGGACTACAATGTATAATATATAAATATATAATAAGTTTGTTAGGGAACCTAGCCTAACAAACCTAGCACCTAAACCTCCCTACCCGCGGTAGGAGGGCTGGGGACGACGCGATGTGGTGCCCCTAATTCGGACAGCACTGTACTGTCACCCTGGGAAAGGCCCAAGTGCAATGGGATCGGGTCAGCCGGTTTCTCCTTAGCCTAAAGGGCTTTGGAAGAGCACCGGGGCAACGCTATCAGGCTTAGTTGTCACCGTTAAGTATCCACCTGATCAAACGCGAGTCTACTATGAAGTGTGTTGTCAATAAATTGACAACAAAAACCAGCCGTAGACCTGACGAGGTTGGGTTGCACTGAAAGTGCGGGATTGACTACGTTACGACCGGCTGAAGCCGGCCGCAGAGCGAGTCTCTGACTACGTAACAAGCGTCAAGCGTCAAGTACGTAGCCAGAAAATCAGCCCGAACCTTGCGAACAACTATCGAATTAATCGACCGTTGTAAGCTCAACTCTGTTGTTCATGCTCCCACCGAGGTGAGGTATCTATTCGAGGGGTGCACCGAGTGCGGGACTGACTACGTTACGACCGGCCGGGCCGGCCGCAGAGCGGGTCTCTAACTAACGTAACAAGCGCCCAGCGTCAAGTACGTAGCCGGAAAATCAGCCCGAGCCTTGCGAACTACTATCGAATTTAATCGACCGTAGTAAGCTCAACTCTGTTGTTGCTGCGAGACTGACTAAGTTACAGCCGGTCGAAACCGGCCGCAGCTTAAGTCCTACAGCGAGATATTGTACGAATCTCAGCGTATGAGTATTGCTACGAGTTGTCGTCGTGAGACGACAATCGTGACTCAACGGCTGGTGCGACCGCGAACACGTCCGAGCGAGGCCAGACGCAGAACGGATCTGGGAGTGGCGTTTGAGTATTGATACGAAGGAAGTCGTGAGACAACAATCGTGACTCGGCAGCCGGGTGCGACCGTCAACACGTCGGAACGGGTCGGTCGCAGATCGGATCTGTCTGTTTGAACTCGCATTCACTGAGGTTTTTATTGCGACGCAAACGGCGGAACTTCGCGGTAGCGTGAACTCAGCAGTGTGGGATAATTAGGTTTATCTAGCCTAATTATTCAATGAAACTAATTCTTAATTTCTGAAGCGTCTTTAATCCAGGGAGCACAAAACTATAGAGAGCGAGTCATACACAGACAATATCACCGTTACATATTGAAGTGTCTACCATAGATAATATATAGTTTATTGATATAAGTTTCTCAAATATCCAACACCCCCTCTCAATTTCAAGTCCCTAATTAACTACATTTTATATTTTCTGTTGTAAAAGCATTTTCCTTCCCTATTGTACTTGTACTTGTAGATGTTAACTCTAATTCAGCATCCAGTAGTTTTCCTTTAACATAATCCATTGTGAGCTCCACATTAGTTGCTTCTAAGGCAGTCACTACGTTTTTATACTTGTCGTCCATACTTAGTAGGAGATAGCAGACCTTTTCACTTTCATCCATTTTCTTGTCATTTCCTTCTAACTGTCTTATTAGTTTTTCGATCTCCATGAAATGCTCTTCCAGCTTTTGACCATCTTTTAATTTATTACTGATTAATTTTTTTCTTATATACAGGTTTGATAGTACACTCTTTCGTTCTAGGTTTCTTTGTAACTTTTCTATCATTTCTGCTGCACATGTGGCATCTCTTACGTATTCTATATGTGAATCGGATAGGCCTTGAACAATTATATTTTTTGCTTTCGCATCAGCTTTGATAAATTCTTCTTCCTTTACCTTTAACTTCATTAGCGCCGTTTCTGTCGACACTTCAATGGCCTTTTTACAATTTTTCTCCTCCATGTACACCCCTACACGGAACAGCCAATTTGCAAAATTATCTTTTTCTAAAAGATGAATTGTGTTCACGGCAGCAGTGAATGACGCCATTTTCTTTGCGTTCAAATTGAGCTCGTGGTTTGCAACTTACACGTGGTTCTACTCCTATGCTCGTTTTCTTTGTCATCTGACTTAATTTTACATTTATTTATTCCCTGGCTCCCTGGGCCCATAACCTGTGGGATAATTAGGTTTATCTAGCCTAATTATTCAATGAAACTAATTCTTAATTTCTGAAGCGTCTTTAATCCAGGGAGCACAAAACTATAGAGAGCGAGTCATACACAGACAATATCACCGTTACATATTGAAGTGTCTACCATAGATAATATATAGTTTATTGATATAAGTTTCTCAAATATCCAACAAGCAGGGTGTCATTCTCTCGAGCTAGGGGTTTTTTTTGCATCAAACTATATTTTCAAGTCATTGAAACATAAATCTTAAGATTTGAAATACAGTCGTGAAATCATGGTAAGTTCAGAATAAAGTGCTATTTTATTATAATTTCTTATTAGAAAAACTAAAGTTTTTGCACTATGCCAAAAAATAAAAATGTTGGTAAATTCGATATATTCTGATCCAGTAGCTAGGGCCAGTATCACTGGATCAATGTAAACAGTTTCAAGCCAGTACAGCGTTTACGATCCAGCGCTGGATCAGAATAGACCAGCCGTCTACTTTTAGAGCGCAGTTACGCTGGATCCGTACCCTATATATATAGTCGGTAATTTCCTCGCTGGTCTGGCTTGAAAATTTTTCATTGAACCAGTTGCGATCCTGCGAGGGAAGCTACTAGATGTAAAGTTGGGTGGGTGGGACAACATTGTAAATCAGCCTAAACGCAGCACTGCCAGTACCTACAGTTTTAGTAGAGTAAAGTCGATACCTAATGGATTATTTGAAGATAGGAAACGCATCCTTAGTCGATATAATAATGAAAGTTTAATAAATAAAAGACGACTAATCATGGCCATGGGTGCGGCTGCCACTTTGCATCAGGCGGGGTGCGTGCTCCTTTGCCGGCTTAGAATATAGTAAAAACTTTGCTAGCGAGTAGACGACGCAGACAAAAGAAATGTCGACAGCAGAGCTATCAGCCCATACGTAACCTCTCGATTGTTGTGTGGAGAATTCACAAACACATTTGATGAATTATTTTCGAAACTGGAAATCTTCGAATCGTATGTATATTGAAAGTAAAAAGATATCAATTACTAGCTGAAACAGCAGCCGTTGCTCTGCCAATTTTGCCTATTAATCTATTGTGTATTTTTTTTTTAATCTTCGTTTAATGCGTTACAGAACATCTTGATTGCCATTTTGTCCACATATTGTTGCAGTTACATTAAGCTGAAAGAGTTTATGTTTTAATTTCTTGTTGGTTAGTACTTTCTGACCGAAATCGTAATTAGTTGCACGGACATGCGGTGAAAACGTTCCCTATCCGTTACCTAACCAATTTTCTTAGAGAGTACAGTTCGTCCTTTGCTAGTGAACGGTGTGCACGTATTTTGAGTTGTTAGTTAATTTATTTGAGTAATTTTGCTGATCATTTTTCGGCTTGGTCACTCGTCCGTCCTGCTCATCGATTCGGGGGTTCTACGCCATCGGAAAGTCTCTCTGTCCCACACATTGGGGACTACATTGCAGTGACCAGAACCATCCTACCAGAGACCTCTGGGCATTAGTAACAGTTTTGGCCGCTGTGTGCGAGTTGTGTCGCGGCTGAGAAATCATCGGCGAGAATCTAGAAAAACGAAAAAGCTTTGCTCTCCGTGAGGATCAAACCACGGTCTCTGGGGTCTGAGTGGGCACATGTTCCAACGCAGCTACTCGTTCACGTGACGTCATATCGAAATAGTTGAACACACTCTTACTGCTCCTGCTGATTTGACACTTTGATTTTAAAGTGAAACTTACAAATTAATTACCTATTGTGTTTATATGTAATATTTTACTTATATTACCAAAGATATCCAAGACTTGCCATAAAATACAATAAGGCGTGCATAAACAACGAGGTTTTTAAATAATTCTCTCAATAGAATAGTAGAAATACATGTCAAACATGTTTATGCGTCGTACACCTCCCCCTTTATCAACCCCCAAGGG
The DNA here is from genome assembly GCA_923062675.1 of Marasmarcha lunaedactyla. NCBI lineage: Eukaryota > Metazoa > Arthropoda > Insecta > Lepidoptera > Pterophoridae > Marasmarcha > Marasmarcha lunaedactyla. The sequence goes on from OV281343.1 coordinate 23,726,191, forward strand.
TGGTTTGAATGAGTCTAAATCTGAATCAGACCTAAACTCTGCAATCGTGGACGATACTTTTGTAAATTTAACCCGTTCGAAACGTCCACGACCTGATTCAGATCACGCCGAACATAACGACGCACATGATACTGTCTTAAACAAAGAATGGTCTTTATGGAAGAAGGAACAAGAACTAAACCTTTCGAAAACATTGATACAACAGACATCTTTGCTTACCAAACTGGCCGCGGACATTGCTGACATTAAAACTCAAAACAAGCAAATTCAACAAACCAACGATGACATTGAACGATCTGTAAACTTCATGAATTCCCAATTCGAAGACATGAAAAAAGAGATCAATCTTCTGAAAAAGGAGCGAAAAGAACAAATGGAATACATAGAAGAACTAGACACCAAGATTAAAGATCTTCAATTAAAAACGCGCTCGTCCGGAATCGAGATTAGGAACATCCCAAAACAAGAAAAAGAAACCGTGGACGGATTGGTGAAGACTATTATTACTATTGGTAACGTAGTAGGACACAAAATATATGCGTCAGACATTCGAGACATCTACAGACTGCCGGGAGCCTCTGATACTATACGACAGATTGTGACGGAATTTGCTTCTGTTCAGAAAATGAATAAATTACTTACCGCAGTGAAACAGCATAATAAGTTAAGCAAGAACACTGAGCAAAAATTAAACACTGAGCAAATTGGAATTCCTGGCATACGTCGAGCTGTCTACGTCTCGGAACAGCTTTCGGGGAGTCTCAAGAAATTGTTCAGATCAGCGCGAGAATTTGCAAAAAAGAACCAATACATGTTTTGTTGGGTGTCTAATGGTAACATTTTTATTAAAAAGGACCAAGATGGAAAGCCGATTCTGCTAAAATCAGAAAAAATGTACGTGAGTTGTCAAACGCGTTAAAATAATGACTATCGACTAAACCAAACATTTATCTATTTTATAAAAATGTATACATTACTCCTTATATACTTATAGTTATACTTAAGTTTCAGATATTTATGATTACTAAACAATATACACATACTTACACAAACACACATTATTACACTAATACACAACAGATACACAAAAATACATTAAAATCATTTAAGAAAAATAAACATAATCCTATTTTTAATTTATTGAAGGATTTAAATACGGGTATTGATTTAATTATTTTAACAGAATGCTGGCTTAGTAAAGTTCTGAATCCCCCGGATATTCCCGGATATTACTCACATTTCACTAATTATAATATTAACCAAAATGATGGCATAGTGGTTTATTACAAAGTAGGACTTAAATGTAAATTGGATGAACCTACTTTTATGGGAGGCAACTGTCTGACAATCATTATTGACGATACAACTAGCATTGTCGCAATCTATAGATCTCCATCATTAAACAGTAAGCATGATTACAAAAACTTTTTTTGTAGTTTGGACGAGGTTTTTACCAGGCACTCTAAAATTCGCAATATTGTCCTTACAGGCGATATTAATATCGATATCACACGTGATAGTAAGGACAACAATTATCTGGAATATTTATCTTTATGTGCTTCTCACGGTCTATTACCCACACATCTATATCCTACCAGAGCAAACAAATGCTTGGATCGCGTTATGCTAAAAACAAACAGCACAAATAAAACTTTGGTTATAAGTACGTCGATTACGGATCATGCAGCTACCTTGCTCTCATTGATAAATAATAAAACATTTCAATAAATTAATAACATTGTTAAATCTGTTGATTATGCAGTTATTAAAAAGGAACTTGAGTGTGTAAATTTTTCAAAAATATTACAAATTAATGACACTAATATTGCTACCGACGAGTTTATATCTACTCTACAGTGGGTAATCAATAAACATACTAAGACAAACACGGTTCCAAGAAAAAAACGATTTTTGAAACCATGGGTCACCCCCGGAGTATTAAAATGTATTAAAAATCGTGATAACCTACATATGCAAAGTAAAAAATTCCCAGATAACCTAATTATAAAAAGTACTTATGTAAGATACCGCAACTTTTGTAACCAATTACTATCGAAACTAAAACGGCTCCATTATGAATCAGAACTAACAAAAGCAGGCAAAAACTCTAAGGCTTTATGGAATAGCGTTAAAGATATTACAAATACTAAAAAGACGTTAAATTTACCTATTGAATTGTTAACTATAAAGGACTCTCATGATTCATCTATAAATGAAGTTATTCACCATTTTAGCACCATAGGTAAAAAGCTGGCAAACGAAATAATAAAACAAACCCCAAATAACAATTATTCCAAATTTATTCAGACACTAAACAGTTTAATCCCTCGTTCCCCAAGTAGATCACTGGTCATTGCTGGTACTAACGAGAAGGAGATTGAGTCAATTGTTTTGGGCATGCGTAGCAATGTCTCTGTGGGATGGGACGGTATCTCCTGCTTGCTGCTGAAAGATTGTAGCCGTTTTATAATTTCAGTTTTATAGTCCACATTTGTAACTTATCCATCTCATCAGGAGTATTTCCCAATGCATTCAAACTAGCTATTGTGCATCCAGTCCATAAGGGTGGAGACAGAGACTGTGTAAACAATCAATACGGTTTTCGACAGGGGGTATCTACCGAGGACACCCTAATGGATTTGACACAGGAGATAGCTAAAAGAACTAGGTGCCTTGGAATTTTTTTAGATCTTTCTAAGGCTTTTGACACGGTCTCTGTTCCCATTCTATTGGCTAAATTGGAGCGCTTGGGAGTAAAAGGAATAGCGTTAAAATTTTTTAGCAACTATCTTAAAGACCGTAAGCAAAAAGTTAAAATTGGAGCTCTCAGCAGCAGGGAGGAAACGCTTGAGTATGGTGTCCTACAAGGAAGCATCCTAGGTCCAACCCTATTTTTAGTATATATTAACGATTTATGTACAATTAATTTGAACTATTGCAAAATATATACTTACGCGGATGATACAACTATTTTAGTCAAAGGTCGAACCTGGGGTCAAGTTAAAAGTAATGCGGAAGTTGCAATGAAAAGTGTAATGGAATGGTTAAAGTTTAATTTGCTCACTCTGAATATAAATAAAACGAATTTTATTCCATTTGCAATACGTAGCAATTCCCACCCACCTTCGAGTTTCTCAATTTTAGCTCATACCTGCACCGGGCCTGACGCAGTAAGCAACTTCAACTGTACTTGTCAATCAATAGACAGGGTTCATGAAACTAGATATTTGGGTATTTATTTGGATGATAAACTAAATTGGAACAAACAATTAAATGCACTCTCAACAAGAATTACTCGACTAGTTTATATTCAAACATTTGAGGCACTATGCTACACTCCCAGTGATAAAGATGACGTACCCAGCATTGTGTGAATCTATTATTTCCTACTGCATCACCGTCTGGGGTGGAACATATAAAACAGCAATGCTTGATATTGAGAGAGCACAAAGATGTATACTAAAGGTTATGCTACGTAAACAATTTAGGTATCCCACAAAGCAACTTTACATCGAAGCTGTCGTGCTTTCAGTCAGACAAATTTACGTACTTAAAGTCATATTAAAAACCCACCAAAATATTCCTCAGCCAAAACCTGAAACACGTAGAACTGTTATACCCACCAATAAACATTATACCGTATTTGCTTAGCACCAGTTTTATATTATATCTACAATTATCTATAAGAAAATCGATAAAGTTCTAAAAATCATTAATCTAAATTCATATGAAATAAAGAAAAAAGTAATTTCATGGTTAAAAGAACAGGATTATTACAAAACAGAAAATATTTTAAAAATGATAACGTAACACAACATAATTATTAATGCTATATACACACACACACACACACACACAAACACACACATACACATACGCTAACAATATGCTACTATATATATAAAAACACTTGTAGTTGATTTTTAACAAAAATAAAATAATAATATCAACTGTATTATATCTAGATGCCAAGGGCGAATACTGTTCCCTAAGATACAGGATATAAACCTAGTTTAGGGAACAGGGAGTCATGTCTGAAAACAAGCTTAAAACAAAACTACAATAGTTAAGTAAATACCTGGCTATAGTTTATAAGTCTTGTTTGTATAACTGATTACTGAGATCCTTATGTATAGTTTGTAAGCTTGTTTGTATAACTGATAAATAAATAAATATTTATTTAGGTAATTAATACCACTATAATTTAATGTATTTATGGGATTCTAACCACGATTTTAGATTTTTATTTCGCGCGTCCGATATTTTGATGCTGTTGCAAGCACCATGATCGCAGACTGGTAGATGTTGATAGGTGGCGATGACAGTTAGAGGCAGATAAATCGATCTACCCTCTTTTTTTTTCGTTTTGATCTGTTACTACTGGAACTCACATTTTTGTCGTTTTTGCAAAACAGGCTCACAGAATCACTGGGTTTTTGACCGGACACACTACAACTATTGTTTTGCACACCTGCACAGTTTCTAGATAATAGGTAAGTACTTGATTTCTATTAGGGAAGATGAGTAGATATGTAGCGTAGTTTCAATAAAACACAAAATTCTCTCCTGTGTTTATTTTTTCGGTAAAATTTAAAATATACAAAGATGCCAACAATTTTGGCTACGCACACTCGTGAACGTAAAAAAATAAATATAGGTTTCTTAAAAAGAACTTTGATTATCGATAATAAAATATCTTAACTATATAATTTTGAATGATAAACTCGGAAAAAATAATAAATAAATAGATTCAAGTTGCTTTGATGGATAATATTTCGTGACTGACTTGTCAAATCAAAACATTGCCGTTCTCCGACACTACGTAATTCCTAGTTTAAAATTACGTCGGGAACAACAAAAAAATAAAATTTACTGACAAAAAGAGGTCGAAATAGACAACCGTCACAATACCCCGGGGGCCGGGAAAAAAAAAAATCTGAAAGATTTTTTTTAGTAAAATTTCAAATTCAAACCAAATCAAAATAAACCGCATATACATATCGAATTTTAATATTTAATCTGCTAAATGAAAGAACAATCAAAAAAAAAAATAATAATTAAAAGCAAAATGAAAATTAATATTAACATCCTATAGAAAAATTTTTCTGAAAAAACATCCTGTATATATGAAAAAATAATATTGATATATTGCATATCAACAAATTATTTAATAGAAAAAGAAAACAAAACAGACGAGAGAGAGAAAAAAAAAATCCTAAATAATTATCTTAAATTACATGGTTCATGAATGATAAAATTTTAAACATGTTCCTGAAATATACAATGTTAATATACATCGTTCAACTCCATCAACGTACATTATAATTACAACATACATTCTCTATCATACTAGTCTTATTCCAACTACTGGAAATAAAACATCATGCAGTTAGAGTTGCTTATGAGGAATCGTATCCTAAATAAGTCAACTCAACAGAGTTGAACGCAACGGCAAAAGGCTTTAATAGTTGCCATCCGCTGAAAATATTAATAGCTTATGGCTTCTTTAACGTGTCGCTAACTCCCGCACGGTGATTACTATATACAAGTTTCAGTTAAAGACTGAAATAAATATGCCGGAAAGAAAAGAAAATCATAGCCAGTCGTGAAACATTGACTTTTAAATAAAATCCAAGGGTCTTTTGTGAAGTAATTAAAATATTTATGTAAAAAACATATGAAAATAATTCTCACGGGAAAGTGATTCAAGCGTATAAATAATACACATAGGTATGGTTTAGTTTAACGAGTTACCATAATAAACGCTCGTGCAGAAGGCTTAATTTTACAAGTTGCAAACCGCTTGAAAAAAAAATTGAGAAAAAAAAATTGATAACATTTAACAAATTATACTATAAAGTATAATACAGATATTGAAAATAAGAGTTTACACTCCTAGAATTGCAAATATTAAATAAATTACACAATAAGTTAACCTAATACTACGATGATGATAATTAATTATAAGTTTTGACCAACGTCAATGTTAATGGTATAGCCAAACGATAATGAATCGGCTTATGCTCGCCGTGAGATAATTAGCAATAATTATATATGAATTCATATAAAGTAATTGGTAACAACCAATCTAGTCACTCAAAAAAAACTCACTCAAAAAAGTCACTCTTATATTTCTGATTTTTAATTCATAAATTATTTCAGGTTTATTAAGTTGTGAAAAATTCATTGCAAAATCAAAAAAAAAAATGTTAAAGTGAAACAAATTTGATAATAGTCGTTATGCAGAATAGAGCCTTAAAAATATACGTATTTTCAAGTGATGAAAATGAATAGAAAATGTTATTTAAATAGTGAAATTACTGGGTTATAGAATGTTGTGTCTTCAGAAAATTTCTTCAAGGATATTATAACGAAAGAAACTAAAGAAACTTAAATGTCTGAATAATTTAGCAGTATTTTGATATATTATAGTAGATATATTATAGTAGATACATATATAAATATATTATAGTGAATGTTAATGATTGAAAATGGTAACAAATAAAGTTTTATGCCTGACCTCAATAATAATTATAAAAAATTATTTTTAATGTTGCAATTCTTCTGTTCCTTTTGTTCCTTCTGTTCCTTCTGTTGCAATTTCTCCTCTCATCTCAATAAGCTACGTTTGAATATTCGGGCGCCAGTATGTAGCGTAGTTTCAATAAAACACAAAATTCTCTCCTGTGTTTATTTTTTCGGTAAAATTTAAAATATACAAAGATGCCAACAATTTTGGCTACGCACACTCGTGAACGTAAAAAAATAAATATAGGTTTCTTAAAAAGAACTTTGATTATCGATAATAAAATATCTTAACTATATAATTTTGAATGATAAACTCGGAAAAAATAATAAATAAATAGATTCAAGTTGCTTTGATGGATAATATTTCGTGACTGACTTGTCAAATCAAAACATTGCCGTTCTCCGACACTACGTAATTCCTAGTTTAAAATTACGTCGGGAACAACAAAAAAATAAAATTTACTGACAAAAAGAGGTCGAAATAGACAACCGTCACAGATATTTAAAAAAAAAATCAATAAAATAAAAGTTACACAATATGCTTCAATATCAAAAGTTATTACACCCACTTGGCAGTGGCACTGCTAGGGCTCGTGGATTCGATTCCTACCGTAGGAAAACTTTCAATTGTCTAACTAAATTTGTTGATTTGTTTTGATTAAATTGATTGAAATACTGTATAACTTTGTATTTATTTATACTTATATATGTACTAAGTAAGAACAGATTACTATAAAACATTAATTGAGATCAAAACAAAACAGTGGTTTTTAGGTTAGGTTTTACAGTTGATTTAGTTTTAAGTTTTGTTTGCTCATGTTTGTGTTAAAGTCCGAATAACACGAACTCACTATCCATATATCGTAATGAACAGCGCATATGCGGAACATCCACGCATAAGCGAATAATAGACGAATATAGCTGCTTCACGCCGTCTTTGCCCGAATAAGCGAACAGGAATTGCGCTGTGAAGTACGGGTATAACAGTAAACTCACGTGTCGTAAGACCTTGGCTATCTTATAAACATCAATATTAATCAAATCAAATCAAATCATTTACTGTACGGTATAGGTAAAAAAGATGTCATACAAGTAATAGCACAGCCATATTCTGCCATTGCGGCGTGTACAAGGTTTACGTTTAAAATTACAATTTACTCAATTTATACATTTGTTATTTAAGTATTCATATGTCCTATAATAGCATTTATTTAATAGAAATTATTTTAAATAATTTGAATTCATCATAATTATTTACATTTTTAATAGTTATAGGTAATTTAGTATATATTCTAGGGGCCATCCCAAAGAAGCTTTTTGAAAACAAAGTGGTTCCACGCGGTTGAGCTTTAAGAATATCCTTCCGGTTACTAATTTTTTCTAACGAACAAGGCAGTTTCGAGTATGCAATGTTGATAAAAGCGAGAGGCATTAAATGAAACCACATATTTTGTTTATCATTATCAGGCTACACAACAAAAATCAGATCAATGTAAGCAATAGTTTAGTCACAGGAATGCTTTTTAGTTTTTACTTAGTTTCATTCAAACACTCTGTATCTTCCCGATCACCTGATCGTAAGTTTGTACTATAGGCATACATAGTTATCTAAACGACAAAATGCACGCGAGCGACGCGACGTTGCCAGTTCGCATCGTAAGTTTGCAATACAAATAAGGAAGTACACTGTTACTAAATCTTTCCTTAAAAGAAAGTACAGATCACGGTTATCTCACTCTAATGTAATAAGCGTAACAGAAATAGAAATAGAGCAATATGTTGCTATTGCGCCGGCGGTGGCTCGGCTAATTAGGTCAAGGGTACAATTTTTACTTTGTTTAGTGCGAAGACGCGTTGCATCCGGGGTGCACGTTGCGCAATTCAGCACAGATTATTGTCGCTCACGCGTCCCTTTTACTAATGTTAAGTTTTTATTGTGATAGGACACGTAACTGAGTATTTTAGGTTTAGTTTTGTGAGTAGTTTTTAATTATTTTGTAAGTACGTAAGACATCCACAATGCCTCGTGCTACATACATGGCGTCAGAATACACTGACATGATTTTAATCTACGGGGAACCCCACGGAAACGCAGCTCTAGCTCTGGGAACTTACCGAGAAAGGTATGGAGACAGCCGCACGTGCAGTACAACGGGCACCGGAAAACAAACCATTAGCAGCGGGGCAGCACCCGATCGGGAGGGACTCCCACCGCAGCAGATACCTACTGCGCGCGAGCAACAGATTCTTGACTATTTTGACCGCAACCCCACATCGATGTATAGAGCCGCACGCCAGTTTAGGGTTTGCCGTAGAACCGTGCATAACATTTTAAAAAGGAATAAACACAACCGTACAAATTTAAAAAAGTTCAAGCCCTTTTAAGAAGGGATTTGCCAGTCAGGCGTAGGTACTCACTGCCAGTGGATACTTGACAAAGTTATTGACCGACGAGAGCCAATTACACGCAATGGCATATGGAACCAACAAAATCTCAGATACTGGAGTATTGAAAATCCACGCATGACTCGGGAGTCAGAGCATCAGTACCGCTTCTCTGTTAATGTGTGGGCTGGTATACACAGGGACCAGATTATTGGCCCTGTTTTTATTGACGGCACCCTTAACGCGGCAAAATTTTTGGAGATATTATCCGGTCCCGTTGCTGAATATACCGAAGAACTACCCTTAGCCGATTATCGGCATTTATGGTATCAATTGGACGGAGCTCCTCCACATTCAGTGATGTCTTCCAGAGGGCTACTCACCGAAATGTTTGGACAGCAGTGGATTGGTCGATTTGGACCAGTACGATGGTCACCACGGTCCCCGGATCTCACTCCAATGGATTTTTTTATCTGGGGGTTTGTGAAAAGTGAAGTGTACGCGACAGACGTGAATACCGTAGAGGAACTTAAAAACCGGATTATTTTAGCGTTTAATAAATTAAAAAGTTTAACAACAAACAGTGACCTTATTGCACGGTTAAATAACAATATTAGACGTCGTTATAATTTGTGTACCATTGCAAACGGCGGACATTTCGAACAATTGAAGATTTAATGTGTAAGTGTTACAATTATTTTTGTTTATTATTTTCATTGATCATACCTTCCAACGTTACCTACAACACATGTTTACATTATCATCCACATCGAACCCGGGCGCTCCGCTGAGTAGGTAGGTGTGCGAGCCGGTGAGCCTGGCGCCGCACGCGCTATGCTACTCAAATGCTACGTTGCCAATTTGTTATGCAGGTGGCAGCAGGCTACTCAACAAAGGATGTTTACATTTTAACTTAATTATTAAGCTATTTAAGTTCTTTGAAAAACGTTTTTTCGTATACTTCTCGTCAACTTTTTTTTAATAGTTTCGGATTAAGAGTAGGCACTTATAGTATATGTGGTTTCATTAAATGCCTCTTGCTTTTATCAACATTGTATATATATGTATTAATTAAATTAAAATATATTATGTGTAAATTGTTTACTCTATAGATGATAAATATTGAATAGTTTGTACGTAAAAGTTTTCTATGAATACAATATTTATTGCTTCATTATTTTTAGAATGAGATTTTTAAATAGGTAAGTACATAGTTTGGTTTTAGTTTTTAAACTTGTTTATTATTTTAACAGTCCAGTATCCAGCGCTGGATTGGAATAGACCGGCGATCTATTTATCAAGTCAGTGTCAGCACCGCGTAGCCCTCGCCATTGTCGCCAATGTCACAGAACAATATTACTCTTTGTTTGATTTATATAAACACATAAAGTCAGTCGATGGCGTCTACTTGTATAGAGACCACGCGACAGGTTTGGACGTTTCGAAAATACGATCGTTAAAGTAGTCTGATAGAGAACTTATTAGTTTGTCCCATTATACAGACGAGATAAATGCCTCTGTAACATCAGATTCTAAGATTACCGCGACAAAAATATGTAATCTACAGCGTTGTAGAATATTTGGGTTGGACTAGTCGCTGACGGCCCCAACCATAGACGATGTAAAAAGTTTAAAAAAATCATTAACAATACCTACCTTTAATTCTCTTCGGTTTCTTTGCGATCCCACGAGAGACCCATTTTCGTGAGTCCAATAAACCCCATTGATTTACTGATTGTTTCTGGACGCGTGTAAACAGCGTGAGCCAGTAAACAAGTCATACCAACGAGGGAAGCCAGTGAAACTGGCGTCAGCTACGGGATCAATGTAAACTGGCCTTCATCTCCAACAATAATTTAACGACGTAGTTATCCAAAGTGGTCTTGTTAGTATATTACTTCCATGTATTTTGTTATTTATTTAGTTTAAAACAGTTAATTAATACCACTGCCATTATTCATATTCCAGTGGTTGTACAATTTCTTTTGCAATCAAGTCTATAAAAAAATAATGTCACTTATATATAAGGCTGCGGTACCGAATGACTAAAAAAAAAAGTACAAAAATATTGACAAAAATATTGTTTATACGCGACTAGACTTTTTGAATGATGAGTGATTGAGTGAGTGGTTGAATTGTGATCCGATTGATCGTTCGTCGGTTCTTTCTTTGTCTTCTTTGGTTCATTCATTTGTAATAGTCCATTGATCGGCCATTTTCGTTAAGACCGACTTATTCATCGCACGTTGCAACGTAAGTGGTGACACTTTATGAATTGACTTTTTCGTTTTATAATTTTCTTATTTATATATCTGACCAGTGTATTACTCTTAGCTTTGTGGCAATAAATCGGCTGGTACTTCAAAATCTCCAAATTGTACTCTTGCTTGATAGTCGAGCCTTATAACCTTTCTGATTGCACGTGTTCTCAGTTTTTATGATGAAACCAAAGCTTTATTCATTCGTGGTATCTACCATAGTGTTAACACAGTGATGGCCATTATGCGTCTGATTTGTTCATTGTTGTCGTTAAGTACGTAGTTGTAGTAATAGTTTTAATAATGTTTATTACGTTTCTTCTCTAGAATGGCGGACGCAGCTCCAGCCGGTGGACGTGGCGGTTTCCGTGGAGGTTTTGGTTCTCGAGGTGGCGACCGTGGTCGTGGGGGCCTTCGTGGTCGCGGGCGCGGTCGTGGTCGCGGCCGTGGACGCGGTAAGGAAGATCAAAAGGAATGGGTTCCTGTCACCAAGTTGGGACGTCTCGTCCGAGAGGGGAAGATAGACAAACTCGAAAGCATTTACCTGTTTTCTTTGCCCATCAAAGAGTTCGAAATCATTGATTTCTTCCTTGGATCATCACTTCAAGATGAAGTTCTGAAAATTATGCCCGTCCAGAAACAAACTCGTGCCGGACAGCGCACCAGGTTTAAGGCTTTTGTTGCAATTGGTGACAACAATGGCCATATTGGTCTTGGAGTTAAATGCAGCAAGGAAGTGGCCACTGCCATTCGTGGTGCTATCATCTTGGCCAAGCTCTCAGTCCTGCCCGTTCGTAGAGGCTATTGGGGTAACAAGATTGGCAAACCTCACACAGTTCCATGCAAGGTAGTGTATCAATATTTATATCTAGATGGTTATATTCTAATTTTAATGATGAAAAAATAAACTCATTTCATTCGTGGTATCCCCTGAGGAAAATCCTGTGAAGCTTTAATGCGTCTGACTTTGAATGTTCAAATTTAATCATTAAGTTTCTTTAGTCCTATCTAATGGATCTTTTATCTTTTTTTCAGGTCACTGGTAAGTGTGGTTCAGTCACTGTTAGGCTGATCCCTGCTCCTCGTGGTACTGGTATTGTGTCTGCTCCAGTCCCCAAGAAGCTTTTGCAGATGGCTGGAGTACAGGATTGCTATACTTCAGCTAGGGGCTCTACCGGCACCCTAGGAAACTTTGCCAAGGCCACTTATGCAGCTATTGCCAAAACCTATGCCTATCTCACACCAGACTTGTGGAGGGACATCCCGTTGGCAAAGTCACCTTACTCGGAATTCAAAGTTTAATGATTTTCTTTGTGGAATTGAAGTAAAGCATTAATTACCTATTAAACACTTTTCTTTTATCTCTTATCAATGATCCCAACAAGTATCGCAACACCACACAAGTATGTCACTAAAATTGTTGCATGCGACAATTTAGGTTAGATTGTATAGCTAACTTTGTTTTGAATTTATGGTAGTATTTTAGTAATATATAATCGCAGAATATCTTTAAATATCGTGTGGGCGATATGCTGCAGAGATGGGGAAAAGATAGGTTTGTCATTTGCATTATCCTAGCTAGATGTCTAATTTATTTTTTTGCATTATGATAATTTTGAATTATCGATTTGTTGTGTATGTATGTGGACCCTTCCAAAAAAGAAGAAAAATGGTGTTCATTAAGTAGAAGTAATATCTAAAACAATTTGTAAAAGTAATCTCCGCATTTGTAAAAAGATAGTTCTCACTAACAACCAACGAAATCGGTGAAAGTATTAATTTAACATATAATTTTTATATACTAGTCTTTATTAAAACCTATGCTAACATACCTGTATAATTTGTAGATTACCTAGTAATACGTATTTTAAGGTTTACATTTTTATGAGAGCTCACTCAGTCCACATAAGTACGTTACAAATGTTAATAGGTACCTACCTTAAGATTTGTAGTATCACCAAAACTTTAGATTAGTTCAACTTTTAGTAAAATATTTTACTACACATCCACCATCAAATATTTTATATTCGTTGTCTGTTTTTAAAGATATTCGATTGTAAATTTTCTAATGTAAATTCATCATTAGGGTGACCACACTTCATTAAGTATTTATATCTAGCGGGGCCACTCGAGCTAGTCCAAAAAAAACATTGGCAATGCTTTGCTTGTTCAATGTACCTCATGAATTTATTAACAAGGTCCAATGTACCTCAACCATTTAGATACAAATTACGATAAATCGCCTCGTCCATCCAGCGGGGCCCTCGTTTGTATTACGCTCAGACTAAATAAAAATTATTCTGTTCATAGCTTGTCCCAAAGTACTAATATGTTTACCGTTTCTAATTTGAATGAATAAGTGCAGAAAATGCACACCATTCTTATGTAATACTACAGTACCTATGAATATACAAGTCGTCATTGTTAACGTATTCATAATAATTAGCTGCCCACCTGCGGCTAAACCCTCAGATAGAAAGAAAGGAGAAACCCTAAATTTACAAAATTAATAATTAATGACTTTATTCATATTATATATATAGTATATTCATAGGTATTGTGGTATTACATAAGAATGGTGTGCATTTTCTGCACATATTCATTCAAATTAGAAGCGGCTGCGCTGGAAAGACAAAACCTTCTTGCCGATTTTCTCCTGTTCTATTAAAGATTCCTTGGAGTTGTCACATATAAATCGAGAGGTACTTTGGGACAAACTATGAAAAGAATTATTTTTATTTAGTCTGAGCGTAAAACAAGCGAGGGCCCCGCTGGATGGTCGAGGCGATTTATCGTAATTTGTATCTAAATGGTTGAGGTACATTGGACCTTGTTAATAAATTCATGAGGTACATTGAACAAGCAAAGCATTGCCACTGTTTTTTTTTGGACTAGCTCGTGTGGCCTCGCTAGATATAAACACTTAACTTCATTGTAATTATATATACGAAATACTGTACAAAGAAAGCGCTTAAAATTACACTTTTTTCAGGCGCTTTTCAGATGTAAACTAAATGAACTCTTTTATTATTGGAATAACAGTTTTAAAAGTATAAAAACGATTGAAACATAGCCATACTATTTCGTACTAAATTTTGGTGGGTTCGTTTCGGATCACGCCGTTTTTTTTTATCTGGACAGTGGTCCGACCATTTTGAAATCAAAATGGCGGGACCACTTTTTTTGTACAATATTTTGAAATTTTATGAGCGTAGAATTTTAATATGAAAGTATAAAATAGTAGAAATATTGTATAATACAGTACAATATTTCTACTATAATATCCCAAAAATCCGGCTGGGTCCCGCCATCTTCAATTTGTCAAGTTCTCAAGTCCACTTCTAAAAGTGCTTTGTGATGGTGTACCTACTGCCTCCAAAAGTACTTCAACGTGTAGTGGCGGTGACGATAAAGATAACCTTTTAATAAAACGACGATCCCTTGCATAGTTTCAAAGATTTTTTTTGGCAATTAGCCCTGCGATTGAATATACGATAGCATATGCGATTCAATTATATTTTGCCTTCATAATAAAATTCTACACTCAAAAACTGTTAAGATATTCGATATAGAAAGTGGCTCATTATGACTTCATGGCGTGATCTAAATCTGAACACACTTTTTTATTACTTTTTAATACAGTTAATGCGGATGGATTTTAACAGTTATATTTAGTTTTAATTTTATTATTTTGAAAAAGGAATTAAACTAGGTATTATTACTTCTAACGGAAAAGGATATAAGGGCTCCGCAAAACTTAGTATAACTGTTTAGACGTTCAGAGTTAATGTAACACATAAGTAGTACTAACTTTTTGTTTTTGGTAATGTTTATTTATTTCTTTTTCAGGAAAACAGTCATCTTAATCTGCTTAGAGTAAACACATAATATATTTATATATTTATTCAATTATATTATTATTTACAAGCACTACACCATAAATTAAAAATATATTTGTAGTGTACCTAAACTATTAAAAAGATTTTTAGTAAATCCAAGTACATGCATAGATAGTGTTTGTTGCATGATAACTTTTCTACGTAAACCAAAAATGTGTATTTTGTAGTTTTTATGTTTAAGATTTTGATGGGCAACCTCTTGGGTTTTGCTGTCTCGAAAATGCTCAAAACAAAAGTTTAAAAACTTGCTAATATTAAACCTTCATTCGTTTATACAGTGTGTAAACTAACTAAAGGCAATCCTATTAACCAAGCTGTTTATAATATGGCCAGGATCTCATGGCACAATTTAAAAAGTGTACACGATGCGAGCTTGTGCCCAAACTAGTCCAGCGAGGGAAGCCAGTGACAGTGGCCTCAGCTACTCAATCAATGTAAACCACCCTATAAGAAGCTAGTTTGATTCGACTTGCTTCACATTTGGTGCAGAAAATTTCATACTAGTTACTACACTTATAATAAATAGTTCTAATTATTAAAAGCGAAACTGGAACTTTAAAAAAATAAAATCAAAAGTAAACTACTGACGACAGAGTAGCGTAGTGGTTAGTAGCCCTGCCTCATACGCCGGAGGTCCCATAGATTCGAGCCCTGGCATTCCTTCGTCACAGATGTATGTTCTTGGGTCGTGGTTTTTATTTATTCCGGGTTCCCCCCAGTTCGCTGTATGATCATCCATTACACAACCTCTGCGTACTTTGGGGCCTTACAGTTGGTGTGTTTGTCTGGGGTTTTATTATTATTATTATAATAAGTAGTACAGATGTAAATATCATAATAATTTTTATTGGTCACCATATTTTACAGAAATTACTTAAAACTGGGACAATAATGCAAATAATCCGGTAGGTACCTACATAAATTTCTGAATACAAGGTTGCTGCCACAGGTGATAAATTAACAATTTTGTAGTCGAAACTGGAATATCAGCGAAATTTTTCGCAAGCGCTATCGCGATATTTTCGTCTGTACTATGGATATTAAGTTTCCAGGTCCTGTTTCGCTTAATGTTTCAAGTCATTTTCATCTTATGAGAACTGTTTTTTATCTTATTACTGAGATGCAAAGACTTAGCCGCGGCGCTTTAAAAACTACACCGGACATTACATTTCAAGAACAAGCTTAAGTCTCTTTGCATCTTCGTAGACCTCGCCAAAGCCTTCGACACTGTCTCTGTCCCAATCCTTCTTGACAAGTTGTATCGAATAGGTGTCAGAAGTGTGGCTTTTGATATATTTAGGAGTTACCTTAGTGGCCGTACACAGTATGTAACGTTTAACAACATGTACAGTCACGAATAATCTCTCAGTTACGGCGATCAACAGGGTAGTGTCTTAGGGCCTACACTGTTTCAAATTTATATGAACGACCTGTTTAAAAGCGAACAGTACTTAAAAATTGTAATATAATAACATATGCAGATGATACAGCTATATTAACACATGGTTAAACATGGGGTGAAGCTCGTCTATATGCAGAAACTACCTTAAGATATTTAATGCAATGGTTGAATACTAACCTTCTGACTTTGAATTTAGATAAAAGTAAATTCGTTGCCTTTTCACCAAAAATAACTTCTCAACCTGAATTGTCTTTTACTTTACTTGCTCATCAATGTCGAACCCAAAGTATTAAGTATGTTGGCATCATAATTGAAAGTACTCTTTCCTGGAATAATCACATAAACTCCTTGGTAAAGCGGCTTAGGAAATTGATCTTTGTATTCAGATAATTAAGAACTGGTGCCTACCTATCTGTACTTTAATTGGTTTACTTTGCACTAGCTCATACCTATCATCACCTACTGTATCAACGTATGGGGTGCCTCTAAAATGTATATGATACATCTTGAAAGAGCACAGCGAGCAGTTTTGAAAGTTATGACGTTCAAACCTGTAATGTTTTCGACGGCAGCATTATACGCTGAATGTAATGTACTCTCGGTTAGGAAAATATTTGTCTCAGATTGTGTTTGTCGTAAACATTCGTCACTTTCCTATGATTCATATTTGATCACACACAAAAGACGTCACCGTACAGTTTGTGCAACCGAAAAAGTCAACTTTGCCCTAGTTAATCGTCAGTACCACTTCCTTAGTCCCGCGCTCTATAACCGAGTCAATAAAAGACTTAACATCTATCCCCTTACGCTAAAACAATGTGAATAAAAAATTTAAAAAATGGCTGCATAGCCTCGAATACTGGACGTAGAAAATCTAATACAAGTTTAATTCTGCAAGTCAAAGATGCTACTATGTACAATAATAATACACAACATCTCAAAAACATTCATTAAAACCAACACTCATACCCACTCATTCATATGCATTCACATCATTAGGTACATCACACTCTTTCATATACATCACATAACCTAAACGAAGAATTTAAAAAAAAAACTAATTTTATAATGTATTTTACGATCACCGACTTTAGATGACTTTTGATTGACTTTTGAAAAGTCGGTGATCGTAAAATACATTATAAAATTAGTTTTTTTATTGATGATACCATCGATATACCTCTCCAAACGTTTATTATTGACTGGAACGATCATAATATTCTTATTATGTTTTTTCACCCTGATTAATTTATTTGTTATTGATGAAATCAATAGAGTCTTATCACAGTAGATATTGTCTAGGCCAGTTGCACTGGTTTTTGCTATTCTAGTTGGATGAACATGTTAGTAAGATTATAACATTTCAATAGATTTATCAACTTATTAGGTTAACTTTACTCTTCTAATAAGTCAATATCCAATATTTCCGCCGGCTTTTTTGTTCTTTTTTTTTTCGAAATGGACAAAAATGGCTTTTTTGTCCTGTAGGTCTACCTACGATACCTTTTAAAAGCCGCTGAAGATGAAGAAAAATAAGAGATTCATTACAAGTATTTTTTAACTATAATGAAATAAAATATTTTGAATTTTGATATAAAGGCTCACTATGTCTTTACATTTCAAACATTTTGGAAGTCCCTTTTTGGTCTAGCAACTTAGCGTTGATCAAAATCATGAACTGTTTGAAAATCTATTAAGAAATGTTCTATTACATATTCTATTTCTAATAGTTTCTCTGCATTACCTTGTATATTTTGATGCACCAGGTTCAAACAGTTTTTTTTCGTAACATACTGTTTATAGGCCTTGTAATTATGCTACAGACTCTATTGTCTGATCATTTAATTTTAAAAATTTGTACATTTCTCAAATTAGTAGATAATAGACTGTAAGTGTCACTGGTAGACTGGTCGACAGCAGCAGTAATATCACCTGCTAAATAATAAATATATAGGTAAACCCCCAGACAACACCAGTATGGCCCCAAAGTAAGCAGAGCTTGTGCTATGGACGACCATATAGCGAACAGAGAGACCCAATATAAATAAATATATATAAATATGAACAACCATGACCTAAGAATAAACATATTAAGTTTAATTTCATTCAAACTATTATTTAAAGGGTATTTCAGAAACCAAAATATTTATATTTTTTACAGAGTTAACCCAAATAAGTATTTAACTTTAACTGAAATTCATATGATGAATGATTACATAATCACTTTTGTTTACGGTTTGGATCATCTCTTTTCCTGATTCTTTTATATTATGTAACTGAGCGCCAGGTTTCCAAACACATTGATACATTATATTTAGAGCCTAACAGATTTTGTAGTCTTTTTCGCAAATTTCTACCATGCTGATCTGCAAGTATAACTACTTTCCTTGTTTGGGTAGGCCTGGCTTGTTTGTGTTTTATCGTGTTGTTGGTTTCAATATTTAATGTGGTACTTTTAGTGTGGATTTTATTTTTTTCATTCCTTTTTTTAATGTTTTCAGCTTCAGCAAATGACAAGTTTTTGCCATATCGTGTACGTTTACCACATATCTAAGTACAGAATTGAGAAATTCCTTGACATTCATCACTGTTGAACTTGTGAGCTTATTTATTTAATCCGCTTAAACACACAAGTGACGTGTAGTATCTTAACATTTAGTTACTAAACTTAACTACTTAATACGTCGTGTAACCCCGCGCAAGGCTGTGATCTGGACTTTTTGCCACTGTTCGAAGTAGCACTCAAGCCATTCTCTTCTTTGATTTTTCTTTTTTGTGTACCTAAGTCACAGTTTAGTGTATCATGGTGATAGTATATCGTGCAGTGAATACTATAATGCTGCTAGTAATAGAAAACCCAATGAGGACTGTATACAGAGATTTTCGTTTTGCTCCAAGATGTCCGCTTGTTGATAATAAAGTCACGCTATCATTTTACTATTGACTTGCAACTTCATCGTCTCCGTTATCATACATATTATCATTATAATCATAATAAAAGAAGAAGAAATTATATTTACGGCAGACCAGGATTTATGGATTCGTTCCTTTTTTCTTATAAGACAAACGTTAAGAAAAAAAATATCTGTGAGCGAGCGAAACAAAAATACTGCGATATGCGCAAGTAACCTAAAAAAAAAGGACGTTACTTTCCTGTTTACAAATTGTAAATGTCTAAGTTATAAAAAATGAAGATATCTGAGGTAAACTATACAGATCTTTTGAATGATTTAAAGCCCTTTTATACTTATAAAAACACTATGGAATTTGTTTCCTTTGAACTGACAATTATTTTTAATTTAATTTCTTCGTTCAAAGTTTGATGTTGCTTGCGTTTTTCAGTTACCTGGAGATGAAGATTCTGGTTTAACTTGCCGCACATATGTATTTCAAAATGAAAGCCACACATTGGGAAACTCTCTGAAATGTATAATAAGCCGATAGTAAGTAAAAGTTTAAATATTAATCGCGTATGAATTTGTTACACCTAAAACTTTTTACTCCAGCATTATAATAATCAGCTACATTTTGTAATAGTAGATGAATAGCTAGTCTATCAACCATTTCTTATCAGTTAGGTTTATAATCTATTGCATCTTAAATATTAAAAATGCTTTTGTTTTAGTTGAAGTTAGGTCTTTATAGCATTCAATTTTACTTCACTATTGCTAGCTTTATACTTCACATATATACTCTACTCTACTATATAAGATCATTTTAAAAATTGTGAGCCTGCTATTGGCGGTGTGTCTAAGCAATTAAATACAAACATTGTAAATTTGACCTGAATGCTATTGGCTTTGTGAAACAATAAATAAGTAAAATAAAATAATGACTAAAGGCATGCCTAAATGTCATTTTGAAACATTTACTTGTGAGACATTTATTTACAACAAAGTTATCACTATTGAATTTATTAATTGTGAAAGTTTAAGTAAGAATCCATACTAGCTGATAAGAACTTAAGTTTTTAGCCTACATGGTTAGTCAGCCAAAAATGTTTGCCTATGGCTTAGTCCACTTAAAATTAGTAAAGGGCTAAATTAAAATAATAGACTTCACATATTAAAACATAGTTTTTATAAGTATAAACATTTATTTTAGTAAGTACACATAAAAAATACTATAATTACTTAAAGGTATTAGAAAAAGTTCCTCTTTAATGTACATATTTATATCAGAATAGATAGAATTATGTCTGCTTGCATAGTAATGTCTATGTTGTTTCATTTTCAGCGATGATGTTGAATTCTGTGGATACACTGTACCTCACCCTGCTGAAGACAAAATGCATTTCCGGATACAGACCAGAGAGACTCCTGCATTAGAAATTTTGAAACAAGGCCTTAAGGATTTACAGCAAGTTTGTGACCACACAATAGAATTATTTGAAAACGAAGTAAAAGATTTTAATAAAAGTTAGCTAGCTGTTTAAATCAGTTTTTGTTACTTTCCTAAATGTCATCCAAAGTCGTGCCCACTACTATTTATTTCTATGGTTGCACACTATGATGTATTGGCCAACAAGTAGTGGGGCGTGATATTAAGGAAGACTCTCAATGTACATAGGTATGCACTTGTGAAACTCCAGCTATGAAAAATAAAATAATCATACATATAGGTACTCTACTATTTCTGGCTTCTCAATCTTAGTTTGTGAGGAAACCCCCACCAAATTTAATTATCTAAATCCCCTTCCCATGGCCATTTCCGGTTCTTAATTTAATTTCATAAGTGTCTGTCAGGAAGTAGCAACATAAAAGATACCCTAACTTGTGTTATGTTGCGAGGGTAAAGATGTTCAAATTCAGTTCCTGTCATACACATACTAACATCTATAATAAATAAGTAACTCAGGTCACCATCCATGTCATCATGAAATTGAATTTGTGAGTGCAGAAATTGGGTCACTCATCTAGATGATAACAGCCAGGAAGGTCTTTGCAGTGGGATAAGAATTTTGAAGCAGTGAATTGAGCTTTGGCTCATACCTACAGAAAAAATAAGTCTATGCTGTCGTATCGATCGAACAAATAGGAAGAAATGAAATGAAATATTTATTTCTCAACATTGACAATTACTTGTTCTTATTGACGTCAAATAAAACATGATTCTACCACCAGTTCGAAAAAACTTTCGTGAAGAAGAACTGGCAAGAAACTTCACGGGTATATTTGTTTCAAAATAAATTTACAGAGTCTCTTTATGTCTATACAAAATTATTCTTTTCTGCATCTGTTAGCTCGGCAAGTCTCCCTCCCCCCAAGTATCCAAACGACGAACACCCTCAAACGGCGGGTGCCCACGAGTTAACGCGGGATCCAGCCATCGCCCTCCTCAACCATATTAGAGGAAAGTGAGCGATCCGTTACCCGACGCTACCATAAAAAGACGTACTTTAGTGACAATGACGCTTTAGATATTTATCGGGATGAAGAACTCATCGAACATACAGACACATTACACATGTTTTGTTACAAATACTAGGACAATCCTGTTAATGAGGAGATTAGGGCCCAAGGGCTTTTATCATTCAAATAATCGGATAGTTTATAATATGCTCTAGCACACAACTTCTGCTTTATAGTTTCTTTGAATTTGTCAATAGAAAGACCTTGGATATCCTCAGGAACCTTATTATAAAAGGGTATACATTGACCCATGAATGAGTTTGTGACTTTATGAAGCCTATTATGAGCTGCCAGCACATTTCTTCCTCTTGTGTTAACATTGTGCAGATTTTTTTTTTCTTTTGAACAAGGTTATGTTCTTTTTTACATACATTAAATTTTATAAAATATATTGTGAATGGAAGGTAAGAATATTTATTTCCTTAAATTTACTTCTAAGCGACACCCTAGGACCGAGCTGATAGATTGCGCGAACAGCCCTTTTCTGCAGAATAAATACAGTATCGATGTCGGCAGCACTCCCCCACAACAGAATACCATATGTCATGAGGCTGTGGAAGTAACCAAAATAGACTAATCGAGCAGTTGTTTCATTTGAAGTTTGTCTCATTTTTTAACAGCATATGCGGCAGAGCCAAGCCTTTTCGCTAAACCATCAACATGTGGTCCCCACTGGAGTTTGGCGTCTAAGGTTATGCCCAGAAATACAGTTGAGTTTACAGGAGTCAGTTCCTGGCTCTTAACTACAATGTTTGTGTTTACCTGTTTGACATTTGGCAATGTAAACTGAACATATTTCGTTTTTTTTCCTTGAGGAGCAAATTATTAGCTGAGAACCACTTCTCTGTGTTGGAGATGCATAGGTTTACTGCTCGATAGTCAGTTTCTTGTCTTTTGATTTTAAATAAGGAATATCGTCAGCAAACAATATGACCTCGCATTGATTCTTAAAGACCGATGGCAGATCATTGATATATACTAAAAATAGCACGGCAGATCATTGATATAAACTAAAAATAGCAGATGCATACACCAATAGCATCACACGACTCCTCCCAGGCGCTGAATACGTGTTTTATTAGCTCAACACCGGCATCGGTTGTTGAGCGACCCCGCGTGAAACCAAATTGCTTAAAATTTAATTTGAAATTTAATTTAATTTATTTAATTTGAAATTCATTAAACTATTACCTTAAAAATGAGAAGGTAATTGATTTAAAATTAATTTTTCAAAAATCTTACTGAGCGTTGGTAGTATTGATATAGGTCTAAAATTATTAGGGTCAGACATACTCCCTGCTTTGAATATTGGAATGAAATTACTCAATTTCATTAAATCAGGAAAAACACCATTATCAACACAGTCATTAAATATACTGGCTAAGTACGGGGCTATACCATCAATGACAGATTCAATAATTTTAACAGAAATTCCATCTAAACCGGCAGTATTTTTTAGTTTAATGCTTTTAAATGCATTTAAAACTTGTGGAACAGTAACATGTTTAAAAATAAAATCAATATCGCATGAATTTACATTTTCCATTAGCAGTGACTGCAAGAGTGGAACATGAATTAATACTCAAAGTAGTTGACACAGGGATGGCAGTAAAATTTTTTTCAAATGCTTCAGCAACTTCTCTGTCAGTTGACAACACTTTATCATTAATTTTTAAATTATATTTGGTGTGCGGTTCTTTTGCTTTCCCAGTTTCCTGATTAATTATATTCCATGCAGTTTTTGAAACGTTAGTACTATATTTAATTTTATTATTAGTGTAATTAGATTTAGCTACACTGCATAATCGTTAAAATAATTTTGAATACTTTTTTAACATATTCATAAAATGTCTTATTATGATTATAAGTTCTTTCACTGTACAATTCATATAATCTATTTCTACTTCTGCATATTCCCACTGTTGCCCAGTCACTAAACCTAAATAAATTATTATTTACACATATTTTCTTTTTTTTTTAATTACACACATTTTTATTCTTTTTTTTTTAAAAGCAGAGTCATATTCATTTCTAATTATATTATGAATAGAGTTATATTGAGCAATAGGATCTCCACAATAATCTAATATAAATGTTTTTTCAAATACATTTTTCTTAAATGTTTCAATCCGTCTCTCATTCATGGGTATAAAGGTAATTTCTCTTATAGCCGGTTTACACGCGTTAAGTGGTTAAGTTGGTAACTAAATTTTAACTAAATTTTAAGTTAAAAATTGCGTGTAAACAGTCAGCTAAGTGACAAGTGGTAACTTAAAATTTAGTACGCAAGTGATTAAGTAGATTAGGATTCGTTCTATTTTTCGTATAAGTGGGTGGGCGGGGCTTCTCACTAAACACGTTTGGACGTGATTTTTTAGTTAAGTGCATAAGTTGACAAAGCGGGTGGCGGCAAGAGCTCGTATTTATTTCGCATATATACTCTTTTTTTTTTTAATGTCGGAGTGGAGTTTAGTTTCAACTTTAAAATTTGTTGAAGAATATTTAAAATAGATAAGCTTGTAGAATAAAAATTTAGAAAAAAACATATTCTTGTAAAGATTTTAATTTCCGAATGAAATTCTTCTCTGAATTTGTCCAAAATCACATTTACCATATATCTAAGTACAGAATTGACGAACTCCTTGAGATTCATCACTGCTCATCTTCGTTGAACTTATGAACTTAACTACTTAATCCGTTTGGACACACAAGTGACATGCAGTAACTTAAAATTTAGTTAAAATTTAGTTACCAACTTAACTACTTAATACATGTAAACCGCGCATAAGTTCACAAATAAAAAAGCTAGGTCCACTTAAAGAGATAAAGAAAAAAAGGCTGTTTTACGTCCGAAACTTTAGTAAAATACTAAAGTTTCGGACGACCACAACTTTTATGTATTATGTGGCCACAGGATGTAAAGCGAAGATGATTTACCATTTATATACTTAATATCAAAGATTTAAATCAATAGATGTGCCCCTTCGGTACAAACAACGTATGAAATTAGGTTTCTACTCAAAGTTGTGCAAGCACAAGTGTGTCTCAGTATCCAACGAACGCTTGTCGTGAGTGGTACAGTGCAACAACTTAATGTACACAATGTTTTTCCTTAAAATTTATAGTTTAACAGTAATGTATTCCAAATATTAAATGAACTTTCTAAAAAACAGCCACCACTTTTAACCATAGGGTTTTAATTATAAAGGTGATAATAGATAACTGCATTAATGTAAGACTACTACTTACTTACAAAAACACAAATAACAAAACGCCAAAAATTTTATAAGTTGGTGCTTTTTGCAGGCAATTGACGTATAAGTTATAAAGCTATTATCTGTATGTTGAAATAAATGATTTTTAAATGTTTACTTGTATTTATTTCTGTGTCTATAAAGCTTTAAAACTCTTTAGGTGTATTTTCCAGCGTAAGATCTTTCTCACATCTGATTTATATTCTTTGACAATTGATGACGTGGGATGACTCGGTGTGATTGTGTAAATGAGCATGACAACTCCATGACACGTGCGGGCAAATCTATTGATTTAAAGCTATGCTTAATATCAATAAACAATGTAGTTGCTCTTACCCCAATTTCACGCACGATGTCCACGCCTTTAAGTTTAATTTAAAGTTAATTTGATTTAGTTTTAGTACAGATTGTTTATACTTGCAGGCTACAAGAATATTTTGTGATTTAGGAGGATTTACGGTAAGCGGATTTTTGGTCTAACCTTTTGCAAACACTGTAAAGGTCCATGTTTAATTGTTGTATTCTGTGGTCAATGTTATCAACAAAAAAGTGTGTCAAAATTTGAAGACCGTCAGCGTAAATATGAGTTATTAAACCGAATGCAGCTTGGCAATGCTAGCAGTCGTAGTAAAACAAATAGAAGAGGTTCTAGTATGGACCCCT
Organism: Marasmarcha lunaedactyla; assembly: GCA_923062675.1. Classification (NCBI taxonomy): domain Eukaryota; kingdom Metazoa; phylum Arthropoda; class Insecta; order Lepidoptera; family Pterophoridae; genus Marasmarcha; species Marasmarcha lunaedactyla. Next base: position 23,751,991 of record OV281343.1, read on the forward strand.
GTGGGGCGGCCCTATTAACTAGTTGTAGGGAAGATTCTACCCTCGTTCCATCAGGTGTTTCAACAACAAACTTTTGTAAACGTCCTCTAAGTTAGCTATTGAACCAATTTGTTGCTGAAGTCTAAAGTGAAATGTCCATAGTGAAATGTTTTAATTTATGCAGTCAAAAGCACGACAGTAGTCAAGCATCTTGAGCCGTCAATATCTTGTCAATTACTTCAAGCAAGGCCGTAGATTTACTACGACCCCGTCGCGAACAAGATTGTAGTGAAGAAAGACATAATGGCATACGCGTAGATACACAATACGTTTCAAAAGCTTAGCCGGAAATCAAATATGCTAATGGGACGTAGATCACTTAAAAAGTTTGGATTGTTGTTTTTGGGAATAGGGCAAAACTGTCGCTACAAATACTACTCGCTATAATACTGTCGCTATAAATACGTTCTACGCTTCCATAAGTCTGGAAACGTAGAGGAACTGATAGATTCATTTATGGTTGAATTAAAAACATCAAGAGTGTGAGGTAATGTCAGGAGTATCATGACACGTATAATATTGTCTATGCCAAGTGCATTCGATTTAATGTCATTGCCTAGTGAACTAGAAACTGGCTGAATATAAAAGCTTGGGTAGCGTTCATCACCTCTATATAATTCATAGAAGGTAAGATCCGAAATTTTCAGCTCGTGTTCAACCGGCACAGTATAAAGAAAGCCTATAAGACATCTTAGGCTTAAATAAGTGGGCAGGTACTTCAGAAGACATAGGATCAGTAAGTACTTACATGTTTTTTTTAGATTCGACCAAAGAACTTTAGGATTCTTTAAATTATTATTCATACGGTTGTCACAAAAGGCTTTCTTTTCTGCTTTGATAATTAAATTGACGAGAAGTTTTGATGTTTTATACTCATTCTCAGAGCTTTGATCCCTTAACCTTCGATATTTAGCGTGGACTTTGTCACGAAGCGGCATAATGCGACGTACATTAGATGTTAGCCAAGGTGCTGATCTGTCACTAGTATACACATATTTTAAAGGCGCGTATTTGTCAAAAAGATAAATAACTCAAGGACCTAATTCAGCAACCATGAACTTAACTTCGCCAGATAACTAAATACTACAACAGTCGCGGGATGCAAGTTCAGTGAACTTCAAATTTTTTGAAGTTTTCGTGTACAAATTTGTAATTGAATTTCGAGGGCAGGTTTTCACTGTTTTATTTTAGTTTCGGCGGTACAAAGTGCATGATTGCATAACTCAGGCGAATGATAGACATCTAGATTTAGGAGAGTTGTGTTTGTGCAGATAAGATCTAAGGCAGACAGACTGTTTGTTGCAAAATGTGTGGCAACTTCTGATTATTTTTTCTGATTTCTTAAGTTCAAGGTTTTTAAAAACTGAGAAAGCCTGCCAAACTTTACAGCATCTTGACACTAAATCTTGATATTGAAATCACCCAGCGTGACGACACGATCATAGTGAGAAAAAGATGCCAATGAAACCATGAGTGCATCAAAGAAAATAGTGTATAGTAATATATCTTTGCCATAGATGTAAAGTCATATAATTTCCAGACACACACTATTTGTAGTCCCTGTAAAGATATTGTGGGGCTAAACTTGACACACAATGCACATCGATTGAGGAATAAAACAAATTTCACTTTAGTTCCATTTTATTTTATGGATTGATTTATTAATACACACAACACTAAAATTATTATTATTCTGTTTCGTAAAATAAACATGATTAAGGGCTTATTTTCTAATGCTCAGATAATTTTATATCAGTTGATTAGTTTTGATAATTTGACATAATCACTATGAAAAGTCTTGTCAAGTGTCAAAGTTAATTTCCAGATAATAGTCATCTGACGGGCTTTGATATTTAGGGACATGGCTGAATGCCATGTCTTAAAAGCAATGTTTTAATTTTATTAAGACTTTTATCTGACGATTGAAAAACCAGCCCTTAGTAGCATCAAGTTGCAAGTGGCTGCAATATAAAGTAATTATATGAAAATGATTGAAAATAAAGATAGGTTCTGGATTTAAATGCTTCTGGACTAACGGTTGAAGCCGGCGACTACCTTTTCAGCATCTTTGGCTATGCCAACAGCAACATCATGCGCAATATCATTAACTAATTGAGCAATGTCTGACGGGGCTGAAAAGAAATAAACATAATTGCAGCATTAAAAACTTGGAGAGATTTTTTTCGAGTGAGCTTACCAATAACGAATTAGTAAAATTTTCTTAACTCGGTTTGAGGAGTTCCATGGTATACCTCCGCAGTCCTGGGTTCGGCAGAAATGTATCATGATGTGAGTAACTACACTTGCGTGCAGCTAAATCGACTCAATTTACAAAATAAAGTAACAGTGTGTTTTTTTAATTTCTTACAAAAATTACATGAAATATATATATTTTTTGAAAGCCTATTTTATAGGCTTTAGATCAACATCTTTATCATTTCAATATGGTAAGTCCTTTTAAAAATATTGTGGCATAATGTGGGTTCCGAAAATATACTCCTTGCTGTTGTCACGAGTTACGCTTTGCAACCCCCTACATAAACCCCCGGAAGCATTGCACCCTTGTCACATTCTCGCTCTGACCGCCGCCCGGTACGGACGTTCTAAGACCACTCCGAAGACTTTCCCGATCAGTGGCGCTCAGTCTACTGATGTCACAGTATAGCGTGTTGGTTCCGTGATACGGTTTTTTTTGGGTTTTCTTACTGCCTCCGAGCGCTGTCGAAGTGATTTTTTCTTTGCGACTAAGTCTCTTAGTTTTCAAAGTGCTGTGCTGGCTGTGTGGTGCTTGTGCTGAGTGCTGGGTGTGCCCAGCGTAAAGTATTCTGGTTTCGTACAAAGGATACCTAACCTTTTATTTTATATATTATTGTATTTCTTCTATTTTATTTATTTACTCTTGTGTTTTCATATTTATCTTTATCATATTTGTGTCTTCTCGTGAACATTTGCCCTTTATGTCGGTAAAGGTTGACCCTAACGCGGTCAAGACTTTACTTGCGTACCCTTTTTTTTAGGATTCTAGGTAGCGGCCTTCGGCGAACTACGGCTAGTTTTAAGTTATTTTCCCTCAGCCCCCCTACCGCTGGCAGGGAGTTTAGCCGCTAGGGTTGCTAGGAATTCTATGCATCTTTTATTTATTAATATATTTATATTTTCCTACCAAGCCCTCCCATGGATTCGCAAAGCCTAATAAACTTTGCGAAGGCCTTCGCCCAGGCACTCGCCGACTTCGGGTGTCCCTATCCCCGATGAGGTCCTAACGCAGGCCTTAAAATCAACGATCGCGTTCCCGGCCCTTTAGGCCCAAACCCCGGCCCCTCAGACGACTAACGCCCAGACCCCTCAGGTCTTTAACTCTCCCGCGTGTCCCGTGCCTTCCGACATTGACTGTGTTTCGGACACGTCCTCGCGCACATCGAGTAGGAAACGTACCGCTCCCGGGAGCGACTCAGACTCCGCGTCCGAAGCTTCGTCGGTCACCGCTACCTTAACTGGCTCTCCTGAGCCCGCGTTTACGTTAGTCTCATAGAATTAAAGCAATTATATAATATAGAAATTAAGCAAGCCCCGGTGTCTTCAACACCCGATCCCGCGCCGTTACTGTCACTCAAGTGACCACGTCCCCGTCGGTTCCGTCAAAGCCAGCAACGCGCTGTGCTCCCGTCCCGGCTAAGGCTCAGCTCCCTCCTCCCGTCTTCCTCCGCGAAAAAGCCCGATGGACCGCGGTTTACAATCTGTGCAAAGAGCACAAAATCAACTAAGTCAAGGCGTCTAACGCAGGCGAAACTATTAAGATTCAGGTCGCGACCATCGACGACTTCCGGTCTTTTACTAGGCTCCTATCGGTCAAACAAATCGCGTATCATACTTACGCCCTCCCAGAGGAGCATAAGATCTGCGTGGTCTTACGGAGTGTCCCGTTCGAGTTAGCGAACGAGGACATCTTGGAAGACCTCAAGTCCCAGGGCTTCCCGGTTAAAGCTGTGCATAAGATGCACTCAAATCGCGGTAGGCATTTCCCACTCGCGTTAGTCATCCTCGCCAACATTCCCAAATCGGAGATGATCTTCAGAGAGGCTCGCACAATCCGCGGCCTTTCGAATATCTCCGTCGAGCCTCCTAACCGTCGCGGTCACCCAGGGAAATGCCACCGTGGCCAGCTTTACGGCCACGCAGCGGCTAATTGCTCGGCTCTTTATAATGGATATAATGGATTTTTAAATAATTCATGACTTCTGGCTCCATTATTTAGGTAATTCCAAAACTGATCAAATTAATTGAAAGTTTTAAAATAAAGTTCTTTGATTGTTAGACAGCTAGGCGTTATAATGGTCAAACCTAGTTATATTCGTCCAGTGCAAAGTGAGATAGGGCCCATAAACCTACCGCTACATTTTCGTGTAGGTATTTGACCGGACGAATTAGTTCATATCATTAATATTCCACGAACGCAAATGATACAAAAGTAAGAAGTATTTTGTTACTTATATAGAAATTAAATACTGCCATGTATATATAATGCCATAGATGAATTTGCACAAAATATTCTAAATAATAGATAGGTACCAAAATGAAACGTGTTACATACACTATAATAATATTAATATTAGGTCTTTACCTATGAAATTGCCGTTTTTCACGAAATAAATGAAGCGTTATTTTTTTATAAATTTTTTATTTCTATTAATCAAAATAATCACCCATGCAATCAATGCATCTTTGCCAACGCATTGGTAGCTTATTGATGCCTTTCTTGAAGAAATCAGCTGGACGGGAGGCAACAAATTCTTCAAAGGCATTTTGTACTGCTTCTCGGGTATTGAATTTTTTTCCCGCCAAGAAGTTATCCAAATTCTGGAAAAAGTAGAAGTCTGTAGGCGCAAGGTCTGGTGAGTACGGCGGATGACGGAGAACTTCCAACCCCAACTCTTGTAGCTTGGAGGCCGTCTGCTGTGCAGTATGAGGTCGCGCGTTGTCGTGCAGGAGCAGGGGAGCCGAACGATTGACCAAAGCTGGTTGGAGACGTGCGAGCTTCTCCATCATTGTGTTCAGTTCTTCACAGTACACATCTGCAGTAATGCTTGTCCCGTTTGGCAAGAAGCTGTGATGAATGGCACCCGCGTTAGACCACCAAACAGTGACCATCACTTTTCTAGGGGTAAGTTTTCGTTTAGGGCATTGTTTGGGTGCTGAACCAGGGTCCAACCAACTTGCTGAGCGCTTACGATTGTCAAACAGGATCCATTTCTCGTCACAAGTAACAATGCGGTTCAGAATTCCTTCATTTGTATGCCTGCTGAGCAGTGCAAGGCACGTCTCCACGCGTACTTCGCGTTGGCGGTCATTGAGTTCGTGGGGTACCCATTTGTCAAGCTTTTTTACCTTGCCAATTTGACGCAAATGGACCAATATTGTTTTGATGCTAACGTCGAAAGCTGCTGCTAATTCAGCCGTGGATTGAGTTTCATCAGCTTCCACAATTGCCTTTAATTCGTCATTGTCGACCAAAGTTTTCGGACGACCACGGGGTTCATTTTTCAGGTCAAAATTTCCAGAACGGAAGCGGGTAAACCAATAACGGGTGGTGCGTTCGTTTGTAGTGTTCGCTCCGTAAACGTCGTTGATGTTGCGTGCCGCTTGTGCCGCTTTGCTGCCACAACGGTACTCATACTCCATAATTACTCGAATTTTTAACTTATCCATGATGACGAAAAATGTTCGAATGCGTTGAAAACAAAACACTAACTATTAAACAAATGACGATTTTAGAAAAAGAATTCCATGTTTGTCAAATCAAATTAATTTGAAATTAGAATTATCAGTCAAAAAAAAATATTTTCATTTGAAATGGCAAGTACGGCAAAACGGCAGTTTCATAGGTATTATATTATTAAAGACCTATTATAGTTTTACTGTCATTTTATAGATCCTTTTCCTTTCTGGCAAGATTACATAGGAGTCTTTCCGTGTACTTATATGGCAGAAAATTCCCAAGAATATCAATTGTCACAATAAGTAAAATTATCCAATGAAATTTTCTTTTCATCTGACGTGGTTCAAAAATACAAATATCTTATTTGCTTTTAGCAAGAACCTGTGATGAGATGACACAAATGTATGTATAAGTTAGGAGAAAATAATAATACTCTTAATAATAAATCCCACGAGAAACACACCAACTGTATGGCCCCAAAGTAAGCAAGCTTCTGTAATGGATGACCATACAGCGAATTAGGGGAACCAAAGATGTCTAGAAAGTATGTACGAAGAACCAAAAATTTTGATATTTTTGGAACTTCAAAGTCAAGCGTTTCCGGACTATAGATAGTCATTTAAATAATGTATCAATAATAATTAATTAACATTACAGTAGAAATTGTCGCATCAAAAACACATTTCTGTCACTAGTCGTTTTATATACAGAATGTTTTTCAGTTTGCAAACATTTTTTAACTGCTCCGGAAAATCTTCTCAACACTATCTTTTGTATTCTTAAAATGGTTTGTTGTGCGAAACGTGGCTGCACAAAGTTGAGTTATTTTATTAAAAAGCGTTTTTTACTAACTTAACATTTAAGATTAACATTTTTCAGATATCATGAGGGACGCAACTAATGCGATGAGGTGGCGCGAGTGCGAGTAGGAGACACGACGTCGGGGTGGGGCTGAAAGTATTTACTTAGTAGTTAGCTGGAGTGGGTTAGCTAAGGAATACAATTATACATTGCTTTCGCGGTAAAAAAATATTTGTTTTTACAAAATTTTATTGTAACTAAATGCAATCGGTGCAGTTTTGGTTGTGATCGAGTAAGCTTGGAAGCTTTTTCAACAAAACCCATTTTTGATTTTGTTGTTCATTACACTGTTGTTGTAAAATTACGAGTTAATCATTTATTCTTAATACTTAAATCATATAATAAAACTCCTTAACTATATATGAAAAAATCTACAAAATCTTTGCGGTAAATGTTAAGTTAAAGGGTCTTTCTTTATGTTACCTAGGCAGATCAATAAAATTTATTTTCATTAGGGATTATTAGGTAGGACAAGCGTGCAAAATTAGCACAATGGACAACGACGATTATGGTAAAATGAATAAGGACTCGTGCCTACAAATATATAAAAGTAGACCCCAATTTCATTTAATCTACTCTTTTGAATGGATCTGTCAATGTATGTCAACGACTTATCAATTAAGCCAACATTACTCAAAATAATCTGGAACTGGAAATCTACGTACAAGTTATTCAAAGAAACATAAACTAGGAAGCGGAAGTCAATACAACCACTTTTCAATCCTTATAGGTAGCACCACCCATCAGTAACAACGTAATTTACGTTAAGAGTGTTACCAACAATAAATATCACAAATTAAACATTCGGCCATCCGTCAATGTGCGGCTCCCGATGCAAACAATTCTGTAATTTCAATCGTAAATAATCGTAATCGAAACAACTTGTTTTTTTCTTTTCATCATAAATGTACATATTTCAGACATCCTTTAGTCAAGTTTAATATATTGGCACACAATAGCCTGTATATAATATTTACTACTTTGCGGGTGTGTATAAAAAATTATTTCAGCTGTTTGACTCCGCAATGTACAAACACGTACAAGCACTAAAGTATGGTGACCAATAATTGAGGTGCACGTAGGATTATATATTATGGATTTGAAAATAATGTTGTGGTGTAGTAAGTGACATCCACGAAGACGAGCTTCACTACTTTTTTTGAATGGTAGCAAACAACGATGCAGAGACCAAAAAAACATGCCTACTGGAAAACAGCTCATTCTTTTCTTTTCTCAAATCACTGCCACCCTATTACATTAATGGATGTCTGTATGTGTAATATAAACTTGTCTATGTTTTTGAAACTATGCAACTGATCGTCGTGACATTAATAGGTTATCTTTATCGTCACCGTCACACTACATGTTGAAGTACTTTTGGAGGCAGTACACCATCAGGCAGCGCTGTTTTTTTTTTTTTTTAGGTAAACATACAGTATTACATAAAAACATAGAAAAATATTACAAGTAGGTGGTTCACAAGCCAATTAAGTTTACACTGTTAATTCCAATAAATATTAGGTAGATTAAACGGAAGTTCAGTTACAATTTAAAGTTATAATAAGTTATGACGAAGTTAACATACAGTTTATGAGGGGCATGATCATCAGGCTGGCTGGCCCCGAGCTGTCGTTGATTTCTCATAGACATACTTAAACGTAACGCCATAAACTAAACTTTATGACAGTTACAGATTCCGTTACTACACGTTATGTCAAATTGTTTTTTTTTTCCATAAAAATAGTCTATAACCGATATTAAGAAGGGCCAGATTTTGTACGAAGTTCATGCTGGCTGGCCCCGGTTTTTTATTATTTGTTGCTTAACCTTCTTATTTATTGTTCATTACAGTCTTTTGTGATGACGTTTAATATACAAGAAGTCGACAAGAACACTTCCGTTGCGGAGATTGAGAGACACGAAAAAGCGGCGATTTAGGCTGGCTGGTCTCGGTTCCGATCGATTATCTTAAAAGGGTCTGCGTTACATAAGCTGAGATACGGGCGATTAGCTGTCACATTTAGCGTCTACCTAATCAGAGTCATTTCAAAGATAGGAGCAGACAGCCTGAAGTACGTGTTATTTTAAAATGGACCTTGTCCAGGTGTATCGGCGAAAAACTGCCATTGTTGATCTTATGCAGAATGCAGAATTATCGATGCCTTGAAAGTACTGTTTTTGTCACAACACTAATTGAGTAACTTTAGAAAATGTAGAATAGTCCAAAAAACTAGACCAAACGCTGTGAGCTATTTTGATCTTAATTGGAAGTGAGATACGGTTTCTTTTAAATATTGAACTCAGATATATTTTTATAATAATAAAATGTTTTATCAAATGAATGTAAAAATTATATTGATTGTTTATATAAAAACTCATCTGACAGTTTTTAGTTATTGCTTTCATTCTATCAATACAAAATAGTGAAATATTGAGTAACATATGATGTGAGTTTTGTATAGATTTTTGGACACAAATTTTAATTTTATTGATACTTTTATTATACCTACTAATACTTGAAATAGGCAGAAATAGCTATTTTATATATCTATACTATACTATACTATTTTGAAAGTGTATTTAAAAGAAAAATTTAGTGTATAGTTTTAAATAAGTTACAAGTCCTTGTGGATTATCAAATTATTTTTTAAGTGTGTGGAGAAGATTTTCTTAAACACTTTCGAGGTGTTTTCTCACTTGAGTTTCTTTGATATGCTCGTAGCGTATCGTTCTGTCTATTACAGTGTAAGTGAATATTAACTGATTGGCAATTACTAAAATATTCACGACAGAAACTAATGAACTCAAAACATTAACACTACTTACATTACACTAAATAGCATAAAGATCTCCATGATTTCTTCAAAAGGTAATTTCGTTTGCTTTGTCTTTGAAACCCTGTTTAAACATTATATCGCAGATAAAATATCAGTCATTAGGTGTTTGTTGACTTTTAAGTTAATTACACAGGACACTCAGAAGTTTTGAGAAAAACAAAATTTCATGTTAGTAATACATTTAAAGTAATATTTTTTTATAACACCTTTTCAAAGAACTCTCCACCAGTGCTTATACAAATTTCATGCGTCTGAACTATTTTTCAAAGCATATTTTCCAGTCTGCAACAGGTACTTCATCAACGGCCTTCTCTTCTCAATCTTAGACACAGGCGTGGTCATGTAGTGATCTCAGTGTGGATAAATAACGCGCAGTGGACTGTAGATTAAATATGTATGTATTGAAGATTCGATTATAGCACTGGACAAAATCACGTCTTCGGAACGTTAAACAATATTATATAAAAAGGTTTCTGAAAATGCGTGAGCGCCGTGCGACTGCCTTGTGTAAGCGATGACAGCCGAACTCCCTTGTTCTAGTTTATTCTAATAATTGTGAAAACTGGCATGAAACAAATCTTTTGAAATTTATTGTTATTTAATATGTAACCATGATAATGTCATCACCTGAAAATTGTTTATTATTTTATTTGAATGAAATAGACCGTCGTACTGTAACAAAAACTTAAGTAAAAACTTTTTATTTCTTTTCCAAAATTACTTTATTTTGGTATAGAAATATCAAATCAAATTTAACATTTAATTTCTGCAATGCGTGGTTGCCTAGTGTGTAAGTCAGTGCTGAATTAGGAAAGGCGTGTGTCCCACTAATTGGAGATTTCAAGTGAAATACGAAACATACATTTATTCACACCGTGTAGATATGTTATACAGAAATCAAATTCAAGAGAAGAAGCGAATATGTTATAATTTTTATTGATAGAATCTTTATCCCAGACTAACCCAATGAATATCTCGATTATCAAAATTTAAAGTATCAATTTAAGCTATGAAGTTTCTTTCAATTCCCAGATTCGTAGGATCTTTCATTTCTAGAATGGTTTTTTTTTTCAATAATAGGTATATGTGCTATATTTAACGATATAGAACAAAAACAAAAGTAAGTTAGTCTCATGTTTCTAAAATACATCAATGCAAAATACATGAAATACATGAATGCTATACAAGTAACAAAAACTTGTAACTTTGCCTTCATTTTTTTTTGTTCCCCTCCGCGGGAAGGGCAGGAGGATAAAAATGCCCTGACGCATACTCTGGCGCGATTGCAGAGTTATGTGGGACTCGTCCCGACGCCTACCAGGACCATACCCACTAAAAACCCCCTGTCGGCTCGTGCATTTTTGCCACTCAGCCTTCAGCTGAGCGACGGCCATTTGGAGAGAGAGGCCGCGCTAGCGGGGCCCAGAAGGGGTCATCCGCTGGGATTACATAGCACTGAAGGTGCTCAAAGCACTGAAGGTGAATACATAGCACTGAAGGTGCTCAAAATGAAAATCAAATAATAAAAAATAAAAATTAAAAATTGCAAAATAAAATTGAATTAGTTCACATTTACGTTAGAATTAGGATTTACGTTAGAATTAGAATTTACGTTAGAATTAGAATTTGCGGCCAGAAGGGCTTCGAGATCGGCTGACAGTCTGGTGGATGAGTACGCTTGCGCATTCCTTGGCCTAGCGACTTTGAACTTGGAATCTAAGACAGGAGTAGTATATGAGACTGAATCACGAACTAGAGGATTGGGATGGGTTTCGGAGCGTTCGAAGAACGCTTTAGAGAGTGTTTTGAGATGTTGTTGTACTGTAGGCAGTTCAAGATCTCTATGCAAGTCCGCGTAACGCAAGTACCACGGTGCGTTTGTGGCCCTGCGGCAAAAGAGGTTTTGAACTACCTGCAGTTTGTGCAGGAGGGAGGGTTTGGCGTGGGCAAGGATTGGCGAGGCATACGTCATGACGGGTCTAACGCAGACCTTGTAAAGTGTACGTTTGTTTCTGAAAGACATTTTACTTTTTCAACCTATCATGCTATTTAGGCGGCCTAAGTAGTGACGAGCGAGTTTCGAAACTCTTTCAACGTGTGGCTTGAAAGAAAGCGTCGGATCTAATGTGACGCCTAAGTATTTAGTACTGCGCTTCCAGGGGATGGGAATGCCTAACATTCGAACGTGGGGATCGCCAGCGGAACGACGGCGTTTGTGGTCGAAGCGCATCGCAGAACTCTTTTCAGGGTTCACATCGATGCGCCATTTTTGAAACCATACACCAAGGGCGTTTACGGCCATTTGGAGTCTGGTAACAAGGTGCCGAACACTGTGGCCTTTGGTATAGAGTGCGGTGTCGTCGGCAAAGAGGGCGAGTTCGACGCCTTTCGGCGGGATGGGAATGTCGTTGGTGTACACGGTGTACAGCAGAGGGGCGAGGACTGAGCCTTGAGGGACTCCAGCCTTTATGGGACGAGGCGCAGAAAGCGTGCCTTCGTGTTTAAATCGAAACGTACGGTCTTTGAGAAACGACGCTATTAACCTGACTAGGCGATCCGGTAAGCCTATCTTGTAGAGTTTATAAACGAAACCGCTGTGCCAGACTTTACGTCAAAGAAAACCGCGACTGTTTTATAACGATGCGGATAGAAACCGTCAAGTATATACTCGACGATTCGATGGACTTGCTGAGGGCAGGAGTGTTTCGCGCGAAAGCCGAACTGATGGGGAATAATGAGAGGATCGCCATCCGTTGGAAACAGATGGTTCCGCATTCGAGAGAGTATGACTCTCTCGAGAAGTTTAGACATTGCCTTGAGAAGGCTGATGGGTCTGTGATTAGCCGGGATGTTCAGAGGTTTGCCCGGCTTGGGAATGCCTATGACTGTCGCTTCTTTCCAAGCTTTTAGGAAGTAGCTATGGTCGAAGCAGGCATTGAAAATGATGGCTAACAAGGTAAGCATCTGTTGAGGTAGGTGCTTGAGTGCGTGGTTGGAAATTCCATCCGCACCCGGAGCCTTTTTGGACTTTTGATTTCTAATGAGAAGCAAGATTTCGTCATTAGAGACTGTGACAGGGTCGGCGGTGATGGGGAGAGAGTCTCTGCGAAGGACTTCGTCCTCCACCGCCTAGATGTGTGAGGGATCAGCAGGTTGCGTGCTGTGCGAGCATTGTGCGGCAATGCTGTCGGCGAAGCATTCGGCTTTCTCTTCGACTTCAAAGGCAGTAGTGCCATCGGGACGAGTGAGAGGAGGAACGTGAGAGGCGGTGTCTACGCGTAAGGCTCGGGCCATGCTATAGTACGCTTGGTGGGATGGAGAGATATTCGCCATGAGATCGTTCATCTGAGCGTCTCGGAGTTCCGCGAGGCAAGACCTAACTTTACGTTGAAGCTGATTCGGAGCTGTTCTATAGGCGGGCGTGGGATATTTCTTGGCTCTCCGGAGAGCCGCGTTCTTAGCTTTAATAAGATTGCTAACGGCTAAGGGAAGCGTGGGTTTGCCTTGCTTAGCAACCTTTTCGTTGTCACTGATGGCTGGGTTGATAGCATCAGTGAGGGAATTTACTAATGAATCAATTTTATCCGGGCTATCTAATTGTTCGGGAGAGATCGCGAGTGGAGAGTTCGGACCCTCTGAGGCTGAAACTAACGTATTTTTAAAGCCTTTCCAGTTGGTAAAGGTCTTAGGAGATGAGACGTTATCGTTCGGCGGTCCTAGCACGAGGGAGACGGGGCGATGGTCGGAGCCTAGGTCATCGAGCGGTTCGATAGACCTTAGATCAAGATTGATTCGCTTGATAATTGCAAAGTCGAGGATGTCAGGAGAGTAGGTCGGGTTGTTGGGATAGTGAGTGGGAGTGATGGGGGATATGACGTCTAAGTCAAGGGAGTTAGTGATGTCGAGAAGAGCGATACCGCTGGTGTTAGTCGATAGGCACGTCCAGTCAGTATGTTTGGAGTTAAAGTCTCCGAACATAATGACTGAATGGCCGAGGGCGAGAATGGCCTCAAAGTCGCTGCGGATTGGTTTGGTACCACTAGGTATGTAGATTGAAGCTATGATGATGGTCGGATGACCAGTCATAGCCAACCTACACACAGTGGCTTCCATGTTGAGGAGAGGAGGGGTAGGGAGAGGACAGCAATGGAAACCTCTTTTGTAATATATAGCGGTGCCGCCGAAACCGTCGGAGTTGGGCCTATCGTTACGAATAAACGCGTACTTAGGTATAGCGAATCCCCTGGAGCGGTTTGGAGTAAGCCATGTCTCCTGGAGAAGGAATAAGTCAGATTCTTTGATCTGAAGGAACAGTTTATTCTCGGGAAGGTTGGTGTTAAGGCTACGAGCGTTAAAAGATACTAGGGATAAGCCCTTGGGTTTAATACGACTGGACGCGGGATTCGCGGGTCTAGACATTATAATTTACTTATTTACGATTTTATACAAAAATAAAAAATAAAAAATTTACAACGAACTTAGGAGCGAGTGATGCTCGGCTAACGCGAATAAACGCTCTTGAGGAGAGCGGGCGGCTCGCAGTTTGCGTGCGAGCACGGAAATTTCGTTAATATCGACGTTTTGAATAACGTCGAACACGGTCTTCATGTCCTCAGCCAACGACGACTGAGGTGCGGATGACGGAGCAGGACGCGGCCCTACGGAAGCTACGGGAGCTGGGATGGGTCGGGAAGGTGCAGGCGGAACGGCCGGATGCTGCCTCCAAGACAGAGCCTGAGTAGGCGTCGGCTGAACGGGCTTTGCTTCCGGGGGACCCCGGTTGCGCAGCGGCGGGAAGTGAGCGGGAGTGAGCGGCAGCGCCGGTTTAGGCGCGGCCCTCTTAGCGGTGGAGCGCGGAGCCTGCGGGCAACCCCTGTAGTTAGCTGTGTGGCTGGAGTGACCGCACAGCACACAGGCAGGGGGGGAAGTGGATTCGGGAGTGCGAGTGCACTCCTTCGTTATGTGCGGATCCAGGCACTTAACGCACCTGGGGGGAGCTGAGCAGTTAGCCGCTGCGTGGCCATAGAGCTGGCAGCGGTGGCACTGCCCAGGGTGGCCGCGGGGGTTGGGACGCTCGACGGAGATGTTTGCGAGTCCGCAAATTGTGCGAGCCTCTCTGAAAATCTCCTTCGAGTTGGGAGTATTGGACAGGATTACTAGCGCTAACGGAAACCGCCTAGCGCGGTTGGAGTGCATCTTGTGCACTGCTACGGCCGGAAAACCTTGGGACTTAAGGTCCTCAAGGATATCTTCGTTCGCGAGCTCGAACGGGACGCCCCGTAGTACTGCGCGGATCTTACGCTCCTCCGGGAGGGCGTAGGTATGGTAAGCGATTTGTTTTAGAGAAAGTAACCTGGTGAACACGCGGACGTCGTCGATGGTCGCGACCTGAATTTTAATTGTGTCGCCTGCGTTGGTTGCTTTTAGGTAATTGATTTGCCTTCATAGAATATTAACAATATGAACAAAAGACGTCCGGTCATATAGACGAAAAGGTAGCGGTAGGTTTACGGGCCCTACATCACCTGGCAGGTGTAAGCTTTCTAACAATCCAAAGAACTTTACTTTTAAACTTTAAATTAATTTGTCAGTTTTGGCTTTACCTCAAGAATTGAGATAGAAACATATGCTTTCAAACGATATGACTCAAAATGAAATAATAAGAAGCTCTTTAGGTACAACTGTACTCTACCTCTAAAGTTAAAGTTATACATAAGATATATGCGTTGCGGGTCGAAACTTTAATTCCCAGAGAATTTGTAGTCCCTTTCAAATATATTTTGATTTTACACATGTCAGCCAATGCAGAGCGAGAGGTGAATGAAATAAATCTTATTTTAGTTACATTTTATATAATGCATAGACTAATGTACTACTATTATTAATATACTACTATAAAATTATTATTATTCTGCGTTTAATAATATAAACAACATTAAGGCCTGATTGTCTAATGCTCAGATAATTTTTATCAGTTGAATAATTTTGACAATTTGACATAATTGCTATGGAAAGTCTTGTGAAGTGTCAAAGTTATTTCCCAGATAATAGTATTTCCCAATAATAATAGTAGTCATCATAGGTTCTGGATTGTAATGCTTCTGAACTAGGGTTGAAGTCTTCTGAACTAGGGTTTAAGCCAGTGACTCCTTTATCAGTATCTTTGGCTCTGCCGACAGCAACATCACGCGGATTATCAGAGGTTCTGGATTGTAATGCTTCTGAACTAGGGTTTAAGCCAGTGACTCCCTTGTCAACATCTTTGGCTTTGCCAATAGCATCATTACGTAGATCATCAGAGGTTCTGTATTGTAATGCTTCTGGATTAGGGTTGAAGTCGGCGACCCACTTATTAGCATCTTTGGCTTTGCCAACAGCACCATCACGCCGATCATCGGAGGTACTGAATTGTAAAGCTTTTGAACTAGGGTTGAAGTCGGTGACTCCTTTATCAGCATCTTTACCTTTGCCAACAACAACATCACGCGGATCATCAAAGGTTCTGGATTGTAATGCTTCTGAACTAAGGTTTAAGCCAGTGACTCCCTTATCAGCATCTTTGGCTTTGCCAATAGCATCATTACATGGATCATCAGAGGTTCTGGATTGTAATGCTTCTGAACTAGTGTTGAACTCGTTGACTACCCTTTCCGCTTTTTTTAGCTAAACCAACAGCAACATCACGTGCAACGTCATTGACTAAATTAGCAATGTCTGAGGGAGCTGAAAAAGAAACAAACCATCCTATATTTATCCTATATTATATGCCTATATCTTTTTGCTTGTCTGTCGCGTTGTATCTTACATACGATTTAATAAAAACCACATTTCGATCAAAAGTTATAAACAAATTATGAAATAAAATAAAGTGAATAGTTGGGCTTTTACATATTTTAAAACTAATACGGTTCAACCTGCAAAACACACGAATACACATATGAGTGCATAGGGTAGAATCGCTCGCATAGACCCAATATAAGAAGTAAGAAATGCACCAAAATTCACTTTTATTTCAAATGATTGCTGCTTTAAAATATGACTTATAGTTTCTCAAAAATGTTTTGTCTAAAATTCTCGTTTTGATATGTGATTCTGTATTTTTGTAAATAATTTTAGATTGATTTATGAAAAGTTAGTTAATGAGTTAGCCATTCAACAAGCAATACATCGTTAATTTAATCAACTTAAAATCTAGTAAGCACAACGATAAATACGCACGTCCACGTTTTTGAATGAGATGGTTATCTTGCGGGACCGTCGCTGTAGTCATCGACAGATCCTTCACCACAATCACAAACAGGACCAACAATTGAATCTTCATCTTGAGTTCAACGGAGATGTGTCTCAGAAATACAAAAATATCATAATAACCCCTATAGTTAAACACCTAGCATATTAAATATCTATGTTTATCGTTGTTTTGATGATATGGTAAGGATACAATGTGCCTCATAGTACTAGGTGTCGTTTGTAGACTAGGAAAATCGCGGATATAAATTCCTACATTTTAGGCTCTAAACACGGATTAAAATAATTCCTCCTAAATTCAATTAAAACGGAAAATGTGTATAGATTATGTATATGAATATAAATTACCTTAAAGCTGGTTTGCTTCCTTAACTAGACACTGTCGAGATTGTGTTAGCAAAAAACTAAATCGTCTTTTATATATACACAGCTACGAACTAGGTAAAAAATGAAGAAATGCATAGAGATTAATTAAGCCTTATTATTGTTATAATATAAAAATGAATTGTAATTGCACTGATTATATAGGTCCGATAAAAAAGTAACATTAAAATTTATTTCACGTGTATGTGAGGGGGGTGTAGGGGTGGACATGATAGGTTTAGGTAACTATCACGAGTTGGGTCATATTTATTGTATGTTTGTTTGTAGGTGTGCTGGCAGGCACACCGTCATGTATGTTTGTTTGTAGGTGTGCTGGCAGGCACACCGTCATGTATGTTTGTTTGTAAGTGTGCTGGCAGGCACACCGTCATTATTGTTTAAAATGCTGCTCCACTAAGCCTTCTTCCACCAGACTTGACTTAGGCAAAGCTATGAAGCGAAACACGTAATCCTGTTGGCCATTTATTTCTTAGCTAACCGCTGAAATTAGTTGTTTAGATTTAGTAGGTACGAAGAAAGCGAATCTTTATAAATCCAAAGTTTATTAAAGTGACAGTTTGAATTTAATTCCATAAATAGCAAATGTTGTTTCACGTTTTATATTTTAGTTCCTTCAAATTTGTGCATAAAAAGTTATTATAATATGTACCAGCCTCCCCATTCTATTCTAGTTTTACATAATCATAAATAAATAATTTTCTTTTGTAGTTATTGTTGAAAAAATTATTATTCAACAGTTTTTATCATGGGTTTATTACGTAGAATATATTAGGTAAAATAATAGGTAAAATATAGTAGGTAAAGTAAAATAATGATGCCTAAGTATTAAACATTAATACTTAGGCATCATTATTTTGGAAATACTGTTAAATCTAGATAGTAAAAATTGGATGATAACGTAGACATACATTAACTTTAAAGTTGAAAATAACTTATTGTCTGATATTATATCTGCGATATGATGTTCAAACAGGGTTTCCAAGACAAAGCAAACCAAAGAACCTGTACCTGCCACTATTTACCTCGGATTTTTTTGAAGTTTTGGAGTAATCCCATGATTACTCCAAATATGTAGTTTATTTATTTATTTTTTTTTTATTTATTTATTTATTAAGTATACAAAACAATCTTATAACTAAATTACAGTCCCGCAAAACTGTTTAACAGTTTGACTGCAGGAACGAGAGTCTCATTAATAATTATCTACTAGTAACATGTAATTTATTTTAATGTAGTTAATAAATGTATTTTTAATTTAAATTTAAATTTATTTTTGTTGCTTTCTTGTCGTATGTCGTCAGGTAAACTATTTAAAAAGTATGGTAATCGTTTTGATAATTTTCTGTCACCATAATAATAATTTACTTTGGGTACTTCATATTTGCCAGACGACACCGACCTGGTACCTTATCTATCTTTGCGCTGCGGTAGTGCTAATGTTTTGTTCATTAGCTTCTGTTAAGATTATGTTATTAATGATTGATTATGGATTATGGTATGTTAAGTCATTTTGAAGTATTTTTATACATAATGAGGTGTTTTGAGAAAATTAATTGAATATTTCAGGTTTCTGTGCAATATTTAATGTTCAATCATGTTTTTATATTTTTAAAATCGCATTTCGAAGTTTATTACACTATTATCTTAAATGAAAAACTCTTGAATTTTGTATGGGTTCTTGTGGCAGTTATTTATGGTAAACCTTGCCATGATGGTTTGAGGAAAGAGTAGTTTTCAACTTTTGTTGATGCTTTTCGATGACGCTATATAGAGGTTGAATTACAGTCAGTTTTATTTGCGTATTATCGGTAAAGTAAGCTCAATCGCATAATCGAGTTGTGGCTGACTAAATATAAAAATGAATAAGCAATATCTACAAATGGTTTTCAAATAAGAGTCTGAATTTTTTTTCTTTACATACCAAATTGTTAAAAAAAAAATCACTTTACTGATAAGTGATTTTGTTTGACTTGCTATTCACATATACTGTGAAAGAAAGAGCGATACGCTATGAGAATAACAACGAAACCCAAGGTAGAAAAATACCTGAATACGGTTTACGAAAATGTTTACATTCAAATAAAAATAAAAATTTCCTTATCTACAAGGACTTTTAACTTCTAAAACTGTACCTACATCGAGATATTTCGGAAAATCCTTTACCGGACACCTTAATGTAACTGAACCCAAAATTATCATTTTTTAAATTTTTATCCGTTAGTCTGTTTGTGCATGCTAATATCAAAAACGCCTACATTGATGTAGATGCAGTTACCATTGAAATATTACGGCAAACATGAGGCAAAATAAGGCAATTTGCTATCACATTCACAAATGGAAAAGTCAAACTTTTAATCAACCATAGGGTGTAAAACGCAGACGATCTAAAAAAAACCTCTAGAATTCTTAAGTACAATTTATTTTAAGTACGAGTAGTATGTATATAGTAAAAACATCCGGCTAAGCGCCCTCAGCGCTACACCACCTACAAGTCCGGTGAAATTTAAAAGGCCAATAGCGCCATAAATAAACTGTTAATTTCGAAAAAAAGAAAAACAGCTGAAAACATGTTCATCCCTCTTGCAAACTTTATTGTAATTTTCATAACTATTAAAAAGCCATTGGAACAAAACTGGCCTTGTATACAGGGTATCCCAAAATTCAACGTCAAGCCGAAACAGTACGAAAGGATAGATGGTAACCATCATCAGACAAATCAGAAAAATACCCATCCCATGTTCTATAGAAATCATGGGCATTAAACAAAACTTTAATCACAATAAAAAATAATTTGCCACAAGTTTTCTTAAAAGTAACAGTTTTTGCCGAACTATGAATTCAAAATTTTCAAAATATCTCAACTTTGACAGAGCCTCCTGAAAAAAAGTGTACTAGTGCCTTGGCAAGTGCTATCAAAAGCGGGCGCCTCCACAATCCATCTCTCTCATCATCATTCGTCATTCTGCCGTAAAATTAAGGACCACCAAAGAGTTTGTGCGAATCAAAAACGTTTTAGCTAAGTAAACTGGATTAGCAACAAGCATTGAACTGTGAATTTAGTCGAATTATAATCTAGTAAGGGCAACTATTAATACGCACCACCACGGTTTTGAAGGAGATGGTCAATTTGACAGAGCCATCGTCACAAACACAAGCAGGGCCCACAATTGAATCTTCATCTCGAGTTCAACGGAGACGTGTCTTCGAAAGACAAAAATATCAATATAACGCCTATAGAAAATACCTAGCATATTTTGCCCTTGTTTTCAACATTACAAAAAGGTGAGAAGCAAGGCATAATTCTATGATATACGAAACAGAAGCAACGCCAACTGTAGCCTTGTGCCTAGCCTAGCCAGATGGGCTAATTATATTAAGGGTAAGGATGCCACATGCCATTAGAAGTCGTAGCTGACGCTAACAAAAATACTTGTGTTTGGCACCGTTTCTAAAATAATTCCTCAATCTTTAAATTGACTTCTCTTTATTTACTCTAAGTGCTTATATATTTTTTGTACCCTGTAATTTTTCTAGCTAACCTTGAAATAGCAGCCCGTGGTATGAAGATAAGCCCTTACAGTAAACAATAAGTATGAAAATCTGAAACAAAGTGTGTACGACAAAATTTATAAAATGAACACAGTATATGCGTGATGACGTCTCGCGAGG
The DNA here is from genome assembly GCA_923062675.1 of Marasmarcha lunaedactyla. Lineage (NCBI taxonomy): Eukaryota > Metazoa > Arthropoda > Insecta > Lepidoptera > Pterophoridae > Marasmarcha > Marasmarcha lunaedactyla. The sequence continues at coordinate 23,772,745 of OV281343.1, forward strand.
CGCTATTATTTCAAGCAGGTGCGGGAATCCCTTGTCTGGTTGCTGAATTTCTTAAATACATTTAATTTCGTGTTTATCTTTACTCAGGATTATTATTGGTTTCTTTCGTATTAATTAAGAAGTTTCCCTTGAGAATAGAAATTATAATGTAGAGTCGTAGATTCTTTCCTTATCTGAGTGAAGACTCAATACTCAGAAACTTCACACATCACTTCCCTCTACTATGGTTGAGAAGGATGGCTGGATCTCGCGTTAACTTGTGAATGGGTGCCGTTTGAGTGTGTTCGTCGCGTTGTTCACATAAAATGGACAATGTATAGTAATTATGATTAGGAACATAAATTACCTTCATGCTGGTTTTCTGCCTGGACTGGAGACTGTCAAGAATGTTATAGCAAAACCAAATCGTGTATTATTTATATACAGCAAACAAGTTATGCACAATGATGAAATGCACGGAGATTAATGATGTCTAATTATAGTTATAATATTAAAATTAATTGTAATTGCACTGATTGTGTTGGTCCAATAAAAAGTAAAATTATAATTTGTTTCACGGGTATGTGAGGTGGGGACCAGGGATGGACATGACAGGCTTAGTTAATTGTCAATATCTTATTAACCAGCAACCGATTGCAGATTTTCATATAATATATGAAATTATATATATAAAATTATATTGTGTCTATATTTGTTGGTGTGTTAGCTTCATACTTACTTCGTTTTGTATGTATACAATCCTAACTCTACTTCGCCCTTTTTTCCCAGAGATGAGCTAAGCAAGGCTAGGAAAATAAACAAGGTCAGCTGTTTTCTAAGCAAACTGCACAATTTAATCACTCAGTTTTAGTGGTTACGTCAAAATCGAACCTTTATACATACACCAAAATTGTATAAAGCGACAGTTTGAAAATATAATAATGAGAAAAACTTTAAATTTTCAGAAATAAAATAATATTTCTTAAGGCATTATAAGGCATTATTGTATTATGGCCTTAACTGTAGGTACTTATACAAGTGAATTTTCCTAGCTTTATAGTACTAGGTGTCGGGACATGTGCATATGCATGTGGTATATATGCCCTTAACTTCATAAATCCCATGTCGCTGGGCTACGCATAACGCTGCAGTTGGCATTCCTTCTGTTCCCTGTATCATAGAAGTATAACCTCCGTTTCACCTTTTTGGGACGATGAAAACAAGGTCATTTATAATGTTAAGTGATTTTCTATGGGGATTCAAGTTATATTTTTGTCATTCAAGACGCAAAATTCAAAATGTTTTATTTCACCATTTTCATCAAAATCGTACACTTGGTGAAAGTCTTCTTTTTCTTTATCTTTGACGAGATCGCGTTACTATAACCTTACTTCGGCTTTGAAAAGATATGAGTAGACTGAGAGGAAAACAGCCGGTGGAAAAAAGTCTCTCCGCACTCTTTCATAAAAAATCATTTCGTAGAAGGTATATTTGAAAACGACAGAAAAGAAACACTCACATGACAGCTAATTGTGCGTGATAATGATGTGCCTCAGCCAAGCTGTTTACATTGTATGTATAGTATTTTTCACGAAACTTAAACAGAAATAGCCTGTGGAAATTTCAATCCCACGCCCTGTTGTCATCCAATAATTGTCATGGTTATCTTTCTTAGTTTTTAATTTATTAATAATCTTGTGAATGAACAAAACATTTTTATAAATTTATTATGTTAATCATAAAATTTAAAAAAAAGTTAAACTTTCCTAACAGATTCTCTATATCCAAATTTATATATTCCACGAATAACCGTTTTCTGCGGAGAGAAGCTCGTTTCGATGTCTGCATCAATTCTCCACAGTAGAATACCGTAAGACAATAAACTATGAAAATAACTAAAATATACCATCCTGGCTGTATGCACGTCAGTCAGTGAGCGAGTTCTCTTAACCGCGAACGCTGCGGAACAGAGTCTACCACCAGTCTCTCGCCAGTTTTGAAATGTGGAAACCCCATTGATGTTTTTAATATGAGGTTTTGCCAAAAAAACTGTATTATCTACTAGGTTCAACCTGTTACCATTAAGATATTTATTTTGCATCAGGTGCCGAAAATTATATTCATTTTAGTTACGCACCAACAATAACTTCAAACAGTTCAACACCTGCGTCTGTTGTTGAACAAACCCTAGTAAATCGAAATTATTTATCATGACGTAAGTAATTGGTTCTGAAGTGAGCCAAAAGTTGATTTAAAATAACTTATTATAGATTTTAATACAAGAAGTTAATATTGAAATTGGTCTAAAATTATAAAGGTATGTAGGACTATCCGATTCAAATAAAGGTATTATTTTACTAAGCTTCGTTAATTCCGGAAACTCCCCTCTAGCAATACAGTTGTGAATTATTGTTACAAGGAGCTATTACGTCTATAAGAGAAGAACATTTTTTCACAGATTTATTCATAGATAAGTTGTATTTTTGAAATCACATGTCTTAAAAATTTTATTAATATCCAAGTAGTCCATGCGTTGGATTATGAAATTCACCTTGCTCACTTACACAGTTTTTTAGCAATGTTTCGGCTGCCACAGGCGATAAATTTAACAATTTTGTGGTTTAAACTGGAATATCAGCAAAATACTTCTCAAACGCTGTTGCGATATTTTAATCTGTGCTAATTATACTTTTTAAGTTTTTAAAGCTTAAACTTATTGTTTCGGTCTTTAACTTTTCCAGTTTCGCAGTTAATAATGTTCCAAGTCGTTTTCGTCTTATTAGATTTATCTTGTTACTAAGATATAAACACTTAGCCGTGGCGCAAACCTTTTAAAACTTTTGTACAAATTTTAACATAACTGCAAAAGCCGACGTTTTTATCGTATGGTTTTTCGTGATAAAGATCATATAGATGCTTTCTACTGATATGTTTACCTATGGTAGGCCAGTCACTGAATGATTTACAATACTTTTTTATGTTAATAATAATAATAATAAATCCCCAGACAAACACAACGACTGTATGGCCCCAAAGTAAGCAGATCTTGTGTTATGGATGACCATACAGCGAACTGGGGGGGAACCCAGAATAAACATACATATATAAATACAAACAACCATGACCCGAGAACAAACATCTGTGTTCATAATACAAATAAATGCCCCGGCCAGGACTCGAACCTTCGGTGTATGAGGCAGGGCTACTTACCACTACACCACTCGGTCGTCATGTTGTTTGATTATTAAAGTACTTAAGGTACCACATGGATCATTTACATTATTATGGGGTATATTGGGCATATTATTAATGATATCATCCCTATACTTCTCCGAACGTTTATAATTGACTGGAACGACCACAATATTCTTATAAACCGGTTTCTCGTTCAGGTATTTGAATAATTTTATCAAACAAAGAATGATGGCGAGATTCGCCTATAATTAAATACAAAACGACAAAGCGTTCACACTCGACAACATAACACAATTCAATAAAAAAAATCTTCTACTTTTTCAAAATTCATTCCATTTTTAAAAGAACGGCATAAAAAGTAATCAATTTCATTTTTCGGATTTAAATTGTTGATTACGGAAACATTTCCTTTTTGTTGTTGTTTGTTCTATGTGCTCGTAAGAGCAGGCAAGGAGCTAAGCCATACAGCCTTGTCATAAATAAATATGTCACTATTTGATTTCATTTTCTTTTTAAATTAAAATTCACGTAATTAATTGATCAATACAAGAACGTTGCAAGCGAACAAGTAAAAATAAAATGTAAATAAAATAAGCTAAATTAAGCTACTTTTTATACAAATTTAATAATATGTTCACCTACTTACATATAACTATAAAATAGTAACGTTTAACAATTTGCTTAGAATGGAACTGAACAACAGCCAAAATGTATTTTTTTTCGATTCAAATTAAAGACTTTCATATTCAATGTTTTCCTATTTCACTGGTAGAATAAATACATCTTCTTAACATTTCCAAAATATAATGAAAAAAATTACACTTGACTTTGCAAATTTTCCATTGACTACCACTAATATTGACTGCAACTATACCATTGAGAGCAGTTCTAAAGATTTAAAAAACCTCCTCATTATTAATTATAAATTAGCGTCATATTATTGTAGGGAAAGTCCTCATGGAGGCTCTTGCATTCGGATCGAGAATAGCTTGGAATTTGAAAATCTTAACTTTTTAGTAAAACTATCTATTCATGACGTACTAGAATGCTCAGCAATTAAAATAACACAGCATAAAATTATTGTTATATGTATTTATCGACCTCCACGTTATAGAATGCACTTAATTAATATGTTTTTAAGAAGACTAGACCAAATTGTTAAATATGTTACTGACTTAAATGACTTTAAATTTATTGTTTGTGGTGACTTCAATATTGACATTTTAAAAAACAATACAATAACCCGTGACTTTAAGCAGACAATATTTAATTATAACTTACACTTTCAATTTAAAGAGCCGACAAGATTACAAAGTAAGACATGCTTAGATAATATTATACATAATCTACGCGGAGCCAAGGGAGAAATAGTGGAGTTAGCTCTATCAGACCATACTGCCCAAATTCTGGAGGACCCATTAAAAAGTCATGTAGTCTTAAAATATTGGTACACTAACAAACGTGATTTTTCTCAGGATAATATAAAAAAAAATATTGATATAATTGCTAGCTTGAGTTTTGCCGAAGTATTTAACACGGATAATCCAAACACTGCCTTTAATATATTCCATGACCATTTCACACTTTTCTATAACCTGTGCTTCCCAGAGATTAAAGTAAAAACGTATGCTACATATAAACCTAAATGGATTTCAAAAGGCTTCAAATTATGCAGTAAATACAGACGTTACCTCTTGTGGAAATACCGTCTGTCTCCTATATTAGCCAATAAATCTATAAATAAAACACTTTTTACCGGATATTATCGCGTATATTTTAGTTAATTTTAAAATTATTTCGACGTTTCGGCATCTTTGCAGTTGCCGTGGTCACGATAGATAACTTAAATTAACTAAAATATACGCGATAATATCCGGTAAAAAGTGTTTTATTTAAAGTATGTATCGTGAAAACTTAAGAAAAGATTCAATAAATCTATTTTTAAAAACTACAGTTCTAAATTTAAAAAAATAATACGTTTGACTCAAAAAATACAAAATGAATATTTTATTTGTCAAACAAAAAACAAATCTCAAGCGACATGGAAAATAATTAATAAATACAATGGACCAAACCAAAAGAAAATATATCTTGCAATGACAATAAAGGAATATCAGAACCGACATGAATAGCAATGGTTGACATTAAATAATTTGACAATTAATTTGACTAAGACATATTTTATTAACTTTAAACAAAGGAATAACATCTTAGTAATACGGTGAAAGAAGTTGATTCTACAAAGTTTTTAGGTTTGAAAATAGATAATAAGTTGACATGGAAAAAGCATATTACAAGCTTAACCAAAAAAGTTAAACAGTTCTCATTTGCGCTATATAAGTTAAAAAAATGTTGCCAATATTAAGACGTTATTAACATCATATCATGGATACGTTGGATCAATATTAAGATATGGGATTATGTTTTGGGACAACACCACAGATAAACACTCAGTTTTCAGGGCTCAAAAGAGATGTCTTAGGTCTATGTTTGGACTTCAGCAAGAAAAATCTTGTAAACCATACTTCCGTAAATACAAAATCTTAACATTACCCGGCTATGTACATTGGCGAAATCGCAAATTTTGTAAGGAGTAACCCACATTACTTCGGGAGAAATTCTATAGGCACCCGCCGTGAGGACACTATAAAAGGTACAATTACGCACAAAACCCTTCTTCAAAGGATTAGCATGGAAAGCATGGCCCCTATTGTCTATAATAAACTACCGCGAGCTATTAGGGCAATACCAGACAACACGCAGTTTAAATCTGAGCTCAGTGGTTTTCTTGCTGAAAAAGCATATTATGATATAAAAGATTTTTTTGAAGAAATGACCCATAACTAGTATTAAATTTCTATTCTGTTTTCATTCCAAATAATGACATTGTATTTCATTTGAAATTCATAATAAGTTGACTGTTATGTAGTTCATTTGCTTATTTATTTGACATTAATGATCTCAGTTTTTGACATAATTTATATATTAATTGTTATTATTGTTATAGTCTTTTATTCCTAGTTTTTATATTATTTATTTATTTATTTATTTTTAAGGTTTACCAACAGATGTACATCATAAAACAGTTTAAATCTTAAATCTAATTTATAAGTATAGTGGAATTCCAATAACAGGTAAACACAACTTATGTCTAAAATTGTTGTAAGATTGACACTTAAAACTATAAAAATTTTTTTTAAACATACACAAAAATTATATTTGACTAATATTGGCAACATAATCATACAGAGCTCTCTTATATCTAGACAAAGGTACAGTATAACGTAAATCAATTTTGGTATCTTTATATATTTTGTTATGTTCACGGCATATTCTAGACACGGTGCTGTAACAGCCAATGTTAGTTCTGAAAGTTTTGGTTGCAAAAGGACGATCGTTTGTGATTCTAGCAAAACTTTTCTAGAAAAGTTTATTTGAGATAATAATTGCGGGCAATCGATATGATTGTGTAAGATCTTTAAGAGAACAATTTGGTCCATGATCCTGCGCCTCTCAAATAGTTCAATGTATTTAAAGTAAGTTAGTCTTGATTTGTAGTGGTTTAATATTCTAAGTTTTTTTTGATGAAAGGATATGAAAAACACAAAACGTTTTTGAATTTTCTCTAATCTATACACGTCGCATTTATGGTGAGGATTCAGTCATTTATTGAACAGTAATCAAGGTTGCTACGTACTAAACACGCATCCAGCATACGTAGAGCTTGAATATTCTCGAACTGTTTACGATTCTTCCAAATAAAACCAAGCATCTGGTATGATTTTTTTATTATATGCTCAAGATGAGGTTTGAAGGTAAGACGGCCATCTAGAATAACCCCTAGATCAGTGACTTTGGAAACTTCCTCCTATTATTATTGTTATTCTTATTCATTAATTTGTAATACATAAATTTTTTTATAAACTATTATAATTCATATGCCATTAAGGCGAATCATGGCTATACAAATAATAACGTCTCACCACCTGTAAAATCTTCCTGTGATTATGAATAAATGATTTGAATTTGAATTGGTTCATTATCCCAAGAATGCCAACAAACCAAACATAACTGTGGTATTCTCTGTAAGTTGCTAACTTGACAGCATTCAGCATTGGTCGGTAACTCCATTAGTACCAACATTTAAAAGACAAACCAGTATTGCTATATCTAAGCCCCGTATCGACTACACCCAAGTTTAAAAAACTTGACATTACATTGTCTATGATATTACGAACGAATGAATTTAAAAACGATTTATTTAATTTTCAATCAACCAAACAAGCGTAGAGCCGCCGTCGCGCGCTCCGACATAGACTTTCCGACAACAGTCCTTTTCCATCGGTGGGAACGTGTGGTTTAATTCCCTAAAATGCCATTCGGCCCATATTGCACAATACCCGTTCCTAAACAACAAATTCAAAAACATATGTCGTTGTACCATGACCATAAACATTGCTCAGTGTACAAAGAAAATAAGAATGTTAACTTAAATTATATAAATGTGACTTCTTTGATGAACTATCTTTGTATTAAACCACAAAAACACCATATTTAAAAAATATGTTTACGATTTTTTTTAAAGTTTCTTACTTTTTATCTTAGTATTTTGGATACTTGAGACTAACTTTTAACTTTTGTATTAATCCTGTATCGTTAAATAAATAATTATTGTTGAAAAAATATGTCTAGACTGGTGTATAAAAAGCTAAGTTAGAAATTTGCTTTCAAATTTCATTTTCGGTTTTATCCATGCTTCATCCACTTGACGTCAATAAGTACATACAACTAGACAGTTTAGACATAAATATTTGAATTTCAATTCACTCCGTTTTACAGTACTAGGTATTAGAAACATAATTATTGGGCGTTATGTTTCTATGTTTGTAATAACTAGTCCTGTAAATTAATGTTATCGCCATCTAGTAGCAAATAGTGGATCTCAGTAGAAACCAAAATGAAAACTTTTAGTTATGTAATATGTAAATATGCTATAGAGAAAGTTCGGTTACAGTTTACCAGATGGCAGTAGTGATCATACCCGGGCGCGGCTTAACGTCACCACAGTAAATATATACTCTTAAGCATTAAACAGTTTGTATACATTTTACTAACACTGAACAGACTTTTTTGTATAAATGACAGCAAATTTTTTAAAACCAATTTGAAGCAACTCTAGCAGGTACTCACTGGAAGTTTAAGATGAAATTTGATATAAAACACAAATGGCCGTTGACTCTATTATAGATAAACTCAAATGACCCGGTCTTGGGTCCGGCTGTGGTAAATTTTATCTGGTTAATCCTTTATAGAAATTATTAAATTGGCAAAGTACAGAAACAAAATTATATTTCAAAATTTTATTCGTTTGTTTGTTATTTACAAACCAACTGAGCGAGCTGTCAATATTGTATAATTGTATTTAAAAATAATTTATAATAATCCAACAACACCTAAGGTTTCCCGTTGCCGTTCTTCTTTAAGCTTTATTTTGTCGAACCAAAGAGACCTCTGTTCTAGAGCTCTATTAAACACATACGTGTTGTTAGTTCTACTCGTTTAGTATATTAAATAAACAAAACAAATGCCTGCTTTAAAAGTGATTTTAAAAGATCTGCTACGATTGCCATGTAAAATATTATCGTAGCCATAAGTAGATCAATTATTTAGTAGATTCTAAGTCCTTAAAATAAAAAATTGATAATGTGATTGGAAAAGTGCCATTAACTAAGTAACCTTTAAACAAAAGAAAATTTTCAACAGGCTACTTGAAACGGATCTTTGACTTTTTATTTATTTTTCTCCACAAATTATTTGAGCCTTTGAGTTGAGTAATTACAATTTTCCAATTTATGCGCATTCTACCAAACACGATATTAATAACCATTACCAAAAATTTAATAAAAAACTTCACTTTCGGTATATTTTTGGATACGCTAGAAATTTTTATCTTTATAAATATGAATTATAAATATTGTTTTATTTAATTTTTCTCTGGTTGGCGGCTTCAAGCCAAACATTAACCTTAATAATTTTTTTTTTTCATTTTGAAACATTAATTATAACCATTTTTATTAAGGTCATATATCAAAATTAACGTGAATGAGAAATTTATCAATTAAAGCGAAAACCCGTCTTTCGATTTATTTTTATTTCTTGGCCTTTTTCTTTTTAAATGTCTCAATTAATTGCCGAATTTCAGTTCTGTAATGCCACGCCCAATCTTGTAGGAAGATTGGGGTACCCCTTTGAGTATTATAATTTCTCTATTTTAGTTAGAGAGCGATCGTCAAAATGGCGAAAATCAAATGGGCCCAAAAATCATTTGAAATAACCTGTCTAGTGTTAGAGCCTGGCCAGCGTGTCGTGGCTGTCGAATTTTTATGAATTCTTAATCTTAATTTTCTTTTCAAATTAAATTAAATTTCTTAAATTGAATATAAAATTAAATTTACTATTTCCATTTTTGAAAAAAATAATTACTACTATATAAAATAATAAGGTACTTTTCTAACTATTTTTAATAAAAATGATTAGAAAGATATCAAAATAATTTTAAACAGTACTTTAGTGTTGACAACCTGCTCTTTTCAAATATTTTTTCTTTTTTGACTGCCACGACTCACTGGCCAGACTTAACCTATATATAAATCAGTGAGCTAAAGTCGTCTCCAAAACCCCTCATAAAAATGTAAACAAAGGACTGTCACGGCAATGGTACCCAAATTTTTTTATAAGTTATATTGTATTCCGAGGTTTTTCTCATTATATACGTCTATTCTACGTAATATAATAGGACAAAAACGATAAAAAATCTTAAAATAATTTGACAGGAGGGATAAAACCACAACAATAAGTGAGGTAGGAGAAATCTTGGGACACGGTGCGGTATCTCGCGTGGGTCCTGGCGCTAGCTTCGACCCCATTTGAACACAATAGAGTACAATTAAGCATTGCAAAACAAATAAAACTGTCCGACAACCACTATCTCTAAACCCACTCTAAACCAATATTTTTCTGAATCTCCGTCCACTTTAAACCCTAAAATTAAAGCTGATACCTTGAATTACCTAACAAACCTTCCTGTCACCCATTCCTCTTTTGATTTCTCTAATACTTCAGAAGATTAAGTCAAAAAGTCCATCCTGTCAATCTCCTTAACGGCCGTAGACAATGACAAACTGTGTTCACAAACGATTATTCTAATCCTCCCACAAATGCTTTGCGTCCTTACCCACATTTTCAACTACTCTTTATCCACTTCTACTTTCCCGTCATCCTGGAAACTCGCTCAAATTATTACCTAATCTTTAAGTCTTCTTTATCTCATTTCCGTCCCATTTCCATATTGTAATTCCTTTCGAAAATTCTAAAACACATCGTTCATAGGCAACTCTCTTTTTTCTTTCATATAAACTACCTCCTTAGCGACTAACGGTCTGGTTTCCACTCAGGTCTCTGCGCTAATTAATGTTACTGATGACATCCGATGGGCTATGTAAAACAAGTCTGTAACGGCCCTTATACTCTTTGACTTCAGTAATGCCTTCAATTCCATAGAGTTTGACATCCTACTTGGTATCCTTTAATCCCTTATTATTTCCTCTTCTGCAGTGGATTCGTTTAATTCTTACCTTCGAGGTCGTTCGCAGCGCGCTTGCTTTAATGAGGCTTACTCTGATTGGCGTGACCTTGTTGTCCCTCAAAGTGGCGTTCTATCTCCATAGCTTTTCTCTGTTTTTATTAATTCTATCACAAGAGAATTTCCTCCAAATTTCACTATTATGCAGATGATCGACAAATTTACACACACTGCTAACCATGCAATATTCATGCTACAATTTCATCGATTAATGATGTTCTCTGTCACATAAGTGAATGGACCAAGTATAAACCCTACTAAATCTCAGGCCATGCTAATAGGAAGTCTTCCAATGCGTAGTTTCCTGGTTTTGCTGAACCTTCCTCATGTAGTTCTTAATGATGTCCCGATTGCTTTTACTGATACGTCTCAAAATCTAGTGAAATCAGTCGGAGTGTACATTTTTCTTTTCACTATTCAAAACTGCTACAAAATTTCTTACCTTTGTGAACTATTTTATTCTCGCACAATCCCTTATCCAACCCATTATCGATGACCCAGACGCGTGCTATTTGGATGCCACAGAGAAGCTATTAAATAATCTGGGGCTTACAAAATGTATCTATCCGCTACATATTCGTTCTTAAGAAGTGTAACCATGTGTCCCAATTTCGAAAGCAGCTTCAGTTCGCTCCCAATTCGCCTTCGCAAGAACACTAGGATACTCTGCCTCCTTTTTAATGTCTTGTATTCCTCGTTTTCTCTATCCTACCTTTGTGAGCGATTTACATTTGTTCGTTCTGTAGAGAGACTCTCAAGTAGTGAGTCTCTCTCGGCTCGCGTTTCAAGCAAAAGTGGGTCTACCAGTGGTATATATTAAGTCCAAGTTTAAAGGTTTGGGAGCTTTTTCTAGCTATGTGTGTTTAATTATTACTATTTAATACTATTCATTTCAAATTCATTTATTTGCTAAAAACAAGAGTAACAATTACAAGAGAATCGATAACAGCTACTTAAGTGAGCACTGTGTTGCCGCTGTTATCGCCCACCTCCAGTTTGTATATAATACTAAATAATAAAATGATTTACAAGTTTACAAACAAATTTATCGAACATATACAAAACAAAAAGAAATAGAGAAATAAGAAAAAAAAGACAACATTACTGCAAAGTTATAGAAATCTTATAGTTTCTGGTGTAAGTGTATTAGTGGGTGTGAAGGATGAGATATGTGTGTTAAATGTGTGTGTGTGTGTAGCTTTGAGTGTGTAATAACTGCTAGTTTGAGTATTAGGTACTGTTTATTATGGTTCTATTATTGTTATCCTATTGTTTCCCTTTAATGCTACTAAAATAATTGAAGTATTGGGAACGGGTCAAATTAATAATTAAGAAGTAATATTTGTAACTCAAATAGAAGATTTAATCTCTAGAATACTCACGCAGCTTTTTAGGGTGAAAACAATCATATGTATAGGCTGCAATAATAAAAACCAATAACTTAGGCTCTTCCTATCCACGTTCACATATAAGATTAACCTTTTTGGCATTGTAAGCCGAGCTTATTATGTAACTCTCAAATTCCCCTAAGTAGTTACTTAATAGAGCAGCTTCTTGTTACTTCCTTTAGCGAGATAATCAGGTATGTCGGGTAACACCGCTCTCATCCACCTCTTGATTAACTTTCTCCTTGTAATAATATGCTTGTTGTTGACGTTCAAGTCACGAGTTGAATGTGAAATCCTTTCCTTTAACGACGTTTCTTAGGAAACGCTATGAAAGATCTATTTTACACACACTGATGTTTTACTTGTACAGCATGGATTTAACTTACTCGTGCAGCAAGCAATGAATTGTGAAAGAGTTATGTATTATTTGAGTGTGAAAACAAGTTAGCTTTTTGTTCAGTACCCGCTATGCGCTGCAAGTTGCATCTGTATTCAAGTCAGGCCGGTGTTAGGCGTTGGCGCGGAGTGCATTCGGTTTAGCATGCAGTCTTAGCTTCCGTATTGTTTATTTTATGTCATTTTAGAAGGTCTTGTTTCATGGAATACTCTTTGTTATTCTTGAGAATAGGAACGTCTTTAACATAGCATTTTATTGTTAGAATCCCCTGAGAATCATGAATTACTTTGCGGCGTCACGTACGAAAGTTCTCGGTGCTCTTAACGACTACTACAATTTGTGTGTAATAGATTTTTTTGTGGCTCTTCAAACGAAACCCTAAAAAAAATTCCATTTTAAAAATGTTGATAAAGTCTGATAAAATAAATTATATTGTGATATATTTGTATTGATCCTATTGATAAATTACTGTTAAAATAAACCTGACCAGACTGAAAATCTTAGGTACTCGTAGTAAGCTTCAGCTTTATATCTATGTTAAAGCTTGACATCGAATAATTTTGAAAGTACTTGTAAAGTGCAGCATGTTCTTGAAACCTTGGACATCGTTTTCTGTTATGTTCAAACATTTTTTGAAATATGTCATAGTTTGATTTCCAAGTAGTACACAGATTGTTTTTAAATCGTTCAATGCAATTTTTCTCTTGAAGTCTAGTAGAGGAAGTCTAGAAGGTAGTAGAGTCATGTTTTATTTGTCGTCAATGTACGCAACATAACCAATATAAAATATTATAATGTATTTTATTGTAATTTCATGACGTTTTGTTGAGTTATTAAGGCGTAACAAACAAAGGAACACACATACCAAAAGAATATCACATATAATTTATTTAAGTCAACCTTTTTTACTTTGTATTATCACGTCAAATCATATATAATATAATTTTTAGACACTAATTGCTATTAAATAACGAGTAAATAAAATTTCTAGTATCAAGATTGTTTTAATACAAGAGTTTCTTTTTGTATCTTGTAACGTAAAAATCTAAAGTAGTTATTTTCAAATGCGATATAAAACGCACTCTTGCAAGAATAAATAAATAAAATGAAAGTTTTCGACAGGGTTCTCACTCTGAATCCAGCGCAACAATAACGAGGAAAGTTTTTCAAGCCTCTTTAGAAAAATACTTCGACGTGCCTACTTTCACCCTTGTTCTATTAGTGAACTCCGAATCAAAATCCGTTGTGTGATGAAGATGTGTGGTGAAGATGAGCAAACTGACAGAAAAGTATAACCAGCCCCTATGCTTGGGAATTGTAGACTATGAAAAAGCTTTCGATTTGATCGAGACCTGGGCAGTGCTTCAGTCTCTCAGCGGTGCAAATTGACTATCGATACATCGAAATTGTTTTTATGTTTGTACGAAAACGCCACTATGTCAGTTACACTCCAGGATCAGAATTGGATATAATTGTTGATGTTGAGTCAGGACATTAGACAAAAGTTTCTAAATGTACCTAAAACCTCAAAAAAATCCACTTCAAAACGTTTTGCGCCAACTCGCATTGATCGACAACTATAATTTTTGTTAACTGGTCCACGTTTTAATTTTTACAATTATACTTTTTAATGAGACAAGTATCGAACCGCTTTCGAACCGCTTGAACGGGCCGCAACGACATGTATAAGAGGATAAGCACTAGAATAATACGGGCGCGGCAGTAAGGCACTTCTTCTGCCACCGCCAAAGATCAAACTACTAACGATCGGCTAATGTCTTGCTCTAGGAACGAATAATAGATGTAAACCCATGTCAAGAAGAGAGATACATACATATACCGTTGCTTAATCACAAAACAAAGATACAATTCGCTGAGCGATGCTCGCATGTCGGGCAGACCACTACCCGAGAGACCAGCCAGCGGTAATTCTACTTCACTAGCGAATAATATGAATCACCCGTCGCTACAAAACTGTAGGAACTACACATTCACTTTGTTCTGATCATCAACTTGGAATTAGTTTCTAGCTCTACTCGCTTCTCGCCGTGTCTCTTTTCGGTCCCAGCGATGGGACAAGTCCCAAAAAGTACTTTGCCTTGTAGTTAGTACGTTCGGACGCAGAATCAGCGAAACGTTAGACCGTGATTGGCCATTACTTCAATCGCCTCATGTTGAACTGACCCCAAAACAATTAAATTATTATTAATTATAAAAGCAATGAATCAGTGAGGTTACAACATAAAACCCACCCATTCACACGTAGATTGTAGATTTTAGACTGTATAATTTTAGATGTATTACAATCATTTTGAGTACAGTGTATGTTAAGGAAGATTTCCACCTGAGGCTACATATAAAATTACGGACATGAATAAATAAAACCTTCGATAATCCTTTGGGTGCATAAGAGGTATGTCAACTTAAACAGATAAACAGGTTAACCGTTTATCTTGCAATTGCTTATATGAATATTATGAAATACCATAAAAACAGTTAATATATTCACTGGAAGTCTAAGTAAATATGAGGGGATCACGTAATGCAATAACTTAATGCCCTGTTTCTACGCATATTTACTTTGCCTACATAAATGCTCATGATCTGAATGAAGGTTTCAGAACTTGTTAGGCCATTATGCTTCCATGTTATTAAATATGACAAGCTACTGAATATTAATATCAACCCTTACCTGCTAATAGGGTATAAAAGAATGGACTTTATTATTTTCTTCACATTATCTAGGATGCTGCTAACAAAGTGTTTTTTTAATTATCTTGAGTACAAAATGACTATAGGCATTATAAATTGGATTTTGTAAATAAATAAATAAAAAAAAAAAATTTTTTTTAAATCAATATTGAAGTTATATACTATTTGTTCTATATTGCGAATAAAACGTTTACGATGAACAAAACAAACCATAGAAATTGTGAAAAGGTCTTCTAGGTATTTGCTTTTTAACTACGTCTCTTGTATCATCAAACCAATTTTAAAAAATATAAATAAACGAGATGTATGCAAAAAAATGCATAAAATTATTCTGTATTTATAAATTCATAAAAAAAGCTACAAAAACATTAGATCTGTGAAACGAAATAAATTAAAATGAATGTACTATGAATACGGCGTCTTCACATATCATGATTATTGTTTTAGAAACATCAAGAATTCATAAAAAAAAAAAGTTTTTGATATTTATTTCGCGCGTCCGATATTTCGATGCCGTTGCAAGCACCATGATCGCGGACTGGCGAACGCGCGAAATAAAAATTGGAAATCGTGGTAAGAATCCCGTAAATTCATTAAATTATAGTGAAAATAACCGCGATGGTTTAAAACAGTTATTATTTAATATACTTAAGCGCAGTGGGCAAAAGCTAGTATTCAAATACATCTGGAATTCTTATTCTCAGTTAAACAAAAATTAAACAAAAAGTAATCTTTGATAACCTCCACTTTCAGAAGTAATGATTTATCACTGTACCTCGTTGATAAAGCAGCCAAGTCATCTCACCGTTCTCGACCGCTCACTGCCATGAACGATTGCCAACTGTTATCTGAGCCTCATTATGCAAGCTTTGATGACGGTATGGTCGATCGATGAAATTGCACAGAGACTTAGTAGTCGCTGACAATAGCCCAAGGTCACTTGGCTGCCTATTAAAGAAGTCTGTAAAATAAGTCAGGAACATATTTATGTAAATAGAACAGATGACTTTGTGTTGTCGGTGTAGTGGCATAAGCAGATAGGATGAGGTAGTCATCAACCAAGTTCAAGAAATGGTAATCATAATAAAAACACTTTATTTCTCACATACAAAAAAAAACATTACAACTTCAAGTAACAAAGATATTAGGTGGGAATAGGCGGCCTTATCAATAAAAGGGATCTCTTACAGACAAACTTTGTGTGACGGAAATCTAGAAAGTAAGCGGGAGTGAGCTTGTATAAGAATACATACATATACAAACCATACGTACGAATACAAATAAGTTTTCATATTGTATATGTGAAAAATATACACATGTAACTATTTATAAATATATACAAAGGTATATTAATCAATATATAGATACTAACACCAACTACCAGTAACTAATATTATACAATAGATATTATTAGTTGTTGGTAGTTGGTGTATTGCATTGATAATGTATTATAAATACATTACTGATACATTTGGTATATGGATAATTATTTCTTATCGAATCATCATTCACAAGCTGAATTATGAGGTCAGTTTTTATGCCCAGGTGAACATATTGCATCGCAGCTATTTTAATTTAATATTTATTGGAGATAAAGTAGGACACCGTATGCGTACATGTGGCGTACATTTGCACTAGTGATGTATCAAAGGGAATCCGTCACACTCGTTGACAAGTCGTGTTGACAACTGGCGTTTAGTTTCAACGCCCCAGCCCGTGCCGCGCCGCGTGCTGTAATGAATTGCATAGTTCCACCAACGGGATTCAGAAGATAGCTTGTTACATATAGCACGTCGCTTAATTACTTATGTTATTTAAAAAACAAGGAAGTCAAAGATAAAAAATATTATTGGTCAGTGGTGTGATGTACAAATGTGGGGCCAACGTCATATATTTTTATCGATAAAAATAGGTGTATTACTAGCCCCTTAAGCATGTAGAGTCGTTGCCCAAACACAATTTATAATATTTATTTTTATCATCATTTCCCTACGGGTAAGTCGAAAAAAAGGTATCTATAGACATTTATATTTGATGTAAAAAAAATTATAAATGTGTACAAAAAGGTAAATTATTCGCATATAAAGTCATGTAACTTTATCATTGTCAGATATATTTTATTTTCTTTATTAGGACATCCAACAGCACAATTAACAATAAACAAATGTAACAACTTTTAATTATTATATAATAACAAATTTATCCAGGCTAACAATAGGATATCACAAGATACATCAGCAACATAACATTCGTAACCTATGCTAAAGCGTTTCAGTCGCAGGACCGTGTGTTCTACATATATATGTGTGCAATTTATAAATAAATAAATAATGTATTTGAAGTGTCAGGATGTAATGAAAAAGTACGTGTGGTGTATGTATAGGTACAGGTACATCCGTATTTGATTTTTTTTATGTGGTTTAAATTTCCAAAAAACACTGAATAGAGTTAGAATAACGGAGATGCTAAATAGACAAGTTAAAATGGGGCAATCTAATTTATAATTCACTATGTCATGCAAGAAAATCATATCCAATAGGTTTCTGCTGTCTTCTAGACTGACCAGACCAAAATCTTTACATGATGCTTTGTAAGATGTGTATTATTTATTCGTTTTAAAATGGAGATTTTAAAACGAAGAGTTTTTGGGTACGTTTTATGCGGTTAATGTAGACTAGGTGTTGTGGATTCCAAATGACGCTTGCAAACTCCAACTGACTTCTTACGTAAGCGTAGAAAACTATTTTAATACACCTTAAATCCTTGAAAGGTTTGCAGACTCACATTAAAAAGCCCAGGTTTTTGTAAGCTTTGTCAGTGATAGCGTCTATATGTTTTGCAAACGCAAACATTAGTTTACTATCTATAGTCACACCTAAGTCACGAACTTCTTGAACGCGTTGGATATTTTGACCTGCAAAGTTGTAATAATATAGAATAGGTTTACATTTTCTTGTAAAGGTGATCTGGACGCATTTATGCTTATTCTGTTTCGATTGCAGTATTAACATAGGCGATGTAGGTCTTCATGTAGTTTAACGCAGTCATCAAGCGATTTGATATTCACGAAAACTTTTTTATCATCGGCGTAAACGAGAAATTTAACATATTTAAAAATAGACCCAATACCATAAAGGTAGGCATTGTAAAGCAACGGACCCAGATGGGAACATTGGGGTATGCCAGATGGAATAGTTACGGCTTGGCACCTATTGCTAATATACGATGTTATACACCGAAACAAGTGTCCGTGGATCCCCAAGGTATGTAACTTATTCAACAGAATAAGAATGTGATCCACACGATCGAATGCTTTTTCGAAATCTGTGTAGATCACGTCACCTGAGAACGTTGACCCATATGATGTAGCGTGTAATGCATGGGCTCAACGAAGTTGGTATTTACTGAACGACACTTCACTAAGAATCCATGCTGGTTATTAGGCACGTTACTAGAGATTTTAAATAAATCGAGTCATATCCAAGTTTTCAAAAAGTTTAGAAATAGTGTTTGGCAAGGAGATAGGTCTGTAATTGGACACAATTGATTTTGAACCCTTTTTATAAATTAGCACTATATGCGCTTTTTACCAAATATTAGGAAGTACCCCTTCCTTCAGATATCTGTTGAATAAGATCGATAACGGTAATGCAATTTTGTCAACACATTTGACTAGAAATATTGGTAGTTTATTATTACTGCCCGCTCCCTTGTTTATGTTTAATCTTTCTATATAACTTTTAACGCACTCTACACTCGAAAGTACAGTATGAGCGTAGAAATAATCTCCAGAGGGCGGGGGATCGTAATTAGGTTGTGAATGTTCAATATTTCACTATTGAAAGACACTATTAAAAAAAGTATTGAAGCCTTCACAGATGCTCTTTCCGTCTTCATACGACACAATACCGTTTGTCATAATGTTAGGGTACCCGGTGTTTCCACGTGCACCACGCATAGATCTTACAACATCCCATAGCTTTTTAGGGTCCTTTGTTATGGTATCCTGAGTACACTTCAGATAGTTATCGTAACATAACAATTTTTCTCTTAACCGTAAGAGTGAAAACTCATCGTAATTTCTTGGGTTTTTTAATTTTCTCCATCTCGAATGAACTTTGGATATTTGCTTAATCATTTTTATTAGCGCTGGGGTGTACCAAACTGGATAGGACGAGAGTGTCTTGTAATTTTTGGTTAAAGGGACAAATAGGTTTATAATATTAAACAAAGTCTTATAAAAGCAGTTAGTGGGCTCTTTGACGGTACCTTTATTGAGTATTTGATTCCAAAATATCATTCAGAATATCATTATTAATAGCTACGTAATAAAGCTTCATGAGACTATATTTTGTATGTCTAGTAAAAAGTTTGATAAAAATTGTGATTTTCTTTGAACCTGGAACCTTAAGTTTAAGGAGCCAATGACTCAACCACTGCACCACCACAAAATTCATAGTAATAGTATATTAAAGGAGAAAATTTGATAAACTTAATATTTGGATAAGTAGACCGTAGTTCATAAAACGTAATATGGCCCTACAAAGGGTCTATCTGTGAACTGTATAATATGTGACTAGAGATAACCTTGTTTGTTAACCACAAATTTATCGAAGGTATCTTTATAGAGACAACCTAGCACCTGTCCCGTAATTATTTATTTACATAAGTAATATGTGAACTTAATGCCTTGCAAATTTTGTGCGTAGCAAGTATTCATATAGACACCGGCCCCTTTTTGGGAAATCAACTAGGTGAAAAAACAAACTTGAAGAACTTGACTATAAAGAAAGGCGATTTAAATGTATAAATATAGAAACTGTACTTGTTTAATATTTTTATACACAACCTGTATAATCGATAGTTAATGGGCTAATGATGGCAACCGCCTACTTATAAGTAATTATTTAATGTCCTTTGACATGACAATGTTGTGACACTTTTAATAATGCTGGCGTTAATCAAACAGTACGCATAATCTGGCCTCTTTGATAAAGCAGATATGCCGCAGTATGATTCGGAAATACTTTAAATAGTATAATTGCAAACTTAGTAATTCTTTACTCACTGTCTATTGATTGCAAAACACAGCACACACGTAAAGAAGAGTCGCTATCGCATTTTTAACTGACACTATTCGTGTAACAGATAAAATAAATGGCCGAATTGATTAAAAATTTGTTTGAACTTCAAAACGTCACATTATCGAGCAGTAACATAAGCTATTTAACACCCAGAAAATCCCAAGGGATCAAGAAGCACCGTATAGTTGCCAGTAAAGAAAAACTTTAACCTTGAAAATACTCATTGATGGCTAAGAAAAAAAAATGAACTGTCTAAAATATTGCCCTGTAAATTATATCTGTTAATTTTCGGTTCCCTAAATTAAAGTGGTCCCTCAGGACACGAAGTTCACCTCCGTTGATTGCTGGGAGGTGAAGTCAAGGGCAACTGCTAGTATCTTAGGTTAAAAGGCCGGTGTCTTGGGAATGCAATACTGTATTCTGTATACAATTTAATTTATCTAATACCTGATTACGAATATCTTATATTACTTAAATTTAGTAAAAATTAAGGGTTTATTTATATACCAACAAACTTGCTTTTTGACCAAGGTAGTTTTTCAAAAAATGAAGAGGTTATCTGCAGCACAACAATATAAATCATATATCATATAGTGTCGTCAATAATGTCTGTCTGTCTTTTCTACTAAATGTATACATAAAAATATTTTCAATTTAATTCAATTTTTGTGACGTCTAGCAATCAGATTTCGTTAGTACTCAACAGAAATTCAAGTATATACTGTATAATATATACTCATAAGTATATATATATATTGTAAGTATGATGTAGCATATATTGCGCGAGTCAGTGTAGCGTTCTACCAAGAATAACATTTCGGGTCTCGATCGTTGATTTACCGTTAATAATAAAAATAGGTGCGATAACATTTTGAGGCATTTGACAACGTGTGTGCAGGTATTTTAATAGTTTTAAATGACACGAGATGTAATTGTCTAGAGGGCTCAGGTTTAAAGCCTGTCTGTAAAAACGTTTGAAGGATGTTTTTACACGTTGCGTGGTAGCTTGTAGGTTTGTGGAAAAGTTTGTTTCTTAAATTTATATATTCTTTATATTATTGTTAACTAGTTTTCCTATCAGGTTTTAATGAGACATGGTATGTGGTTGACTAGAGATTTGTACCAAAAACCAAACCGCGATGCAACGACGTACATAAAATAACTACTTCATCTTACGCTATTTTATTGGTTGCTGTTGAAATACTTCTAAGATATCATGGTTTTATAATATATTAAAGATGTATACATAATATTTATATACAATATTATTTATACTTTATATAACCTTATTAAAGTAGGTCCCTGATTGGTAACTTTAATTTTATATAAATTTTGGAGATACATTTAATGCCTGCCATTTTATTAGGCTGAAAAAATATTCAATTAGGTTTTATGCGGGCAGCACTTAAAAGTTCAGCTGTGTCCGACCTTGTTATAAAATTTGGGTAAAAATTTGTCGGTCTGGCTTGATAAAAATTTTGACGAGTCATATTTAAAAGGGTCAGCTCAGCTGCCAGGGCCACAAGAGATTTTTAATTATTAAAAACAGAAATCCAGACGAGATGAAAATGACAAGTTTACGCGAAAAAAATAATAAAATGTTATTATGACCAATACTAAAACACGAATTTATGAAGAATTTAATTCTTATTATTGTAGTCTGCTGAATAATAAGTATATGATTTGTGGTACTCATCTGTATCTTTTATTTTATATTTTGTATAATTATTTATATCTTTTACAATTTAATAACATTTTTGTAAAGGCTGGATTTAGCTGTTTAACTGATCAAACCACAACAGCTTTAAAAGATAACATGTGTTAATCTTTTATATACTTACATTACAAAGACAAAAATAAATGTTTGTTGTCCATATTTTACGTTGCAACAGAGCGATGGTTCGATGAGATTGAGATGAGTTGAGTGGCCACTTTTTACTGCTAAATATTATCTAATTCTGACGTGCAAAATTGTTATAATTTTTCTTTAACCCTGCGTACGAAACAGCGGGTAACAACTAGTTTCCTTTAACTCGAAACCAGGATATTTGTGCCAGGAAAACTCTATGTATAACACAAACCCGCTCACTTTCCTAGATTACCGTCGCACAAAGGTAGTGCAAGAGATTGCTTCTAGCCATAAGGTCGTTATTGCGCACCTTATATTTCAGTCTGTTTTATTAATTGTAATATAATTTTTTTGTATGAGTAATGTGATCTTATTTTTTGTATTATTGATAAATTTATGACACATTGATTAAGACAAGTAGTCAAGACTTTTTGATCGGTTTTAATTAAATCTGATACATAATACGATAATTGTATTAATGTGAAATATTTGTTTACATATTTATTTGGATACGATCAAGCCATAATAACTTTGATATTCAACGTACTCTAATTTTGACATAAACCTTTCTTTGTAATTTGTTAAAAGGTAAAAAATGTCCAAAAGCTTTATTTTAAACTTTTCTAAAGGTCAAAGCTGTGTTTTTCTGTGAAAACAAGTTGTTTATCCATCGTAAACATAGTCAGTGATATTATTAACCTTAATTGAATGTTATGAAATCCTATTTAATAATATGCAAAAATGAGGTTCTATTGTACCGGAAATTTTACTCAACATTGAAATACATTTACTTAAAAAAATCAAATTCAAACACTCCGCGGAAAGTTCGCAACAATTTCCGTGAAGTTCCTAAGGGTCGCTGGCCTAAATCAGTTTGCTTTGTAACTGTGTAAATTAATCAAGTGGTTCAGGAGTTATGACAGCACGGACAGACCGACAGCCAGATTGATGGCCGCGAGGGATAGTCCGGTTATCGGCCTGGAACAATGACATTTGTGCCGTTGAAGGATAGCTAATTCTGTTTCTGTTTCAAAGAGATAACTAAAAATATTAATTGATGAACCTTATTAGTGGTTTATTTAACGTCGAATTGTGAACTAGATAAATAATTATGATCCGGTCCAAGCTTAAAAAAAAATTCTTAAAGCTACTCAGATTTTTTTTTAGTAGTGATGGAACTCATTCCCTCTAAGCACGTATTAATGGTAATTAAAGTTGATTTGTTGGGAATCAGGTAAGAGTATTTCTTGGATTGACCAGTAATGCATGGATACTGTTAGCAAGTTTTTCATCTTTGTTAATTAACCAAGCTCTGGAGTTGAGGTGGTCTTCTGAAAGATTTAGTTTTTGTCTTAGTTGTTATAACGATAAAAAAATTAAGTGAAAATCGTGATCTTAGGCTTGAACCAATTAATTATGATGTTTATCGATTGCGATATAGCGTGGTAATTTATCAGTGTTTTAGCATTACAAAAATGTTATCTTAAAAGGGAATTTTGTCTGATTTGCAAAGCTTTCAGAGATTTTAAATGGCAAATCTTATTCTTAAGATACATAATTTAATAGAAGTGAGAATCTCGCGGCATAGTAACTTTTAAAATCCAACGGTAGCACTGTCTTTCCGAAACGTGTCTAAAAAAGTCATGAAACTATGTGATCGTAATAAGCAAGCACGGACACAGCATCGTTCATTTCATTGAAGTCCAAATGAACATATGCTTGCACAGTACTTATATAGCAACAGTAAATGAAGCATAAAAATAAATAATATATAGACGTAAAATGTTGGTAGTGTAGTAGTTTAACTATAGCCTACCTAATTTATCTGGCACACTAGGTACTCTTAAATAAGTCCTACAATTTTATACAGTTCAATGAATACTCCTAGTAAAGTTACAATTTATATGGGAGTTAATCTGAATTCAACGCCGAACAGTCTCACAATTGTATTGATTGAAACGTTTTCGAATTTGTCGAAAGGTGCAAATGCAGTGAAACATGTTAGCGATGTCGCGTGTAAGTGAAGCAAACCTCGGAGACATCTTACAATCATACGAACACGACAACTTCGAACTTAGGTTACTTTAATAAGTGGAAATTAAAATCTTAAAATACAGTTCAAGTCTTTTTGAACACTCGATCTTGAATGAGAATGATGTTTATGAATTAAGATACATTTTCTTTTGATGCTATCTAGATACTGTAGGAATATCAAGGATAAATAATGCATTTACAAACAAGAATATTAACAAATTAATAATAGGAAGAAACAAAAACAATGAAAGTCAAAGTATTAAAGATATAATATAATTCCTAAATTACTTTATATATAGAGTAAAGTGGCAAAAACTTGGATTGGCAATGATAATTGTTGCGCAAAATAAGATCCATCCTTACGAAGTCACGAGTTTCTCTCACCAATCGTTTAGAAATTTTACTGAAGAGTCGAAGAGGAGACTTACCCCGAAACTCCATAGTCTCAACGCCAAAACCCTAAAATATTTTTTAAATTACCCTTGCTTAAATATCGGTTATTTCCTGTGCTCCACACGCGCAGTCGAGCCAGCTTGAACACTCGTCGTAGGAAGATGGGAGGCCACGAGGGTATCTACGCAGGTTGCATTCCACACAAGTGGCCTACCCATTTTCCACGGTACTAGATTCATGCCACTAGGTTTCTTGCCATCGTCACACAGTAGTCCTGATGACTCGAGTACAGAGGGAGAATTATAAGTGACTAGCGCCCGGCGGATGATGTTGTTCAAATGGGCGAGATAATCTGCCACCACTACAAGAGCACGAATGCCGCCAATACGCAACGACGGACGCGGTGCTCAGAAATAATTTTGCACCAATTCGCAAACTACAAGCTATCCTAAAGCTTTAATTGTCTAAAAGATTTGCCAAGTTAGAAGATGGAAAAGCCTGCAATCACAGCCCGAATTTTCAAGTTTAAGTCCATACTGCCATGCAAGAAGACGAACATGCTCGATACAAGACATATTTAAAAGTTTGTTCCGTTTAAAACACATAACTCACTATCCTACTGCCACTGTGACGTTATATTTTCACGTAAAGCTGAACCACCTGATAGAATGTTCCAGTTACTTTTAGCTTCAGCAAGGATGAAAATTTTTCCCGAAAATGAAAACGAGACATATCTTTATACTTATACTTATAATATCTTTATTGCTAAAAAATAAAACCAAAAACCGGCAAAGGTGCACAGGAAATTTTCCTAGTTCCTAAACCTAGAGAAAAGTCTAGTAAAAACTGATATTGTTGTAACAGACATTTCACAAAGACTTACTATTATTATAAATTTTGATTAATTAAATGTTTGTATTCTGATACAAAGCCCCCTAGGGTTCGATTTTCGAAAAATATTTTATCAAAAATATTTTATTAATGTAGTGCTGTGACAAGAATATAT
Source organism: Marasmarcha lunaedactyla (assembly GCA_923062675.1). Taxonomy (NCBI): domain Eukaryota; kingdom Metazoa; phylum Arthropoda; class Insecta; order Lepidoptera; family Pterophoridae; genus Marasmarcha; species Marasmarcha lunaedactyla. The sequence goes on from OV281343.1 coordinate 23,798,424, forward strand.
TTTATTTTATTAATTATTCAAATTTTATGCGGCTTACTTTATTTAAAATGTATATTTTAATATTGCTTTACTAATATGTAAAGAGCGTAAGACTACTGTGTTTATAAATACATACCAACGGGGAGGGACCGCCCCGCCGTGATCTCCCTAAGGTAGCAGTTGGAAATCAGCGATTTGCTCTCTGAGCGAAAACTGAACTGAACTGTGACCGTTTGCACTGCTACAGCGCAAATACGTATGAAATTTTAATGTTTTTAATGTGTTATTGTACCTAGCTAATGTCATAAATATTAAAATTTTATTTATTTGTATAATGAATAAAATAGCAAATTTCGTTTCATGTTATACCTACGTGTCAAATAAATAGATGAATGTACACTGCGGATGGACGATAGGTATATCTATTTAAAAAAAATATAGAAAACTAGGTCATTGAGTTTTTTTATATTTCATTCATGGGAATACGATGTCTATTTTTAATACTTTTGGTGCTTTGGATATATTTTTTTACATTATATGTGAATTGTCAAAATTAAAAGTAAATTACATAAAGATGCTTATATAAAGATGGGATTATAAATTTAAAAACAAATACAGATATTCAATTCACTTACTTTCCTCGTATAAGGTTGAGGAGGGCGATGGCTGTCTCCTCCATTATTCTCGCGAACGGGCGCCTTTCGCGGAGATCTATCGTTTGAAGAGTTGCTTTACGTGCTGAACTAACAAATACAGTTGAGAATTGTGTTTTATATATATGGCATGACGGTAACTTTTTTTTGAAAATATGACTTTCAGGAAAAAAATGTAAGTCTTCGTCACGAAGGTCACCCTCACCTCGAGAAGAATGATGTCACTGTCATTAACAACAACAGAGTTATCTATGTTAAGAATAAAGTTATGAATTTTTAACATGTATTGGGTTCTTTATTTAAGTTACTTAGTTCTTATGAATTAAAAAATAAGGAGCAGTAAAAAGTTTTTGCACAGCCTAAAGGATCCAATCATATTTAAACCGAGTTCGGTAACTAAATCTCAAATTTCTTAAGTTAGCCTAAGTTCACAGTCACATAACATCCAATTGAAAACCCACATTTACAAGGCATTAAAGCATTCTAAGAACATTCAGAGCCATGTTTCGGTAGGTAATTAGACCCCTTACTAGAGCCCCTAACTATAGATACATCCCTTTACTATGGGTACATGAGTACATCACCTGGGACCACGCCTCTTTCATGTCCCTTGCAGACAAAATGCCCTGAGGAAAGTTTTACTAATAAAATGAAAGTAATACGCTTAATGTTTCATTATAAGGTTCGTTTGATGTAACATTCTCTCAGTATCTTATTAGAGGTATTGTTCTTACTCATACATGATTATCCGCGATCATTTGGAAGACAAAAATGTGTTTTTGGATACAAAAATGGATATTGTTTGCCAAAATGTAAAAGACATTTCTAGATTTGAGATCTACTTTGTGTCGTTTCAATATAAGTAGTCTTAAGTGATACTCCTATATATTGATAATACAAATAGGCAATTTTAATTTTAAAAGACACGAAATCTTCTTTCCTTGGGTTAGAGTGTAAAATAATTTGTCCTTTAAAGCTTTGAGGAATTTGTTGTTTCACACGAAGCATGCTGCAATGTAAATCACCTTTTTTGAGGTTTAATTTAAAAGCTTGCGAATAAGGTAAATCATGATTATATAACTTATTAAAAAAAATACATAACATTTTTATCATTTTATAATTCGAGTTCTTGTGGTTCAATTTAGTCACTTACTATTATTTTAATAAAAAATAATAGATTTAGGAAAATTATTTCAATAATTCTCTAAAATAATCAAAGATTTTTGTTAATGAAGATGAAAACGTACTTTTACGTAACAGTTTTATTTTACAAATAAAAATAATATGGATTGCAAAAATAACCTGGACTCGGTATAGGAAAAAACTCAAAGGTGTCAGTGATAATCATGGTCGGCGTATACAATTTGAGGTTTCCACGTAAGCCGGCTCCGGCTATGTTCCGGTCAAGGCTTACATCGCTACATAAAACTTAGAGGAAAGGCGACGTCAATGGCATGCTGCGGTACAGTGTAAAAACAGACTGTAAAACAATTTGCTGATTCGACGAGAAACATTGTGGTAACGTTTTAAGTCATTCGCTCAGTTATAATTAATTGGCTATGGTGTTTTTTGGTGACAAGTCTTGGGTGTTAAATATTGTGGATTTGTATGAGGGTTATTGATTGGGGTAACAATAGCTTACTTTACGAAATAGAAGACCACGTGAGAATTGTATCAAAGGAGGCAGGTACCGTCCCATACATTTCTGGGCTACGGTGTTAACAACTTGAAAATTGTGTTTTCTATAAGGGACATACACTTGAAGTGTTTACCTTAAATTTGAAAACATTTGTACTTCTAGAAGTTAAGATATAAGATATTTTAGTAGTGTTAACGACGCGACGAAGTAGTGTCCGCCCGACTGTACTCTTGTATAGGTATGTAGTAAAACAATGTACCTGGTAGGCCTTATTTATACTGTTCATTAAGTCATACATGTTTTGTTATCGGCAACCTAACATTAGTATTAGGTACTACATAAGTGTATGCTGATTGTGTGATTTATGTACCTATATCGTTTGTTTAATTAATAAAGATTGGTGGAACTGTGGGTATCACTGCAATAAGCATACCCGACCGACACCGCGAGCGCCAAGCTCGGGTGCCGCCGGCCGCTCTCGGCAATCTTCGTGACCATTAGTTTTCCTTTGGCAGTCGCTTACTAGCTGCACAGTTGTACACACGCGCTAAGTAGTGATACCTGCAAATCCATCCAAGTTCCATAGAAACCTTGTTTTCCTTCTTCTCATTGCAACCACCAGCGAACAGGACAAGATTCGTCCTTATCAAGTAGTGTCATATAAAGTTTTGTAAGGTTATGAGAATGTTACTTTAAATTATTTCGTTGGAATTTTCAATAAATTATTTAAATATACTATACTTAATGATGTCTCAAAACGAATCTTGTATGTATAAAACATTATTTCTAGGTCTTAACATCCAGGTACCTATCTTGAAGCCTCTACCTAAATATATGTTTTTGTAACGACATTTATTTATCACATTACTAATGTTAGTTATACATATTTATGTATAAATATGCTTTTAAGATAAACAAAACAAATGTATACAGACAGATATAAACAATAATACAAAATTCAACATACTTTTAAAAGTAAAACTAAAGTGAATGTTAAAAATAATTCTGACTGGGAAACAAGTAAGTGGTTTAAGACTGGTAGTCTTTAATCAGGCGACGTGGCTTCTTCCTTACTTGTTTTCCATAAATATAAGAATATATATGGCAGTTTATAAATAAATTGATAACTCTGTGTAAATAAAACCATAACATATTCATGTTTTATTTACTTAATCATCCTAATAATCATCAATTATTATTAGTGCATAATCCAATGATTCAGTTAATGGTACAATATTGTGTTGGTACCTAGCCCAGCTGAGGTACCATATAATCGAAATCACATGGGCGCAGCAGCCTCAGTCCTACAGTCCTTCAGTCCTCCTACCTATAATGCAAATTACAATAATATTGTCGGATGAACTCCCCTTAGAGAGCTGTCAACTTATATAGAAATAAAATATGTCTTTCGGCTAATGTGTCTCGATTGGAATTGACCCCGGAGAAGCTATGATGCATTTGAAGTCGACAGCTCTAGCAGAAGGCTGCTGCTAATTTCCTTGCAAACTTCAAAAACATAACCGTTATCACCCCTTGTATGCTCCCCAAAATAGGATAAAAATTTATCTAAATCGCTATCTTGTTCACTTTGAAATTATTCGCAAGAATAAATTACTTACTCTTTCAGTCATACGCCATTGTCGAATCACAACCAATATTTCTTCATTTAAAACTCGTCTGCCAAAAGTAGCACATTGACCAAACGCAATGCCACAGTAAACGCAGCGATCCATGTCGAAATGCAAAATCGAGTATCCGAGAGCACAAAACCAATATTCGTGGGTTCTCGGGATCCGGTCGGCAAGCAGAAAGTATTCGAGTAAAGAATAATCGTAGTTAGTCCGTATAACAAGCGTAAAATGTAAGAAAATAGAAAAACCATAAAACAACTCAAGCGCATGGAACGAAGCTAAACCAACGAGTATTATAATGGCAGCCATATGATGGCATGGATGAGTGAGTGACTCGTGAATCACGTACGTGTCGTTCGTTCTTTTTGCTCATTATTAGGGGAAAAAAACTGTATTGCCAACGTTAAAACTAAATTGCACTCATAAAAATAACAGCGAATTTACATATTTTGAATTTAATTCATTTCCAGGAATTAAATCGTTCGCGGTTTATTATGTATATAATAAGGTTAATAATAACTTATTTTTTGACACCAATTTCCACCTATTAACTGTCTAGCCCACGACTACTCAGTCTCCTTTAAAAAAAAAAGACATATAAGAGCTCAGAAGAAAGCAAAGCTTATCCATAATAGATGTTTATACACTGAACATTTCTGGTGTCCTCATACATAAAAAGAAAATCCAAGAAAAGACTCTTAAATAAATACTGATTGATGATGTATTCCGCATACAAAAGCTGAACTCGCTTAGTTGAAGTAATTTTATTGAAGCCAACGTCACGTTATAATTTAAAACTTAATGTTTTGAATTATAAGTATAAGTAATATAATAAATAAATATATATAATAATATAAGTAATACCCGTACATGACTCGCCTGATAGGACATAGAGTAATCAAGCTCACACGTCACAAGTCGTCACGCCTAGTCCCAGTGGACGTAACAACTCCTCACATGCCCTCCTCCAACTCCTAATGCGGCCTCTTCAGGGATTTACAGGAGATACTACTGTCAAGGACTTGAGTTAACAAAACGTTTATTTAATCATAAATAATTCCAAATAATATTATAAGTGCGGAAGTTTGTATATTTGGATACTCATTAGTTACTGAACCCTTTACTACTGACGTCTTTTACTCACAATCACACAGAAATACATCGGAAGGGCGTGTGTACTTTTATAATAAATTTTAGGCAACAAAATGAATTGATTGAACCTTTAATTGTGTAATGTATTTACTATTAATTGCCCAAAATGGACAAATCAGATTGGAACCAATATTTATTTATACAAAGAACATGATCTCGAATACAAAATTCTTGGCAACATTACTTCGAGAATTTAAATGAAGACATCTATAATTTATTTTATTTTTATTTTATTTATTTATTTATCACAAAATCCACAGCTCTTAAACTATGTTACAAATACTTAAGTTAAGTTTTACTGACAGCCAGTTAAGGATCTACATTTTATTACTAATACATAGCAGACTAATAATTAACAGAAATTTAAACTATTGAGACATGGTATTTTTATAATTATGGGACAGAGACAAATTAAGATTGAAAAATAAAAAATTATGTATAGATTAAAAATTGCCTTATGAAATTTGAATGTGCGTGCGTGTTTAAGAGTGTGTGTGTGTGTGTATGTGTGTATGTATGTATATATGTGTATGGGTGTGTGAGTCATTTAATTTATGTAATGATCGCCAGTTCGTGCTTGATTATAGTGTTTTTGAATTTAGCCTTGCTATCGTTGAATATGTCCGTGATTTGAGCGTAAGTTTTGTTGTAAGTGTTCTGAATCCTAGAAATAACTGAGTTCTGTGTATAGTTAGATTTTGCATGGATAGGATAAAATAAGTGAGTGTGTCTAGTTCTTGATGAAGGAGTATGGAAATTAAGGGTCAAGCAAGTTAGATTTATAGGTCTATTATGTGTTGTTATCTTCGTAAACCCTTTTTATTTAGAAAATTACATTCAGCTTGTGTTGTTTCTCGATAAATAAATACACAAACAAGTCCATCCTCTTTATTATAAGTATAATAAATAAATAAAAATCATACACACGGTCCACGATTTGTTGTTAAAACAAGACATGCAAACGGCAAATTACACGAGTGTAACTTTTTAACCTGAAGATTTCTTCATGATTTTACCGTTCGGTAAGTACCTATAGAAATTGTATAAATAGTTCTTGAAACGTTGGCGTTGCACTTTTGTTTGAGAATAAACTAAGGATAAAGTATTCGCTTGTAGTTATTCGGGAAGGATTTCGGCCCAAATATACCCTTGTGCAAAATAGATTTATGTTGATGATCATGATCGTGTCATTGGAAAGTTTATAACAAATGTTATTTAGGAGGTACACATTTAAAGTGAAATTAAACCGAGTAAAATAACCTTCATTGCCGTAGTGATGGCTTTATTTAAAATATTTTTATGCGGTTTGTGTTCATATGATTATAATTAAAATAAATTCCGGGTGCTGACGAAAGATCAGCATTACTACTCTAAATGGCAAAATCACAGCTGAGTCAGTGACTTTTCTATATCTCTGCTCATTTTGTGTTTTTGAAAACCAAGAGCTTATTTATTATATTTTGTGTAGTTTTTATTCTCGTTTTTGTAATGACATGTATTGTTCAAAGTGTAACATTTGTTTAATATTAAGTGACATGGTATTTTGACTAAATTGTAATGTATGCAGTGTTTATAGAATAAAGTTTACATCTATCTACCTATAATAAATATTTAATTGTTACCTGAATATGGGCACCGTGGCTAGCTTGAATGGCATTTTATAGTTCGCAAGCAACTTCGGTGGTATATCGATAATAACGAACCGAACGTTAAGAAGTCCTACGTTTGACTTCAAGTCCGTAGACGTCAGTAGTCATCCAAGTGACTAAAGGAACGAATCCACATGTGTGAAGTCAAACGATTGTGACTTGTATTTCCGCTGATAAAATTGATGATGGTCGGCACGGTAATGGTAACTAAAACTTGTTTTCAAAATAAACTTGCAAGTGATAAGTGAATTTGATCTAAAAAACATGATCTAAAAACTCTGATCGTGACTTGGCAAAACATAAAGCCCTTAACTCAATCAGTCAGTCACTTGAAACTATTTCACCTCTCAAAACAGCCTATAAGTATTCATAGTTAATTTTATGTTTGTATCCAAATTACTTTGGTCACTTTGGAGTCATATATTTGCAGCATTTGCGTTGAAATGTTACGCGTATAGGTGTATAAAAGTTTGTGCAAAGTCCATACATTTCATTCATGCATTTTAATTAAGTAAAATGTTTGTTCAATACGTAGGTAAATAGTTCCAAAGAATAGCTTGCTTATTAGCTTTTAAGTTACAAATTGGAAGTTTAGCAAGGCTTAAGTTAATAAAATAAACTGAGCAAGTAACCTCACTATTAACTTATCCTCGGTGTGTAAAGAGAGGATCAGATAACTGCGCAACTAATTACCATGAATAATTAACGAGGGTTGTTTGAAGAAGATATATGTTTTCTTTCTTGAAGCGATGATTGTTTTTAACCTTTTTCTTAAATGTAATTTTTATTTCGAGTAGTGATAAGTGATTCACCAAATATTATACTAGCTGTTCTTTCTATATAAACCAATATATATTGTTTTGAATTTGGGCAACTGCCTGTCCCTCGATGTATGTCGTGCATATTATATGCATATTTTACATCTCTTTTTTCGTTCGGACCGATAACAGCCACCAGCGTCCGTTTTTTGTCAGTTTTTCACAAAATAAAGGGGTGAAAAAAATTTAAATATTTTATTTTATGGTAAAAAACTTTTGCACTAATACTTAATTTTCGAAAGTCACCTAATACTTAATTGTCACCATCATAGCGTAAATACAACTTTAAATTTGGCTCTTAATAGGTATTATAGGTAGACCTAGAAGAAAAATAGCCGACGGAAAAACCTCTTCCCTCTCTTTTGTCAACGGCTTCCCGAAAATCCTCAAACATCTGTTGTCTGTGTATGAACATTTAGATTTTAACATGAAAATAACTTATTATTTTATTGAGTATATTTCAAGACTAGCAGCAATCTCTGTAAGCGAGTTTAAAAACAAAATACAGTTATATAAAAAAAGGTTTAAACCTTCAAAACAAAAAAAGACTGGATTTCAATTATTTATTTCTCTATAAATTCAACCAATGCCTCATCTGTGCTCATTAGGCAACTGTTCTTTGCCAACATATAAATTTTTGAAATATTTATATACATGGATTATCAACTAAAATACTTAAATGTATCTTCTTTGTATCATTCCTGGCAATATTGAAGACTTCCTAGTCGAACATTAGATCTTCCAGTTATTTGCTAGTAAATATACTTAATTACGCAGTAGATATTTAAAAATCAAAAATAACTGAAGTACTGTGGGATTTTAAATATGTCTCTTTGGATGGTTCCAAACAGTTTAATTAAACCTGTTACTGTTTTTTCTACCAACCTAGATACAGCCAATAATTTTTCTTGAGTATCTTCTTGGAATTTAGAAAGCTTTGAAACTTTAATAAGTGTCACTAAATTTTCACCACTGACAAGCTAGGGGACTTGTGGCCGGAATTTCGGATCGAGATCGGAAAATAAGTCGTAACTGAGAAAATAATTCATAAAAAAGAAATCCACAATGCAACGAGCAAAAGCGTTGTTTGTTAATATTTTTGTTTACTTGACATTGGGATGATAAGTTTTAATAAGTTTTAGTTTGAGGTTAAAACGTTTTATAGATATTCCTTATTTAATATGGGTTTGAAGAAATACATTCAATTTACTAGTACCTAATTGTAATTACTTCAAATAATATACAGTATAAATAGACTATATAGTATTAGAATATATTTATCAACCCATTAGGGGTGGAATTTCAAAAAACGCTTTCTTAGTGGATTCCTACACATTACAAAGAATATACCTACAAAATTTCATTTCTCTAGGATCAGCGGTTTAGGCTGTGCGTTGATATATAGTTTAGTCAGTCAGTATAGTTTAATACCGCATAATACTGCTACAATTAGTTACGTCATAATACTCATTGCACGAGTAGTCTGTAAAATAAATAGCTAGAATCTTCCGATCTTTGAAACTTTTTTACCATCTCTTAGTCCTTCAGACTCTAATGTTATGGCCGCATTTCATCATGTTAAAATAAGTCAAAATACTAAGGATAAATAAATATTATCCTCAAAATAAACTAATTTTATCAATCGTTAATTTAGGAATAAAAACTCTGCGCCAGTTTAATAATTATACGTCGATTTGTATTACAGTTTATCATATTATGATTGCTTATTAGGCTTCAACATGTCTGACGGCAAGGAATAAGACCAGATCCTTGCCAGTACCGGCTCACGTAGTAGCTACGGACCTCCCATGATTGGATTGTGAATCAGCTGTTTGTGTTTATTTTTGGCTCATTGCTTTTGAACATTTCGGATCACATTATCATTCATTGCGTTCACTCAAAATGATATAATAGTTATCCATAGAATAAATTATTGCAAGGCTTGTTTGATGGATTCATTTTGATATTAATCTATCAATATTTTGTTGGAATAACATACTCCGACAAAGATATCAAATCATGTTAATATGACGGTCGAGTAGGGTAGTGGTCAGTAACCCTGCTATATACGCCGGAGGTCCCGGGTTTGACTCCTGGTCGGGGCATTCATTTGTGTGGTAAACACAGATGTTTGTTCTCGGGTCGTCGCTGTTGATATTTCTATAAGTATGTTTAGTCTGGGTTCGGTTCGGTTCTGGTGGGCTTACTTTGAGGCCATACAGTTGGTGTGTTTGTCTGGGGATTTATTATTTATTGTTATGTTACACTAATTATCCCCATCTATTATTAGAACAAAATAATATTCAATTATGATCTTAAAATTTTAGGAGACAATATTTGGAACCCCTTAGTATTTAGGAATCAAAATAGGTGGATCTGAATTGGCCATTCCTTTTTTCCTCGGGATCAGAAGTAACGCGGGTGAATTTGCGCAGCGACCTCTAGTTTATTATACAGGAGCAACCCGTGAAATTTTCGTGTATTGTATAAAATTTCATGTATTTAACTTTTCGTGAATTTTGTTTTGGTTTAATATTTAAAAAATATGCGTGAGTATTACTTTTTTCTTGATAATTTAACACTCGAAAAGTCCAGAAATTTTAAGTAGGTACTTTACAAAAAAACATAAAAATTTTGCAGTATTTTTTCGGTATCACAGCTGTATGAATATTTCTAATACCCAATGACATATAATACAAAAAACATGTACATTCATAATTTATTTATTTTATTTTACAATTTATGTACACACAAAATATAACTTATCATAAATGGGATGATTTGCTTGTACAAAGGTGCTTACAAAGGTACTACTAATTTCATAAGAAATTTCTACCAATAATGAGAGGTACATATTTTTTCTACTTTTCCTTATACACGGGCTGGCAAAAAGCTCCTTAACAGCTTAAATTTCCGCTGTTTGACAATTTTTAATTCCATATTTTATAACTCCATGTGATTGCCAAATGTGAATTCGTGCTGATGACATCATGAATCGACGCCGTACTGTTAATTTGTTCCGGAATATAAATTCATATTCCCCTTGAGATACAGTTACTGACTTTTTATTTGCCTCGTCCACCAAAAGTAATTGATCACTGTTGGGATTTTATTATCGTAAATAACAAACAGTATAATATAAAATAAAAAAGTCCTCATAATCTAATGTACTACTACGTCATTCTTGTCGCACCGGTTAAATATGGTGGTACACCATTCCAACATGGCTTCGGCGTCATGACGTCATAAGCACTGGGCAGTGTACCGAGTTATATTTTAGAACACACGCACTGTAGCTTATCTAAACCTTAATTAGCTTTTACTACAGGTAAAAAATCAAGCATATTTACTTATCGAATTAGCAGTGTAAGATCCTTTATAATTAAAAAGCCCATCTTCTTATTTTAATTTAAAATCCTGGAAGTCCACAGAACTTCGTAAACCTTTCATTAGTAAATGCCAGAGAGCAATGGTCGTGAGGGTTAAATTTCTAAGAACAGGTACATGACAGCAGCGGCTCGTATCTCGTTTACAGAGTAATCGATTGTCAATTGACCTGTATCGTTGCAGGCGAGAGTGCACGAGTGTGCGGTTGGCCAAGTTCGGCGTGACTCGATATATTCTTTCAAAATATATTTATTTGATCTGCGGAGATATTTATTTTCGGGTTTAGAAGCCTGTGTCAAGACAATTCGTGGATATTATACGTTACACTTGTGCATAAATATCCATTACAATAATTTTATTGGCAAATATTTCTCACTACAATATAATGAACTACACGGACTTGTAATAAAGTTGTTTTACTGGGTGGTTCTTTTTTCTTTTCTTTGATAACCGAGATTTGAATATGCGATTTTAAAAAACGATGAAATCCTTAAAACTCTTTAACTCTCTTCTTTCGACAACTTAACTCATTTCCGCTCAGCTATATTTTTGCTGTGACATCATCTATCTGATCATTGAAGGTAGAGAGAACAGACATTTATAGAAATATCAAACACTAACAGCCGTACTCAAAGTTCGTTTTTTTCATTTTCTTTTAATAAATTTGGATTCACTGCTGTGGATTAGATTACACAAGTTATTGCTGAAAACAGAGGTATGGTATTAGTTGATTGATTTGATAACACTTATTAGGTTATGGTTTCTTCATAAGAAAATTATGTGGGGCATGCACAGAAAAAAAGGCGTACACTTCCTTCCTATTCTCGAACATTTTCGTCGTATTTCCAAAGCTCCATAACATCGGTCTGAGTACAAGCTGGCTTACGAAATACGCAAAGTTTAATTTGTCTAGCTTTATACTTAAAGATTTAATTTTTAATTAAAATCCGCCATGTTCATTACTGATCATCATCGTTACTGATCATCAAAATCTCTCTGGTACTTTCCAAAGTCCAGAAAGCTAAAATTAGGATGCAGGATAGAATTTGCCTGGAAAAGAGAGAATGATAAACAAAAAAAATAAAGAAGTCTGTTCCAGAAGCCTGTGGGTATTGAAAGTATGTATATGATGATAGTAATACTCACCTTAGCAATGCAAATACCCTGAAATTTCTACTCCCATAAAAAGGGCATCTTAACAAAACGAAAAACAAAGCTATGCCCCTAAACTATAACTCTACAAAACTACATATTGGTAAAAAAAATGGCTTTCATAAGATGTAATACCTTTTTAACAGTGGAAGGGCAAATATTGCATATTCTTTTTTTTTTGTTTTAGACTCTTTCCTTGTAATTCAACTTAAATGTAAACTGATCCCAGTATTTAAACTATCATCATAGAAATGTAACTATAGCTACTGATGGACTCCTAATCTGGTTAAGATTGCATGCAGAGCCCTCTCCGTAAATGCATCAGAGGCTTTAGCACCGATACATAATACTCACAGTCACTAGAAGGAGACCGTTGACCGCAACTAATGGTTGAAATGGTGTGCCTTCCCCACATTGACCTTGATTCTGGACGTTAGGGCCGAAAGGGTTTAATACAGAATTATGTAATGGGAAGACTTATTTTTTCCTTGATCGAAGTATATTAGAGTTTTAAATAATCAGGACTCAAAATTTCTCTTACATTGGTAATTTTTATGTGTAATTGTATGCTTGATTTTTAAGCACTGTCTATTCTTATTTTTGTAATAGCAAATATATAATTCTAAATAATGCAAAGATATCTTTCACATACTTATAGAATAATTTTGAGAATTTGAAATTAATTTCTATAGAAGCTCAAATGTCAAAGTTATCCTCCAGATAATAGTTATCTGACGATAAAAAATCAGCCCTTAAACTTGTGAATCAAACCAGCCACGTTTGTCGAAGAACTGATTGTTAGTGGAGAATTAGTCAATGATATGATAGAATGGATCAAAGCAAGGCAAAGTAACGTGGACGTCCAAAAAAGCACAATAGTCTGACGATTTATAGAAAGTGGCTAGAGATATATGGTTGCCATTATCTCAGGAAAGAGGTAATTGGCCAGCTCATAAAATGGCTTAAGATCGGCAGTCGATGGAAAAGACGCAGTATGTAATAATTCCTCTAAAAAATACTGAAACTGAAAAATACAAATTCCTTGAAAAAATACTGAAAATACGCAAACCTTGATGGAATATTTGTGGGTTGTTTACATACGTGGACTTTCTGTGCCTTTCTTTAGTTTATTACATTAAATTTGCTGCAGCGTAGTATTTTTTATTTAATCACTTAATTAAAATTTCAGCAAAGGCACAGAAAGTCCACCTACATACACAACCCAGAAATATTCCATCTCGGATTCTAATATCCAACCTAGGGTAGGTTGGTACCAACAGAAACAATCCGTTTATATATTTTCATTTAAGCACTATAATTTATCTTCAATTTTGAGTTGCTTAGTAATGAAAACCTTGTCAAACAGCTCCTATTAATTAACAAGTAAGTAAGTATAATTAGTTAAGATTTGCACTAACGCAGGAAATAGATTGAATCTAAAATGCAAATGCAATGGCAGTTTCCAGAAACCTTTTGAAAGAGTTGCAGATGTAGAGAATGAATGAACTAGAAGAGACACCAATTGGATATTTACCTATTAGATATTGTAAAGAAATAGATTTTCATATGTGGTAATAGCCGTAGCTACTACAAAAATCCCTGTTGCGAACACTCGTTAGGTGAGATTGGTTACTTTAGTTATATTTGCATGAAGGATACAGAATAATAGGGATTGAGGATTTCATTAACACTTGTAAAATGTAAGCATATTTTTTTAAGAACAAAATGTTTGAAACGAAATTATTTGTGTCGGGGACACAATAGATTTTCTCGAATACTTATTGATTTTGCTCAAAGCAAATGTTGAAATGCTTCTCAAGACACAAACATTTTTTGTTTACAAACGCAAAACCTTAAATATTCTAAATCAAATTCTTTATTTCTCACTTTTATTTTATGAAACTACGTTTTATATTCATTTAAAGTTATTTTGTCTAGTTATTTATTTTTAATAATGGTTTTCATTTCTATTAAATATATGTAGGTCATTTCCACATTATTGTTTCTTTATGTTATTGTTTCTTTAACGATAATTTTTGCGCAGATTTTGTGGCCCCTGGTTTTATGGTTTAAAGTATCGTGTTTGGCCCGGTGACAGCCAACAGATGATTGTACAAGTAAGTTTTATGCAATGAAAAACGACGTGAGAAAACCTTTAAATTGATTTCAAATACGTATGGAAAATTAATGCAATTTTAAACTGTCATATCCATAGTCACTTACCAAACATGTTGTATTTGAAACTTGCTCGGTCGTAGAACTAATCGGCTAATGCATCTATATTTGGTGGCAGCTTGTCTGAGTTATTTCTAGAATTTTCCCAGACCGCTTCGACACCTGCAGGCATAGGCATATGCGTTTCTTTATTTAGGTAAATTTAAAATGCAAGTACAATCCCTAATATTTTGTTTTCTTTAGTGGTAGTAGAGAACATATGTTTTTATTTTTTATTTTATTCAACATTTGTTTAGGGGCTTTTGTTAAACATGCCAGCCCCATGAGACAAAACTAAATCTATTACACTCGGTTATATTATAAGTACTTAAATTAATTAATATTTAAAACATAGAGCTATAATCATCTTAGCTTCCTGCGATAAAGGCTGTGACAAAATACATTGTAATGCACCTACATTACTTTTGTTTATTTTAAGGCTGTGGAACAAATGGTTCCTTTCAGACTCATTTCGGACACATTCCATTAGCCAGTGATGCACATCCTCTATCTTATGTAGACATAGGTCACAATTGGGTGAATCTTTTTTTTTCATCTGGTAGGCAAACTTGTTTAATGGAACATTTGTTAAAAACTCGTTTGGGGCGGTGCTACAGTGCTTGCTATTTTGAGTGCGATAATAATCACGTTTAGGCGTTTCGGGTTAAAGATAAGGAACAACCATTTCTGGCAGTTGAACAAAGACGACTCCAACTGAAGCCTACGGCCGGTAACGCATCATTAGTACATATAATAATCACATTCAATATTGATCAATAAAACACCAATGACTAATCATGTCCATGATTAGATGATCCATCATCAGGTAATCATTTGCCGGCTACGAAATTAGAAAAAATACCTATTATTTAACACACAAAATTCTATTTTTTTTTTAATAGCCACACCACCTTTATCTTTTATACTAGATCACGGATAAATAAAGTCCAGATAGATACAATATATTGAATTTGTTAAAAAATAATGTTTTGTGTTATAGATACTGCGAACCAAAATATTATGAGCTTTTGCATCTCATAATGTTTCTTTTTTGGCTATAAAAACAATGGATAAATGCTCCATATGGTGCAATATTTACCAATTTTATTGATAATCGTCTAAGACTTTCGATTTTAATAACTAAGGGCAAAACTATATATTAAAATAACTTGATGACATAAAAGTAAATTGATATTATTTAGGGCCGATATGTAGTTCTATGAAAAAATTGCCGTTCATGAGAGTTAAAAAGGAACAAACAATCAGTGGCTAAAGGTCAGTTACTCCGAAAATAGCTTTTTTCCAAACATCACGCACGGGATCCACTACCTTTGATCTTATTGAGAACGCTTTTATACACGTGAGTAAACTTTCCTCTGGGCTCCTATTATGTTTACACAACAGCAGTAATTGTTGTAAGTTGAATTATATTCGCAGGAAGTACTTGCACACGAACTTACTCGATAACAGGCTGGGTAACAGCTAGGATTACAAGATAAATTTTGCCTGTGAATTCGCTTGCGCATCTACCGGGAAAGTACTTTTTTACATGCTGTAATATATGTCTTAACTCTTTACAAAATATGCTCTTCTAACATAACATTAGTTAGGATAGTAATATAACTATACGGCTAGTATTCACGTGAATGGTCCAACTAGTTTCAAGCTCGTATGGGATTAAGTAATAATAACTCAAGGTGTGGGATGAGTAAAGCCTCGGCTCCGCCAGTTAATTGGTCAATAACTAATCTTTAGTTAACTATCTATTATCTAATTAAATATGAATTTCTCATCTTGATATGACTCTGAAGTCACATTGATACGTAGGGCCGTCGCTTTGGAAATTGATACGTTCTTGTGATGTTGCTGTTAACCTTCTCTCTTAGACTTTTTTTCATCGAAATGGACTATATATTTATGGCCATTTTTAATTTCATCAGACTTTGTAGCTTAGCGTTGACGACGCCTAAAGGCACCCAAGAGGGCATGGACCTCGGCTAAAGACGTCGTATATTGAAACTAGCACTGGTTCGGAAGGGTCATCTACTGCCAAAGAACCAGCAAGAAATTCAGTAGGAATGCGTACTTCTCTCTTAGAATGCGTGGGTAAATTTATAAGAATCTATTAATAAACAAATAAATAAACCCCAGGACAAACACACCAGCCATACAGGCTATAAACAACTCGTGTAACAGATGGATAAATTAAATTGGGGGAGCCCAGAATAAACATACATATATACAACAACCATGACCCGAAAACAAATATCTGCATTCATCACAACAAAAATGAATGCCCCGACCGGGAATCGAACCTGGGACGCCCGGCGTATACAAGGTACTACCCACAACGCCACTCAGCCGACATATAAAATAAATTTGGAATACAAATTTGTCGTAGGATATTTATGTACAGACTCTAATAATAATAATAAATCTTTATTTTAATTGAACATCAATTAAGATTATTTTTTTTTTCAATAAATGTTCCCTTAACTTTTTATTGAATTTATGAATATTTATCAATTAATATATGTACGTATATTAAATGACATTCATAATTCTTATAAAAATATTTCGTAGATTTAGTTCGTTTTCCATAGTTTCTTCTGGGGCGGTGCTACAGTCTTTCCTATTTTGTCCGTCATAATAACCACGTGATTTACGTGAATGTGTTCTGGAAGAGCCAGTGTAATTTCTAGATCAGGGGCAGGGGCAAGGTCGGCAATACATCATTGATCGATAATCAATAAAAATAATATAATTAATCAATAACCTCTATTATAAATCAAGTCTAGGGGCACGGATGCCAGTTATCAGGTGAACCGCATACTCGTCTGTTGGTTACGTAAAAGTGAAAAAAAAACTTGAGAGCGGAAAAGATGATAATGACTTTCTAAGGAAGATAAACAAGCTTCTGTTGTCACAAGGCCGTAAAAGTCCATCGCTCAAGTATACCTAAAAAGAAACAGCTACCTGGAAAAGGATCTCAAAACCGCTAAAGCAATTTCCGAAGTATACACGAACAATGTAAAGTAAGTGGTTAAAGACGTATGCTCTAAGTCGCCACTTAGACTGATTGAGTAGTTGTAACCGTTTTATTACTTGCTCGAACGGTGCTTTTATTGCGCAAATGTTTCTTGATATAATCGATTTTTAAATGGACTCACGTACGTCGATATATCGTAATAATGTAGATAAAAATGGTTTTATGACTCAATAAAGCTAATTCAAATATTTACTTTTGATTATGTAAAAATATACGTACAACGTGAGCTATATTTTATTATACCGAAGAGTTGAGGTAACTTAATTTAAACCTTTTAGTATAGTTTTGTTTGAGTAATAATTGGCTTTCACGATCTCTTATATCTTTTACTGTACAGGTGGTATCTACGTGATTGGTAAACTTAAGTAGGTGACTGAAATTGCCTTTTAAAATAGTTTGCTCTAATATAATAGTAAAATAAAAAGCAGTATTATAATAAGATGAAAGTATTTGGCAGTATATCATTAATCAAAGTCAGACTGGCATTTTGTCTTCTATGTCATCTCCAAGAGATTTATAAATGTAAGAGTAATTAATTTTTTTAAATATTTTGGTTTACATTTCTTATTCTGCGTATCAGGAACGCAAAAGTTGTTAGGCTTTTATGCTGGTACATAGAAATTCTATATTATGAAATCCGTTTTGAAGTCGAAAGTTAGTAGTTAAGAAAGTTACACATCAAACTATATCATGTTCTAATTTAAATAATCTTAAGTGAAGATAAATTCACAACGGCCTTAGTGAAACAAAATAATATTTATAATAATAATACACATACAAACATGTTACAATAGGTTAGCTTCTAGTGAAACTTTGTGGTCATGAGTTTATTGCGTCAGTTAATTTACTGGTCAAATTGAATAGTATTTATCCCACAACTATTTGTTTTGTTGTCCTACTATTACAAAGACAGGAGGTTGGACTGCATATGTGGATGTACCCATTAAAAAATAATGAACAGATGTTGCTGAATTTGACTGTAATGACAAAATCTGACATGAAATGACAAAGTTTATTATAATACTGAAATTAGCAATATATACTCGAATATGGATAAAAGTTTTAAAAATCTCAACCCATGTGTATTGAAATGTTTGTAATTTGAATGATCCACAAGAACATACATCGTGACATGGTCATTACTCCGTGACCAAGCGTCTGTGGTGACGCGACACCCCACTACACAAGTTTTAATTACTACAGCGTCAAAGGGTGGTCATAACGTACCCCTCACTGTACTCGTAGCTCAATGGATGTCGTCTACTCATTTGGAACATGCGGGTTTGGCTCTGTTAATGCAAATTTTACAACTAAGATGTGCAGTCTCGGTTTGAAATTGGGGTTTGATACGTATTTATAAATCTCACTCAAATGCGCGTAGGTCATTCTCGCTCCTTCCCGATTACGCTACGGTTTTCAAGGTTTTTCTACTCCCTCTGAGTGCTATCGAAGTGTGATTTTTCTTTGTGACTAAGCCCCTTAGTCTTCAAAGTGCTGTGCTAAGTTATGTTGTGCTTGTGCTGAGTGCTGTGTTGTGCCCAGCGTAAGTAGCTGGTTTCAGTACAAAGGATACTTAACGGTGACAACGAATTTGTACTGATCCAGTCCTTTTTATTTAATTGATTATTTCCTTCTACTCTTTTATATTTTCTCTTTTATTTTCACATTTATTTTTATCATATTTGTCTCTTCGTGTACGTTTGTCCTTTTTTGCGGTAAAGGTTGACCCTAACGCGGTCATCTCTTTACCTGCGCACCCTTTTTTAGGTTTCTAGGTAGCGGCCTTCGGCGTACTACGGTTAGTTTTAAGTTATTTTCCCCAGCCCCCCGCTGATAGGGAGGGTAGCCGCTCGGGTTCGCTAGGTTTCGCGACTATCGACGACTTCCGCGCGTTCACTAGGCTCCTATCACTTAGGCAAATCGCTTATCACACCTACGCCCTCCCGGAGAAGCGTAAGATCCGCGCAGTTTTACGGGGCGTCCCGTTCAAGCTCGAAAACGAAGAAATCCTCGAGGACCTTAAGTCCCAGGGTTTCCCGGCTGAAGCAGTGCACAAGAAGCACTTCAACCACGCTAAACGTTTTCCGTTAGCATTAGTTATTTTAGCTAATACTCCCAACTCGAGGGAGATCTTCAGAGAGGCTTGCACAATCTGCGGACTCTCGAATATCTCCGTCGAGCGTCCAAACCGTCGCGGACACCCGGGGCAATGCCATCTTTGCCAGCTGTACGGCCACGCAGTTGCTAATTGTTCAGCTCACCCCAGTCCGGCCACACAGCAAACTACAGGGGTTGTCCGCGAGCTCCGCGCTCTTCCGTAAAGAGGGCTGCGCCTAAACCAGCGCCGCCGCTAACTTCCCGCCGCTGCGCAACCGGGCTCCCCCGGAAGCAAAGCCCGTCCAGCTGACGCCTACTCGGACGCTGTCTCCAGGAAAGAGCCG
Organism: Marasmarcha lunaedactyla; assembly: GCA_923062675.1. Taxonomy (NCBI): domain Eukaryota; kingdom Metazoa; phylum Arthropoda; class Insecta; order Lepidoptera; family Pterophoridae; genus Marasmarcha; species Marasmarcha lunaedactyla. The sequence goes on from OV281343.1 coordinate 23,818,188, forward strand.
GGGACAGCGTCCTGCCACTCCTGCACCACCTTCCCGTCCTATCCCAGCTCCCGTAGCTCCCGTAAGCCCGCGTCCCGCTCCGTCGTCTTCGCTTCAGTCATCGTTGAAGACCGTGTTCGACGTCATCCAAAACGTCGACATTAACTAAATCGCTGCACTCGCACGCAAACTGCGAGCCGCCCGCTCTCCTCAAGAGCTTCTATTCGCGCTAGCCGCTAGCTCGCAACTTAGTTCTTTATAAATTCTATATTTCGAATAAATTCGCTTAATTGTATATATAATGTCTAGACCCGCAAATCCCGCGTCCTGTCGTATCAAACCCAAGGGCATGACTGGTCATCCGACCATCATCATAGCTTCAATCTACATACCTAGTGGCACCAGACCAATCCGCAGCGACTTTGAGGCCATTCTCGCCCTCGGCCATTCAGTCATAATGTTCGGAGACTTTAACTCCAAACATACTGACTGGACGTACCTATCAACCAAAATCAGCGGTATCGCTCTCCTCGACACCATTAACTCACTCGACTTAGATGTCATCTCTCCCATCACTCCCACTCACTATCCCGACTACCCGAATCACTCTCCTGACATCTTCGATTTTGCAATTGTCAAGCGAATCAATCTCGATCTCAGGTCTATCGAACCGCTCGATGACCTAGATTCTGACCACCACCCCGTCTCCCTCCTGCTAGGTCTGCCTAACGATAACTTCACCTCTCCTAAGACCTTTACCAAATGGAGAGGTTTAAAAAATACGTTAGTCTCAGCGTTAGAGGCCCCGAACTCTCCACTCGCGATCTCGCCCGATCAAATTGATAGTCCGGATAAAATAGATTCATTAGTCAATTCTCTTACTGATGTTATCAACTCAGCCATCAGTGTTAACGAAAAGGTTGCTAAGCAAGGCAAACCCACGCTTCCCTTAGCCGTTAGCAATCTTATTAAAGCTAAGAACGCGGCTCTCCGGAGAGCCAAGAAATATCCCACGTCCGCCTACAGAACAGCTGCGAATCAGCTTCAACGTAAAGTTAGGACTTGCCTCGCAGAACTCCGAGATGCTCAGATGAACGATCTCATGGCAAATATCTCCCCGTCCCACCAAGCGTATTATCGAATGGCCCGAGCCTTACGCGTAGACACCGCCTCTCACGTTCCTCCTCTCACTCGTCCCGATGGCACTACTGCCTTTGAAGTCGAAGATAAAGCCGAATGCTTCACTGACAGCATTGCCGCACAATGCTCGCCCAGCACGCAACCTGCTGATCCCTCACACATCCAGGCGGTGGAGGACGATGTCCATCGCAGAGACTCTCTCCCCATCACCGCCGACCCCGTCACAGTCTCTAATGACGAAATCTCACTTCTCATTAGAAATCAAAAGTCCAAAAAGGCTCCGGGTGCGCATGGAATTTCCAACCACGCACTTAAGCACCTGCCTCAACAGGTGCTTACCTCGTTAGCTATCATTTTCAATGCCTTTTTCGACCATACCCAACTAGCACAAATGGTAGCCAATAAGCTTTAGAGCGTATCATATTGCAACTTAAGGTGCTAACGATAAGGTCTATATCCTGCTCTAGACCCCTTATGCAACAGATATGGCCCTAAGTGGGCACATCGCATAGCAGGTCTAGAGCGTATCATATTGTGACTAAAGGTGCAAATTGCAGCGCCTGTACCCTTGATTTGCCACTTTGATTGAACTGTTGATTGAACGGTTGAGTGAACGATTAAATTTTGTTCATTCATACGTACGTTTCATTTCTGTAGTTGCAATGTTGAGAATATTAATGGCGTGTGACAGTTTTTAAGTGACAACTTACAAAACATAATTGTAAGTACCAAATACTATTATTCAACTATTTGCTATATCTGTACTGAAAAATCAAGTGGGATCTCAACTTTACTGCAAAATGCGTATATGTTTATTAAGTAAATTTACACGCCATATTGATTTCATGAGAATTTTAACAAAAAACAGTGTAAATAAAATATGGTTATAGTAGTTTTAATAAAAATGACCAAGAATATAATTGGTATAACAAGTATTTATAGTGAATTTACGTAGCATAGTTGTAAAATCACTTCTTTTGTTAAAACAAAAACATGTTTAGTAAAAATAATGTACATTAGAGGTTAGATTTTCATAAAAACATTCCATTAAAAATGGCGAATCGTTTTGTTACTATAGGTAATAATTTTCACCCGCTTACTTCAATTTTTGCTGTTCAGAGTGCTAAAAATCACCTTTCTTATTACTAAGTGGTCCAGAGAAGGGCTATAGGAGTGAATTTTATTTACTTTATATATGATTCTTTTGTTTTAGTAGGGAAAATAGTTTAGGGCTCAATTGACAATACAAAAACCTTTTTTTGGATAAACATAATGTAATACACTCAATATTGATTAAGTATTTTATATTTTAATACAATTATATTTTCATTTCAGTTATTGAACGGAACTACAGATGCAGCATACAATACTTTGCCATGAAAACCAAACACGGTCACAGAGCCAAACACCGAAAATTATATAATAATTCGTTAAAATCCAAAAGGCACAAAAACTACAGAAGCACTTTTCTTATAAGAATTTTATAAGTGAAATATTATTTTAGATCAACATTATAAAAATATAGTTGTTTCCTTGTAAAAGTAATAACCTAATTATTTAATTTTAAATAAAAGTCAGATAGCTGTTAAAAATGTATTTTATTTCCCTTTGTCGTTCAGCAATCAGAAAACAATTTATATGAATCTAATTATTCTGAGTTCTAATTACTTTTATTTTCATATTGATTCCAAAAGTTGAATGCGCATTGTAAAATATTGATTTTGGCTAACATGTCATTAGGGTACAAGCATATCAAATTAAAAAAAAGCAAATTGTGTTCTAAATGTTGATTATCAGATGAAAATGAATTTAGAATATAAAGTAATATAATAATATCAATAAAATATTAATGTATCCCGTAGTAATATCTTTTGTTTTTATAACAAAGGGAGGTAATTAACACATCGTAAACCTTTACAAGTTAAACTTTGGGTAAATTCCACAATAACAAATATTGAACTTTCTACGGAACCCTCCTCTAAAACTTCAGAAGAAAATAATAAGAACCAATCATGCCATTAAGGCTCATTTTATCATCCTTCTAGATATTCCAGTGGTTTAAGAGTTGATTTTGCTTCCTTTTAGAAATGTTGGGCGTAATGGTGGTTATTGCTTCTCGTTTTTAGCTATAAGACGCACTACAGGTATAAATTACCACTTAAAGTAGCAATTCACACTCGCACTGTAGCTTAGAGTGGTGCAACAGTGGTAAGGTAATCAACTTTAACCTGTAGGTGGTATTAATTGAAAATTTGGAACCCATAGTCCATTTTATAGGCTTTATTTATATTTACCACTCCTATGCAGTAAGAAGTTGTAATTTTTACCCAAATAGCACCGATATACAACTTTGAGTCATAAACTTAGCTACAATTATTACTAATGTGCTAGTTGGGTAGCTACTTTCCAAAAGCTTGGAAAGAAGCAACAGTCATCGGCATTCCCAAGCCGGGTAAAACTCTGAATATGCCGGATAATCACAGACCCATCAGCCTCCTCAAGGCCATGTTCGAACTTCTCGAGAGAGTCATACTCGCTCGAATGCGGAACCATCTGTTTCCGACGGATGGCGATCCCCTCATTATTCCCCATCAGTTCGGCTGTCGCGCTAAGCACTCCTGCCCTCGTCGAATCGTCGAGTACATACTTGACGGTTTCTATCCGCGTCGTTATAAAACAGTTGTGGTTTTCTTTGACGTAGCCAAGGCTTTCGATAAAGTCTGGCACAGTGGTCTCGTTTATAAACTCTACAAAATAGGCTTACCGGATCGCCTAGTCAGGTTAATCGCGTCGTTTCTCAAAGACCGTACGTTTCGATTTGAACATGAAGGCACGCTTTCCGCGCCTCGTCCCATAAAGGCTGGAGTCCCTCAAGGCTCAGTCCTCGCCCCTCTGTTGTACACCGTGTACACCAACGACATTCCCAACCCGCCGAAAGGCGTCGAACTTGCCCTCTTTGCCGACGACACCACACTCTATACCAAAGGCCACAGTGTTCCGCACTGTATAACCAGACTCCAAAAGGCCGTAAACGCCCTTGGTGTATAGTTTCAAAAATGGCGCATCGATGTGAACCCTGAAAAGAGTTCTGCGATGCGCTTCGACCTTAAACGCCGTCGTTCCGCTGGCGATCCCCACGTTCGAATGTTAGGCATTCCCATCCCCTGGAAGCGCAGTACTAAATACTTAGGCGTCACGTTAGATCCGACGCTTTCTTTCAAGCCACACGTCGAAAGAGTTTCGAAACTCGCCCGTCACTACTTAGGCCGCCTAAATAGTATGTTAGGTCGAAAAAGTAAAATGTCTTTTAGAAACAAACGTACACTTTACAAGGGTTGCGTTAGACCCGTCATGACATATGCCTCGCCAATCTTTGCCCACGCCAAACCCTCCCTCCTGCACAAACTGCAGGTAGATCAAAACCTCTTTTGCCACAGGACCACAAACGCACCGTGGTACGTGCGTATAGCGGACTTGCACAGAGATCTTGAACTGCCTACAGTACAACAACACCTCAAAACACTTTGAAGCGTTCTTCAAACGCTCCGAAACCCATCCCAATCCTCTAGTTCGTGATTCGGTCTCATACTCATGCTACTCCTGTCTTAGATTCGAAATTCAAAGTCGTTAGGCCTAGGAATGCGCAGGCGTACTCATCCTAGTTGAACGTAGTTAAAAGGCTGGCAGTTAAAACATTTGTATATTCAATTAATATGTAATAAATATTAAATAATAATAATAAAAAAATAATAAAAAACTTTATTTTCAGACAGTTAGTCCATAGATGTGTTAGTAACAATGATCTTAATAACTACGAGTTAGTAAACTTAAAATTAATACATAACAATTAAAACGGTGAAACCGCATGAAGCTGCATCCATCGGCGCAACATTGGCGAGTCCCACCTTGCAGCGAACACGCTGAGGATGGTGTTGGAGCTGCGGCGGAGGCGATCGAGTAGGGAGGCACAGCGTTTGCGCATGATGGCCGTGAAACTGTCGGTCTGCTCCTCCGCGAACATTCCCGACGCACTTCCCACGGCAGCCCCAACAGCACCCTGAATGCGTTGTTATATTGCACATATATAATAATATTCGTAACTTTTTTTTTGGTTCATTTACTTATTTGGCAGAGCTCGCACCTATATATCAAGAGGCTCGTTTCCTAGTGCAAATTACTGCGTGTTTATAGAAATGAGACCTTAATATAAGATGTATACAATAACTGAGTATTATGGTGCTTGGTAATCAATAACGTATAAATACCTGTTTTTGTTCTTTAATGAATAAATAAGCAACATGTAACACATAATAAAGTTCGATTTCACAGTAATAACAGCCCTAAATCTAAAAGTAACAAAGAACAGAAAGTTAGTTTGTTTAATTTCTATGTTAATTAAACAGTGCGGTGAATTAAAGTCAAAGCAAAATTCCGCATAGAGTTGGGCGGCAGGGGGCGCTCAGGGCTCGCTTTCCCTGCAAAGTACTTTGTTAAGTATAACTTGCCCCGGGTCACAATTATCAGGCGTTTGAAGGCTGTGTAAGAACTAGGATACTGTGCTTCCTATGTATTTTTATGCTGTTATAGATATTAAGACGAATATTTTAAGGCCTTGGGTATGTTTACGATTTGTTTTAATTAAGGTAGATTAAACAACAGTTGATATTTTGATAATAAAATAATACATTGAAAAGAATACAATATAATGTTGAAGAAACCAATCCTCTGTGTTGGCTGGCCGCACTACCACAGTTTTCCGTTGTTATTTCAAATAGCACGGCCTAAGCTACTCGTTTGCTCGTTTCACTAGCTGTTTTGCACAATACGATCTAGGGGCGTCTATTCTCGGATGGCGACAGAATGGCATCGTTGCGACTTCGTCGTGACATTATGATGAGTCGCAACCTACTGGCTAGCTCAACACTGCATGTGCGAACGTTGTGATGGGTTTGTACTTATTTTTATTGTGTCTTGGCTTCTTGTATAGTTCATCTTTGTGAATGCGAAAGTACTTGAAATAATTGTTCTGTGTTTTTGTATTATTTTGTTGGTCCTGCAATAAAATCTTTATTTTAAATTTTTTTATGTGTATGTATATAAAGTCTATTGCACCAATTAACTTGTATTTATATTCGTTATGTTCATTTGTGTATTTATCATTTGTATATCATGTTCCACTTTGACATGTATATAGTGTTGTGTTAGTCAATGATTGTATTTTATTTCTTTCTTTTTTCCAATGTAGCATCTTCCACGACATGGAGAACAGCAGCGGCGTTCGTGTTGCACAACATTTGCTGTTAAGGGTGTAAAGTGTAAAGGGTGATAAATTTATTATATCTTTATTTTTTATTACTGAAGTTTAAGATTTGATAGGTGTCAAATCTTCAAATACAGCAGAGGTTGGCCTCTTATGTTAACAAAATCTTTTACATATTTTAACATAGTTATTTACTTAAAAATTACTTGTGTATTAAAAAAGTATGATAAGTATGTCATGACTGATGATTTTTTAAATGTTTTCAAAGATAATTTTCTATCGAGATTTTAACCTACAGGATAATATAGCATAAAACTTAAGCAACATTCAAAGGACTGCTAAATAAACGATTGCTTAAGTATTCAAAATACTTAGCCTACATACGGTTTTATTTACTGTGTATATATAGTATGTGTATATATATATATATAACTATCGACATGTTAAAATTGTTTCCACAATATGCTTTAGATTTACTCTTTTCCAAGGATATTTCATTACTAGTATTATTAAGTCGATATATCATGTGCCATCAAAGAAACCCTAACAGAGCCTAATTAATACTTTTTGAGTGACGTTCCACGAGTTAGTTGGGAGAGTTATGATAGATAGTTATTTTTTTAATAAGATAAAGTTTCTTTAATCTGCTTTATCTGAAGTCGAAGTCCCTTCTGCTTCTATTTTTATAAGACATTTTATAAATAATGTTACTGTGTGTTTTAATTTTTGTAAATAATGTATCTCAAGGGGTGTATAAGTACTTAAGTACTTTCTGGTTTAAATAATATTAATAATAGTCAGTTTAATAAAGATATTATTTTATGGAAATATTATTTTAAGAGCTATGGATTTGTTATAATTAAGTAAATAAATTAATGAAAAAAAAAAATAAACATACACTTCAGAAAACACTCTGTATACCGAATGCCGTAAACGAACACTTTTCCTTTTCAGCAATAATGAATGAGTGATACTAATTAACAGTTGAGATGCAAGCCGACATTTTAATAGCCATGCCACAATTCTAAATGTAACTTGTGGCATTTTAAACAAAGTAAAAGGAAATTACGCAAATTTCATAATCACCACCTTCCTGTTGCATAATATATGTGTTTTGCAAGAAGCTTCTTATTCGAAGGTGTGTAAATCGAAAATTTATACAGCGATCGGCCGGCGGACGTTGCTGGGTAGAATGGAAAACAGCCACGCACCTGTTACAATATTGTTTTGGGAATATTGAATTTTGTTCAAGTTATTTTACATCTAGAATTAGATAGGGCACCTTGTACGCTAGTACGGCCCCGAATATATTTGAATAATGCGCCCATATCTAGTGAAGGGAACAGTTGCTGTACTGTAAACTAGGAACCGATGCTAATACTGTTTATTTTTTTATGCAAATAGTTGCTGCGGTCTGTTGTGTTTTAGGCTTTTGATTTTGTAGATTCTTTGTATTTGGGGAAGAACGCTAGCTATGTAACCTGTTCAACTAGATCATGTTACGTTTATAAATCAGTAGAAAATTGAGGTGAATATTGGTATTCATTGAGGTATATTATATTACACACATGGTGCTCTCGGACTATAAAAATATTTTTTTTTGTATCATGCACTACAATATTATAAACACAGGGTTTCACTCATTTTTTTTTTGCTGCCGAGGCACCCTCGCGGGAGGGAGGTGGAAGATGCGTCATGCATACCGCCCGCAGGTAAAGTCCTCTGCGGGGGGTTATGTGGGACTCACCAGAATGGCACCTACCCACTAAAAACCACCTGTTGGCTGTAGTTATTACCGTTAGCCTTCATCGCAAGCGACACCCGTCGGGAAGTTGGGCGCGCTGGCGGAGACCCGCTAGCGGGTCTTCCGCCTGTAGTGAAAGTTGCACTGAAGGTGCTCAAAGGGACATGAGTTGGTGGCCGTTCTGGGCAGCCTCCGGTGAAGCCGGGGCTGGGCAGAGGTCGGCCGAAGCATGATTTAGGGATCAATTCATTTAAATGAACCTATAATGAATTGAGAAGGGAACTATGCTCCGCCAGAGCTAGCAAGCGCTCTGTCGAAGTACGTGAAGCCCTAAGTTTACGGGCTAAGACTGCGATTTCACTAACATCGATATTTTTCATAGCGTCGCAGACGATACGCATATCGTCTGCTACGGAGGATTGAGGAGTGGGTTTGTATGGGCGAGGAGCCGGGATGGGATTCGATGCGGGGCGCAGCCTCCAGTTTTCTGGAGCAGGCCTGGACTGTGTAGGCTTTGCAGCCGGAGGAACCCGACTACGCAGCGGCGGAAAGTTTTCCTGAGAAAGGGGCGGGGCCTGTTTGGGTGCCCTCTTGGAATCGGAACGCATACAACGGGGTGCACGAGGGCAGCCCCTGTAATTTGCGGTATGGCCGGACTGGCCACAAAGCACGCAATCGGGAGGAGAGGGAGTTTCAGGAGTGCGATTGCACTCCTTAGTGAAGTGAGGGACCAGGCACTTGACGCACCTGGGCGGTGCGCGGCAGTTGGCCGCCGCGTGCCCGTACAACTGGCACCGATGGCACTGGCCGGGATGACCGCGGCGATGAGGCGCCTCGATCGAGATCCCAGAGGGCGTCGAGAGAGAGTCGAGGGCGCCGGGGCTTGTTTCGAGCGCTTCCTAGAGCGTTTCTTAACAAGCGTAAAAGAGGGAGACTCAGGGCCAGTTGGGGTGGCGTCCGCGGATGACTCGGTCGCGGGTGCGCGCTTGCGGTGCGGAGGGGCATCTATTTCGCACTCCATGTCATTGGAGGAAGGGGACGCGGGAGGGCCTAAGACCAGAGGGCCGATCGCTCCGATCGCCACGCGGTGCGGACGTGCAAGACTCAGTTGTCCGTTGATCGGTCCCTGCCCGATATTCCGTGGCGCTCAGTCTACTGACGTCACAGTTTAGCGTGTTGGTTCCGTGCTACGGTTTTCAAGGTTTTTCTACTCCCTCTGAGTGCTATCGAAGTGTGATTTTTTCTTTGCGACTAAGCCCCTTAGTCTTCAAAGTGCTGTGCTAAGTTGTGTTGTGCTTGTGCTGAGTGCAGTGTTGTGCCCAGCGTAAGGAGTCTGGTTTCAGTGCAAAGGATACTTAACGGTGACAACGAATTTGTACTGAACCAGTGCTTTTTATTTTTATTTTATTTCTCTTCTTTATTTTATTTATTTTTCTCCTATTTCATATTTATTTTTATCATATCTGTGTGTTTTTCGTGTGTATTTGTCCTTTCTGTCGGTAAAGGTTGACCCTAACGCGGTCAACTCTTTACCTGCGTACCGTTTTTTTTAGGTTTCTAGATAGCGGCCTTCGGCGTACTACGGTTAGTTTTAAGTTATTCTCCCCAGCCCCCCTACCGCTGGTAGGGAGGTTAGCCGATAGGATTTTGCTAGGTTTTAGGAACTAGGCATCTTTTATTATACTTATATTTATATATATTACTATCCCAACCCTCCCTAATGGATCCGCTAATCGTTATTAACGCGTTCACCCAGGCGCTTGCTGCGGCAGGCGTCTCCATCCCAAAAGACATCCTAACGCAGGCCTTGCAGGCATCAATTGCGTCCCCGGCCCCTCAGGCCCCAACCCCAGCACCTCAGGCCTCCAACGCCCAGACCCCTCAGGTCTTTAGCTCTCCCGCGTCTCCCGTTCCATCCGAAATGGACTGCGCGTCGGTCTCATCCTCGCGATCATCTCGCAGGAAGCGTACCGCTCCCGGGAGCGATTCAGACTCCGCCGCGTCCGAAGCTTCGTCGGTCGCCGCCACCTTAACCGGCTCTCCTGAGCCCGTCTTCCAATTAGTTACCAAACGCTCTAAGAAGCGTTCGAAAAAAGCCGCGGTGTCTTCAACACCCGAGCCAACCCCGGTGTCTTCTACACCCGCCCCCGCGCCGCTCATGTCACTCGAAATGACCGCGTCTCCATCGGTCCCATCGAAGGCAGCGACGCGCTGCGCTCCCGTCCCGCCGAAACCTCAGCTTCCTCCGCCCGTCTTCCTGCGGGAAAAAGCGCGCTGGACCGCGGTTTCTAACTTGTGCAAAGAGCACAAAATTAATTACTTAAAAGCCGCCAACGCTGGCGATACAATTAAAATTCAAGTCGCGACCGTCGACGACTTCCGCGCGTTCACCAGGTTACTTTCCTTAAAACAAATCGCGTATCACACCTACGCACTCTCGGAGGAGCGTAAGATCCGCGCAGTACTACGGGGCGTCCCGTTCGAGCTCGCGAATGAAGAAATCCTCGAGGACCTTAAGTCCCAGGGTTTCCCGGCCGAAGCAGTGCATAAGATGCACTCCAACCGCGGTAGGCGCTTTCCTTTAGCTTTAGTAATCCTGTCAAATACTCCCAACTCGAGGGAGATCTTTAGAGAGGCTCGCACAATTTGCGGACTCTCAAATATCTCTGTCGAGCGTCCCAACCCCCGCGGTCACCCTGGGCAGTGCCACCGCTGCCAACTCTATGGCCACGCAGCGGCTAACTGCTCAGCTCCCCCCAGGTGCGTTAAGTGCCTGGATCCACATTTTACGAAGGAGTGCACTCGCACTCCCGAATCCACTTCCCCCCTGCCTGTGTGCTGTGCGGCCATTCCGGTCACACAGCTAACTACAGGGGTTGCCCGCGCGCTCCGCGCTCCACCGCCAAGAGGGTCGCGCCTAAACCGGCGCCGCCGCTCACTCCCGCTAACTTCCCGCCGCTGCGCAACCGGGGTCCCCCGGAAGCAAAGCCCGTTCAGCCGACGCCTACTCCGGCTCTGTCTTGGAGGCAGCGTCCGGCTGTCCCGCCTGCACCTTCCCGACCCATCCCAGCTACCGTAGCTTCAGTAGGGCCGCGTCCTGCTTTGTCATCTTCAACTTAGTCGTCGCTGGCTGAGGACATGAAGACCGTGTTCGACGTCATTCAAAACGTCGACATTACGGAAATTTCTGTTCTCGCACGCAAACTGCGAGCCGCCCGCTCTCCTCAAGAGCGTTTATTCGCGTTAGCCGAGCACCACTCGCTCCTAAGTTCGTTGTAAATTTATTTTTATTTTTTGTTTATTTTTGTATAAAATCGTAAATAAGTAAATTTTAATGTCTAGACCCGCGAATCCCGCGTCCAGTCGTATTAAACCCAAGGGCTTATCCCTAGTATCTTTTAAGCTCGTAGCCTTAACACCAACCTTCCCGAGATTAAACTGTTCCTTCAGAACAAAGAACCTGACTTATTCCTTCTCCAGGAGACATGGCTTACTCCAAACCGCTCCAGGGGATTCGCTATACCTAAGTACGCGTTTATTCGTAACGATAGGCCCAACTCCGACGGTTACGGCGGCACCGCTATATATTACAGGCTTATATAAGAGGCTTCCACTGCTGTCCTCTCCCTACCCCTCCTCTCCTCAACATGGAAGCCACTGTGTGTAGATTGGCTATGACTGGTCATCCGACCATCATCATAGCTTCAATCTACATACCTAGTGGTACCAGACCAATCCGCAGCGACTTTGAGGCCATTCTCGCCCTCGGCCATTCAATCATTATGTTCGGAGACTTTAACTCCAAACATACTGACTGGACGTGCCTATCGACTAACACCAGCGGTATCGCTCTCCTCGACATCACTAACTCCCTTGACCTAGACGTCATATCCCCCATCACTCCCACTCACTATCCCAACAACCCGTCCTACTCTCCTGACATCCTCGACTTTGCAATTATCAAGCGAATCAATCTTGACCTAAGGTCTATCGAACCGCTCGATGACCTAGGCTCCGACCATCGCCCCGTTTCCCTCGTGCTAGGACCGCCGAACGATAACGTCTCATCTCCTAAGACCTTTACCAACTGGAAAGGTTTTAAAAATACGTTAGTTTCAGCCTTAGAGGCTCCGAACTCTCCACTCGCGATCTCTCCCGAACAATTAGATAGCCCGGATAAAATCGATTCATTAGTAAATTCTCTCACTGATGCTATCAACTCAGCCATCAGTGACAACGAAAAGGTTGCTAAGCAAGGAAAACCCACGCTTCCCTTAGCCGTTAGCAATCTTATTAAAGCTAAGAACGCGGCTCTCCGGAGAGCCAAGAAATATCCCACGCCCGCATATAGAACAGCTGCGAATCAGCTTCAACGTAAAGTTAGGTCTTGCCTCGCGGAACTCCGAGACGCTCAGATGAACGATCTCATGGCGAATATCTCTCCGTCCCACCAAGCGTACTATAGCATGGCCCGAGCCTTACGCGTAGACACCGCCGCTCACGTTCCTCCTCTCACTCGTCCCAATGGCACTACTGCCTTTGAAGTCGAAGAGAAAGCCGAATGCTTCGCTGACAGCATTGCCGCACAATGCTCGCCCAGCACGCAACCTGCTGATCCCTCACACATACAGGAGGTGGAGGACGAAGTCCTTCGCAGAGACTCTCTCCCCATCACCGCCGACCCTGTCACAGTCTCTAATGACGAAATCTTGCTTCTCATTAGGAATCAAAAGTCCAAAAAGGCTCCGGGTGCGGATGGAATTTCCAACCACGCACTTAAGTTCCTACCTCAACAGATGCTTACCTTGTTAGCTATCATTTTCAATGCCTGCTTCGACCATAGCTACTTTCCAAAAGCTTGGAAAGAAGCGACGATGGCGATCCCCACGTTCGAATGCTAGGCATTCCGCGGCTCCTTTCGGTTGAACAGAAACGAACTCGGCTCACGATTTCTAGAGACTTCTTAGAGCTTTTTCAAGCTGATCCAAACGAATTTTTGGCAAGGTTTGTTACTATGGACAAAACATGTGTTCATCACTATACTCCTGAATCCAAACAACAATGCAAAAAATGGATGATACCCGGATCTCCGACCCCCAAGAAAGCCAAGTTGTGTTTTTCAGCAAACAAGGTAATGGCATCGGTTTTCTGGTATTCTAAGGGTGTCATGTCGGTTGATTACTTAGAAAGAGGTTAAACTATAAATTTTGCATACTATTGCATACTATTACGTCGTTTACGCGAAGAAATAAAGTCTAAAAGACCTGGATTGTTGACCAAAAAAGTTTTGTTTCATCAGGACAGATGGCTCAAATAGTGAATAGTGGTTTCAAATTGCTTCCTCGTCCCCCTTATTCTCTGACTTGTCACTTTCTGACTGCCACCTATTTTCGAAACTAAAAAAACACTTAGGTGTAATGAAATTTTCTACCCATGAGGAGGTCAAAGTGGCCGTAGATGCCTTTTTTGAAGACCTTGACGAGACCTTCTATTTAAATGGGATCAAGACTGTGGAGGACCGCTGGACTAAGTGCTGTGAGGAGGTGCTATGAGGAGGAGAGTATGTAGAAAAATAAATATAAAAAATTGTATTATTCCTGTGTTTTCTTATTTAGGCCGCGAACTTTTCTATCCACCCACGTATATTTAAAAAGAAGCTAGTCGCGTCCGGTTTTTTTACCGCATCCTTCAAAAATAACACCCTGTAGTTTGTTTAACATTATGGTAAATTATAAAGATTAAATCAGTATCACAAACATGATTTGTATTAAAAGCCATGATATTCTGAAATAATTATTCGAGAAAGGGAACAAGCTAAAACCATTTTACATTTAAAGGATGCATCTTATTACACACTTTTTTTTATAATGAACTATTATCATCACTCTTTGACTTTATTTACTAATGCAAATTACGATATCTTTTCCAGTTATCTAAACACGTGTTTGTTACGCACACTTTTATTTCGAAGCAAAATAACTACTCAAGACATGGGTAAATTAAATATGAAAAGTCACATTTGAAAAGATTGTTCCCTAGCTCATAACAGCATTATCTCCGCAACTTTTGCTTACAACCATTTCAAAACCTGTATTGGTACAAGCTGCACAATCAGATATTCTGTGAGGTCACAAGACCTTGTAAAAATCCAATTTACAAAAGAACAGAAACAAACATTGCAACTGTTAATAAGTTAAGGTTCATAATACAATTTTGAGGGTTCCCCACAAGTGGCCATCAAAAGTTATCAAAATGTATTTTTAAAAGAATAAATTTGTGTACGCAAAAAAATACAAATCATTTCAAATAATGAAAGGTTTCATGGTTTTTCTGTTAACTTAATTTATCAAGTTTGTCAAAACTATTTGTTTCATATGATTGATCCTATTGATTGGTGCCATTCTCGCGTGTGGCAAGCGGAGCAACTCCATTCAAGGATGATACCTTGAATGGAGTTTTGCTTCGTTTTACAAAAAAACTAATGTTTCTTAGAGTTAAACTTGATACCAAAAGTATTAAGAATACTTTCCTACAAGTTGGCGTTACACAATTAAATAAAATCCTCTTGATAAAAAATAGCGCACATTTTGTACAAGCTATATGTAAAAATGCTAAAATAATGTTTCAAATGCGGGTGCTAGTTTCACAGGTCCTTGTCAAACTAAAACAAAACTATAAAAAAGCACACATAATATGTTTCAATAGCAGTGTGTGTAGCTGTTGCTCAAAAAATTATAAATAACAAAGAAACAAACAATTCCCTAATCTTTACAAGTATAGATTCCAGTAGATGCCCTGTGGCAGGGCCTGGCTAAGATTCCCAAGACTTTTTTAAATAAAAGTTATACTTTCATGGTAAATTGAAATTCATGATACTTGTGTTGGGTTTCTGAAGGAATTTTACATAAATCTATAACGGACTGCTTCGCGCAGGCAGCGTGCTCAGGAATGACAGTTGAGAGCATTTCATTTTGTTTAAACTTTTTTAATTGTTTTCCAGGTTTGAATGTGTTTTATTCTTTCACAGGTCTTGCGTCAATGATTATTCGCGGTGAACGAGTTTGTGAGACTAGTCATTGGGTACGTACTTGGATAATTACCCTAACAATCCTTTATTTTTATATATTTATGTATATATATATATCTCCAATTCGCGAGCAAGCCTAAGCCAGATCAAGTATCTGAGAGAGTCGATAATGTAAGGTTTTACTACTGGGGTGAAGCCAAACTTGTCAAATTCAACCCTTTCAAAAATCATACTTGTCTATTCACCACTTAGAACAACTTATTTACCTATACGTCCAGTTTCAAAGTCTATCTGCACAAATAACAAAACATCTTGAGTTTCTGGGCATGAACATCACGTTAAAAACTAATTTCGGCCGAGAGGTAGAAAGCATGGCAAACCCAGCTTCTAAAATATTGGAAAACATCGCAAAGTTCCTGCGGTACTTCAATTCTGAATAGCTGTTTATCCTTTATAAAGCACAAGTTCGATCTTGTATGAATTTTAGGATGATTCCGCAAACTTGAATTATTAAACTCTGTCGACCAAACAGCCCGTAGACTTATAAACGACAACAAAATCACATCTTCGAAGTTATGCAGTATCTATGTCGTATTTTTACACTTCTGAGAGTGTGCGAAAGCTCTTTTGATTGGTCAACCAGATGCAGGCAGAAATTCTATCTATTTATGGTAGACGTGCAAAAAAATCGAAGAAAGCGTTTTGACAGCTAGTTTTTGGTGCATGTCACCAAAGAGTGGAACGATCTGTCTGCGTCTATTTTTCCAGAGAAATTCAATTCTGAAACTTTCAAGCGTATAGAGTGAAGAGGTTCCTCTTGGACAGGCATGTACTATCCTAGTCGTCGTCATTACTTACAATCAGATGTGATGTGAGAAGGAAAATAAACACCTACCAATTAACAAAACTGAAACACTATTATACAATTTATTACCACACTTAAGAATAGAAAAAAAGTTTGCCAAAGCAAAAAAAAAAAATAGTAGCTATCCCAAACTACAAAATTAAACAAATGAAAGAGTATTTCACGTTTTTTTTTAAACACGTTGCTTTTTGTGTGTGTTATAAAAATCTTATTAAATTTACAAATTTAAATTGGTAAATTATGATTCTTTATTTCAGAAATATTTATTTTATTATATCGACATTGCTCAAAATTATCGTAAGATTGGAATTTTTATCACATTGAAGCTACTAAAAATTTGGATGTCACATAGAACGCAGTTAGAATGTTAAAATAAAAAATCATTCTTCTTATATATTTTCTTAAATTTTCACGATTCATACTTTAAATAAAACACTTTTTACCGGATATTATCGCGTATATTTTAGTTAATTTTAAAATTATTTCGACGTTTCGGCATCTTTGCAGTTGCCGTGGTCACGATAGACTAAGGTGTTGTTCATCTATTGCCAGTAATAAAAACTACATGATTGTCAATACATATTAACGCCATCTGTTTCTCAGTCTTCTCGCATAACGTCCCGGATTGACACAAAAGGCACTGACTGTGTCCTGAGTTTGCAGTCTAACAGTTTGCTGGTTTTTCATTTTGATGTTTTTAAGTATTGGATCCCATGTTGATGAAAGTTTCCAACCATCTTCTCTATTGAAATTTGGATATTTTTTAATTTCAATAGTTTCTCTGACCATCCTAGGTATAAAATGTTTCTCTTTTGCTAGGATCTTCACGGTATCAAATCTTAAATAATGGTTGGGCTTGTCTATGGAATGTTCACAAACTGCAGATTTTGAGGTTCGTTTATTTTTAACATCAGAGATGTGTTCTTTAATGCGAGTTGACACATTTCGTTTGGTTTGACCGATATAAGAGAGCCCGCAGTCACAGTCGATTTTATAAACGCCTGGATCTTGTAAAGGGATGCTTGATTTTATTGGACGAAGATGCTGGCTTATCTTTGAGTGCGGCTTGTAGATAGTTTTGATTGAAGCTCGCCGAAGAATGCCTCCTATCTTGTCAGTAACACCCTTTATATAAGGCAGGAATGCTGGTCTTCGTTCAACTGTGAGTGGCTTTACGCGGTTTCTGCGACGGCGACGCGGTGTTTTTAAATCGTTATCCCGCAGCACTTTAACCAGGTGGTTGAGTTCCTCATTAATGTGTTGGGGATCGCAGATTCCATGTGCTCTCTGAAACAAAGAGTTGCCTACGGCAGATAATTGGCTCGGGTGGTGATGGGATTTCCCATTTAGATATCGGTCAGTGTGGGTGGGTTTCCTATAAACAGTA
This sequence comes from Marasmarcha lunaedactyla, assembly GCA_923062675.1. NCBI lineage: Eukaryota > Metazoa > Arthropoda > Insecta > Lepidoptera > Pterophoridae > Marasmarcha > Marasmarcha lunaedactyla. The sequence continues at coordinate 23,835,590 of OV281343.1, forward strand.
TGGCTAAGTGTACCATCAGGATTTCTTTGTATTAAGACATCTAAGAAAGCTAATTTGTTCTCCTGCTCCAATTCCATAGTGAATTTAATTTTAGAATTAATTCTTCTTAGGTCAAGTTGAGTTTTTGTCCAAATAATAATATCATTGACACGTTAATGTGCATGTAAATTAAATATAAACACAAACAAAATAATTATAACAGCCTAGCAGCCGGCCCCGTAACTTTATTAAGGATGCCGTTAAATAATGCCAAATTAGCTAACTCGTGGCCAGGCTCTGAGTCAAAATGCGCTATTACCAACTGATCGCACAAATTTATGAACCGCGTCAGGACATGTGGGTTCCCGTCAAATTCGGGCAACAATCTGAGGGATTTAAAAATAATGTCCACTTGGTCCGTCATGGTGTTCGACTCTAATATTCTACGTTCGTCTATTGTATTAAACCTACGACTATTCTTATCACTAATCTTAGAACGATATTCCCGTGGATGGAAAATCTTGAACACAAGTTAAAACTTTCACTAAAATAAACTATTTATAAACGTAATAAAAAAAAATCGCGAAATTAATATTCGAATTACAGGATAGGAAATACTATAACTAAGGATGGCAAACACTTTAAAGATTCAAAGTACTTACATTCGATTTTCTTCAACGAATCTATGTCTGGATTCTCCTCGGGCACAACCACACTGTAGGTTCGTTATCGCAGGATACGTATACTGTTTCTGTATCCCTAAGCGATCCTACCGACTGCGCCAAAAATATATGGTCGCGCCGAGGATCTCAAAAAAAACCAAATTTACTTAAAAAGAATTTAATTAATAAAATAATTATTACAATTTAATCTAATCTAAACATGTGCTCTGTCCGAAGTTAGGAAACAAAGTGTGGGAAAAATAAGTAACACTAATTCACAAGGAATAAAATTAAATGCTGATGAAGCACACGTGTAACTAAAGTCCATGAAAACTGAGGGAATGCAATTATGCACTTTCCATAGGGTTGCCACGCATAACACGTTAAAAAACATTAAATAAACATATTTTGTAAATTTCTATTTTTTTTGTTGTGTGTTTATGTCAATAAATTATTCATTCATTCATTCATTCATTCATTCATTCATTCATTTTCTAAAGTTAGCTATGCAAGTCATATTGTCATTGTCATCCACGAAGTCTCACTACTTTTTCGGTCCGTACACAGTACGGTGCGACCATAGAACAAAAATGTAGTGCGTTACCTAATGGTGTATAGACATGTTCATATGAAAAGCTTTTTGTTGAGCTGTAAATAAATAAATATAATTATTATAAATATAAATATAAATATAAATATAAATATAAATATAAATATAAATATAAATATAAAATAAATAATAATAAATTCGAGCTGTTTCTGCAGCACTGGTGCCGCGGTGGAACTCGTACTCATAAATAACGCGATATTTCAAGTTTTCCATTTTTTAAACTAAGTGACGCAAAGAAAAAACCAAAAGAGGAAAAATCAAATGAATACGGTTTTCGAAACACAAATGCGTGAGTAAATTATAGCTTATAGCATAAATTTGAAGTTGGAATTCCTAACCAAAGAGGAGATAATACTGATCAATGTGGCCTGTACGACAAAACGCCAATTTCATAAGTAATATTATTAGGTCCTAATATTATTAGGATTATATTCTTCTTTAACCCTTTTTGACTACTGCAGGGATATGTTATATAATTCACCAAATTGTTAATTATTTTCTGTAAAAATTTATTCCATCTAAAAACTAAAATGTTTCTTTAATAGAAAGTCACCCTTTTTAAGGGCTGCCTTTTAATTAAAGCTAGATTTCAACAACTTCCATAAGCGGTTCTTGAAATTAATATTTTCGTAAACCTCCCTATACTAAGGTGCCACACTGGTAACACACACTGGGTGGTAACACACTGGGTGCCCGAAGGACCAAAGTTTAAAAGCCTAATCTTTGAGGGTAGTTCCAATTGACAACACATACCGCCATAACTTAATTATCTCCAACTTAACCTTTATTTACAATATATACGAGTGTAAGCTAAGTAAATTATTAGACCTGTACCACAAACTTTCAACAGCTCAAATGCGCAGTCTAAAACAGATGTTACACAGAGCCCGTATTAACAACACGTATTATTCCTTCTCTGTACAGTTTGGCAAAACTCTCAAACTATGCGACCTCGAAGTGCGGTCGTGGATTACAAGTAAAGTTCTGGGATTGATCATTTAAATACAAGGTGTCCAGGAATTTCGATTAATTTAAACTACAGTTTTGCACCGACGAAGTATGCTTGAGTTTGAAGTTCCAGGTGGAACGTAGACGAGGTGTTTCGATAGCTGATATATAGTTTAATTTTAGGTATTGTTTATTTTAGAGGAATATCTGTGTTATAGTATTTTGTTGCGTTTTAAGTTTATCTTTATATGTTAAATTAGTATTTAGACATATTGTTAGTAAATCTTTTTAATTGTAAATCTAGTTTTCTAATTTATTTATTTTATCGAGTGTACAAACAGTTGCAATCATATTACAGCTAACTTATTCTAATGACAAATTTTCTTGATCTAGAATGAAACATAGCATGCATAAAGTTGCTATTCACAAATATCTAAAAAATGTGAGGTTTTCATTACAATTATTAATGTTGATTTTTATATAAAAATAGAAGTTTATATAGAAAATATTGAGAACGATTTGTTAGTGCATGTGACCAGCAATATTCCTAAGAAAGGTTTTGAAACTGAAGTTGTATAAATCTAGATCGATTGTTCCCCTACCAGCGAAAGCTACCAACTCATTGTAAGGATGGCACATGCGGGTAATAGGGTTGTAGAAGTATATGTATTTAATACAAAGGATTTTAGAGGTCTTGGGTTGGGTTTGCAGTTAAAGTTTTTTGTATCATCCATGTATCCATTATAGGATTCTAGTGGAAATGGATCGTCGTCTATAAAAAAAGTTAAAAACGATAATTATAACTCTATAAAATACTTTTACAAACTGTAGTGGTTAGAGCACTCGAATGATTATCGAGAATTATTCTTAAATTCCAATCCGAGCTTGAATATCATTCATGTGCAATTTAGGGCAATCTTCTTAAAAATCACTTTAACATTAATCTAATTTCATAATTTAATAAACTTGACAGAGTTCCTATGAATTCCATACATTAGCCTGACTTTGTATGCTAATGGTTCGCCCGAAAAGCAGTCGAGAATGTCAACTCGGTTGCCGTGAAGGAAGTCTACTCAAATTCGTTGGCAAAATTTACATGACAGTTTTGTTCTCAAGTTTGCGGATATGTTAAGTAGTTCTTAGCGAGGAACTTCTTAAGAAATTCAACGCTGTTCCAGTTGGAGTTTAGTTTGAGTATTGTTTAAAAGTAGGTAGGTAAGGTTTTTCACTAGGTAGGGGTTTTTTCTTTTTTAATGAGCTTAGTGTTTTGTTAAACATTATCTATCACGACAGCCTCTCCCTCTCGCTCAGGCCTACTAGTTTCACCAAGCTAAATAATCGGGCAATGGACAGTCCACCATGCTTGCCTGTGTGCTAGCAAACTTTACACAAACCTTCAAAAAAAAATTTAAGATATGTGTGTTTACTCACAATGTTTTCCTTTACCGCTAGATCAGTAAGCTCGATGTTCTTATGTTGTTAAAACTCATAGGTAAAAATTCAAATTCAAATTCAAATGAATTTTCTCATCATTCGATTACTTGTTCTTATTGATGTCAAATAAAACATGACTCTACCACCAGTTCGGAAAAACCTTCGTGGAGCAGAACGGGCAAGAAACTTTACGGGTTTATTTTTTTTTTAAATAAGTTTACAGTGTCTCTTATGTCTATACAAAATTATTGTTATCTGCATCTGTGAGCTCAGCACGTCTAAGTATCCCGCTAAGTATCCAAACGACGAACACCCTGAAACGGCACCAGATCACGAGTTAATGCGGCAAGCAGCCATCGCCCCCTCAATCATATTAGAGAGAAGAGAGCGACCCGTCACCCACCGCTACCATACCATAAATTCGGCTATCACCCAGATCAAGCCTAGGATCTTCAGATCGAGAAACCATTGCTCCATCGGCACTGTCAGTTTTTAGCGGTATTATAAACCATTTGATTAAATTCAAATTGTGAAAGATAGGTGACGTTCCTACATGACATACTTGAGCAATGTAACTCACACAAACTCATTATATTTCGTCGCTTCATTATTCAGATAGTATTTAATTAACAAGGTAGTCCTTTTAAGGTATTAGGTAACTTCGCACAGTTTTAGAGTATGTAATTTGACTTATTCAAAAAGCTTTCCGTCTTTTTACTTGATCAACCCCGGTCCCGGCAAGTCTTCATTCTTTTTTCGTGCGTGGTAACAAGCACACTTAACAGTAAAATATTGAATATGGTGTAAAAGTTGTACTAAAAGTTCAAAAATTAGAACTAACAATAAAGAATATACGATAGCGACTCGTTAATTCTTCCGATGAAGTAAGCCATTTTTTGTTTTTTTTTTCATAAGTGATCGCGGGTATCTGTAAACTATAATTTCATTTTATCGGAAAGATGCAGAAAAAGCGCGTTATCTCTAATAGGTATATCACGTTATCTGCTTATATTCCTGTTAGTCTTGTACCTGATGTTTTTTTATTATAACCTAAAATTTTGCTTTGTCGGAAAGATAGAGAAAATATGTGTTATCTATAATATATATATCACGTTATCCGCATACATTCCTGGTAGTCTTCTACTTGATGATTATTATTATAAACTATAATTTTCGCTTTGTCGAAAAGATGCATAAAATACGTGTTATCTATAATAGATATATCACGCTATCTGCAAAACTTCCTGGTAGTCTTCTACCTGATGTTTATTATTATAAACTATAATTTCACTTTGTCGAAAAGATGCAGAAAATACGTGTAATCTATAGTAGATAAATCACGCTACCTGCAAAAATTGAAGGTAGTTACTACCTAAGGTTTATTAATATAAACTATAATTTCGCTTTATCGGAAAGATGCAGAAAACACGTGTAATCTATACTAGATATATCACGCTATCCAGCTAGCCATTTCGGTTACCGCAATACCTGAGCCCTCTATGTAGACGCTCCCTAATCTGGAACCGTCGACCTACGAGAATGAACTGGGCCATTCGGGAGAATTATTTCCAACATGTCCAGAGATTCTTTCTAAAAAAAGGGGCTTTAGGGGCTCCAGTTATGGAATAACCGCTATAAAAAATAGGCATAGTAATAATATCTAAGTACTCCCCAAACATCGACAGGCAACCGGTCAACCCAGTTGGAAACTGGAAGGGACCTCCTCGTTACCCGACAAACAGGGGGGGGGGGCGACGTCAATGGAAAGTTACTGGTGCCTTCACTTCGGCGTCCACATTTGAATTCGGCGTTCAATGCAAAATTCAACCAGTCCGGGACTCGTGCACCGAATCAACCATAATTCAGGTACACGCAGGTCAAATCCATTACTTTTACGATGATTGGCCTAAAATAACAAATTTGAAACGATTTTAAAATTGATAAAATTCTGTTTCTCAATTCCATTTCATGATATAAATACACCAGTATTACTCCCAAACATATCAGATTCTCGCTCCGATCGCCACGCGGTGCGGACGTGCAAGACCCCGTTCTCCGTTGTTTGGTCCCTTCCCGATATTCCGTGGCGCTCAGTCTACTGACGTCACAGTTAAGCGTGTTGGTTCCGTGCTACGGTTTTCAAGGTTTTTCTACTCCCTCTGAGTGCTATCGAAGTGCGATTTTTTCTTTGCGACTAAGCCCCTTAGTCTTCAAAGTGCTGTGCTAAGTTGTGTTGTGCTTGTGCTGAGTGCAGTATTGTGCCCAGCGTAATTAGTCTGGTTTCAGTACAAAGGATACTTAAAGGTGACAACGAATTTGTACTGAACTAGTCCTTTTATTTTTATTTTATTTCTCCTCTCTATTTTATTTATTTTTCTCCTATTTTCATATTTATTTTTATCAAATCTGTGTGTTTTCGTGTGCATTTGTCCTTTCTGTCGGTAAAGGTTGACCCTAACGCGGTCAACTCTTTACCTGCGTACCCTTTTTTTAGGTTTCTAGGTAGCGGCCTTCGGCGTACTACGGTTAGTTTTAAGTTATTCTCCCCAGCCCCCCTACCGCTGGTAGGGAGGTTAGCCGCTAGGGTTCGCTATATATTGTTGTCCCTCCCCAACCCCTCCGCAATAGCTTCCCTAAGCTCTGATGAGATTAGGATCAAGTTACTTGAAAGTACCGGTGCTGAAGGCATGACTATAAATGCTGATAAGTGTCGTTTCATGGATTCTCTTATCCCGCATATCATGGCGTTAATTCCCTTAATGGCCCCTCAGGCCACCCCAGTTCCCCAGACCCCTCTGGTCTTAGGCCCTCCAGCGTCCCCTTCCTCCAGTGACATGGAGTGCGAAGTAGACGCCCTTCCGTGCCGCAAGCGCGCACCCGCGACCGAGTCATCCTCGGACGCCACCCCAACTGGCCCTGAACCTCCCTCTTTTACGCTTGCTAGGAAGCGCTTTAAGAAGCGCTTGAAACAAGCCCCGGCGTCCTCGACGCCCGTCCCGGTGTGTTCTACACCCCCTGCGGCGTCTTCAACGCCAGCTGCCCCGGTGCCTTCAACACCCGCTCCGGCCCCAACTTCTGTCAAGGCCAAGGTCCCACCACCCGTTTTCCTTCGGGAAAAGGGTAAATGGACTAAGGTTTAGACATTGTGCAATGAGCACAAGATCCATTACACCCGAGCGGCCAACTCGGGTGAATCTATTAAAATCTTAGTCTCGTCGATAGACGACTTTCGTGCTTTAACAAAGCTCCTCACCGATAAGCAATATGCTTATCACACTTATGCTCTGTCAGAAGAGCGTAAGATCAGAGCGGTACTCAGGGGAGTCCCGTTCGAATTATCGAACGAGGCTATCCTGGAGGATCTGCAGTCCTAAGGCTTCCCGGCACTCGCGGTGCATAAAATGCACAGCAAGTACGGGAGGCGTCACCCTCTCGCTTTGGTGGTTCTCGCAAACGTCCCCAAGTCCAGGGAGATCCTGAAAGGGGTTAGCACTACATGCGGCCTCTCTGAGATCTCGATCGAGGCGCCTCATCGCCGCGGTCATCCCGGCCAGTGCCATCGGTGCCAGTTGTACGGGCACGCGGCGGCCAACTGCCGCGCACCGCCCAGGTGCGTCAAGTGCCTGGTCCCGCACTTCACTAAGGAGTGCAATCGCACTCCTGAAACTCCCTCTCCTCCCGATTGCGTGCTTTGTGGCCAGTCCGGCCACACCGTAAATTACAGGGGCTGCCCTCGTGCACCCCGTTGTATGCGTTCCAATTCCAAGAGGGCGGCACCCAAACAGGCCCCGCCCCTTTCTCAGAAAAACTTTCCGCCGCTGCGTAGTCGGGTTCCTCCGGCTGCAAAGCCTACACAGTCCAGGCCTGCTCCAGAAAACTGGAGGCTGCGCCCCGCATCGAATCCCATCCCGGCTCCTCGCCCATACAAACCCACTCCTCAATCCTCCGTACAGACGATATGCGTATCGTCTGCGACGCTATGAAAAATATCGATGTTAGTGAAATCGCAGTCTTAGCCCGTAAACTTAGGGCTTCACGTTCTCCGACAGAGCGTTTGCTAGCTCTGGCGGAGCATAGTTCCCTTCTCAATTCATTATAGGTTCATTTAAATGAATTGATCCCTAAATCATGCTTCGGCCGACCTCTGCGCAGCCCCGGCTTCACCGGAGGCTGCCCAGAACGGCCACCAACTCATGTCCCTTTGAGCACCTTCAGTGCAACTTTCACTACAGGCGGAAGACCCACTAGCGGGTCTCCGCCAGCGCGCCCAACTTCCCAGGTGTCCGATGAAGGCTAACGGTAAAATTTTACTACAGCCAACAGGTGGTGTTTAGTGGGTAGGTGCCATTCTGGTGAGTCCCACATAACCCCCCGCAGAAGACGGTATTTTCCTGCGGGCGGTATGCATGACGCATCTTCCACCTCCCTCCCGCGAGGGTGCCTCGGCAGCAAAAAAAAATAAAAAAATCCCAAACATATTTTGTCGCATATTGAAAAACGAAATATGATAATAGGAATTAATAAATTGTTAGACTTAGAGGCTATAAAACTTTGTTATATCTCAAGTGACCAGTTTATATCAAACAAATATAATAAATAAATCATTTAGCGCCGAAACTCAACGGTGAAAAACGGTTCGTACCTACTTAAAAAAAAATTTAAAAAAAATTCAATAAAGTTATACAATTTTGTAGAAAAAGTACACTTCAAAATGAAAGCTTATATAACAGCTTCTAAATTAATTCCCCATAATGGTTTCTTAGCTAACATAGATTAGAAAGAGCATACCTACTCGTGCCTTTATTTGTTAATCACAAAAAATACCTATGTTTTGAATTTCAAGAAAACGATATGTTCGAGCCAAACACATACGAGTTTACGGCCATACCGTATGGATTATCCGTTGCTCCAGGGGTATTTACAAAAATTATGCGCGAAGTTATGAGTCACTTGATGTGAATTTGGACAAAAATCGACTTGTACTGACAAAGTCAGTAACATTTTTAGGCTTTATGTTTAACATCGAACAGTACCTGACGATAAGCGTTATAATAATAAATAAATTTATAAAACTTCAAATTTGCTCGATACGAGATTTTGCCAAACATATAGGTGGACTGTTCACAGCCTGTCTAGCTACAAAATAAGTAGAACTACAACAAAACTCCCTAAATTACTGTTAGAAGATTTAATCTGGTAGAAAAGTATAAGTTAATATACCATTTCCTGTTCAATTCCTTCACAAATTTATAAGACATCTACAGATGCATTCAGAACAGGCTGGGGCGCAGTATTCCAAAACAATAAATTTTAGGATTTTTGGAAACATAGTGAAAAAGAATACCATATCAATTACCTAGAATTACTAGCCGTTTCCTTGGGCTTCAAAAGTTCAGCCGGGGAAGAAAGATTTTGTGCAATAAATTGATTGAATGCAATAATTTGAAAATACCACCGCTATTATAAATAAACAGAATATGATGGGTGGTATTCAATTTCCACATTTAGATACTCTAACTAGACACATTTGGCTAGGGCATTTTGCGAGGAACGTAATTTATGGATTTTCGCTTTAGTGTTTGCAAATTTGACGCATTTGTAACTAGGCATCCTGAACCGTATACAGTCGCAATCGATGCGTTTACGATTAATTGGGCCTCTGCGTAATTTTAAACATTTCCTTCATTTTCCCTTTTCTTAAAATATGTAAGAAAAATAATTGATTTGAATTGAAACAAAAGATTTAATTATCTCCCATAACAGCACCAAAGCAAAGTACTCCAGCCTTACCCTGGGTGCCGGGAGACGCTCTGGGCGGCGTTTGCGCGGCGCGGCTGTCCGCCAGAGACCCTGACGTTGGTTCTCGCTTATACAACAATCCCGTTGAGGTCATGGTGAGAGTTTTGTACGTTACGTAATACTGATATGTTCAAAAACCTGTTTTATTAGTTCTCTGTTTTTTTAAATGAGCAATTTAATGAGGTTTGTTTATTCGGTTCATTAATTTCGCGAAGATATGGGCAATGATGAGGCAAATTTTACAAGAAGCCTGTAAAATGAAGCCAACTGAATCGAAGTACACATTTTCTTGGGATCCAAATTAGTTCTTAATCAGCTTTCTCTGTGATATCCTTATAATGCTTGAACTAGAAAAAATTACCAAAAAGTTATCGTTACATCGTTAGCCGTATGCACCGACATAGGTATAAATTAGAAAATATCCTGATTGTACGGATGCAAATAAAAATAATTTGCATCCGTACACATAATCATAATATACATCATTAAAACCACAGCTTCAAATCGTAAACAAGCTATGTTATCCTTGCCAATCTTTAAAAATAAGATAATGATATGTTCTGTATCGACTCTAAAAGATTATTTTTTTTGTGACGAAAAATATTAAAGCTTCAAACTCGGGGTTCTTGTTTATAACATGAACGGCCCCTCACAGAGCTGCGTCGAGTCAGACGCTAAGTCGGTGGATAAAGCAGACGCTAGGTACGAGCGGCGTTGACATGAGTGTGTTCAGCGCACACAGCACGCGGCACGTGCTCAGTTTAGGTTATCCGAGAAACGGCTGGGTGGACCTAAAACTCTTATGCCTTTACAAAAATTAACCATAAACTTTTATTAGACCCACTAAACGACTTTGCCTTGTCCGTACTCAATAAAGGTACAAACCACCCAATATCTTCCGATAAAGAGATTCATTAAAATTAAATTATTCTGTTTATTTATTTAATTAATTTGCCAATTACCAAGTGTATAATAAACGCCTAAAGGTTACTGGATTCTTAAATTATGTAGTAAAGTTAGAAAATTAATGAATAAACGTATTTACATTAATTATAATTTGTAAAGACAAAAGAAAACAAAACTTATTCTCTAAAAATCTACGTTGTTAATTAAATACTATCTGAAGAATGAAGCGACGAAATATAATAGATGATTAAACGAACTTCCAAGTGAAGTTATATCGCTATTATATGAGTCGCTTCATTCGAAGACATATAAAGAACCCGTCCCTCCCGGAACCCATACAAAAGTTTTGTTTTGATCTCTAAAAAATGAAGACTTGCTGAGACCGGGGTTGATCAAGTAAAAAGGTGGAAAGTTTTTTGAATAAGTCAAATGACATACTCTAAAACTGTGTGAAGTTACCTAATACCTTAAAAGGACTACCTTGTTAATTAAATGCTATCTTCGAATGTAGCGACTCATATAATAGCGATAGAACTTCACTTGGAAGTTCGTTTAATCATCTAATATATGTCATCGTTGAAAATTTAAAATAAAAAAGCTGAGAAAGAGCAAGATTGATGCTATGACAAGGTGCGCGCGCAAGACGGAGTTAGTTATATGAGGTGACAGGAACAGAATTTACGTGGGCCGTGCATGAGAAGCATGTCACACTTTTTTATTTCAATCAAAGTATAATACCAGTTTTAAATATCTCCTTATATTATATTTAGAAAATATTCAGCAAATGTATGGCTCGCGGTAAGGCACTAACCGTCTTCAAAAAAGGAGCAGGTTCTCGATTCTATTTTTTTATATATATTTGAATCCGTCATTTATGAAACGATTTGTATAATTGTTTTAACTCACTTAAGTCTAACTATCTGAAACTAATGCCGACCTGAAGAGCGCAAAACATATTAATAAATTTTCAATTGCAATGAGTATATATTTTTTATTATATTTTTGGTATATTTTTTACTTCCTAATTTACATTGTTTTCTGTTATTATAGTTTTACCGTATAACTCTTTTTACGGTTCAGGAAATGAGCACATGGGCTCAGAACACAAGTCTGAGCAACTTTCCCAAAGGTAGCGAAAATTAAAAAAAATATTGAAACTCCGTGCAAATGCTCCTAGTCAGCTGCCAATTTTCGTTTAGCCCTTTTCCGACCGGTAAAAAAGTCACCCGGTAGATTAGACACCGAAAGAAGTAGAATGGTCTCTGAAAACATTGTAATTTTGTAGGCATGAAGCCATTGCAACAATTGAATTGAGTCATACAATTAAAAGAAACCGGAAAAAAATTGTGAAGAAACCCAAAACCTTTGCATGCATTATGCAGTGATTTTTCTTGTGTTTCTATACTAACATCTAGTCTCTAAGTTTAAAATTGTTACTAACCGATATATGGATTACTTGTGGTCTGAAATAAATTACTTATTATTATTATTAAATTTAAATAATAAGATGATTTTTTTCAGTATGTATTAAAAAAATATTTTGCTTCTGAAGAAAAATCAAAACATTTATAAGTGTAATTATTCAGTCCCAAGTGCCTATCTTAATATTCGTAATAGAAATATTTATACAAGCTACTCAGGTAATTGTAACTGATATCCACCGACCCACGTGATGAATGTTATACACGTATTATGCAGTTAAGTAGGTAACTACATTTTAACAAAATTTTTAGTTCAAAATTACGTGTTAATTAGTCGATTGAGTCAACAAGTGCTAAGTTTAAATTTAGTATGCAAGTGATTGAGTAGATTAGGATTCGTTGTATTTTTCTGATAAGGCGGGGCTTCTCAATTATCACGTTAGAACACAATTTTTTTATTAAGTGCCAAAGTAAGTTGACAAAGTGGTTGGCGGCATGAGCTCACACTTATTTCACATTTTAATTTCTTTTCAAAATTTTAAAATAAAAAATGGGAGTTTAAAATTGTTTTACTCTCTATTTTATATTTGTTAAAGAATATTTGAAATACGAATGTTTGTGGAATACACGAAGTAAAAACTTCAGAAAAAAACATATTCTTCTGGATATTTTAATTTCCGTAAGAAATAATTTTGTTGTCAAAAATTCCACAAATCTAAGTACAGAATTGACGAATTCCTTGATTTTTATCACCGTTCATCTTGATTGAACTTATGAGCTAAACTACTTAACAATTTTGGACACTAAAGTGCAGTGTAATTAAAAATTTTGTTACGATTTTGTCACTACTTCACTATTTAATCCATTTTTATTTATATTTATTGATCAACACATACAAAAGAAACAAAGGTTTTTTTTACATAGCACCGTCAACAAAACTTATTGCTAGGTTAAATGACGACGTGAAGGGGGGGTGGTTCGCAAAACAATTATGGATTTTAAATAATCGCACTTAACTAATACACTCTAGCTAGGTCTTTAAAATATTGTTTGAGATAAGTTTGTAAACCGCGCATGAGCCGAATGAACGCAGTCAGCATGTTGCGACATCACCCGGTATAACGCATGTAAGAATAGTACATAACAAAGAAAAATAATGATGTTTATATGACTAGCTATTTAGCAAAACTGCTTTTGCCGTTGATAATAATATCAATAATACAACGAGATGTGTATTGATTATTTATTCAATGTTTCGGTACATTCAAAGCATTTATCGGTGTTCTTAACTACTAACTTAACTATTATTTACAAGTTTCATTAACAATTTACCACCAGTTGAAAACATGAAAATGTTGGTAGAATGGAACATAAAAAGAAACTACAGGTTACCGTTCAGGCGTCAAGATAAAAATATGATATTATTTAACCAAAATAATGTTTTAACCACTAATCAAGTTTAAAATATTTTCATTCTTACATAATTTCAAAAAAAAAGTTTACAGGTAAATAATTTAGTTTATATCAAATACGGTGATTACATTAACATCACTTTAGCGTAAAAAATGGATGTGCTCAAATCGCTTAAATTTTTGTAAAAAATATATTTTTTCTTTTTACAAACGTTTTTTTCAAATTAGTTTCTACCTAAACAGTGGTTTTATTCAAAAGTTCCACAGAATCATATTAAGCATATAATCATTGTGCAACTTTTGATAGAATCTTATTACCTACAATATTGTCTGCAACAATCTAAACATGAATGTAAACAACATCACTCTTGTTTGAAATCAAAACCAGTTGAAAAACTAAAACTTAGATCACACCTATAAGTTCTGTTGAAGTAAGCGACAGATTTCAACTCGTTAGAAACTCAAATATAATTCAAAACGAAGCAAAGCGCTGGATCAGAAACAAAGTTTGCACGATATCACACAAGACCCTCAAGATAATTCTCGAGAGTTAGAACGTCTTCATCAATATATGTTCCAAAGGAGCTCCTATGTTGTTCATCACTTCACTTTTCACACTCTTATCCTTACGTAAAGGACACTCTTTATTTTTAAGTCCCGATTCAGACTTGTTATGTGTAGTTTTGATTTGGGACGTGAGTGACACACGTTTCTTAGCTTTATATGACTTGCAGTTACAATCCTTTGCTCGGTTCTCACTATATATTTTATTATTGTCTCTTTGAGAGGGTTCTTTTGTTTCTTTATTTATTTTCTTGTCAGGCGCTCCTGGATGCTCGAGGGATAATTGCGAGGAATCGAAACATTTCGTCGATTTCTGGAAAATAAATGGTTGTTATAAACAAACTAGAACATTTTCAAGAATATGTACAAGATGAGTATCTTGTACATATTCATTGATTTTGTAAAAACAGCTTTTCCATCCCAAAATAATATTCAAAGGCTAAAAATAAGTATAAGAAATATAATAATAATTATTATTTTTTTTCAGAAAATAATTAATGAAAGGTAAACAAAAATAAAAACGTCACGTGTCAGTCTATATACATAGCAGTTTAATGAACGTTAAATATTTTTTTTACTAGTTCATATACACCGGACCAGCTTTAACAGACGTGTTGATTGTCATTGTTAAATGGTCAAACAAATTATTATGGATATCGGAGGACCTCTATGACGCAACTGGCGACTCGTAACCCAATTACGTCTTTAGGTGATGCAGGTCTAATTTCCGTATTATTTACGTCTGAGCTATACAATTATGGTAAATCACACTTCACTCTAGTTCCTATTAAAATATAACTTTTGCTATTAGTGTTAGTGTTCATACAGACTGAACACTAAAACTCCGGAAATAAGATCGAAATTAATTTACCACGGGCTTCGCAGCGCTGGAATAGAGCTGCACTTTGGACTGCAGCTCCCTCCGAAGCCGCCACTCACGCAGGTACATGTGTGCTGCGACTGAACTCGCTGAACCTCGCCGCCACGTATGCCACCTAGAGACATTCAATTTAAGGTTTATATTGGAAATTTAATCTGTAGAACAAACGGAAAGCTTCATTGTTTAGTAAGAAACCTGCTGGACCCATTATTTTGTGTGATGAAAATAGACATTTGTTAAGTCATCGTGGATGTTTTCTATTGATTCTAGTTCGTTATATTCCATGTCATTAAAACGAGCTTTGTTCTTTTTGTGAAATTTTCAGGAATTTGTTCAAGTACGACGACTAAGCTTTAATTTTATTTGTAAAATATAAAGACGGTTTCATATTTGAATTTCACATTAATTTCACATCTGTTTCTTCGATGAAATATCTGTTTCCAAAATGTTCAGGTTAACTGTTATTGCTGCAATGATATTAAACTTGCCGCAATGGTATTAAACTTAGGGAAACGTTTACAACGTGAGACAAGGGAGAAATAATGTATTGAAAACGCATATTATAGTATCTTATATGCGTTTCAAACTGTTTATTTCTAGTACCTTGCTTCCAACATTCCGATGGTTCTCAGCATCTCGCCTCAGGTTGATTGACCTGGTCGCTCCATATCGTAAGTTTTTACAGTTCCGATGCAGAAATTGTAATGATTTTGTAAAAATGCCATGACACATTTCACGGAAATACAAAATGACAGTAGATTTTCTTTTTATAATTGATTAAATTTAAACCAAATTCTTTATTTAAATTGTAAAATCACTAAATAGCAGCAATAGCGATAAAAAAAGTCAGTTTAATCAACTTTATTTGCAGAAATACTCTAAAACGTACTTGATCCCTTTTGAACACTTTGGATGTGTTTACTTCGAATTCCAGTATCTGGTTTAAAAAAAACAATCTTTCTGACTCAATTTTTAGACATTTAATAAACAAGTGCATATGTACGTAACACATACAGTACATACGAAATCCTTTTAAATAACTCAGTCATATGCCATTTTATTACGATTCCAGATTGAGAACGTAAAACTTAGTTATTAAGTCAGCTTACGCATATATTTACCAATTTAAAGGATGCAAACCGTTAATTAGGGCGTTCTGTTGTGTAAAACCAAACGGTAACTTAGAAGGCTCCTAAGATTAGATTTTCCTTTGCAAATTTATACTTAATATACTTTATCTAAATTTATTTTTGCCGAGCAAAATCCGTTTGGTTAATGTAGGTGACATTCAAGGTCAGCAAAAACAACACAAAAGCACATTACAATGTTCTTGTTAAGTTAATTTTCAATTGTATATAAGATAGTTGCCTGTACTTGCTTTTACCACGTGTTTGCCTCGAAGAAGGATTTTTTCTGAACCAAGAATAACGTGAAAGGCTATTTAAACTAGTCCCTTAATTGAGACTATATATATATATATATATATATATATATATATATATATATATATATAAAATGTCCAATTAAACAATATCCTATTTTGAAACTTGAATATGCAAGAGAATATGCAACTTTATACTTTTCTAAAATTATATTTAACACACTTGTTTACAGAAGATAAATTTTTTAATCAAAACTTGTCCCATTAGTTAAATGGGATACCCTTTATCGAATCACATCATGTTATCAAACTTTAAACATAAATAGTAAATTTTACCGCTGGGAACAGTTTTTGGCTAGAGCACGCTTTTGAATCTAGAAGTGAAGAACGGTACCTATAGGTACGAAAATAAGTATCACAAAATTAATTCAATTTTAATGCGAATTATCAACATTATGTTTAAATAATAAGGTTTCCGTATCCAAATAATGTGAAAGAAACTCTGCCCCGACGCCTCGACTGTTTGTAGCATTGTTTCTTATAGTTATATACCCTTTGCGATGCTGCTTGTAGGAGTCCAACTTGCGCTTGGCTATTTTAAGGTAAAACATCAATTTTGTTCCTTGGTATCATACGACAAACAAAAAATCACATTCAAATAGGAATGATAAATACAAAAGAGCAAAATAGGTTTATTTTCTTTATTTTATACCTAAACATTTGTTTTAATGTTAAAAGGCATTCTCAACCAGCAAATTTAAGTAATAAAAGAAGCGATAAACAATATTTTGCAATAAAGGAGTTAAATTTAATGAAAACAAAGTTGGGAGTTAAGACAAGAACTAAGGTAACCCGTATCGGTACAGATACTACCACTAATAACACATTTATATTACATAAACATACAGGTTAATATACTACGTTTTGTTTTGATAGCGTGACAATGGCAAAGTTTTCGGTTTCACGTTCTACCGTATTGATTAGCCTAGAGGAAACTATAATTAGATGAATTCACGGGGTTCTTACCATAATTTTTATTTTTTAATTCCATGTCGCGTGAATTCCATAATTAATTATAGTTTAAATAACCGCAATATAGTCTTAAACAATTGAAGAGTAATTTTACTGAAGAACATTCTTCTGCAAGGGATCCAAATCATCATCCATCTACCTTAAATTAATAGATACACCACTTAGTTACTTTCTGTAACTACAGTTACCGATTGTCTATCGATCGTATCGTCAGTCTTCTCTTAAAACATCGGTGAAATAACCAAACTGTGACTGACATAGTCGATTTATGATTGCGAGTCCATAAAAAAAATGCTAATAGGTATTAATGAGTGCAAACTGTAGACTTACATGCATAGAGATCAAGTCAGTTTGAGCCCGTTTAATGATTTATGTATGTTAATGTGGCAGTACCACGATCTCATAAATTGGACGAGAAGGTAAACCAACGGTGCTTCGCTGTTATTAGGAGTCCAGATCGAGATGGGTGCAATTCTCATTAGTGCAATGTACTCAAAGGGTTCGAATAGCAATGTGTTATGTAATTATATGAATACTGATCTCATTTATTAATTAAAAAACATCCCTTTCATGTTTTGAAAAAATAAAGTACTCAATAAATTAATAAAGGTCACATATCAAATTACAACTAACACATAATAAATTCGTACGCAGGAATCTAAACATAAAACTAGACAAGATAAAAATATGCGAATATTTATTGTTTTGTAGGTAACGATATGAAATCTCCAGAACATCTTTAAGTAATTTTAAAAATTGTTAAAGTTCGAAAAAACTTACCTTCATGTTCTTTAAAAAGAACTGAAGGTACAACTCAACTAAAATTATCAAAAAAAAACAAATAAAATCTCCAAACAACTTAATAAAATTACCTCGTCAAGAGTTGTAGAGTCCGTGATTTCTGTCCCGTCGCGCGGTACATCAGAGCAGTGGACTTGAAGGCTATAAGGTCAGGTCGGACCGGGTTCTGAACGTGTTTGACCTTGAAGCTCAGCCGCGTCGCCTCCAAATAACTCCTACCCGCTGCCCATCGTAGCCCTGAAATTGTATACCCTTGAGTATCCGAGTCCACGAATCTCATTTATTTGATAATGTTGAGATTTCGCCCGAGTTGTAATAATGATCTGCGATTCGTTTTAATTTGACTTTGGATTTAAAGGTTGTGTTAAGTGAATCGAGGGGATCGGATTTATTTTGAAATCGAGATAATATTTATTTTAGACGCCCATTATGAAATACTGTTACGGATCGTTACAGAGAGCTCTTACAGAAATTTATTTCACTGGTGTAAAACATTTAACTTTTTGTGTGCCTATTAATTGATTGCCATAATTTTAAACTAATTTGGTGTTACTGAATATGAAAACATAAATAAATATCTTTTTAGGTTATTAAAAAAATTGCCTAGTTAAAAAACTCAAATTTAAGTAAAATGATAAGGAACAAAATCAATTTATATTAAAAATTGTTTATTTTTTTGTTTTTTTCACTTGTCCCATTCCCAAAAAGCATAAACGACGGCTCTAAAGACTGCCATGCCTCTTTTCCAAGGCCGTGTAAAACAGAATCAAAGTTTTGGTTATTTAATAATCTTTCTTATTTCAGGGCCGACAAAGATTTCTTCTTTTATTTTGGCGTCGCTTATGATCTTTACTCCACAGGTATTTGAATGGTGGGAGAGTTTCAATGTTCAGAGCCTTGAAAAAGATTTTCATTAGTCACAATGTAGTAAGGGTGGTAGAAATTTTTGGGAATTTACTAGACGAAGGTGCTAGATATTATTTTCTCCAAGAATAAGACATAGTCTTAGATTATAATCATTTTTTTATATAATGAGAAGGCGACTAACCCATTCACATAGAAAACAATAGTACTTGGTATTGCCCATTGGCATACCCAATAATAACGCTCTGACCAAAATATATCGAGCTCTCAGTTATTATCTCAAATATGCTATAAATGAACAACGAGAGCAAACTATATATTTTAAGTTATTTATTTAGGTTCAGCGAGTGAAACATTATAAATATAGCACAATTTCACGTAGACTAGTGTTTTC
This sequence comes from Marasmarcha lunaedactyla, assembly GCA_923062675.1. NCBI lineage: Eukaryota > Metazoa > Arthropoda > Insecta > Lepidoptera > Pterophoridae > Marasmarcha > Marasmarcha lunaedactyla. The sequence goes on from OV281343.1 coordinate 23,854,677, forward strand.
AATTTAGGTATAAAATATCTAGATAAGGCAGACTTGATAGGTACATAAGTCATATTAGGAAAGTTTCAAAAGTTGTTTTCTATTTGAAATAGAAAAGTTTTCAGTGTAAAGTTAGCTAGTGCAAACATGACGCTTGCTAACATTTTTACGACACGGGTGTACGAAAATTACCCAACATTAGGAACAGATGGCTAGAACGACCTGTTGAGCTTGGAGATTCTGAACTGAGATTTCTTAATAATTCAAAACTCAGTGTCCTGCGTTTTGAAAGCTTTTAATTTTTCAAAAAGACACGAATAGTGTTTAATTTCGTCTATAAAATTACATTGCCTTTCGTATAAATTTGGTAGTTTTTTTATACCGTACCTCTGTCCTTCAGCCAGTTTCCATACATGTAATAATTTTCCCAATTTTCCGGTTCAAGTCTAATGAGAGTTTGAAGTATTCCGTCTCTCTCTGACTCAGGCTTTAGAGAGAGAAGCTCGAAGTGCGCTTGCACAAAGTGAGGCTGAAGAAATATGCACTTCTCTAGCATTGCTACAGCTGCTTCTAAATGACCGCTTTTCCTAAAAAATATATTTAGTTAATTAATAAGTAAACGTTTGGTGGAATGGTTGTTAAAATGTTACTCCAACGTGAAAACAATAACTTAATTTATAAAATGTTTAAGCTACTCTAGATAGACACAGTTTACATTTATTTACATAAAGCTGAAATTTGGTACAGCCCTTCGGGTTATTACAAACGAAATACCAAAAGTCCTAAGCGATCCAATTTATATTAAAAATGGTAAATTTATGCTAACAAATTCAAGGCTAAATGTCAATAATCCTTTTTAGCTCAAAAATGTAGATCACAAAAATCACCGTTTATGAGATATCGCGAGTTTAGGTTAACTCCTAACATTATTTCTTCGGCTATTTAACTGGACTTAAAATTTCAGTGTGTTTAATAGAAAATATTTAGTAAAATTTCGTCTCTATAAAGTTTAGCTAAATTCGAAAGTGCGACTAAGCAGTACTTGTTAACTTCATAAACCACAGGTATATTGCAGGAACCTGCATTAAAACGGGGATGTTTGAAACGGGCCTACTTAGTCAATGTAATCGAATAAATGTCGTTTTAATCCCAAGCGACCTAACGAAATCCTACAATTACCGGTTTACCAATAATATTATAGAAAATATTACTTTCGCTTTTACAAGGGTTTTGGAATACTACTTTAGATTGTAACGAATAGCTAACATAAGTGATAATGGCATTCTTAAAGTTTTGCAACCGAAACATATTAGGTTAGCTTGTGTTTGTGACATTGTTTTTTAATGATGTTGATGATTTAAACATGTAAACTTATAAAATATGTATCTAAATGAATCCACAAAATGAATGAATGAATGAATAAGACTATGGAAATAAACACTTATAGAAATAGAATCAATATTTATCTTCCACTCTAATAATACTGAAAAGTCAAGTTAAAAATATAAAATATGGTTAAACGCGATAAATCCGGTTAAAAAGTGTTTTATTTTATTTAATAAATCGTGAAAGCTTAAGGAAATATTATACCATAGAGTTAGTTTGTACAATTAAAACAATCACATTGACCAACATTTTTAGTTGTCAGTAATTATAATGAATTATTATTACATTCCGTCTGATTTCATCATAATGTGCATCCTCTCAGTTTTTCGAAGCATCAAACAAAAACTGCGTACGTCAAAACACACGGTTATAACACTCATTTTCTAGGAAAATTACAAAACCTTTTGTAAAAAGAAAAAAAAAAAGACTTTTTTGAAATTACCTTTGGAGAATTGAGCTTTTTCGATCGTATCATGAGTTAATTTAGACAATGACGCCAAATAAACCATACACAGTTATCAACAAAAATATTGTTACATAGCTTGGCTCATGTTTTTAGTAGCGATGAGAAATTTATATAATTAATAAGTGGTGGTAATAAGTTTTTCTTAGTATTTTTATTGGTGAAACTTGGGTCTATTTGTGAGCAACCTTATATCTCAGCTTGAGACTCGGACACCCAAGTAAAGTTGAACTTTAAATATGATAGTTAATAGCCATAAGTTACAACCCACGTCTCTGAAGACTGGCGTTGCAAGATTTTATACGGAGTAGAGTATTGGCTCGCCAAAAAGAAAAATAAATTAGCTTTTCATATAAATATAAATGCAACAATTAAACTCCATTTATGTTAAGAGGCGTTTTCTTTACTTAAAATTAGTTTCTTACTAAATGCCTTCTTTAGAACTAGAAGATTCCCAGTTTAACTATAATTTACCGTTTTATATATTTTTTTTGAATATTTAACTAGTTTTTACTATAAACCTTACTTAAAATTAGTAATACTTTGAGATACTTGTGGCTAGAATTGCTTAAACCAAAATGATATAACTTACTTATAAAGCTTCCCCAGGTTGTAATGCGCGTTGACGTGATGGCTGTTGAAGCGGATGGCCTGTAGAAAGTGGAACTCGGCGCTGCTCGACACCAGGGTACCGAGGTTGTTGTGTACACTTGCGTATGACGGCCAGAGCCTGGAGGTGAGGGGAGAATCAATCATGTACAGTCGTGCTCAAAATATTAACGTACTTAATGATGTAAATAAATCTTTGTATATCACTTTAGTAAAGTTCAATCATAAAATTCATATTTCGTGCATACAAAAGGTAAAATAACCACGAGATGCAGAATATATAAAATATGTACAAGAAATTAACTGGAAGTTACTTATGATATTACAGGAATAGTTATTTGAATAATATTTATGAATCAATGTAATTGACGCATACATTCACTATTTAATATAATATTATTTATTTAGGGAATAAAATAACTCAACTTTTGCTTTACATATTCTTAAACATGGGCATTCCTTCTTTATTAATTCTACGCAATAAAACAAAATTAGTTACTTTAAAAGTATATAATAAGTAGATACTTTTCAAAGCGTTCGTACGGATTACAGAGTCAAACAGAGACGAAATCAGTTTAAACCCAACACCAATTTGAAACAAGCGGACAAATTCCTGCCTTCTCCATTTTTGTCTCCGCACTTTGACACTTTAATCTTCCCCAACCCGTAAACTTTGCCTTTGTAAGCTGTCCTTTACGGAATACTTGTGTGTCGAGTGCTGGAGCAAGAAATGCGGGGCTCGTCCGCAATTACCAAACTATGCAACGAAACTGTCCCACTACTGTTTAGGGTCTTTGTTACCTCAAGGCTTCTTTGTAATGCTTGATAGCACTCTCTTGTTGCTCCGTTTCTCTCTGAAGGTTACCGAAGTTATAGTGCAGTTTTGCATTCAGCGGCAAGGTCTCTAAATCCGCCCTGGAACAGACATTACTCTCAGAGCATCCTTTATGTTTCATATTACACGCCCAAACGTCTCAAGTTTAACATTCCCGCTTTCATATTAGATTTTTCGCGCAATGCGACGCCAAAACTACCATATTTGCGGCTGCAGTTTAAATTTTGTTTTACCAAGGAAATGTTATTTAACAGATTCATAACTTTTTGAAACGAAATAAATAAAGTTAGTTTGAGTTAAACTGTGAGACGGTTGTTCTAAAATGTTGTTCTAAACCGTTTTATTAAAGTTTTAATATTGGCAAACATTTTCGACGTTAAATACGCTGGTTTCCTACCATATGAGTATTTGAAAATAAATAATAGGTCTTTACCTATGAAACTGCCGTTTTGCCGTACTGGCCATTTCAAATGAAAATATTTTTTTTTTGACTGATAATTCTAATTTCAAATTAATTTTATTTGACAAACATGGAATTATTTTTCTAAAATCGTCATTTGTTTAATAGTTAGTGTTTTGTTTTCAACGCATTCGAACATTTTTCGTCATCATGGATAAGTTAAAAATTCGAGTAATTATGGAGTATGAGTACCGTCGTGGCAGCAAAGCGGCACCAGCGGCACGCAACATCAACGACGTTTACGGAGCGAACACTACAAACGAACGCACCACCCGTTATTGGTTTACCCGCTTCCGTTCTGGAAATTTTGACCTGAAAAATGAACCCCGTGGTCGTCCGAAAACTTTGGTCGACAATGACGAATTAAAGGCAATTGTGGAAGCTGATGAAACTCAATCAACGGCTGAATTAGCAGCAGCTTTCGACGTTAGCATCAAAACAATATTGGTCCATTTGCGTCAAATTGGCAAGGTAAAAAAGCTTGACAAATGGGTACCCCACGAACTCAATGACCGCCAGCGCGAAGTACGCGTAGAGACGTGCCTTGCACTGCTCAGCAGGCATACAAATGAAGGAATTCTGAACCGCATTGTTACTTGTGACGAGAAATGGATCCTGTTTGACAATCGTAAGCGCTCAGCAAGTTGGTTGGACCCTGGTTCAGCACCCAAACAATGCCCTAAACGAAAACTTACCCCTAGGAAAGTGATGGTCACTGTTTGGTGGTCTAACGCGGGTGTAATTCATCACAGCTTCTTGCCAAACGGGACAAGCATTACTGCAGATGTGTACTGTGAAGAACTGAACACAATGATGGAGAAGCTCGCACGTCTCCAACCAGCTTTGGTCAATCGTTCGGCTCCACTGCTCCTGCACGACAACGCGCGACCTCATACTGCACAGCAGACGGTCTCCAAGCTACAAGAGTTGGGGTTGGAAGTTCTCCGTCATCCGCCGTACTCACCAGACCTTGCGCCTACTGACTTCTACTTTTTCCAGAATTTGGATAACTTCTTGGCGGGAAAAAAATTCAATACCCGAGAGGCAGTACAAAATGCTTTTGAAGAAGTTGTTGCCTCCCGTCCAGCTGATTTCTTCAAGAAAGGCATCAATAAGCTTCCAATGCGTTGGCAAAGATGCATTGATTGCATGGGTGATTATTTTGATTAATAGAAATAAAAAATATATAAAAAAATTACGCTTCATTTATTTCGTGAAAAACGGCAATTTCATAGGTAAAGACCTAATATTTATCAATGATTTGAGTTCTAAATTAAACTACATCGAAGCTTCTCTCATCGGGACGTCACGTAAGTGTGTCGACGCTGAATAGCTTCGGCCGTGATTGAAGTTAATAACTTTTGGAGTGGATTTATATCAGCAGCATCTCGGTATATTGAACGTAAAATTTCAAGGAAAACTTCATATTATTGGAAAAGCAAGTTTATTAGAAATTATTGTGGAGAGACTGATATCATGTTACGTGTCGGATTTGAAACGAGAGCTTACGGTGAAGTCACATACTCGTACGATGTGGCTTAGTCTGTTTATTATTTTGTGCTGGTTTTACGATCGATAACTGTGGGGATATGAAATAAAGTTTTGTTATGTTGGTTCCTTTTTGAGGTTGTCCTTCCGGTATAATAAACTCAGTTATGGACATCAAACTATACAAGCCATTTACCTACAAAAGTTACGAAAATTGGCAAGGAGGATTTATCAAAAAATAAATACTTGAACACCGAACTGTAAGCTGTCGCTTTTACCGTTGATTTCGATTATAGATTCACCGTATTTTTTCTATTGACTTGTTATAGGTCTTGAAATATTCGTCATGGCACCTACCTCAGCAAAGAGCCTCGGTCTCTCCAATCAGCGTTTCGTCGCCAGGTCCTCGCGAACCCACTGCTGGCGAGCACGGCGAGACCCAGCACCAGGAGCTTCCGACACCGTGGTTTGGTGCACCAGAGCAACTGGACTCCATAAGCTGCTATGATAACGTAGCCAATACTGTAATAAAAAATGCGAAATAATTGACGAAGATGAAAAATAAAATACGACTTCTGATATAACTATTGACTCAACACTCACATAATGCTACACAAAAATTATAAATATTATCATAATGAAAATCTATGTCAATGATACTGTCTATTTTAACTAAAACATATAGTCCAGAAATATTCAAAAGTAGAGTGCAAATGCACCTCTAGAATGGCTTGGTACATCCTCATCTTCATCGTCACTATCCATCAGGTGAGATGAAAGACAAACAAATGAAAAACGAATCCAATTTGCTCTACAAAAAAAAAAGTATCAATAAATTAATATTGTAATGTTCGTATTTTCTTTTCAAATAAGTAGCCTGAACCGTTATATTGCTAACTAGTATTTCACAGATCATTAGTGCTTCTTTTTTCTTATTTCTGAGCCACAAAAAAGAAAAAAAAAAACAAAAAGCGATGTTCTCTGGTCAATTTAAGTGGCACATGAAATATCATTATGCTGATCTAAATGAAAATTAATTTTCATGAAAGTTTCGGACAACTCTCGGAAAACGTTTTGGCGTTGAATGTTTTACTTTTTTCTATATTACAGCAGGATAATAAGTAAATATAGGCTTTTTTGATAGTTTAAAAGTAAAGTGAGAATATTAAACTGTTAATAATCAATGTATCTTGGCATATTCAAGTTGTTTACTTGCTTAGTTAAACACGAATTTAATAGGTTTAAAGTATTTACTTCATCGTCTAATGATAGTTTCACATTTCATGTCATTTTATAGTAATCGTAATCCAGCTTTTTATGAAAATAAGAAAACAGTTTATGGTAACTAAAGGTTGAGAAATTTTAAAACTTATTGTTTTCATATCTTTATATCAGATAGTTAAGTACTGTAACAGGGGTTTTAGCAATCGGAAATTTCTTTCTTTCTTGTCAAAATTTTTTAAGTACATTCTGTTCGTAGAATACTAGTTTGGGTATAACCATTGACTAGCTTCCAAAGTTTTTCCAGCACTAAGGATTCGTTACAGTTTATTGATACATTACCAATTACCTATTTTAAGCAGCTATGTTTATTTTGCGTCGTTCTCATTTATCTGCAGTCGCGTTTGTTGAGAATTTGAATTCAATTAAACTAGCGGCAATCTTATGTAATATAGATACGATAATTTCAGTATCATTTTTGAAATCTTTACAGTGACAATGTTTATAATATGATTGCATCAATTGGGCAATAAACATACATTCTGTCAAAAAAGTTCTGTCAATTTGAGCCACTAAAATATAGGTCTAAAATAAAACGGAAAGCTAAAACAGAGCGAAATGATATTTTCAAAGATACAGCAACCCTTGGTTTAAACCCTTATATATATAATTAGACGTAAATCCTGCGCGAAAATATTCTTGTTTGCTTCGGTTACGTATATTTTCATTAATCGGTATTATTAAAGGAGATTTAGTATCTCTATAGTCCCGCCTAAAGCTGCCTGTTGTTATGGTTATAAATTGATTTTATCTTTTTTAAAATGTTGTTTTTGTATAAGCAGTTACGTAACGAGAAAATATATAATAATAATGAAGCGTTTTTGAGTCTCTATTTTTGACCAAATTATAAAAAAACAATCAATTCTTCAATAGTAAAAATAATGTTTTTTGTTTTTCATATGTATACTTCAAATATAGTAAATAGTTACAAATAATTACAGTAGACTCCAAGGTTTACATATGTTCTTGGGTATATGATGTGATTCAGCCCAGTCTAATTATCAAACATTTAAGTTGTAAATAAAAATGAAAAAATTATAACCGACTTAACCATTGTATCATAAATATAGCAGCGGTAAGCTCCACTGACAGAAACTTTTCACTGCACAGTTGCACGTAAAAAGCTTAAATCACTGGTATCATAACAAGTAGCTATGCAATTTATTGCGTGGAGCGAATTTCACTGAGCTTGTTAAACTTCAAACAGAGCTTATGTGCGCTTATAATGTAAATGTTTCCATAAAATAAACATTCCCACTTGGTTGCAGTACAAAACAAAGTTCTTGTTGGTCTAGAAGTAGAAATTCAAGTTTGAAGGAATAATAAAAGCGTGCTTAACACGAAAACTGATTTGCATAATAATTAGACATGTTCACTTTGAATTTAGCTGCAAATTAAAGTTGGGGCTCATTAAATGCTCCTTTTTTACTTTTATAAGGTTTCATGTGCAAATCTCATGACACAAGTGCAATATTGAGCAATATATTTGTATTTTTATTTCTGTTTTGGTATATGCTTTGTTTAAATATGCCAGTCATTGTGGCTTCGCAGGGCTTATGGAATTTACTTAGTTTTTCTTACAGGCTTGTTGGAATTGTTCGAGTTTGTGCTTATTTTAGCCTGATTGTACTACTCGTAGAAGGCTAAAACCTTTATTTTACAGAATAACACTGACAATGAACTCACATACGAATAAGAATAATTAAGAATAATTGACAAATCCAAGCTTTGCGTGATAAATGTCACATTTAAGTCATTGAAGATCCTAAGAGATTACACGTAGGATATAAAAACATAATTAAAAAGGATAAGATATATATGAATACTACACGACAAGCATTTTCCTACGTATTTTTTAGTTTAACTAACCATATATTATTACAAATAGCACTAACTAGTAATTTCATATTAAATTTGCTCAGCCCCGACACATAATATTTACGTAAAAAACTCAGCAGACTGCTAGTGTTAGATTATAGACAGAACATAAAATCCCATTATCAATACTTAAACTGACAATTACAGATATATATTTAAAGATTATTTTTTATAGATCCAAGCATTCGTTAACAAGTTACAACTAGGTACTAGGTACTTTTTGTGGGATTTGCACGAAGACTTAATTTAGATATATTTAAACAACAAATATAAGAAACAAGCAATGTGTATGACCAAAAAATATTATACGCATCTTAATTAGTTGACGACGCTACAAACCTGATACTACCTACCTTACAAAAATCAAACTATCTTAGAGGTGCTTACCTAGGAATATACAGAACGCGTTCCGCAACCACGAATCCCACAGTCAGCACCAGATTACTTGCCGGCAGAAAAGGGACCACCAGCAATAGCAAGCCCACCACTAAGGGTGTGTGACGCTGAAGCTGTGAAAATAAGGGATGTTTTAGTATTTGGAGCAAATAAGTGTAAGTGTCTTTAAATAATAACTAAGATATATTTAATATATTATTTTGGGCACTTTGTCCTGCGCAAAATGTTATTTAGGCATCTTGTTTTATATGTAGTTTTTACTGTTTATTACTATTGCTTAATTACTAATTATACAACTTAGTAACGTATTTGTTTCATATATTACGAATTTTCAATATAGTTCATTTCCTCTGATTCACAAGTTTGAAACATTCTAAATTGACGTTCGTCAAACAAACCCTGATTGGAATCCGTATGAAATAGTTTAGATATTAAAGTTTTAATATTGCAGGAGTAATATTAGTAAACAAAGGAGGAAGCGAGTTGTAGGACGCGAGGTTAACGAAACGAAATGTATCTTAAAAAATTGGATATATTTTTCCGTATTTGTATAAAAAAGTTACAAAAATATTAGATCTGTCAAGCAAGAAAATTAAAAATATGTGACTCGAGGATTATGTCTTGGATGTATATCTTGAATGTTTCATGAATTTTGTTTTGGAAAAATAATAAAAAAATTAGTACAACATTTTTAAATAGTTTACAAAAAGCATATAAAATGTTGAGGTTTTTTTGCTTTTATTTTGGTATTACAGGTGTTCTCATACACAGTGACGTATGTCAAATAATCAAAGCAATGTACATGGATATGATTTACAAATCTTATCCATGTACATTGTTTTGATACATAGTTTAGTGACAGACAGGTACATTTTTTTCTACTTTTCCTTGTGAATGGGCTGGCAAACAAGGTCCAGCATCTGATGGCTAACGGTATTCCGATTTATTAAAAGCTTAAGTTCCTACAACCTGAAGTTTCCGTGATAGTTTTTTTATTTTTAATTCCACATTTTAAAGATATTATAACTCTATTTTTAGATTGCCAAATGTTGTGAAACTTTCGATTATGACATATTGGTATCATATTGTTATACTGGTATTTGTTGAACCATATTTAATTGTAAAGCAATGTATTGATTTTCTATATATGATCAAACTTAGTATAAGTAAATAGTTAATAAGTTTCTCTTCTTTGGGAAGGAACTGACTGCCGACATACAGCTCACGCTAATTCAGCAGTCAGGGCATGTACCTACTCTTATTTTTTTGTTTTAATAAATAAATAAATATATCTCTGTAGATGAATTTTCATTTTATTAACTTTGTAAAAACCTGGGCCCAAGCACATTAGACTAAGTTTCTTTTTCCTTTGTTCCGCATGAAAATATGAACATAAATTTTAACCAAAGAAATCGATATGCAACTAATATACGATAAAGCATCCAAAAGCTTGTTCATTTTAATAAAAAATCCTCTCCTTCTCCTTTAATAGAATACAATCAACCAAAAATGTGGTCTATCATCCTACTGGTAAAGTTTACGCCCCTTGGGCGTCCATGCAGGCTAAGGTTTTTTCGTTTCATTGGTGAGTTAGCAATTTATGTGAAAGTCTATCGAAAGTCTGTTTTGTTTCAGTGTCACTAGATAAGTAAAATACCGGAACGTTTAAAAAGCACAATGAGTTGATTTTTTTTGTTCCCCTCTACAGGAAGGGCAGGAGGATAAAAAATGCTCTGACGCATACTCTGGCGCGCGCGATCCAGAGTTATGTGGGACTCGTCCCGACGCCTACCAGAACCTCTACCCACTAAAAACCCCCTGTCGGCTCGTGCATTTTTGCCACTCAGCCTTCATCTGAGCGACGGCCAATTGGAGAAAGAGGCCGCGCTAGCGGGGCCCAGAAGGGGTCACCCGCTGGGATTTACAAAGCACTGAAGGTGAATACATAGCACTGAAGGTGTTCAAAATGATGAGAAACAAATTAAAAATATTAAAATCGAAAAATGAAATTGCATTAATTCGGATTTACGTTAGAATTAGAATTTAGGTTAGAATTAGAATTTGCGGCCTGAAGGGCTTCGAGATCTAAAGTTAATTGCGTGGGTTCGCGTTTCTCGGTCTAGCGACTTTGAATTTCGAATCTAAGACAGGAGCAGTATATGAGACTGAATCTCGAACAAGATGATTGGGATGGGTTTCGGCGCGTTTGAAGAACCCCCGCTAGCGCGGCGCCCAGAAGGGGTCACCCGCTGGGATTTACAAAGCACTGAAGGTGAATACATAGTACTGAAGGTGCTCAAAATGAAAAGCAACAAATTAAAAACATTAAAATTGAAAAATGAAATTGCATTAATTCGGATTTACGTTAGAATAAGAATTTAGGTTAGAATTAGAATTTGCGGCCTGAAGGGCTTCGAGATCTAAAGTTAATTGCGTGGGTTCGCCAGTGTGCGCGTTTCTCGGTCTAGCGACTTTGAATTTCGAATCTAAGACAGGAGCAGTATATGAGACTGAATCTCGAACAAGATGATTGGGATGGGTTTCGGCGCGTTTGAAGAACGATTCTGAGAGTGTTTTGAGGTGCTGTTGCACTGTAGGTAGTTCAAGATCTCTGTGCAGGTCCGTGTTACGCACGTACCAAGGTGCGTTTGTGGCCCTGCGGCAGAAGAGATTTTGAACTATCTGCAGTTTATACAGAACGGAGGGTTGGGCGTGGGCAAATACTGGCGAGGCATATGACACGACGGGTCTAACGCAGACCTTATAAAGCGTACGTTTATTTCTGAAACATTTTACTTTTTCTACCTATCATACTATGTAGGCGGCCTAAGTAAAAGCGTGCGAGTTTCGTTACTCTATCGACGTGTGGCTTGAAAGAAAGCGTCTGATCTAAGGTGACGCCTAAGTATTTAATACTGCGCTTCCAGGGGATGGGAATACCTAACATTCGAATGTGGGGATCGTTGTAGCGATTACGGAATTTGTGGTCGAATTGAATAGCAGAACTCTTTTCTGGGTTGACATCGATACGCCATTTTTGAAACCAAACACCGAGGGCGTTTACGGCCTTTTGGATTCTGGTGATGTTATACGGGACCGCGTGACCTTTAATGTAAAGGGTGGTTTCGTCTGCAAAGAGGGTGAGTTCGACGCCTTTCGGCGGGATGGGGATGTCGTTAGTGTAGACGGTGTACAGCAGAGGGGCGAGGACTGAGCCTTGCGGGACTCCAGCCTTTATGGGACGAAGCGCGGAGAGTCTGCCTTCATGTTTGAATCGAAACGTACGGTCTTTGAGAAACGACGCGATTAATCTGACTAGGCGATCCGGTAAGCCTATTTTGAAGAGTTTATAAACGAGACCGCTGTGCCAGACTTTGTCGAAAGCCTTGGCAACTGTTTTATTACGACGCGGATAGAATCCTTCGAGTATGTACGCGACGATTCGATGGAGTTGTTGAGGGCAGGAGTGCTTAGCGCGAAAGCCGAACTGGTGGGGAATAATGAGAGGATCGCCATCCATTGGAAACAGATGGTTCCGCATTCGAGAGAGTATGACTCTGTCGAGAAGTCTAGACATTGCCTTGAGGAGGCTGATAGGTCTGTGATTAGCCGGGCCGTTCAGAGGCTTGCCCGGCTTGGGAACCCCTATGACTGTCGCTTCTTTTCAAGCTTTTGGAAAGTAGCTATGGTCGAAGCAGGCATTGAAAATGAAAATGATATTAAGTGCGTGGTTGGAAGTCCGGAGTCTTTTAGGACTTTTGATTTCTAATGAGGAGCAAGATTTCGTCATTAGAGATTGTGATGGGGTCGGCGGTGATGGGGAGAGAGTCTCTGCGAAGGACTTCGTCCTCCACCGCCTGGATGTGTGAGGGATCAGCAGGCTGCGTGCTGGGCGAGCATTGTGCGGTAATGCTGTCAGCGAAGCATTCGGCTTTCTCTTCGACTTCGAAGGCAGTAGTGCCATCGGGACGAGTGAGAGGAGGAACGTGAGAGGCGGTGTCTACGCGTAAGGCTCGGGCCATGCTATAGTAGTATAGTGGGACGGGGAGATATACGCCATGAGATCGTTCATCTGGGCGTCTCGGAGTTCCGCGAGGCAAGACCTAACTTTACGTTGAAGCTGATTCGCTGCTGTTCTATAGGCGGGCGTGGGATATTTCTTGGCTTTCCGGAGAGCCGCGTTCTTAGCTTTAATGAGATTGCTAACGTCTAGGTGAAGCGTGGGTTTGCCTTGCTTAGCAACCATTTCGTTATCGCTGATGGCTGAGTTGATAGCATCAGTGACAGTGTTGACTAATGAATCTGTTTTATCCGGGCTATCTAATTGGTCGGGTGAAATCGCGAGCGGAGAGTTCGGGGCCTTTAAGGCTGAAACTAACGTATTTTTAAAGCCTTTCCAGTTGGTAAAGGTCTTAGGAGATGTGACGTTATCGTTAGGAGCACCTAGCACGAGGGAGACGGGGCGGTGGTCAGAGCCTAGGTCATCGAGCGGTTCGATAGACCTGAGATCGAGATTGATTCGCTTGACAATTGCAAAGTCGAGGATGTCAGGAGAGTAGTTCGGATTGTTGGGATAGTGAGTGGGAGTGATGGGAGATATGACGTCTAAGTCAAGTGAGTTAGTGATGTCGAGGAGAGCGATACCGCTGGTGTTGGTCGATAGGCACGTCCAGTCAGTATGTTTGGAGTTAAAGTCTCCGAACATAATGACTGAATGGCCGAGGGCGAGAATGGCCTCAAAGTCGCTGTGGGTTGGTCTGGAGCCAGTAGGTATGTAGACTGAAGCTATGATGATGGTCGGATGACCAGCCAATCTACGCACAGTGGCTTCCATGTTGAGGAGAGGAGGGGTAGGGAGAGGACAGCAATGGAAGCCTCTTTTGTAATATATAGCGGTGCCGCCGAAACCGTTGGAGTTGGGCCTATCGTTGCGAGTAAACGCGTACTTGGGAATAGTGAATCCTCTGGACCGGTTTGGAGTAAGCCATGTCTCCTGGAGAAGCAATAAGTCTGGCTCTTTGTTCTGAAGGAACAGTTTGAGCTCAGGAAGGTTGTTGCTAAGGCTACGAACGTTAAAAGATGCTAGGGATAAGCCCTTAGGTTTTATACGACCGGACGCGGGATTTGCGGGTCGAGACATTATATTTGCTTATTTACGAATTTATACAAAAAAAAAATTATAACGAACTTAGAAGCGAGTGATGCTCGGCTAACGCAAATAAACGCTCTTGAGGGGAGTGGGCGGCTCGCAGTTTACGTGCGAGTACGGAAATTTCGTTAATGTCGACGTTTTGAATGACGTCGAACACGGTCTTCATGTTCTCAGCCAACGACGACTGAGGTGAAGACGACGGAGCGGGACGCTCGCCTACGGGAGCTACGGGAGCTGGGATAGGACGGGAAGGTGCAGGTAGAACGGCCGGACGCTGCCTCCAAGACAGAGCCGGAGTAGGCATCGGCTGAACGGGCTTTGCTTACGGGGGATCCCGGTTGCGCAGCGGCGGGAAGTTAGCGGAAGTGAGCGACGGCGCCGGTTTAGGCGCGGCCCTCTTAGCGGTGGAGCGCGGAGCGCGCGGGCAACCCCTGTAGTTAGCTGTCCTGCTATTCGAGAGTCCGCAAATTGTGCGAGCCTCTCTGAAGATCTCCTTCGAGTTGGGAGTATTGGATAGGATAACTAATGCTAAAGGAAAACGCCTACCGCGGTTGGAGTACATCTTGTGCACTGCTTCGGCCGGGAAACCCTGGGACTTAAGGTCCTCGAGGATTTCATCGTTCGCGAGCTCGAACGGGACACCCCGTAGTACTGCGCGGACCTTTCGCTCCTCCGGGAGGGCGTAGGTGTGATATGCGATATGTTTTAGTGAAAGTAGCCTAGTGAACGGCGCGGGGGTGGGTGTTGAAGACACCGGGAAGGGCTCGGATATTGAGGATACCGAGGCATTTTTCGAGCGCTTCTTGGAGCGTTTGGCGACTAGCTGAAACGCGGGCTCAGGAGAGCCGGTTAAGGTGACGGCATCTGACGACGTATCAGACGCGGGTTCGGAGTCGCTCCCGGGAGCGGTACGCTTGTGACGCGACTCGTGAGAGGATGTGACCGATTCACAGTTCATCTCGGAAGGGACGGGAGACGCGGGAGAGCTGTAGATCTGAGGGGTCCGGACGTTGGAGGCCTGAGGGGCCGGGGTTGAGGCCTGAATTGCCGGGGACGCAATAGTTGCCTGTAAGGCCTGCGTTAGTACGTCATCGGAAATGGCGGCGCCGGACGCAATGAGCGCCTGGGCGAACGACCTAGCAAAGTTTACTAAGCTTTGCTGGTCCATTGGAGGGCTTGGGACTACAATATGTAATATATAAACCACCTAAACCTCCCTACCCGCGGTAGGGGGGCTGGGGACGTTACGACCGGCCGAAACCGGCCGCAGAGCGAGTCTCTAACTAACGTAACATGCGCCCAGCGTCAAGTACGCAGCCAGAAAAACAGCCCGAGCCTTGCGAACTACTATCGAATTTAATCGACCGTAGTAAGCTCAGCTATTGCTACGAGTTGTCGTCGTGAGACGACAATCGTGACTCAACAGCTGGTGCGATCGCGAACACGTCCGAGCGGGGCCGGACGCAGAACGGATTTGAGAGTAGCGTTTGAGTATTGCTACGAGAGAAGTCGTGAGACAACAATCGTGACTCGGCAGCCGGGAGCGACCTTCAACACATCCGAACGGGTCCGGACGCAGATCGGGTCTGACTGAGTTGATTCTTGGGTAAGGTTTAAATATCTTTGTAACTTACTATCACGTGACTAACTACTATAAATATTTATAATGGTTTCATTGTCCGTGTAGAAACTCTCGAAATCATACAGGTTTATAATAATAAGTCCCTAGACAATCACGCCAACTGTATGGCTCCAAAGGTAGCAGAGCTTGTGTTGTGAATGACCATATAACCAAAACAAACATAAATATCAACAACCATGACCCAACAACTAACATCTGTTCAACACACAAATTAATACCTTCGAGGTATCGTTTTAAAACATAATTTGATTTAAAATAACCATTCTTTGCTTTTAATGCTTTAAGAGAAATGGGTAACATTTTAGATTAACTTAAAATTAACTTATCTTTTTTCATTACTTTTATGACTGAATATGCTATTTTTTTGTACACAACGATTCAATAATGTTATGATTGTAACAATAAATGGCAATAACAGCATAATGCTGTAACTCAAAATGTTACATCTTGTAAATTATGAAAAAAAACTATGCTCAATTTATATTCGAAGTACAACATAGAAATAAATAAGTCCACATAACATAAGCATAAACAGTTTGTGAAGTTATTTTATTAGAGCTTATTTAAAGCTTAAATACCACGTGCGGTCATAATATCGTGAGGTTTCCCAATTCTCCATAGATGCATTCATATTGTATCTTGGCGATATGTGTTGGTGAACGTTTGTCATGAATTGCATAACTGTGGTTGCGTTACCTATAAGCTTGTGGGACAAATTGCTGGAATATGTTGGTCTGAAATCTATGCTGTATTCAAGCTATGTGTACGTGTGTATAAAAATAAATAGGTAATAAAAATAAATCCCCAGACAATTACACCGACCGTATGGCCCCAAAGTAACCAGAGCTTGTGTTATGGCTGACCATACAGCGAACTGGGGGCAAACCCAGAGTAAACATACATATATAAATATAAACAACCACGACCCGAAAACAAATATCTGCATTCATTACCCTAGTATAAGTTTGACTCATAAGTTTCCAAGTAACAGATTGCACAACAATCATTTAATACAAAGTTTTAGATACCCATCACAAAAAATATGTTTTAGAAATAACATTTCTCGTTATAATTTGCCTAAGAATTGATAATTAAAATCTAATTCTTCAGTATTAGAGTACTGTTAACAGCCATTTCGTTCGTAAAGCATTATCAAGCTTAAGTTAAAATTTTTGTTCCTGTGTATTACAATTTGAACAGGAAAAAACAGCTGTTTAGAATGTCGTCTGTGCTAAAACGTAGCAATTTATTTTAAACCGAATTAGCAAAGTATCACATCACATTATTATGTACAAAGATAATAGTGGAAGGTTTCGTTTCATTATTATCTGTGAAATAATGGGTCCGATAGCGACCATTAGGGAGGTCGTTTGCGTATATTTATTCCACTCCAAACAGATTCTGTTTTATTCGTTTAATTTTTACGAGATACGTGGATATTTTACCAGTAGTTCAAGTTGGGACGACTTTTAAGTTCTTTTACGCGTAAAAAGATTTGATGCACTGTTAAATCGACCGATTAATGTATCAATCGTAGATATAAAATTTATAATACTTTTGATATCTTAGTCCATTGTATGTCTATATGTCCGAGGACGCGTTCTTTTAAGTTCCTATATTCATTCTGGATTCCAGGGTGGTTCTAGGAGTAATTCGAATTAGTGTATTTATTGAAATTGCTCTACGTGTACTTGAATTGACTTGATATTATGGAAAAAACTGGACTAATGTCAAAAGTAATTTATCGCAACCTGACCAAATGAATCGAAGAAAACAAAGAAAAATACATTTCTAGGACATTTAAAAAAACTTAATAATACGTGAATAATTGAATATGAAGTTGTCACAAAACATTTTTTTTAAAGGTTTGTTTAATCATTTTGATTAACGGACATTCAATTAACTGATGATGATTTATTAGATTATTTTTCTGTTTTAAAATAAAAGTACAATAATTTAATAAATATTGATTATATTGCACGTAATTAAGATATTTTGTAACTTTTCTCAAATAATCAAACTCTTTAATAGTATTTTGCATTATGTTGATTTTTTATTACTCTATATTTGACTTTTGAATTACAAAAAGTAATTTTCACAAATATTCACAATATTTCAATAGGCACAAGGCAGTGCCAATATTTGAGTGAATACATTTTAGTGCATCTAATTAAACCAACTCATAACATAACTTATAACACTACTTTTCTTTAAATTTCAAGAATGAATAAATTCTATTATTTACCAAGTTTTGCTGTCTCCACTTTGTTTTTCACCTTGTTGTTGTTGAAATTTGTAATATACGTACCACATGGAAATTAAGTTATATTAGAAGATTATGCGTGTTTTTTAGGTTTGAGGAATGCCTGGTGCAGACACATTAATTTTTCTTTATAAAATTTACAAACCATAATGGTTCTGAGTGATACTGTCCTAATCGTAAGTAATATTGTAATGTGAAAGTGAGTTTGATTGTTTATTGCACTGTCACACCTTAACTAACTTTAATTTAAATTGATTAGCACTCAATGTTTTACTATGGTGTTGCCCGGAGTACAAAAGGTACAAACGGTACT
Organism: Marasmarcha lunaedactyla; assembly: GCA_923062675.1. Taxonomy (NCBI): domain Eukaryota; kingdom Metazoa; phylum Arthropoda; class Insecta; order Lepidoptera; family Pterophoridae; genus Marasmarcha; species Marasmarcha lunaedactyla. The sequence continues at coordinate 23,872,822 of OV281343.1, forward strand.
TATTATTTAGAAAAAAATACCGTTCCCGAAACAACGTACGTAGCCACGGGCAAAAACTAGTAATTTGAAATTTGATAATGAATTGGATAGTAATTTAGACATTTTACGGTAGCTTTATACAAACGTCAAAGGATTTTTTTTAATAAGGATGCTTCTTTGTTCATAAATATTAAACCATCAAGACTTTTTAAATATTGACATATTTTATTTAAAGCGAAAGAAATAAAAGGAGAATCAGGCACGAAGAATGAATTAAGCTATAATTTAATGGCATTTAGCATGGCTTAATCAGGAAACTAATGGATTTTGTATTTGATTACAAGATTTCTAAACAAAAGCTAGTTAATTATATTTTACCAGTACTAGGACTTTCTTTTAATTCCTTGATCATTTCCAGTCGACATCATGAGCTGTGATGAAAGAAGAACATCAATGAAGAGGTTCTCGGAACACCTGTGATTTTCTGCGTATATTTTGATGGAATTCGCCGCAAATGATTTTAAAAACCCATTTCTCAAGAATAGCCTTCAAAGCTAAAAGTTTGTTTATATTATCATTTTAAAATGCAATATAAATTTAGGTTTCAAATAAGTACTTATTATCATTTTGTTACTTATATAAGAACATGTGTATGTATCTTCTTAACTTAAATTCGTAACACATTTTCATTTAAACGTAAAACATTTTGATCGTGATAGATATGTATAACTCATATTAAATTTAAACATTTATAATTTCCATAAATGTGACATTTAATATTTGCTGTAGTAAATTGTATAGTGACATAATTACTTCACTTGCAATGCGTAAATAGCTTTCAATTACTATCACATCCCGAATTTAAACATACAAATCACGGTTTTAGTTCTAAAGTATTCTCAGAAAAATCTTTTATTTTAGGTTTATTGAAAGAGTGGGAGCTATACATTTTTTGATCCTTACCTCCAAATCGGTCAAACATCGTTTGGTGATCAGTAGAACGGCTCCGAAGGCAACGCAGGTAAGAAGGTTCCTGCTGTCCCAGCCGCTGGTGATGAGAGGCACCGACCCCATCTGCCAATCGTGGCTGAGGGACCAGGGACACAGCAGCAACCAAAGGTTGAACGCGGCGAGGTAGCAGAATGTCATCAATCTGAAAGGTAATAGGCACACTGTAAAATCTCTTTGGGATGGGAATTTGGGATCTTTTACGTTGGCGAGCTTTATTTATGGTTAATAAAATATCTAAATAAAAATACAGTAGTGTCAAGTAATTAGAAATGTTGATCATGACACAATTGTAGTGTAAAAATCCACTGAAAGCATCGGTACATAATTATAATCAGGAACGTGGTACAAACCTTATTCTAGATAAATAATATTTTTTACTTTTAATTTAAAATCTTTGGTAAAATTTTTGTATTGTAATTTTCAGTGCAAAACACATGAATTAAAATAATAAATTTCGATTTCACCACCTCGCTTTTATGTAAACTGAAAATATTAGTAGGTACTCAAATTTACCTAAAATTCAAATTCAAATATTTATTTCATAACTTTGACAATATAACTTGTTCTTATTGACGTCAAATAAAGCGTGACTCTACCACCAGTTCGGAAAAACCTTAGTGAAGAACTGGCAAAAAACTTCACGGGTATATTTTTTTCAAAATAATTTTACAGTTTCTCTTTATGTTCATACAAAATTATTCTTATCTGCATCTGTTAGCTCGACAAGTCCCCTCCCTCCAAGTATCCAAACGACGAACACCCTCAAACGGCACCCGTTTACGAGTTAACGCGGGATCCAGCCATCGCCCTACCCCCAAGTATCCAAACGACGAATACCCTCAGACGGCACCCGTTCATGACTTTACGCGGCCTCTCCAACCATATTAGAGGGAAGTGAGCGACCCGTCAGCCGACGTTACCATAAGAAGACGAACTTTAGTGACACTGACGCTTTAGCTATTTACCGGAACGAAGAACTCAACGAACAAACAGACACATTACGCATGTTTTATTACAATCCTGTTTTGCTTTATAGTTTCTTTGAATTTGTTAGTAGGAAGACCTTGAATATCCTCAGGAACGTTTTTATAAAAGCGTATACATTGACACATGAATGAGTTAGTGGCATTAGGAAAACTACTATTATGAGCTGCCAGGATATTTTTTTGTAATAAATAAATATTTGTTCCTCTTGTGTTAACATTGTACAGATCTCTTCTTTTGAACAAGGTTATTCTCTTTTTTTAAAAACATAATATTTTCTAAAATATATTACGAATGGAAAATATCTATATTTTATTTCCTTAAATTTGTTTCTAAGTGACACCCTTAGACCGAGCTGATAGACTGCGCGAACGGCCTTTTTTTTGTTCCCTTCCACGGAGAGGGCAGGAGGATAAAAAATGCTCTGACGCACAATCCGCGCGCGCGATTGGAGTTGTGTGGGACTCGCTCCATGCCTACCAGAGCCCTACCCACTAAAAAACCCCCTGAATGACTCGTGCAATTTTTTGCCACACAGCCTTCATCTAAGCGACGACCAATTGGAAAAAGAGGCCGCGCTAGCAGGGCCCAGAAGGGGTCACCCACTGGGATTTATATAGCGCTGAAGGTGAATACATAGCACTGAAGGTGCACAAAATTAAATTAAAAATTGAATTAATTCGAATTTACGTTAGAATTAGAAGTTGCGTGGGTTCGCCAGTGCGCGTGTTTCTCGGTCTAGCGACTTTGAACTTCGAATCTATGACAGGGGTAGTATACGAGACTGAATCTGAAACTAAAGGATTGGGGTGGATTTCGGAGCGTTTGAAGAATGATTTTGAGAATGTTTTGAAGTGCTGTTGCACTGTAGGTAGTTCAAGATCTCTGTGCAGGTCCGTGTTGCGCACGTACCAAGGTGCGTTTGTGGCCCTGCGGTAGAAGTGTTTATGAACTACCTGCAGTTTGTGCAGGACGGGGGGTTTGGCGTGGGCAAAGATTGGCGAGGCTAACGCAGGTCTTATAAAGCGTACGTTTATTTCTGAAACATTTTACTTTTTCTACCTATCATACTATGTAGGCGGCCTAAGTAAAAGCGTGCGAGTTTCGGTACGCTATCGACGTGAGGTTTGAAAGAAAGCGTCTGGTCTAAGGTGACGCCTAAATATTTGGTAGTGCGCTTCCAGGAGATGGGAATGCCAAGCATTCTAACTTGGAGATTGTCAGTGACAGGACGGATTTGCAGTCGAAGTAAACCGAAGAACTTTTGTCTGGGTTCCCATCGATGCGCCATTTTTGAAACCATGCACTGAGGGCGTTTACGGCGTTTTGGAGTTTGATGACGAGACCCGGGACACTGAGGCCTTTAGTGTAAAGGGCGGTGTCGTCGGCAAAGAGGGCGAGTTCGACGCCTTTCTGCGGGACGGGAATATTGTTAGTGTACAGGGTGAAATGAAATGAAATGAAAATGAAATGAAAATGAAGTTTATTATCTCAAAAATAGTAACACAAAAATAAAAAAAATACATACAGTGAGAAGATACAAAATTCCATTTTGGGATAATAGGCCATGCCTCAGCGTGAAACAATAAGTTCCAACCGCGCTGGTTTTCAGGCATAGCCCTGGGTATATCATTTTATTTTTTACATTTTGACACACAGGGTAGTCTCTATTTGATAACATGTATGATCCAAAAAGAATAAATATATATACGTTAATAAAATAAGCTATCTCATAACATTTTATCTACCAGTCTTATTTGTAATGTGTCCATATAGAAATATATTTTTAAATTTAAATATATGTAAAGTAAAAATTAAAGTTAAATTAAGTCCAAATTCAAAAACATTCCAAATAAAATTAAAATTTCAGCTATAAAAGTAACATAATTATCCTCATTAGATTACAATAAATTACTAAATAAATTAAAAGCACAAAACAAATTCAATTGCAAATTCAAATTTAGATACGAAGTCAAATGTTACAAAACTATTTCATTAAAATTTAAAAATAAAAATATTATGTGTAGTTAAATATTTCAGTACAATTTAAATATGTTTCTCACTAAACTTAAAATTAATATATGGCAAAATAAACTAAATGACATTAAAAATGAGCGTGCTATGCTCTTTTTCTTTACGTAAGAGTAATGATCGATACTTTATTTTAAATGTATTACTTCCTCTTATTTGTCGTAAGGGAGGTGGCAAGTCGTTCCAGATCTTTGAAGCTGCATATTTAAAGGAACCTGTAAAATTACTTGTGCGGTGTTTTGGTATGCTTAGTTTATTTTGCAGTTTGGATCGAGTATTAATAGTGTGCACGTCTCTTTTCCATTCCAGTTTACAAAATAGGTATGTAGGCTTTCTTGTTTTTACTATTTTAAAAACTGATGTTCCTAAATGAAGTTTTCTTCGGTTTTTCATATTTAAAAGATTTTTATTTATTAAATATGGTGTTATATGCTCACGCCTGGGTATTTCATAGCAAAAACGCATGCAAGCGTTCTGTATGCGTTGGATGGCTTTCGCGGTTTTATCAAAAATCCTAGGTCCATAAACGGTGTCGCAGTATATGAAATTTGACAGAACTAAGGTTTCCGTAAGCAATAATCTAACACTAATGGAGAGATGTCTTCGAAATTTATATAATATCTTGTGCCTATACAATGAATTTTTAATTTTCGCATTAATGTGTTGTTCAAATCGTAATAGATCGTTAAATAAAACTCCTAGATTTTTTGCACACTCTGCCCTTTCAATATATATAGAGTCTATTTCCAGTTTCGGATAATTCTGAATGACTGAAGTACATTGGTGTTTAGTGCCGAGAATTATGTACTTTGACTTGCTGGGGTTTAACACAAGTGAATTGTCCCATGACCATTTATAAAGAGTTTCTAAATCTGCGTTAATCTTCTCTACGGTATCCTTAGTGTCTTTAGGGTTGATAGAGTGGGACAGTTGCGTATCATCTGCATACAAATGCACCTTGCAATGGTTTAGTCTCCGGTTTAAATCTGCTGTGTATAAAGTAAATAGTATAGGACTGAGTATAGAGCCTCAAGGGGTGCCTCTATTTATTAATTTAATGTCCGATTCCGTTATTTGACAGTCCTTTTCTACCGCGACAAACTGGTGACGACCAATTAGAAATGATTTATACCATTTGCAGGTTGCATCGGCAAATCGTAGTATTTCATTTTTGCCAATAATAACTCCACGTTCAGACAGTCAAAAGCTCTACTAAAGTCAAGTTGGACCAATATCGTAGCCATCCCTGTGTCTGACGCCGCAATGACGTCATCTGTGACGTGACGAAACCCTGACTATATGTCCGGGATTATTAACTCCGAGTCCAAGTATTGAGTCAATTGAATACAAACCACTCTCTCTAGTATTTTTGACATCGCAGGCAATAAGCTTATAGGGCGAACATCCTTAAGGGTCTGTACGCAACCAGATTTGGGGAGTGGCTTTACTTTAGCTAATTTCCACGCTGCGGGAAATATAAACGTCTCAATCGATTTATTTATAATAAAGGTTATGAAAGGGAGCGTAACGTGAACAATCTTTTTTATCATTTGCATATTTATATTGTCATAGCCTGATGCATTAGAGCTTAGGCTTTCTATAATTTTCGAAACGTCATGCTCAGTACAAGAGCGCAATTCAAACTGAGATTCATTAAATGAAGACGATTCAAAGTGTTGTAATAAACTTAGATTGCAACTCGGGTTCCTAAGTGTCTCTCTCGAGTGACTCGGGATGTCTAAGAATTGGTCGTTGATGTTGTTTGGATTGCTTAGATGTTGCGGTATATCAGTGGATTGCCCCATGCCCGCTAATGACGTCGATTTAAGATGGGCCCACATTTTTTATGGCTGTGTTTTATTATTATTGACATAAAAATTATAGTACGCATATTTTTCTCCTACTGTGGCTGCGTTGACTGTGTTCTTAAGATTTTTGTAATACTCTACGTGGGTCTCCAGTTTAGTAGATCTAGCTCGCTTATGTGCTGCATTTCGTAACGCTATCATATTTTTAATTGTATCTGTAAGCCACGGTCTAGGTGATTCTTTAACTCGATAGTGACGAACAGGTGCATGTTTGTCAAATAAATTTAACAAAAAAGAACTAAAGATGTTTACCATCTCGTTAACATTGCCTGCTTGGTATATTGAAACCCACGGTAACGAATTAAGATCTGTATCAAAGTCGGCTTCTTTGATACTATGATTTTTTTGATACTTTGTTTTTATGAAATGTCCGGCTAGTTATAAGTCGTGGAATCATATCCGGCTTTGGTATATTGAGCTCTATCAATACAAGACCATGGTCGCTAATAATATTATTATGGTGAACATTAACTTTTTTGCACATTTTTGGCGAGTCCGTTAAAGCTATATCTAAGAGAGTAGCAGAATTGTCTGTAATTCGTGTTGGCTCATTAACCAGTTGTGTGAGACTGTGTTGGTTTAAAAACGATTCGATTTCTCGAACAGAACGTGCCGTGGAAGACTGAAGCATATCTACATTAAAGTCGGTTAGAAGAAATATATGATTGCAGTTCCTAAAGCTTGTAATGGATTCACTGAGCGCGTCTTGGGCGGTAGAGGTACTTACTCCCTCGGGGCGGTACGCGGTCCCCACCGCCGCCCTCCCGCAGCCCGGCAGCGTCACCTCCATCCTCATCTGCTCGAGCACGGATGGCGGGTGTGGCTGTGTGCGCGCACGCACTCCGCGCCGGACAAAGAACCCTACTCCTCCGCCGGTGCGGTCGTTGGGACGCGCTATGTGCCTGAAACTATACCCTGCTACCGCAGGTGCTAATTTTTGTTCTCCTGTTTTAAGCCAAGTTTCATTTAACGCTAATATATCCGGATTTAGAGTTTCCATCACAGCAACGAACTCGTCTTTTCCAGTATTTACTGACCTTATATTTAACAATCCTAGAACTAAACTTTTATTTTTAAATTTGTTAATTTTTATTTGATAATAGTGTAACTACATTAATAGGTATCATTAGAAATAAACAAAAATGACATGACTTTCTATAAATTAAGATCCATTGGTAAACATTACTACTATTAATTAAAAATTGCAATAAGTTAGCACATATCATTGTATTATATAGGCGGCTCAAAATTAAAAAATACTCTAATTGGATAAGAAAAAATTTGAAAATAAATAAAATTTGAATTATATTATCACTAACAGCAGGAGAAACAACGCGAATGCTAAAAACACACAACATAAGGAAAAAAAATATGAACTTACAATTAAACTTTATAAAATTAAATATAACGGTATATATCACTTTGTAGGACTCATGTTTTGCTGTCCTGGTCCAAAAACTTTATGAAATCCTCGCTTCCCAGGAGCCGGTGGACTTTACTGCCATCAGTTTTACGAACAAGAATTTTACCTTCCTTGACCCAAACATACTTACATCCGTGCTGCTTCATTTCCTCCTTAGCTTTCCGGAGAAGCAGAATGTACAATAGAGGGGCGAGGACTGAGCCTTGAGGGACTCCAGCCTTTAAGAGACGGGGCGCGAAAAGCGTGTCTTCATGTTTAAATCGAAACGTACGGTCTCTGAGAAACGACGCGATTATTCTAACTAGGCGATCCGGTAAGCCTATTTTGTAGAGTTTATAGAGCAAGAATTTATCATTAGAGACTGTGACGGGGTCGGCGGTGATGGGGAAAGAGTCTCTGCCTCAGTCTCACCGCCTGGATGTGGGAGGGATTCACGGGTTGCGTGCTGTGCGAGCATTGAGAGGCAACGCTGTCAGTGAAGCATTCGGCTTTCTCTTTGACCTCGAACACGATAGAGCCATCGGGACGAGTGATAGGAGAGACGTGAGAGGCGGCGTCTACGTGTAAGGCTCGGGCCATACTATAATACGCTTGGTGGGACGGGAAGATATTCGCCATGTGATCGTTCATTTGTGCGTCTGGGAGTTCCGCGAGGCAAGACCTAACTTTACGTTGTAGCTAATTCGCAGCTAATCTATAGATGGGCGTGGGATAGAGCTTAGCTCTCCAGAGAGCCGCGTTTTTAGCTTTAATAAGATTGCTAACGGCTAAGGAAAGCGTGGGTTTGCCTTGCTTAGCAACCTTTTCGTTGTCACTGATGACTGAGTTCATAGCATCAGTGAGAGAATTAACTAATGAATCTATTTTATCCGGGCTATCTAATTGATCGGGCGAGATCGCGAGTGGAGAGTTCGGGGCTGAAACTAACATATTTTAAAGCCTTTCCAGTTGGTAAAGGTCTTAGGAGAGGTGACGTTATCGTTAGGCGGTCCTAGCTCGAGAGAGACGGGGTGGTGGTCAGAGCCTAGGTCATCGAGCGGTTCGATAGACCTGAGATTGACGTTGATTCGCTTGACAATTGCAAAATCGAGGATGTCAGGAGAGTGGTTCGGGTTGTCGGGATAGTGTGTGGGAGAGATGACGTCAACTCGAGTGAGTTAGTGATATTAAGGAGATTGATACCACTGGTGTTGGTCGATAGGCACGTCCAGTCAGTATGTTTGCAGTTAAAGTCTCAGAACATAATTATTGAATGGCCGAGGGCGAGAATGGCCTCAAAGTCGCTGCGGATTGGTCTAGTGCCACTGGGTATGTAGACTGAATCTATGATAATGGTCGGATGATCAGTCATAGCCAATCTACACACAGTGGCTTCCATGTTGAGGAGAGGAGGGGTAAGGAGAGGAATCCTCTTTTGTAATAAATAGCAGTGCCGCCGAAACCGTCGGAGTTGGGCCTATCGTTACGGGTGAACGCGTACTTGGGAATCCCTTGATGCGGTTTGGAGTAAGCCGTGTCTCTTGGAGAAGCAATAAGTCTGGCTCGTTGTTTTGAAGGAACAGTGTGCGCTCAGGGAGATTAGAACTAAGGCTACGAGCGTTGAATGATACTAGGGATTAGCCCTTGGGTTTCGTACGATAGACATTATATTTTTATTTAAAGATTTTATACTAAATAAATAATTTACAACGAAATGAGTAGCGAGTGATGCTCGGCTAACGTGAAGAGACGCTCTTGAGGAGAGCGGGTGGCTCGCAGTTTACGTGCGAGTACGGAGATTTCCCTAATGTCTACGTTCTGAATAACGTCGAACACGGTCTTCATGTCCTCAGCCAACGACGACTGAGGTTGAGACGACGGAGCGGGCCTACGGGAGCTGGGATAGGATGGGAAGGTGGAGCTGGAGTGGCCGGACGCTGTCTCCAGGAGAGAGCCGGAGTCGGCGTCGGCTGTACGGCCTTTGCTTCCGGGGGATCCCGGTTGCGCAGCAGGGGAAGTTAGTGGGAGTGAGCGGTGGCGCCGGTCTGGCCGTGGATTCGGGAGTGCACTCCTTTGTTATATGTGGGTCCAGGCACTTAACGCACCTGGGTGGAGCTGACCAGTTAGCCGCTGCGTGGCTATAGAGTTGGCCGCGGTGGCACTGCCCAGGGTGACCGCGGGATTGGGACGCTCGACGGAGATATTCAAAAGTCCACAGATTGTGTCCCCGTAATACCGCACCGACTTTGCGATCTTCTGGGAGGGCGTAAGTATGATAAGCGATTTGTTTGATCGATAGAAGCTTAGTAAAAGACCGGAAGTCGTCGATGGTCGCGACCTCAATTTTAATTGATTCGCCTGCTTTGGCGGCTTTTAAGTAATTAATCTGGTGCTCTTTGCACAAGTTAAAAGCCGCGGTCCAGCGCGCTTTTTCGCGGAAGAAGACGGGCGGAGGGAGCTGAGGCTTCGGTGGGACGGGAGCGCAGCGCGTCGCTGGCTTCGACGGGACCGACGGAGACGCGGTCTCTTCGAGTGACATTGACGGCGCGGGGGCGGGTGTTGAAGACACCGGGGTGGGCTCGGGTGTTGAAGACACCACGGCTTTCTTCAAGCGCTTCTTAGAGCGTTTGGCGACTAACTGAAACGCGGGCTCCGGAGAGCCAGTTAGGTGACGGCATTTTATGATGCATCGGACGCGGGTTTGGAGTCACTCCCGGGAGCGGTACACTTGCGACGTGACGCGCGAGAGGATGTGACCAAGTCACAGTCCATCTTGGACGGGACGGGAGACGCGGGGGAGCTGTACACCTGAGGGGTCTGGACGTTGGAGGCCTGAGGGACCGGGGACGCGATTGTTGCCGGTAGGACAAGGCCTGCGTTAGGACACCGGACGCAACGAGCGCCTGGGTGAACGACCTAGCAAAGTTTACCAAGCTTTGCTGGTCCATTGGAAGGCTTGGGACTACAATATATAATATATAAATGTATTAATTCTAGGTTCTCTAACAAACCTAGCACCTAAACCACCCTACCCGCGGTAGGGGGCTGGGAACGACGCGAAGTGGTGCCCCTAATTCAGACAGCACTGTACTGTCACCCTGGGAAAGGCCCAAGTGCAATGGGATCGGGCCAGCCGGTTTCTCCTTAGCCTGAAGGGCCTTGGAAGCGCACCGGGGCAACGCTATCAGGCTTAGTTGTCACCGTTAAATATCCACTTGATCAAACGCGAGTCTACTACGGAGTGTGTTGTCAATAAATTGATAACAAAAACCAGCCGTAGACCTGACGAGGTTGGGTTGCACTGAAAGTGCGGGATTGACTACGTTACGACTGGCCGGAGCCAGCAACCGAGCCAAGCGTCAAGTACGTAGCCAGAAAATCAGCCCGAGCCTTGCGAACAACTATCGAATTTAATCGACCGTAGTAAGCTCAACTCTGTTGTTGCTGCTCCCACCGAGGTGGGGTATCTATTCGAGGGGTGCACAGAGTGCGGGATTGACTACGTTACGACCGGCCGAAACTGGCATCAGAGCGAGTCTCTAACTAACGTAACAAGCGCCCAGCGTCAAGTACGTAGCCTGAAAAACACCCCAAGCCTTGCGAACTACTATTGAATTTAATCGACCGTAGTAAGCTCAACTCTGTTGTTGCTGCGAGACTGACTTATTTACAGCCGTTCGAAACCGGCTGCAGCGTAAGTTTTACAGAGGCTTATCTCAAGTCATCGAGGACGAAGCGAGATATTGTACGAATCTCGGCGTATGAGTATTGCTACGAGTTGTCATCGTGAGACGGCAATCGTGACTCAACGGCTGATGCGACCATGAACACGTCCGAGCGGGGCCGGACACAGAACGGATCTGAGAGTGGCTTTGAGTATTGCTACGAGAGAAGTCTTGAGAGGGTCTGTTGCTTGCGCAAACGGCCCTTTTCTGCAGAGTAAATATAGTATCGATGCCGGCAGCACTCTCCCACAATAGAATGCCTTATGTCATAAGGCTGTGAAAGTAACCGAAATAGACTTATCGAGCAGTTGTTTCATTTGAAATTTGTGACATTTTTTTAACAGCGGTCACCACTAGAATTTGTCGTCTATAGTTATGCCCAGAAATACAGTTGAGTTTGCAGGAGTCCGTTTCTGGCTCTTAACTACAATGTTTGCATTTACCTGTTTAACATTTGGCAAAGTAAACTTTACACATTTAGTTTTGTTTTCATTGAGGTTTAGAGAACTTAACCACGCGTTCCCACCGATGGAAAAGGGTGAGCAGGCCGCGACCCACGGCCCGACAATCGTTGCCGGAAGTAATTCTAATCGCTTAAGAAAAGTTGATATTGCGATGTTGGTCACGCGTTGTGATTGGTCAGCTGCGTAGCGCGTCACCGCTACAGAGGAGCAAATTATTAGCTGAGAACCACTTCTCTGTGTTTGATATGCATTTGTTTAGTGCTAGGTAGTCAGTTTCTTATCTTTTGATTTTAAATAAGAAGGAAGTATCATCAGCAAACTTTATGACCTGGTATTGATTTTTAACCACCGATGGCAGATTTTTGTCGTATACTAAAAAAGGAAAGGACCAAGAACTGAGTCTTAGGGCACACCCATTGTCACTGACGATGATTTTTCTCCATTTGTTGCAACTTTCTGTTTTCATTTAATCATTTAAGCAAGACAAGAGCTCGGTTTCTTATGCCTAAAACTTAAACCCACATAGTTTCCGTTTTTTATACAAAAACGGCTGCATCGTATATGATCGATAACCTAGGCAAACTAAAAAAACCCATAAGCCCAAATAATCAGCCATATATTTGTTCCTGCGAGATATACAAACACGGGATTTACATCCCACTCTATATTGGACTTCTATTGTGTCGACTCTACATACACAGTGCTTACATTATTCACGCAAAACTTAGAGAACTTGCACTGTCACTTCCCATCTAAGGAAATTAGGTCAAAAATGAGAATTCAGATAAGTAGAACGAAGATAATGATGCTATGTTTTCAGGCTTTCAAACTGTTTGTTGTAATCTGTACATGGGATTTATTTATATTGACAGAAAAAGCGGACTAATATGGTAATAACATATAATTAATAGATTTAAAAAAAGATTAATCTGTTTAAGTTCAATATAATAATAAAAATATAACTCCAGAAACACGCTCTAGCTGCCAAGTTCAAAAGAAAGCAACTCTATGTTAGGACAATATACAGCGAACTCGGGAGGACCAAAAATTAACCAATATACATAAATATTGATGTCAATCTTACAATTGTCTACTTCTGCCAGGATTCAAACTAACCAGCTCAAGCAAAAAAAATGCAAAATAATTAAAATTGTAATTAATAAATTTAAGTTATAACATTTACTCAAAGAAATTCAGGATGAACCACTTATAGGTTTGGATTTTAAAAGGTCTCCGAAAAAATAAAGAAAAGGAAGCCGGCGGACAAGAAACCTTAAACACTGAAATGTCAGTAGTTGTAATTAAATAAACATTTTTATTATATATACATTGGGACATGAAAAAAACAGTTTTTATTACATTTGTAAGATTGACGAAAATAACCTAAAGTGCCAGTAAATCTTGCCTTAAATTATGATTACCTATTAAACTATTAAACATATTACGTTAAATTAAGTTATTTAGTCGGGATATTTAGTCTGATTCCGTACATTAAAATATTTTACATAAATTCATGAATTATTTCAGTTTGTTAACTATATAATTATTTGTTTATATTTGAACACACCTACAAATACTTGATCAGAAATATCGTCAATTAACTGAAGCAATGAATATAGTTTTAGTAGTGTTTCTAATGTTAAGATCCCGTCCGGGGTGGTACTACAGGGGTACACTACATAAATTCAAAAAACTTAATTCCGATAGTCATAATCACGAATTTCAAAACACCGAATGGTTGTTCCGTGTTACATAATTCCAAATTTTTCTTCTTCGAAACTTCAAAATTCCGAACGTTTATAATTACGAAAATCAATATAGGCATATACAAACTATAAATATAAATAACAAAGGTTTCTTTTTACTTTTGAGATTACAATTTTTAATATATACCCATTTTAGTTACAAAATCTGAATGTAAGCATTGAATTTTTGGAAAATTAAAATTCGGAAAACCATATTTCGGACTAGTAACACAGCGGGTTTTTAATTCTTCGTACTAATGAAAGTCGGAAAGTTAAAATTTCGTATTTATGAATTTCGATAAAAGAAGAATCGTGTTTTTGAATAGTCGGAAGTTAGTCTCTTAGGGATTGTGAAATTCGGATTTAAAAAATCTGAATATGCAAATTCGGAATTACATAATCCGGAATTTTTGGGTGTTCCCTTACTACCGGCCTTCATATTTTGTCCACCATAATAATCACGTTTACGTGGTTTTGTTTCCGGTCAAAGGGAAAAAAAAGTTGCTGCAATTACTGAACCAAAGGCAATTTCAACTGAAGCTTACGGTCACTTACCGTCGTGGGTCAGGTGGATCCCGTGCTCGTTTGCCGACTAACTATCAATCAAGAGCTTTCCTCTTTCATTAAGTAACCGAAGCCTTAAATGCAAAGTGATGATGAACAAACGACGTCTATCCTACACTCACTCACTCTTTAAACTCCGGGACATTCATTAGTCTACTACTTCGAAAATTTGTCGTGAAATGTTCTAGTACAAATGTATTTCAAATAGCTTCTAAAATTTGTTAGTATTAATTGGTTATCGACTAATCCCATAATAATTAATTCAATTCCTTTTGTTCATTATTGTACAGTATAGGTAAATACTTCTTACTAGTTTATAATGATCATTACTGCATTAAATTGATGCAAATTCAAATTCAAATTTAAATTCAAATATTTATTTCTCAACTTTTTCAATTAGTTGTTCTTATTGACATCAAATAAAACATGACTCTACCACCAGTTCGGAATATTTTTACGGGTATATTTTTTTTCAAAATGAATTTACAGTGTCTTTTTATGTCTATACAAAATTATTCTTATCTGCACTTGTTAGCTAGGCAAGTCTCCCTCCTCCCAATAAGTATCCAACCGACGATCACCCTCAAACGGCACCCGTTCACGAGTTAACGTGGCTTCTAGCCATCACCCTCCACAACCATATTAGAGGGAAGTGAGCGACCCGTCAGCCGACGCTACCATAAGAAGACGTACTTTAGTGACAATGATGCATTAGATATTCATCGGGACGAAGAGCTCAACGATGAACGAACGCAATATTTGACATTCTCAAAAGATCAATATTTTGGCATCAGTGTTGCAAGGCAATCTGGCTGGATTTATTTAAAAAGTTGAAACCTTTCAAAATTCCTACGTACCTTCAAACTAGCTCGAATACCAATTTATGTCATGATCCTACGGTTTGACACCGTTTCACGGCATTTCGTCGCATATCATCATCGCATCTCTTTCACAAAGAGATCGCTCCGGAGGATGCCACAAAAAAAACTAGGTCGACCTGCCAAACTATCTCAAACCGTGTGTTGATCTTGATGGTGGAGTTCGTATTCGACTCACTTTTGCTCTCATTTTATTTTAAGGAATTCCCGTTGACTTGAATATTAATAATAATGAATCCCGGATATCCTGTTATTGTTATTATATACTGTTTATTTGTAGTGATCCAGCATTAATGGTAAAATCAAAGTACACCACATCTTATCAACCCCATAGGGGATGAACCTTGAAAAGCGTTTCCTTATTCCTTGTGAACATCGTAAAGAGAAACAACAGGTCGTTTCAGCCTACTAGTTTCAATGGCCAGGATAATTGGGCGCTAATGAGTGAATGTGAGTCATCATATAATATTTAAAATATTGATGTAATAAATAAACGACATTCCGGATATATTTTCAATGTACAAAATAAATAAGCAATGTATTTTCAGTTATATATTTAAATCTAAGATTGCTCACATGAAAGCGAGTAACGGAAGTGGTAAATACATGTAAAACAAACAAGAAAGTTGGTCCCAACATCCTGCCTACCCAGTTTCATTAGCCCGGATCCAATAAAGTTAATCGTCGACACATGTATTGCCATTACTACAAGTTGTATTGCCATGACGAATTATCGAAAGTGACATGTTAATTATAAATGAATTTAAAGTTTATTGGACCTAATACGTGGTTGGCGTGTTTGATAGCATTTAGTACCAGCTATGTTTTGATTTACAAATGGTGTCAGATACAAAGAATATTAAATGATTTTGAAGTAATTTATGTTTGTTCGTTGTTTGGTCATTAGAATTATTTGCTGATTAATATAGAGAAAAAATAGATTATTAACTTTTATGAACAGCTTATAGAGGGAGTGAGAATAACAGGTAACTTTCACAGGAATGTGCCTCAATGAGAAATACAATACCACCAACACCTCTAAGCAGTGCCGATAGTGGAGTGGTAAGGGCGATGTCTTCTTTATTTTAAGGCGTTCGATCTCGTTGATTTTCAGTATAGTACGCGTCCAACAACTTGGCTGTTCTGAACTTAGCTGCAGTTCATGTTTGCCCAGATACAATCACGTGCAAAAGTGATTTCAAACCTTCGCACCCACCTATATTCGTGGTGTGTGCAGCGACTCGCAGCAACTTCAGAGCCACGAAACTATGTGACGCGCGTTACACTAATAAATTTAAACACTGCTCTAACGTTGAACAAAACCATCGTGAAGAAAGCCTAGGAAATTTTTTCGAAGGTATGTGTGTACCTAAAGTCTGCCAACCCACAGTAGACAAGCGTGCGTAATATAAATTGCCTGAAATCAGCCCATCTGCAGTAGTATTTTTAAATCTGTTGTGATGAACACCAAAACTTTTTTTGTCTTTCTATATATATTTTTTTATTGAAAATGGATGAGACGTTTGTCTTTTATGTCACCTGATGGAAAGTGACAATGAAGACGAAGGTGTTACACGTCGAGATACCTATTCACTCGAAGCTTGAAAGAACTGGGACTATAGTTTTCTGGAAAAACAGACGCAGGCAGTTCATTCCACACCTTGGCGACTCGCACCAAAAATGAACAAGGAAGTGTTTGGTTCGACTTCTTAAGATATCTACTATAAAGGGATGGAAGGCCTGTCTGCGTCTAGTAGTCCGATGTAAGAAGAGTATGGGTTCAACCTGATATAATCATTATATATAAATATATATAATGCTGAAGTATAAGAAAGAAGTACTAGTAACATAGAGTAATCATCATTATTTTTCTTACCTGACAAAAAAACTAGGATGGCAGGACGCCGGATTGTCCTGGCAAGAGAATATAGGCCAGGAGCCTTGCAGTAAGGCCAGGCGCAGACACACCAGCACACCTAGAGACACGACCACCTTCACCGTGCGGACGGACAGCTTTGTCGACTTGCGGTCTATTCTCATTGATGTTATTGATCTGTTGGAAATATCAATTCATGTTTAAAAGTATTTGGATTTACATAGCAGTACTATAAAAGATGGGTTGGGCTGGAATAACTAATATAAAGCATCCTCAGATACAGAATACAGAATGGCATCTTTTAATTAATTGCTGTAGAAAAAAAACATAAAGGATGTTTTATTTTGATGACCTTACATTAAATTTGCGTTTTTAAAATAAACTTAGCATGTAAATAAAAAATATCTACCGTTTGTGAAATATTTTGTTGATGCTTGTAATTGTAATTTGTAATTGATACTCTATCAACTAATTATATTGGCTTCATTAAACATTTTACTAATATTACATTGCAATTTTTTATTCAGAGCTAATATAATGATTGCATTATGAACCGCCAAATATGACTACATTACAATACTGAATAATATATGTATTTTTTTATATGAATGATATGAATATAATGTGATTAAACTTTATTTGCACACTTCAATAACACTAAGCCTTAATTTGTGAATGAAAATATAATTGAAAAATATTTGTTTTTGCAAACATCTTTGCATTTGCGAAATAGCTTGAAAATGTTGGAAAAGCAAAGTGTTAAAGCGATTAATGGCGTCCGCTATGCCGCAACCGCCGCGCCCCGCGCCGCTGCCCACGGGGCCTGTACTACACGCCTTTGTGCAAAAATCGAGAACGTGTAGTCATAGGACAAACACGATTTCGGAAAATATGAATAAGCTTTGACATCTTTTCGCAATTCGTTTATTATTATTAAAGATATAGAAGAAATTTCGAATTTCGAATTTTATAAAAGCAGGATGAGTTTGAATTAACTTGCACGAACAAATTATTTAATTAAATTGATTTACGGTTAGGAAATAATATTGATAAACTTAATTTAAACCGTCTTAGTATGAAAAATACAATTTTAATTGAAATCTTAGCAACCTCAGGTAGCTCAATTAACATTTCGAAAGATGCGTCCGTAAAGAATTGCCACGAAAATTGTATGACTGGTTTGTCAGTTCAAGGATATTTTGTAATAATTTCAAATTGGTTTACCTTCTAACCAGCGGCCAGCACCTGTAGAAGTCAAACGCTAAGTTAACGACGAGCACGGTGATGCCAGTCTCCTTGGCGAACATGCTCAGTGCTCCCAGCACCACACTCAGCCATATGTACCGCTTTTTACTCGTAGATCTGTTGACAAATTAAAAGCAATATCGTTTAGTAGCTTTTTGGAATTTTTAAATAAAAATCACGTTATTACGTAATAGAGTATCGTAAGTTGTATATGTAGCCATAGTGCCTACATAGACACCCTTAAAAAGCTCAGTATCGTCTGAAACCTTTTCGTTCAGGCCATTGGTAGAGAATTTCACCTTTGGTTAAGTTTTCTAACCGCGGCACCATTGATATTTTATTTAATTGCAGTTGTTTATACTTATTTTATTTCGTTTAATTTAATGCATTTGAATACATAGTCTTCTAGCTTATTCAGCACAACATTAGTAATTGGTTGTTGAAGAAAACATTGATGCGAAATCGTTATGGATGGAGGATGCTATTGAAGCTTATTGTCGCGACATATGCCTTCGTTGAAACCAATTTTCATCTCAAGAATTTATTTAAGAAATTGATTTAACTGCAAAATGTATCAACGTCTACTAGTTCTAACCTTTTTTTTAATCGAAGGGATAATATTATTATATTTTTAATTACTAATGACCTAATACAAATAAATTTCGGTAAAGTGAACTATAAAATATCAACAATTGGAAAAAAAAATCTTATATGTAGCATATCCGAAAACGCTCCTTCTGATTTTATTATTAGTTGAAAGTACCATTGTTTGTAAAGAAAATGATTTTTATATTATTTTTCCTTTGATTTCTAATTTAAAAACCAAGGGCAAAGTTTTAATGAACCTGCTGGTCTAACATATCATTAAAAACTTTGTAAACAAATAATTTGTCTGTAAACGAAGGTCAGCTGAATTGAAATGAGTGACAATTATTTTTGTCTTCATCAAACACTTGAATACAATGTATGAAACTTTTCAATTCTGACACCAACCGAGAAGGGGTTTGATAGCTTGACTTGTCAGTGAATCACTAATGCCACACAATCTTGATCCCATATCAAAACTAGATACACAATGAGTGTCAGAAAGAAAACTTCCTCACAAAAAGAGAACCCAAATGATTATTTCGTTATTTTTCAAATTAGAAGTTCGACAGTAATATTTTCGGGATTTTTGGGATTAGTGTCTGTAACTATTCTAATATCAATGTCTTAAAATCCTTATTCATATACCCTAAATCAAGAGATGTTTCATTCTATAAAAAATCATCGGTCGGGTTTCGTTCATAAAATATTTCTATTTTTGTTTCCAAATTGAATTTTTATCTTGCACACGTTAATATTTTTAATTAAATGGGTTGTTATGTGCCAATTGAGATTTCAAATGACCGATTTCTAAACCATTGTGGACAGGTTAAAGTATCTATTTGCACACTCTGTAGCAAATTGTTCGGACGGCCTGTTTGGTGTGGAGGTAAGTAGCCTTGCCTTCCATGCCAGAGGTCCCGGGTTCGAATCCTGGTAGGGGCAGATATGTTATTATATTTGCTGTCTAGTCATGGATGTGTATTTACGTTTATTTAAGTTTATTTCTAATACTTATATATAAAAAAAAATCTATGTGTGTTTATATATTTCTTAAGTTTATTTATCCGTTATCTAGTATCCATAACACAAGTTCTTTAATGATACTTAATTTGGGCTAGATAATGTTGTATGATGTTAGAAATATTTAGTTATTTATGGTTCAAGGCAATATTAGTTTGTTTGCCTGTCTACAAGTTGAGGATTTACTACTATTTTTATTATTTTAATAAAAATATAAAAGTTCTTTACCTGTGGTACATTAGAAGGGAAGACAAAAAGAAGATACAGGCGAGCACGTCGGCTCTTCCAACTACTCCGGCAACCTGCAAACAAAAGATAACTAGTAACTGATATTTAATTAAGTTCAAACGAATAAAAAATTTAAAATGTCAGGAAAGCACTAATTAATCAAGACTTATCAAGCCATCTTTTCATGGCTTGAAACTTACTGCCTCAGTATGTACTGGGTGTACTGCGAACAGCAAAGCTGCAAGCGCTGCAAATGGCCGCTGCAGCCTGGCCACCGTGCAGCACGCTCTCACCACCAGCACACAGCATACCGCGTGCAGGATGACGTTGCTCACGTGCCACCACCAGGGCCGAAGCCCGGATAGCGCATGGTTAAGTCTGTGGAAGAAATAAATGATGAACAAAATAACTAGAATAGTTTTGACGCATATATCGCGAACGTGGCTAGCTACAGTTAATTTTCCAAGATAACTTCAAAAAGTAATGTCTATTTCAAAATAATTTATTCATCATGTACAGGTAAAACATTTCAGTTGAATCTGCACTAGACCTGTGTTGCGGGAATTCTGAAGTGCCATACACAGGAGACATGGCACAAAGAGTCTTAAATTATAATAATAATAATAAATCTCCAGGCAACTCACCAACTATATGGCTCCAAACTTTTAATCAACGAAAGTCCGGAGCTTATAATTTATCAACAATTGAAACATATCTTGTATGTCGTTTACAAAGTAATGAATTTTGTATGCATACCTATAGATATTATGTGCTTGTAAAGTACGATAATAAATCCCCAGACAATCACACTAACTATATGGCCCCAAAGTAAGCAGAGCTTGTGTTATGGATGACTATACAGCGAACTGGGGGGAACCCAAAATAAAAATACAAATGTAAATATCAACAACCATGACCCGAGAACAAACAATTATGTTGTACACACAAATGAATGCCCCGGCCAGACTCGAACCTGGGTCCTCCAGCGTATGAGACAGGGCTACTAACCACTACGCCACTCGGTCGTCAAATGTTTAAGTATCAACAATAAATAATAAGGTTATAACAATAATCAGAAAATATCAAACTTTATGTAATTAATTTCGGCAAATAACTAAAAATAATGTACTGTAATAAGAAATGTGTATAACCAAGATCAGATATAGTGAGTGCCATCCAGAAAGACACGCCCCACTACTTTTTTGGGTCTAGGTTGCACACTACGATGTATAGGCCAAAAGGTATGTATGTAGGTAGTATGGCAGTCACCACACAAGGTAGTTCAGATAAGTTAATGTCTGAAATAATAATACAAGCAAAATGATGATAGCTGGTGTTCGTTTCTCCTATTTTTTTTCTCAGCAAACCGTCGAGCTTCCTTGATACATAGAGGTGCTTGAAGTGATCCTTGTGATTTATATTATGATGTAACTTTAGACTATACATTTGGAACTCTTATATTAAAGTATTAAATATGAACGTAAACTGACTATTAAAAGTAAAAAAAGACATGCATATTGTCTATGCATCGTAAAGGGTGTTTGGAAAATATAGGAAACGGCATAAGCACAATTTTTTAAAGTTTACTTACACGTTTTTGATCGTCATATTATAGTGTTATAATCACCGATAAATATGTGAAATTGTAGAAAAAATGTTCATTAAGTTATTGTAAAAGTTTTTGATTGGTGCTGTTACGCAGAGCGCAACAGCCGCAAGTTTAAATTTAAAATAAAATAAGTTTAATTTTTATTTTATGAATTGAATTTATATCACCAAACTATGAGTGAAATATTAATTCACTTAACAATTAGTACTGACCCACGTATTAACTACGATAAGTTTTACACCGTATTGAAAAGTTGAAAGCTTTTAATTATTGAAGTCACTTACACGAAAGAATGGCAGCCTATTATTAAGTAAAAAGTACGGTAATGAATGGCTTTTAATTATTGATTGTGAAAGCAGTAGGTGTTTCATTCTTATTGTAAAAAGTGTTGAAAAATTAATGATCAAACGAACTTCCCCGATGTGAAATTCGATCATAATTATATGAGTCGCTTCATATGAAGTTAATAAATGTTAATAAAATCTTCGAATGTAATGGAATGCGGTGATATTGTATTATTTTATTAAAATGTAACTTTGCGGAGTCTACCGTCCCGCGATGCAGATACTGATATTCACGACATTCAAACGTTTTTGTAATCATAACCTATAGAAGATGACTTTGTGACATTCAAATATAAGAAAAGTACAACATTTATTGAAATGATAATAATTCTGCTCTATCCCGCCATTAGAAAATTTTGTAAATATTTGTTGATTTCTTGACTTGATGTAGTAATGTTTTGCTAGTTCTTAGTGACTGTTTATTTTAAATTATGACATAATAACTTAAATTAATCTGTACTCTACTTTGAATTAAGCCAAATCAAGAAAAACATGGTGGACTAATGTTAGGTTTGATGACTTGGGTAACATTGTGCCAGATAACCTCTTCATCAAATACTGCATTAGTTGAAAATTTCTGAAGTACTTATATTAATTTAGCCTTATTTAATCAAAACAGATTGAAAAATTACACCAAATACACTTTTTAATCTTAAGAATTTAGGAACAGTTCTATTAGGTGCAGTGATTTTTTGCCCAAAATTCAGTGTTATTCAAAACAAATTTTACATAATTTTGTAGTTCGAAAAATAATGTTTTGTTTGTTTGCTGACATAAAAAAAACATCCGATGAAAAGAGACTAAGCGTCAATATTAGACACAAAGACCGAGCTACCCAGATCGACTGTAATTTTTTGAAGATAACTTATCCTATTATTTTTTTTGCCATAAGAATTTGCTTCATTTTATTTGCTTTCAGTGCAATTCATTGCATTTCAGTGAAGTTGTCATCACGACTACCTTAACAATCCCACTGCTGGGTTGTGAGCCTTGTCATATCATACTTGAATATTTAAAAATTCATTTTGTATATTCTAACTACTCACCAACGTCTCTTTAAGTTAACGCCACAATTAAATTATCAACTTCATAAACATCACATGATTAATGAGAGCGGGAAAGGTCTACAAAACCTGACCACGATTAACGAGTCGTTTAACTAAAACTTATGTTGGCAACTAGCTTCGTAGTAAGCACCAACTTTATGACAATGTACACAGAGCTTCGTTCGTTAACCTGCGACTTTCACGGATTAAGTTTCAATTAAGTGTTACGTGTTTCAAGTTAATGCTAATGTTTTAAAGTTAAAGCCTGATTTTAGTTCCTCGGTCAAAATTTTAGTAGACAAAGTTTTACGACGAATCCTCTTAATGCACGTTCCGTTTAAACTATAAATTCACTCGTAAATGTTAGATTATCCTGCTGATTATGTTGAAATGGTAACAACGTTGCTTTTTGACGTGAATCTTCTCTCTAAAGCTGGGAACATTAATTTTAAAAGCCGATGTAAAAAATGCAACGTCGTATCGTAAAAGCGGAAGCGTCCATTAACGACAATACTGTAAAAAAGAAGGGTCAAAATAAAAACGTAATTGCGTAGAGCGGGTTCCGGATACATTTTCTTTTTAAATTTGAACAATATATCAAATCCAGTCAAATCAATATATTTATTCATCATTAATGCATTATAAGGGATATACGATAGCAATTATGGCACGACAATGGCAATAGAATATTTTAAACTTTTATAATACTTGTTTATTTTAAAATATAGTCAAGAAGTGACATTATAACAATGTTATCAACAAAAACAAATACGTATTTAAAATACTATGCATGAAGAAAACCACCTAGAAACACTCTTAGGTATTAGAAATTTAATTACAAAAAAAATACGGTATGTGGAATTCTACCGAAGCAAGTTTCGGGCAAAGGTTTACATGATATTAATTTGTATTTGTAGATCTCACAAAAAATACATGACGGATGGGCCGACAGGTAATTAAAGTGGATAATATACGTGGGACACAAAAAAAAGTTTTAAGAAAAAAATTAAATGTTCTATCAAAGGTTATGTTTTTGTTACTACATCTTTTCAAGGAACTCGCCATCAGCATCAATACAAAGTTACATGCGTCTGAACCAGTTTTAGCACATATTTTCCAGGTACAGGTAACAGGTACTTCGTTCAACGGCCTTCTCCAACGCAGTGAGCGCATCTTTTGGCGATGAAAACTTCCGTATCCCCTTGATCTGGTTTTTAATTTTAGGAAACAAGAAGAAACCACACGGTGCAATATCAGGGCTGTAAGGCGGATGACCGAAAAGTTTTACCAGGGTGGTGTTTAGGAAGTCTCTCCTATTGATCACGGAGTACTCGGTCGCGTTGTCGTGGTAGAGCTAAAAGCCTCGCAGTCCCGCGTTCGGACGCTTTTTGCTCGCAGCAACAAAAATTTCTGGCAAGCATTTGATAGCCACTCTGCATTGATGCTACTGTAGCTCTTAAGGGAATTGATACTAAATACCCTGTAAAGGGAAAAAAATGGCAATCTAAATTTTGATGCGCTTGTCGGTCGTTTCACTATTGTAGGCGTTGGTTCGTTTTGAAACAGCCATACTGTTGACTGGCGCTTTGTTTCTATCATATTGATAGATACAAGATTCGTCACCTGTTATGATATTGTGTCGTATATTGGCGGAAAGAACCTCCTGTGAATTCATCAATCATATCATGGCACCATCCCACGCGCGCCTGCTTCTGAGCATCGGTGAAGTTGTAGGGTACCCAGCGCGAAACAATCCTCCTTACGCAAAGTTAGTTGTGTTGAATATCATGAACGCTTTCCTATCCAATTTGCAGTTGTGTTGAATCTCGTCGTAAGTGATTCGTAGGTTTTGTTGAATAAAATTTTTTACTTGTAGCACGTTATCTTCCATAATAGCAGTCAAAGGACGACCACTTCTTTCTTCATCCTTCAAATTTACACGACCGCACTGAAACTTTTTATACCAACGGTCCACAGTTGCTTTAGAAGGTGCCTTGGTCATTAAAGCTAATTAAAGTCGATTAAACTATTCATCAGATTTCAAGTTGGACTTGAATTCGTAAAAAATCATTTCATAAAACGTTCCCGACGTAGATTCATTTTTCTAAGACGTAGTTTCATAATGCTGGTAAAAAATTTTGGGCAAAATTTTAATTTGGAGCAACTATATTTTTACTTTTAAATAATCGAATTTTTGAGTTTAATTTTTGGTTTTATTTTGACAAAAAAAAAGAAGAATTTTCGTTGCATACAAGTAAACGGTTCATATACTGCACAATGGAGTTTAAAAAAAACACAAATACAAACATATGTTTGAATTGGGTACAATTATTTTGAGCACGTAGAGCGTAAGCATCTCTTTCGTTCCTTTTTTGCATTCAGTCAAAATAAGACTGAGTTTAAAGGGCTCCACGCTATACTACGCCAACTACGATGGTACAAAATCGGGCACAAATCTATACTATTATAATAAAAAGGAAATATTTGTTTGTTCGTAATCGGTAAAAACTTAACAAAACGATTTTAATAATTATTTTACCTTAAGAAAGATAAACAATCCAGAATGTTATGTAATCTATAGGTTTTATATAATCTCAGTATAAAATATGGATCGATGTGTAGGTAAAATCGCTGTGGGACATCTAGTACGTTATAACATCCACAAATAATCCGAAAATCAAGAATACATGCATGCCACCGCGGCGCCGCCTACATTGAACAAATCAATATGCAGTACCTAACTGATACCTGCAGTATCGTGTCAGAAATGATGCCGGCATAATTATTGTTACATTTTTTTTACCCACAAACTATTCACAGAAAACGTGCCTGCAGTTCGTGACAAATCTATGATAATGATCTGATTGTTATAAAAATATTATTTAGCATCAGTTACGCTTTAGGTATTATCAGTAAGTTTTCCTAGTTTTGGTAACGATTATTTCATTTATAGTTTAAGCACCTATGTCATGCTAACCATACTTAATAGCTCAGTTAGAAACAAA
Organism: Marasmarcha lunaedactyla; assembly: GCA_923062675.1. Lineage (NCBI taxonomy): Eukaryota > Metazoa > Arthropoda > Insecta > Lepidoptera > Pterophoridae > Marasmarcha > Marasmarcha lunaedactyla. The sequence goes on from OV281343.1 coordinate 23,898,434, forward strand.
ATGTATGCTTTTTTGTATTTGGCTTTCATGCACATGAGACGATCGAATAAAAAGTTATCACTATCGAGAAATATTTGGTAAATTAAAACTTTTAACCTCTTAGCGACACCATTAGTAAGGGTGAATTTGGTGAATAAGTCTACGACAATATTGCAATAATGAAGCAGGGTACAATACTGCCGCACAAACTATAAACACAGTGAGAACATTTTCATTGTTTTGAGTAGAAGTATTCAAAGTTTTTATTACATTTTGTGGTGTCACAGAACAAACTGTCACTTTCTTTAAATGTTTTAATTTTATCATATGATTTTTACATTGGTGATCACGAATGTACTAATAAATTACTTATTTGTTACGTAGGACATTTAATCAATCAAAATTTTTTTCGTTCCCCTCCACGGGAAGGGCAGGAGGATAAAAAATGCTCTGACGCATACTTCGCGCGCGCGATCGGTGTTATTTGGAATCATCCCGACGCCTACCAGAACCACTACCCACTAAAAAAAACCCCTGTTGGCTCGTGCAATTTTTTGCTACTCAGCCTTCATCTGAGCGACGGCCAATTGGAGAAAGAGGCCGCGCTAGCGGGGCCCAGAAGGGGTCACCCGCTGGGATTTACATAGCACTGAAGGTGCTCAAAGCACTGAAGGTGAATTCATAGCACTGAAGGTGCTCAAAAATGAAAAATAAAAAATAAAATTTAAAGTTACATTAAATAAATATTAAAGAGGTTAAATGAATTAGAATTAGAAGTTGCGGCCTGAAGGACTAAGAGATCTAGCGTCAGCTGCGTCGCTACGTTCGTGTGCAAGTTTCTCGGTCTATCGACTTTGAATTTCGAATCTAAGACAGGAGCAGTATATGAGACTGAATCTCGAACTAGAGGATTGGGATGGGATTCGGTGCGTTTGAAGAACGATTCTGAGAGTGTTTTGAGGTGCTGTTGCACTGTAGGCAGTTCAAAATCTCTGTGCAGGTCCGCGTTACGCACTTACCACGGAGAATCAAAAGTGTCTTATGCCTAGTATATATTCACCAGAATAGTAGGGGTGAACCATAAATAAATACAGTATCAAGTGACTTTATTTTTTTTTCTGCTTTGTTTTCTACGTCATGTCGCATAATTTCGTAGACGTGAGGAAGTGCAACTTTTTTTAGCTACTCCTAAACAATAATCTAAAATGTTTTGATTTTTGTAAAGTTATAATATGTTCTTCTAATTATAGCGGTAGTAGTGTAACGTGTAACTATATTCAATTTCGTTGTTTTATATTCTGCTCAAGAAAAATAAGCTGATATATGAAAAATTAAACTAACTTTAAACCCATTCAACGGCCATTGCACCATTTACCTTATACAACTTATTGATTACCTAATTTTCGGCACATTTTGAAATTTAGCTGTTCATTGGTATTTGTTACAAAAACCAGTAATCAATTTCAACATAATATATGCAAATGAGTATTTTCAAAATAAAATACACATGTCGAAGAATAAACATTAACCAAATATGAAAAAAATACCAAAATTAATTTCTTCCAATTATATAAATGTATTATTTTCTCTGATCCTGTATTAAGTAATACCAAAAACTTCTCCTATTTTCCGGCATAAGTCAAGTTTTTTAAATAATTTTGTTCTTTTGGGTTTCAAAGAAGAAAACTTTTTCAGGAAATACACCTGTTTTTACCACGTCACGTCAACCAAGGGAGTCTAAGATCTATCACAAATTAAGCTCTATCATCACACAGCATAAACAGAGTAGATATGTGACATAAAATATATCTCATACCTACTGTGTTTATGTTATGGGTTGGTAAAAATATAAGTAAACGTCTCCAAAATAATCCTCAGTAGGAGCACTTACTGTACACTTGTTAAGTATTCTTTGTGACAAGGAAGCCCTTGTTTTTTACATTTCCGACTTCGAGAGCATTTGGCGAAAAACGGGCATTGATTCTGAAAGATGTCATCATAAGGATGTCAAATACGTAATAAAAACGCAAGAATTGACTTACTGTGTCAATGATTTGTGCGGCAGAAAACTTGTCCATCCTACATTTGTGATGTTGTCATGGATTTTGATAGTGTTCATGTCGGTTTGTTTTTCGTGAACAAAGCAACAATAAACTTATTTCAACGCCTTCTGTGTCCAAGAAATGTTTAAGTTTATTTTATGTGTATATCCCAAATACTAATCAATTAATAGCTATAAAAAGTCCAATCCTTTAACGTCCTAGGACTAATTGAATATTGGATAAATTTGCCAACTCGCATCGCGCTTGAGCAAATCATTTGTGAACCAAATTAAAAAATGCTTCGTTCAAACTTCGAATGGGTGTGAAAATAAAACATTATGAAGTAGGTATTACTGGCACGAATTAGAAAAAGAGGATCGGGACAGATAGGTTTTGCTCAGACGTACCTTCGGCTATTAAAAAGCAATCAGATTGGAATCGACGCTATCAAGTAAAGTGTGCTGTGTTGGAACACTGAAGTATGAGTCAATACGTGTGATATTGAGTTGGGTTTTTGTGTTTATAGACGGAGGTATTTTAAAGGATTTTTTTTACAAAGTAATTTTATAACGGTTAATGTTTATAGTAAAGGACGTGTATACCAATTATTTTGAGTTATTAAATCTTCTAAATAATAATAAAGGTTATAAAAGATTTTCGAAATACAAATAATTATACACCGTAGTCAAACCCGATAAGTGTTAAAAGTTAGTTTGAAGGCAAGTACCTAAATCTTGCATATATATAAAAAAATCATGTTTAAAATGAATAGTTTTTCGTAAAAAAAGTAATAATTTTGGCAAAAGATTGATTTCTTGATTTAAAACCCAACAGAAAAAATAAAATCATACTATTTAATATATTATTTATTCTTCTAAAAATGTTAAAAGTTAAATCATCGTTAGTTTCATTAAATACATTTTCATAAAAAGGTTCCGCGTTTTTTATACCGTCAGGCGTTTCTTCGGGAATGATTTGCTTTTGCACATCGTTACCAGATCGAAAGGTAGTATATTATTCTGTATAGCTTCTGCCAATTTATTATGTATTTTCTTTCAATCGAATTAAATAAAAATAAGTACATTAAATACAATCGAATTAAATACATTCATGTAAAGTTTATTCAATTTTACTGATTAGTGAACTCAAAATGTACTCATCTCGTAAGCTAGGTACAAATTATTAGGCACCGTACCTCCTCAGGTTTTAACTGAAAATCAGGTATATCTTATCCCAGTAAAGCTTGCCTTCTGCGCTGTTACAGCAGTCATCACACATACTCTACGTTTTTTTAGGAATCGTGGGTCTTCTTCCTTTTTTTTTTCTTTTGTGATTTATATATTGTTATTAATGTTTATGTAAAACGAGGGTCTGCAGTGCTCATTAAATGTTACGCTATCAATAACATGTTTGACTATATGCTTAACAGTAGAAGTTTTCATGTTAAGAATAACTTGGCAAGAGACTATGACCAGTCGGTTTTAATTTCACCGTTTGAACAAGATAATTCGAATATAAAGTCTGAAATTTTTTTTACTATAAGGTTTATCAATTTTTAATACTTTTTTTTTATTTAGTTTATTTGACAAAACCGAGGAATTAAATGAAATACTCGAACTATACACATACATGTGTAATTGCATTTAATGCATTTAATTCGAGTGAGTGAAACAAAATACAAAAAATAGAATCGTGATAGGCGAGGGGAAGAGGGATTTACTATACCTTATAGGTTTCTCTATTTTTTACTTATTGACTTTGAAACGTTCTGTTAGGTTAGGTTGGGTTAGGTTAGGTTAGGAGAAGAGGCCCCACCCCGATGGTTACCCGCCTTGTCGTGGCGGGGGGGCTTAGTAACCGTGGAATGGTCACCCATGGTGAACTAAGAGGCAACCAGGGCCGGCCTGTTTGGGCCGCCGGCTGGCCCAAGGAGGGCGCTCCCAGCGGGCTGAAGAAGTCCGCAGAAGAAGAGGAGTGCCGGTATTACGGTGCACCGTTCTCCCTACCTTCTGCGGCCGTGGAGGGATCGCAGGGGGAGAGGCGTGTTGGTATTACGGCGCGCCACTCTCCCTACCCCCTGCGAGCTGGCGGGGCCGTCCCGTCGAAACGGCACTGGTGGGGCCGCAGAGAAGGAGGCATGTCGGTATTGCGGTGCGCCGCTTGCCCTATCCTCTGCGGCCGAGGTGTGGTCGGTGGCAGAACCACAGACCTGATCTGCCAACGGGTACCAGTTATCTGGTATCCATGGCCTCCTAGTAGCAGACTCGGGGGGAGTCTGCTACAGTACTGGTGGAGGCCGAGGTGGGAGGCGCACCTTACCATCTGGTGCGCCCATCGTGGAGGGCCTTCGGGCTTTCGCGATGGAGCCGCTTGTGGGCGGCTGCCGCCAAGGGGTCGCGGATGTGTGCGAAAGCGTTCCCGTAACCCCGTCACAAGGCGGCGAGGCAGAAGATGGAGGGTTTTTTAGTGGGTATACCGTGGGTCTCATTAGCCTATACGGGAGTCCCACATAACCACTCGGGGGCGACCTGCGCCCGGATGGTATGCGCAATGCATTTTCCCCACCGAAAAAAAAATGTTTTTCTTTTTGTTCCCCTCCACGGAGAGGGCAGGAGGATAAAAAATGCTCTGAGGCATACTCCGCGCGCGCGATCGGAGTTATGTGGGACTCGCTCCGAGCCTACCAGAGCCCCACCCACTAAAAAACCCTCTGAATGACTCGTGCAATTTTTTGCCACACAGCCTTCATCTGAGCGACGACCAATTGGAGAAAGAGGCCACGCTAGCGGGGCCCAGAAGGGGTCACCCGCTGGGATTTACATAGCACTGATGGTGCTCAAAGCACTGAAGGTGAATACATAAGCACTGAAGGTGCTCAAAATTAAATTAAAAATTGAATTAATTCGAATTTACGTTAGAATTAGAAGTTGCGGCCTGAAGGGCTTCGATATTTAGTGTTAATTGCGTGGGTTCGCCAGTGTGCGCGTTTCTCGGTCTAGCGACTTTGAACTTCGAATCTAAGACAGGGGTAGTATACGAGACTGAATCTCGAACTAAGGGATTGGAGTGGGTTTCGGAGCCTTTGAAGAACGATCCTGAGAGTGTTTTGAGGTGCTGTTGCACTGTAGGTGGTTCAAGATCTCTGTGCAGGTCCATATGAAGCATATGTCATGACGGGTCTAACGCAGTCTTATAAAGCGTACGTTTATTTCTGAAAGACATTTTACTTTTTCTACCTAGCATACTATAAAGGCGGCCTAAGTAAAAACGTGCGAGTTTCGTTACTCTATCGACGTGAGGTTTGAAAGAGGTTAGGTTAGGGGAATAGGGATTTATTACACCTTATAGGTTTCTCTAGTTTGTACTTATTGACTTTGAAACGTTCTGTTATTTTACCAAGTTTAAAAGATTTCAGGTTTTGCAATAAATATTTATGATGTATGCTGAAAAACAGTATAAGAAAGTTGATAAGAAAACTTTAAAAATACTAACGTACCTGCGTAATCACAAGCTGCACTAAGGAGCAAAGAGTGTGTTTAAAAGATCGTCACATCAAAAATAATTTCAAAGAGCCTTTTCGAAAATGCCTCACAAACAAAATTATTAAGAAAATGAAAAAAATGTCTTGTCTACGATTTCAAAACTTCTAAAAGTGTCAATTAGTAAACCTGCAATTTGGTTGAAAATCGTTTGAAAAGATTTTTAATTAGAGAGCTTAGCCGAAAGGGCTGGCGCACACGACTTGATTGAGGCACTCCACACTCTATGGGCTGCAATTTTGGCTGGAAACGCCATAGTTAATTGCCTTTCGCTGGTTTCTAAACTTGACAGGAGATGAACGCAACGCTTGTCGTTTTAAGACTAAGTGTCTAGATTCATGAGGGCTTTAACGTTAGATGAAGTAAAATGAATGGGATGAAATTTTATAATGATGATCTCACGGTAATGCCCTGCAATGTTTTAACATTAAATACAAGCTTTTACAATAAAAACGGTTAAAACCTAATATTTTGCCATTGCCTTCTCCTGGTGATATTGGCCTGCTACTTGCGTTGTTAACAATCATCAGAATGAATCAAAAATAGTATTATAGAAATTGTTTGTTTTAGTTTTAGTTTTATTTTAAATTGAAAATCAAACTGCAAGACAGTTTTAAATCACAGAATTATACAACGGAGCCACAACAACTGCCAAGTATTGGCTAATAAAAGAGAACAATAGAACCGATCAATATATCCACATACAGCAGCATCCGGTTCAGATGCGACGATACGTTCAAATACTGCTTACGGAAACCGTCCCAGGAAACCCAACGGCATTAGAGCATCTCTTAAACCCTACATTGAACCAAGTTTAATTCACTCGCCAAGCGCATCGTAATTTATTCAATATTTTGCTCAAAATGTAAACCATTTAAATTCCGCTTTAACCACACCTTCGTGCGCCAAAACCAAAGGAAATATTAATAGGCGGTCTAAGTTACCCCAACGCCAATCTGTTGGGTTAATTAAAGAAACTGCAGTGGCGGCTACACCGGAAAGGTACGGAACTAATTTTCGGAAACACTATTCAAAGTGTAGTAATTCGAATATGAAACTTTTGCCGTTAGAATTTTAACTTTTGGCCCGATTTCTTAGTTTATTAGGGAAATCATTATTCAGTTAGAATGTTTGATTTTAGGAAAACAGAAATTAACTTAAGGTTTTGTTGAAGTTTGCAGTACCCATGCAAAAATAACTGGAGTAATCAAATATTTGATGTATTTTGTTTTCTTAATACTATTTCCATTAGAAATCTGAAATAAATATCAATAAAAAACATCTTAATCGAACCGACCAATATGATATCCAAACAACCAAAAATGTTCAACTCACAGGAATAAAAATGCAACTTTCGCTATTCACCAGTAAAACAATTTTTCAAACGTTCGGGGTAAACAAGGCCCTCCGCAAACGAACCCACTGAGCCGCAAACGTGTTCTAAGTTGCTTTTTTGCTCGTAACGTACTTGACAAATGATCTCAATGTTACGTATGCAGTACTCTGCGATGGATAAAGATACTGTGTATAATGCGTTTGGAACATTCTTTTATGTGTATTTTTTTTTAAATTAACAATAATATATTGTTCCTTCCATTCCCATAGGAACACTTTTGATAAAAAAGGTATGTTATATTACGGTATATTTTTTTGCCATAGAAATAAAAATTATAAATTAAAAATTTACTCCTATACCTTTCTGTATCTTTAGTAAAATATGACGATAAATGTGCTTTTAAGTTTTTGGTCGAACACAATCAAAATATCAGGAACAAAGTGACGCAATTGATTTGAATATGAAAACCTTGTCATTTCTAATAAAAAAAGTTAAAGTATAATTTTTTTATTTGCTAATTAATCAGGAAATAAGTATTGTAATTGATGACAATTAAAAACCGCAGCTTTGAACACAATGTCTTTAAATTATCTTGTTTTTGCACACAGTACCGCTTGCGCATTCGCCAAAGTACAAATAAGTAATGTGTCATACATAAACTTAACGTTTTGGGTATTCTATAAATATAATATAAATAAAGATATTTTATAGAATACCGGATTATACAATGGTAACATATACCAACATGACATACATACGTCAAAGAAATAAAACCTTTGGGAAATCTCGAAAATATTTTGCAAACTCCAAGTAACTTAATGTATTGTACATTGTTTTACGCTGTTAAACATTACGCTGTTAAAATCACGTTCGGTATTCAACTGTTATACTTAAATATTTATAATATAAACTACCTAAGTTCAAGCATAAATCATCTGCCTTGAACGTAGTTTCAAAATATTACATTGCAATAAACGGCTACATTTACAAGAAATCACCATGAGATCGATTCACGAAAGCGCTAACTTTACCCAACATTCTGACATTCACATTTGAAACTCTTGTATTTCGTAATATACAGTTATTGCGCCGACCCATTGCACCACACCTACAATTTGCTGCAGATATTATTTGTAGCATCGAGCCTTTGTCTGTCGATGATTGCGCAATTCTTCCTGCTCGATGGTCGAACAATCATTCAAAATTGCTGTTCGGAATTCGAAAAATCGTTTTGGAGTCTGATTAAATGAGAAGACTTAAACTTTTCTTAGAGATTACACACGGAGGTTTTATATACAGATAATATGGTAAATAGGTACGTAAGCCTTTTTTGCACGTTTATGAAAAAAACTGAAGTTAATGGACATATTTTTTTAACCTAATATGAAATGGAATTCTGTTATGCCAATTACCGAATAAATCATATTCGTTTTAATAAATGGAAACGCTAATTACAAATTAATTGATAGTAGTTGTTAGCTTAAAACTCGATATGAAATTTACTCTGAACAGGCCGACGAAAAAAGTTTTGATACTGACTTCATGTATGAGAATATTTATACAACTATTTTGATAATCGATATTGCGGTTGTTATAAATACATAATAAAGTTGTGCAGTAAAAATTATATACTTACAGATTTAACATGTTTTTGTTTGTTGTTATGTTTACAATTGTAAATCATCCCTTGAAATATTTTTTTGTAATATCTATTTATTTTATTAAAATTATTTATTTACAAAAAAGTTTCTTTATTTACAAAGATAATAATATATTAATTGTTATTTATAGACATGACATTTCAAGGGAGTGTCGGTCGTGGCGGACCAGAGCATTTGATTGAATAAGGCTGGTTGAAATGTGTCAATATCAAGACAATTTCATCAATTAAACCTTGGAATAACTACTATGGATAACTATTCCAACATCTTGAATGAGCGTAATGCGTAACAATGAGATCCGACATGTTGCGAAAATACCATGTTCAAAAGCAATGGAGAAATAATACACAACTTTTTAATCATATAGTTGATTGACAGTCGTTCACTATCTTGTATTTATACCATGAATAACTTCGTAATACGTAAGGCAGTATAAATATTATACCAGATATAGTGTTTTTACTCCTAGAATTACAGTTGATAAAGTAGAAAATTAGTATATTCTCAGGATAATATTCACTTTTCCTAAAGATTTTGTCTCATTGTAGTTTCATGAAATACAGCCCTAGAAACAGATCCGTTGAATTCAAATTAAACCCAAAAAGTCTAAATATCAGGTCCCCATTAGCGTATTATTAAAATGGCTAGTAAAGAAAAAATATTCACATACAATGACATTTTCAAATTAAAAAATTATCAATTTTACGATTTTCAAACTCAAACAAAACTAAAAGTCGTTAAATTGAAAAAGTTTGGTGGGAAAAACTTTTTAATAAACATGATAAATAAAAAAATATGGGTAATAAATTTAAGCATAAATGTTTATAAATCACACACGAGTTTCAATTTATGATCTGAAAAGCGCTTAAATATTGAAATGTACGCAAGCATAATGCAGGCACTGCAACAAGTTCAATATATATGTGCTCGGGAAGGTAGTATCAAACAAATATCGAGGTAATATCAATATTTAATTAGCTACCTGTTTGCCTTCTTCCAACTTATTATTATCTCAGACTATTAAACCGAATGAAAGGATTTCAAAATGTCATAAAATACTAGGGTGGATTGAAAAGTTCGCGGCCTAACGTAGATAGCGTTGTCATATTATTATAAAACTATCCTCATATGAAACCTAGACTCGTTGTCAGCCTCTGTGCATTTTTTCTCTGAGATATACGCGTAATTATTTATTTTATTGAACATTAAGTGAGAGTAAGTTTCATTAATTTTGAAAATGGATAGTTTAGAGTACTGCGCCGTGATCAAATACCTCCACAAGAAACACTTAACTCCAAAGCAGATTCATAAAAATATGGTGGCTACTTTAGAAATATCTGTTCCGTCGTATACAATGATAAAAAAGTGGACAGATGATTTTAAACGTGGACTAGAGAGCATCAAAGATGACCGCTGCTCTGAACGGCCTTCTACAGCTACGACTTCGGAAAACATCGAAAAAATATGTGATCTCATCATGGGAGACAGCAGATTGAAGGTATCTGAGATAGCTGAAGCTCTAGGGATTTTATATGAACGTACACAAAACATGATCATTAACGAATTAGGGTTCCACAAGGTGTGTGCAAGATGGGTTCCGCGGCTCCTTTCGGTTGAACAGAAACGAACTCGGCTCACGATTTCTAGAGATTGTTTAGAGCTTTTTCAAGCTGATCCACACGAATTTTTGGCAAGGTTTGTTACTATGGACAAAACATGGGTTCATCACTATACTCCTGAATCCAAACAATAATGCAAACAATGGATGAGACCCGGATCTCCGACCTCCAAGAAAGCCAAGGTGTGTCTTTTAGTAGACAAGGTAATGGATAAAACAATTTTTACCGGATATTATCGCGTATATTTTAGTTAATTTTAAAATTATTTCGACGTTTCGGCATCTTTGCAGTTGCCGTGGTCACGATAGACTATTGACCTATCATATATCATATATATATATCATATATCACATATCACGTGACCACGGCAACTGCAAAGATGCCGAAACGTCGAAATAATTTTAAAATTAACTAAAATATACGCGATAATATCCGGTAAAAAGTGTTTTATTTAAAGTATGTATCGTGAAAACTTAAGACAATATTTTAGACGAGGTAATGGCCTTAAAAAATAAACATCTTGGTTGATTACTTAGAAAGAGGTCAAACTATACATTCTTCATACTACTACTACTACTATTACGTCGTTCATGTGAAGAAATAAAGCCTAAAAGACCAGGATTGTTGACCAAGAAAGTTTTGTTTGATCGGGACATTGCTGGTGTTCACACATCTGCAGAATCGATGTCTCAAATAGTGAATTGTGGTTTCTAATTGCTTCCTCATCCCCCTTATTCAACTGACTTGGCACTTTCTGACTTCCACCTATTTCCAAAACTAAAAAAACACTAAGGAATCTTCTACCAATGAGGAGGTCAAAGTGGCCGTAGATGCCTTTTTTGAAGACCTTGACGAGACCTTCTATTTAAATGGGTTCAAGGCTTTGGGGGACCGCTGGACTAAGTGATGTGACCTAGGAGGAGAGTATGTAGAAAAAGAAATATAAACAATTGCATTATTCCTGTGTTTTCTTGTACTTTCTTATACTTGAAATGAATCAAGAATTTACTAAAATATAATTTAAAATTTTCACGTGACAATGACAGATTAGTTTAATACAGCGCGCCCTGTGAAATTTACTCGTACTTTCTTTATTTACTGAAAATCTCTTATTCTACAGATAATAGCAAATGTAAAGGTTTCGAAGAAATGCAAAATTATATCGTTAATAAACTGTTTTTTGGAACAGAATAATATTTAATAAAATTGTTCATACAACTCTCATCCTTTTAGTTTGTTAGAAGTACAAAACTAAAAAATGATAAGGCGTCCTTATCTATCCTGGGGCCCCAGCCAAGATTCAATCTATAATCGCTAACGCTAAAGAAAACTCATAAACTGTATAAAGAATCACGTGATATAACGATATGCTCCATACTGAACTACTAGAAGTTACTTTCGTAAAATTTTTCAAAGTCCTACTAAAAGCCGTTAGGGATTTTTAGACAAAAAATTAATAGCTTCCGTTTGTTAACCAATTGAAAATAAACTGTGTCATAAAGTACTAGTGAATAATATCTTCTTTTTCATTGCGATGTCAACACACACGATGGCTAACAATTAATGATGCCAGAAAGTCTGAAATTTCTGTTAAATATCATTTTATTCACTTAAAGTGACATAACACACATTATTGTTCTTCGCAGTACCGCTCAACACCTCCTACTTTTAGAACATTTCTATGGTAGACCACATCTCGTTTGTGCATTTTATTCTAATGACTACGGAAATGGTTTAAAGAGAACTAAATCAAAGAGACCACAGCTGCGGAATACAAAAGGTGAACTTGAGAATATTCTGGTGTAATAGTGCCTTTAAAATGTTTGAGGTTCTACTGAAAGTCGTTGGAACTTTGGGTCAAATTTAAAGTTTGTAAGAGCTGAGGCGAATGCTTTTAGTTAAATTTGAACTAAAAAATGTACTATAAAAATTATGAAAAGTGTGAAATATACATTGTCCAGCCAAATAAATTTATATATTTATGACTTACTAATAATGTAAGTATCAGCAAAAGTATAGATATGGTTGTGCTGCAATAGTTGTCTGGATATATTGCTCTATAGTGCTTTGTAACTAAAGTGATGACAAAATACAATATTTTTAGTACGAACGCACGATTGTTTTCTGATAATAGAAGCATACTTTAAATATTTTGAAAAAACATGAAATATTGACATACTTGTAAAATACAGAGCCGCTTTTCGCACTGATGTTCTAGCTTTATACGGTTCAAATTCTGCCTTTTATAGGTCATAGTTACGGTCTTGCGGCGTAAGTTGCTTGGCCATCCGTGCCAGTAGTTACAGTTCGAACTCCAGTAGGGACAAATATACGTGCCATGCATGGCATAGCATGAAAGGTTTTCTATTTATTCTGGATTTATCGTTCGTTTCTTATAGTGATTGGCATCAACGAAGATGCGTCATCGTGAATTGCACTCACTATATAACAAAACCCTGCTTATTTTGAGCTTGACCTTATTCTGCTTAATTTCATTTATTATTAAATTTTATTTACGTTTATTAATACAAACATCTTACCTATAAAATAATATCCTATTTCAACAGATGTATCACAACTGACCGAAAAGTTCTGGACAATGTATTTGTTTCAACGAAATATAAATAAAAAAAGATTTTCTTAACTTAGTGGAAAACTTTGTTGTTAAGACCTTGATTTAGTTGTTCAGTCAAAATTTCTTAGAAAGAGACCTTTGCGATTTCTTTGCCAAATAAGATTTTAATAAAATGAAAATTGTATTGTAACACTTTTTGGGTTCGTATTGTTTTTTTTTTACGCATATCAAATATTTTACTTTAGTATTGGCAAAGTATTTTCAACTTACTTAGTAACACAATTCTTTGGGCCTATTCGTGTGTTTTAACTTTTTACTTTAATTAAGTACAAAAAAAAAAACACATGAAATTCGTCCCAAACCTAGGAAATCTGAATCAAAGGGTTTTATTTAGTAAAAATGTAGTGCCTTAAAATTTCGTTGTAAAAAACAAGAAGGTTTAGAAACTTTTGAATGAGCAGTCACAAATTCCCCAAGACAGCTTTTGGAAATCCAGTGACCAGGTAAAAGGAAAGGAACAGAACACAACTACAAGCAATTCCAGCACGAAAAGCAATTCCAGCTGCAGCCTACGGTCGGCAACGCATCTTTTTCTTGACCTTGACGACCGAGTAGCGTAGTGGTCAGTAGCCCCGCCTCATACGCCGGCGGTCCCAGGTTCGAGTCCATTCATTTGTGTGATGAACACAATTAATGTTTGTTCTCGACCCATGGTCTTGATATTTGTATATGTGTGTTTATTCTGGGTTCCCCACAGTTCATCTTGTATGGTCATCTATAACACAAGCTATGTTTCCTTTGGGGCGATAAAGTGAGTGTGATTGTCTGGGGATTCATTATTATTATTAATAGTAAAAGACATAATTTGATACATAAATAACTACGACTAATGATGTCCATAGGTGGATCCCACTTACCATCCGGTGGGTCACGAGCTATGTTGCTGGCTACGAAAATAGTAAATAAAAGGTATATCTCGGATAGCCTGTAATAGCCTCTCAATGCTCCGATTGCGAATAGCAAAACTAGAAATGAATGGGACATACCGTACGGTTCTTACCACACGAGGGTGTCCGCATTGTGGAGTCCTCTCCTCCCTTCTGTGGAAACTGACGGTGGAATAACTCCCGGAGGAACTAAGCCTTTAAGGCTACGATGTAATTGAATCCACTGACGACATCTGTAGAATCGTTAGAGGATCGTGTCAGGAAGTCCTATCATACCTCATTCAAGGAGCACTGAACATCACAAAAAATGGTGCAAAGATAACGACTTGACCATTAACGCCCCTAAAACTGTTATAGTGCCGTTTACCAAAAAAAAGAAAACTTGATAAGCTCAAACCTCCTAATATTGATGGAAACACTATAGCATTCTCTAAAGCGGTAAAATATCTAGGCGTCACCCTTGACGATAAACTTACCTATAATAAACACTTACAACGCCACACAGAATATAATAATACTATCTGTGTAGCAGAATGGTTTGATCAAGATGGGGACTAAAACCCAAAATGGTTATGTGGATTCTAGACGCCATCGTCAGACCGATTGTGACATACGGCTGTGTAGTGTGGCATAAGAAGCTTACACAAATAACATCCATTACCGAACTAGGGAAGATGCAAAGAACAGCAAGCATTCTGGCCACTAGCGCCATGACTACAACGCCAAACCTGGCATTAAATGCACTCTTAGGGATCCCGCCCCTGCATCTCACAGTCTTAAAAGAGACTGAGGGGAGCATGATTGGAGCCAAATCTCAAAGAGGAAATGCATGGCTATAAAAAAAAATTACGGGCTACTTGGAGAAACTCATCCACAAATGCCCAATTATAATCATGCCCACGGATTACATACTACCAGAGCTACTATTCAAAAAACTCTACCAAATACAACTCCCAAACAGAGAAGAATGGACTAAGGACAACATTCACTGGGAAGAACATAGCCTTACCTGGTTCACTGATGGCTCTAAAATGGACAATTAGGTAGGATATGGGGTACACGGCGTACAACCCAGGTTTAGCGAATGCTCAAGCCTAGGAGCCTATGCCTCAAATTCAAAGTTGAGATATATGCAATCGTGAGATGTGCGGATATCAATCACTCCTGTCACAACAGGGCGCAGTTCAAGTGGCCACATAGTCCCGTAAAATCAATTAATAAATAATAAATAGCCTGTAATATCTTAAAATAACGCAATAAAAATTGGGAAATTTAGTCAAGCCACAAAGTTCTATATTGACAACGTGATCAAACTTATAATTTTATAACTAAGCCACGGGAAAATGAGATAGCCTCTAATACACTAATTTGTCTTTTTTTGCAACGCCTACTAAATATTCTATAGAAAGGGTGGTAGTTAAATTTGGGTTAGGTTAATGTTAGGATGCATTTATCGCATGCGCGAGCCGAGCGAGCGCAGCGAGAGCGGTGCGAGAGCACCCGGCGAAGCGCCATAATCTAAATTTGATGATAATTCAAAATTTTATAGCAAAAACATCATGTAACAACATATTTTTAGTGGCGAAGATAGTATCGTTCAGACGCTCGTAAATTGTGGCCGACTTAGTAATTAAGAAGGCAATGTAGATTTTTAGAGGCGAATAATTCTATTAAAATGAGGTCTCTTTAATTAGCACCCATAAAAAATAAACAGTTTTGTTAAACTTACTGACTTACAATTTATGGTAAGTCGCTACTGCTCAACATAATTCAGATGCGTTTTAATTATTTGTATGTATGTACCCGTAAATATATTACATCTATCATTTACGAAATACATTCAGAAGTTCACATGACTGATTTTGTTTGTTTATTCCTTTGCTGTACGCCGTGTACATTACACAAAATTACTAGGTTATTACAATATTTTACCTCATTATAATAACTCGAAAATATCCTGTGTTAAATACAGTTATATTTTCCATATTACTGTGATATACCATGCACGTAAGGTGTTAAGGTACCATAACGTTTTAATCGGTGATTAATACTTTTACAGACTCATATTAGAAATTTGTGTTTGTAGATATCATACGTATGACTATAATATGTATAAAACAAAAATAAAAACCCAGCTAAAAATAGAAACCAAACTTAATACATTGTCAAAAAATTTAGTTCAAACGTTTTTAATTTCATTACAGACTTAAAAGTCTTATACATAACAGCTTTATCCACAGGGTTTAAATCTAGTTAGTGCATTTGAATAGGTCCATCAATGTAATTTGGCTATTAGGTCTTGTGCACTAATGCCCATTGTTCGTTGGCACAATCCCGCGGTCCATTTGCGGTGGCGTAGTTTCTGCTGTAATACTCCCAGATTAATGGGCACTACACTTTGAGGTCTAATAATTGAACGTAATTGTTTTACTGCGTTTTTTCTAACTGTAATTTTGTATATAAAAGCGTGCCAGTATGTAATAAGTGTCTAATTTTGAAGCCATGAATGTGAAATTAAAGTATTTTAAAATGTTAAAGCACTCTTACAAGAGTGGTCAAGGGTCACGCTTGGCTGTTTAAACGAAATATTTGCACATTTATTTATGACATTAATATCAACTGTTTTTAAAATATATGCATGTATTCAACAATTTGAATTACGCTAAGTAGAAAAACATAGCATTATATTTTTTAGGAGACTGTTTGTATAAATTATCAATAAATACGTATTTATTTAACAAAAACAATATTTCAATGGTACAATATTTCCTTATTCACGGAGAAACAAAATACTTATCAGTATTAGAAGGAATTACGTCGTTTGTTTCCATATCAACAAAAAAGTTACATTTTTGTTACGATGAAGGACGGTATATTGTTTCGTGCAGACGAAGCGTCTTGCGAATTCTCAGTACTAAAAATCTGAAATTATTAACATAGATCTTAAAAATTATTAGTTGAAAAAGGCATTCAAAGTTAGATGTACTTAGTTTACAATAACACAAAATCCAAATATTAATACACCTTCGTTGTACGTTCACCAATAATTTGATTACAAAGAATTCGACCCCGAAATTGTAATAGAATCTTATCAATTTATTCATTATCAAAACTTTATAATTCCAGTTAAGCACAATCTTGCGGCTGTGATTCCTAACTAAATTACTTTGAAATTGAGATTTGTTCGTATAAACATTACAAAGTTTGATTTTCTCAGAATAGTAATAATAATTTAAATGGGTCAACTGAGTTGTTTTAGGACTCTGGCAAGAAAGAAATCGAATTTGCTTATATATTAAATGGAATATCTTCCTAGATGTTCGCTCTTTTGTTTCATTTTTATAAGTACGTACTTAATTTTCACGTATCAAATATCTCGAATGTAGTGAAAAAATAGTGAATGCGTTTCAATGACAATTCTAACCTAAGAACATTTTATTTACAAACAAAATATTTACAAATTAACAATAGGACAAAGAAAAACAAGGTAACAAATAGAGGTTAATATAGAATTTTGCAGATTTACCGCTATCGATAAACGTTGTACAAATTAAGAATTAATTATTTGTCAACAATCCAAAACTTCTTTTTTAACGACAAATATGTTTTATTTTAATTCTAATGCTTAAAGTATGTTGTACCACATTTCAATGTGTTTCACCATTGACAACACGTAATCATATAATTACACTCTCTACAACAGCGTAATATTTTTGATAAAAAATATAATTTGTTGAATATTATAATTCATTAATATGTTTCTTATCACTTATGATATGTGTCTGTTCTTACGGTTTATAAAATTTAAAATTATGCAACCGTATCAAGATTATAACTAAAATCTGCTAAAACAAAAAATTCCATATTTAAGTTTAATCTACGATTGGATCGCTCGACCGAGAAATTGTATCGAATCGTATTAAAGCAATACGTCGGGAGACAACTAACGATCGAATTGGATGCATTCTTGGGCATACCGTTGAATCCAGTAGTAATCGAATCACAATTGCGCGTCCTTTCGATTAGATCGATTGCAAGCAAGAAGCCGTACGGCGTGAAATTTTCGAATATTTGTATTTTCCGGAGTGCGGTATGTTTAAATGGAAATTTTGGTCTTTGTTTCAGTGATATTTCAAGCATGAAAACAGGTGTTTTCTATTTTATTAGGTAAGGATTTTGATTGACCGTATAAGATTTTACATTTAAGGTGCCATACTAGTTTATTTGCGTAAAACAATATGTTAAGTACCTAATGATGTCCTGTATTTAAGGCATACATCAAAGTAATTTAACAAAATATATTAGTAATTCTTGTTTTAGATATATGTTTTTGTGTTTTCTACAAGCGCCATAGATATTATTTAAATATTTAAATAACAAATCCCCAGAAAAATACACCAACTCTATGGCTACAAAGCAAACAGAGCTTATGTTATGGACTGTGGGGGACCCGGAATAAACGTGCATATATAAATATAAATAACCATGACCCGAGCACAAACATCTGCATTCATCACACAAATGAATGGCCCCGACCAGAACCTGGGTCCTCCGGCGTATGAGGTAAGGCTACTCTGACGCCACTCGACCAATATTGTTACCAAAAAAGTTTAAAGTAATTTTCCCATACTGACTAAACTTATTTGCACAATACAAACTTTATTACAATGACATATTTATTCAAAAAATTTACAGAAAAATTATATTAGTATAAAATATATACATAATAAAGTCCCATTCCAAAATCCCACGTACTTAAATGGAGCGGAATATTTGCCATTTCGCCGCTCCACGACACCCCTTATAAATGGTACAAGTCGGTCCCGACTCTTACACAAAAGAGCTTTGTTCGGACCTTCTGCTAAGGACCCGGATATTTATGTCCTTTAGCCCTAAATTAATTCAGCCTAAACAACGATAAATTATACACCAATATTTTATTTATTGGACCCAGTCAATGGAGACAATATTTTAAGGCCGACCCCAATAAGGGTTACTGGACATTCTCCGTTACAAAATTTAATTCCGAGATTAAGTTTAATATGAAAATGATTTGCGATTAATGAAAGTACGATTCCCGTCGCCCTAAAGTTGGGAATTGTTTGAAAGTTAACTTTGCTTTCATAACTAAGCCTCGAAGTGACAGTTTGACGGAATTTCGACCGAACCTTGGAACAGTTAATTTAATATTGCCTTTCAATAAATTAATTTCACTTCCTTTGCAAAAATGGGGTTTCTTTTAGATTTAATATTATGCGGAGTTTTTGTAACCTTTTATGATAAGGCAACGTGCGTTTTACTTATAATTTAAAGTATTGGAAAAATAGACACTGTTTCATATTTCTGTAAAATTACTAAAAAAAATGCACGAGTTAAAATATTTTCCTGTGTTAAAGAAAAAAACATTGTTTTGAAAACTGAGTTGATGTCGTTATATTTTTCCAGGTTTATTTGAACGAGATGTGAAGATGTATTTTTTTAGTACATATGATTACATTGTTTATCGTACATTTATTGTTATAAAATATCCCAAAAGGGAGCTGTTTCCAATTCTTGACCTCAGAAGTGATATTGGTGTTTCGTTAAATTCTCTTAGAATGACCGTTAGTACGGTCGAAATGTGTATAAAACTGGGACATATGTGAAATATTAATTAATTTATTTAAAACTTTATTGCACAATATAAAATCAGAGTACAAACGGCGGATTTAATGCCATTTTGTATTCAAAGGATTAAGGGGTGCATACAAAAATACATATACATACTTTAAAAAAAAATTTATAATAGTTATTTACTAAAACTTTGAATATAATAATATATAAACGTCATAAACGATATTAAAAAAAAAGTATGTGCACATAAAACAAAATAGATAATTAAACAAACATTATATTATAACTTATTTACATTATTCATACACATGTATCATATAACATTATGTTAGAGTAACAGTTGTTAGTTATTAGATTACGAGTTATACAATATAAAACCTATTTAATGCTTAGTTATTTAGGCTATACGTGAAATAATTTAGTTCCTGATGTGGGTTATGGAAGATGCTCTGGACTAAAGTAGTAAAAATATTATCTTTTAATTAAATACACCCGTATTTAATTAAAAGATAATATTTTTATTTTCCGTAGTAAATTTTTTTGTTATTACGAACACAATATATTTTTTATAAAATAACATTTGATTGATTTGAGTGGCACCTATTTGGTTAAGACTGCTGATAATACGTTTATTCGAAGCAAACCAATAAGCCAATTTTCTAATATATACTTTGTAATATATAAGAATAACATTTAATTATCCATTTTTATAACCATTGAAGTTCCATGTCACTCATACAACTTAATAACGAAATATAAGATAGTTATAATAAACTAAGAGCCCACCTCCGTTATTCGGAGAAGCATAAGAAATAGTAGATTCCTTTACAAAATACCAGCCTCCTCACAAATTCTAACTCGCAAAGTCATTTACATTCATAGCGACTGTTCACAGTTCATAAACTCTTCAAAACTTCCTTTGTATAGCAAAATACATCCGGATTGAATACAAAGTTCATTACATTTTGAAATCAGGTCATTATCATAGTGATAGGATCCTTGTTCTGTGAATACAGTTTCTGACGGCGCGTTGCGGGGCCGTCAGCTAAATGCTAAGTTTCTATGTAGGCTGTTATTACGAGCAGCGAATTCGCTTGATGAGCAAATCTGGATCCAGACTTGGTTTAATCTGTAGGGTTATGAATATCTGGGAGCTTTCATTTGAGAGCTAAGTTCATTGGAGCATAGGTAGCGTATTAATTACGTTGCTGGCTTCTTGAACTGATGGTCCCAGGTTTCCGGTGCCTTCCAAATGTATCTGTTAGCTTTTATCAATGATGTGGTGAAACATAAGTCGTAATCAAAAATTTTTGTTTCAATAGCAGTATTTTAAGGAAAATTCATTGCATTGACTCTAGAAACAAACAATTTACGTTATTGATAATAATTTTTAATAGCAAAAACACCAACCTTATGGTCACCTTATTCGACAAACTTAAAGTACCAGTTGCTATGTAGAATTACTGTATCTTATCAATCGAGTACCTACTTAGGTTATCAAACAAGTGTTATCATCCTCATGTGTATTTCAGAAACCTACATTGTACATTTAATGCAAACACGCTTATGGGTTTTTAATCGCAGTTTATTTAAAAAAAATAACGCTAATTTCACAGGTACTTTAATAAATGTTCAAAATGGTCGCCTCCTAATTCATTACACAGCTGTGCGCGTCTCCTGTGGCAGTCTTTGACTCTCCTTAGTACGAATTCGTCGGCCTTTACTTCGTCAAAAGCGGCTATGATTTTAAGACGAAGCTCTGCCATTGTGTTGGATACCTGCTCATAAACCTTTCTGTTGATTTCATCCCTTAGGTAGAAGTCCAAAGGATGTTTGTATCTCGGTTTTGCAAAAGCCACCGACAAAATTCAACCCTTCTTGCGTAATTTGTAACACAAGATGTACGAACTGAAAATGAAACGGATTTTGACCAAACGAATTAAGTAGACGGTACACGTACATTTATACGACGAATAATCGGCCTTCCTCTGGCCTGTGCATGAGCTGGAACAGTAAACTGTCTAAAGTCGTGGAGATTTTGAACCATGCTACGAATCAGGTTGTGTTTCGGCACTGGTGACTCGGGGTAACGTTCTTGAAATGCTTTTCGTGTTTGATCTGTACAATTCGTTTTTACCATATCGAAACGTTCAACATAAGTGTAAGGATATGCAGCCAGCATTTTTAACGCTAATTAATATTATTTTTCAGTTTATATTCGTAGTGTAATGTTATGACTTTTGAATTTGTCATCGTTAATTTAATCTTTTTTCAACGTTCTTACCAGCAAATACAAAAAGGTTGAATGATTAATCTTAGTAACATGCTATGGGTCTATGTCGGTTTAACGTAGCAATTAGGGTGACCATACGACCCAGTACATTTAAAAAAAATTTTTAAATAAAAGAATCATCAAACAACGTTTGCATATTTTTGCCCGTTATCACGTCCACATGTTTAAACTAAAGTTAAACAGTAAGAAACACATATTTCCGTTTACGACTTATGTTTCACCCGGTATAATGCCTACTGTTCTAATGGTGAAGGGAAATATATATATTTTTTTTTTAACAATCATACCACATTATCTAGGCCAAATTAAGTATCATTAAGAACTTGTGTTATGGATACAAGATAACGGATAAATAAACTTAAGAAATATATAAGCACAGATAGATTTTTTTTTCATGTATAAATATTAGAAATAAACTTAAATAAACATACATCCATGACTAGAAAGCAAATATAATAAAATATCTGCCTCTACCAGGATTCGAACCCGGGACCTCTTGCATGGAAGGCAAGGGTACTTACCTCCACACCAAACAGGCCGTCGATATTGTGTAGAAACCCGTATACCTATGATATTATGTTAAAAATATGAGTAAAGTTTGCCAAACCGCAGCAGGTACCCGTGGTGGAAATTCCCTAAACCTACCCCCTTACTTGGGCGAGACTGACGTCCTTCGATAAGAAGGGCTATTGTGATAAAGTTCATTTTACCTAAGCATTAAATTGAACTTTTTGTACTTACATTTTTTAATCTATTTAAACCCAATGAAAAGGATCTTAAAATCACTTTACTGCATGCACATTTAAGCATCACTTTGGGGGTAACACTTTAAAGCCATTATTTCCTCACTATCCAAATACGAGGATATTCTGTCACGTTTCCATCATAACGCAGGCGTCATTCATGGTTATGTCACCTGAATCTATAAAAACTTGGGTATATGTGACACGAAATACTGCGTCTAAAAAATGAAAATTGCGTGTCAGAGCGTAGTAAAATGAGCAGTTAACCTAATGTTCGTAACATGAGATGGTACACTGTGGTACTGGGTGGTACAAGGCGACACTTTTGTGGAGCATTCTACTTGCGCGACGTAAGCGAAGATAATGGTCGGAAATCAAATATTGACTCAAAGCTTACAGGCATTCAGAAGACTTTGATAGTTGAATTTACCGTATTAACGTAATAATACACGCTACAAATAGATTCCCAAAGTTATTGATGCAATTAATTCGGTTGTTTACTAGACATTGTTTTGTTAATTTAAATTGAATTACTTGAAAGCAATTTATTTTTAATCTTAAAGCAAATACAGATCACAAGAAGATTATTTCATATGGTTGGCAACTTTAAGCACCTAATACATTAAAAGCCTTCAAGTTGTCTTGAATAAGTTTATAAACAGCTTTGGTTCAGATTAATGTAATCTTGAAAACACAAAATAAAAGTTTACTTACAAGTACGTATAATGGAAAATATAAATGCGGATTTTGATAAAAAAATGGGCAAATGGTTCGTTTATGGTATATTCATACAGCTAGCAAAATGTCACATATCGAATTAAATTTCAATATGAACATTTTCATAACTTGCTTAAGTACCGTACCGTCAACTTAGCGATCGAAGACAAATTCAATAAACATAACTTGAACAACTTTAACATCGTAGTTTTTGATGTTGTTTGTGGGTTTGTGTTATATATATATATCATCATGATCATTAGCATAATTGCATTCTGAGAATATCTCTGAGATACTATATCAACTAATACAAACGAAAAAAAAATGTTCTAGGGACTCAAATTGTCATCTCAAGAAGCGATGCAGACTGAAGGAAGTTTTTCCCAAAGAAGAACTTGCAAGACTCGAAACAATATTGCACCTTTAAGTCAACATTTCTATCGATTGTGGCCTGGCGAGGTAATTCTACTGGCCTTGTGGTGTGTAATGATTCTATATAATATATTTAACTTGTAGTTTATTAACTCATTGAAGGTTTTCTTGTTTGTTTTTAAGTGTTTATAGATTTTTTTAGTTAGTTTAAAGGTGAATATAGTTATTAAATTTAAATCTAAGCTAAAAATACATACATGAACTAAACAACAATCAAATTTGAATGTTATTGTAGGAGTACTATAATTTAATTTAAGTAACTTTGCCTTATTTGAGCAAAGGTCTCGAGTAAATGTGTTTCTATCAGTTCGATTGTCTATTGTTTAACTTGTCGAGATCATAATACTTGTAAACTCGACGCACACGGGGTTTGTCTTAATAAAGTAAAGTCAATCTTTGTCTTTATTGCAAGTAATCCTAACTTTATATCTATAATAATATTAAATATGCGACAGTATTTTTAGTATCATAGTTCGTCCTTTTTTACGTAGAAACAGAGCAACGGAGTGACGTGATAGATATTGTGTAGAGATAGTTGCAAGGCTAAAGAGTGACATAGGCGTTATTGTTCCAGATATTCCAAATTCATTGGGAGCTATGTGGTATTGCGGATTTATTTTTATAAAGTATTGTAGACAGTCTACATTACAATAAATATTTAACTTTTTATTGAATTTATTAAGGTAGCAGTAATTGGACAGTCCACATATAAGCCGAAAGCAATTCTAGAAACACTGTAAAATGCGATAAAAACTGCTGGAATCTATGACATGAATCGTGACCAGTTTGAGTAGGTTACTGGGCTACTTTAATGACCCCACATAAACTAGTAAACTGACAATAATGAACGTAGATAAGATTCTGGTTAGTTGGATAGTTATTTAGCTTGACGTTGTCGATTGTGTAAACGACACCTTAATAATATTGTAATTATTAAAGTGATTTCTGAATGGACCTAATTTTTTTTTTGTTCCCCTCCGCGGGAAGGGCAGGAGGATAAAATGCCCTGACGCATATTCTGGCGCGATTCCAGAGTTATGTGGGACTCTTCCCGACGCCTACCAGGACCATACCCACTAAAAACCCCCTGTCGGCTCGTGCATTTTTGCCACTCAGCCTTCATCTGAGCGACGGCCAATTGAAGAAAGAGGCCGCGCTAGCGGGGCCCAGAAGGGGTCACCCGCTGGGATTACATGGCACTGAAGGTGCTCAAAGCACTGAAGGTGAATACATAGCACTGAAGGTGCTCAAAATGAAAATCAATAATTAAAACAAAAATTAAAAAATTGCAAAATAAAATTGAATTAATTCGCATTTACGTTAGAATTAAGATTTACGTTAGAATTAGAATTTACGTTAGAATTAGAATTTGCGGCCAGAAGGGCTTCGAGATCGGCTGACAGTCTGGTGGATGAGTACGCTTGCGCATTCCTAGGCCTAGCGACTTTGAACTTCGAGTCTAACACAGGAGTAGTATATGAGACTGAATCACGAACTAGAGGATTGGGATGGGTTTCGGAGCGTTTGAAGAACGCTTCAGAGAGTGTTTTGAGATGTTGTTGTACTGTAGGCAGTTCAAGATCTCTATGCAAGTCCGCGTTACGCACGTACCACGGTGCGTTTGTGGCCCGGCGGCAAAAGAGGTTTTGAACTACCTGCAATTTGTGCAGGAGGGAGGGTTTGGCGTGGGCAAAGATTGGCGAGGCATACGTCATGACGGGTCTAACGCAGACCTTGTAAAGTGTACGTTTGTTTCTGAAAGACATTTTACTTTTTCTACCTAACATGCTATTTAGGCGGCCTAAATAGTGACGAGCGAGTTTCGAAACTCTTTCGACGTGTGGCTTGAAAGAAAGCGTCGGATCTAATGTGACGCCTAAGTATTTAGTACTGCGCTTCCAGGGGATGGGAATGCCTAACATTCGAACGTGGGGATCGCCATCAAGACGACGGCGTTTGTGGTCGAAGCGCATCGCAGAACTCTTTTCAGGGTTCACATCGATGCGCCATTTTTGAAACCATACACCAAGGGCGTTTACAGCCTTTTGGGGTCTGGTTACAAGGTGCTGAACACTGTGGCCTTTGGTATAGAGTGCGGTGTCGTCAGCAAAGAGGGCGAGTTCGACGCCTTTCGGCGGGATGGGAATGTCGTTGGTGTACACGGTGTACAGCAGAGGGGCGAGGACTGAGCCTTGAGGGACTCCAGCCTTTATGGGACGAGGCGCAGAAAGCGTGCCTTCGTGTTTAAAACGAAATGTACGGTCTTTGAGAAACGATGCTATTAACCTGACTAGGCGATCCGGTAAGCCTATCTTGTAGAGTTTATAAACGAGACCGCTGTGCCAGACTTTATCGAAAGCCTTGGCTACGTCAAAGAAAACCGTGACTGTTTTATAACGACGTGGATAGAAACCGTCAAGTATAAACTCAACGATTCGATGGACTTGCTGAGGGCAGGGGTGTTTAGCGCGAAAGCCGAACTGATGGGGAATAATGAGAGGATCGCCATCCGTTGGAAACAGATGGTTCCGCATTCGAGAGAGTATGACTCTCTCGAGAAGTTTAGACATTGCCTTGAGGAGGCTGATGCCCGAATCGCCGGCTTGGGAATGCCTATGACTGTCGCTTCTTTCCAAGTTTTTGGAAAGTAGCTATGGTCGAAGCAGGCATTGAAAATGATAGCTAACAAGGTAAGCATCTGTTGAGGTAGGTGCTTAAGTGCGTGGTTGGAAATTCCATCCGCACCCGGAGCCTTTTTGGACTTTTGATTTCTAATGAGAAGCAAGATTTCGTCATTAGAGATTGTGACAGGGTCGGCGGTGATGGGGAGAAAGTCTCTGCGAAGGACTTCGTCTTCCACCGCCTGGATGTGTGAGGGATCAGCAATTGCGTGCTGGGCGAGCATTGTGCGGCAATGCTGTCAGCGAAGCATTCGGCTTTCTCTTCGACTTCAAAGGCAGTAGTGCCATCGGGACGAGTGAGAGGAGGGACGTGAGAGGCGGTGTCTACGCGTAAGGCTCGGGCCATGCTATAGTACGCTTGGTGGGACGGAGAGATATTCGCCATGAGATCGTTCATCTGAGCGTCTAGGAGTTCCGCGAGGCAAGACCTAACTTTACGTTGAAGCTGATTCGCAGCTGTTCTATAGGCAGGCGTGGGATATTTCTTGGCTCTCCGGAGAGCCACGTTCTTAGCTTTAATAAGATTGCTAACGGCTAAGGGAAGCGTGGGTTTGCCTTGCTTAGCAACCTTTTCGTTGTCACTGATGGCTGAGTTGATAGCATCAGTGAGAGAATTTACTAATGAATCAATTTTATCCGGACTATCTAATTGTTCGGGAGAGATCGCGAGTGGAGAGTTCAGGGCCTCTAAGGCTGAAACTAACGTATTTTTAAAGCCTTTCCAGTTGGTAAAGGTCTTAGGAGAGGTAACGTTATCGTTCGGCGGTCCTAGCACGAGGGAGACGGGGCGGTGGTCAGAACCTAGGTCATCGAGCGGTTCGATAGATCTTAGATCAAGATTGATTCGCTTGATAATTGCAAAGTCGAGGATGTCAGGAGAGTAGGTCGGATTGTTGGGATAGTGAGTGGGAGTGATGGGGGATATGACGTCTAAGTCAAGGGAGTTGGTGATGTCGAGGAGAGCGATACCGCTGGTGTTAGTTGATAGGCACGTCCAGTCAGTATGTTTGGAGTTAAAGTCTCCGAACATAATGACTGAATGGCCGAGGGCGAGAATGGCCTCAAAGTCGCTGCGGATTGGTCTGGTACCACTAGGTATGTAGATTGAAGCTATGATGATGGTCGGATGACCAGTCATAGCCAATCTACACACAGTGGCTTCCATGTTGAGGAGAGGAGGGGTAGGGAGAGGACAGCAATGGAAGCCTCTTTTGTAATATATAGCGGTGCCGCCGTAACCGTCGGAGTTGGGCCTGTCGTTACAAATAAACGCGTACTTAGGTATAGCGAATCCCCTGGAGCGGTTTGGAGTAAGCCATGTCTCCTGGAGAAGGAATAAGTCAGGTTCTTTGTTCTGAAGGAACAGTTTTATCTCGGGAAGGTTGGTGTTAAGGCTACGAGCGTTAAAAGATACTAGGGATAAGCCCTTGGGTTTAATACGACTGGACGCGGGATTCGCGGGTCTAGACATTATAATTTACTTATTTACGATTTTATACAAAAATAAAAAATAAAAAAAATTTATAACGAACTTAGAAGCGAGTGATGCTCGGCTATCGCGAATAAACGCTCTTGAGGAGAGCGGGCGGCTCGCAGTTTGCGTGCGAGCACGGAAATTTCGTTAATATCGACGTTTTGAATAACGTCGAACACGGTCTTCATGTCCTCAGCCAACGACGACTGAGGTGCGGATGACGGAGCAGGACGCGGCCCTACGGAAGCTACGGGAGCTGGGATGGGTCGGGAAGGTGCAGGCGGAACGGCCGGACGCTGCCTCCAAGACAGAGCCTGAGTAGGCGTCGGCTGAACGGGCTTTGCTTCCGGAATGGACCTAATATTTTTGGTTTATTTATATATGTAAAAGCAGTAAAAATATGACAACAGCGATAGGAGTCAACCCGAAGTATATGAATAAAATTGTTTACATTTGACTTTGATGAAGTGCATAATTGACTGATTTCTTATCTATCAACCTACTTTGTAGCCAAGTAAAACTTTCCCGCTTTGAAGTGCCAGGTTTGCTGCATGAAGATTTATTTCAAACATTCGCAGTAGCTTCCAACTTCGATGGTATTCATTCTGTGCTATTTTTATTTACAAACTAGTATAACATAAATAAATTATAAATAAATATACATGATTGCTCTATAAAGATTAAAACAAGCAATTTATGTAATACCAATACATCAAAGGCCACATTAAAGTATAAGTCCCTACTGTGAAAATACTCGTACAAATAATATTCTAATAGACTGATTCATTCCAACTAAGTGTATTTGCTTATTAAGCTCACTGAAACTCAAATTAAGTTAAAGAATAAAGTACATCAAAGTATTTAATTCCATCGCATGCTATTCATACAGACCAATATGAACATTTTCCATGGATGCCAAACGTTTCATTCTGTAAGCAATTCCGGGAAACATGTAACGCACTGTATGATTGCTGTAACAACATTACATTGTGCACATTATGGCCTATTTGTTATTTTATTTTATTTGTATTTCTACATTATTTTATGTATCAAAACTTTTCATTCTTAATATTTATGATTAAGTGCGGCCAACGATACAAAAATCGAGTTATACGAGTAGTGGGTCAACAAAAATATATACAAAAAATATCGTTGTCTTAATGTTCGTATCTTTTGTACATTTCAAACTCGCCATATTCATTTTTAATATGGCCATCCGATTGACGCCCTCACGATTGGGTGTTATTTTGGCATCGTTTCGTCAAACTGCAGAATTAGTTTTTTTTCTCTGCGAAAAATAGGGTGAATATAACAAAAACGTTTCTTTTTTTTCTAGAACATGACGAAAGAGCTTTCACAATACTTTTTGTGAATCAAGGATTTCTAATTATTCTGATAAGCCGCTGGGAAATCATTGCTATAAACAACAGAATTCAATTTAAAATTTCCAGAAATGGTAGATATTGAAGTTTTTTCTTAAGAAGAGCAATTCAAACGTAAATATTAAATTTGCTTTCATGAGTTATTTTTTAAGAATCACACCTAAGAAAGTTGACTTATTTATACCTAATCATATCAAACTTAACGAGAGTTTGAAATTTGATTAGTGTGTAGACTTAAAGCTACGACTGTCTTTCATGGAATAAAGGCCGATTACATTGATCCAGTAGTTGGCGCCAGTCTCACTGGCTTCCCTCGCTGGACTGGCTTGGTCACTGGCTCGCGCCGTTTACACGCGTCCAGTGATAATTGGCAAATTATTGGGGCGACTCCACATTCACGAAAATGAGTGTCTCGCGTGTGAAAAATCGAAGGGAATTAAATGCATTGTGAATAATTTTATATTACTTGTAACATCGTCTATGTTAGTGTTACGGTTAGGCCCTCAACGTTCATTCCAACGTTTATATTCTACAATGCTGTAGCCTACATATTTTTGTCGCGGTAATCTTAGGATGTTATATAGAGGCATTTATCTTGCAGCGTTGGATTCTGTCGACCGAAGGGCCCGTAGACTCATAAGTGACGACGAACTTACTTCTTCGAGACTGCAAAGTCTCGAGCATCGTCGAAAAGTTGCTAGTCTATCGGTTTTTTACAGATTGCACTTTGGAGAGTGTGCTAATGCTCTTTTTCAGCTGATCGAACCTTCCCCCTTTCTCCACCGATCAACCAGACGCAGACAGAAGTTTCACCCGTTTGTGGTTAGCGTGTCGAAGAGCCGAATTAATCGGTTCGATAGCTCATTTTTGGTTCGTGTTGCCAAAGAGTGGAACGATTTGCCTGCGTCTGTTTTTCCAGACAAATATAACCCTGAAGCTTTTAAGTGTAAAGTGAATAGGTACCTCTTGGACAGGCGTGTATGATCCTCGTCTTCATCGTCACTTTCCATCAGGTGAGATGGAAGACAAACGCCTGCTAATTATTAATAAAAAATGTATAATACTATAAACTTAAAAAATTCCACATCAGACTACATTTACGATCTCATTTTCGAAACGTCCAAAACAAACGCGTGGTCACTATACGAGCAGGCACCAGCAACTGACTCGACGTGTTTATACGGACCCAGCATCATCTTCGAGATTAGTGCGGTGCGCGACGCGTGGTTACTGGCTCAAAAAATAGACGGCCAGTCTATTCCGATCCAGCGCTGGCTACTGGAAGCTGTATTGACTTCAATCAAACTGTTTACACTGATTCAGTGAGGGAAGCCAGAGACACTGGTTTCAGCTACTGGATCAATGTAAACCGGCCTTAAGCAAAAATTATAATAATTTTTAAAACTTTTTATATATGTATCTTTTTGCTCCACAGTTCTGAGCAATTTTCTTAGCTGCCAATTTTGTATGACTAGACAATTTTTTTAAAGTGTCATTAAAACAATTGATATGCGTTGAAACGTGGTATTAATTGCTTTTTTTGTTAGACAATTTACGATGAAGAATTCTTTATAGTAATATCGGACTAGAATGTACAAAGTAAACTTTAAAAAACAGTGTTTTCGAACAAACTCATGTTTTCGAGGATTGATTTACAGTTACTCATCCAGCTTAACACATATAGTGTTTCGCATCCCAAACAAAAGACATGGAACCCGTTAGCAGTGGTCTGCATGAAACTGATCCTTTTGAAACATTCTGTAGAAACAATGATATTTTTGAATCCATTTAAGTGTTTGGGTTGTGCATTGGCTTTTATCTATTGCCATCTTAAAACCTTTTTTGCACAAAACTCTGTGCTGGACGTATCGATACTTTTAAAACTTGGACTTTTGGAACGTCAATAAATTTTTGAAATTTTATCAGCTTTGATTACTTGGCATTCTGTGATTGATTTAATATACTACGAATGTACGACGAATATTTTGATGTTTTTTTATAACTCAAGAAGCAAACTTGAATAAGGTCATGGTGTAAATGTTAAATCAATAGCTTCTATGTAAAACACTGGTATTGTAATTCCACTTTTATGACAAAAGAGTTTTATTGAAGGTAGCTTAACGTCGATGTTGAGTTTTTAAAAATTAATATTTTTTTTAATTTTTTCTATAAATGCAACCGGTTTTAACACTTAAATAAAATACAGTGAAAAGGGTATAACGTAACAACGCATTGCGGCATTGCCATCGCTCGATAATTTCAACTTAACAGCATTTTAAATATATTATGGGTTCCATTATCATCTTGCATGGTCGATGCCGCGCGCGGCGTATTTACGACTTCTGTATCGTAACTCCTCGTTCTTTAAAAGCATTTTATGAGAAAAGGTTGATGATACTTTCGTGTGCTGTCACAAAAACTAGACCCTCATTTTTCTCCTCTAAAACAGTTGAAGCCCTTGAGCCTGCAGGGCCAGTAATGAGCGGGTTCTTTTAGCTATCCTTAATGAGTACCGCCTGTTTTATGTATCAACAGTAGTTATATTTTTACTGGTACTTTTGTTTTGGGTCGGGAAATTATGAGAAAAGTTTATATATTTTTTATTACTTGCTTCGTGTACTTACTCTGGTTAATTAGTACGGTTTCCTTTACTGTGAAATTAAATTGGATGCACTGTCAAGTGTTTTGAGCTGCGAAATGCATGTTTTCGTTGTTATGACTTTGGCTTATTATTATTATTCTCTAAAATATATTATAATGACACTTTTAAAAACTAATTTATAAAGCCGATATGATCTAAAGTATACTTAAAATTGTCATTGATTAACATATTCGTTGTATTTTGGTCAGTAAAACTATTTGCTATGAACCCTGTCATCTATTATGATTTTAACAGTATTCAATAAAAAATTAATTAAATATTATGGTGCATGTTAGTATTAGAAATAGGTAATTAAACTTAGATACATTAAAATGTGTGTCTGTCCATCGCCAACATGTAGCTCCTAAAATATTGTCGTAACAATAACCTTCAATTGTTTAAATGCATAGGTGTTTTAAAAATATGGATGATGACGATAGTAATACAGAGAATTAAAATAATTTTATATTAAAAACCCAATCCACAACAAAACTAAAAGACACCGAAGTAAACAAAATAAAATCAGTTTTATTAAAACGAGCACGCCGTTGAAAGCCTCTTCAACAATATCTGTTATCAAAACGTTTTAATATTCAATCCAAACACGAATTTGAAACCGCGATCATAACTTGCAAGTTTAATATCATCGAGCAAATGTAAAATTAACGTAATCAAATTCCGGGCTTGGTATTTAGTGGCAATGGTTGGTGTAATTTGGCAAAATGAGGGTAGTTTGAGGATCCGCGGATGTCGCGACGTGGCACGTACGGACCTTCGATCTAGGTAGCGTGTGAATAAGATTTTGGGCTTTTATGATATTGCAGAGTTGCTTATTTGAAACTTTAAATGTTTAAATATAAAATATAAAAATTTAAATGTTTGAAAAAAGTTTTTACAGAAACATATGAATGCAAAAAACCTGTTCATGTGGTTGAAATGGTTGTATAATTTTTTTTTAAACTATTTAAGACTGTAAGATTCCAGATTTTACAATGATTTTTATTAAATCAGAAATGTAAGACGTACCTATGTGTGTTAATTATCCCGTAACATAATATTATTCAGTGTAATTTTGCTTTTATGACACTATAAAATAAATGCCACTTTGCGGAACATCTCGTCAGGTTTTCCTCAAGGCATGGGGGAAAGTTTTCAACGATCCACCATTAGTCCCGCGCGTGAGAGGACGGCACTGTCAAACGCATGTATGTAGTAAATTTGCGATGACATTTTAGTTTCTTTGTTGCAGGTAATAAGATCGATGCAAGTCTGAGCCTGCTATTGGTCTTCTGTTAAGAGGTCGAGAGAGTCGCCATGAGGTAGTGACATCAACAGCCTTTGGGGCTAATGATATAACTATGAAGTTACCAAGCCTGTTAAGATGATAGGATTGTGAAGGCTTTAGGTCAAAGTTGTAGTTTGATTTTATGTAAATCCTAGGTTAATAGTATTTCCTACTCTAAATTATACAAATACATTCCTACTCTTAAAGTACGTCTGTTACATTTATAGGATTTTTTCAAAATATGTTTCAGACCTTTTTTGAATAAGATTCAGATATTACTTTATAAACGTGAAATAATTTTATAAACATGACACTGTGAAGCATTTCGATGAATGATTTGTATATGGGAAACCTACGTACCGTGTTCTGTTCCAAGTTCAGAAGTTTTTATTTTAAGTTTACGTTTGGGGGTGTATGGAAACAAATCCAAACAGTAGCAATTAAATTAACTTTATTATTCAGTGCGTCAATGAAAAATATGTGATGTTTTGAAGACATCAAGTTTCACAGTCGTATACTAAATAGTTTTTGGCACACGTCGTCATACGGAACCATCTAATATTTCAAAACAATGCAATTCCAGCTTTAGTTGGCACAAAAACGCTATTAAAGAACTGCGTCGACATTATTAAAACAATCCTGCGGATCTTCAGATTGAACTCCATTTCCTAGAGACTTAACAACTGACCTATGTAGTAAAGTGAGCAATTTAAATAAATAATACAATTTGAAGCTTCAATCTGCCGGGACAGTGGTATCGCAAGTGCGGGAGGTGGAGACAATTTATTGCTCAGCGCACGGCACTCGCTCAATGCGGCTGCCATTTGTTGTAAACTAGCTTTGCTCTGCGGGTACACTAGCTTTATCTTGCTCTATTGTGGATACAGAAAAGAGAAAGAACTTTAGTTATAGAAAAAAATGTTAAAGTTAAAAAAAAAGTTGGTGAAATTGATGATTGGTTTTAGCCCCAGACTCTTAAAAGCCTTTAAAATGGTATGGAACAAAATTATGTGAATTAATATAATGTAGGCATCATACATCAATCACTTAGTTTCTAAAAAGTTTATGATGAAAGCTTGTTTTTATTCTGTATTATGGACAATTGACGACCGAGTGGTGTAGCGGTAAGTAACCTTGCCTCATACGCCGAAGGTCCCAGGTTCGAGTCCTGGCCGGGGCATTCATTTGTGTGATGAACACAGATGTTTGTTCTCGGGACATGGTTGTATGTATTTATATATGTATTTTTATTCTGGGTTCCCCCCAGTTCGCTGTATGGCCATCCATAACACAAGCTCTGCTTACTTTGGGGCCATACAGTTGGTGTGTTTGTCTGGGGATTTATTATTATTTTTATATCTTTTATTACGCAGTAACAAAAATTCAGCACATAACTTCATGTATCAAATCATATTTTTCAAACTTTACAAAAAGCCTTTTCCGTGAAAGAAAACTTGAATCCTTACTATTCATGGCTTAATGCCAATTGTATTCCACTAGACATTTACGAGAAAATCTGAAGGAAGTTCAAGATGTTCGTTGCTGCTTCAAATGGAATAGACTACTGTGTGGACCCTAACATAACCTAACCTAGCTAAAGGTGTAATTATGTCAAATGTACTACAAATACTAATGTTGTGGCTGAATGATTAAAAAGAAGTAAAATATAATGTAAACTAATTATATGTTTTCAATGTTTAACTATACCTTTGAAAACTAAGTGATAACTAAAGCAACAAAACAAAGGCGTCCACAAGAAAACCAAAAAAATAAAATAAGTTACACCGCCGCGTTGCATAGTAATGAATATTTAAGAATGTCATTACCGGGAAAGGGATTAGGCAAGTGTTTCATTAAAATAATGACAAGTGTAGGAGAAACGGCTCGTTACTGCGCTGAGCGGGTCAAGAGCGCCGGCAAGAAAAGTTTTACCTCTGCACTTGTTTGAAATTTTAGTCATGATCGTTTGAAGGATTGTTTATTTCAAAGTTGATGTTGCGAAGCAAAGAGTAGTTTCGAAAAAGGATGCATTTTCTTTTTTGTATCTAGCACGGGAAAACTTACAATGCTCAGAGTTTTACGAGAATATATTCCAAAATATCTTTAACATTTTATTATTTTAGACAGAATTTGAACCCCCAATATGTGAGTGAAGGTAATATTTTTTCACCAATAAAACAAAGTCCACCTCAAAGGGAATCATTTATTTGGAACTTGAGGTTGATTGACATCTGTCTTTACGGTCAGTTTTATAAAGTCTAGACCAACAAAAAAGGTTAACTTAGGTTGAATTACGAAGCACGTACAAAGGTAACGTACGAATAAAGGTTACCTTAAACCTAATCCGACTATAATGTGGGCCTTCTGTGGGAATTATATTTTACGATCCCGTTTCAGAGATTATTCTAGTCTTTTTGTCGACAAAAGAGAGGTTCCGGAAGGATAAACGTTCAAAATCTTTTTGGTATTTTGTGCATACATCCGTGCATACGTTTTCATTCGATATGACCCATACAATCAAACGTTCCTATACAAGAGTCTATTGCGACTATATCAGTCATATCTATAAAAATTTAATATTTTTTTGCCTTGACAGTTGGTTGTCATAACCTAAGGATACTCCTAGTTGGGGTGAAACAAAACTTAGTGACGCGGCGCATTATTAACATCTACTACTACAACTATTAATGTTGTAAAAGGTAATTTTTACAAGTTGTTTGATTTCCTTGAACTCCACATTAAGGATAAAAAAAACAAAATACCACCGCTACCCACATATTTGTTAAACGACAAGAGCGGCCCGAAGACAATAATTTATTAATTAATTAATAAAAAACACACTAATTAATTACAATCTATTACTTTTTCAATAA
Source organism: Marasmarcha lunaedactyla (assembly GCA_923062675.1). NCBI lineage: Eukaryota > Metazoa > Arthropoda > Insecta > Lepidoptera > Pterophoridae > Marasmarcha > Marasmarcha lunaedactyla. The sequence continues at coordinate 23,934,266 of OV281343.1, forward strand.
AAAAAAAAATTGTACCGTACGGGCAGTCCTTATAGGCTTTATAAATATATGTCGTCTCGCCAAAGCCCAAATGGCAGTTTTCCCGACGTTCGTCCACATACACTGGATTTTGCCACGCGGCCGGCTGAAATATGTGGGTAGCGCTCTTAAATTTTAAACAGTTATGTGGGTTCCTTAAAGTTATTGTTCACTAAGTATCCTGTGAAATAGGACATTTTTCAAGAGAAATCTGAAAATAAATCTATGTTAATGAACGTTATAAATGTCTAAGAAATAGAAAACAGCCTTTATATTGTGCGGTAGATGAGACAGAAAATTGATAAATTGATTTCTCAAATGGCACTTGAACTTGATGTAAACTGGTTTCTTTCCGTTTTATTTATTATGATGAATTAGAAGAATCTTATACTTTATGAAATGGTGCTGATACTTCTTATGATTGATTAAGCTATATATATATTTATATATCTCTCTCATATATTTATATATATCTCTGCAGTTCTTAAGCTATATATCATATATAAGCAGCAATCGCGTTGATGGCGATTCCGTATTAAGTTATGGGTGAAATATAGCTAATGTTACTGGTGTATATTTTTTATTGCAGATTGGTATATTTGGCGTTTGTTGCACACTAGGTTTGTACACACTAGCTGTCCAAGAGTTCACCATACGGTTAAATGCTCCGGGATAAAACTTATGTGGAAAAACAGATGCAGGCAGCTCATTCCGTTCTGTGGCGACATGAAACAAAAAGAGGCGTCGAAACGCTTTGTGTGGCGTTTTGGTAATTCTAACATAAACGGGTGGAACGTCCGTCGACGCCTGGTTGACCGGTAAAGAAAGGGGGAGGGTTGACTCAAATCAATACAGCTTTCGCCCTCTCAAAATTGGATTATGTAGCTTCTTAATGATTAATGAATACAAAATAAAAAAAGAAATATTATTTTTATAAATAGATCTGTGCGCAATTACTCAGTGCGTTATCGATATAATCTTCATAATAATTATTTAATTCTGTGATGATTTACTCTTTAGTATGTACAGCAAAATATGTACAAAATTACATAAGTGTGGTAACTGAATGGATCGCGCTAAAATCCGCGTTAATAAGTGTTTTATTTAGTATAATGAATCGTAAAACTTAGAGAAAATATCATCTTTACGAGATTTAGCATAAAGTTAAAACCACTGTTCAGTAGTGGCTGAATAGTGGCTTATATAAAATACGTACGGTATAAAATACCTATATAAAATCGTATATTTTACAAACGTACGTTAAAAGTAGGAGAGCTCTTAATGAAATTTGGTGGGTTGGTAGCTAACTGAGCGCAAAACGCTGCTATGTGACTCTTGTTGCTTCTGGAGAATGATATAAGAACTTGCAGACAATCTTCATGACATCTTTTATTTGATATTTAAGCTCCTCTCACAAAGCCAATTTTTAAGATTTATTAGTCATAAAAGAGACTAAAAAAAAATAACCACTAATGCAATTTTATATTTCGTCTCGCAAATTCAAGAAAAACAATAAGGACAGTTTCTACACGCATTCCTGAAAATAGTAATTTTAAAAATGAAACTTTGAATAGGTATGTGTTAAATTTTTTTTTTGTCATCTAGTTAACAAATAAATTTGCATTTGTTAATAGTCCGAATGAAGTAGAAATTAGTAACTATTGGTCAATTTTCTCTAGCACACCATCAAACGTACCATCGACACAAAGCCTTAGGTAATACTTTTATTTGTAAAAGACTTAATCACACGTTTCGCCATAACTATATAAAAAACATTTATATCAAAACGAAATCATATGCTATCACGTGCTACCAAAAATTACCAGTCGAATTCTATTGCCAAACTGGACGCCTAAACATTAACAAAAATATTAAGAGAAAATTTATATTCCTACGATAAACAAAAATTAACGTAAAAATATGAAACGTAAATACTAGGAATTCATAAAATAAAATTTCGAAGTTTGTCAAATGAAAAGTTCACATAGAAACTATGATATCAATTGCGAGTGCAAAATTTTTATACATTATAAATATTTTATATAATATTAAAGTTTAATATTTTTACTTTGGAATTTAGCAGTTGCAGTTTACTTGTAATTACAATATTGCATCATTAAGCAGAGAAAAGAGGCTGATTTGTAAGTAGGTTGTCAATTAAAGCTTTCCATTGATTCAACCAATCTAATATAAATTTCTTACAGTGTGCGTCGGTGACGATTTGTAATATAGGTAATGATTTTAATTTAGGATTTCCTGTTATAAGACCAGCGTATAAAAATAATCCTTTAGCGATCTTTGTTCCATCCGGTAGACGCAATGTTTCAAAAAACGAGCCTGTAACATCAACTGTAATGGTAACTCTTGCGAATTTCTTCACATACTGATTATAATAATGAATTTGTTCCTCGCTCCAATAGTAAACTTGAAAGTTAGGATGTAAACCGAGAAATCGAATCATTTTTTCATATAGCAACTAAATATCATATCAACATAGCCACTAAAGACATAATCGGATTAGGATCAGGGTACTGTCCTCTCCTAGCCTCTGACTTTATTTGTCTTACTAACAAATCGGTGGTACTTTAGAGTATAGCGAGTGCCATCCACAAAGTTGCGTCCGAGTACTTTTTGTTCTATGGTCGCACAGAACGATGTACAGACCACAAAAGTAACAGGACGTCACTTCGTAGGTGACACCCACTACAAATACTTTTGCAACCTAAAAAAAGAGGAATATTGAAAATTACTGGATCAGTATTATGAAGAGGAAATATTTTTTGCGTTCTTATTGCATATACGTTATCATCGATAAGCTTTTTAATAACTGAGCTATTGGGCAAACATGAAGACATAGCGAATACATAGCCAATTCAACAGCCAAATAAAAACATTTTTCGTGAGACCCCATGGCACAAGTCCCAATTCTTTAACAATAAATTTTGAAATTATAAATAAGATTTAACGTCTTCTCTGATTAACATGAGACAAAAAATAAGAATTAGGGCTCCACTTCTCCGAAAACTTTCAATTCTCGAAATCGTCGTGTAAGGAGGGCGGGCTAGCACAAAACTATGTGGTAAAGAAGAAACGTAAAGTCCATGGGGAGAGCTTAAGTTGTTAATAATATTGAAAAAAATATACAAGGAACAAAACTAAACAAACGAGTGAACAAGTGTGTGAGTCGGTCAGCCAGTCACGCAATTCGTACTTTGCGGTTTTCGAAGGCAAGTAATCAGTATTACCAGCACTGATAAGTCGATTCGGGCTCAATTTAAAACAATAAAAACCGATTATTATCGCCGTTCATTCATCGTTCAAATTATTTTCCATACAACGTGTTCGATTATTTTATGATAAAATAATTTTCATCGGTAATTTGCTGTGAGTTTACTTATCTTGGATTTTTTTCTTTTCTATAAACTATTTGTTGGAAATAGATAAATATAAATCCCCAATCACATCAACTGTATGGCTGCAAACTAAGCAGAGTTTGTGTTATGGATGACCATACAGTGAACTGGGGGGGGAACCCAGAATAAACATACATGTATAAATATGAACAACCATAACCCGAGAACAAACATTTATATTCATCACACAAATGAATGCCCCGGCCAGGACTCGAACCTGGGACCTCCGGCGTATGAAGCAGGGCTACTAACCACTACGCAACTCGGTCGTCCTAATGTGACCTATTTTTGGAGATTAATCACAACTTGCTAACCCTTTGGTCTGTCACTACTCAGCCTTGTTTATTTTTATTTCATTGGCCATTGATTCTAAAATATATTTAATCATTTTGTAAGTAGTAAATCTCATATTCATTATCAATTAAATATAAATTAAAGATCTCAGTGGAAAAAGTATGTAAACAGCTTAACATAGATCAACACCAGGAGAATTTGTTTTCTTCAGTAGAAACTTTGTCTTTTTTTTTCGTTCATTCATTTATTTTTTGCGTCTCATTCTAGGAAGAAAGAGATCTTTGCTTCTTGAGTATTGTTATATCATATTATCAAAAGACATATCGAAGAAAGCACATGTTAGACCTGTTGATTCACTGTCAAAAAGCTAGGTTATACCCTAGCTACCCTAGAACCAATCTGGAGCTATGCATGTGAAACATTGAGAAAGTCTTAGTTTATAAAAACAAAATTAGGTTTATAAATATTAACAAGAATAACACTCTAAATTATTGATTAAAAATGCCTCTTTTTTCTAGTCAACTTACAACTCACAAGTAAACAACAAAAAAAACGTAACAAGCACCCGACAAACAAAATCAAACAAAAATGCCTCATGAACCAAAAGAAATGAAAACATTTTAGTGACCCCAGGAAGGGTCGCGTAGTACCGGTCTATTTGAACCGCGACGTAAGCTGCACAATAATGTGGAGTTTTCTGGCAAAATATTTTATTTAGCGGGTCGCCTGTGCTTCCTAAGCATGGACCGTTGGCAATAAAAATATTATACACTCAAAGCTCTCTGTGATCCTGTTGTGGTTTTTGTGCTGTAAGACATAAGCGGAAGCGGTAGTGACGTTTATATTTTAAGTAACATTGTGACTGAACAAAATATGGAGCATATAATAACTTAAATAGAGTGCACGTTAAATGTACTGTCATGCAATTGTCTCATAAGAAAAACCTGTGACGCCATAGATGCAAAGTGGGTAGCTGATAATAATAATATAATAGATACATTTGATAAATAGTAGGTACATAAAAATTGCAATGGGATTTTCATCATTCTGGATACGTCAATAATGTTTTTTAAATTATGTCATAATTGTACAAAAATGCTCAAATATAATAAAACAATATACTTCATATACTTATATACTTCATAAAATACTTTATTAAATATTTATAACTTCAAAACAAGTAGAAAAACTAGATAATTAAGAGTGAGTTATGGATTACAAAACAGAAATGACAAAAGAAATAAAATGTTATTTTTGTTAGGACCACACATTAAGTTGTTCCCGAGACGGTACTATACTCTATGTCTGATATACATGGAGTTTCCTCATACTTTATTGCAACAAGTAAATCTTGCTTCTAATTTACCTACTCCGGTACACGTGCGACAAACTCTGGTGAGCTTTCCACTTTTTTTGATATGAAGATTCGGTTCATTTGTTTGATTTTAGACCAACGCGTTAAACGTGTAAAAAAGCTACAGTGACTTAGTCTGGTGCACTCTAAGTCTACGCTAGGCTGAGTGTAGTCGTATTGTATTAAAAGACTGACGTAAAAATAACTTACTGACGCGACGGAAACTAGCGCTTTAGTAAAGTATGCTTTCTATTGTTATTACATCATTTCCAGTATAGAATATCATCATAATTAGTTTGATAAACATTTACTCAGAACTTTGATTTAACTGTGTAGGTTTGTTCTCATATTAGAAGGGCCACACAATATCAACAAAACTTACAATATTTATAATAATGAAGAATACGAAATTATAAAGTGGCAATCGAAGCCAATATAATTCAACCGTACCTTCAAATTCTTTCACAAACTAATATGGAAATAGGTTCTGTGATTACAAAAACCTTTATAACCTTGATGGAATAGATAGGAAATTTGAACTTTTTTTTTTTTTTTTTTTGTTCCCCTCCGCGGGAAGGGCAGGAGGATAAAATGCCCTGACGCATACTCTGGCGCGATTCCAAAGTTATGTGGGACTCGTCCCGACGCCTACCAGGACCATACCCACTAAAAACCCCCTGTCGGCTCGTGCATTTTTGCCACTCAGCCTTCATCGGAGCGACGGCCAATTGGAGAAAGAGGCCGCGCTAGCGGGGCCCAGAAGGGGTCACCCGCTGGGATTACATAGCACTGAAGGTGCTCAAAGCACTGAAGGTGAATACGTAGCACTGAAGGTGCTCAAAATGAAATCAAAAATTAAAACAAAAATTAAAAAATTGCAAAATAAAATTGAATTAACTCGCATTTACGTTAGAATTAGGATTTACGTTAGGATTAGAATTTACGTTAGAATTAGAATTTGCGGCCAGAAGGGCCTCGAGACCGCGTGACAGTCTGGTGGATGAGTACGTTTGCGCATTTCTAGGCCTAGCGACTTTGAACTTCGAGTCTAACACAGGAGTAGTATATGAGACAGAATCACGAACTAGAGGATTGGGATGGGTTTCGGAGCGTTTGAAGAACGCTTCAGAGAGTGTTTTGAGATATTGTTGTACTGTAGGCAGTTCAAGATCTCTATGCAAGTCCGCGTTACGCACGTACCACGGTGCGTTTGTGGCCCGGCGGCAAAAGAGGTTTTGAACTACCTGCAGTTTGTGCAGGAGGGAGGGTTTGGCGTGGGCAAAGATTGGCGAGGCATACGTCATGACGGGTCTAACGCAGACCTTGTAAAGTGTACGTTTGTTTCTGAAAGACATTTTACTTTTTCTACCTAACATGCTATTTAAGCGGACTAAATAGTGACGAGCGAGTTTCGAAACTCTTTCGACGTGTGGCTTGAAAGAAAGCGTCGGATCTAATGTGACGCCTAAGTATTTAGTACTGCGCTTCCAGGGGATGGGAATGCCTAACATTCGAACGTGGGGATCGCCATCGGGACGACGGCGTTTGTGGTCGAAGCGCATCGCAGAACTCTTTTCAGGGTTCACATCGATGCGCCATTTTTGAAACCATACACCAAGGGCGTTTACGGCCTTTTGGAGTCTGGTTACAAGGCGCCGAACACCGTGGCCTTTGGTATAGAGTGCGGTGTCGTCAGCGAAGAGGGCGAGTTCGACGCCTTTCGGCGGGATGGGAATGTCGTTGGTGTACACGGTGTACAGCAGAGGGGCGAGGACTGAGCCTTGAGGGACTCCAGCCTTTATGGGACGAGGTGCAGAAAGCGTGCCTTCGTGTTTAAATCGAAACTTACGGTCTTTGAGAAACGACGCTATTAACCTGACTAGGCGATCCGGTAAGCCTATCTTGTAGAGTTTATAAACGAGACCGCTGTGCCAGACTTTATCGAAAGCCTTGGCTACGTCAAGGAAAACCGCGACTGATTTATAACGACGCGGATAGAAACCGTCAAGTATATACTCGACGATTCGGTGGACTTGCTGAGGGCAGGAGTGTTTAGCGCGAAAGCCGAACTGATGGGGAATAATGAGAGGATCGCCATCCGTTGGAAACAGATGGTTCCGCATTCGAGAGAGTATGACTCTCTCGAGAAGTTTAGACATTGCCTTGAGGAGGCTGATGGGTCTGTGATTAGCCGGGACGTACAGAGGTTTGCCCGGCTTGGGAATGCCTATGACTGTCGCTTCTTTCCAAGCTTTTGGAAAGTAGCTATGGTCGAAGCAGGCATTGAAAATGATAGCTAATAAGGTAAGCATCTGTTGAGGTAGGTGCTTAAGTGCGTGGTTGGAAATTCCATCCGCACCCGGAGCCTTTTTGGACTTTTGATTTCTAATGAGAAGCAAGATTTCATCATTAGAGACTGTGACAGGGTCGGCGGTGATGGGGAGAGAGTCTCTGCGAAGGACTTCGTCCTCCACCGCCTGGATGTGTGAGGGATCAGCAGGTTGCGTGCTGGGCGAGCATTGTGCGGCAATGCTGTCGGCGAAGCATTCGGCTTTCTCTTCGACTTCGAAGGCAGTAGTGCCGTCGGGACGAGTGAGAGGAGGAACGTGAGAAACGGTGTCTACGCGTAAGGCTCGGGCCATGCTATAGTACGCTTGGTGGGACGGAGAGATATTCGCCATGAGATCGTTCATCTGAGCGTCTCGGAGTTCCGCGAGGCAAGACCTAACTTTACGTTGAAGCTGATTCGCAGCTGTTCTATAGGCGGGCGTGGGATATTTCTTGGCTCTCCGGAGAGCCGCGTTTTTAGCTTTAATAAGATTGCTAACGGCTAAGGGAAGCGTGGGTTTGCCTTGCTTAGCAACCTTTTCGTTGTCACTGATGGGTGAGTTGATAGCATCAGTGAGAGAATTTACTAATGAATCGATTTTATCCGGGCTATCTAATTGTTCGGGAGAGATCGCGAGTGGAGAGTTCGGAGCCTCTAAGGCTGAAACTAACGTATTTTTAAAACCTTTCCAGTTGGTAAAGGTCTTAGGAGATGAGGCGTTATCGTTCGGCGGTCCTAGCACGAGGGAAACGGGGCGATGGTCGGAGCCTAGGTCATCGAGCGGTTCGATAGACCTTAGATCAAGATTGATTCGCTTGATAATTGCAAAGTCGAGGATGTCAGGAGAGTAGGACGGGTTGTTGGGATAGTGAGTGGGAGTGATGGGGGATATGACGTCTAGGTCAAGGGAGTTAGTGATGTCGAGGAGAGCGATACCGCTGGTGTTAGTCGATAGGCACGTCCAGTCAGTATGTTTGGAGTTAAAGTCTCCGAACATAATGACTGAATGGCCGAGGGCGAGAATGGCCTCAAAGTCGCTGCGGATTGGTCTGGTACCACTAGGTATGTAGATTGAAGCTATGATGATGGTCGGATGACCAGTCATAGCCAATCTACACACAGTGGCTTCCATGTTGAGGAGAGGAGGAGTAGGGAGAGGACAGCAGTGGAAGCCTCTTTTGAAATATATAGCGGTGCCGCCGAAACCGTCGGAGTTGGGCCTATCGTTACGAATAAACGCGTACTTCGGTATAGCGAATCCCCTGGAGCGGTTTGGAGTAAGCCATGTCTCCTGGAGAAGGAATAAGTCAGGTTCTTTGTTCTGAAGGAACAGTTTAATCTCGGGAAGGTTGGTGTTCAGGCTACGAGCGTTAAAAGATATTAGGGATAAGCCCTTGGGTTTGATACGACAGGACGCGGGATTCGCGGGTCTAGACATTATAATTTATTATATACGAATTTATACAAATATAAAAGAATTTACAACGAACTTAGGAGCGAGTGATGCTCGGCTATCGCGAATAAACGCTCTTGAGGAGAGCGGGTGGCTCGCAGTTTGCGTGCGAGCACGGAAATTTCGTTAATATCGACGTTTTGGATAACGTCGAACACGGTCTTCATGTCCTCAGCCAACGACGACTGAGGTGCGGATGACGGAGAAGGACGCGGCCCTACGGAAGCTACGGGAGCTGGGATGGGTCGGGAAGGTGCAGGCGGAACGGCCGGACGCTGCCTCCAAGACAGAGCCGGAGTAGGCGTCGGCTGAACGGGCTTTGCTTCCGGGGGACCCCGGTTGCGCAGCGGCGGGAAGTTAGCGTGAGTGAGCGGCGGCGCCGGTTTAGGTGCGACCCTCTTGGCGGTGGAACGCGGAGCACGCGGGCAGCCCCTGTAGTTAGCTGTGTGACCAGACTGGCCGCACAGCACACAGGCAGGGGGGGAAGTGGATTCGGGAGTGCGAGTGCACTCCTTTGTGAAATGTGGATCCAGGCACTTAACGCACCTGGGGGGAGCTGAGCAGTTAGCCGCTGCGTGGCCGTAGAGCTGGCAGCGGTGGCACTGCCCAGGGTGACCGCGGGGGTTGGGACGCTCAACAGAGATATTAGAGAGTCCGCAAATTGTGCGAGCCTCTCTAAAGATCTCCCTCGAGTTGGGAGTATTCGACAAGATTACCAACGCTAAGGGAAAACGCCTACCGCGGTTGGAGTGCATCTTGTGCACTGCTGTGACCGGGAAACCCTGAGACTTAACGTCATCGAGGATGTCTTCGTTACTGAGTTCGAACGGGACGCCCCGTAGTACAGCGCGGATCTTACGCTCCTCCGGGAGGGCGTAGGTGTGATACGCGATTTGGTTTAATCCGAGTAACCTGGTAAACGCGCGGAAGTCGTCGACGGTCGCTACTTGAATCTTGATTGTATCGCCAGCGTTGGCGGCTTTTAGGTAATTAATTTTGTGCACTTTGCACAAGTTTGAAACCGCGGTCCAGCGCGCTTTTTCACGCAGGAAGACGGGCGGAGGGAGCTGAGGTTTCGGCGGGACGGGAGCGCAGCGCGTCGCTGGCTTCGATGTGACCGACGGAGACGCGGTTACTACGAGCGATTTTAACGGTGCGGGGGCTGGTGTTGAAGACACCGGGGAGGGCTCGGGTATTGAAGATACCGAAGCTTTCTTAGAGCGCTTCTTGGAGCGCTTGGCGACGAGTTGAAACGCGGGCTCAGGAGAGCCGGTTACGGTGACGGCATCTGACGACGTATCAGACGCGGGTTCGGAGTCGCTCCCGGGAGCGGTACGCTTACGACGCGACGCGTGAGAGGATGCGACCGATTCGCAGTCCATCTCGGACGAGGCGGGAGACGCGGGAGAGCTTAAGACCTGAGGGGTCTCGACGTTGGAGGCCTGAGGGGCCGGGGTTGAGGCCTGAGGGGCCGGGGACGCGATAGATGCCTGTAAGGCCTGCGTTAGTATGTCATCGGGTATGCTGACGCCGGACGCGGCGAGCACCTGGGCGAATGACCTAAGAGCGTTAACAAGGTCCATTGGAGGGCTTGGGATAATATGAAATATATAAATATATAATGTATGCCTAGGTTCCCTAGCAAACCTAGCGCCTATTTATATAACAAATGCCTAGAATTCCTAAATAAAAATCTAGCGAACCCTAGCGGCAAACCTCCCTACCAGCGGTAGGGGGGCTGGGGAGAATAAATTAAAACTAACAATAGTACGCCGAAGGCCGCTACCTAGAAACCTAAAAAAGGGTGCGCAGGTAAAGAGTTGACCGCGTTAGGGTCAACCTTTACCGACAGAAAGGACAGATACACACGAAAACACACAGATATGATAAAAATAAATATGAAAAATAGAAGAAAAATAAATAAAATAGAGAAGAGAAATAAATAAAAATAAAAAGGACTGGTTCAGTACAAATTCGTTGTCACCGTTAAGTATCCTTTGCACTGAAACCAGACTACTTACGCTGGGCACAACACTGCACTCAGCACAAGCACAACACTACTTAGCACAGCACTTTGAAGACTAAGGGGCTTAGTCGCAAAGAAAAATCGCACTTCGATAGCACTCAGAGGGAGTAGAAAGAACCTTGAAACCGTAGCACGGAACCAACACGCTAAACCGTGACGTCAGTAGACTGAGCGCCACGGAGTATCGGGAAGGGACCAAACGACGGAGAGCGGGGTCTTGCACGTCCGCACTGGGCGGCGATCGGAGCGAGAATCGAAATTTGAACAATAAACCGGTCAAATTAAAGCGGCGAACGAGTTAGGCGGGCGCCCACATAAATTGGTTGTATTAATCTTTGTCACTTTATACTTTATAAAGTTTGTGGGTGATGTATTACGGTACCTGAATTAGAGTTTGCGGTTCATCGAAAGTTTATTGTTTGCGAGTAGTATTATATGGAGCTTTTTCAGAGCACAGCACCCTGTTGGTTATTAAAACCTTGGGTTTTAATGTAGTATCTTGTAAGCCTTAGAAAATTATCAAGAGACGATGGTGTGTCGCGTTGTGTTATGTTAGCATGTCTGGTGTGAAACTTGATCTAAGGTATTTATTTATCAATATATTATAGCCGTATCTAATGTTATATATTAATTTTTTTGGTGTAATTTATTAAATAGCTGAAGTGTCGAAGGTTTAAGAGTAAGTACCTAGTATTATATAAAGTAATACTTATTTGTTACTAAAATACAAAACATGAATTGATTAATGGTAGATTTATTTTATGGCTAGAAGTAAGATTTTTTACCGATCTATTAGACAATAGTTGACACAGCGTTCATCTATCCGGAACTAAAGACAACGAATCGAGCCGGAACCAGGAGTCGGTATAATCAAATAATTGTTGCAATCAAATCCCTCCGTTCAAATAAATGGCTTGCATTCTGAATATTTTGAATGCTGGATCGAGGCCAAGCTAATAACCAGTAGGTTACACAACCGGATAAACAGAATGTACTGAGCTTTTTGGAAGTCAGGGCTTTAAGCAACCCGAACTTTATGACGTAAGCAAAGACGGCAAGCAAGAGGTATGGCATACAAATGAAGTTTATTGAAAGTTGTGAAACGACTGGAGTTATTTTAGATTTCTTGAATGAAATACAAAATTATATAAGTAAGAAGTTTATTCTAGTTTAATTAAGTTCTAAAACTGTTTCATTTATAAATTATTTTGTTTTACCGAGCGAAGCGGTATGAAAAAGTATGAAGGTTGTTTAAAATATAAATTAGTTGACTGTTATTTTTAGTAATAAACAGTCAATTTTATTACAAAAGCAAGCTTTTAATTATGAATAAGGAAAAAGAATTAAATTGACAAAGTATAAAAAAAATAAAAATATGTTATCTCCAGCTCACCTCTGCTTCAATCTCCATGCTTATAAATTTTGATGTAATATTTCTGGGAATTAAATAAACACTCTGACTTCTGTACGTCGGCTATGAAGTATTAACGGTCTCTTATGAATCGGTGTACATAACGTTTCGTTTTTATTTTTTTTTCATTTGGAGCAATATTTTTTCAATGTTTATCCACATGTAAATGCCGCCTAAGAACACAAGCCCTAGTTTTTTGGTTCAATCATCATGTGTGCGACCAAAAGCACTTACTAACATAGATTTTCTAACCTAACTAGAAAGGTACATTTGCACAAAGTCAACTGGACCGAAAACCTCAAAAAGCCAGCGTTTTACTCTAAGAAAAACATCAATAAATAGATCATGTTAAAATGATCTTCCATGTCTCACAACAATGGGTCTCGCACGTACTATTGGGGTGACAGAGTGTCCTCGCAAGGCAAGGGGCGCCGTGTAATCGGCTTGTTAGATTACAGCAAACTTCTCATGGCAACGACTTGGGATAATCAGGGCGTTACAATATTATCTGTTTATGGGTACGTCGGCTAAGGTCGTGGGAATAAACATGAAGGATTCAATGAATTACTTACAATTTATCATGTTGGAATATGTAATTTAAAACAACTTGGTTAGTTTTTGTTGTGGATTCCCCTTAAATAAAGATTGTTTAATGATAAAATAAGGATTAAAATTAAAATAAGTAATAAATTAAAATAAAAATTATATGTATTGGAAAATTTTGATTTCTATTTATGTATTTTCTATTCATGTTCCATACAGAATAAACTATACACCAAAATTAAAGCACACAGAACAACTTACACACAATAATCTTAACGTTAAATCATCCTATTTAAAATTTACAAATGAACAGAAATCCAAGTCATAAAGTACGAAATTACAAACCCACAATTCAGCTACATTTACGAAATTTAAATTTACTTCGCAAAGATAGGAACGAACGAATACACGGAGGCACAATGTAGCGGGGCGTCATAAAATACATTTTGGTGAAAACGCGAGCATGGGCATAGATAGGGTTGGCAGTTTTTCTATGTGACTGGGAATAGCGTATCAAAATTTATTAGCGTGGAAACCCTGCGGGCTGGCGGGACGTTATCGGCCGGCGGCGGCCTATCGCCCGGCGGCTATGTGCGACCACGCCACGATATCGACAGTTTCAGATGCAATTGTCACTTGTTAGTTGTTAGATGTGGAAACTGATAACGATAGTGTAAAGAAGTGGTTTTGTTTGAATAATTTGAAGGGTGACCAGAGATAGTCAAGTGCGACGTGAGAGTCTGAAATTGTGTTTCTTTGAATAACTTTCGTGGAAAATATGATTTCATTAAGGTTAGACAGCCAAGTGGCGTCTTAGGTAGTAGCTCCACATTGTGCGCCGGAAGTCCCAGGTTGGCGCAAATTATTGTTCTCGGGTCATGGTTTTTTATATTTCTGTATGAATGTTTATTCTGGGTTCTCCCTAGTTCACTGCATGGTCATCCATAAAACATGCTCTACTGACTTTGGGGCCATAGAGTTGGTGTGTTTCGGAGTTTTATTCATTTTTTTATGATGTATCATAAGAAAATAATTACTTAAAGAAGAAAATAAGAAGAAAAGAAAATATAAGAATTGCATATCTTCTATTTTCTTTTCAATTCACTTAATATTACTATACATATTGCAAAATACTGCGATTTAAGCCCTGAAAACTGTTTGTTAAAATCGCAGATAGTACTCTTATCTCTTGAAGAGACGTCCGCTTTTGTTTGCCCACGTACACAGATATATACCTTGTTTGTGCACGCAGTTATTGTTTCCTACAAGTATAGTGAAAATCGCTTCGTGAGATAAAAGTAAAATATTTGTAAACTACATTATTGCGTATTACTGCGTGGTGAAATCTGTGTCGCAGTACTCGCCACCTGACACAAGTCCAAAAGGCGCTAGGTGAGTAAGGCGCTACAAGTCAGCAGATTGGGATGAGATGCGGCACTTTTTCGCGTCTTATCCTTGGCGGCAGACTTGTTTTACATCAACCGATCCATCGTGCTGCACTGATGCTGTATCAAGTGTGATAGGCCAAGCAATGGAGTATTTCATCCCTTACGCTGACCTATCCCTTGAAACCAAAGGTCGCCCATGGTTTAATGCTGCTTGCCTCACAGCTGAAAAGCTTAAGCAAGAAGCGTACAAAGCCTGGGCTGACGCTCGCAGAAGCAAAGCCGTGGATTTGCATGAACTGAAGAAAAGATACAATGCTGCCGCCAAGTCTTGCAAAAAGGTGATCAGAAAAGCTTGCTTTGACCACATTGGCCACATCGGAGACAAGATAGCGTCATATCCTTCAGAAAGCAAAGCTTTCTGGTCTTTGGCCAAGTCGGTTGAGTCGAACTTCTATCGCCCATCGCTGCCACCTCTGAGGAAGCCTGAAGGTTCACTGGCCCCCACTGCAAAAGAGAAAGCAAACCTCTTTGCTAATATTTTTGCAGATTATTCACGTCTAAATAGTCAAGGTAAAGTCCCATCCCAGTAACCTCAGTTCGGACCCAAAATGGGTACCGTTCATATTCGCCAAAAGGAGGTTCTTAAATGCTTGCAGAATTTAGACGTGAACTAGGCCAGCGGCCCCGATGGCATACCTGCAGTTGTGTTAAAACACTGCGCAGTCGAGTTGTCTCCCACACTAACGCGCCTGTATCGACTGTCTTTGGAATCTGGAAAGGTCCCTAAATCCTGGAAGCTGGCTAACGTGCAACCAGTACCAAAGAAGGGAAGCCGTGCAGATCCCATCAACTACCGACCTATTGCAATCACCTCCATACTTTGCAAAGTTATGGAGCGTGTATTGAACAATCGTCTCCTTGCATACCTTGAGGCCAACGAGCTCCTTAGTGATAACCAATATGGTTTTCGCGGGTGGACGCTCAACTGGAGATCTTCTTGTGTATGCCACTCACTTCTGGAGCGAAGCCTTGGAAGGTCACGGTAAAGCTATAGCTGTATACTTAGACATTTCCAAGGCTTTTGATAGGGTCTAGCACGATGGTCTCTTGAGTAAGCTTCCAGCATACAAAATACCTAAAGGGCTCTGCGACTGGATATCTGATTTTCTGAGGGAACGGTCAATTCGAGTAGTCTTAGGCGGCTGCTCTTCTGACCTAATGGCAATTAATGCCAGGGTACCTCGGGGATCTGTTCTCTCTGCAACGTTATTCTTGCTGCACATTAACGACCTGCTAACCCCAGGCATTATTGGTTACGCTGATGACAGCACCGCTGTAGAGAGATACATGTCCAATGCGCGAGCGAGTCTTCAAGAAATCCGGGCTTTGAGAGAGTCCATGATTGAGCGGGTGGATTTGGCCTTAAAGAAAGTGTCCGATTGGGGCGAGTCCAACTTGGTCAAATTTAACCCGTCGGAAACACAGGCGTGTTTATTCTCCGCGAAAAAGAGCAATTTCGACCCAACACCCACTTTCCAAAATGTTTCTGTACCCTTAACCGACCACCTAGGGCTTCTGGGCGTAACTATATCGTCCTAAATAAATTTCGGGCAACAAATTGTGTCCATGGTTCAAACTGCTTCAAAGAAGTTGGGAATCATTTCGAAGGTCCAACGGTACTTCAGCCCTGAACAGCTACTTAATTTGTACACAGCTCAAGTTCGATCTTGTATTCAGTACTGTAGCCACCTTTGGGATAGTTCTGCAAAGTACCAACTAGAAGCGATGGACGCAGTTGACCGAAGAGCCCTAAAAATTATTAACAACTCTGACCTCACCACCAAAAAACTGCAAAGCCTCGACCATCGTCGGAAAGTTGCCAGTTTAGCAGTCTTCTACAGATTACATTTTGGAGAGTGCGCGAAGGCTCTTTTTGATCAGGTTGAACCCACACCCTTCTTGCATCGGACTACTAGACGCAGACAGACCTTCCATTCTTTCATGGTAGATATCCCAAGAAGTCGAACCAAACGCTTCGATAGTTCCTTTTGGTGCGGGTCGCCAAGGTGTGGAATGAACTGCCTGCGTCTGTTTTTCCAGAAAACTATAGTCCTAGTTCTTTCAAGCGTAGAGTGAATAGGTATCTCGTGGATAGACGTGTAACACCTTCGTCTTCATCGTCACTTTCCATCAGGTGAGATAGAAGACAAACGTCTAATCCTTTTTCAATAAAAAAATGCTTAGTTTTATCGATTGCAAACATTTGTGAGCAGTAGAATAAAATAGTACTAGGAAGCAGGATTCATTGAACGGCCCTGTTCAAAATCATTACGAAAACCGTTCGAAATGTCCGAGTATGACTCACTTTCTCAGACAAGATAAGTTAAACAAATAGAAAGACGTTGAAATAACAAAACGATCAATCGTCAAAACAAAACACATAATAAAGTACATTTTATTGCATAACATATTTTACATTCATGGTTCACGTTTTCATAAATAAAAGCGTCACGAACAAAATTTATGAGCAACTTTCTGCCGCTCAAGACACGGCAACAAAACAATATGAGCATTTATTCGGAATAATTCAAAAACTGCCCTGGAAGCAATTTCTATTTTATGCCTTCGCTACAAGAAATACATTAAGCGGTAACGTGTTTTATGTAACATTGTGAATGATAGCGTTATTAGTCTATTATTAATAAATAGATAAGTAAACAAATTGTTTCAATAAAAGCGCGGCTTCCTTGCCACGTTACTAGTAATCGAAAAATATCCGATTAATGTTCATAAACTGCGATATTTTATGCAAAAAAATAATAGGTCTTTACCTATGAAATTGCCGTTTTGCCGTACTGGCCATTTCAAATGAAAATATTTTTTTTTTGACTGATAATTCTAATTTAAAATTAATTTTATTTGACAAACATGGAATTCTTTTTCTAAAATCGTCATTTGTTTAATAGTTAGTGTTTTGTTTTCAACGCATTCGAACATTTTTCGTCATCATGGATAAGTTAAAAATTCGAGTAATTATGGAGTATGAGTACCGTCGTGGCAGCAAAGCGGCACAAGCGGCACGCAACATCAACGACGTTTACGGAGCGAACACTACAAACGAACGCACCACCCGTTATTGGTTTACCCGCTTCCGTTCTGGAAATTTTGACCTGAAAAATGAACCCCGTGGTCGTCCGAAAACTTTGGTCGACAATGACGAATTAAAGGCAATTGTGGAAGCTGATGAACTCAATCCACGGCTGAATTAGCAGCAGCTTTCGACGTTAGCATCAAAACAATATTGGTCCATTTGCGTCAAATTGGCAAGGTAAAAAAGCTTGACAAATGGGTACCCCACGAACTCAATGACCGCCAGCGCGAAGTAAGCGTGGAGACGTGCCTTGTACTGCTCAGCAGGCATACAAATGAAGGAATTCTGAACCGCATTGTTACTTGTGACGAGAAATGGATCCTGTTTGACAATCGTAAGCGCTCAGCAAGTTGGTTGGACCCTGGTTCAGCACCCAAACAATGCCCTAAACGAAAACTTACCCCTAGGAAAGTGATGGTCACTGTTTGGTGGTCTAACGCGGGTGTAATTCATCAGCTTCTTGCCAAACGGGACAAGCATTACTGCAGATGTGTACTGTGAAGAATTGAACACCATGATGGAGAAGCTCGCTCGTCTTTGGTCAATCGTTCGGCTCCACTGCTCCTGCGCGACAACGCGGGACCTCATACTGCACAGCAGACGGTCTCCAAGCTACAAGAGTTGGGGTTGGAAGTTCTCCGTCATCCGCCGTACTCACCAGACCTTGCGCCTACAGACTTCTACTTTTTCCAGAATTTGGATAACTTCTTGGCGGGAAAAAAATTCAATACCCGAGAGGCAGTATAAAATGCCTTTGAAGAATTTGTTGCCTCCCGTCCAGCTGATTTCTTCAAGAAAGGCATCAATAAGCTACCAATGCGTTGGCAAAGATGCATTGATTGCATGGGTGATTATTTTGATTAATAGAAATAAAAAATATTTAAAAAAATTACGCTTCACTTATTTCGTGAAAAACGGCAATTTCATAGGTAAAGACCTAATATTCCTACTAATATAAGAAAATATACATTTTTTTGGACATTGGACACGGTTTTCTTCCATCTCCAGTTTCTGCTTCTTCTCATTGTAAAGTATGTGCACAGCGACACACTTTTTTTTTTTTTTTTTTTTTTTGCTGCCGAGGCACCCTCGCGGGAGGGAGGTGGAAGATGCGTCATGCATACCCGCCCGCAGGTAAATTCCTCTGCGGGGGGGTTATGTGGGACTCACCAGAATGGCACCTACCCACTAAAAACCACCTGTTGGCTGTAGTTATTACCGTTAGCCTTCATCGGAAGCGACACCCGTCGGGAAGTTGGGCGCGCTGGCGGAGACCCGCTAGCGGGTCTTCCGCCTGTAGTGAAAGTTGCACTGAAGGTGCTCAAAGGGACATGAGTTGGTGGCCGTTCTGGGCAGCCTCCGGTGAAGCCGGGGCTGGGCAGAGGTCGGCCGAAGCATGATTTAGGGATCAATTCATTTAAATGAACCTACAATGAATTGAGAAGGGAACTATGCTCCGCCAGAGCTAGCAAACGCTCTGTCGGAGTACGTGAAGCCCTAAGTTTACGGGCTAAGACTGCGATTTCACTAACATCGACATTTTTAATAGCGTCGCAGACGATACGCATATCGTCTGCTACGGAGGATTGAGGAGTGGGTTTGTATGGGCGAGGAGCCGGGATGGGATTCGATGCGGGACGCTGCCTCCAGTTTTCTGGAGCAGGCTTGGGCTGGGTAGGCTTTGCAGCCGGAGGAACCCGGCTACGCAGCGGCGGAAAGTTTTCTTGAGAAAGGCGCGGGGCCTGTTTGGGTGCCGCCCTTTTGAAATTGGAGCGCATACAACGGGGTGCACGAGGGCAGCCCCTGTAGTTTGCGGTGTGGCCGGACTGGCCACAAAGCACGCAATCGGGAGGAGAGGGAGTTTCAGGAGTGCGATTGCACTCCTTAGTGAAGTGCGGGACCAGGCACTTGACGCACCTGGGCGGTGCGCGGCAGTTGGCCGCCGCGTGCCCGTACAACTGGCACCGATGGCACTGGCCGGGATGACCGCGGTGATGAGGCGCCTCGATCGAGATCCCAGAGAGGCCGCATATAGTGCTAACCCCTTTGAGGATCTCTCTGGACTTGGGGACGTTGGCGAGAACCACCAAAGCGAGAGGGTGTTGTCTCCCGTACTTGCTGTGCATTTTATGCACCGCGAGTGCCGGGAAGCCTTGAGACTGCAGATCCTCCAGGATAGCCTCATTCGATAATTCGAATGGGACTCCCCTGAGTACCGCTCTGATCTTACGCTCTTCTGACAGAGCATAAGTGTGATAAGCATATTGCTTATCGGTGAGGAGCTTTGTTAGAGCTCGAAAGTCGTCTATCGACGAGACTAAGATTTTAATGGATTCACCCGAGTTGGCTGCTCGGATGTAATGGATTTTGTGCTCATTGCACAATGTCGAGACCTCAGTCCATTTACCCTTTTCCCGAAGGAAAACGGGTGGTGGGACCTTGGCCTTGACAGAAGTCGGGGCCGGAGCGGGTGTTGAAGACACCGGGGCAGCTGGCGTTGAAGACGCCGCAGGGGGTGTAGGGACGGGCGCCGGGTCTTGTTTCGAGCGCTTCTTAGAGCGCTTCTTAACAAGGGTGAAAGAGGGAGGCTCATCAGGGCCAGTTGGGGTGGCATCCGAGGATGACTCGGTCGCGGGTGCACGCTTGCGGCGCGGAGGGGCGTTTTCTTCGCACTCCATGTCACTGGAGGAAGGGGACGCGGGAGGGCCTAAGACCTGAGGGGTCTGGGGGACTGGGGTGGCCTGAGGGGCCATTGGTGGAATTAACGCCATGATATGCGGGATAAGAGAATCAAGGAAACGGAACTTGTCAGCATTTATATGTATGCCTTCAGCACCGGTACTATCAACTAACTTCTTCCTAATCTCATCAGAGCTTAGGGAAGCCATTGCGGAGGGGTTGGGGAGGGACAATATATGAACCTAACAACGATGACTGACTTCCTAAAACCACCCTACACGCAGTAGGGCGGTTGAGAACGACGCGGATAACTTACTCGACGGCACTTGAAGTCCTGGAACAACGAATTCCCGTCGACGAAGCTCACGTTCCACGAAGTACGGTTAACAAGCCACTATTCGCCGTGAAAACGGCGTTAGAAACTTATTAGAAGTACGGTTAACGAGCCACTGTCCGCCGTGAAAACGGCGTTAGAAACTTAATACGGTATACAACTATGAAATTATATATTACGACAACAACCAATGAAATTTGGGTGCTCAATTAGCGCGGGGGCTAAAAGAGCGGGAAGGCGTCTGCGATCGACGTGCGCTCGAGAACGCACGCAGACCGAGACTCTGAAGCGACACACAGCTTCAGATATACCTATATAGTTAGTCTACATAGCATAAAAAATAGTTAGAGAAAAACATTTTCATAAAACAAGTGAAAACCAAGTGAAATATATCAAGCAATTTATCTCAAGAAACATGACTACCCCAACTTACGTAATAAAACGGAAGACACATTTTAATTAAATAATCTGACTTTTCATAGACTGTGAACAAATTTGAAATCCTGGTAATTCCGCCTTGGTATAACGGTCTATATAAATGAGACCACGGCAGTGATAAAGTGTTTTAGCTACATGCTGTATAAGAGCCGTATAATTGCGGAGTTGCTGCTGCGTCTGTCATTAAGTTGCAGGAGCGGGTGCGCTGAGCAAATATTGGCGCTGCAATCGCTTACAGTGCAAGATTCTAACCAGAATATACGAAACTTTAATTAAAAGCATATGTTTCTATTTCTTCACAAAATAAAATATGTTTTAGTGGCGCCGTTTCATACGTGAACTAGCTCTAGATTGCGATTTAAAAAGTAATGTTTCAGTGGAGGATAAATTACAAATTGGCTAGGATAAG
This sequence comes from Marasmarcha lunaedactyla, assembly GCA_923062675.1. NCBI lineage: Eukaryota > Metazoa > Arthropoda > Insecta > Lepidoptera > Pterophoridae > Marasmarcha > Marasmarcha lunaedactyla. The sequence continues at coordinate 23,955,506 of OV281343.1, forward strand.
AGTCATTAAAAAAATAAAAAAGTTAAAATTGTAACTAAGTTATTTATTTCTTAGATCCGAAAAGTTACAAATTTATTCCTAAAACTATCACAAAATATTAAGATTTATTACGATTAGTCATAATAAAACGAAGTTTAACTAAACTTCAAATAGCTAAGGCAAATGCTTAGGCTGTAAAGATCAACTTAAATACAATTCCATCCCTTCAAAATATTACCAAGATCTAGTTTCTAAACACGAACTCTGACCAATAACTACAAAGGCCCTGTTATAATTCTCGTGAATTGCGATATTTTGTTGAAGAATGCAAATTCAATGTTAAAATTTATAACCTTAAGCTAGCTGACCTCGTTGGAGAAGGCTTACTTTGTAACTTTGGTAAGTACCAAAATAAATTTACATACTGATACAATAAATACGTTTGCATCGAGTAAATTAAGTAGACATACTTTTAATGTGAGCTTCATTTGCGCAGCGATCAGGGGTTCGATCTCCGTCGACAAAGGTACTAATTGTATTTATCAACTTTTAATTACATAAAGCCGACTGCTCTTACGGTGAAGGAAAATTTCGTGAGAAAGCCTACATACCCAAGAAATTATTTCGAAGGTATGTGTAAAAGTCTGCCAACCCGCAGTAGGTAATTGTGGCAAGATTTGTTATTTATTAATATGAAGTTAAAATATTCTATATTAAAAATTGTAAATTGAAATATTGTGCATATAAAATATAGGTATATCTCTTAGTTTATAAACGCACATTACATCTATTCATATAAATATATATTACATAAATAAATAGCCATCAATAATATTATATACTTACACGATAAGTAATGTAATAAACAAAAGCAACGTCAACTATCTACTAATAATATTAATAAATAATAATCCATTATACTGCAATTCAACGTCCAAACATCCTCGCGTAAATACTTTTTTTTTTTTTGCTGCCGAGGCACCCTCGCGGGAGGGAGGTGGAAGATGCGTCATGCATACCGCCCGCAGGTAAATTCCTCTGCGGGGGGTTATGTGGGACTCACCAGAATGGCACCTACCCACTAAAAACCACCTGTTGGCTGTAGTTATTACCGTTAGCCTTCATCGGAAGCGACACCCGTCGGGAAGTTGGGCGCGCTGGCGGAGACCCGCTAGCGGGTCTTCCGCCTGTAGTGAAAGTTGCACTGAAGGTGCTCAAAGGGACATGAGTTGGTGGCCGTTCTGGGCAGCCTCCGGTGAAGCCGGGGCTGGGCAGAGGTCGGCCGAAGCATGATTTAGGGATCAATTCATTTAAATGAACCTACAATGAATTGAGAAGGGAACTATGCTCCGCCAGAGCTAGCAAACGCTCTGTCGGAGTACGTGAAGCCCTAAGTTTACGGGCTAAGACTGCGATTTCACTAACATCGACATTTTTAATAGCGTCGCAGACGATACGCATATAGTCTGCTACGGAGGATTGAGGAGTGGGTTTGTATGGGCGAGGAGCCGGGATGGGATTCGATGCGAGGCGCTGCCTCCAGTTTTCTGGGGCAGGCCTAGACTGTGTAGGCTTTGCAGCCGGAGGAACCCGGCTACGCAGCGGCGGAAAGTTTTCTTGAGAAAGGCGCGGGGCCTGTTTGGGTGCCGACCTCTTGGGATTGGAACGCATACAATGGAAGAATCACCAAAGCGAGAGGGTGTTGCCTCCCGTACTTGCTGTGCATTTTATGCACCGCGAGTGCCGGGAAGCCTTGGGACTGCAGATCCTCCAGGATAGCCTCGTTCGATAATTCGAACGGGACTCCCCTGAGTACCGCTCTGATCTTACGCTCTTCTGACAGAGCATAAGTGTGATAAGCATATTGCTTATCGGTGAGGAGCTTAGTCAAAGCTCGGAAATCGTCTATCGACGAGACAGTGATTTTGATAGATTCACCCGAGTTTACCGCTCGGGTGTAATGGATCTTGTGCTCATTGCACAGTGTCGAGACCTCAGTCCATTTACCCTTTTCCCGAAGGAAAACGGGTGGTGGGACCTTGGCCTTGACAGAAGTTGGGGCCGGAGCGGGTGTTAAGACACCGGGGCCGCTGGCGTTGGAGACGCCGCAGGGGGTGTAGGGATGGGCGTGGAGGGCGCCGGGTCTTGTTTCGAGCGCTTCTTAGAGCGCTTCTTAACAAGGGTGAAAGAGGGAGGCTCAGGGCCAGTTGGGGTGGCGTCCGAGGAAGACTCAGTCGCGGGTGCGCGCTTGCGGCGCAGAGGGGCGTCTACTTCGCACTCCATGTCACTGGAGGAAGGGGACGCGGGAGGGCCTAAGACCTGAGGGGTCTGGGGGACTGGGGTGGCCTGAGGGGCCATTGTGGACATTATCGTCATGAAATGAGGGATGAGAGAATCTAAGAAACGGTACTTGTCAGCATTTATATACATGCCTTCAGCACCGGTACTATCAAGTAACTTCTTCCTAATCTCATCAGAGCTTAGGGAAGCCATTGCGGAGGGGTTGGGGAGGGACAATAATATATAAATATATATACTATGAACCTATCAACGATGACTAACTTCCTAAAACCACCCTACACGCAGTAGGGCGGTTGAGGACGACGCGGATAACTTACTCGAACACGAAGACTCGAGGCACCTGGAACGACGAAATTCCATCGACGAAGCTCACGTTCCACAAAGTACGGTTAACAGCCCACTGTCCGCCGTGAAAACGGCGTTAGAAACTTATTAGATGTACGGTTAAAACCCACTTTCCGCCGTGAAAACGGCGTTAGAAACTTATTAGAAGTACGGTTAACGAGCCACTGTCCGCCGTGAAAACGGCGTTAGAAACTTAATACGGTATACAACTATGAAATTATATATTACGACAACAACCAGTGAAATTTGGGTGCTCAATTAGCGCGGGGGCTAATAGAGCGGGAAGGCGTCTGCGATCGACGTGCGCTCGAGAACGCACGCAGACCGAGCGCGATTTTTTTTTTTTTTTGTTCCCGTCCGCGGGAAGGGCAGGAGGATAAAAATGCTCTGACGCATACTCTGGCGCGATTCCAAAGTTATGTGGGACTCGTCCCGACGCCTACCAGAACCATACCCACTAAAAACCCCCTGTCGGCTCGTGCATTTTTGCCACTCAGCCTTCATCTGAGCGACGGCCAATTGGAGAAAGAGGCCGCGCTAGGTATTACATAGCACTGAAGGTGCTCAAAACAAATGAAAAGTAAATAATAAACATTAAAAATTGACAATAAAATTAAATTTGCATTAATTCAGATTTACGTTAGAATTAGAATTTACGTTAGAATTAGAATTTGCGGCCTGAAGGGCCTCGAGATCTAAAGTTAATTGCGTACGTTCGCTTGTGTGCGCGTTTCTCGGTCTAGCGACTTTGTATACCGAATCTAAGATAGGAGCAGTATAAGAGACTGGATTTCGAACTAGTGGATTGGGATGGGATTCGGCGCGTTTGAAGAACGATTCTGAGAGTGTTTTTAGGTACTGTTGAACTGTAGGTAGTTCAAGATCTCTGTGCAGGTCCGCATTGCGCACGTACCAAGGTGCGTTTGTGGCCCTGCGACAGAAGAGGTTTTGAACCACCTGCAGCTTGTGCAGGACGGAGGGTTTGGCGTGGGCAAAGACTGGCGAAGCATATGACATGACTGGTCTAACGCAGACCTTGTAAAGCGTACGTTTATTTCTGAAGGACATTTTACTTTTTCTACCTAACATACTGTAAAGCCGGCCTAGGTAAAAACGTGCAAGTTTCGTTACTCTATCGACGTGAGGGTTGAAAGAAAGCGTCTGGTCTAAGATGACGCCTAAGTATTTAGTACTGCGCTTCCAGGGGATGGGAGTGCCTTGCATTCTCACTTGGAGATTGTCGGGGATACGACTGCGTCTGTAGTCGAAGTAAACCGCAGCGCTGTTCTCTGGGTTCACATCGATACGCCATTTTTTGAACCAAGCACCGAGGGTGTTTACAGCCTTTTGAAGTCTGGTGACGAGACCCGAGGCTCTGCGGCCTTTGGTGTAAAGGGCAGTGTCGTCGGCAAAGAGAGCGAGTTCGACGACTTTCGATGGAATGGGAATGTCGTTAGTGTATACGGAATACAAAAGAGGGGCGAGGACTGAGCCTTGAGGGACTCCAGCCTTTATGGGACGAGGCGCGGAGAGCGTGCCTTCATGTTTGAAACGAAACGTGCGGTCTTTGAGAAACGATGCGATTATCCTAACTAGGCGAGCCGGTAAGCCTATTTTATAGAGTTTATAAACGAGACCGCTGTGCCATACTTTGTCGAAAGCCTTGGCTACGTCAAAGAAAACTGCGATCGTTTTCTTTCGTTTCGGATAGAAGCCGTCGAGTATGTACTCGACGATTCGATGGACTTGCTGAGGGCAGGAGTGCTTAGCGCGAAAGACGAACTGGTGGGGAATTATGAGAGGATCACCGTCCGTTGGAAACAGATGGTTCCGCATTCGAGAGAGTATGACTCTCTCGAGAAGTTTAGACATTGCCTTGAGGAGGCTGATGGGTCTGTGATTAGCCGGGATATTAAGAGGTTTACCCAGCTTGGGTATGCCTATGACTGTCGCTTCTTTCCAAGCTTTTGGAAAGTAGCTAAGGTCGAAGCAGGCATTGAAAATGATAGCTAACAAGGTAAGCACCTGTTGAGGCAGGTGCTTAAGTGCGTGGTTGGAAATACCATCCGCACCCGGAGCCTTTCTGGACTTTTGACTTTTGATGAGAAGCGAGATTTCATCATTAGAGACTGTGACGGGGTCGGCGGTGATGGGGAGAGAGTTTCTACGGAGAACTTCGTCCTCCACCGCTTTGATGTGAGTGGGATTCGCGGGTTGCGTGCTGGGCGAGCATTGAGACGCAACGCTGTCAGCGAAGCATTCGGCTTTCTCTTCGTCTTCGAAGGCGATAGAGCCATCGGGACGAGTGAGAGGAGGGACGTGAGAGGCGGCGTCGACGCGTAAGGCTCGGGCCATTCGATAATACGCTTGGTGGGACGGGGAGATATTCGCCATGAGATCGTTCATCTGGGCGTCTCGGAGTTCCGCGAGGCGAGATCTAACTTTGCGTTGTAGCTGATTCGCAGCTGTTCTATAGGCGGGCGTGGGATATTTCTTGGCTTTCCGGAGAGCCGCGTTCTTAGCTTTAATAAGATTGCTAATGGCTAAGGGAAGCGTGGGTTTGCCTTTCTTGGCAACCTTTTCGTTTACACTGATGGCTGAGTTGATAGCATCAGTGAGAGAATTTACTAACGAATCTATTTTAGCCGGGCTATCTAATTGATCGGGCGAGATCGCGAGCGGAGAGTTTGGGGCCTCTAAGGCAGAAACTATCGTATTTTTAAAACCTTTCCAGTCGGTAAAGGTCTTAGGAGAAGTGACGTTAACGTTAGGCGGTCCTAGCACGAGGGAGACGGGGCGGTGGTCAGAACCTAGGTCATCGAGTGGTTCGATAGACCTGAGGTCGAGGTTGATATGCTTGACGATTGCAAAGTCGAGGATGTCAGGAGAGTGGTTCGGGTTGTCGGGATAGTGAGTGGGAGTGATAGGGGAGACGACGTCTAAATCGAGTAAGTTGGTGATGTCGAGGAGAGCTATACCGCTTTGGTTGGTTGATAGGCACGTCCAGTCAGTATGTTTGGAGTTGAAGTCTCCGAACATAATGACTGAACGGCCGAGGGCGAGAATGGTCTCAAAGTCGCTGCGGATAGGTTTGGTGCCAGAGGGTATGTAGACTGAAGCTATGATGATGGTCGGATGACCAGTCATAGCCAATCTACATACGGTGGCTTCCATGTTGAGGAGAGGAGGGGTAGGGAGAGGACAGCAATGGAATCCTCTTTTGTAGTAGATAGCAGTGCCGCCGAAACCGTCGCAGTTAGGCCTATCGTTACGTGTGAACGCGTACTTAGGAATAGCGAATCCCCTGGAGCGATTAGGAGTGAGCCATGTCTCCTGGAGAAGTAAAAGATCTGGGTCGTTGTTTTGAAGGAACAGTTTGAGCTCGGGAAGGTTGGTGCTTAGGCTACGAACGTTAAAAGATATTAGGGATAAGCCCTTGGGTTTGATACGACAGGACGCGGGATTCGCGGGTCTAGACATTATAATTTACTTTTTTACGAATTTATACAAAAATAAAGAATTTACAACGAACTTAGGAGCGAGTGATGCTCGGCTAACGCGAATAAACGCTCTTGAGGAGAGCGGGCGGCTCGCAGTTTGCGTGCGAGTATGGAAATTTCATTAATGTCTACGTTTTGGATAACGTCGAATACGGTCTTCATGTCCTCAGCCAACGACGACTGAGGTGCAGAAGACGGAGCGGGACGCGGCCCTACGGAAGCTACGGGAGCTGGAATGGGTCGGGAAGGTACAGGTGGAACGGCCGGACGCTGCCTCCAAGACAGAGCCGAAGTAGGCGTCGGCTGAACGGGCTTTGCTTCCGGGGGACCCCGGTTGCGCAGCGGCGGGAAATTAGCAGGAGTGAGCGGCGGCGTGACCCTCTTGACGGTGGAGCGCGGAGCGCGCGGGCAACCCCTGTAGTTTGCTGTGTGGCCGGACTGGCCGCACAGCACACAGGCAGGGGGGGAAGTGGATTCGGGAGTGCGAGTGCACTCCTTAGTGATGTGGGGATCTAGGCACTTTACGCACCTGGGGGGAGCTGAACAGTTAGCCGCTGCGTGGCCATATAGCTGGCAGCGGTGGCACTGCCCAGGGTGACCACGGGGGTTGGGACGCTCGACGGAGATGTTCGAGAGTCCGCAAATTGTGCGAGCCTCTCTAAAAATCTCTTTCGAGTTTGGAGTGTTGGTAAGGATTACCAGAGCTAAGGGAAAACGCCTACCGCGGTTGGAGTGCATCTTGTGCACTGCTGTGACCGGGAAACCCTGAGACTTAAGGTCCTCGAGGATTTCTTCGTTCTCGAGCTCGAACGGGACGCCCCGTAGTACTGCGCGGATCTTACGCTCCTCCGGGAGGGCGTAGGTGTGATAAGCTATTTGTTTTAAAGAAAGTAACCGAGTGAACGCGCGGAAGTCGTCGACGGTCGCGACCTGGATTTTAATTGTGTCGCCTGCATTGGTTGCTTTTAAGTAATTAATTTTGTGCTCTTTGCACAAGTTTGAAACCGCGCTCCAGCGCGCTTTTTCACGCAGGAATACGGGCGGAGGGAGCTGAGGCTTCGGCGGGACGGGAGCGCAGCGCGTCGCTGTCTTCGATGTGACCGACGGAGACGCGGTTACTACGAGCGATTTTAACGGCGCTGGTGTTGAAGACACCGGGGAGGGCTCGGGTATTGAAGATACCGAAGCTTTCTTAGAGCGCTTCTTGGAGCGCTTGGCGACAAGTTGAAAGGCGGGCTCAGGAGAGCCGGTTAAGGTGACGGCATCTGACGACGTGTCAGACGCGGGTTCGGAGTCGCTCCCGGGAGCGGTACGCTTACGACGCGACGCGTGAGATGATGCGACCGATTCGCAGTCCATCTCGGACGAGGCGGGAGATGCGGGAGAGCTGTAGACCTGAGGGGTCTGGACGTTGGAGGCCTGAGGGGCCGGGGTTGAGGCCTGAGGGGCCGGGGTTGAGGCCTGAGGGGCCGGGGTTGAGGCCTTGAGGGGCCGGGGACGCGATAGATGCCTGTAAGGCCTGCGTTAGTATGTCATCGGGTATGCTGTAGCCAGACGCGGCGAGTACCTGGGCGAACGACCTAAGTACGTTGACAAGGTCCATTGGAGGGCTTGGTCCTACGATATATAATATATAAATATATAAAAATGCCTAGGTTCCCTAGCAAACCTAGCACCTAAACCTCCCTACCCGCGGTAGGGGGGCTGGGGAGAATAACTTAAAACTAACCGTAGTATGCGGAAGGCCACTACCTAGAAAACTAAAAAGGGTGCGCAGGTAAAGAGTTTACCGCGTTAGGGTCAACCTTTACCGACAGAAAGGACAAATACACACGAAAACACACAGATATGATAAAAATAAATATGAAAAATAGAAAAAATAAATAAAATAGAGAAGAGAAATAAATAAAAATAAAAAGGACTGGTTCAGTACAAATTCGTTGTCACCGTTAAGTATCCTTTGCACTGAAGTCAGACTACTTACGCTGGGCACAACACTGCACTCAGCACAAGCACAACACAACTTAGCACAGCACTTTGAAGACTAAGGGGCTTAGTCGCAAAGAAAAATCGCACTTCGATAGCACTCAGAGGGAGTAGAAAGAACCTTGAAAACCGTAGCACGGAACCAACACGCTAAACTGTGACGTCAGTAGACTGAGCGCCACGGAATATCGGGAAGGGACCAAACAACGGAGAACGGGGTCTTGCACGTCCGCACTGGGCGGCGATCGGACCGAGAATGTGAGAATGACCGAGCGCGTAAATACATTTATTATTAGTAGATAGTATGATTAGTAGATAGCACGGCGCGTACGCGCAAAACCGGTCGAGCGGGGGCTGCGCTGGCGGCCGGTGGCCGCGTGCGCCTCCTACGAGCGCCGCGCCAGTCGATTTTCAATGCTCACGCATGCTCCACGTTTCTCGGCTATCCGTCGGAGCCCTAATTGCTTACGCGCTTTCATAATTTCTATTAGTTTTAATTGTATGTGCTTTTCTCTTCGTCTTCGTGTCTTAAACTATTTCTTCTCCTTCTTTAAAAAATTTTGTGCTTGCAAATAATTGTTATATTTAAACTATAATTAAACTAACAGTGAAAGTTCAAAAAAGGTTTTTATTTATTTGGACCACATAAAACTACACGTCGTAGACTATAAATGGCCGAAAACCACTTCTTACTTAGTTGAGGCTGAAGCCTCTGAGTGTGATTTGTTAAGGCTGTCGTGACGTTTTCAGATAGTAAATGGTAGATAATAATAATGATGGCGATAAATTCAAATTCAAATTTATTTCTCAACATTGACAATCACTTGTTTTTATTTATGTCAAATAAAACATGACTCTACCAGCAGTTCGGAAAACCTTCGTGAAGAAGAACTGGCAAGAAACTTCACGAGTATATTTTTTGCAAAATAAATTTGAAATGTCCCTTTGTGTCTATACAAAATTATTATTATCTGCATCTGTTAGCTCGGCAAGTCTCCTAGTATCCAAACAGCAACAACAGAAAACACAAAGAAAATTGTACTTTTGTTAAATCCAACTACAAATTTACAAATTTTAATGACCGGCAGTAAATAAATAAGCGTATTCTTACCTGAAGGACAGAGTAGTTAAAGGGCGATAAGACTTATGACTATTAGGGTCCACCATAGGAGTCCCCCAGAAATCGTTCAACAGCAACTGTTGAATTGGGCTTGATCCTCTTACGTCACCATTAGTCACTATAGAGGGTATGTCATCGTGTACAAATTCACCGTCTAAACTATTAGCGTAACTAAGAACTGCGGTAATTATCACAATCATGTATATTAAAGTATCACTATTTTGTTTTTGTTTTCTCGTGTTTGTTTCCTCGCGTAGGGAGGTGAGCGACCGCCGCCGCTTCATCGTCGGTCTCAGATTTGTCTTCGGTGTCACATTACGCCATTTACACATTCACTGGTTTTAATCTGAAACAAAACAGAATAATTATTGCTTGGCATAACAACACTGAAAGTTATGTTAAACTATAAAATGTACAAAACATATGGGGTCAATACCCCTCTCCCTACATATGGCGGCTATTTTCAGTTTTTAAAACTTCAAAACGAGGTGCAGATACATAAGTTTCAATATTTGTTTTAAACTGTATCATTATAATAATGAAAATAATTTTGTTCGACTCATTGAAGTTATTGTCTACAAGTATGTCTACAAGTAAGTATTTCTATGATGTGTTTTATTTTGATGAGTTATTTAAAAATACAAAAATTGCAGCCCTTATTTTTCGTTGAAATTTCTCATCTTTTATCAGTTTTAACGATGTTTTACTAAGTATCTATAAATATAATATAAATCTTGACTGATTTAAGATAACATGTTTTCCGCCTTTAATATTTCCTTTTTTTCCTGTAATGTTTATATTGTATTAAAGGCAAAGGAACTACGCCATACAGTCTGATCTGTCGTTATTTTATTTAATGATGATTATGATAAATGATAATGAAGACGGTGAAGTTGAAAGTCAACTTTAAAGTGATAGCGTGACTTTAATATTAAAAAAACTGACTCGTTCGAACGCAATGAAAAACATGTCTACATTCTTCATTGCGTTTTCTATTTTATACAATACACTATCATTATTATACACTAACAATTACCTTGGGTACATAAAAACCAAAATAAGGAAGAGCACGACTTGCTGCTTCTATTCCCTGCCCAAGAGTCCTTAAACTATTACTTTTACTTTAAAAAGTCACTTCGGAACATAGGGTAATTAACACCTGTACAACCATCACACATTTCGTTGAATCTGTTATTTAACTAGTTTTCCTTATGATGTACCTACGAAGTATAGGAGACGCTTGAAGGGTTAACATTCTCTTTTTTGTTTATCTTATGAAAAGGAGACAACTTGACCTAATAATACAAGACATACAGACATACGAATACCACAAAACGAATCTTCAGCTATTTTAATTTTTAAAATATTAATGGTTGAACTTTGCTCATTATAAGGTGAAATAACCCGCCTAGTGCAATCACTTAGTTGGAAGCTAGGTAATAACTTTATATTGAGTGTTTTATATACAGAGATAGAAACGCTGAGGTGTACTTTTCATTGAATGTTACTATTTTTGTGTAAGACTAGAAAATTTTTAAAGTAATAAAAAGCGTATAGACCGTTCAGTACAACAAAAAAACTACGAGTGTAATAAATAAAATGACACCTATGAATGGGTTTGTTACATTGTTAAAAAATAAAAAATTGTGCTATGAAAATGTATGTTAAACAAATAAATAAATAAATATCTTCCAAAAATCTATTCAGATTATTATTTTGGAGCGTAACTCAGTTTACATGATTCACAGATAGCTAAGTGTGGTTTCACTGCGGCCGCGTATTGATACAGTGGAAGATAATTAAGCACACAAATAATTTTGGAATTCCTGTTATGTTAATTCGAAATACTGATTTATTTATTTCAGACAATTTACTCATTGCTCTACATGGTATCTACATGTTTATTTGCAGGCATACTAAAACGAAATCCAAAGGCGTTTTTGATTTGGAAGATCAGATCATAAATGACAAATGGTAAAAAACTTCACAGTAACAAATGATCTCAGAAAATAATAACAAAATCATCATATGAAATAACAAATTTTATTACAGAATTTTGTTAATAATTTTACGAAGCTCTGTTGAAAAATATTTGAATTCCTTTCAAAGAAAGAGATTTTTCACATTCACCGACTATCAAAATCATAATACGCAATGCTAAGCATACTAATATAAATAACTATATTTCAATAAGCCCTGCAATAACATAAGCTATGAATTTTTCTCCTGGCCCCACCGCAAGAACCAAACGTGCCCGAAATATTAAATTGTCAAAGAAAAAAATTCCAACGGCAAGCGGTGTACTAAATATAAATATTTCGAATTTTATACGTACAATATAATAAAACATGATGTGACTCAGAATCGGAAATTATGTTGGCATTTCGTAGGAGGTAGGTCGAGCGGCGGGCCTCCTCCACTGATGAAAAAAAGGTTGGCTTTCGGTGACTTGATGTGAATGTAAATATTTTTATTTGGTGAATACATAGTTAGGTTAGTTTTTTGTGTTATTTAAGTTAAGTAGATTGTATTGAATTTTCGTATTATTTCTATTGGTTAGTAATTAGGCTGTTGCGTTTAAGCTGCATTGCGAGACAGCCGGAACGCAGCAAGTGGCAGCAAGGTAATACCTTAATGTCAACAGGATGTCAACATGTAATTCGGATCTCCTTGTTTTTATATGATTTATCTTATATAGAACATTACGTTTCCAATATTTTTTAAATAATGTATTTTTAATTTAATTTAATTTTTTAAAAGAATTTGTTTTCTTGTTATGGTTTCAATAGAAAATACTGCGTTTCGCGCTTAAAAAACTTTTAATTGTTATCAGTGTCTCGATACCAATCTAAATTTTCCAACACCACATAAAAGAAAAGAAACCAGTTACGTAATGCGAAATAGTTTTCAATTATGTATGAAAGTAACTTCGATGCACACGTGTCCTGCCTGATTGCAGCCGCATTGCAGTGTCGCTTAGCAAATAAATGAAACTGAAAGTTTTTGAACTATTTGAATATCTTATTTCTATAACCATTTATGGTACAAAATAACCAAAATATAGATTTTGGTAATTATACTTTACCATCATAATTCTAATAGCTTCAATGATGTTATCGTTTCGCATCCCTATAGCTGTCAATGGAAAACGGCCCTGGGACCCCGCGGTACACGTTTGTCCATTGCATTGCATCCATTGGGGAACACTTTCAATAATAAAAAGTTGTTGTCTATCGCGTAGTTATAGTTTCTCGTTCTATTTAAATATGTTTCAATAATGATTAACTTTACTTTTTAAGTTATAAGACCATGTTATGATTAATTAAGCTGTTTTTAATTAAGTTTGTAAACCTTATAAGCTGTTTGTACCTATTCACGGCCTGTTTGGTATGGAGGTAAGCCTTGCCTTTCATGCCAGAGGTCCCGGGTTCAAATCCTGGTAGGGGCAGATATTTTATCATATTTGCTTTCTAGTCATGGATGTATACGTATGTTTATTTAAATTTATTTCTAATATTTATATAAATAAAAAATATCCATATGTGTTTGTATATTTCTTAAGTTTATTTATCTGTTATCTATAACACAAGTTCTTAATGATACTTGATTTGGGCTAGATAATGTGGTGTGTCAATTAGAAATATTAATTTATTTATTGTAATTTTTTTGGCTAATAAACTTTATTGTTATTATTTATTCGGGACTCTACATCCACTCAGTTTCGGAATAAAGATAACATACTCTCAGATAGATATACTCGTAGATATATCGATTCGCAGCGAAAAAAAGCGGGGTGAGGTGTCATAATGCCGGAACGGGGAGGGATTACAATATGTTGCCCGTCTGTCCCTACCGAACTGCTGGAACCAGCTTGTCTTTTGCAACTTTCCCATTTTTAAATATGTTATTTATTAATATTAATTTTATTGAATACATACAAGATTTCATGTAAATTAATTATCAATTTATTGAGTATCTTAATTATAGGTCGTGTATGTATAATTTTATAGTTTCTGTTTCAAAAGCGCCATTTTGTAGTATGGGGAAACAAAGAAAGGTAACACCATAATTAGATTACTTGTAAACTTTTTTACTCAAACAAAACTATTATAACCCAATATAAACTCATTACTAAAATAACTACACAAACTATGACATGAGGTAAACCATTGGTATGAAAGGTGAAAAATCTATTTGTACAAAGAAATTTATACAAATAAATTAGTTTAGTACTATTATTTACGTTAGAAATACCTAACTAATGGCTCTAGCTGATACTATAAAAAAAATATCAAAAAACGACTGGAGGTTTTTAATATGCTTCAAATATTTGTAGGTTACTAGAAAAAGAGAGTTTTTAATAATAAAATACCTTTACCTACATTGCGGTGAATTTTAATATTTAGCAGTTTAGAAATAAAGGCAAAATATTTTGTCAAATAATAGGAGAGCTTAAGAAGCTTTAATAAACCCGGTATTTTTGTAATTTAATGAAAAAGTTTAATGTCATGGTGCTCATTTGTTTTTCTTTTCATTTTCTACCCAGGTTTTATTTAGGTGAAGGTTGGATAAAGAATAAGCATGATAATAAAATCAGTAAAAACAAAGAGGTTGACTATATAAATAACTAATTTGCGGCAGGGTATGCTCGCACATGCTACTCGCACATAAAACAGAGACGTGAGCGATTCGATAATCGGTTTAAACGATAGTACAACCAACAACTAAAGTTTAAATAAAGTTGTATGTGTAAGCCGCGGCTTGTAAATGCAAATGTTGTTTGCAGTTGAAGCGTCTGTTTATGAACTAAATGCGATTTGAAATGATGAGTCCTCATGTTGGTAGCGTGCGCATTTTAAGAAGCGTCTTTGGATTTATGTGTCCCTGGTACTTCACATCAAGTGGGGAATATTTTAAGTGGTCTGGTTCTTTCCCGGCCAAATCAGTTTTGGGAAAATATATCAATCAAATCTGTGCTCGGAATTTAAATCGAGTCGGTGAAAGGTTTTTCTTTATATGTGGTTCGTAAGCATAAATGCGCTTTTGTGTGTTTCAGCAAAATTGGGAAGATATTGACAATCATGTAGGTTTTTACAAAGATTCTGTTCTGAGGAAATCGAGACCGCGATGAAAAGAAAAAGCATTTAAACATTAACGAGGCCCCAGAAACCGTTAACGTCAGAAAAGTATTTTGTATAGATTTGTTGTATAATTTGCATTCTGTTTATGCTTTGTTATGTAAGATAATATCAGAAAAAAGCTTGGAAAACTAAGAAAAATAACATGATAAATCGTGTACCCTTTGTCTGACAAAAATATAGGGCATTATAGTATTTTTCCTAGTAAAATTATCATTATTTCTAATATAATAAAAATATGTAAAAATCTGTGATTTTTTTTAACGTTCACAAGGTATAAGTCATAAGTTTCCCTGGTAGACAGACCATGGATGAAAAAAAAAGCAATTTTAGTGTTATGTGAAAATAACATTAATATAATACAACATATATACAATCACACAACATAGCTTTCGTTTTTCGGCATAATTAACAAAAATTATCATAAATTTTGTCTAAAACAGTTATCTCAGAAGAGCTGCGATTTCAAATTGTCACTGACACTTTGACGTAAAGACAAACTAAAAACTAAATGATTTAGGAGCTCTTACAATTGGAACCTGGTAAAAGCACTTAAAAGACATGTGGAACATAGTTAAAATTTAAAAACACATAAAAAACTTTATAATAAACTGAAACCAACGAACATTTTATAGACTTTATGACCAGCCATGTAAATAACACAGCTTTCTAGACAATCAAAAACATGATTCATCAAGTCGTTCCGCTTACTTGATAAATTTTACTACAAACTAGAAGTATATGTTGGGTAGAAGTATATGGAAATTCGGTACAAGAGTCGTGGCTTTCAATTTTTTAGTTCTAAATTTAGTTACACTAGTTTTTAGTTAGATAACTATAGTTTCTTGCAAGATAAAAAGAAAAAATAACACAGTATTTTTTAATGTTGTCAGAATTTTTTTTTAATTTCCTGCGATTTTCGACTACATCGGTTCGCTGGTCAGACTCTACCTACTCCTACTCCAGAATAACTCAGTTTTGTAATTGTGAAAAAATTGTTTAAATTCGTTAAGTAGTTTTACAGCTAATATGAGTAAAATATAAATCAATAAACAAACTAGAGACGTTTTAACGCCATACCTACTAGTGCACATACACTAACATTTCAGCATCATTCCCATGCTCAGCATTCCCATGCCACAGCCAGCAAGGTGGTTTTTAGTGGTTAGGTGCCACTCTAGTGAGTCCCACATCACCTCGCAGTAGCCGGTATGCCTGCGGTGGTATGCATGACGCATCTTCCACCTCACTACCGTGCGGGTGTTGCTTCGGCGGCAAAAAAAAAAAAACGAAACAGTTTTTTCCTCTTAATAAAAATAGTATTGCTGCCTACCACAAACGTAGCTATAATGTAAATGAATATGCTGTGCTATATATTATAGCAAGCCACTACACAGTATAGCTATAAAATAAATTTTTGCCCCCATTAAGTCTGCGGTCGCCATTCATCTGTTCACACAATATTTTGCCAACGTTATAGAAATATATATTAAAGCTCCATCTATGGAATATTGCTTCGGGAAAAATATCAGAGTATGTCCAGGTATAATATATTATAGCTACATCTGTTTTGAACCTAAAAGAACAAAACAAAAACTACTCGAATAACGTATTAACCCGCGATTGGACGCAGTCAGATAATAATAGTGCCAGAAAAGAATCGCTATCGTACAGTCATTACTAAAAACGTAACAATAGTTAAGCATTACGGACTACTATTAAAAAAAAATCGATTCGATATCATCATACATAACGATATGTACAACACTCAACTACTGTTGACATTTCCCTCCCCTACGCCACATTCTGCTTTTAACGATATTGTTTGCTTGTTATTGTACGCAATAAACTTCAAAAATCGATAACAATAACAGCCCATTACACAAATGAGAATATAACAAAACCGAGTGGTGTGTTGACAAAGGCACGGCAGGATTTCAACATAATCGGTCGACAAATATTGGCGAATGGCGATTGGAACCTTCTGTCGTAGCTGATAGAAAATATGAAGTACTACGAGAAAACAATTTTTTATTTACCTTGTCTATATGAAAACAAGTCCCATAAAAGCAGTTGTTGTTTTGAAAGAAATAAATCACGCTCATGTTTATTTTAAGTAATAGACAAACAATGATAATGTAAATGTAATTCAGAGCAAATAAACAAATGTTATTTTTCTTAAGAACATCGAAAAGCAACCAATAAGGTAATCAGGCCAACGATTTGGTTATTCCAATATATAAACTTGAGCTAAAATATTTAACATGATAGGCCTTCAGCATTTACAAATTACATTTGCCATTCTTCATTTACAATATTTTAATTGTTAATCCAAAAATACAATCTAAAACTTTTCTAGCTATGTTTCTGTTTATGTTGTGGCTACTAACATTAGTTTGTAAGAAATACTGTATTACTAACAAAGAGAACCTGATTTCAGAAATAAAATTCTATTATTTTATTATTATAGAACATTTTGAAAACTAAAAAATCACGTGTATCCGTTACAATTCCAAACGCGGAACTAGATATAAATTTACTTTTACGTTACATTATTTCAAGGGTAACACCATAAATATTTTAAACATCAATATCTGGATATCCTATCCACCTTTCAACCCGTGTCGACAAAATAAACAATCTTTGAATATAATAGACCCTTAATCCGTCGAATAGCGAAGTAATTTAAAGAAAAATAACATTAGCAAGTCAGATGATGCTCAGCGCCCTCTATCGGTTTATTAACTGTCAACTGGAGTCAGGTTGGTGTCACATGATGTCTCGATTGCGCTGTCTACTCGGTAAGCTTCGATTTTGTCCGCTAATGGATAGGGATTAAAGCTTTATGTGCGAAGCTAAACCAGGGCAGCGACATATACATGTGCGAGTATATCTATTTCATTTTTTTTATAAAGCTTTCATGTGTGTAATAAAAGGAGTTGATATGTCAATTATAGCTTTTTTGGGACAAATTGTAAAGTTGATTGATTGTGTTTTTGAAAATCGTTTTGAACGTCATGCTAATATGGATGGATTATTACTGAATTGTTGATGGGTTCGATGAAAAAGTATAATTTAAAACGGGTTTTAATTAAAATTTCTTACTAAAGGCATTTTATAGAAATGACATTTAAACAGAAACATTCCTACTTTTATATTTTTATGCTTTAGCTATTTCAGTTAGATTTTCAACGGCAGCACTGACTTAATATAATATTTTTGCTGCGATTTATTTTTATGTTAGTATTTTATACTTGTAATTTTATTCCAACATAAAATAATAATATTGTTTTATTAAAGCCGGATTAAATTAAATTTTGCTGATTCTTCAAATATTTTTATTGACATACAAATCTTTCATGTCTTCTTAATATTATCATCTATGTCAAATCAACGATCTTCATATAACTTTCTTTCACTTATCGTTTGTTAGCATCTGACGATAGACTCCGCGATCAGTACGTATTGTGGCTATCTTGCCATAGTAAAAAATTCAATAAGAAACATTCTTATTGCCGAACTATATTCCGTAGATGGTGGTGGTATCCGTTACACATCCGTAAACCTTCCAAATCAAAACTTTTTTCTATCTGGTTTATAGCTGGCCAATTTACTTGTCTACACAACTTAGGTATATTTGTATCAATATTTTTCGAAAGTTGATTAAGCCATCTTGTCATATTCAAAACGTTCTTTGAGATGACGCGGCACTGATTGTACTAACCGTTAATTTCCCATACGTTTTTGTGTCATTGGGGCAGGTTCAAAAGACAATCTGTACATATTTGTTTTCGCTTTTACAATCAACAAAATAATCTAGTTCTTAAATCTAAAAATAAATTTGATTGAGATATAATTAAAAAAAAAAGGGCATATGCGTTAGGATTTCAGACCACGACCGTATGAATAATCTAAGTCCTGGACCCAGAAGGAGATATTTAGAATTTAGGCGCAACGTTTGCTACCGAATGTAGCTGAGATCAAAACAACTTTTGCTGTAACGCTCTGTCTGTAGTATTTGTATTATTAAATTTTATTTACAGTAAGCCGTGTAGCAAACTTGAAAAATAACATCAAGCGTCATCACAGTCATCACAGTCATCAGGATCGATTATTTGGGGACTTGACAGTTATTAAACTTTCATTGCAAAATCTTTTATTCGAAAAAAATCATATAGAATAGAGTTTTTTGTTCTAAAAAATAATATGGAATTTATAATCTCATGTTTTCTTATACGACATTTACCTTCACTTTTTATATAATATCATTGACATAATTTATTTATGCATTATACAAATTCTTGTTTAATTTAATTTATTTCATGAAAATGTTGTCTTTAGTTAGTTCTTATATCGCAATATCACCCCAAGAAATAATAAACCTGTAGATATTTCGTCCATGAATTTATTATGAACTTCTAACGAGGTACTGAGATTTCATGGTTCTTTGCCAAACTTTGCCAGTTTTAGACACAATAATCAACCTGTTTTTGCAACGCTCTGGGGTTAAATTTGAGAGTTTTAGTTGAAATTAGGTAATTTTAACCTTTGGCGCCTTGTTTCTGTTTTATAATTATAATAATTAGTAATCGTTGTCTCATAAATATAGAGCTTAGTATGTTAAGCATATAAAATTACATGTTTTCGAATATAATTTAAATTTTAGGTCGAGTTACTCATTAGACATTAGGTGTTTGAGTTAATTCAATGTTTGAATTCAGACATACACAACAAAATATATAAGACTAAAGTATGAATACAAATACAATAATTTATTTTTAGTTTAGTTCTAGTTCTAATGATTGGTCAGTTCAAAACAGAACCTTAGTTTTATTTCACCACGTAGTTTCACTGGCGCAACTCTCAAATAATTTTAAAAATCATTTTCATAGTTTACAATAACGATCGGTTATACGATAAATTTGATGTGGAAGATAATGAATTATTTTTTGAAAAAATGACTTTCAAGAATAACTTTATATCCAAATTTCACATAGTTTTATTCCTCTAGAAGTGGTGGTCAATTTTCCCTCAAACCATTCTTATCAACAAACAAGATGACCCAAGAGTTAAGTAAAAGTAAATTAGCTGTGTTACAACCAGAGCTAATGGGACGATATCGTAATAAAGCAGTTTCGTTAATTTGCTCAGAGAACCTACTCCGATTCTAACTCGTAATTTGGGATACATAGGCCGAAGTTTCGAAGGATTTTTTAAAACAAATGATTTTATTTTTATGCTAGCAACTCAAGTATATTAATAACAAATACTACATATTTACCCAAAAATCCACGAAGGATTCCGTTTTAAATTAATTATTTATGTCAAAATAAGTATACTCGTATTGGTTTCTTCGCGGTATCCGTGCCATGTAATGTAAATACTATAAGTCGATCTGTACTTGTTAAAAAGGAATAAAATAATGAATTATTATCGTAGTAAATATCGTAGTTTCCAAACTCGTAGTTTCGGTCGACACCGTATATACGTAGATTATGAGACGTATAGTAAGACCCCTGTTTCGTTAATTTGAACAGCCTGTAACATCGTGTCTGGATTGCGGGAGGCTTGCGGGAAAATTACCGTTATGTAGAGACGTGATGAATGATACCGGCAGCGGGAAATTGCCGTAAGAACCTTAGACGAAACCTTGTAACGAGGCTAAGAGATTGTGTCTTAAGATGCCATGACGGAGTTAAATGTGTGCATGATGTGAACATCGAACACGATGGCTTGGTTGATTAACGAGACACGAAACCGGGAAAAAAGTGGCATGAGTGTTTTTTTGTTACGTCATGGTATTAAAGGCGTTATTCTTAAAAATAATTAATTGAAGTTTATCTAGCATTGTGAAATCAGTGAAAATACATTTCTTTACGCTTCAATAATTTGAGGTCATATACAGGGTGTCCCATAAATCGCACGACAAACTGAAATAAATGAAAGACAGCACACCTCAATCTTTCATTTATTCCTACCATTTATATTATTTATATTTATATCCTATATTTACATTTATATCCTACCTGATAAAAGTAAAAGTGTCACAGTTTTCGAGTTATTACCGACTTTTAATGCCGCTTTTGGTCAGTTTTTTGTTGCTGTGTGTACAACAAGCAGATACTTTTGTATATTTACTTAACCATATGCAAATATCATTTTGTTAAATATTATTAGGTATCTTTGATAAAAAAAACATATTGATCTCATAATTTTTTTCCACAAAACTTATTTACCTCAGCTTTGGTATTCAGTGGTGAAAAAAAAAATGTAGGGGAATGTCACTGCATATTTTACAAATAAATTACGTATTAATAAAGACTGTTCTAAATTATTTACAAAAAAATACAAAAGTACCTGCTTGTTTGAACACATAGCAACAAAAAAACTGACCAAAAGCGGCATTTATCGATAAAAATTAAAAGTCGGGAATATCTCGAAAACGGTGAAGGTGAACGGTGAACTACTTTGAAGTAGGTAATTTTTTTATAACACACTTCAATCTTTCATTCATTTCAGTTTGTCATGCAAGTTATCGGACACCCTGTATATTATGCAGTTTTAAAATTCAAAAATGTCTAGTAAATTTTTTAATAGCAGGTAAGTTTTAATTTTTGTCACATTTTCTTTAAATATTATTTTGTGTAGCCACGTCTTTTTTCAATGTCGAAATAATAACACAGACAAGTTTCAGTGAAATTAAAAACATGAATTACACTACTATTAAGTAGTGTAGTACTTCTACAATAACTCATTAAGCAACTTTAATTACATCATTAACTGGTATTATTCGGAACCGACCCAAAGTAAGATATTTGAACTTCAACTTTAACTTCAACAGGCTGTTGCCATCCTTTCTATGAATAAGTCAACTGTCTCTTTCTTGCGCCACTTGTATCTTACTACTCCTAGCTACTTTCTTTAGGTTATCTGTCCATCGTCTAGCAGCTGCCTGCTCTTTGCTATCAGTTGTATTGTAGACTGGCCTTTTGCCAATTTAGCTATAGCTAGTTCTATATTCACATTTAATTTATCCTTATATTCAAGAAATCCAAATACACCCCTAACATCGCGCACTCCATAGCTCGCTGAGCCACCTTATGCATGAGATTATTGGCGTATATCATTATTGGCATGACGCACTGGTTAAAGTCTTTTCTTTCTAAGTTTTGTGGGACCAACGACCTGAAAATGTGACTTAGCTTCTCAAAAGCTGCCCAGCCCCAACAAATCCTTCTCTCAATTGTAAATTGTGAATGAAATAAATACAGTTTGTCACAACCACATGACTTTTTTTGCCTATAATGATAAGTCCTGGGGTCAAATGATCATTGAAATAAAGATCTTATTTTTTTATGATAATATAAATTGATAATAAATTTATTTACTAATTTATTTTGTAATAGACGCAGTTTTTACGCCTTAATACAAAAAAAACAGGTCCTAACAACATAAAGTAAAAAAAAAAACACAATCATAATTCTAATAAGACGATTTCACAAAAACCTTTGACTCATTTTTATCGATTAAGCAAAGAATAAACGCCAAATTGATTTATGATATCTCACTAGGGAGTTATTAAGAAGTGAACGTTTGACATAAATCTACCATTTGGGCAGAAGTTGAATGTCTACGACAGTGTTTTTGCCAAAAGCACTGGACTGTGAATTGCTAGAGACGTTTGCATACTTCGTATTCTCGCTCGTATTGTGATCCCCCTGTGTACGAATGTACGAGGCATTCTCCTTGGGATGATTTGTAATATTCATATTCATGAATATATTTTACTATTACAAGTGTATTCATAGTCAGGATACTTTTCTATATAAACATTTTCAGCGGTGGAGTTCCTTATGGAACATTTTCGATTCAGGGAATCTGTGAATAATGTTAGCAAATAACAGGTATTATCAAGTTATATGCTTGTATAAGTTTCTTATTGAGCACATGTTTTAAGTATATTGATCTCAATTTAAGGTTAACATTCGTAATTACACAGAGGTTAGAAATAGTTTACTAAATATCGTAATATAAATAAAGATCAAGATTTTCTTTTGTTTATATTTCAAAGTTAAATAAATTAACAAAACACAGCCCTAACAAAACCACTATCTATTACTACTTAACTTCGAACTACATCCCAAATGCTCAAACCACGGACTCCGTATCTGTCAAACTAATCTTATTACCTCAAATCAACCATGCTTAGTTTACCCTATTACTTAATCCCCATAATGGGAGGGTTCCCATCTCTTCCCTTAACTGTCAGCCTTTCGTTATGACGTGTCTAAGGGTGTACTATCGCGTTTTTATGTGCGTTCATAAAAGACCGCTTCTTTAGGGGCGATCCACGCTCGGCCTATCAATGGCTAAACGCAAATACATGTTGATGACATTTTCCGTCATTAATGGATAGTTGCAAGGTAGGCAGGTCAGGCAGAAAATACATTTTTTGGTAAACTTAAGAAATTTTAGATGCACGTGCCTTTAAAAAATACTATTATTTGAACAATCGTCAAGATTCAACGTTTTTTGGTAATATTATTTATCAATATACTATTAATATATATATATATTTTTGAAATCGGATACCCCGATAACAGTTTTGTTGAATTTTCTGAATTTTAGTTATTTTTCTAATAAGTTATGTTTACTTAGAAAGCAATATACAATGTTGATAAAAGCGAGAGGCATTTAATGAAACTACATATACTATTATATAAGTGCCTACTGTTAATCCGAAACTATAAAAAAAAAGTTTACGAGTAGTATACGAAAAAACGTTTTTCAAAGAACTTAAATAACTTAAATATTAACATCCTTTTAAATGTTAACATCCTTTGTTGAGTAGCCTGCCGCCACCTGCGTAACAAAATGGCAACGTAGCATTTGAGTAGCATAGCGCGTGCGGCGGCAGGCTCACCGGCTCGCACACCTACCTACACAGCGGAGCGCCCGGGTTTGATGTGGATAATAATGTAAACATGAGTTGTAAACAACGTTGGAAGGTATGATCAATGAAAATAATAAACAAAAATAATTAATTGTAACACTTACACATTAAATCTTCAATTGTTCGAAATGTCCGCCGTTTGCAATGGTACACAAATTATAACGACGTATAATATTGTTATTTAACCGTGCAATAAGGTCACTGTTTGTTGTTAAACTTTTTAATTTATTAAACGCTAAAATAATCCGGTTTTTAAGTTCCTCTACGGTATTCACGTCTGTCGCGTACACTTCACTTTTCACAAACCCCCAGATAAAAAAATCCATTGGAGTGAGATCCGGGGACCGTGGTGACCATCGTACTGGTCCAAATCGACCAATCCACTGCTGTCCAAACATTTCGGAGAGTAGCTCTCTGGAAGACATCACTGAATGTGGAGGAGCTCCGTCCAATTGGTACCATAAATGCCGATAATCGGCTAAGGGTAGTTCTTCGGTATATTCAGCAACGGGACCGGATAATATCTCCAAAAATTTTGCCGCGTTAAAGGCGTCGTCAATAAAATAGGGCCAATAATCTGGTCCATGTGTATACCAGCCCACACATTAACAGAGAAGCGGTACTGATGCTCTGACTCCCAAATCATGCGTGGATTTTCAATACTCCAGTATCTGAGATTTTGTTCTAGTGACAATAGATAATACATCTAGCACCAGTATTCTAAGTAGTAATTTAAGCAATAAAAATGTAAAAAATAATTTTCTGAACATAGTCCATCAAAATATGCAGGGCATTGATGGTAAGGAATTACAGATTGAACTATTCATAAACTGTGAAAATATTCATGTACTATGTATCACAGAACACTGGCTCACACAGTGTCAAATTATGTCTTCATATAAGAATCATGTAATTGCTAGTTCATTCAACAGAGAACAAACAACTTGCGGCGGCTCAATGATCATCACTCATAAGAGCCTAACATTTAAAGAACGCACTGATATTGTAAGTCTGTCTGTTGAGCGATCCGTTGAAATAGCCTGTATTGAGATAGAGAATATTGTTATAAGTGTATACAGACCCCCATCCTCACCATTTGAAGTATTTGAGAGCACTATGGATGAGGTATTACATAGAGTAAATAACAAAAACAAAGAAATAATTATTTATGGCGATTTTAATATTGATTTATTAGTAGAGACGTCACAAAGTAAGCGATTCTTGAATCTTTTTAATTGTTACAACCTAAAAAATCTCTTCTTAGAGCCTACGCGAATCACAGCGACCTCAGCCACATGTCTTGATAACATTTTTACAAATTTAATGCCATGTACAAAGTCAGTAATTAATAAACTACAATCAGATCATAGTGGGCAGTTGGCCACTTTTGATATTGGGCTAAAAAAGACTCTAAAAAGAGAAATTACCTTTATACCCATGAATGAGAGACGGCTTGAAACATTTAGGAAAAATGTATTTGAAAAAACATTTAAATTATGAATAAAATAATAAAATATAAAATATAAATGAATATGAATCTGTTTTAAAAAAAAAGAAAATATGTATAAATAATAATTATTTAGGTTTAGTGACTGGGCAAAAGTGGGAATATGCAGAAGTAGAAATAGATTATATGAATTGTACAGTTAAAGAACTTATAATCATAATAAGACATTTTATGAATATGTTAAAAAGTATTCAAAATTATTTAAACTAGTTTGCAGTGTAGCTAAATCTAATTCCATTAATAATAAAATTAAATATAGTACTAACATTTCAAAAACTGCATGGAATATAATTAATCAGGAAACTGGGAAAGCAAAAGAACCACACAACAAATGTAATTTAAAAATTAATGATAAAGTGTTGTGAACAGACAAAGAAGTTGCTGAAGCATTTGAAAATTTTTTTACTGCCCCTGTGTCAACCTGTGTAACTACTTCGAGTATTAATTCATGTTCCACTCTTGCACAGTCACTGCTAACGGAAAATGTAAATTCATGCGGTATTGATTTTATTTTTAAACATGTTACTGTTCCACAAGTTTTAAATGCATTTAAAAGCATTACATTAAAAAATACTGCCGATTTAGATGGGATTTCTGTTAAAACTATTGAATCTGGCATTGATGGTATAGCCCCGTACTTAGCCAGTATATTTAATGACTGTGTTGATAATGGTGTTTTTCCTGATTTAATGAAATTGAGTAAGGTCATACTAATATTCAAAGCAGGTAGTATGTCTGGCCCTAATAATTTTAGACCTATATCTATATTACCAACGCTCAGTAAGATTTTTGAAAAATTTATTTATTTATTTATAAAAATTTTAAGCAATTTGGTTTCACGCGGGGTCGCTCAACAACCGATGCCGGTGTTGAGCTCATTAAACACGTATTCAGCGCCTGGGAGGAGTCGTGTGATGCTATTGGTGTCTTTTGTGACTTGTCCAAGGCGTTCGACTGTGTGGATCATACATCTCTACTCATGAAACTGCACCATTACGGCATTAAAAACCGAGCGCTTGCCTTGATTAAATCATATATTTCTAATAGAAAACAGAAAGTTGCAAAAAATGGAGAAAAATCATCAGGATCGGCAGTGACAATGGGTGTGCCCCAGGGCTCAGTTCTTGGTCCTTTCCTATTTTTAGTATATATCAATGATCTGCCATCGGTCGTTAAGAATCAATGCGAGGTCATATTGTTTGCTGACGATACTTCCTTCTTATTTAAAATCAAAAGACAAGAAACTGACTATCGAGCAGTAAACCTATGCATCTCCAACACAGAGAAGTGGTTCTCAGCTAATAATAAAAAAAGACGCCAAACTCCAGTGGGGACCACATGTTGATGGTAGAGCGAAAAGGCTTGGCTCTGCCTCATATGCTGTTAAAAAATTAGACAAATTTCAAATGAATCAACTGCTCGATTAGTCTATTTTGGTTACTTCCACAGCCTCATGACATATGGTATTCTGTTGTGGGGGAGTGCTGCCGACATCGATACTATATTTTTTCTGCAGAAAAGGGCTGTTCGCGCAATCTATCAGCTCGGTCCAAGGGTGTCACTTAGAAGTAAATTTAAAGAAATAAATATTGTTACCTTCCATTCACAATATATTTTAGAAAATTTAATGTCTGTTAAAAAGAACATAACCTTGTTCAAAAGAAAAAAAGATCTGCACAATGTTAACAAAAGAGGAAGAAATATGCTGGCAGCTCATAATAGTAGGCTTCATAAAGTCACTAACTCATTCATGGGTCAATGTATACGCTTTTATAATAAGGTTCCTGAGGATATCCAAGGTCTTCCTATTGACAAATTCAAAGAAACTATAAAGGAGAAGTTGTGTGCTAGAGCATATTATAAACTATCCAATTATTTGGATGATAAAAGCCCTTGGGTATAATCCACTCATTAACAGGATTGTACTAGTATTTGTAACAAAGCATGTGTAATGTGTCTGTATGTTCGATGACTTCTTTGTCCCGATGAATATCTAAGGCGTCATTGTCACTAAAGTACGTCTTCTTATGGTAGCGTCGGGTGACGGGTTGCTCACTTCCCGTGTACTGCCCGTTGTACTGCGTTTCCGTGGGGTTCCCCGTAGATTAAAATCGCCGTGTATGTAGAACGAGGCATTGTGGATGTCTTACGTACTTACAAAATAATTAAAAACTACTCACAAAAATAAACCGAAAATACTCAGTTACGTGTCCTATCACAATAAAAACTTAACATTAGTAAATGGGACGCGTGAGCGACAATAATCTGTGCTGAATTGCGCAAATTGCACCCCGGATGCAACGCGTCTTCGCACTAAACAAAGTAAAAATTGTGCCCTTGACCTAATTAGCCGAGCCACCGCCGGCGCAATAGCAACATATTGATCTATTTCTATTTCTATTTCTGTTACGCTTATTACATTAGAGTGAGATAACCGTGATCTGTACTTTCTTTTAAGGAAAGATTTAGTGACAGTGTACTTCCTTGTTTGTATTGCAAACTTACGATGCGAACTGGCAACGTCGCGTCACTCGCGTGAATTTTGTCGTTTAGATAACTATGTATGCCTATAGTACAAACTTACGATCAGGTGATCAGGAAGATACAGAGTGTTTAAATGAAACTAAGTAAAAACTAAAAAGCATTCCTGTGACTAAACTAATGCTTACATTGATCTGATTTTTGTTGTGTAGCCTGATAATGATAAGCAAAATATGTGGTTTCATTTAATACCTCTCGCTTTTATCAACATTGTATGACGTTTTCTTCTCAACAGTTTTATAAACTTTTTATTTAACACAATCAACTATATAATATATGCTCATATTTTATAAATATAGGTCCATTTAAATTAGTTTTAATTAAGGGCCATCCTTTGAGGTGAATAATAGGAATATTAATCTAGATTTCTCAAATTTTGCATATAACTCTTTATTTATTTATTTGTCAAGAAAACCAACAGCGATACAATGTATTAATTACACAAAATGTAACATCTATAAGGATGGCTAATAACAGGTTTTTCTTTATAACTAAGTATTAAACAAAATTGTTGACTTATCAGATCACAACATTTTAAACATATTATGAAGGTAGTAACTTTTTATTTTAACTGCTTATTATTATTATTATTTTGTTTTATTTTTATTATAATTATTATTTTTTTTAGTATTCGTTAAATATTTCGTACAGAAAATAAATATATTACTAGTATATAGCTACGACATATGATCAACAGCGATAGTGTATCTGTTCACAAACTCATTCACAAAGAGTTCAAAAAGACATTCAAGTTTTCAGCATTCCTTATCTTTTATTCATTTCTGAAGTATCCAAGTTGCTCACTTTATACATTAATTAAACATTTAGCTCCTTCACTGCTTCTATAACACATTTTTTGAAACTAGACTTCGAATTCACAAAAGGATCAATAAAGTGAAATAACTTATTATAAGTTGCCATAATGCGAGAGACGACCTCATTTTTAGCGTAATTGGTGTAGTGTTTAGGAATATAAAATAGTGACGTGTGACGAGTGCGAGTTGTAGGTGCTCGAAAGCATATTTGTGAAACAAGATCTGGGGAGTCTACCACGCTGTTAACTATATCATACAACAGGCACATATCCAGGACTGTGCGCCTTTGTTCCAAAGTGAGAAGGCGGTATGCGCAGCAATCATCATCATATGATCCACGCGTTTTGCCACTACGAAAATTCAAATGTTTGACAAAAATTTTCTGAATTCGGTCCAAACGGTTTATGTAGGTTTTGTATGAAGGTGACCAAATTGGAACAGCGTACTCCAAAATACTCCTGACGTAAGCAAAATACACCGACTTAATAGCAGTCAAATCCGCGAACGGCTTGCAAGCACGAATGACAAAGCCAAGACTTTGGAAAGCCTTATTAACAACCACATCGATATGATCAGCAAGTAACATCCTACTATCGAAATAAACACCTAAGTCTCTAATAAGTTTAGTTCTCTTTATGGGTTCATTGTTGAGTTCATAGTTATAACTGATTGGCTTTGATTTTCGAGAGAAGCTAATTATTTCACATTTGTGTATGTTAAGTTTGATGTTATTTACATTGTAGTAGTTTTGTAACCTAACCAAATCTTCTTGTATAGAACTACAGTCTTGTATATCATTGACATTTGCAAAAATCTTGGTGTCGTCCGCATACATCAGAAAATTTGCATGTTTAAAACAAGTACCAATATCGTATAGGTACACATTATAGAAAAGAGGACCCAAGTGCGGTCCCTGGGGCACCCCAGATGGAATAGCAATAAAATTCGAACGGTACCTATCCAGCACAACGGCCTGAAAACGATTCGTGAGATAGGATTGAACCCAGCGGAGCAGGTCGCCATGGATACCGAGGTTATTTAATTTTCTTAATAAGATTACATGGTCTATGCGGTCAAAAGCTTTTTCAATATCCGTATATACTGCATCTACTTGGCCCCCACGATCCATTTTTGTTAGGACGTAATTCGTAAACGAACTTAGGTTAGTAGTAGTCGAGCGCTTTTTCATAAAGCCGTGTTGGTTACAAGGAATTCCTCTAGATACCTGCGAGTAAATTTCAGTGTACACAATTAGTTCTAATAATTTCCCAAGGTTATTCAGAATAGAAATACCCCTATAATTCTCTATTAAAGCTTTTGAGCCCTTTTTATGAATGGGTATAATTAGCGCCGACTTCCATCTAGCAGGAAACACGCCCTCACGCAAAGAGCGGTTAAAAATAATGTTGATGGGAACCAAGAGCACGTTGGCGCATGTAGACCAGAAAACTGGAGGAATTCCATCACTACCCGCCCCTGTATTAGTGTCAAGTTGCTTCAACAGGCTTTTTACTTTGTCTGTTGTGGTTTGTATAGAGGACAAACCCTCAGAATTCACTCCACCTTGCGTTAAATCAGAACCAGAGGTTACAAAAACATTTTAAAAAAAAGAGTTAAATGCATTGCAGATGTCTTTACCCTCCATGTATTTGGTGCCGCCCAAACACAAGGTTTTTGGGTAGCTGGATCCACCTCGCATTGCCTTTATAAATGTCCAAAATTGTTTTGGTTGGGTTTTCACATTGCTCTCACATTTAGCTGTAAATTAGCTGTGGCACTGTTTTTGCACTCGACGTTCTCTAGCCCGCAACAAAGAAAATTCATCATAATTTAGTCGGTTACCGTATTTCTTCCAACGAGAATGAGCTTTCACTTTTTCTTTTATAATATTAATGAGTGCTGGAGAATACCATTTAGGATATGTCTGTTTTCCGCAAGTTTTAAGTAAGGGGACAAATTCTTCGATGCAATGCTCTATAAGACAGTAAAATATGTCTACGGCCTCGTCCACTGTACCAGCATTCAATAGCGTACTCCAGTCCTGATCTTTTAGGGATTCAACAATTTTTTCATAGTCAGCCCTCTTAAAGTTGCGTTTTGGTAACGCTGATTCAGCCATGGGCCGCAATGACAGATCTAGTATCTCTATATTAAAAGCAGGGTGCGCGCGGTCTTCTTTAAGCAAAGGAAGTCGACTACGAGTAATTGACAATGGCAAATTTGAGAAACACAGATCTAATGTATTACCGGCGAAATTTTGTAGACAATTATATTGATTAAACCCCAACATACCAAGATCTTCGATCAATTCTGTGGCAGCGCTATACACTTCTGCTGGACCACCCCTAGTAAATACGGACCCTTTAGCGCCCCACTCTAATAACAATTTTTTACCAAACGACGTAAACTAATTTATTTCTTTATGGCTTTAAAGTTTTCTGGAGATTTTACGCCTTTATAATATTACTAATAAAATAAGATTAAATTTAACTGTTGTTCAATATTTGATACATAGAGGTTTTTTTCTGATGATCGATCAAAACTTTAGCTTAATGAGTCACGCTTTCCCTAGATACAAAAATTAATTACCAACTTATCAATTTTTTATTCTCATTACTGAATAAAAATTCTAATGTACAATAGTTATTCACAGTAGCTGTATAAATAACGGAGTTATCGCAGAAAATTCACAGTATCACAGAAAATTCACAGTCAGAGAACAGTGGTAAGAACTGCTCGAAAAGCGCGAAATGCTAAATCCTAAAACGATGATTCGCGCCCTAGGATATCCCTCTCGAGGGGATGAAAACAAACCAACAAATAAACTCTCCAGTGGTTTCAAAGATTCGAGTCTTGGTCGGGGCATTCATTTGTGTGTAGAACACGGATGTTTGTTCGCGTATCATTGTTGGTGATATTTATATATGTTTCTATGTTGATTCTGGGTTCCCCCCATTTTGCTGTATCCATAACGCAAACTCTGCTTACTTTGAGGCCATACAGTTGGTGTGTTTGTCTGGGGATTGATTGCATTTACTATAGTATTAAACGATTAATGAGTAAATCAAAGAAAGTAAATACTTTATTTGACCCGGTTGACAAAAAGAAGGAACACAGAATAATCGTCTTTAAATAGAAAACAATCTGATATAACATATGTCCGATTATTTTCGGTATTCGAAAACAAAACCTATGATTTAGGAGATTCATATTTATTTAGCTACGCCGTTTCATAAATCATTAAAACAACGTTGCCTAAATCAGTTTAAAACGGTTTAATTTTTGATTTGTTTAAAGAAAATACTCTTTTCCAATTCAGTTCCTCACTCTACTTATGAACAAACCTAAGCCGTGACCTGATTCCAACAAAATACACAACCTCACGAACGCTTTCAACGAAAACTCATTGTGATACCAATTCCTCAAATATACTTAAATAAATACGCTACCTTATTAAGCTTAACAAAAGAAAGGATGAATCACCGACCTTCAATAGTATAAAAGTACAATAAACAAATCAAAACACAATGCTTGCTTGCATTTTCAACGAATGGCATCTAATAGTGTCATTAGTGAAGTACCTTGATATAGAACTGTTTTGTGTAAGCTTTTATAGGGTTGTGGTCATTTATAACTGAACTTCGAGTTTATAAACTGCAGAGTAGAAAAAGGATTTGAACCCGAAACTCATATGTGTGAAGTACATTATTTCGTCAATTCAACTGATCCCTGGCCGCGTCCGTAAGCTTCGTAGGCCCATTAAGTTTTTACACGTAGTCCTCGGGTGTCCCTAATGAATATTTCATATATAAGCGCTGCCTGCAAAATTTGGATTTGGAGGAAACGAAACTTATTAATACTAAGCTTTTACAAAAAATCACACCCTTATAGGTAAAGATTCAAATTTGTTTGAAACTCTACTCTCTACTCTCTCTATGTGCTTAGTCGAACAGACGCGTCGAAGGCGGGCGGAGTGCAAATGGAGAAATTACGACATGGTCGCCACTCAAGTAGGCCACAATCACCACGGTTTCCAGCGAGGGATGCGGACACCTTTCTAAGAAAAGTTTTTATGCGCAGTTGTTAAAATAGTACATTGTTGGTTTTGAAATGCGTAGTTAAGGGTTTGGTGGATGATGTATGGTTTGGTTGTTTGTGTTTCAATACTTCTGTTTATTTTACAAAACTACTATTTGTAAATTTAAATATAATTTTGTAAATAGTCAACAGGACATGTGCTAAAATAGCACAAACCTTTATTCGTTATAAAGACTGATTAATATTCGTTGATGTGTCCAACAAATTTACACATATATTTTCTGAAAATCAAGTGAACTCCTTTTGAAAGCAATATGTGCAAAACAACTTTGTAAGTTATTCATAACAAATTAAATTATAATCTCAATTCGGCTTCTAATTTATTTATTCAGTAGAATCAAATTTACGAAGGCACCGTATAGGAAACTTCTTTGTGCGTAATTGGTTTGTTTACATCATGTTTATTTTGCTGAACATTTGTAAAATTAATAACATATTTTATAAACTAAGATTTCGTTATTATCATATTGCTAACCACGCAGTGTATGTATACAAAATACAAAATAACAAATATAATTTTCAGTACTAATTGTGTATCAACACTGTTCGTGGTTTCAGATTCTGTGGTTTATCTATTAAATTATATTTTAACATGAATATACAGATTCTACAACATTCTTTTTGGTAATGGGGAAATTCCTTAATTACAAATCATAATCGATTTTTCTTATGAAAATTGTAATGATGGTAATAAATATTTTATATATCTATCCAATTTGAGGGAGTGATTTAATTTTAAAATAAGTATTTTTACTACTATTATCAAAAGGCATTAGTTCTAGGTAGTTTATTATTTATTTATATTGTTAATTCGATTACTATTTCGACAAATCATGCACTGCTTATAAATCAAACAACTGAGGCTCCTCCTGAGGATCTTAACAAAAGATATTCTTCTACTAGTAAAAGTATGAAGTGTGGAGGTTTTTTTAATTTAATTATAAAGTGTCCACGCAATCGCACCAAATGTTTAGCTCCAAAATTATAGAACTATGTTCATTACACAAAGATTACGACCGAGTGGTGTAGTGGTAAGTAGCCTTGCCTCATACGCCGAAGGTCCCAGGTTCGAGTCCCGGCCGGGGCATTCATTTGTGTGATGAACACAGATGTTTGTTCTCGGGTCATGGTTGTTTGTATTTATATATGTATGTTTATTCTGGGTTCCCCCCCCAGTTCGCTGTATGGTCATCCATAACACAAGCTCTGCTTACTTTGGGGCCATACAGTTGGTGTGTTAGTCTGGGGATTTATTTATTTATTATTATTATTATCTGTTCGTACTGCAATTTAAACCTGGGGCATGTGATGTTTAATGTTTACCACTTTAATTCTGAGTTCATACAATATATAAAAAACGAGTTAAATTAATATAAAGAATAAAACTAGCCAAAACTTGGTAACTTTGTAATAAGAACACGTACCCACCGTGATATCGAATCAATAACGAATAAGAAAATGTAGAACAGTGTTCTACAGTCATTGAATTCTCAAAAATAATACACATAAATAAAGTCTGCTTATTGAAGAGAAAAGCAGTACACGAGTAGTAATAATAACGAGAAAATAAAAGCTCTTGTCATTCTGCTTAAGAAAATTAGCAAAGATTTTTATGTTCAAATTTATGTTAATTTAATAAGCATTACTTCAAATTCAAGCGTTTGGCAGCTTTGAAATTATGAAAATATAATTTGAAATATGAATTAAATTTAGTTATGTATATTGTTACGAAAACTTTAGCTTCTCGAAAGGTAGACACGTTTTAAATTACACGTCTCTCATCTTACTGAAACCTGTCACACAGTCTAGACAATATAAGTCAAAACCAAAATGAAGACACAAATCAGATAAAAACATAATAATACTTAAATAGAACCATCCTTATCATGACATACATTTATTCGATCGCATAAAAGCGCTCGTAAAACTACCGTCCGTTCACTGAAATAATTTCGGTGCGTGGCGAAAGAACATTTTACATTTTGTCGCCTAGCATCCTGTCGCCTACATAATGACGATGAAATGTACTATTTGGTGGGGGTTTTATGTTCAACGACCAATTTAGGATGTACTGTACCTTTTGAAGATTAGCTCGGATGACGTGGGATTTTGGATAAAGGTTTATACACGGGGTTAGTGATATTACCATGGAGCATTGAATTTGTTCTGGCTTAGTGGACCTGTGATTAGGGTGTGGACGAGCTCGGCAATTACTCGGTAATGTTGTTAGCCTTCTATTTGTGCAGTATAAAGGACCGTTTTCATGGCCTGAATATTGAATAATGGGTGATACAATATGCTTCTTTTTTAAAGAAAATTATTAAATTAATGTTTTAATTGTATTCTGAATACCAGTTATATGAATATAGAACTCATGGTTAACTATAAAACTGTTGCGAACAACATTAAATACAAACAAAACAAGGCGTTAATAATGTATTTTTTTGAGTAAGCACAGGTAGGTACACGATAAGTGAACAAATATGAAACAAAATGCACAATTCTTCAAAGTTTCAGAGGTTTATCTTCAAAATATTTCAAAAACTTTTGTTATGCTATGACCTAAGCAAGTTTTAACAAAGAAGTGAAACAACAACCATCGAGTATAATAGTTTAGTATAATATTTTACTGAATTCAAAACCGCTTTACAGAAATCTCAGTCCAAGCTTTATTTTTGATGTTTCATTAAAGAGTTCTTTCAACTATTTTTAAATTCTTTGTTTTCGTATTCATCCAAGCTTTACTCTCTCATCTTTGTGTGTTTGAGCTGCCTTTGATCAAATTGTAACTCTAAATACATTTTGAAACCAAACTCCAAACGCTTTCAGTTCGTTTTAAATATTTTCAACAATGTATTTGAGAATATTCATTCTTACATGTTAACTTCAAAGCCAAGTCTACTTTCTTTACATATCAGTACAGAGCTTTGGTACGAAGTTACAATTTTTAAAGAAGAATGGAATCGACAAGTTTTTTCTTTTTGAGAAGGAATCTTTGTAAGGCTCTATTCTAAATGCGGTTGTTGGCGAGTGAATGAGTGAATGGGACCGGGATGCGAATGACAACCTATTGTGCTCTGTTGGACGTAATGTTTGCAAAGCTTGTAAACGAGCTGTGATAGTGGGAAGATAGCGAAATATTTACTAATGATGTGTCTAGGCGAGTGCCTAGATTTTTTTTCTTTAGTTTTTTTAAAAATGTTATATATATTACAACTGTACGCACTAATCAGGGAATCTCGGTGTGAAAAATTATTTTGTATTTTATTATACTGTATACTGGAGGTCAACTTTTTTCCAGAAGTATTACTGGCGAACTGCAAACTTAGCTAACAGAACTTCAAGACGGCTAGTTTTTCTTTCAAATACAAGATAGGACTACCACAAATTGAGTTTGCTAGTATTTAGATGCATCTAGGCATCTGTAGTCGAAACTCATTGCTGTCGCTACGAATCTCTCATACTGGAGATACTCTAGCGCGGTCCGTGAGCCGTTGTTACTCAACTGTCTGCACAAGTACGAAATTCAGGAAATGACGCTTGTTAACCATGTGCTGATACATAAGATGTCACGAACATAACTCTATTGTATTTATATTTCACCATAGTTACAAAACATATTTACACAAATACAACATGCTTTTACCACAAATTATAGTAATATGTGAAGGAAAATGTAGATTTGTATACTTTGAAATGTGTTTTTAGACAGATTTTTCTAAATATTGTTGAATAGCTACGGGGAACTCCGCCCGGTACAATAACAAACGTATAATGATTCTGATATTATTCAAAACACAGAACGTGACAAGGGGGCAAATTGCATCTGATTCGTCCTAGCCATAGGTACTATGAGCGATTCGAGGCGACGGTAAGTCAAATAAATACAATCAATGTACAATCTATAACTATACACGAACACACTGACGCGTACATAATTAATCATATTGTGCATTATTTTCAAGCCAATAAGCATAGCTTTGAGTTTGATCTGTGGCCCTGTGAAAGTTCAGTTGTTGGTGATAATTCGTTGAAGTGAAACTTTAATATTAAGGCAAAAATAAGCAGTTCAAATATTATTTTTTGAGTAAGTTAATATCTGGATCACCCTCTTTTCGGACTGTTTACAAAATTATTGCAGTGACAGACAAGTGAGTGAACGGCTTTGACATTTAACGTTCGGACATTGTCAATCAAGAGTTGACTGTGTATTGCTTTACATTGCGTTTCAGTGTAGTGCTTAGTTTGAAGTACATCGACGCTATTCAACACCGTGAACAGACTGGTTTGAATCCTACATTATCTTATTTTATTTTTTTTTATTTTTTATTTTATTTTTTATTTTGTGTATAAAAAAAATTCTTAAAATGTCTGAAAAATCGAACTGCGCTTGTTGTTCTCTAAACTTTCTTTCTGGCGATTCAACTGTGCCCTGTTCAAAGTGCTGCCTACTCTATCATGACAAATGTGTTTCTAATATAATGAAGCAACCTATTATCAAAATCAATGTTTCAAATGGGCATGCCCTTCATGCAAACCCAGAACTGGGAATGCAGATGGAACTCCAGTACGGGCTAGTAAAGCAACGTTACAAGTTGAAACTACAAACATCACAACGAGGAAGAAACCTTCACCAGTGACGACACCTACTGGTGATCTGAAGGACAGCAGCCCCGTCACGTCTTCCCAAGTGCAACAAATTGTTCAGAATGCTATAGATGAACTCATGAAACATTTGAATAGTACTTTGGCTAGCTTCGTGAATAAGGAACTCAAATCTATTAAAGAGGAAATGGGGGAGATAAAGACTTCTATGAACTTCTTAAGTCATCAATACGATGATATGAAGAAGGTGGTATTGACAAAATTGGATGTTGTCGATAAAATTAATAAGGAAAATGAAGAATTAAAAATTACCACACGGGAATTGGATTCGAAACTTAATATCTTGGAGCAACAATCTCGATCATCTAATATTGAGGTGCAATGTGTACCTGAATTCAGAGGAGAAAATCTTGTTAACACAATCATGAACTTGGGAAAGGTGATATCTTGTACAGTTATTGAAACCAATATACACAATGTAACACTTATCGCCAAAATGAACTCGTCAAATACACGACCTCGATCCATCGTTGTGCAGTTTGCTAGCCCACGACTCAGGGACACTTTTCTTGCTGCATCCATTAAGTACAACAAAAATAACTCTACTAATAAGTTGAATAGTAAACTTCTTGGTATAAGTGGCACTCAGGAGAACATATACGTGGTGGAACACCTGTCACCTGGAAACAAAGCTCTTATATGCTGCAGCGAGACTCAAGGCCAAAGAGAAAAACTATAAGTATGTCTGGATTACAAACGGCAAGATATTCATGCGCAAATCAGACGATTCCGATTTTAAATATATAAAGAGCTATGATGTATTAAACAAATTAGACTAAATTGTGATAATTTAGTGGTAACTTAAAAGTATTAGTACACCAAAATTTAAATTCAATCAATTAAAAATTTATTACCAGAATGTAAGAGGAGTTAAATCAAAATTAAATGAAATATACTGTAATTTAATGAACTGTGACTATGACATTGTTGTGTTATCTGAGACTTGGCTTAATGAGAGTGTCTATGATAGGGAAATATTTTGTGATCGTTACGTTCTTTATAGAAGGGATCGTTCAGTGACTTCTTTTAATAGCAAAACTGAAGGTGGGGGAGTGTTGATTGCTGTTTCAAGTAAATTGAATTCTAAGCGTATTGTGGATTATGAGAGCAAATGTGAAGATGTTTTTGTTAAACTTAATCTTTCTTAAACTAAATAATAAAAATATTAATATTTGCCATCACCACTGAAACCAAACATACTTGAACACTTCATTGATAATGCTAGCAGGGTTTTAAAACTAGAGGAAAACTTTATGGTATTAGGTGACTTTAATCTAGGCACCTTACAGTGGATTAACAATAAAGGATCATTAATCGATTCTCCGTCCCATATTTCCTGTAATATGGAAAGAATGCTTTGGGACTTTATAACGATTAATGATCTTAAACAATTTAACATTGTACCTAATTTGAATAACCGGATACCTGACTTGCTTTTATCACGCATACCTTATTGTATTCACCTACAGAATGCATCTCATGTAGTATCTAAAATAGATCCACATCATCCTCCATTTGAATTTTTGATATCTTTTGAGAAAAACATAAATTTTCTGAAATACAATAATGTAGAAAAATTAAACTTTTTTAAGGCTGATTATACTAACATTGCGTTAGAATTAAACAAAATTAATTGGGATGAAACTCTTCGTTCTCTGACAGTAGACGAGATGGTTTCTGCATTTTATAACAATATTGATGATAAAATAAATAAATATGTCCCAAAAATTAGACTTAAAAGTGTGAAATACCCTCCATGGTACTCGAAAGCGGTAATAAAAAGATTAAAAGAAAAATATAAGTTAAGAATGAAAATGAGAAGATATAATAATCCAATGGATGAAATACAATACAAAATAATAAAAAAGCGATGCGACGAGCTAATACAAACTTGCTACAATTCATATACTTCCTTTATCGAAGCTCAAATTAAATGTAACCCAAAATATTTCTGGAGTTATCTAAAAATGAAGAGGGGTGGTTTAAGTAACTATCCGGCAGAAATGTCTTATGGTCATGAAAGTTCAGATAAAAGCAATACTATATCAAACTTCTTTGCTTCACATTTCTCGTTGGCCTATACCTTGCCTTCACTAAGACGTTTTATTGATGAAAATGTTATATGTGAGAGCAATAACCTTCTGCGTACTGTACAAATCACTCAAAATCAAATAAAAAAAGCTCTGAAACTACTAGACAAAACGAAGGGTGCGGGCCCAGATGGTTTTCCACCTGTGTTTTTGATCACATTAGCTGCTGAACTATCTGTTACTTTAGAAATAATATTTAACACTTCTTTAGAAAACGGGATCTTTCCAAAGGTTTGGAAAGAAACAAAGATAGTACCCGTTTTTAAGGATGGAGACAAATCCTTAGTTTCAAATTATAGACCCATAGCCATTTTATCAATTTTAGCTAAAATATTTGAATCTTTTATTTGTGAAAAATTCACGTGGCAATTATCACAATCACTTGATACTAGGCAACATGGTTTCGTTAAAAACAGGTTGACGGCAACAAATCTTGTTGAGTTTACGGAAGAAATTGTAGAAGCAGTCGATGGTAATGCACAGATTGATGCCGTATACACCGACTTCAGCAAGGCTTTCGACACCGTCAATCAAGAAATTTTAATATACAAATTGCAGAAGTATGGAGTGTCGGCTCCCTTGTTGAGCTGGTTTCGCTCATATCTCTGCAATAGGCAACTAAGAGTGGTTATTAATGGGTATGCTTCGGAACCATACATAGCGACCTCAGGAATCCCACAGGGATCGCATCTTGGACCGCACCTCTTTAATTTATTTTTGAATGATATTTCTAAGTGTTTTAAGTATTCCAAAGCTTATCTTTTTGCTGATGATCTCAAGATCAGTAAAGTTATCAAGTCACTGAACGATTCACATCATTTGCAAAAAGAATTGAATAATTTGGAAAATTGGTGCAAGCTTAACGATATGTCACTCAATGTAAAAAATGCAAACATATTAAATAAAAAAAAAAAAGAATGTGTTCCCTACATCATAT
The DNA here is from genome assembly GCA_923062675.1 of Marasmarcha lunaedactyla. Classification (NCBI taxonomy): domain Eukaryota; kingdom Metazoa; phylum Arthropoda; class Insecta; order Lepidoptera; family Pterophoridae; genus Marasmarcha; species Marasmarcha lunaedactyla. Next base: position 23,995,481 of record OV281343.1, read on the forward strand.
CACTTAAATGGAGTTATGTTGGATGAAGTCAAGTGTATACGTGATCTTGGAATCCATTTTGAAACTAAATTGAATTTTAACACCCATATAGATAAAATAGTCCATAAAGCTTCAAAATTATTAGGTTTTGTTTTAAGAGAGGCAAAGAATTTTAAAGACCCAATGACTAAAAAAGTAATGTACAACTGCTTAGTGAGAAGTCATTTAGAGTACTGCAGTGTTGTTTAGTCGCCACATTATAAAGTAAATGTTGCTAGAATTGAACGTCTCGTCTCAAACGTTCTTAACAAGATCAAAACATATGAAGAACGACTATCATATTTCCACATGAACTCCCTAGAAGAATGAAGAAGTTATTTGGACTAAGTCTTCCTTAAAAAATTATGCACCGGTGTATTTAATTGTCCCGACTTGCTTAGCAGAGTAAGATTTCGTGTACCAAATAGGATTCCAAGACCATGTCAGCGACAAATTTTTTTTTCATTACCAAATTGTCGAGTGTGTTGTTATCTTAGTTTTGTAAAATTCTGTGCATGCTGTGATTTCCTGTAAGTGATAAGACACTTAGCATTAATTTAGTTATAGTGTAGTTACTGTTGTATTAGTGTATTTGTTGTTGGAAATCCTAATAATTAAATAAAAATAAAATAAAATAATTCCCATTTAAACATAACATATGACAGCGTCAGATAAGCAAAGCTTGCTGTACTATATTCCTACATAGCGTGGATCCGCAAAGAAAATAAGTTTATTTAATGATAAAAGTTTATTTTTATTTACACAAAGATCTGTTTTTTGTAGGATTACTACTGTCCTTATCCACAATATGCATATATCTTCAAAGAATATATCTTCGCAAATAAAAGGCTGACCATACTAAAATAGAAAAGAAGTAGGCCAACAATTTCAGAATAAATCAACGAAGACCTTGCTACGAGTAGTACAAACATCTTTTATTTTTGTTTAGCATTTGACTTGTTAGTTACCCCAAATGGTCAGCTCTTTGCCGCAAACCCCAATTACCGTCGTGTCAGCGTGAAGAGGAGCAAAATTACGCACCCTGTTATATACAGGCTGTATACGTAGCCAATTTACTCAGTGAGAAGGACTATTTGCTTGTTCATGCTGGGTATCTATAGGAAAATCAAAAAGTATTCATGTAACGGAATTTTAAAGGTGACATTGCAACTGAGTTCCATTGATTGGTCTTGAAAATAAGCAAATCTAGTTAAATCATAACTGGGAAACATTGCTTGTACAGTATAACAATAACTTTACTGGAATGCTCTCAATTCTATGTCTTACGATAAACAAAGCATTCGAGTTGTTTTGCGCTCAATTTATTTTATGTAAATCTTTGAGATTAAAGGCTCAATGTTGAATATATAATAGCTACAAATATACCATTAACAGTTTGTAATATCTCTCAGTAAGGAAGAGCGGACACAAATCTTCACTACACGAACATGCGTTATTTTGTTTGATGACAAAAACGATCACTCAATCATACAAATTTTTTAAATATTTTACTTATTTTCATTGCAATCAAGTTAACAGAAATAAACACTTTTAGAAAAACAGACCAGCTTTTCCACGGTCGACGATTACCTAACGAATTAAACAAATGCTTTTTGTAGCATGAACATATTTTAATGGTACCTATGAGCACAAATAAAAACATTGGTTTATCGTACGCGCACTTTTTGTTAGGATTAAATACTAAATTTAGGAAAATATGTTTGATTATTTTAAAAACTTTTAGGTAAGAATTTAAGTTACTTTTCATTCGTTTATAATTCAACTATTGACGTTCCCATGTTATTTAGCGCAAATACTTTATCTAATAATAAATAAATCCCCAGATGAACACACCAACTGTGTGGCCCAAAGCAAGCAGAGTATGTGTTATGGATGACCATACAGTGAACTCGAACGTAGGACCTCCGGCGTATGGGGCAGTACTACTACCTACTTCGCCATTCAGCCGTTTCTATGTTTTTTCTAAATTTCTTACGAAAGCTCAGCTGTAATATAACAAGAGGATGAATCTTTTGTTACATATGTTTGCGGCGAGCACATTTCACAACAAAAACAAAACAATTTACCATTTCAACAAAGGGGGTGTATTAAGTTTTGTAAAGGTATCAGAAACCTAGGTTGCAAATATCAAAAATTGTAGATCAAAGAGTTGCGTTGGTTTGTAGCGAGCCTCAACAATTTTAAATTGCTACAGTATTTCTGTAGCACACAAATTGCTTCACACACTCACATGTATTGGGAATACTCTGTGGTTTTCTCGTTATTGTTTTCAATGTGAAAATAAAAAAAGACTGCGAGGACTACGAAGCGCACATAAATGTTAGGTTGTAGCATTGTTTTTGAATACGCAACGAGACTGCAGTAAACCTACGGTGTGTAATTTTTTTTAAAAGTTTGGTTAGGTATGGCGAGTTTAAGTTTAAAATTAACAAACTTCAACGTTATTTTTGCCCATGATTTCGTTTGCGTACATTTTTGCTAAAAAGTGAAATTCAGTTGTTATTTTTTCAGATGAATTCGGGCTTGGGTACATTTTTCTAGAGTTCCAAATGAATCTTGCGGGTGGAACCCCATGAAAATAGTAGTAAGTCTTAAGGCATGCACAATTCTAGCACATTATGAATATGAATTTCACGTTCCAAACTGTGTATTGTCTAAATATATATGATAGTGCGGAACAAATGCATTGTCGAATTGCTTGAAGAATGAAACTGAACTAAGCTAAAAAATATCTAGGTTTATCAACAAACGTTACAAAATAAAAAATATAGAATGACATTCCAATCAGACTTTTTTGGAATATCCTATCACGATGTTCTTTTTTACATGGCAGAATATATTTCTTTTCCTCATGCAGTTACAAAATAAAATTATAATTTCACCCTCTATATTAATTTATCCCCAAAATTCGTTATAATATTTTTCGCTTCTGTCAGCGGCACTCGGCGACGACACTTAATTCTTATTGAATGTTAGATAATGCGGTGGGAAAGATCAAAGTTTACACTTGATTGTGATTCCAACAGCTCTCCGCAGACTTTGATGACACTGTGTTGACGAGGTTTTAAGTGATTGAGAGTTGACTAAGTGACTGATGATGATGACTTTGTTTAAAATATTTTTTTCAATTCATATACTTATTTACTAATACTTACGTATTTCATTTCATTTACTCAGGAAACAAACTATCACAAAGCAAATGTTCTGCACTTATCGTATTTAGTAAAGTTCCACATACGAATTGCAATAACTTCTTAACAGTATTGTTTAAATGTGCACGCATTATGAACTACTGAAAATAAATTTGTTACAAAAAATATACTTACAACTGCGAGGAAAGATTTGTTTGAGTCTGATGCTATCCAACCAGTTTTAAAAACTCTTTCACCATTAAAAAGGTGGGTTATCCAACGGAATTAGAAGTAACGCGTGTAAACTACACAAGAACTTCTAGTCGAATGTGTAAAATAATGTTTTATGAAGACCGAAGCTGTACGGTAGTGATCCTGCGCACGGATGATCGTTTTTTTCATTCAAAGCGTGCGGAGCAGCAGTAGGGCCCCGCACAGGAACGACAATAGGGCGGCAACGTCGCGATTGTCACGAGCTCTTTAGCCAAGGGTCGGTACATACGAGTATTAAATATTGACGGCTGAGTATTGAAGTGGTTAGTGGCCCTGCCTCATACGCTGGAGGTCCCAGGTTTGAGCCGTGGCTGGAGCATTTTGATGATGTTTGTTCTCGGGTCATGGTCGTTAATATTTATGTTATATGTAAGTTTATTCTGGATTTGCCCCAGTTCGCTGTACGGGGGCATCCATAACACAAGCTCTGCTTACTTTGGGGCCATACAGTTGGTGTGTTTGTCAGGGGATGATTATTATAATTACTGAATAGAGGCATCGCTTTTCTAATTTCCTATATGACAAACCAGCGCGCAACCCACACGAAGATAAGTTGCATCCCGCATCTATGGACGTGATTGGTTGTAGGTATTTTATTTATTAATGGTGAATGTAATTATTACATCGACTGATAATGCGTTGCTGGCCGAAGGCTTCAGTTGGGAATGCCTTTGTTCCAGTGATTGCACAGGCTGTTCCTTCTTTAAAACCGGAACACAACCACGTAAACGTGATTCTTATGGCCACCACAATAGGAAGGATTGTAGTTCCGCCCCACACGAGGACTTGACAAAAGAAACTTTGCTTGATCATCATGCAAGTTACATAGTTATAGTCATTACTTGCCTCTAATAGAATTTTGCCCAATATAATGTAGTACAGTGTAACGTATATAAAATACATGGATCAATTAGTTTAAAATTTGCGAAATCATTAAATTATTAGTATTTGATAATGCCACCGTGATAATTGCGATGAATGCATTGAATGTCCAGAAAATATCAGATGCACAGAAATTTTAAATAAGCTAATTATATTTACCAAGAGCAAATGTAATATACAGCAAATACATTTTAACAATTGGAATAACATGTATCATATGAAAAGGTACATAACTTGCCCGATATGTGCTTTGATTGAAACAGTTCTCTTTAAACAGCCGAATTCGCTCAATTAATACAAATCGTATCTACGAATTTGAATAACTAGAAATATGTCTCATGTTCAATATGTTCATTGTCTCTGTAGAATAATTATTATTTGATATTCGTGATCAGATTTCTTCACCAAAATACTTATTTTACACCGTAATAAACCTGCCTTTATGCTGCTAATAATTATAATTTTACAACTTCTTTATGCTACTCACCATTAATTTTGGCCACCGCAGTAACAAATAGGCATATGAATAAACCGGCAATGTCATTATCAAATATCCACGATACAATGAAAGAACATTTATAATCAACGGTGACTCGGCGATAAGGGTTCCTTTTGTTAATAATAAACTTAATTTGTAATCGGAATGAAGTAGTAATTTATTTTAGATTTTTTTTCTTTTAGACGACTTTGTGGCGTAGTTTTTAGTAGCCCTGCCTCATACGCCGGAGATCCCAGGTTTGATTCCTGGTCGGGGCATTCATTTGTGTGATGAACGTAGATGTCTTTCTCCGGTCATGGTTGTTTGTATTTATATGTGTACGTTTATTCTGGGTTCCCCCCCCCAGTTCGCTGTATGGTTATCCAGCTACATGGTCAGGAGCCATACAGTTGGTGTGTTTGTCTGGGGATTTATTATTATTATTATTATTTCTTTTAAATGATCTCGACTCTGTTTTCGATGTACCTAGTAAAATACTTAATAATGTGACACATGCACTAGTAAGTTTTCTGTTAAATTGTTACTTTTATGCCTTAGCTATTCAACCACTAAAGTTTGCATACATTTTACAAAAACAGCAGATAAAAATATCCGGAAAGAAGTACTGTGCCGCAAGAAAATAAATTTTTTTATGTGAGCCATCTAGTTACTTATAATACTAATTTCCACTACATGCAGAGGTGGAACCAAAAATAAAATAATTTACTATGTCGTATTTTCAAAATAAGAAAGAAACCTTTCTGCCTTCGGTCATCGGGAAACTTATTTTTCTATATAAAACCTGACGCTTTCGCCAATAGCGCTATCGCTCCGTAACGCGAATATTTGTTCCGAAAAATATTTTGAAAGACTCTGTTAAGTATGCTGCTGCGACGTTGATAAAACCCCATTTAGTTTACGCTTAGACATCTCTGGAAAAACATTATTTTTTTCTAATAAAAAGACAGTATTTTGGCGTGATATTGAGCTAAAAGGCATCACTAATGTGTTTTTACTGAAGCCTCAAACATTGAAAAGGTCTTGTCACCTAATGCCCTTGACCTTGACAGAACAGAAACCGAATATCAACGTGACAATGATTAATATAGTGGCTCACTTTCTAATTCTACTTTATTTTGGATGGAAATAGTTATTATATTATGTTAAATTTTATAATTCTACCATCAAGTGTACATAAATCCATTACATTTGAATATTAGTAATTATTATTTATTTTCTTTTTTTGTTTTTCTGGGAATGCTGTGGTTTAGTTAGTATAGTACACGCTAGGTATAGTACACGCAAATCTTTAGATTTTATCAACAAGTATTAAACATTTCTGAACTACGGCAAATTCTGAAAGGGCGCCGCTTCCCGTGCCATTTTGTCGGGCTTATTTCTCTTTAACTCGTTTCAGCAGCCTTACATACACCATGACTACGTCCAACGTAGAGTTAAATGTAAAAACGTAATAAAACGCGATAAAACCTGGGTAATAAGTGATTTATTTAATATACTGGAAACATTAGGAAAAATGATTTAATACAATGTTAAGCAAAGGAATAAGTCAATCAAAGCGCCCTTTTGTGCCAAAAACGAAATCATTTAGGCGTTTCCGTTCTATCATAAAATTAAAAATTTAAAACTCTTCATATTTTATTTATTTATTTTATTTAATAATTTATGTACACACAGAAAAACACAAAAATAAAAATGACTTATAAACTAATAAAGTACAAAGGTACAGCTTATTTCTAATAGAAATTTCTACCAGCAGACGTATTACTGGACAAAGTAGTACAGAACAAATTTAGTGTGTACAACTATATTCAAATAATATAAAATAAAATAAAATACAATAAATAATCATAAAATAAACATATAAATTAACTTAAACCCACACATAAAATTCTAATATTTATATACATACATACATTTATAAACGAATGATTTATATTAATATTCTACATAATACACATAAAGTTTGAACATCAACACAACATTTTAAGGTTGAGAAAGATAGTGTTGCTTTACTTTATTTTTGAAAATTGGTAACGATTTTGCTTTACGTATTTCATAAGGAAGTGAATTCCATAGTCTGACGGCATGAACAGTAAAGGAGTGGGAAAAGAAATCGGTCTTATGAGGTTTAAGGTAAAGGCGAATGCGCTTGCGAATTCTGCACAATTTATCTTGGGAAACCATAAAAGAGAAACGCTCACTAAGATATCGGGCATTCTCGCTCCGATCGCGACGCGGTGCGGACGTGCAAGACCCAGTTCTCCGTTGATCGGTCCCTTCCCGATATTCCGTGGCGCTCAGTCTACTGACGTCACAGTTTAGCGTGTTGGTTCCGTACTACGGCTTTCAAGGTTTTTCTACTCCCTCTGAGTGCTATCGAAGTGCGATTTTTTCTTTGCGACTAAGCCCCTTAGTCTTCAAAGTGCTGTGCTAAGTTGTGTTGTACTTGTGCTGAGTGCAGTATTGTGCCCAGCGTAAGTAGTCTGGTCTCAGTACAAAGGATACTTAACGGTGACAACGAATTTGTACTGAACCAGTCCTTTTATTTTTATTTTATTTCTCTATTTAATTTATTTTTTCTTTTCTCCTACTTTCATATTTATTTTTATCATATCTGTGTGTTTTCGTGTGTATTTGTCCTTTCTGTCGGTAAAGGTTGACCCTAACGCGGTCAACTCTTTACCTGCGTACTCTTTTTTAGGTTTCTAGGTAGCGGCCTTCGGCGTACTACGGTTAGTTTTAAGTTATTCTCCCCAGCCCCCCTACCGCTGGTAGGAAGGTTAGCCGCTAGGGTTCGCTAGGTTTTTAGGAACTAGGCATCCTGTGACATACTTATTTTATATTTATATTTGTCCCAACCCTCCCTAATGGATTCACTAAGCGTTATTAACTTCGCGAACGCGTTCACCCAGGCGCTTGCTGCGGCAGGCGTCTCCATCCCGAAAGACATCCTAACGCAGGCCTTGCAGGCATCAATCGCGTCCCCGGCCCCTCAGGCCCCAACCCCAGCCCCTCAGGCCTCCAACGCCCAGACCCCTCAGGTCTATAGCTCTCCCGCGTCTCCCGTTCCATCCGATATGGACTGCGCCTCGGTCTCATCCTCGCGATCATCTCGTAGGAAGCGTACCGCTCCCGGGAGCGATTCAGACTCCGCCGCGTCCGAAGCTTCGTTGGTCGCCGCCACCTTAACCGGCTCTCCTGAGCCCGCGTTCCAATTAGTTACCAAACGCTCTAAGAAGCGTTCGAAAAAAGCCGCGGTGTCTTCAACACCCGAGCCAACCCCGGTGTCTTCTACACCCGCCCCCGCGCCGCTCATGTCACTCGAAGTGTCCGCGTCTCCGTCGGTCCCATCGAAGCCAGCGACGCGCTGCGCTCCCGTCTTCCTCAGCTCCCTCCGCCCGTCTTCCTGCGTGAAAAAACGCGCTGGACCGCGGTTTCTAACTTGTGCAAAGAGCACAAAATTAATTACTTAAAAGCCGCCAACGCTGGCGATACAATCAAATTTCAGGTAGCGACCATCGACGACTTCCGGTCTTTCACTAGGCTTCTGTCGATCAATCAAATCGCGTATCACACCTACGCCCTCCCGGAGGAGCGTAAGATCCGCACAGTACTACGGGGCGTCCCGTTCGAGCTCGCGAATGAAGAAATCCTCGAGGACCTTAAGTCCCAGGGTTTTCCGGCCGAAGCAGTGCACAAGATGCACTCTAACCGCGGTAGGCGCTTTCCGTTAGCTTTAGTTATTTTGTCTAATACTCCCAACTCGAGGGAGATCTTTAGAGAGGCTCGCACAATTTGCGGACTCTCAAATATCTCTGTCGAGCGTCCCAACCCCCGCGGTCACCCTGGGCAGTGCCACCGCTGCCAGCTCTACGGCCACGCAGCGGCTAACTGCTCAGCTCCCCCCAGGTGCGTTAAGTGCCTGGATCCACATATTACGAAGGAGTGCATTCGCACTCCCGAATCCACTTCCCCCCCTGCCTGTGTGCTGTGCGGCCAGTCCGGTCACACAGCTAACTACAGGGGTTGCCCGCGCGCTCCGCGCTCCACTGCCAAGAGGGTCGCGCTTAAACCGGCGCCGCCGCTCACTCCCGCTAACTTCCCGCCGCTGCGCAACCGGGGTCCCCCGGAAGCAAAGCCCGTTCAGCCGACGCCTACTCCGGCTCTGTCTTGGAGGCAGCGTCCGGCTGTCCCGCCTGCACCTTCCCGACCCATCCCAGCTCCCGTAGCTTCCGTAGGTCCGCGTCCTGCTTTGTCATCTTCACCTCAGTCGTCGCTGGCTGAGGACATGAAGACCGTGTTCGACGTCATTCAAAACGTCGACATTACGGAAATTTCTGTTCTCGCACGCAAACTGCGAGCCGCCCGCTCTCCTCAAGAGCGTTTATTTGCGTTAGCCGAGTATCACTCGCTTCTAAGTTCGTTATAAATTTTTTTATATTTGTATTAACTCGTAAATAAGTAAATTATAATGTCTAGACCCGCGAATCCTGCGTCCAGTCGTATTAAACCCAAGGGCTTATCCCTAGTATCTTTTAACGCTCGTAGCCTTAACACCAACCTTCCCGAGATTAAACTGTTCCTTCAGAACAAAGAACCTGACTTATTCCTTCTCCAGGAGACATGGCTTACTCCAAACCGCTCCAGGCGATTCGCTATACCTAAGTACGCGTTTATACGTAACGAAAGGCCCAACTCCGACGGTTTCGGGGGCACTGCCATTTATTACAAAAGAGGATTCCATTGCTGCCCTCTACCTACCCCTCCTCTCCTCAACATGGAAGCCACTGTGTGTAGATTGGCTTTGACTGGTCATCCAATTATCATCATAGCTTCAGTCTACATACCTAGTGGTACCAAACCAATCCGCAGCGACTTTGAGGCCATTCTCGCCCTCGGCCATTCAGTCATTATGTTCGGAGACTTTAACTCCAAACATACTGACTGGACGTGCCTATCAACCAACACCAGCGGTATCGCTCTCCTCGACATCACAAATTCACTTGACTTAGATGTCATCTCCCCCATCACTCCCACTCACTATCCTGACAACCCGAACCACTCTCCTGATATCCTCGATTTTGCAATAGTCAAGCGAATCAACCTCGACCTCAGGTCTATCGAACCTCTCGATGACCTAGGTTCTGACCACCGCCCCGTCTCCCTCGTGCTAGGACGGCCTAACGATAACGCTACCTCTCCTAAGACCTTTACCAATTGGAAAGGCTTTAAAAATACGTTAGTTTCAGCCTTAGAGGACCCGAAATCTCCACTCGCGATCTCTCCCGAACAATTAGATAGCCCGGATAAAATTGATTCACTAGTAAATTCTCTCACTGATGCTATCAACTCAGCCATCAGTGACAACGAAAAGATTGCTAAGCACGGCAAACCCACGCTTCCCTTAGCCGTTAGCAATCTTATTAAAGCTAAAAATGCGGCTCTCCGGAGAGCCAAGAAATATCCCACGCCCGCCTATAGAACAGCTGCGAATCAGCTTCAACGTAAAGTGAGGTCTTGCCTCGCGGAACTCCGAGACGCTCAGATGAACGATCTCATGGCGAATATCTCTCCGTCCCACCAAGCGTACTATAGCATGGCCCGAGCCTTACGCGTAGACACCGCCTCTCACGTTCCTCCTCTCACTCGGTTCGATGGCACTACTGCCTTTGAAGTCGAAGAGAAAGCCGAATGCTTCGCTGACAGCATTGCCGCACAATGCTCGCCCAGCACGCAACCTGCTGATCCCTCACACATCCAGGCGGTGGAGGACGAAGTCCTTCGCAGAGACTCTCTCCCCATCACCACCGACCCTGTCACAGTCTCTAATGACGAAATCTTGCTTCTCATTAGAAATGAAAAGTCCAAAAAGGCTCCGGGTGCGGATGGAATTTCCAACCACGCACTTAAGCACCTACCTCAACAGATGCTGACCTTGTTAGCTATCATTTTCAATGCCTGCTTCGACCATAGCTACTTTCCAAAAGCTTGGAAAGAAGCGACAGTCATAGGCATTCCCAAGCCGGGCAAACCTCTGAACGTCCCGGCTAATCACAGAACCATCAGCCTCCTCAAGGCAATGTCTAAACTTCTCGAGAGAGTCATACTCTCTCGAATGCGGAACCATCTGTTTCCAACGGATGGCGATCCTCTCATTATTCCCCATCAGTTCGGCTTTCGCGCTAAACACTCCTGCCTTTAGCAAGTCCATCGAATCGCCTAGTATATACTTGACGGTTTCTATCCGCGTCGTTATAAAACAGTCGCGGTTTTCTTTGACGTAGCCAAGGCTTTCGATAAAGTCTGGCACAGCGGTCTCGTTTTTAAACTCTACAAGATAGGCTTACCGGATCGCCTAGTCAGGTTAATAGCGTCGTTTCTCAAAGACCGTACGTTTCGATTTAAACACGAAGGCACGCTTTCTGCGCCTCGTCCTATAAAGGCTGGAGTCCCTCAAGGCTCAGTCCTCACCCCTCTGCTGTACACCGTGTACACCAACGACATTCCCGTCCCGCCGAAAGGCGTCGAACTCGCCCTCTTTGCCGACGACACCGCACTCTATACCAAAGGCCACAGTGTTCGGCACCTTGTAACCAGACTCCAAAAGGCCGTAAACGCCCTTGGTGTATGGTTTCAAAAATGGCGCATCGATGTGAACCCTGAAAAGAGTTCTGCGATGCGCTTCAACCACAAACGCCGTCGTCCCGCTGGCGATCCCCACGTTCGAATGTTAGGCATTCTCATCCCCTGGAAGCGCAGTACTAAATACTTAGGTGTCACATTAGATCCGACGCTTTCTTTCAAGCCACACGTCGAAAGAGTTTCGAAACTCGCTCGTCACTACTTAGGCCGCCTAAATAGCATTATAGGTAGAAAAAGTAAAATGTCTTTCAGAAACAAACGTACACTTTACAAGGTCTGCGTTGGACCCGTCATGACGTATGCCTCGCCAATCTTTGCCCAAACTGCAGGTAGTTCAAAACCTCTTTTGCCGCAGGGCCACAAACGCACCGTGGTACGTGCGTAACGCGGACTTGCATAGAGATCTTGAACTGCCTACAGTACAACAACACCTCAAACCACTCTCTGAAGCGTTCTTCAAACGCTCCGAAACCCATCCCAATCCTCTAGTTCGTGATTCAGTCTCATATACTACTCCTGTCTTAGATTCGAAGTTCAAAGTCGCTAGGCCTAGGAATGCGCAAGCGTATTCTTCCACCAGACTGTCAGCTGATCTCGAAGCCCTTCTGGCCGCAAATTCTAATTCTAACGTAAATTCTAATTCTAACGTGAATCCTAATTCTAACGTAAATGCGAATTAATTCAATTTTATTTTGCAATTTTTAACTTTTTTCTTTTTTTTTTAATTATTTGATTTTCATTTTGAGCACCTTCAGTGCTATGTAATCCCAGCGGGTGACCCCTTCTGGGCCCCGCTAGCGCGGCCTCTTTCTCCAATTGGCCGTCGCTCAGATGAAGGCTGAGTGGCAAAAATGCACGAGCCAACAGGGGGTTTTTAGTGGGTATGGTTCTGGTAGGCGTCGGGACGAGTCCCACATAACTCTGGAATCGCGCCAGAGTATGCGTCAGGGTATTTTTATCCTTCTGCCCTTCCCGCAGAGGGGAACAAAAAAAAAAGATATCGGGGAGAGGAAGGGTTGTATAGGACATGATATAGTAGACAGAGAATGCGAGTGTTCCTAAGTAACCGAATCGGTAGCCATCGGAGTTGCTTTCGATATTCTGAAACGTGATCATATTTCTTAAGACCGAACACGAACCGAATGCAAAGGTTCTGCAGACGCTCCAGCTTTTTAAAAGTTCTTCTGTAGCATCTAAGTAACACGCGTCTGCATAATCTATGATTGGCTGTATGAGCGCCTGTGCAAGGGTGATTTTGGTTGGATAAGGCAAAAAACTTTGGAGACACTTGAGAGTGTGAAAGGAGTAATGGACTTTACGACCAATTTCACCGACATTATCTTGCCACGTGAGGTTTGAGTCAATTATCACGCCTAAGTTTTTTACAGTATCGGTGAAAGCAATCGAAGTACCATCTAGTATTACAGTTGGAAGAGCATCCATATCAAGGCAACCCTTCATATATCGGCTGCCTACAATTATTGCTTGCGACTTGCTAGGCTTTACATGGATTCCAAAAGATGAGGCCCATTTACTAATGTGGCCAAGATCTTTATTAATCGCGGCAATGGCAGAGCCAACATTGCTAACAGTGAAATGGCGGTAAACCTGCAAGTCATCCGCATAGAGGTGGTAATTACTTGAGATAACTTTAGTGATAGAATTAATGAACAAAGAGAAGAGTAATGGAAAGAGATTGCCACCCTGAGGTACACCCGCAACGAGATCACACCACTCGAAGAAGGACGTCGCAGCGGACCCGCTGAGCTCGACCTCGAAGGTAAGAACTAAACCAAGCAACCGCAGAGGGGGACAAATTCAGTGATTCTAGCACTCCAAGAAGAATATCAAAGTCAACACAACTAAAAGCATTACTGAAATCATGTAAAACTAACAATGTAAGTGATCCACTCTCCATGGCCCAACGTATATCGTCAGTCACGTTAACAAGAGCAGATACTGTGCTGTGCCCTGACCGGAAACCGGATTGGTATTTGATGAGGAGATACTATATATATATATATATATATATATAGATACTATACTCTAGTAATTGTTCATGGACAATGTGCTCCAGAACTTTAGACAAAAAGGACAGGATAGATATTGGTCGGAAATGTGAAAGAGAGGTAGGGTTTGTAACTTTAGGTAATGGGATTATATGTGCGAGTTTCCAGGAATTCGGAAAATACCGGTTGACAGGGAATAATTAAATATATGGGTGAGTACGGGTAATAAGACGGGTAAAATTAAGGTGACCATTTTGGAGCATATCTTGTCATCTCCTACAGCTGCTGACGAAATGGAGAAAATAGATCGCCTAACACTGTCCACTGACACAGTATTCAAAAATAATGACGGACATGCATTTGTAGCATTTGGCAAAGATCTTGAAGTGCTGGCTTTGACAGTCGGATCCAGAGTTACGGCTGGTTTAGCAAATTGGGAGTTTAAAGCATGCAAATCAAAGTTGTTATGATGACTAGTGGAAGATTTACCAATACCAACAGATTTCAAGAATTTCCATGCCTCTGCAGCGCCTTGGTTGAAAGTAGCGTCTCTTAGCGTCTCGACGAAGTCGCCTGCAAAGGTTGCGTAGATTTTTATAGGTAGTGAGGTTATTTTCAGATGGACGACGTTTATACCTGATCTTGGCTTTGTCTCTAAGAGACATGGAGTATTTTATTGAGTCAGTTAACCAAGGTGCAGGATTGTGTTTTATTTTTTACAGATTTAAGAGGAGCATGACGATTATACAGGCCAAGGAGAAGAGAATTGAAGCAGTCAACTTTGTCATTAATATCAGCACCATTCAAAACTGGCGACCAATCGATATCTCTCGCGTCTCACTCCAAAGATTCCGAGTTAATGGTTTTATAGCTACGCAAGGTTAATACTTTCGGTTTTTGTTTGGGGAGTCGGATGCGATATGATAGGTATATCAGGTCATGATACAAAAAGGATGCTGTGAGTTGTCCGTGATTTACTACTTTACTATTATTTGATACTATCATGAGATCTATTAAGGATGGGACACAATTAGGAAAGTTATGTGTGGGAAACAACGGTAAGATAGAAAGGTTCAAAGAGGATAATAGTGATTCAAGCTTACGAGAGTGAGAGTTGTTTTTTTGTTCATACAAGTATTGAAGTCGCCAAGCGTAATGACATGATCATAAATAGGGCAGAATTTATTGAAATAGCTTTCCAGGGTAACGAAATAATCAATACTCATATTAGGATTATAAAAAACCGTTAGGAGTAATTTCGTATGTCGTATAGTTACTTCGATACCGAGGTGTTCAGCTGGTTCTGAGTAAAGTGATGGTGATGCACTCACAATCTTGTATGACAAATCTGCACGCAAATAAATTGCCACCCCACCTCCCCCCTTACCAGTTCTATCATTACGTATGAGGACAAAACCTGGAAGTGAAAAATTTGTTGAAGGAAGGGAAGGTTTTAGGAACGTTTCAGAAATTAGCAATGCGTCGATATTTTTACAGCTAAACGTTGCTAGAAGATCAGAATAATGGCTTGGTACGCTTTGCGCATTAATGTGTGCAATTTTTAAATTTAGGAGATTATCAGTAAAGGAGGTATACAGTCTGTCATGCAACGTCGGAGCTGTAGAGAGAGTACTGTCGATGCTAGCGAAACTGCAAGACGAAGAAGAACAGGATACGAAGCTGTCGTCACAATCATTATTATTATTAAACATAAATATATATATATATATATATATATAATAACTAGTGCAATGAGAAAAACTACGAAATAAATAGAAATAAATATACTACATACGAATAAACAATATTGTATAAAAAAAAATTACAATTAACTAAACCACCAGCCACTCACAAGTTAATGGAGAAAGAAAACACAAATAAAAATAAAAATTACAGAAACGATACTAATGATGCTCCACTACAAGTACGCACAGTGATTGATTGAATGGCTGATTACAGCCTTACATTAACTGCCACAGTCGCAGTGGTATCTTTCAATCTGTTTGTCCCACACAAGCATAAACAAAACCTATTTTTAAAAACAAACAATCTAAATATTAAATTACCGTCTTTCACTTATGTATGATTGCAAGAAATATTGTTATTGAAACTAATGAGGCACTCGCTGAATATCTTAAAGATAAAGTTAGTGGCGCTGACGAGATTTTCTGGGAGATTTTTCTACGGGTTTTGGTGCATTGTCTTGCGCAGGAACAGCTGTAGCGACACAAGTTATAGGAAACTGAGAAATAATGTGATCAAATTCGCATTTTGTTTCGATCCGGCGGCGTGATTTGTCTGGTAGACAGATAACAATTCGCCCCTCAGCAGACCAGCAATTCTTTAATCCGAAATGTAGACGGGCCGAGACAAAAATTTGCTGTCTGATCTTTGTGAGGAACTCGGAGAGCGTGATACCGGTTCCCTTCAGACTAGTTTTAATATCCCAGACAGTATGACGAGTCTGCATATCAGAAAATCTCACAAAAATTGGTCTTGTTTTGCCTTCAGAAGCATTGCCCAATCTATGACAAACAAGTAAGTGGTTTCGCTTTATAGTATTCAAGTTCAGTTGTTTGGTTAGGATGTTATGGACCTCTTCGGAAATCTTTTCGTTTTGCTTCTCAGGAACTCCGTGGAATAACAAGATCTTTTTCCGAGATGCAGTTTCAAATTTATCTTGATTCACTTTGATGGACTCAATTTCAATCTTCAGCTGCTTAAACATCTCCCACACCAAGCTTTTGAAGGACAGGAAATCTTGAGACAGTGTGGTTAGGTCAGCCTGCACAGGCATCTTACCAGCAACCATTTCCAGCTTGTTTTCAAACTCACTAAAGCGTGTTTCAAACATTTTTGCAAGAGCATCCATATTGTGGTGTTAATTATTTGACCAAGTGATTATAGTGAGAGAATTTGTTTGAAAGTGAGTGCCAGTGTGTTTAGCACTAAGTTACAGCATAAGAGTGAAATTAAAAACTAATAAATTAATAAATACAAATAAAATATGAAGAGCACGCTTAATTTGAGTAATGTAAGGTCTTACCTCGCGGAACTCCGAGACGCTCAGATGAACGATCTCATGGCGAATATCTCCCCGTCCCACCAAGCGTATTATAGAATGGCACGAGCCTTACGCGTCGACGCCGCCTCTTACGTTACTCCTCTCACTCGTCCCGACGGCACTACCGTCTTCAAAGACGAAGAGAAAGCCGAATGCTTCACTGACAGCATTGCCTCATAATGCTCTCGAGAGAATCATACTCTCTCGAAAGCGCAACCATGTGTTTCCAACGGATGGCGATCCTCGCATCATTTCCCATCAGTTCGGCTTTCGCGCTAAAACGCACTCCTGCCCTCAAAAAGTCCATCGCATCGTCGAGTACATACTCGACGGCTTCTATCCGCGGCGTAATAAAACGCTTGCAGTTTTATTTGACATAGCCAAGTCTTGCACAGCGGTCTCGTTTATAAAATTTATAAAATAGGCTTACCGGATCGCCTAGTTAATATAATCGCATCCCTTCTCAAAGATAGTACGTTTCGTTTTAGACATGAAGGCCCGCTTTCCTCGCCTCGTCCCATAAAGGCTGGAGTCCCTCAAGGCTCAGTCCTCGCCCCTCTTTTGTACACCGTATACGCTAATGACATTCATATTCCGCTGAAAGGCGTCGAACTTGCCCTCTTTGCCGACGCCACCGGCCTTTACACCAGAGGCCACAGTGTCCCTTTCTCCTCCTACTTTTGGAGTCTCATCACCAGACTCCAAAAGGCCGTAAACGTCCTCGGTGTATGGTTTCAAAAATGTCGTATTGATGTGAATCCAGATAAGAGTTCTGTGATTCGCTTTGACCCCAAACGCTGTCATCCCGCTGACGATCCCCACGTACGAATGTTAGGTATTCCCATCCCCTGGAAGCGCAGTACCAAAAACTTAGGCATCACCTTAGACCAGACGCTTTCTTTCAAACCACACGTCGATAGAGTAACGAAACTCGCCCGTATTTACGTAGGCCACCTACATTGTATGTTAGGTAGACATAGTAAAATGTCTTTTAGAGACAAGCGTACGCTCTTTAAGATCTGCGTTAGACACGTATGCCTCGCCAATCTTTGCCCATGCCCAACCCTCTCCTTCCTGCACAAACTGCAGGTGGTTCAAAGTCTCTTTTGCCGCATGGTTACAAACGCACCTTGGTACGTGCGTAGCGCGGACCTACACAGAGATCTTGAACTACCTACTGTGCAACAGCACCTCAAAACACTCTCGGAAACCCACCCCAATCTTTTAGTTCGAGAGTCCGTCTCGTATACCTACTACCCCTGTCCTAGATTCGAAGTTCAAAATCGCTAGACCGAGAAACGCGCACACGAACGTAGCCACGCAACTGTCACTAGATCCCAAAGCCAGCAGGCCGCAATTTCTAATGCTAATTCTAATTTTAATCGAATTAAATAAGTTCTTTTTCATTCGAGCATCTTCAGTGCTATGTAATTCCAGTAGGTGACTCCTTAAGGGCCCCGCTTGCACGGCCTTTTTCTCCAGTTTGTCGTCGCTTTAGATGAAGACTGTGAGGCAAAAGATTGCCAGAGTCATTCAGGGGGATTTTTAGTGGGTAGTGGCTCTGGTAGGCTCGGAGCGAGTCCCACATAACTCCGTATCGCGCGTGGTGGGGTATACATAAGAGTATTTTTTAGATCCTCATGCCATCCCCGCGGAGTGGAAAAAAACTCTTCATATGTTATTTTTTGAAAACTTTTATAAAACCTCGGAAGATTTTAAAATGTTTTGCCATTTACCTTAGAAAAGCAAAGGCTTGAATATTTTAAAAATTAGAAAAAATTATAAATTGGAGGCTGTATTAGTAAAGCCTTAATAAAAAATAAAATACTTAATATTTATAATGGCCCTGTGAAAAGAAAAGTACAACAATAAGCTGTGGTTTTTTCTCTATTGAACTAAGCTCGGTATAAATAGCCTCAGGATGATAATACATATATAATGGTTTTCTGTTGTATTGAATCAGCTATTAAAAAAAGATTTACGATGAAAATTTTACATTATGTTTATGGTTCTAAAAATCAATAGAAAAGTAACTTGTAATTCATAAAGTGAAATACAAGTAAGTTTATAAACATCTGCGGTTTTAATCTAGGAATTCATGCAATAATGTTTTATTAAAATAACCATTGATTTTTATATCCATAGAGATTGTTATAGAGATTAGCGCAAAACTTCAGCAGCAACGAATTACTTGAGAACAGGTTTCGCTAGTTTGGTCAGGGCTTAGCGACCAACAAAAGCCGTAGCTCTCTGTCTTGTGAAATTTCTTGCCAGTTTTTCTTCACGTAGGCTTTTCCGAACTGGTGGTAAAGTCGTGTCTTATTTGACGTCAATAAGAACGAGTAGTTGTCAATGTTGAGAAATAAATATTGAAATTTGAATTTGACATACTTCAAGGATGGTTTTTTCACAGCAATCAACTTTTCATTTGTCACTTGTATTGTAGTATTTTGACGTGTTTGATAGTAGAACTAACTTTATGTTATAATATTAGCCATACTAGCCAGCCATGGTCTGTAGGTCCGCTCACTGGCGTTCATTATTTAATCCTTGGTCAGACCGCGGCAGAGTATAACCACTTAGAGATAGGGGCATAAATTTCGCTCTAAACCAGCCGAAGCCCGAGCCAACCCTAGCATTGTTCTCAGAAGAGCTTCCAGCGTCTACGGTCAGATAATTCGGGGGTATGCGAGGTCCATTCTATACTTGTTAAACCTGGATTAAAGAAGTTGTAGCTTTAAATTTAAGGTGCTTGGTGCGTATTTTTAATGGTATTGTTTAAATTTAAGCCGAAAGAACATTATGTTAACGTATTTTTATAAAAACAAATAATTCGTATTCGTAATAAAAGTAAAATCAGGCGCCTACTTTAATTTCTTGGTTGGTTTATTAGCCGTTCAATCAAAAAATTGTTAAACAAAATATTAGGAAACTCTTTTGATGTGCAGTGAATCAATATGATTCTAACTTCAAAATACGAGGGACCGCCCATTTATGGTAAATACACTTATTGAAAAAAGGTTAAAATAGACAGAACGGAAAGAACTTGTTAATTTTAGTATTATTAAAAATTAAATATTTAGCACTTTTAAATTTGTACAAAGCCTTAGGCGAATCAATAATATGTTATGGACTCGGCATTTACGGACGCACCTTTCAATTGCATCTTAATTGGTCCATAGATCTTACAACTAAGAATTATTCTTTCTTGGTACGATACGAACCTAACCACGTGAAGTGAATTAAAAATATATACAAACATAACAAATTAACATCAATGCAGTGTGTATTTTAATTAAGGTACTTTAAAAGTTTAAAATGTTCAATGAATGTATATTATATCTTATCACTCGATGAACTTATTTTGTAAGTGCTGGCAGTGTAAACGACTTATATTTTGAAATGATTAGATGTCTTAACCTAAATTGGGTTAGCGAATAATTTAAATGTATTATGATATTATTTATTTCATGTAATCATGCAAACAGTACGTTTGGAAATTCATACGTCAATGGCGTTTAAATGACGAACAGATAAATAAGTAGTCTATGACATGATACTATTAGTAACCATTAAATTAAATTAAATGTTAGAACGAAATACCTGTGTTTAAATAAATCTACTTCAGCATTCCTTGTAAAACGACAACGAAAGCAAACAAAATATAAGTTCCGAACTCATTTCCGTCGTTCGTTTACCCGTATGAAGCAATAATTTATGCTTACCAATCATTTTGCGAAAGACCGTAGGGTTGTAACAATCGGTGTTACACTGTGAAACGAGCATCGTAGGCTTTATCTTTGTTTAGTCAGTCGGTGGCAGCCCTCGTGTCTACATATTTGATTTCAATTGAAATTCACAAGGGGAGGCTCCAGTGCGATTGACAATGTACACAGGGCGAGTCGGCGAGTTAAACTGCGCAATGCCATTTTAAATATTCACGTACATAGCAGAAATAACAGTTTTGCTGTTTGTAAAGACAATTGCCAAGTCAAAGTTTAGGCGCCATTTTGAATATTGTATGTCATGTTTGCTTGTAATACTCATATCTACTTCATCTGTATTTCAAATGATTTTATAATGATAACAATTTAAAAACGTTTATTTTGCTTAAATTTTAACTAAATGGTATTATAACTAAGTCACAAATTACAAAATCCTACAGGTTCATCCAAACAGGTTTATATGTATCATCGGCGCAAAAGATTTCATTTGTAATACGAAATAAGATATTATAATAAAAGTATTTATCAAATACTAAGTCTTTTTTATTTAAAAGAAACGTCATTAAAAAATAACCTCAATTTTCATACACAGGCAGATAAATTCAGAAAAATTTAGGTACAATTTCAGGTATTAGATATTAGGTATAAATTTAGCTAATATTTTAACGTGGCTGTGATGAACAGTCTATTGTTAGGCTATTGTTAATTATATTGTTCACTATTTTAGCTACGTTATGTTAGCAATAACTTTTTTACCGTACGAGTACTGACGAGTTTTTTTCACATTTATGAGTAAGGACTGAATAATTTGAATCATAACTCTTCGAAAACACGCAAACGTTAAGGCTACCCCAAGGGGCCGAATCCTTACTAATAATTTCCTGTTTACTTTTAATACGCTTCAAACATTTAAAGTTAAGCTCTACAAATTCATAACTCTCTTATTTTTGAAACCAAACATCTCCTTAGACAGGAACAAATACATCTAACATTTCGTAACGTTTATTTACTACCACCGGATATTGAATCCGGATCCTCGCTATCAAAGGTCGGCCACAGAACCGCTCGATTACAAAAGCCATCAAATAATAGGAAACCTTTTAAAAACCCTCTTTGAAAGAATAACAAACAAATTATGGCTCTCGAACAATATTCAAACTAAAAAGCTTTTACCGCATAAATAATCGATCACTTTCTTGGGACTTGATTGAGAGGTGTTAACAGCTATTCATTAGGCAAATTGTCTATAAGAAATGTACAAGTAAAATGAACTTTACGTTGAGGGATATAAAACTTATTTTGAGTAAGTTGGGTTAAAGAAAAATAAGACTTTGTTTTAACTTATACTTGTGATTCTGTCTGTAGAAATACGATAAAGTGAATTTGTACAGATAAGTACAAGTCTTGAATAAATTGCAGCTTTGAAAATATTTGATAGTAGTTTTTAAAATTACTTATTTATTTATTTTTTGGTTTTAATTGTTCTATTTTGACTTGATATACATTTATTTTTTGAATTAGACCTTTTAAATACGATGTTCTTCGTAACTGTAGGTCTAAGAGGAACTCTATAGGAGTAGGAACATCAATCGGCCGTATCTATCTATCATGAACATAACCTGTCTAACTGTCCACTTGGATCGGAGACTGATTGATCGAGAGTTTACGGTATCATTGTGAAGAATCAAAAACGGGGAAGTCAGAATTGAAAGCCTGTGATTACGAACACAAATTCTACGTATACGAGTATACATTGTATCGAAATCAAGTTTTATTGATATACATTTCAGGCATCATTATATGATATTGATAGTGTAGATTTTATACGATATGAAACTTTTGTATTAAATTTACTTGCTTTATATTTTGTTATTAATCGTGATCAAGATCAAGTCTTCAAACGAAAGTACGAAAGAACCAGGACATTCATCTAAGCAACAGTATGTTATTATGTAAGCTTGAAAATTGTGCAGCAATTTATTTTTAATCAATTAGCTAAAATTGCATGGCGTATTAGCTAAAATTTATTAAAGTTTATTGCTCGTCTTAACAAAATTTTAATATGATTCAATTAAGCTCTAAAGTTTTGACACACGATAATAGTTTTTTCCGACGCGTCGATTGGTTATAAATAAATTATTGGTTATTTTATAGACACTTTACATAGTATCATAATTTTAAAATATATAGTTTTATATATTTTAAAATTATGTAATTTAAGTCAAAAAATCCCTTGAATAAACAAAAAATGTGGCTTATTTTAAATAATAAATCAGAACAATCAATGAGAATAATTTAATCAGTACATTTTCTAATAATAAACAGTTTTTTTTATTTGAATTAAGTAATTTGACTCAACAGAGATCGGATTTAAATTAAATAACAAATCTATAACTTTTTAAAGAAAGAAATTACAAAGACTGACTTTATGTTGTACAAAAATAAAGAGTGTACAAAAATGTATTAAAACCTTTTTCCTATTAACGCGATACCCCAAACCCTCTATCTGGTAATGAATTACCAGATAAGCAATAAATATTTCTATCATATTACTAAATAAATTTATATCTTTTTTTCAACAAAACGCGCCAGAACTATTTATCAATGGCTACATTTGATGAATGGCCCGTGAAACAATCTGTCACTGCGCCACGACTGAAGTTTGAATATTAGCATTTTTATAGCACAATGTCTGTCCTGCTCAGAAAATACGAGTATTATTAAAATGTTATAAGTTTTAAGTATTAAGGTATAATATTTAAAATTTATTTGCTTTTATTACTTTATGGGTTCTATGTTAAATAAGGAAATAATTAGTTAAAGTACACGATTTTCTTTCTTAGAAGTCTTCTGGGATTGTATCGCCTTACAATTTCTGATAATTATATATTTCAAATATTAGTTAAGGTTTCACAATATTTTTGTAATTAAATTAGGTCAATGTGATAAATTATTAATGATCGTTGACTCAAATGTTGGGATCATTAACAATAAATATACTTGTGAAATAAATCATTTACAGTCAGCTATGTTCTGTAGTTGTAATATCGAAGAGTTTGGTTTATGTCCCAAATTCACTATTTCAAGTTTCTTGATAAAATTACCCACAATAAATTTCGCATATATATTATAAATCGTCAAATCGTCATCAATTAAATGGAAATCTTACTTGAACAAGGGTTATTTGAATATGATTAAACAAAGTTTTAATATATCTAAGTTTCCTAATTTGCCCCGACATTCTTCCGGCTTGTCAATATAGAATTTTTACTTTCCCTTGCAATAGATAAACAAAAATTACTCCAATCAAAATTTTTGTATAAACAATTTAAAACGATTCATTTAAGAAAAGCAAAATATTTTTTGTCAAAAAATATTCTATACACGTTATATCCTTAGACCCTCCACAGTACCAAATGTTGTCTTAATTTTGATTCCACCTAAACGAAGTCCCTAAGCAAACAAACCTGAAAAATGGAAAATAAATATAACTTACCTGTATTTGTCTTTAAATCATACTGATATTTTTTTTCAAAATTGTCTTTGACTAATGGGACACTAAGCTAACTATATTT
This sequence comes from Marasmarcha lunaedactyla, assembly GCA_923062675.1. Lineage (NCBI taxonomy): Eukaryota > Metazoa > Arthropoda > Insecta > Lepidoptera > Pterophoridae > Marasmarcha > Marasmarcha lunaedactyla. Next base: position 24,019,320 of record OV281343.1, read on the forward strand.
CAAGTTACTTTTATAAAAAAAGCACAAATAAAAAAGTCCTAAATATATGTAGTCACAACGTATCGGGTGTGAACACGACGACGGTCGAGATCGTTGGTGGCTCGTTCGCGCAGAGAGCTAGGCACTACCGCCCCGGAAGGCGGCTACCTATTGACTGTCAGATGGAACCTCTCTGCAGTCCAAGCCGTGTGTCTTCCAAAACCTCGGCAACAGTCACTCCACGCATGCGTACTGAAGCCCACTTTCCTCATGTAACAGCATCTTTCAATTTGCAAACTTTATTTAGCCCTTGCAATCGCACAATTAACAACCTTAACGCGTACGTCATAAGGTCAAATCTGAAGCAGTTTTAACAGCTTGTAAACAGTTATTATGCGCCAGTGAGAATTATTTAAAGAAAGTTCAGGGCCACATGTCAACCTGCTTGAGTGGAGTTTAAGAGGTTATGAATGGAGTCATTATTCGACAACTTCGACATTTTCAACGCATCCGCTTTAGGGACAAGTGTTGAAGGGTGAAGTTGTTAGGTAGTTGAGTAAGAGTTTAGGCTCGTTACATTACAAGAAAATGATTTCTAGGAGACAAACAGGAAGACAGTAAAAAATCTCACGTTTCGACGCATAAAAATATAAGTACTATAATTTTTATGCTCGAAAAATGGAATTCCACTTTTATTCATTTTAAATGAATGAAATAAGAAATGTCATTTAAAATTGTAAAATTCAGGATGATCACGATTCTCGATTAACAACAGAACTTTATTTTCGTAATGATGGCACTTAGAAATAGCTGACACATCAGCGCGCTTCAGTCAATCTCGTGAAACCGTTTCCAACCATTTTTCACAGTAAATGGAAAAAATATTTATCCACTTCGTTTTGATTTTATTAAGTAGTTGTAAATATACATTTTATTAAATCGTCGTTTGGATATATCATAGAATATTTAATGTACACAAAGAGTTCACTTGGAAAGGACACACACATCCATTAAAATTGACGAATAGAATAGTTTTAGAACTAAAATATCGACTAATAAAAAAAACCGTTGCTAAATTTATTTTCCCTTTTAATTCCTGTTTCCATAGGATTTTTGGGAAATAAAGTATCTTATATCACTCCCCCAACTGAGTCAAATATAATGACACGTCAAACGTTGAAATCCGTTAAATGGTTTAGGCTACAGCGTATACCAAAGAAATATACATAAATACGAAAAACACATACACCGTATATACGTATATATATATATACATACACCTTCTAATACAACCGGGTAATAAACGTTAATAATCAAATGATTTCAGTTTCGTTACCTTAACCAAAAATCACGCTACACGTTTGAAGACCGTATAGTTAATTTGTAACATTAACCGCTAACCTTGCTATCAGGTGTTTTTACCCTTACATTCCCAAGGAAATACATATACATTTGTTTCTCTTTGTACCGACTCTATATCAGTCAAAAATAGGTTAATATTGGGTTATTAATTAGGTACTGCGGTGTATTGTCGTGTCTTTTTCATCAATCAAATCCTTTGAATTATTGAAATGGCAAATAACACCGGATACATAAATAAAAGATGATTGTAGAGTTAAGAAGGTTTAGTACGACAGTCTTTTCTACTTATATCAGTATTATGACATTACGCAAACAAAAGCTATTGTAGAGAAGAATAATACACCAACTGAAAATGCAATTTTGACTTATAAAGTTTTGAATTTAATATCCAAATTATGTTGTTAAGAAAACTTTAAAAAGACACAAAAAACTTATTACAAAGTATGTACAATTTTTTTATAATTTTTTTAATAGCTGACGTTAAATATATATAACAATTTTTATAATAGTATGCATGTAAACGCATTATCTACGTAGCTTTTATATATGTTATGCAAACGCACATACTAAATTTAGTATGATTAACACGTCTTGACGTCACAACTCGGTACCGTTTCGTATGGAACATTTTTCGGCGTCTCGTAGCAGAACCTCAAACATATCACTGTATCTAGAAAACTATTGATTGTAAACATACTGATACTTCTTATTATATATTATTTGCTTATTTCTTTTCTGTAGATAAACTATTTAGATATGTATTAAAATTTTTTTTGTCAAAAACCCAACCCGACTTTAGCAATATACTTCGCACAATAAAAATATTAGGAATTAAAAACAATTTCACAAAACAATATCGCGCGATATCACTCGTGTAATACCTGACCTCGATAATAAAAGCTAGACTACATATATTCCTTTTCATTATAGTTCATGAACTTTTTTATATAATGCTTATATCGTGCTAACATTGGGAAATGTTCACATTTTTATTTTTGGATGTTTCTTACTCAATTGCATAAAAACGGCTTAACAAGTTTACGGTATACGGATGAAATATGGTCTAGAATAACATTGAAGCTAACTTTTATTCAGATTTTTTATTATTCTGGGAGAACTATGCCAGCTGCCAATTTTGTATGATAAGTTCATTTTCTTTTTTATTTTGGCTATATGATATCTTTCGGTAAATACTTCATAACTGTGGTCTGCGCCCATGTAACGTTATTTCATAGCGATAAAAAGTCACCCTGTATGATATTAATGTATTAAGTAAAAATAAACAAAAAAATAATTTGGCTGGAACTGTAAAAACTCGTTTAAAAATGCCTTCACTAGAATCTACAAATTTAAACTATTCGTCATAAAAAGACTTCGGGCAAAAAAATCTCACATATTCATGAGACAATTTAATCAAGGCCCAGCTCTGTAGCGGCCATATGTCAGGATATATTATTTAAAACGAAACGCATATGAATAGTTCGCATGAATTACCCAGGGACCCGTTCACGACGAATTGCTTAGATATAACACCTACCCGTGGTTTTAGGGTTGGAGGGAAAGTTTAATATATATTTAAAAAGGGGTCCTTGTTATAAGCTGGAAAAATTATCGATAAGTGTATTTCGAATGCAATGAATATTATCTTAGTGACAAATGCAAATGTTTTTAAGAACCCTTAATAGATGTTAAAGACAACAATATTAAAGTTTTATCAGATTATTTAAATTCTAGAAATTGCACACCTACTTTGTTTATATTAACTCCCATATATCGCTAATATGCATCACTTATATAATCATATAGTCTTTCTTTACTCGATTCTATATCCCAACGCTTTTAGCTATCGGGCTTTTTACTTAAAAACATGCACACAACTTTTATGTCAGTAATATATATATAAGAATAAATGAAATTACTAATTAAGAAAGAAAATAAAGAAATTAGAAATTAAATTTAAAATTTGAAAAAAGAAATTACTAATAAAACGAAACTAACAGGACATAAAAATTCACAAATAAAACTCTAGTCTGGTTTTTATACCAAGAAAGACATTTTTATCCTATCAATTTGTTCACATAATAATTATAAGCCATACACTTCAAAGGTGTAAAAATTCCAGACTAAAAAAACAAACGGGTCGCTTGTTAGTTTTTTATTAATATTTCACGTGGCTCATACCTGGCTGTCAGGAGGAATCCTCTTACAGTGAATTATTTAGTGGCCTCGAGAAGTGAGTGTCAACGTTACGATACCAAGTCGGATTTGTCGTGTGGCTGCTAGAAGTATCGTCAAAAATTTTATTTTTTACTGTTGAATGACTACGCAATGTTAGTCTTTATTTATTTGTGAGAACAGCAAATCAATTAAGGAATCATAATTAAGAACTTCCATTCTACTAAAGTAAAATTATATCAATAAACTATATATTTATATTTTTAAATGAGGATAAGGATGTTAACGAATATACTTAAAACAATTTAACATTGCACAAATTAAACTAAATAAGGTTTAAAAGTTCATCGCTTATTTAAAAAAATACCTGAGGTTTTTCTAACGTGTTTTGTAAAATGCCTGGTCCATTTTTTCTATTGAAATGAAATGAAATGAAATAAAATATTTATTTCTCAACATTGAAAATTCCTTGTTCTTATTGACGTCAAATAAAACATGACTCTACCACCAGTTCGAAAAAACCTTCGTGAAGAAGAACTGGCAAGAAACTTCACGGGTATATTTTTTTCAAAATAAATTTACAGAGTCTCTTTATGACTACACAAAATTATTCTTATCTGCATCTGTTAGCTCGGCAACTCTCCCATACTTGGGACTTTAATTTTATTTTATAAGATAGCCTTTGTATTATTGCGTTTCACCAAAATCAATAAAACAGAGAGATTTATCTAAAATATAAGACGTACTTTCGGTACACATTCGCAAATTTACGTACTTATTAAAAAAAACATAAGCAATCGACGCACTTATTGTGAGGTACGATGGCCAGAAAAAAGCCTGTGAAAAAAAATATCAAAACTCCACCATAGCGACGGTACTTAGTTGACCAATGTATAAATAAATTAAAATTAAAATTAATTATGAATAAATAAAAGGCCCTCACAAAAATACCAACATATTGGCCCCAAAGTAAGCAGAACTTATGATGTTCAGGATATGGACATGAGGACCAGGATGTCCATATTTCGAACTGCTTGAGAAACCAGGACAAACATAATTATAGTATAATTTCAATTCAATTCCATGACCTGAGAACAAACATCAACAGGACTCGAACCTGGGACCTGCGGCTTTTGAGGCAGGGCTACTACCACTGAGGCCAATCTACTTACATGGTGACACGCCACTTACATTACTCTATCAACAGTTTATACTGTGTATATCATCCATCTATCAAAGAACTTTCCGCCATCAACTATCGGACCATGAGTATTCCTACTTTCTTTCATATAGGGAAAGCGTTTATTTACAGAAATTAATAAAATTTGTTGATTATGCAAAGGGCTATACGTGTCGTAATCATTGTATCTACACATTCAACATTCAGTACTTCTGTTAGGTTGTACCCAAACGCTCTGCAAGTACAATGTAAAACTTCTATAAATAACCTTTAAATATTAAAATAAAAACTTTTTTTAACAATTTTGGGGTATATTTGAAACTGATGTAAAAATGTGTATTTCTGATTTTACTGTTATAATTTTACCGCATTTTCAATATCCGTTTACGAAACTGAACTTTAATTCTAAGTTTTTAATGCAGTTTCGATGATGACTTACCCGAACATGCATTAGGAATACAAATAATATCAAGCATTTCTATATTATTTATTATAACCAACCTGTGATTTAGTACATTTCTATTTTGTATGTTATACATATAATATTTTGGCATATTGTTTACATGTAATTATTATATACGGAATAAATGTATATAAACGTACAAAGTCTGTAAGGTGCGAGGAGTGATCAGGCTGTTTGACTTGTTCTTTTGATAATTTAACAAATGGTGAACATGTGTTAGTTTTGATGAGAGTGGTTTATTGTAAGCTTTTTTCTTGTTAAGATCAAAATTTTAATAATACATAATTCAGTTTTCGGAAAAAAAATTGTTTTATTGTAAAGTTATATAGGTTTGATGTTGCTAACCACAGAATCACAAAATTAAAAACATATATTCTGATAAATTGAGGTGTCAGCTCTGCAGCAAATCGTATTTAGTGCATCTGAATATCATTGTAATACAAAAAAATAATAATAATAAAACAATACTTGCTGTAGAAGAAAATAGTGAAAAGTAGAGAATTTCTTATCTTTTCAAGTCTGCCTTCCCTCTAACATTGATGCACACCTTTTATATCACATTACTTAGGGTGATAAACTTGCCCCTTGGTTTCCTATACAACCCTTATTCAGAGGGTAGTTTTCTCACAACTTTTATTTGGTGGTAAAGCGTTAATGTGATTTATTTTCATTGCGTTGTGAGCATGTTTGTTAAATTTATTCATGTTTATACGATGAAGCTACGCCGTAGCGTAGCCTTGAATTCGTAGAGACTACTATTCGTAGTCAATAATTTTTCCATTCCATTAAAAATTCTGAATATTGCTTAAACTATAAGGATAATTAAAGCATTTTACATAGCTAACTTTATGTCCTTTTAGGTAAGTCATTCGCTTACTTCCTCTAGTTAAAAGTTTCTAGCTAGAAGCTAAGAAAAGAAGTATGGTAGGGAAATATAATTTAAAAATATAACCTTTTTTATAACATAGTTTTTGAAAATATATTTCAAAACTAAGTTTATCACGAAATTTATTCTTTTTATTTCAGCATTATTAAAATTTCAGGATATAATTAATTTATAATTTATATAATTTATCTTATTCAAAAATGTCTAACAAATCCGTTTAGCCATTTGTGTACATTTGTCTACAATATTATCAGAATAATACAATGGTCTAGAACTTAGTGATACGGTAGTCAGTTATTTACAAAACCCAAATTTCCAAATTTCGAACTCTCCACTACCACGCTACAAACTAACCACCTTACAAAACAACCGAAATCGCAACTAAATTTGCATTTTCCTCAAACTATACCATAAACTTTGATTGATCTGCAGTTTGTTTAGTTAATCACGCTTATACCGTTGCCCGCTGTTAGTTTTGTGGACTGTGTATTACATAAAGTAACTGACCAAGCCAACAAGACTACTGTAAAGCGTGACGTCATCATTGCAGATACGGACTGCAGCACTGTTATTGTTCATTCTAGTAGTATTTAATGCCATTATTTATTTACCTGACTGAATAAACAAATTATTACCTGGGAATATTTTCCCAGTTTAATTTTTATTTCTAAGTAGGAAAGGATTAAAAAGGATAGCCGAATACCCCTCGCTCGTCTAACTTGCTTGGTCATGTATCATACACAGCCTTGCTCGCTATAGGGGAGGGTAAACAATATAATGTTTATACTCACCTGGATCGACGCGGATCGGTGTTGAAAATTATTACTTCACCAACTATCGGCTGACGTAATGTTTACTATGAAAGTGACTTACGTGTTTGGTTAGAGCAGTTATTGGAAACCACAACTAAAGCGTTGGTTCGTGTATGTAACATTTTGTGTTTTCAGACAAGTACATTATCGAATAGCATCATCGTTTTGGCCGACACAACTGCTACACATATTTGGCAAATGCAAATCGGGTAGTCCATTCAGGCTTTATACAGTTCTGCTCATTTAATTCGTCTTACCAAAAACGGAATCCCATTGACCAGGGGCAATTTTTTCGAACGTACATCCATAACCATTAGACTTTGCCGCATGGCAGTGCCGATTGATGCCGGCCCCCTAGGCACGTCAGTTTATAGTGGATGACAATTACTAGTAAGATTAATTATACGCACGAAAAAATTTTCAACCAACGCGTGATAAGTGCACCTCTGAACACCGCTTAGTAACTGCTTTAATTTATTTAAACAAATTGTCTGTTATAGTAAAATCCCTTTCTATAACCCAACATCGAAAACAAGCGAATAGCGCTAGCGCGGCCGCTAACCACGCGATCAGACAGTTGCAAAGAGTTGGATAGTTGTGGCCGGGAGAACAGAGTTCAAGTGATGAACAACACAAGTATGCGGCTGCCACGCAGCAAACGTGCGGTTTCTGCAAGGTCTGTTTTGTCTCACTGCATTTGTGCACCGCACTGTGTCGTGATTTAAGGCCCTATCTCAGAAATTTTACAAGCCTCTTGTATTCTTTAAAGAAAAGTCGTGACTTTCACAGAACCTTTTTTGGAAATTTTCAGAACTTGACGAAGAGTACACTTCTTTTCGTAAATCAAGACGAGTGCTTTTTTCAAGTAGCCCCGATTACCTTGGCTGTTATTTATACAATCTTTTTTCTTATACCTTGTCGAACTAAACAGCTTGATAATACTTTTTTTGTTCCCCTGCAAGCTGAGGGCAGGAGGATCTAAAAATGCTCTTACGCAAACCCCGCGCGCGCGATCGAGGTTATGTGGGACTCGCTCCGAGCCTACCAGAGCCACTAACTCCACTAAAAACCCCCTGAATGACTATGGCAATCTTTTGCCTCACAGCCTTCATCTGAAGCGACGGCCAATCGGAGAAAGAGGCCGCGCAAGCGGGGCCCTGAAGGGGTCACCCGCTGGGATTCACAAAGCACTGAAGGTGCTCAAAATTGCAAATAGAAATTAAATTAATTCGAATTAAAGTTAGAATTAGAATTTGCGGCCAGAAGGGCTTCGAGATCGTTGACAGCTGGGTGGCTCCGTACGATTGCGCATTCCTAGGCCTAGCGACTTTGAACTTCGAATCAAGGACGGGGGTACTATACGTGACTGAAGCACGCACTAAGAGATTGGGGTGGGTTTCGGAGCGTTTGAAGAACGCTTCCGAGAGTGTTTTGAGATGCTGTTGCACAGTAGGTAGTTCAAGATCTCTGTGCAGGTCCGCGTTATGCACGTACCAAAGTGCGTTCGCGGCCCTGCGGCAGAAGAGATTTAGAACCACCTGCAGTTTGTGCAGGGGAAGGGTTTGGCGTGGGCAAAGATTGGTGAGGCATAAATCATGACGGGTCTAACGCAGGTCTTAGGAAGCGTTCGTTTGTTACGAAAGGATATTTTACTATGTATACCTAACATAGTATTTAGTCGGCCTAGCTAAAGACGGGCGAGTTTTGTTACTCTATTGATGTGGGGCTTGCAAGAAAGCGTCGGGTCTACTCCTAAGTATTTGGTACTGCGCTTCCAGGGGATGGGAATATCTAAAATTCGAACGTGGAGATTGTCGGCGATGCGACGGCGTTTGAAGTCGAAGTAAACCGCAGAACTTTTGTCTGGGTTCACATCGATACGCCATTTTTGGGACCATACACCGAGGGCGTTTACGGCCTTTTGAAGTCTGGTGATAAGCTGCGGGACACTGTGGCCTTTGGTGTAAAGGGCGGTGTCGTCGGCAAAGAGAGGTCGTTAGCGTACACGGTGTAAAACAGAGGGGCGAGGACTGAGCCTTGAGGGATCCAGCCTTTACGGGGCGAGGCGTGGAAAGCGTGCCTTTATAACTAAAATGAAACATACGATCTTTGAGAAAGGATTTGCTTTTGGAAAGTAGCTAAGGTCGAAGCAGGCATTGAAAATGATAGCTAGCAAGGTAAGCACCTGTTGGGGCAGGTGCTTCAGTGCATGGTTGGTAATTCCATCCACACCCGGAGCCTTTTTGGACTTTTGACTTCTAATGAGAAGAGAGATTTCATCATAAGACACTGCGAAGGGTTCGGCGGTGATGGGGAGAGAGTCCCTGCGGACGACTCTGTCCTCCACCGCCTGGATGTGGGAGGGATCCGCGGGTTGAGTACTGGGCGAGCGTTGTGAGACAATGCTGTCAGCGGAACATTGGGCTTTCTCTTCGTCTTCGAAGGTGGTAATGCCATCGGGACGAGTGAGAGGAGGAACGTGAGAGGCAGCGTCTACGCGTAAGGCTCCCGCAATTCTATAATACGCTTGGTACGATGGGGAGATATTCTCCACGAGATCGTTCATCTGAGCGTCTTGGAGTTCTGCGAGGCAAGACCTTACTTTACGTTGTAGCTGATTCGCAGCTGTTCTGTAGGCGGGCGTGGGATATTTCTTGGCTCTCCGGAGAGCCGCGTTCTTAGCTTTCATAAGATTTCTAACGGCTAAGGGAAGCGTGGGTTTGCCTTGCTTAGCAACCTTTTCGTTACCACTAATAGCTGAGTTGATAGCATCAGTGAGGGAATTGTCTAGAGTCTATTTTATTCGGGCTACTAATTGGTCGGGCGAGATCGCAAGCGGAGAGTTCGGGGCTTCTAAGGCTGAAACTAACGTATTTTTAAAGCCTTTCCAGTTGGTATAGGTCTTAGGAGGGGTGACGTCATCGTTAGGCAGTCTTAGCATGAGGGAGACAAGGCGGTGATCAGAGCCTAGGTCATCGAGCGGTTCGATAGACCTGAAATGAAGGTTGATATGCAAAAACGAGGATGTCGGGAGAGTAGTTTGGGTTGTCGGAGTGACGGGAGAAATAGCGCCAAAGTCAAATTGCTCAGTGATGTCAAGGAGAGCGATATCGCCGGGGTTGATCGATAGGCACGTCCAGTCGGTATGTTTGGAGTTAAAATCTCCGAACATAACGACTGAACGGCCGAGGGCGAGAATGGTCTCAAAGTCGCTGCGGATAGGTCTGGTGCCACTAGGTATGTAGATCGAAGCTACGATGATGGTCAGGTGACTATTCATGGCCAATCTACACACAGTGGCTGCCATGTTGAGGAAAGGAGGGGTAGGGAGAGGAATGCAGTGCAAAACTCTTTTGTAGTAGATAGCTGTGCCGCCGAAACCGTCGGAGTTGGGCCTATCGTTACAAGTAAACGCGTATTTAGGAATAGCCTGGAGTGGTTCGGAGTGAGCCATTCTTAGAGAAGCAGTAAGTCTGGCTCGTTGTCCTGAAGGAATAGTTTGAGCTCAGGAAAGTTAGAATTAAGGCTACGAGCTCTACATGAAACTAGGGATAAGCCCTTCGGTTTAAAACGACCGGACTCGGTATTTAATTTTATTTAAGGCGGCGCCGGTCAGGCGCGGCCCTCTTAGCGGAAGCGCGCGGAGCACGCGGACAACCCCTGTAGTTAGCTGTGGACTGGCCGCACAGCACACATACAGGGGGGGAAGTGAAATCGGGAAAGCGAGTGCACTCCTTCATGATGTGCGGGTCCAGGCACTTTATGCATCTGGGGGGAGCTGAGAAATTAGTCGCTGCGTGGCCGTAAAGCTGGCAACGGTGGCATTGCCCTGGGTGACCGCGACGGTTAGGAGGTTCAACGGCGCGAGCGGGAAGCGTCTACCGTGGTTAGAGTGCATTTGATGCACAGCTTCCACCGGGAAGCTTGTGCTCTTTGCACAAGTAAGAAACCGCAGTCTATCGCACCTTTTCGCGGAGGAATACGGGGGGATACAAGACGGGAGCGCAGCACGTTGCTGGTTTTGACGGAATCGACGGGAACGCAGTCACTTAGAGTGACTTAACGACGCGGGGGCGGGTTGAAGAGACCAGGGAGCGTTCGGGTGCTTGAAGCGTTCTTAGAGCGTTTAGCAACCAATTGAAATGGGGGCTCAGGAAAGTCGGTTAAAGTGGCGGCGACCGACGAAGCTTTGGACGCGGAGTCTGAATCGCTCCCGGGAGCGGTACGTTTCCTTCGTAATGTGCGTGAGGACGTGTTCGACACATAGTCCATGTCGCAGGGCACGGGAGGCGCGGGAGAGCTAAAGACCTGAGCTGGGCTTGAGGGAGTTTGGGGAAAATAACTTAAAAATAACCGTAGTTCGCCGAGGGCCTAGAGTCCTAAAAAGGGTACGCAGGTAATGAGTTGACCGCGTTAGGGTCAACCTTTACCGACAAAAAGGGCAAATCTACACGAAAAGACATAAATATGATAAAGATAAATATAAAAATAGAAGAGTAAATAAATAAAATAGTAGAAAGGAAATAATATATATATATATAAAAGGACTGGACCAGTACAAATTAGTTTTCACCGTTGGGTATTCTTTGTACTTTATTATTATTATTAATAATTTGCAGGCGTTTGTCTTGAATCTCACCTGATGGAAAGTGACGATGAAGACGAGGATCGTACACGCCTTTCTAAGAGGTACCTATTCACTCTACACTTGAAAGCTCCAGGGTTATATTTGTCTGGAAAAACGGACGCAGGCAAATCGTTCCACTCTTTGGCAACACGAACCAAAAATGAGCTATCGAACCGTTTAGTTCGGCTCATCGGCACGCTAACCACAAACAGGAGAAACTTCTGTCTGCGTCTGGTTGACCGGTGGAGAAAGGGGGAAGGTTCGATCAACTGAAAAAGAGCATTCGCACACTCTCCAAATACTTAAACCAGAATACTTTACGCTGGGCACACACAGCACTCAGCACAAAACAGCACAGCACTTTGGAAACTAAGAGACTTAGTCGCAATGAAAAAAATCACTTCGACAGCGCTCGGAGGGAGTAAGAAACCCCAGAAAAACCGTATCACGGAACCAACACGCTAAACTGTGACGTCAGTAAACTGAGCACCACTGAATGTCGGGAAGGGACTGATCAATCGGAGTGGTCTTGGAACGTCTGTACGGGTGGCTGTCGCAGCGAGAATGCTTAAAAATAACAAATAATATTTATTATGAACCTTTTCATGTCTGACCTTGGCAGTCATCTAGCATTATGTTTGCTTAAAATGCTTCTTGACTACTAGTTTAATCGTTTCGTTCACGTTTCTGCACCCCAGCTCAGACATAACAATAACATAAAATTTAACTACTAACAGCTTTACTTTAAATTGTAGTCAAAAAAACACGAGAGGCATGAGGCAAAATTTGTATAAATAAAATATCCTCAATTTTTGGTTGTATTGACGGATATATCGTGAAAATTAATTAAAGCGTTCATACTGATTTACAGAAAAGTATGAATAGTAACTAACGTAAAAAAAAAACAAAATAAATCTACTTCAACTCGCCAAAAATATTAAATAAAAACAATCTACAATACATTAGGGCTGTCACAAAAAGTCGACAGAGTTTCCACGACCTTCACTTGAAAGGAGAGTCGCCATCATTTGTCATTAATTGTATCATAAATCACTGCGGAGTTATGACGACGTTGCGCTAGATTCTGAGGCATCCTAATGACTTGGGCTAGGCGGGTTTTTGAAATGTTTTTGTGCTTCTAACGACAGAAAATTTAGGCAACGGAAACTGTATTTTTAAGAAATTAAATGCCATGGAGTTCGTTGTTTTAATGTGTGTGAGTAAGTGACCAGATTTTGGAGGCGTATGTTGGTTTTTTATTTTAATGCGGCCAATGCACAGTTTATATCCTAGTTGTATGTATAATGAATTTTTTTATGTGTACATAAATTGGTCATGTAGTATTTAGTCATGTAGATTTATTAAATTCTGGGCAGTAGCTAAACAAATGAGGATCACGTTAACGCTTTCCAGTCTATATAAACCCTTACATGTATGTGCTTATACTAAAACACGCTTTGACGTGCTCACCCAAAAAATATAAGTTCTTCTTACTTGTTTTTATATCAAGAAAAGAATTTCACTCTCCATAACACATTAGGGTAGTAATAGGTAGTGGAAAATTGTCCTCAATATAGTCCAGCGGTGGCGGGACATTCAGGAACACAAAAAAGGATATACAAAGAAACTGTATGTTTAAACTTGAAAAGGACTGAACACAGGCTATTAGCTTTCTACGAATCAAACCACTGTAAACTTGCAACAGCTTCCCGAATACCTTATTAAGAATATTATTTTTTCCTCATACTTTCAAGTGCTTGATGTTTTATTTTCGATAAATGTAAAATTATAATTTAAGAAGACTTATAAGTAAAATTGTGTAAAGAAACAGTATGGAATGAAATTTATTTGTTTGAGCTATAATGAAACGTTCATTTTTTTCCTAGAACCCTAATATGAATGAAGTTTGTTCTATACAGATGAAAGTGTTCCTTATAATTTTTAATTAAATTGTACGAAGCTTTTTCCAAAAACATTTACTTACAATGAGAATCACTTTAGTTAAAGCCTGATAGATATAAAAATGACTTTAAAAACCATCTTTCTATGATGATTTTTTAAATACATGTTTATAGAAAATGTATAAAAACACAAATAGTTGAAATTGAAAATACGGAATCCGCAAGTCACGAGTAAATATTTTCCTATTGTTTATTTAAAGTAAATAAAAGAAATTATCTAGGTTCATAAAATGACTTGACTTTCGTCTTACGAACAAAGGCTAACGTACCGTGACTTTTAAATGCCGATCTTAACTTTCCTATCTAAAATATACCGAGAGCTCCCACAAAACCAGCAAGTCACATAGCTTTCATTTCTCTTCATACAAAACCAGCCAACCATACGTTATCAAGGATTCAGGCGAGAAAAATCAACTTACTTTTAGCCTTACTTGATATTCATTTCACCCCGATTAATCGGCTATAACACGATCACAAGAAAATTCCCTAAAAATACCATTAAAATGTAAAACTCGACAAAGCAATGTAAATAAACCTTCTTCGGGCTAAGGCCTCCTTAATTCTTTAATTATAAAATGCAAATGCCAGAGAATCTGGGAATCAATGACGCTCTTGGGACCTTTATGGGGTGGAAAGTTGATAGAACCACTAAAATCTTCGTTGGATTAAAGAACGGTAAAGCCCTTTTGTATTAAGTTTCTGATAATATGCTGTAATGAACTTGAAATACAAATTGGCAAGATAACTTTATAAGTCATAAGTTTTCACGATTCAATATATTAAATAAAACAATTTTTTTAATATAATAAATAATGAATCACCGAAACGTCGAGTGAAAATGTAAAAATATTAATATAATTAATAATATTATAAAACCAAATGCTGTAAAATCCGGTTTAAAAAAGTGTATTATTTAATACAAAGGTTCAACATTAAGATATGCTCATACGTTTATAATAGATGAATTATTTAATAACAAAAGCATGATTATATATAGACACACTCGTAAAGTTTGTCATTCAGAATGTTCAGCTGTGAGCAAATGCTTGTAAATTTCAGGAAATTAAACCCGGAACTTGGCATGTCACAGGCCGCTACACCTCGCGCTGTACAACAAAGGTCGCGCCTGAATACATTTGACGTCATGCCACAAGCTCAATTTCAATTCCTACATGGATAATATTTTATGTACCTTTTAGAATTATAAAAAAAAGAGATTCATGGGCAAATTATCTAGTAAGTTAAGGCGTTAAAATCGTGTCTAGGCCTGAATTTTTGTATTAATTTTCACATGTCCTGTTCTGTTGAAAATTATTGTTTGTTTATCTTTATAACGCTTATTCAAATATTCCGATAAAACCATTAAGCTGAACTTACTCCACATGTTTACAAGTATGAATATTTTTTTGTAAAAACTGCGTATTTTTCATAAAAACTAATTGGGTTCCCAGTCAACCCTTACCTCGTTTAAACACAAACGAATGGAACAAAGAGTTCGTGCCTTATCTCAGTTCAAGAAGCTATACGCACAGAGCTTCCCTATTCGAGGCTAATTGGGAATTTTAAAAATAATACGATATTAATTCTCTTAAGACTTTGTTTTACAAAAATGATAGAGGTTTGGTAATTTTTTTTGTTATTTTTGAAAAAAAGTACTTCATTATATTAAGCTATAATAAATTATACATTCAATATTTATAAACTCAAGCAAAAGTGACTTCAATCAGCAAACAGTAAATAAATGTGAGTTGCGCAATTGATCTCCTTTGTTACGCGACAGTAGTTATGAAGTTGCAGCGGTGACAATGAAAAATAAAGATTTATAGAACATTTTCAAAAAGTTAAAAATGGCCAATATGGCAATAAGAACGGTATACCCTGAAACAATCATAAGCTAAAAAAATGCAGGTAGGAAAATCAAATGTAAAATTTCTTTAAATTTAACGATTAAAACACGTTTTGACCGGACTCTGTTGCGTTTAATTATAATTATTTTAGTCACTTTTTTATTTCAAATGTAGTTAAACGTGATACAATCCGGTCAAAAATTGTTTTATTTAAAATCAAATGCAGCTGCAACACAGTAATCTAAACCACTTACCCCTTTTTTACTGGATACAATATGTTTGATAAATCGCCAGTCACTTTCGTGAAAAGCTCATCCAATTCCTATATTAAAGTTTGCGAACTGTAACGAAATCTCGTATAGATACCTCAGTAAAATAAAAAGAGAAACTTTGGCGCGCGTCTATATTTGATTTACTATTTAAAAGTTGCCTAGTTAGGAACTTCACGTATAAACTAGGTTTATGTTGTTCAAATTGACTTGGGACACAATATAAAAAGAACACAGTCTCCACTAAACTCATTTGACTTAACTGTTAATTACAACAATTCAAGAAGAAAAGTTGTGTTAATTAGCCTCAACTTATTTACAGTCGTTTTCATCCCCTATTGCCATGTTATTGGTAAATATTCGAGTCAATCCTTTCAAGTGGCTGAAAGGCACTGGCTGCCGAGTTACCGAACGTCCTATTTCGGGAGTTGTTTTTCAACTGATGAGTGTTCAGAAACAAACAACATTATAATTTTTTTTAATCCAATAGTTTTGAAACTTTTATTATTGACACCAAAACATTCTCAACGTATTCATAAATATTCATCGTACGTATAATACTGTTTATTTAACTTACAGCTCATGCCAGACAAGTCATAAACAACCTTAACTTTGTAACAACCAAGAAAATACATCTTTTATCTCGATTTGAACACAGCCCTAACTAACTCCACCCTGACATCTTGGGACTTGAGCACTAAATTGGTTAGCTCGACTTAAAATTAGACTAACTCTTACAAGACATCTTTGCTGAGTTAGCAATCAAGTAACTGTTTACTGTGTAATGTTTTATAGGAATTCTGATGTATAAGTTAGTGTGTAAAGAAAGGACCCAGGGATATCATTAGTTTTACTATATGGATATAAATGTAGATGAGTTTAGCGAAGCGGAAAAATGTTTCAGATACAACGGGTACAGTAGAAAAAGGATCATTGTCAACTTTTTAACAAAAAAGAGCTAACAATGTCATCTAGAGCAAAATTAAAAAACCTTCTTGACTATGGTAACGAAAATCGCTTAAAAAGATCACAGTGCCCAAGGGACTCAAAAAAAGATTGTATGGCTGCATCATAGAATGATCAATGTCACCCTTGTTGCAGAAAAAAAGATCATTGTCTATGGCCATTGATCTTTTTTTTATTTTTGACAACTGTCTGTCTGTCAGTTGTTTGCTTAAATCTTGTTTTCGCGCTAAATAACTGCCACTGCATTATTGTGCTTAAATTATAAAAGCTAATTCAGTTTTTAGTGTAATAAAATGTCGTTACAAAAAATAAAGTTATGAAAGTTACCGTATTATCTTCTTGACCAAATTCTGTATTTCTTTTGGTTACCCGAGGACTGATACTCGTTCTTTTTGTGATGAAATGAATGTAAAATCAGCAGCATTAGAAAGACCTAGTATTGATGAGCAACAAACAGAATTTCCCAATCTCAAAATACAATTAAAATTACATCAACATAAAGCAGATAAATATTATTAGCTTAAAAGGAAAGCTAGATTAAAGGCACAAAATAATCCTAAATTTGAAGCTTTTGCATTTGACTATCAAAAAAAAAATCCGGTACCCAATGTGAATACCAATGATGCGTATTTAAAAAAATCTTTACTTTTATTCTTTTCCACAAACTTTCTTCATGTTTCTATGTATGAAAACCAAAGGCAAAAAGGGATCCGATGATCTTGTATCACTGTTGGATAACTTTATCACACAATTTGTGTCCAAAAAGGTAGAAGAAATCCAATTTTTCTGTGAAAGCTGTCAAAATAAAAACTAGACTGTATTTCGCTACATCCACTATTTAGTGCATATTAAAAAAAGGTTTAACCAAATTTCTATCATATTCCCTGTGCGAGGCCACTCGTACATGGAATGTGATAAAAATATGGTGCTTATAAATTTAAACCAGCATGTGAATAGCCATCTGACTGGGTCAAAATGTTTGCTGAAGCACGAAGTTTCCCTAAACCTTTTAAAGTCATTGATCGTGAATTATTAATGTCTAAAAATTATTGTATGGTTTTCAAAAACTACTTCGTCAATAAGTGCCCCTTTGCTTCACGCTATGTTCGACAGTTAACAGTAACAAAGAAAGCACCAAATCAGATTTTAATAAAATTAGATCAGTATAGTGCCAGGTATGAATCATACATATGTGTAAAACGTGCACAACCTCTAGTGCTTAATAGGTATGGAGGGCATGCATAATCTTTATTTTACCCCGATAAAAATATACAAGGAAAATTATGAAGATTTCAATGCTTAAAAAAGTCTTGCAAGCTTTAAGCGCAACATTTTTACACACATTTAGCCAAAAACTAACATACATAACTATTTTTTTTCATCCCAAAGATTTTTTAAAAGTTTTATACTATATTAGATGATGTAGGTACCTAAACATGTTTAAAAGATCAAAGTCATTGACTGTGATCTATTTTCCTTATTTATTTATTTAGCTAATTTATACAGGGTGTCCAGAAGGTCAACGTCCAAATGGAAGGGGTTCACGCACCATGGTCCCAATGGTAAAAAAAAATAAAAGTAAAAATCTATGTGGATTAGTTTAGTAGATATAGTATGATTTCTAAAATAAGTGAAAAATCACTCCTTATAGCAGTAATTCGTTTGCTGAATCTGTAAATGTAGACCAATTTTGATTTTTTTTTGGTTATTAATTAAATGTTCCTATGTAATAAACCTTTGATACAAGCAAATCTGTTATGGTACTCTACCGGTCCGGGACCAGCAGATGGTATTATACTATAATTACGTGTATATGCTAGGGAGGACTTCCTAACTTACAAGGAAAACACTAGGTTTGTTGAATACTTGCTTTTAATAAAAGATAAAGACTCATAAATATATACATTTAGTTTTTTATCTATATTTGGGGCCGCTGCCCGTGATAGAATGCCATGGAACAATCTTCCATACTCTATCTATTTTACAATTTACAAATAAATTAAAATAATGACAGGCTTATAAGTTGCCAGTCATAATTGTCAGCAAGTTTGTTTGTGCAATAACCTCTTTTATTAGATACGGCACAAGCAAACGTTGCAATCGCCCCTCTTGTTTAATTTATTTAATCAGTGAAGCTGATTAAATAAATTCCTATATACATTTCATTCTTAAATAACGACCCTACTTAAATCAGGACCATATTCATTAATCAGGATTACTCTCAGATGAGCCCCCTACCGATAGGAATATATACAGTGTGGATACCACTCATGGGCAAAAAATGAAACCACAAGTAATAATAGTCCAAAGAAGTATAACACAATCGAATATTACACGAAAAACCGCAAATTAAAAAACTTTCATTACCAAACAAAATAATTAGCGAAATAAATGCAGTATCAGTATAACACTCTGTTTAGACAACGTACCTTAGCCTCAGCAGAAGAGTGGCAACGATGCACACGCATGGCGCGAGAGGCAGCACGGCGCCGCCATCTTCGATTGTTGTTTTACGGTTTGCGAAGTAATGAGAAAAAAATCACTTACTTTCATTTTTTAACTGCGCTTTTTTATTTCATCACGATTTAACTGAACTGAAAATAAACCCAATCATGGCGCACTATCCTATACATTAAAATCATGTATGTATACTCTGCAGCACTGAAAAAATGCTGTTATCGCGGCATTTTGTTAAAACACACACACACACACAAAAGTAAAGCATTCTCGCTCCGATCGCCGCCCAGTGCGGACGTGCAAGACCCCGTTCTCCGTCGTTTGGTCCCTTCCCGATACTCCGTGGCGCTCAGTCTACTGACGTCACGGTTTAGCGTGTTGGTTCCGTGCTACGGTTTCAAGGTTCTTTCTACTCCCTCTGAGTGCTATCGAAGTGCGATTTTTCTTTGCGACTAAGCCCCTTAGTCTTCAAAGGTCTGTGCTAAGTAGTGTTGTGCTTGTGCTGAGTGCAGTGTTGTGCCCAGCGTAAGTAGTCTGGTTTCAGTGCAAAGGATACTTAACGGTGACAACGAATTTGTACTGAACCAGTCCTTTTTATTTTTATTTATTTCTCTTCTCTATTTTATTTATTTTTCTTCTATTTTTCATATTTATTTTTATCATATCTGTGTGTTTTCGTGTGTATCTGTCCTTTCTGTCGGTAAAGGTTGACCCTAACGCGGTCAACTCTTTACCTGCGCACCCTTTTTAGGTTTCTAGGTAGCGGCCTTCGGCGTACTACTGTTAGTTTTAAGTTTTTCCTCCCCAGCCCCCCTTCTGCTGGTAGGGAGGTTAGCCGCTAGGATTTTGCTAGGTTTTTTTTAGGTACTAGGCATCTTTTATTATACATTTATTTATTAATATTAGTGCCCAACCCTCCCTAATGGATCCGCTAAGCGCTATTAACGCGTTCACCCAGGCGCTTGCTGCGATAGGCGTCTACATCCCGAATGACATCATAACGCAGGCCTTGCAGGCATCAATCGCGTCCCCGGCCCCTCAGGCCTCAACCCCGGCCCCTCAGGCCTCCAACGTCGAGACCCCTCAGGTCTACAGCTCTTCCTCGTCTCCCGCCTCGTCCGAGATGGATTGCGAATCGGTCGCATCCTCTCACGCGTCGCGTCGTAAGCGTACCGCTCCCGGGAGCGACTCCGAACCCGCGTCTGACAAGTCGTCAGATGCCGTCACCTTAACCGGCTCTCCTGAGCCCGCCTTTCAACTCGTCGCCAAGCGCTCCAAGAAGCGCTCTAAGAAAGCTTCGGTATCTTCAATACCCGAGCCCTCCCCGGTGTCTTCAACACCAGCCCCCGCGCCGTTAAAATCGCTCAAATTCAAATTCAAATTCAAATTCAAATTCAAAATTTCTTTATTAGGTAAAGTTCAGTAACAAATGTTGAAGGACACTCCTTTTAGGTACGCAGACCTGTGTTAGGAGTGAACACTCTTCCTGTATTACACAATATTTTACCTAGTACATAATATTGTAAAAAATATTTTTGTATTTATAAAGTAACAAACAATTTAAAGTAGGTAGGCAGAAATACATAAAAACAAAAACGTTTACTCATTAAAAATGCAAGAAGGGTATTCGCAAATATGTTTTATAAAAGTTAGTCTGACATCACAAAGATGTTCAAAGATGAAAGTCATAAGCTTATAGCGTTTATTATAATAATTTTGAATTAGTTTAAACTTGAAACATATATTGCTGAAATAGTTATAGTATATTAGATATATAAACATTTTAACACATTTTTTTAGTAGGTAATCATATAAGATACACAGTACACTACAAGATAAAATTTATTAGGACAATTATTAAGTAAGCACATTTTTTTTCCTTCTCCTTTTTTTTTACATTTCTTTAAGTTCTATGTTTTGTAGGTTAATTTCAATTAGTAGAATTCTGTTAATCATTATTATTTAAATAATGTTAAATTCGTACATTATTACTTATTATAATAATTTTTATTATATTTGAATACGGAATTTGTGTTGAAGTCCTAGAGTTTATTTGTTTATAAATATGTAAACGAATTAAATATAAATATATATTAAGTATATTTCTAATTAACACAATATTATATACAATTTACATTTCTTTCAGTTACATTTCTTTCGTTGTTATTTTCAATTTTTTTATATAAATATTATAAGAACCAATAAATTTATACATTTATATATTCAATGCAAACTTATATGTAGATTTTTCCTTTTTGACTAAGTAATGAAAATGTAATTGTCAAATGACTGATTTTAGTAGATTTTCAGTTTGTTCATAATTTTGTGTTTTGAGCCATTTAGTCACAGTCATTTTACATTTTTTCAAGGTCAAAGAATAAATTTTGAGATTTCTATTAATTACATTATACAATCTAGCAGATTGTGCGTAGAACTGTTTAGAGGCGAATTCCGTGTTTACTTTATTTATTTTAATGACAGAGTAGGGATTTCGTTTATTTACCAATTCTTTTTCTAACACATTCTGTTTGTGAATTTTTAAGATACATTTTAGTATATACAATTGTCTTACCGTTAAAAGATCTGTATCTTGATATAGCTGAGTTGTTCCATAGGATTTATTTTTAAAGGACATTATTTTAAGAATTTTCCGTTGTGCTCGTTCGATGCTGATAAATCGTGACTTAAAAGTTCCACCCCAAATATTAATACAGTATAGAAGAATAGATTGAACTAAAGCGATATATATATATCTAATAAGATTATCATCACAGACATGTCGTAACCTTTTGAATATATAAATCATTTTTCTAGCTCTAGAAGCAACAGTCTCTAATTGAGGATACCAAGACAATTGATAATCAATAATGACCCCTAGGTATTTAATTTTATTTACTCTTTCGATTCGTGTACATGAGCAGCCAGCCGATAGGAGCATATCACATGAATGAGCTTTAATTGTACAGTTTAAGGAGGGCTGAGTAGAATTACGAATCGAAAAAGTGACATAGTTGGTTTTATTTAAATTAAGAGATAATTGGTTTATATTTAGCCATTTCATGACCTTTTGAAATCCAATCTCAGCACTAGTAAACACAGATTCCCAACTGTTGCCATGAAATAGCAAGGCAGTGTCATCCGCATACGAGAATACTTGACCCTTGTCGAGATGTATAGATGTCAGGTCATTAATAAAAATCAAAAAGAGTGTTGGGCCAAGTACACTGCCTTGAGGTATACCGTAGTTAGTGCAGAACGTGTCTCTACTGAGTGTATAATTTATTTTGACACTTTGAATGCGGTTATTCAAATAGTCTGATATAAGACGTAAGAATGTACCCCTGATTCCTATTTTTTCAAGCTTGCGAACGAGGGAGGGAACAGAGATCGTATCGAACGCTTTTTTTATGTCTAGGAATATACACAAGGGTTTCATTTTAGTATCTAAAAGTTCAGTTATTTTGCTTGTTAAATCATGAACAGCGTCTTCAGTACTAATTTTTTCACGAAATCCATACTGAGATTTTGATAATAGGTTATACGAATTCAAATAATTTAGTAAACGATAATTTATAGCTTTTTCTAATATTTTTGATAAGACTGTTAGTACTGATATTGGTCGATAGTTGTTGATATCGTTTCTGTTCCCGCCCTTGTGGACAGGATGTATTATGGACCGCTTTAGTACTCGAGGGAAAATGCCTTGTCGGAATGATAAAGTACATATTTTTGTAATTATAGGTACAATAGATGTTTTAGCCATTTTGATAAATTTTGTTGTTATATTGTCATAACCCGGAGCTGACTCTAGTTTTAAATTATTTATTATATTCTCTATTTCTTTGTCATCTGGTTCTACCACACCTATGGAGTTTGGTTGAATCGGAAGTTCGTTGATATAATTTTGAACTGATTGGCAATCTATACGTATGTCATCCGCCAAAACCTTTCCCACATTATTAAAGTATTCATTAATATAGTCTACAGATTCAGCAGGTGAAGATTTTAGGTTCAGTAGTTCCAGATTGCTATTTTTCGTTGTTTTTGAATTGGCTATCGATTTTATACAGTTCCATAGTGATTTATTATTAGATTTTGAACTATTTAGCAAATGCCTTTCATACTGGTGTTTTAAGTTTTTAATGAGTTGGTTACAATAATTACGATAGCGACGGTAAGTGATTTTGAGAATAACATTTGTCTCATCGTGTTTGCTTTTTTTTTGGAGGTGATTTCTGTTTTTAATACATTTAAGGATACCTGGTGTCATCCAGGGTTTGATAAGCCTTTTATTGCATGGAATTTTAATAGTTTTTGTATTAACTTTTATAGCATTTGTAATTAAACTTATAAGTTCGCTTGTAAGATCGTTAGGGTCCACATTAGAAAGTAAGTCGGGATTTAAATTTTTATTCAGTGTTTTGAGTGCTTCGTCGTAGTTAGTTTTTAACTTTGTCTTAGGTGCTGAGTGCTGTTTATCTGTATTAAATAAGCTTATAACTGTCATTTTATGATCGGTGATTGAAGTATTCAGTACGGATATCGTAGCTGAGCACCGTGAATAATCTAAATTGGTCATGATGTGGTCTAAGCAGCTGTTTATTCTTGTATTAAATTTATGACCTGGAAGAATCATATGAGATGCTAACATATCCAGATAAGCATCAGAGTAGTTATCATGATTTCCTATCAAAATATTTATATTAATGTCACCTGTTAAAATTACATTTTTTTTAAGGTGTGGTTCTTTAAGATATATTCTTAACGACTCTATAAAATGACCAGCAGTTGATCTCGAAGGAGGTCGATAGATACAAATTAAGGTATATACCTCAGAATTGTATGAGACGGTTATTTCAAGACACGAGGCACCCTCCAAAAATACTTCCTTTACAGAATGTTTAATAAACTCATTAACAAAGACTACAACACCATCATTTTGGTTGACTTTTTTAGATGAGCTATAGGTTTGATAATTAGTTTTTAATGGAAGAGACTTACAAGGATCTATTCTACATTCAGTCAACACTATTACGTCTATATCAATATTAAGTGCAGCGATATTTATATCTAGGTCATCGATATTAGAGTTTTTATGAACACTTCTGATATTTTGAGTAACTATGGTCGAGACCGGGGTTTTCGTTGTTAAATTTTTAGAAAAAAAGTCTATGTCACATTGCTGGGCAGTAACATTATTAAAAGTATCCAATTCATTCAAAATTAGTATGTCACTATCCATTAATATATATTATATAAAAATACATTGGTATAGATAGTTTGCATAGATTTTTGTTACGATAATTATAGAAATTAACAAGTGTTAAATTGTATTTAATGTCATGATAATAATTGTAAAAATAATATTCATTGTGTGGGTAAAAATACATGTTTATAAATTCCGGGTACTGTATTATTTTGACTACAGTAGATAAACAATATTTTAGGTAGTTAATTAATATTAAAAAAATAAGGCTAGGGGCTGTTAAATTTTGTAAATCTAGTCATTCATTAAGTATCTTTTGAATTTGACTTTCATTTCTTACCATGATTATCGGGGAGTTATCTTCTTTTCTAATGTAAACCCGACCAAACGAAGTCCAACAGTATTTGTAATTCTTCGAACGTTTCAAGTCTCTGGCCAAGAAATAAAGTCTAGAAGATTTTGGCGTTAGGTATTCTGAAATAAAAATTGGCTCATCTATGTTCTTTTTTATTCCGAGGTTTTTCACTTTTAGTTTATTGTTATTGTTTCTCCGGTTGTACATTTTAGCACTTTTCAGGAAAGTTTCTTTAGTTAAGGTCGACTGGAAATTTACTATTATTGACTTTCTGTCACTGTTAGATTTAGATTTAAATATGTCGTTTATATGTGATTTATTAATGTCCAATCCAATGTCCTTCGCTAGATTTTCGACCATTACTATAATCCCTTCTTTTGACTCCTTAGGTTCTAAAGGTACATTCTTTATTTCTAGGCTGTTAATTCGGTATCCCCTTTGGATATCTTCCAATTTGTCTTCCAGAATCACAATATGCTCATCTTTCTTTATCATCTCTAACTCCAAGGCAGCAACTTTCTTATGTAGGTCTTCGTTCTGCTGAGTGAGAAAGGCAACAGATCCTTCAATATTTGAGTTGCTAGCTTGAATCCCTTGTAGAATAGGATACAGTTTTTGCATTTGGGAGTCATTTTTACGCGCCCACTCTTCAAACAATTCCTTCATTTCACATTTAAAGTCAGATAATTCTTCGCTTGTAGTTTTTTCCATTCTTTTTCTTTTTAATCTTAAAGATACGTTAGTAGTTTCTTCAATCCCTGCGATTGTTAAGTCGGGAGAAGAGTTTGATTTTTCTGGAGAGAGCACCATTTTTGTTTTATAATATTAAAATCGCTTCCTCTTATGACTTGTGGCAATTGGCAAGTACGATGTTACTCTGCAGGTAGTTTTAAATTACGTTGCGGCTTTGTTACACTTCTGTGAATTTATGCGCGCTTAGTACTTTTGACAAATTTACTTGCGTCGATTTAATTAAAAATACTTTGTTAATTTTTACTAGAATCACGAGTACACGTCTAAACGCTTTCGCGGTCCGGAAGGAAGAGGTAGTAACCGCGTCTCCGTCGGTCACATCGAAGCCAGCGACGCGCTGCGCTCCCGTCCCGCCGAAGCCTCAGCTCCCTCCGCCCGTATTCCTGCGTGAAAAAGCGCGCTGGACCGCGGTTTCCAACTTGTGCAAAGTGCACAAAATTAATTACTTAAAAGCCGCCAACGCTGGCGACACAATCAAAATCCAATTAGCGACCGTCGACGACTTCCGCGTGTTTACCAGGATACTCGGATTAAACCAAATCGCGTATCACACCTACGCCCTCCCGGAGGAGCGTAAGATCCGCGCAGTTCTACGGGGCGTCCCGTTCGAACTCAGCAACGAAGATATTCTCGAGGACCTTAAGTCCCAGGGTTTCCCGGTCACAGCAGTGCACAAGATGCACTCCAACCGCGGTAGGCGTTTTCCGTTAGCGCTAGTAATCCTGTCCAATACTCCCAACTCGAAGGAGATATTCAAAGAGGCTCGCACAATTTGCGGACTCTCGAACATCTCCGTCGAGCGTCCCAACCCCCGTGGTCACCCTGGGCAGTGCCACCGCTGCCAGCTATATGGCCACGCAGCGGCTAACTGTTCAGCTCCCCCCAGGTGCGTTAAGTGCCTGGATCCCCACTTCACTAAGGAGTGCACTCGCACTCCCGAATCCACTTCCCCCCCTGCCTGTGTGCTGTGCGGCCAGTCCGGCCACACAGCAAACTACAGGGGTTGCCCGCGCGCTCCGCGCTCCACCGTCAAGAGGGTCGCGCCTAAACCAGCGCCGCCGCTCACCTCCGCTAACTTCCCGCCGCTGCGCAACCGGGGTCCCCCGGAAGCAAAGCCCGTTCAACCGACGCCTACTCCGGCTCTGTCCTGGAGGCAGCGTCCGGCAGTCCCGCCTGCACCTTCCCGACCCATCCCAGCTCCCGTAGCTCCCGTAGGGCCGCGTCCCGCGTTGTCATCTTCCCCTCAGTCGTCGTTGGCTGAGGACATGAAGACCGTGTTCGACGTCATCCAAAACGTCGACATTAACGAAATTTCCGTACTCGCACGCAAACTGCGAGCCGCCCGCTCTCCTCAAGAGCGTTTATTCGCGTTAGCCGAGCATCACTCGCTCCTAAGTTCGTTATAAATTCTTTTATTTTTGTATAAATTCGTAAATAAATTAATTTAATGTCTAGACCCGCGAATCCCGCGTCCAGTCTTATTAAACCTAAGGGCTTATCCCTAGTATCTTTTAACGCTCGTAGCCTTAATACCAACCTTCCCGAGATTAAACTGTTCCTTCAGAACAAAGAACCTGACTTATTCCTTCTCCAGGAGACATGGCTTACTCCAAACCGCTCCAGGGGATTCGCTATACCTAAGTACGCGTTTACTCGCAACGATAGGCCCAACTCCGACGGTTACGGCGGCACCGCTATATATTACAAAAGAGGCTTCCATTGCTGTCCTCTCCCTACCCCTCCTCTCCTCAACATGGAGGCCACTGTGTGTAGATTGGCTATGACTGGTCATCCGACCATCATCATAGCTTCAGTCTACATACCTAGTGGTACCAGACCAATCCGCAGCGACTTTGAGGCCATTCTCGCCCTCGGCCATTCAGTCATTATGTTCGGAGACTTTAACTCCAAACATACTGACTGGACGTGCCTATCGACCAACACCAGCGGTATCGCTCTCCTCGACATCACTAACTCCCTTGACTTAGACGTCATATCCCCCATCACTCCCACTCACTATCCCAACAACCCGACCTATTCTCCTGACATCCTCGACTTTGCAATTATCAAGCGAATCAATCTTGATCTCAGGTCCATCGAACCGCTCGATGACCTAGGCTCCGACCATCGCCCCGTCTCCCTCGTGCTAGGCGCGCCTAACGTTAACGTCACACCGCCAAAGACCTTTACCAACTGGAAAGGCTTTAAAAATACGTTAGTTTCAGCCTTAGAGGCACCGAACTCTCCGCTCGCGATTTCGCCCGACCAATTAGACAGCCCGATTAAAATAGATTCGATAGTCGATAATCTCACTGATGCTATCAACTCAGCCATCAGCGACAACGTAATCATTGCTAAGCAAGGCAAACCCGCGCTTCCCTTAGCCATTAGCAATCTCATTAAAGCTAAGAACGCGGCTCTCCGGAGAGCCAAGAAATATCCCACGCCCGCATATAGAACAGCTGCGAATCAGCTTCAACGTAAAGTTAGGTCTCGCCTCGCGGAACTCCGTGACACTCAGTTTAACGATCTCATGGAGAATATCTTGCCGTCCCACCAAGCGTATTATCGAATGGCCCGAGCTTTACGCGTAGACACCGCCTCTCACGTTCCTCCTCTCACTCGCCCCGACGGCACCATTGCCTTCGAAGTCGAAGAGAAAGCCGAATGCTTCGCCGACAGCATAGCGGCACAATGTTCGCCCAGCACGCAACCCGCGGATCCCTCCCACATCCAGACGGTGGAGGACGAAGTTCTCCGCAGAGAATCTCTCCCTATCACCGACGACCCCGTCACAGTCTCTAATGATGAAATCTTGCTTCTCATTAGAAAACAAAAGTCCAAAAAGGCTCCGGGTGCGGATGGAATTTCCAACCACGCACTTAAGCACCTGCCACAGCAGGTGCTTACCTTGTTAGCTATCATCTTCAATGCCTGCTTCGACCATAGCTACTTTCCAAAAGCCTGGAAAGAAGCGACAGTCATAGGCATTCCCAAGCCGGGTAAACCTCTGAACATCCCGGCTAATCACAGACCCATCAGCCTCCTCAAGGCAATGTCTAAACTTCTCGAAAGAGTCATACTCTCTCGAATGCGGAACCATCTGTTTCCAACGGATGGCGACCCGCTCATTATTCCCCACCAGTTCGGCTTTCGCGCTAAGCACTCCTGCCCTCAGCAAGTCCATCGAATCGTCGAGTACATTCTCGAAGGATTCTATCCGCATCGTAAAAAATCAATCGCGGTTCTCTTTGACGTAGCCAAGGCTTTCGACAAAGCCTGGCACAGCGGTCTCGTTTTTAAACTCTATAAAATAGGCTTACCGGTTCGCCTAGTCAGATTAATCGCGTCGTTTCTTAAAGACCGTACGTTTCGATTCAAACATGAAGGCACGCTCTCCGCGCCTCGTCCCATAAAGGCTGGAGTCCCGCAAGGCTCAGTCCTCGCCCCTCTGCTGTACACCGTGTACACTAATGACATGCCCATCCCGCCGAAAGGCGTCGAACTCGCCCTCTTTGCAGACGATACCACCCTTTACACTAAAGGTAAAAGGATCCCGTATAACATCACCAGACTCCAAAAGGCCGTAAACGCCCTCGGTGTTTGGTTTCAAAAATGGCGTATCGATGTCAACCCAGAAAAGAGTTCTGCCATTCTATTCGACCACAAACGTCGTAATCGCCGCAACGATCCCCACATTCGAATGTTAGGTATTCCCATCCCCTGGAAGCGCAGTATCAAATACTTAGGCGTCACCTTAGATCAGACGCTTTCTTTTAAGCCACACGTCGATAGAGTAACGAAACTCGCGCGTTTCTACTTAAGCCGCTTAAATAGTATGATAGGTAGAAAAAGTAAAATGTCTTTTAGAAATAAACGTACGCTTTATAAGGTCTGCGTTAGACCCGTCATGTCATATGCTTCGCCAGTCTTTGCCCACGCCAATCCCTCCGTCCTGTATAAGCTGCAGGTAGTTCAAAATCTCTTCTGCCGCAGGGCCACAGACGCACCTTGGTATGTGCGCAACGCGGACCTGCACAGAGATCTTGAACTACCTACAGTGCAACAGCACTTCAAAACACTCTCAGAATCGTTCTTCAAACGCGCCGAATCCCATCCCAATCATCTTGTTCGAGATTCAGTCTCATATACTGCTCCTGTGTTAGATTCGAAATTCAAAGTCGCTAGGCCGAGAAACGCGCACACGGGCGAACCTTCGCAGTTAACTTTAGCTCTCGAGGCCCTTCAGGCCGCAAATCCTAATTCTAACGTAAATTCTAATTCTAACGTAAATCCGAATTAATGCAATTTTTATTTTTCATTTTTAATGTTTTTATTTTTTACTTTTCATTTTTGAGCACCTTCAGTGCTATGTGAATCTCAGCGGGTGACCCCTTAAGGGCCCCGCTGGCGCGGCCTCTTTCTCCAATTGGCCGTCGTTCAGATGAAGGCTGAGTGGCAAAAATGCACGAGCCGACAGGGGGTTTTTAGTGGGTATGGTTCTGGTAGGCGTCGGGACGAGTCCCACATAACTCCGATCGCGCGCGCGGAGTATGCGTCAGAGCATTTTTTATGTCCTCCTGCCCTTCCCGTGGAGGGGAACCAAAAAAAAAAAAAACAAAAGTAAAGTACCTAGTGTCAATTTCACCATAACAAATAAATACTGAATAAATTAAACTACCTAATAACCACAGTTTACAATAATTACTGCACAATGCGCGAGCGCAAGCCGAGTATCAAAATCTCTGCAATTAGCACATGCGCAGTGGCCCGGAAGTCTAGCGGTGAACTAACGAGTGCGGAGTGACGAAACATAACTTCCCAGTTGGAAAAAGACATTAGTCATAAATAGTGCAATTGGTGCAATTGTTAGTATTCAATACTTATTTACAATTACGTACCTAAGAAAAGGAACTATGATAATCATCAATGCACTAAAATAAGAGTATGTTTGCGTTATTAGAGTTTTTATTATTATTGTTATTAACAATTAACAAATTATTTTAAGGAAAGGTCTATGTACCTATTATAATGAATGTTTACTTTTTTTTTTGGAGCGATTTGACTCGACCAGTCTAGGCGTAACACGTAAAAACAATTCATAAGATTTCACTGTCTACTTCTTTATTTATTTTATCTCTAATTACACATAATCATTTTTAGTAAGAACGCTTTTTAGTACCGTTATGATAATTTTAAAAACACTATGTACTGAGTTATTAAAACTAAACATTATAAACATAATCTCGAATCATTTTCTCTTTCAACTTATTTATAAACCGATTATTATTCCCTTTACAAAACAGTGGTAACTAACTGATTATAACATGCTATCTTACATACAACTTTAGAAAACAAGTTTGTCGGGTTATTCCAAAACAGAGCCAGTCAGTCTCGGTCTGCGTGCGTTCTCGAGCGCACGTCGATCGCAGACGCCTTCCCGCTCTTTTAGCCCCCGCGCTAATTGAGCACCCAAATTTCATTGGTTGTTGTCGTAATATATAATTTCATAGTTGTATATCGTATTAAGTTTCTAACGCCGTTTTCACGGCGGACAGTGGCTCGTTAACCGTACTTCTAATAAGTTTCTAACGCCGTTTTCACGGCGAATAGTGGCTTGTTAACCGTACTTCGTGGTACGTGAGCTTCGTCGACGGGAATTCGTTGTTCCAGGACTTCAAGTGCCGTGTTCGAGTAAGTTATCCGCGTCGTTCTCAACCGCCCTACTGCGTGTAGGGTGGTTTTAGGAAGTTAGTCATCGTTGTTAGGTTCATATATTGTCCCTCCCCAACCCCTCCGCAATGGCTTCCCTAAGCTCTGATGAGATTAGGAAGAAGTTAGTTGATAGTACCGGTGCTGAAGGCATATATATAAATGCTGACAAGTTCCGTTTCCTTGATTCTCTTATCCCGCATATCATGGCGTTAATTCCACCAATGGCCCCTCAGGCCACCCCAGTCCCCCAGACCCCTCTGGTCTTAGGATCTCCAGCGTCCCCTTCCTCCAGTGACATGGAGTGCGAAGTAGACGCCCCTCCGCGACGCAAGCGCGCACCCGCGACCGAGTCATCCTCGGACGCCACCCCAACTGGCCCTGAGTCTCCCTCCTTTACGCTTGTTAAGAAGCGTTCTAAGAAGCGTTCAAAACAAGACCCGGCGCCCTCGACGCCCGTCCCTACACTTCCTGCGGCGTCTTCAACGCCAGCTGCCCCGGTGTCTTCAACACCCGCTCCGGCCCCAACTTCTGTCAAGGCCAAGGTCCCACCACCCGTTTTCCTTCGGGAAAAGGGTAAATGGACTGAGGTCTCGACATTGTGCAATGAGCACAAAATCCATTACATCCGAGCAGCCAACTCGGGTGAATCTATTAAAATCTTAGTCTCGTCGATAGACGACTTTCGAGCTCTAACAAAGTTCCTCACCGATAAGCAATATGCTTATCACACTTATGCTCTGTCAGAAGAGCGTAAGATCAGAGCGGTACTCAGGGGAGTCCCATTCGAATTATCGAACGAGGCTATCCTGGAGGATCTGCAGTCCCAAGGCTTCCCGGCACTCGCGGTGCATAAAATGCACAGCAAGTACGGGAGACAACACCCTCTCGCTTTGGTGGTTCTCGCCAACGTCCCCAAGTCCAGAGAGATCCACAAAGGGGTTAGCACTATATGCGGCCTCTCTGGGATCTCGATCGAGGCGCCTCATCACCGCGGTCATCCCGGCCAGTGCCATCGGTGCCAGTTGTACGGGCACGCGGCGGCCAACTGCCGCGCACCGCCCAGGTGCGTCAAGTGCCTGGTCCCGCACTTCACTAAGGAGTGCAATCGCACTCCTGAAACTCCCTCTCCTCCCGATTGCGTGCTTTGTGGCCAGTCCGGCCACACCGCAAATTACAAGGGCTGCCCTCGTGCACCCCGTTGTATGCGCTCCAATTTCAAAAGGGCGGCACCAAAACAGGCCCCGCGCCTTTCCCAAGAAAACTTTCCGCCGCTGCGTAGCCGGGTTCCTCCGGCTGCAAAGCCTACACAGTCTAGGCCTGCCCCAGAAAACTGGAGGCAGCGCCCCGCATCGAATCCCATCCCGGCTCCTCGCCCATACAAACCCACTCCTCAATCCTCCGTAGCAGACGATATGCGTATCGTCTGCGACGCTATAAAAAATGTCGATGTTAGTGAAATCGCAGTCTTAGCCCGTAAACTTAGGGCTTCACGTACTCCGACAGAGCGTTTGCTAGCTCTGGCGGAGCATAGTTCCCTTCTCAATTCATTGTAGGTTCATTTAAATGAATTGATCCCTAAATCATGCTTCGGCCGACCTCTGCCCAGCCCCGGCTTCACCGG
This sequence comes from Marasmarcha lunaedactyla, assembly GCA_923062675.1. Lineage (NCBI taxonomy): Eukaryota > Metazoa > Arthropoda > Insecta > Lepidoptera > Pterophoridae > Marasmarcha > Marasmarcha lunaedactyla. The sequence goes on from OV281343.1 coordinate 24,051,954, forward strand.
AGGCTGCCCAGAACGGCCACCAACTCATGTCCCTTTGAGCACCTTCAGTGCAACTTTCACTACAGGCGGAAGACCCGCTAGCGGGTCTCTGCCAGCGCGCCCAACTTCCCGACGGGTGTCGCTTCCGATGAAGGCTAACGGTAATAACTACAGCCAACAGGTGGTTTTTAGTGGGTAGGTGCCATTCTGGTGAGTCCCATATAACCCCCCCGCAGAGGAATTTACCTGCGGGCGGGTATGCATGACGCATCTTCCACCTCCCTCCCGCGAGGGTGCCTCGGCAGCAAAAAAAACGGGTTATTGTCATTTTTCTCAAAAATATGATTTTGCACTTAGCATCCTTTTACGGTAGGGCGGCAGGTGTGTCCACGCTGCACGCGCCCCGCTCAGGGGAATTCCCGCGCTCGGCAAATAACGCACTACGTGGCAACGTCGCATTTCTGCAACTAAGTACCTAAATAATGTTAATTCAAGTTTATTGACTCATTGACCTAGTGCAGCAAATCTACAGAGTGTGTCTCTACGAATTTGCTCAAAATTAAAACTCTGGTTTTTTACCAAATTACTGGACCGATTTCTTTCATTTTTTGTATACTGTTAGAAAAGGTGATAACAAGTATGAGGTTTCATTTATTGCCCATAAGTGGTATTCATACTGTATACTTGATCATGTTTAAATGACAAAATCTTATTACACCAAAAATGATCGTATAGTATTTATTCTCCATCAATAGAGCCTTAGCCACAAAACCTGATGAAAATCAGCCAAGATCCCGGCTGGTTAATTAATATCTAAATTAAACAGTGTACGTTATTATTATTTCTCATACAATTCATGAATAATTAACAATCCCATATTAATCATTTACGTTACACAATTATACACAATTCAAATAACCCATTGAATACAATCAAAGTATAATTATAATTAATTGATAAGTAATAAATACATTAATATCCCAATAAAAGTAAATTTAGTTAATCCTACTTATATTAAAATTAATACTAAATTAATCAAGTTATATTATCAAACATTATCATTCAGTTGGCAAAACAAACACGTTTGACATGAACTGTCATATTAACTTTAAACTTTTCTGAATGATTAAAAGTTTATTTAAAAGTTTGTAACTTTGTAACTTAAAGTTTAAATTTTACTTACCTAAATTTTAAGATTTTACCTGCCTAACTATTACCGCTAAAATGCACCGAAATACGCCTGACAAAATTCTATACCAATAACGTTTAAAATACATTACCTATTCCATCACAACCCTTATACTATTTTACCCCACTGAGGATCCTATTCTACATCCGCGTGTTGACCCACAGACAGCAATATCACCATATTATATATACACGTAAACTTTGGCCGCAATCGGCAAATCAGCTATCACCTTCTCTCTTATGGAGATTATTAGGCGTGGCTCAAATTGAACGTGCAAATTACTAATAGTGTTATTTTAGTCTTTGAAAATTTACTTCTTTAGAGGTTTCTCTCCGGGTATCTAAAATTAATTTATTATATTATTAGCTAAATTATATATATATATATATATATATATATATATATATATATATATATATATATATAATTCAAATTCAAATTCAAATTCAAATATTTATTTCTCAACATTGACAATTACTTGTTCTTATTGACGTCAAATAAAACATGATTCTACCACCAGTTCGAAAAAAAACCTTCGTGAAGAAGAACTGGCAAGAAACTTCACGGGTATATTTTTTTTTTTTCAAAATAAATTTACAGAGTCTCTTTATGTCTATACAAAATTATTCTTTTCTGCATCTGTTAGCTCGGCAAGTCTCCCTCCCCCCAAGTATCCAAACGACGAACACCCTTAAACGGCATATATATATATAGACCCTTTTGTCACTATACATAAAAACCTTTTCCTTATTGTTTTTCTTTTATCTGCATTATCCATCCATTGCATCTCCTTTTCGGTGATGCTGCTTGGATTGGCTTTGCAGTATATGACATCTCGGAACATTGCGTTGTGAGGTGTACATAGAATTTAATAAAAAAAATATTAGTTTCTTATATTATTCTAAAACCCCAACGAAATTCTAACCGTTGTATATCTACAAATGAATGATATATAAACTTGTACACCTAAACGTGTACTTTTACTCTATTAACTCTAAGAATAAAGAAATTACAATAATATTATAATATTTCAAGAAATGAATGTATGTACAAAAGTTTTATTATATATATATATATAAATATAGACATAATTTTATCATTAGTTTTATTTTATCGAATATTATATGGTTTTAATCTATTCACATGTACAATTAATTCTTGGTTATTTGTATTTTTCTTACAAGGTAATTGTCACATCCTATATATCGTAATACTCGAAATAAACCTTTATATGGTTGACTAAGTTTTCGAGTTTTACCTGATATTCTTTTTGGACAATGTAACAAAACGAATTGTCCTACACGAAGTTTAATATTAGAAGCTTTTTTATCATACGATCTTTTTTGTACTAAACGAGCTTTCCTTTAATTTTCTCTCGCTTGATTTACTGCACTTTTATAAGCATCTTTTTTTTTGTTTAACGGTCATGTTACAATTAAGATTTAACCTTTCATCAAATGGAACTTCAGGTTCTCTACCAAACATTAAATAATAAGGAGAAGGAAAACAAGCTTCGACTAAATTTAGTCGAAGCTTGTTTTGAACAATTATAAGCATATATTATAAAAGGTAAAATTTGACACCAATCCCTTTGACTTTGGTTTACATATTTAGCTAATGAACATGAAATGGTTTGATTCAATTTTTCTACTAAACCTAAAGTTTGATGGTGCATAGTGGTAGCTAAGGAATGTTTTATATTATATTGTCTTAATAAAGACTTAATTAGCCAAGACGTAAACATGGAACCTTTATCTGGCAATACTTCACATAACGTCCCGAAATTTGTCAAAATTTCATTAATAAAGAAATTGTATATTATTTGTCAATTGTGGGACTGCTTTGCAAATAGTGTATTTTGAAAAACAATCTATACGCGTTATTATATATTTATTACCACGATTAAAAGGACCTAGTACATCGATCTCTATCTTTTGAAATAAACGATCTGTTACCATAGGGCGTAATGGCACTATCTTATTGTATATTTTCTTTTCTTGACAAGGTATACAACTCTTAATGTATTTTTCGATTTCATTAGATGTGTTTGGCATAAAATATTTTGCCCTGAACTTTGCTAAAGTATTCATCATACCGAAATGGCCCCCCGTACGTGCGTCATCGTGTATTTGTTTCATGACTTCACTAAATAACGACTTGGGTAAAACAATCAAATGTTTTATTACACTTCCACTTCTTATACATCTATATAACACATTATTTGATATCATAATCTCTTTATATACACTTCGTCGACTGATCGATACAGTTTCGCGCCACCTTCGGCAAAAACCATCTTCCTCTTGATGTCGTGATAAATTATCCACCTCGATTGAGAACACTTGTAGACCATCTTCTACTTCTTTTCTTGTACTATTTTCATCCTCTATAAGGGGGTTTCGGCTTAAGAAATGCTCCCAGAGCTAAATCACTCGCGTCTACATACTATCTTGTACATATTTCTTTGTCATTAACAAAATGCCGTTATAATGGTGGTTCAACCATTAACGATATAATTTTATCGAATACCTTTTGTTGTGCTTGTGACCAAATGAATTTCGTATTCTTCTTTAGTAGATCTGTTAAAGAAAGAGTTAATAAAGAGAATATCTTTATACATTTTCTATAATATGAAAATAAACCTAATATTGATTTCAATTCTTTAATATTTCTTGGTAATTTTACTTTTTTTATTTTTTCAATATTTTTTGTGTCTGGTAAAATACCTTCTCCAGAAATAATGTGTCCTAACACGGTTTTTTCTTTATATCCAAAATTACACTCTGATGGTTTGATTGTCAAGTTTGCCTCACTCAACCGTTGAAACACTTCTTGTAAAGCACTCATGAATTCACTAAACGAATCACCATACACAATCACATTATCAAGAAAATTATCACATTTTTATATTTAAGACCTGCTAAAACTTCATCCATTGCCCTTTGAAAAAAAGCTCCGCTAGTTTTTAATCCAAATGGTAATACGTTAAAATCATATAATCCAGACGGTGTGATGAATGCTGTTTTGTGTTTATCCTTCTCCGCTATCGATAATTGCCAATAGGCAGAGTTTAAATCTAAATCGGCGTAGAATTTCGCCCCATTCAACTGTGTGATAATATCTTCGATGATAGGTAAAGGATACGAATCTGTAATCACCTTCTTATTCAGCTTTCTATAATCCACACAAAATTTTCATGTATTATCCGGTTTTTTCACTAGTACTACCGGTGATGCATAAGCACTTCTAGATTTTCTAATCACATTGTTTTCAAGCATATATCATCAATTTGCTCACGTATAATTTTATGTTGTTCATTAGATATTCTATAAGGTGCTCTATGTACTGGAGTTTCATCTATTGTATCGAAAGTGACTTGGACGAAATTACACTTTCCTAAATCTTTTTTTTCGAACGCGAAAGTCGATCGATATTTTTTTAATATTTTTAACAATTCGATTCGTTCTTTTTTCGACAAATTCGAAGATAAATTAAATTCTTTTTCATTTGGTTTAGCTACCACTACTTCCCACAATCTACAATCATTTTTATCTACTAAATCAGAAAAATATTTTTTTTTATTGTAAAAGGATTAGACGTTTGTCTTCTATCTTACCTGATAGAAAGTGACGATGAAGACGAAGGTGTTACACGTCTATCCACGAGATACCTATTCACTCGACGCTTGAAAGAACTAGGACTATAGTTTTCTGGAAAAACGTTCAGCAGTTCATTCCACACCTTGGCGACCCGCACCAAAAAGGAACTATCGAAGCGTTTGTTTCGACTTCTTGGGATATCTACCATGAAGGGATGGAAGGTCTGTCTGCGTCTAGTAGTCCGATGCAAGAAGGGTGTGGGTTTAACCAGATCAAAAAGAGCATTCGCGCACTCTCCAACATGTAATCTGTAGAAGACTGCTAAACTGGCAACTTTCCGACGATTGTCGAGGCTTTGCAGTTTTTTGGTGGTGAGGTCAAAGTTGTTAATAATTTTTCAGGGCTCTTCGGTCAACTGCGTCCATCGCTTCTAGTTGGTACTTTGCAGAACCATTCCAAAGGTGGCTACAGTACTCCATACAAGATCGAACTTGAGCTGTATACAAATTAAGTAGCTGTTCAAGGATGAAGTACCGTCGGACCTTCGAGATGATGCCCAACTTCTTTGAAGCAGTTTGAGCCATGGACACAATTTGTTGCCCGAAGTTTATTTAGGACGATATAGTTACGCCCAGAAGCCCTAGGTGGTCGGTTAAGGGTACAGAAACATTTTGGAAAGTGGGTGTTAGGTCGAAATTGCTCTTTATCGCGGAGAATAAACACGCCTGTGTTTTCGACGGGTTAAATTTGACCAAGTAGGACTCGCCCCAATCGGACACTTTCTTTAAGGCCAAATCCACCCGCTTAATCGTGGACTCTCTCAAAGGCCAGATTACTTGAGGACTCGCTCGCGCATTGGACATGTATCTCTCTACAACCGTGCTGTCATCAGCATAACCAATAATGCCTGGGGTAAGCAGGTCATTAATGTGCAGCAAGAATAACGTTGCAGAGAGAACAGATCCCTGAGGTACCACGGCATTAGTTGCCATTTGGTCAGAAGAACAGCCGTCTAAGACTACTCGAATTGACCGTTTCCTCAGAAAATCAGATATCCAGTCGCAGAGCCTTTTAGGTATTCCGTATGCTGGAAGCTTAGTCAAGAAACCATCATGCCAGACCCTATCAAAAGCCTTGGAAATGTCTAAGGATACAGCTATAGCTTCACCGTGACCTTCCAAGGCTTCGCTCCACAAGTGAGTGGCATACACAAGAAGATCTCCAGTTGAGCGTCCACTGCGAAAACCATATTAGTTATCACTAAGGAGCTCGTTGGACTCAAGGTATGCCAGGATACGCTTGTTCAATACACGCTCCATGACTTTGCAAAGTATGGAGGTGATTGCAATAGGTCGATAGTTGGTGGGATCTGCACGGCTTCCCTTCTTTGGTACTGGTTGCACGTTAGCCAGCTTCCAGGATTTGGGGACCTTTCCAGATTCCAAAGAGAGTCGATACAGGCGCGTTAGTGTGGGAGAAAACTCGGCTGCGCAGTGTTTTAACACAACTGCAGGTATGCCATCGGGGCCGCCGGCCTTGTTCACGTCTAAATTCTGCAAGCATTTAAGAACCTCCTTTTGGCGAATATGAACGGTACCCATTTTAGGTCCGAACTGAGGTAAATGGGGTGGGACTTTACCTTGACTATTTAGACGTGAATAGTCTGCAAAAAGATTAGCAAAGAGGTCTGCTTTCTCTTTTGCAGTGAGGGCCAGTGAACTTTCAGGCTTCCTCAGAGGTGGCAGCGATGGGCGACCGAAGTTCGACTCAACCGACTTGGCCAAAGACCAGAAAGCTTTGCTTCCTGAAGGATATGACGCTATCTTGTCTCCGATGTGGCCAATGTGGTCAAAGCGAGCTTTTCTGATCACCTTTTTGCAAGACTTGGCAGCCCAGGTTTTGTACGCTTCTTGCTTAAGCTTTTCAGCTGTGAGGCGAACTTTGGTTTCAAGAGATAGGTCAGCGTAAGGGATGAAATACTCCATTGCTTGGCCTATCACACTTGATACAGCATCAGCGCAGCACGATGGATCGGTTGATGTAAAACAAGTCTGCCACCGAAAGTGGCAGTCTATAAGACGCGAAAAAGTGCCGCATCTCATCCCAATCTGCTGACTTGTAGCGCCATACTCGCCTAGCACCTTTTGGACTTGTGTCAGGCGGCGAGTACTGCAATACAGATTTAACCACGCAGTGGTCGGATGTGCCTAAAGGTGCAGTTACGGACACCGAGCACCTGTCAAGATCAGTTGTCAGCAGAAGGTCTAAGCAATATGCAGTGTGGCCGGCAACGTCGGGGATGCGCGTGAGCTCGTGCACAAGCTGTGAGAGGCCTTGAGTCACGGAAAACTTAAAAGCCTCTCTTCCAGCGTGGTCAGTGTCCTGATACGGGTATAGCCATTGCCCGTGATGAGCGTTAAAATCCCCCAGGAACACCAACTGCGCTTACTTAATTCACGTGAAACCTGTATTACCTGAAGGGTATGTTGGTTCACATCTTTAACATTAATATCATTAATTTCATTATTTCTAATAAATTTACAAATATTATTAACAAATTGAACATGACCTTTTTTAAAGTCTAATATTGCAGCAAACTTCTAAAGGGTGTCTTGTCCGAGAATTAAATTTCTTTCAATAATGTCAACTACATAACAATTCTGTACAAACACAACATGTTCAATTTCCAAACATAGTTGTATTTTACTAATTATATCCATTCGATTACCATTAACGGCTCGGATTTTTACATCTTCAACCTTATGTATTGTTATATTTAATTGATTACATAATAGTTGAGATATTACAGACACTGAAGCGCCTGTATCAAGTAAAGCTGAGATAAACTTTTTCCTAATTTTAACCTTAATATTGGGACTAAACTTACATGTAATATTTTCTTGATTTATCGGCATCAATGGTGTCCCAAGCTGTCTCACTGACGCCGGTTGGAATTTAGGAAATTCATTCCTTGCCTGTTAGATGAATCACCTCGATCCTGTGTTCTTCTTAAATTATATGGAGATCGATTGATAGTATTTACCTCTCGCGTTCCCGTAGATCTCGTTGGTTGACATTTGTGAGTTTTCATTCCAACTCCTTGGTGATGTCGCAGAACATAATGGCGTTTCTTTTGGCATTCGAGAGTTTATTGGGAGTTTTAAATTCACTTGGTGCTTATTACCAAAGATTTCTTGCATCTGTATAATTATTTCTTTCAGTGCATTTTTATTTGCGTAAATTTGGGAAGCTAATCTGCAATTTTGTACATAAGTAAGAAATGCTAGATAAAAACCTGTTCTGTTATGACTGCGCCGGCTTTATTTGCACACATGACCAAGGCGTAAAAATACGTTAACAGATCTTCACTGGGCTGTTGCTTCCTCGAGTAGGAATTTGCAACGTGATCAACTTCTTTCCCAAACTCAGATATAAGTTTCCTTTTGACGTCTTCGAATGTCCCACATGAATTAATAATCGTCTTATAAAAGAATAACGCCGGTCCCTCCTTATTATGTTCCCAAAATTAGTTTCTTAGTCTCATCGTCATACTTATTTATCGCTGATACAATACCAAATTGCATCAAAAACTCGCTGACCAAAATTGACGACATGCCATCATATCTCGTTGTAATATGTGACATCTTATTTCGATCTTCTTTGTTTTAAAATATTCAATATTAACCATAAATATTCACCACACTAATATTTACACTAATATTCACACTATTACTTGCACTTTACTTGCAGATTACCCGGCGCCTCCACCATCTACCGGTCCGGGACCAGCAGATGGTATTATACTATAATTACGTGTATATGCTAGGGAGGACTTCCTAACTTACAAGGAAAACACTAGGTTTGTTGAATACTTGCTTTTAATAAAAGATAAAGACTCATAAATATACATTTAGTTTTTTATCTATATTTGGGGCCGCTGCCCGTGATAGAATGCCATGGAACAATCTTCCATATTCTATCTATTTTACCATTTACAAATAAATTAAAATAATGACAGGCTTATAAGTTGCCAGTCATAATTGTCGGCAAGTTTGTTTGTGCGATAACCTCTTTTATTAGATACAGCACAAGCAAACGTTGCAGACCGATAGAAAAAAAGCAATAAAGAAAAAACAAATCTCTCGCAATTTTTTATACCGTGTAAAAAACATGTACGAAATGAGGCTGGCATTTACTCTTAAAAAGTTGGTGCATCTAATGTTTTTTCTAAAAAGGTACATTACTTGGCACTTAAATTGATCTGATTTTATTTATGATCTTTAAATTGAGGAAGCACCTATTTTTAAAATGATTAAAAATGAGTAAAGTGATGTAAAATACTACTAAAAGATTATCATCCATCTCCGTGCCAGGTCAACTTGTTTTGTTCGTATCTTACGTCACATCTCTCTTGCGCATACATTTTGATAAATACTAGCGACTCGGCTACTTGGAATTTGATTACTTTTGTGACGAACAAAACAAGTTGACGTACTGACTGACTGATTTTCAGTACCTGGCACGGGGATGGGTGATAAGAGAAGAGAGTGACACCCTGGATCGTCTACCTGAGCAAGTGTCCCTTTCATGTAATCTTTTTGTAGTACTTTACATCTCTTTACTCATTTTTAAAATTTTAGAAATAGGTGCTAGAATTTAAGTGCCAAGTATTATACTTTTTTAGAAACTGCATTAGATGCACCAACTTTTAAGAGTAATTCCCAGCCTCATTTTGTACATGTTTTTTACACGGTGTAGAAGAGAAAATTAGGTATAAAAAATTTGCGACAAATTTGTTTTTTCTTTATTGCTTTTTTTCTATCGTACCATAATATATTTGCTTGTATCAAAGGTTTATTACATAAGAACATTAAGTAACCAATTAATAACCGAAAAAAAAATCAAAATCGGTCAACATTTACAGATTCAGCATACGAATTACTGCTATAAGGAGTGATTTTCACTTAATTTAGAAATCTATATCTACTAAACTAATCCACATAGATTTTTACTTTTATTTTTTTACTATTTGGACCATGGTGCGTGAACCCCTTCCATTTGGAAGTGGACCTTCTGGACACCCTGTATATTATCTTTTGAATGGTAGGTAATTATAATAATTTTCTAACACATAACTGGGATATTTAAATTAAACTGAGTAACAAATTGAAATACATAAATATTAAAATTGTAAAAAAGATCAATGTCAATTGACTATGATCTTTTTTAGAAGTAATATTATATGATTTTTTAAAAATCATATTAAATAATAAAGAGTACAAAACCAAATTACAATTTCAGCTATGAAAAATAGTTTTAATTGCTACTGTATTAAATTTTTTAATAAATAAGGATACAAACTAAATAACATTTTTTCTTTTTTCAAATTCCCATGTACCCTTCTATCATCTAAATGATAAATTCGATTATTAACAAATGCAACTACTAATAACAATCGCTTTGAGTTTTGAGTTTTAAGTCCAAAACAGCAAGATTTACTTTAATATTAGGTCATTACATATTAAATTGGCGTTTTGTAAGGGAGGAACATAAAGTAAATTAAAAAAAATATATGGTATTATATATTTATTAAATCAAAGTATGTACTATTGCTATCTATGCACTTTTGCGATCTCACAGGTAGAACATTGATCCATTTACTAAAAAAGCTATTCGTACGGGAATCAATAAAATCTTTAAAGGCGATTTGGACTGCCCCACCGTAGTCGAATTTTTTCCCTTGCAAGAAGTTATCCAAATTTCGAAAAATATAGTAATCTGTTGGAGCAAGGTCCGGGGAGTACGGTGGATTTAGACATTCCAATTGAAGCTCCTCTAATTTGAAGCCGTCTGTTGTGCAGTGTGTGGTCTAGCGTTGTCCTAAAGCAGCAGTGGCCTAGAGCGATTGACCAGCCTCGGTTGTTTAGCAGCTAGCTTTTCCATCATGGTTTGCAGTTGCTGACAATAGACATCTGTCGTAATCATCTGGCCAGATTTAAGAAAGCTGTAGTGAACGACACCAGCACTAGTCTACCAAACGCTCACAAGTAACTTTTTTTGAGTCAATTTTCGCTTGGGGCAGGATTTGGCTGGTTCGCCAGGGTTCGACCATTGCGATGAGTGTCCACTTCGCTCATTTTATCACAGATAATGATTCGATTTAAAATCCTTTAATTATTGTACCGGTTAAGTAATGTTACGCAGCAGTCGACGCGCCTTTTTCGGTTTGCTGCACTCAATTCATGAGGTAACCACCTCTCAAGCTTTTTTACCTTCCCAATTTGCTTCAAGTGGATTAAACAGTTTTGTTACTAACACCGCAGCCTACAACTAACTTAGACGTGGTTTGCGATGGATCCGCTTCCACAATAGCCTTCAATTCTTCATTATCAACTTTGGTCTCCGGCCGTCCACGGGGTTTGTTTCGCAGGTCGCATTTTCCAGAACGAAAACGTTGGAACAACAAAACGTACTGTGTTTTCTTTTGCCTTTCTGCAGCACTGGTGCCACGGTAGAACTCGTACTCGTAAATAACGCGATATTTCAAGTTTTCCATTTTGTTAACTAAGTGACGCCAAGAAAAAACCAAAAGAGGAAAATACAATGAATTACGGTTTTTGAAACACAAATGCGTGAGTTCATAGGCGTATAAATTTTAAATTGGAGTTCTTAACCAAAGAGGAGATAATACAGATCAAAGTGACCAGTACAACAAATGCCAATTTCATATGTATATCATTGTATCAATCCCTAATATCATAGTATCAATACCTACCCCAAGATTGCCATATTGGGTACGAGCCATGACTAATTCATACCATTCTGGATCTGTATCCTAGACACACATTTTGTATACTCTAAGTTTACTAACGCATCTTGGCAGTTCTATTTGTTTACATATTATTATGTTTATTCTAGTTTAATTTGAGGCCGTGTGTAATGATGTGTTCGGTGGCCGATTTCAATATTGCAATAAAAAACTATTTTCAAAACTTAGACGTTACACCGTTGCATTCAAAGCTTCCGATTATAAAATTTAATTATTTATAACTAGAATAGACGTTTTCATGAATTTGCTATGCATTTCGTGAAATTAATAATACAATTTAATAACAATGCCCTGTCAAGTTCCCTGTCAAGTGCAAAGCCCCTAAAGTCCTTGAAACCCAAAGTTCAAGGACCTTAGGGGCATTACAACAAGTACCTTTTTTTTAAATTTCAGTTAGTTTCCGAGTTCTTATTGTTCTTCCTATTTTACCTTCATAATAATGATAATGAATTACAAACACAACCACGTGCTCCGATTACATGGAAGAAACACCCACAGAAGTATGAAATTAACTTTAATAAAGAAATAAAGACTTCGACGAAAAAGTTTGCATCTCATGAAAAAACTTGATTCTCTTAACTGTGATCGATGCAGTGTATTTGACAATAAACAACACTTCATGTACAATACAAGATGGTCTAATGTGTCAAGCACCAGGCATAGAGATATTCTCTGCTGCGATGGACATGTCGCTGATGAGTGTCGGATGGTGTAACAGTATTTGTCGGAGCCCATTTTGGTGGCAGCGAGGTTCATATACGACATGATCATCGCATATAATTGTTGATAATAATTTTAAGATCACGGCGTAATATTTAATGTTTTTGTATAATTATATTAGTTTAATGATATGGCCATATTCAACTGAATAAAAATCTATAAATCAATAAAGATTCATAACAAATAAATAAAATCAATCTTAACTAAAGCCTACGGTCGGTAACACGGATCGACAAATCAATCAATAAATGGAATGAATCTCAATGTGTGAGACGTCTCTTAATCGGACGATTTTCAATCAATTTGGATACCATCATTTAAGTCGCGGCTTGTTTTATTGCATACTCAGTTTATTTGGATAACAAGTAAAGATAATGATGTTGTACCCAATCCATAAAATAGTCTCTACTTTGGAAGCCTCTAAGTTTGTTTGCAGAAGTTTCATTCGACAAAAAACCGAAACGAAAGAGTCCGTAGGATACATGATTGTATCCTGTTCTTTCAGATACATAATTTATAAATGCTGATGTTTGTGAGAAGGCCATGCTATCTTCTATTTATAGTATATCCCCGCCAGCCCAAGAATCCTACTGTATAAAAAACGGTCTCACCAATCTACGTGGTTTTTATCAAGAAACCATAGCCTTAACCGCTGCGCCACAACCACATAATTTATAACATTATTTTTTTAGTATGCAGCATAATTAAATAACCAATTCTTTTACTTTAAATGATCATAATTCATATTATAAAGCAAAATACAATCAAAACCTTAAGTCAATAGTTATTAATGTCTACTTTGACATCAGCAGATTTTGGTTCGTTATGTATATAACTAATGAAAATAGAAAAAACGTTACGTAATTTTTTTGGTTCAAGCCAATCGTTAATAGTTCGTATATACAAAACGGACGTATATTACACTACATGTTAAAATTTAAACACCAGCAATTATAGGTCCTAGTTTAATCTTTTATGTTGTTTTACGAGGTTAAAAACCAACCGTGCCTAGAGAACTAAGACTCCACTAAAAATGAGTGTTTTAAATACTACTTAACATAGAAATCACCTGTAAATGTGGGAAAATTATTGAATGTCTTCCTAAGGTTCCCGATATTAAAATGTAGATTATTTGTTTGATTTAGTTTAATTATTATAAGTTTATTTGTAATATTATCAAGACTAGAAATAACGTTGGAGAAGAATTTGCTGTGAATAAACAGTCGAGTTTTCCGCATACTTACTCAGTCTTACAGAATTATGTGAAATGCTTTTAGTATTTGTATTACTACTGGTGCACACGAATTATTTTAACTTTTCAATTTTAATTGAAAAATCCCCAAGTCCCTTCCTATGTACCGCTTTCCGCATGTGAGTCGGTGGTGCAGAGGCTCAGGCTGCTCAAACTAACGTTCCTATTAAATTATCATCTAAATATATATAGATATTCATTAAATGTTTCAAATAATTGATTGCGAAACGATGGTGTCCTCTACGATAGTGTGATATTTAACCTATGAATTACCTTTTTGACGATATGTGAAGTATCCAAAATATTGTCATGGACGATACGATCTCTATTGCTCGATATATATAAAATTAAGCAAAATATTAGACTTCCCAAAAGTTATACCTACTATAAAAAAAACATAATGTATTATGGGTTAATTTTATTTTAAACTTGTATTTATATCTTTAAACACTTGCTCTATACAGGGTGTTGAAAAAGTGCTTCGGAAAAAATATTCCAGATTGAGTAAGTCTTCACCATTCGACTCCAGAAAACCGTTTTTATTTGTATTTCAATATATCATTTTTTTTAAAGAAATTTGGTTTTAGAAGATTCTTGTGGTTTGGGACGAAATTGTATTAGTAGTACGTATTGAATAGTAATTACAAGAATGGAAAAGTTAAAATTTGAACATAAGTGTAACTAATAAATAATTAGGTGAATGTAAAGTCCACCATTTCGGTGTGAAGCTAAATATAGCATTATAGAGAAACAAAGAAATATTTTTTCGTTAAACAATTTGAAAAATCAACAGAAAGGGCAATCTCGTTGGGTTTTTTATTTACGCCGTAGATGCAAGTGCACCTTATGACTTTCAGAATAAGTTCTAGGTTACTGCATTTTAAGCATTTTCCCGCGATTATTTTTAATCGAGTACCTACTGCTCTTCAAATAGCGGCACGTATAAAATTAATTATTTTCTATATTGAAAGTAATAAAGTTTTATTGCTTACATTTTAATGGCTCTGTTTCGCTTAAACGTTTGATACGTTTTGGACGTGATTGGATTTATTTTTTATTATAAGCCTCTTTTATACCTATCTAAGTTTTTAGATATTCAGGCTTAAATTTTTTTTTTTTAGTTGTAAATTAATTCTACTATTTAAAAAAAACTTTAGACATGTAGTTCCATTCGAATATCGGCCTCTAGAATTAGATTAAAATCTGAACGAAGAATTATTTCCTAAACTAGAGGTATTACAATAAGCAATTCAATATTTTTAAACCTATTCCAAAATGTTAAATATTTTATAACATAGACGTCGAATTTACCATTATAATAATAATCATTTACATACATATATATTCACCCAGTCAAGAACAAGCAACATAATTTACTCTCTTAAGGATTCTGGTGACACTTTAAAACAATATCGTGTTTGCGAAGCCTGTTTCAAGGTTCTTAAGGTACCAGGTTGAGCCAGTCAAAAGACAAGATGTTTAATTGAAAACAAACAAGCTGCGGTAATATGTTTTTATTCAAAACTAGAATTATACAATTACACGCCTAGTTACTTTGGTTCACAGACTTACACCTATAGACCTTTGTGAGTATTATTATTATTTGTTTGTAAGTGACTTTGTGGTCGCTCTGTACTGCGCCCTATAGTTGAGCCATTAGAAACGTGCGAACTGAGTCATAAAACATAACGACATATCTCTTCTTTGTTGTTACACACAATACTATAAGTGCGAGCGAAAGTTCCGATATGCCTATAAGTGGGAGCGAGAGATCTGATAAAAATGATTTATGACTCAGTTCGCACGTTTGTAATGGCTCAACTTTAGCATGTCTGTTATGTAAATCCACTTGTCGAGTCCAGGAACCCAAGTTCTTTCTTGACGGCGATGCAACCGATCTCCTTGCCGTCCAGTTCATATTATACCCATGTGGCGGATCGTGTCTGTATTAGTGAAACTCACTGACACAGTAGATGAAGGGGCGTTTCCTCTTCCATGTTGCAGAATCTGCAGCACGTAGAATCCGCCACGCCTAAGTTGAACATGTTTTAGTGAGTAATGTTCGCTTATAGAATCGCTCGTTGATTTTTCAAGATCAGTCCTAACAATTGCCCTTACAACCCCTGAAAACTTGGTGAAACATTTAATGATGATCGGATGAGCGACAAAGGCGTGACAACGCAACAAACATCCTCTGTTTCACAATTATAGTTTTTTGTTACGGTAATCTAAACGTAAAACAGGTTAATTCCTGAAATGAATGGACCATATAAGTATGTTCAGTTTAAAATACTGAGTAGGTACAAAACAAAGATCTTCTTTAATTACATTTACAAGTTTCTTTTATTATGCATTGGCTTGGCAATAAAATTGTTCTCTATATTACCTGGTTTAAAGTGACGATGGTATTTCATTATATCGAACCTAAAAAAAACATGGTTACAATTCCATACATACAAATAACAACTTAAAATATAATTGTTCTCAAAAACATAATTTAAAAAGCACTCGATAAAATTTTACCCTGAAAAAGGTATACGTTTTTCAAAATAACCTAATTACTTTCATTATTAAAAGTATAAAATGGACATAATAAGGGTTCTTTTGGGAAGGGATCGGCTTAAGCCAGACTTTTTCGAATATCAGCGATGTCAAGTGCGGTCCGGATAATGATATCAGGTTTGGGACTTTTTAATTGGACAGCGGAACAAATTACTGAATCTTAGCCTTATTTGTGTCGGAATTAACTTGTTACAATTCATTACTGAAAAACATTTACCGTTTCTTGTACCTTATTGTTAATAAAATAAGAAAATAATAATTATGAAACTTTTATGAGTTAAATGTAAAAAAAAATTTGCGGCCTTTAATACGGGCCGAGTGCAGCGCTTCCACATGACTTACTTGGGAAAAAGTTGCAAAAATTAAATGAAAAATAATTTGAATTAGTTAAAAATACAATTTCTTTCAATATTTTAAGAGTTTGCCAAATTGATGAACCTAAATTACCTACAGTCGAATTAGAACCGATACAATAACCTCGTAGGAATGGGAGAACGGCTCGCAATTACCATGATGACTATTGTGTTTTGATTGCTTCTGGAAATACCATGCCTGCTCTGCCATTTGACCAAATATTTCAATTGAAGCAGAGAATTTGTGGAATATTCAGTATTTATATCATTCAAAAAACATACTGCTTTTCAAAAAGAGAGAAACATCCAAAACCTATAGTAAAGTGAAAAAAAAATGGTCATCTACACAGGTAGCTATAAAACTGTTAACAGGCTCATAATATTAAGGCCTAGCGTAAATATTAAGCATAAAATGTTTAAATCGCCTTCATAATCTTATTTTCTAAGGCGAATTCCCGTATCGTAAGAACGACACAGGCCCAAACTTTGCCCATTAAGATACGACAAATTGTAACTTAGTTATTACAAATGGTTTTTTAATGTCGCCGATGCATAAAGTAACGTGAAAGTTTAGCATAAATTGAATGGGAAAAAGTTAACGGCAGGCACGAATAACAGATGTATTTTGTTAACAGAGTTGCTGCTTTTTTCAATATTCTATATTTTGTTACAGTTTGTTATTTTTCTTCGCTCTTCGTTTTCTGCTATTGATAAATGAGAGATGAATAGTCGTTAGGGTCACGTTTACGTTAAAACGTCTGACTAATTCCTTTTGATGTTTTGTACCTGTACTAAGACCTTTGGAGAACTTAATTATTTTAGTAACATTTCAGAGGTTGTTATGTTTTTGTTATTTTAGATATAATGTATTTAAAAAATACAGACTATACAATCGCTACTTTTATCGGATGACAACTACTTAATATTTGAAAAGGTTGAATTCCACGTCACGTTGAATGAAGTCTGTACAAAATGAATATATTGTTAATGTATCTCTTCTACTGGTTGTTTTTTTTACTTGTTATAAAACCGTATAAGATTTTATGTGAACAAAATTTTAGGTTTAATGAACAGCCAAGCTGCAATTTACAAAAACAATCTACTTTAAGCCCTTCAAAATGGGCATAATGTCTGAGTTTGTGATGAACACAAAAAAACATATGGACATCATCATATAGACGTCGAAATATGTCCTTAAGTTTTCACCACTCAATATTTTAAAAAAATACCATTTTTTAACCGGGTTTTATCGCGTTTAATTATATTTTACATTTTTACTCGACGTTTCGGTATCTATACATACACCGTGGTAACTCGTGGCCAGTTTAAAAATGTTTTATTTATCATTCATTGATATTTTTAATGTAATGTAATATGTAGATTATAGCAATATAATACTTATTTAAAGTATGGGAAATGATAAGTCAAGCCACAGATTTCTTTATTAACCACGTGATCAAACTTCTAATTTTATAAGCCACGGGAAAATGAGAGAGCCTCTAATAAACTAATTCGTCTTTTTTGCAACGCCTACTAAATATTCTATAGAAAGCGAGTAGTTAAATTTGGGTTAGGTTAATGTTAGGCTGCATAATCACATGCGCGAGCCGAGTGAGCGAAGTGAGCGTGGTGCGGCAGCACCCGGTGAAGCGCCATAATCGAAATTGGATAATAATCAAAATTTTGCAGCAAAAACATCATCAGACAACTTTTTTTAATGGCTAAGATAGTATGGTTGAGACGCTCGCAAATTGTGGCTGACTTAGTTATTTAGAAGGCAATGTAGATTTTTAGAGGCGAATAATGCTATTGAAAAGTAGTCTGTTTAATTAGCACTCTTAAAGTATTAGGTTATTTAAAAATAACGCCATACTAAAAAAGGAACACACATAAAATCAACAAGACACGACCTTAATAAACTCAAACGTCTTAAAGTGTGGTGCGGACATAGGCGTATGGAATAATTAGTGACCACATTTCCTAGTCTAGGCACGGGCCTAATCAACCAAGTTGCCGCGACTTGGATGGAGTTACCATGCGAATGGTGTAAATTACTTTGATAAAGAGACGTGACTTGACTGCCCGTTGCCCCGCCTGTTCTGAGGCGAGAGCTTGTGGGGATTGTTTCTGGAAAACCTGTCGAGTTACGACTTATTTGGTTAGGAGTACTTGGAAGGTCAGTTGTTAGGGTTTTTCTTTTTTTTAAGGGTCTAGATTAGACTTCATTGTGTTTTAGTTATGTTTAGTTTTGGGTTTTACTTAAAGATTTTTCACAAGTACAGAGATGCCAAAAAAGTTTTAAAACATTTTCTTTTTTATACCCTATATCTATCGGCACATGTAATAAAACTGTAACTGATCGAAATCTTCACATATTTCAAAAATACCTTTTTTGGTTATCATTATTCACATATCAAAATGAAAAACTAAAGGTTTTGGAGTTTTTGTCATTTTATGTGTGTGTTTTGTGGATGTTAATCTCGGAAACGGCCAAACTGTTACGGATGCAGTATGGACTTATGTATAAAAGTAAGCTTGAGGCAATATATAGGCTATTTGTCTTCAATGGAATTCACAAAGATTTAGTCATCCATAGGATGTCCAAGACAATAATTTAAGCCTTAAAGAAAAATAATGTTGAAAATTTGGGTATATCTGATATATCAATATCGAAGATAAAATGAGCGCGCAATATTGGTGAGCATATTAAATAAGGTTCAATTGGGGTTGGATATTGTTTACAAATGGACAAAACATTTATTACTACGTAACCGACCTTCATAATTTGAAAAAAGTGCTGGAATTTAGAAACGAATGAAATTACAATCAAGTCTTATTTAAAATTGATTCTTTACAATTTTACAACAATATTTAATTATTTATTTAAGTAAATGTGTGTAGGTATGTACTGGATTTTAAAAACAACTTTATTTTATTTCTATTGTTGAAAAAATGTTCACTTAATATTCGTTAATACCAAAACTTAATGAAGAAATTGAATGTGTTTCTACTTGTTTAAACCTTTGTGGTCAGCCGATTAAACTTTAGTAGAAAGAAGTCTGATTAGGAAAAATGAACCTGCAAATAACATTAAAAAAATATATATAATGTGTCCGGTTATGAACTGGCGATATTCTAAGTACGTTTAATACCACTATTTTTATACACAAATACACTACTAAGTGGAGCCCAAACCCCTTCCCCTCGAAGCGGGAGCCATTTTGTTTTTTTGTTAATTATTCTTATTGGATTTTTTTTATTATTGCAACTTAACATGTTTATTAAGTAAACAATCATTTTCACGAAAAAACTATTTTGATAGAGTGCTACATTACTTGTTATATAAGATGCATGGCACTTAATTGAAAACTTAATTGAAGCTACTTATATAAAAGTACAACAATTTTGTATCTGTGCGAGCTTTGTTTCACGATGTTACATATATTTACATTTTTTATATATATTTGCACAGAAATTGGAAACTAGCTTCTCTAAATTCTCTCTTCATATATAGATGTAACTTGTTTTTGGTTCTATATAAATGTATAAAAATTATCTTTGACGGCCTGTTTGGTGTGGAGGTAAGTACTCTTGCCTTCCATGCCAGAGGTCCCGGGTTCGAATCCTGGTAGGAGCAGATATATTATTATATTTGCTTTCTAGTCATGGATGTGTATTTACGTTTATTTCTAATATTTATGTATAAAAAAAAATATCTATGTGTGTTTATATATTTCTTAAGTTTATTTATCCGGTATCTATTATCCATAACACAAGTTGTTTAATGATACTTAATTTGGGCTAGATAATGTGGTGTGATTATTAGAAATATTTATTTATTTATTTATTGATCTTTCTTTAATTATTTTTCTTTCCTTGTTTGTCTTTTTCCTATTGTTAATTTGTAAATGTTCCTCTTTGTACATAAGTAAATATTATTTTGAAAAGTAGGTGTTTCATTAATTTTATAAAAGGTTATATCTCAATACAGTAAATTTAAGTAATATTGGTGAGTTGTAGAGAGGATTTCGGGATTTTTTGGCAAGCATTCTTGAAAATCTCTATAACGGATAAACGCAAGTATTTCTAAACGTTTCAATCAAATAGAAAGTCGAGGGCTGACAGAACATACGCAAGTCAATCAGTTCGACGACCGAGTGGTGTAGTGGTAAATAGCCTTGCCTCATACGCGGAAGGTCTCAGGTTCGAGTCCTGGCCGGGGCATTCGTTTGTGTGATGAACACAGATGTTTGTTCTCGGGTCATAGTTGTTTGTATTTATATATGTATGTTTATTCTGGGTTTCCCCCCAGTTAGCTGTATGGCCATCTATAACACAAGCTCTGCTTACTTTGGGGCCATACATTTGCTGTATTTTTGTCTGGGGATTAATATACAAAAAATTGAAAGATTTGGTTATAATGTACAATAACATTAACTGATTCCTTTAGTTTAAGTGAAAAATCGAAAGATAGGTGACAAGCTCCGAAAAAGTGGACCTCATTAATCGTGTTCTTGGTCACCTGGTTTTACTTGTCAAATATTTTAGACAATACGCCAACCGAAACGACAATATACGATACGGCACTACTACAAACGAAAGAATTGCGAAACGGAATTTTTTGTTTCGCTGGTTTTGCACCGTTCTATCTCTTTTATGTCAGGGAGCAATATAATTAGGTTTGTGTCATAAATAGATGTGGTGGTACCAGAGCCATTCTTCAAGCAGGTGATGTAAGAACGTCACCTATCATTCGATATTTTATTTGAATCCAACACTGCCCCTTTTATTTTACTCGAGCAAAGCCGCTGGAAATGGTAATTTATTATTAATTTGTAAACTTTACATCCTCCTAAAAAGTTTACATAGAATAGTGTCCTTTTGATTACTATTACTTAAATGTGTAGTGTCATTTCTATGTACGGACCTGAATACTTATTATCAGAATAAGTAATTGGATATCTAAATACAGCAAAAAATAGTAGCCATATTGTAAATAAAGTAGTGTGCAAGTTTCAGCTTACACTAAAGAAACAGAAAACTAAAAATTAAAATACATGGTGTTTTCTTGCTCGCTTTACTCCATGTAGATGAGGCCGCATGCAACATTCCCTTTTAAATTATATTATTTGCGTTGCGAGGCTTTGTAATAAAAAAAACTTCAAAAGCTTAAATAAGCTGCTAGAAACTAGGACTTAAGTAGCGATTTCATTAAACAACAATCTACATGGATTTCATCATTGTACAGGATGTTTGTAAGAATTAAAGTTTTTACTATTAATTATTCTATTATAATAATTAACTAAGTTTTAGTGACGATTATAAAAAAAAAACAAACTTATTTACAAAATTATTTAAAAGATGTAACCCCCGATTTGATGAAAGGCACACACGGTATAATAACATTTAACATAACAGTAAACTGTAATCACAATTTTATTTATCTACACAACATCGTTAAAGCAATGCAATTTTTAAACATCTACACAACCTCGTTACACGAATGATGTTCAAGTTTCCCATCAGACGGCACCCTGTATCGCTGTCGGCGGCCCTAAGTACAGATAAGTTAAATTGAAAAGGCGATCATCTTCACTGCACGCCGCCGCCGCCGCCGAGCTTCGAAGCAAGGAAATTATGAACGCAGAAAGGAATCCTCGTCAGGTATTTTTCTAAAAAAAAAAGGTCGCAGGGTTTTATGTGTATAAAAAATTTCTCGAATATTAAGTACTAACCTAGAAATAATGCTATATAAATATATACAACGATGAAACGGAGAATATGTAAACAAAAACATTATTATGTTTTTGTTTACATATTCTCCGTTTTAAAGGGTTTACTTTGATTTTAGAACTAGAACTTAAAATGCATCTTTTTTTTGTTCCCCTCCACGGGAAGGGCAGGAGGATAAAAAATGCTCTGACGCATACACTGGCGCGCGCGATCCAGGTTATGTGGGGCTCGTTCCGACGCCTACCAGAATCACTACCCACTAAAAAACCCCCTGTCGGCTCGTGCAATTTTTTGCCACTCAGCCTTCATCTGAGCGACGGCCACTTGGAGAAAGAGGCCGCGCTAGCGGGGCCTAGAAGGGGTCACCCGCTGGGCTTCATAGCACTGAAGGTGCTCAAAGCACTGAAGGTGCTCAAAATGAAAAGTAAATAATTAAATTAAAAATTGAAAAATAAAATTGGATTAATTCGGATTTACGTTAGAATTAGGATTTACGTTAGAATTAGAATTTACGTTAGAATTAGAATTTGCGCCCAGAAGGGCTTCGAGATCGGCTGACAGTCTGGTGGATGAGTACGCTTGTGCATTCTAAGGCCTAGCGACTTTGAGCTTCGAATCTAAGACATGAGTAGTATATGAGACTGAATCACGAACTAGAGGACTGGGATGGGTTTCGGAGCGTTTGAAGAACGCTTCAGAGAGTGTTTTGAGGTGTTGTTGTACTGTAGGCAGTTCAAGATCTCTGTGCAAGTCCGCGTTACGCACGTACCACGGTGCATTTGTGGCCCTGCGGCAAAAGAGGTTTTAAACTACCTGCAGTTTGTGCAGGAGGGAGGGTTTGGCGTGGGCAAAGATTGGCGGGGCATATGTCATGACGGGTCTAACGCAGACCTTGAAAAGTGTACGTTTGTTTCTGAAAGACATTTTACTCTTTCTACCTAACATACTATTGAGGCGGCCTTAGTAGTGACGGGCGAGTTTCGAAACTCTTTCGACGTGTGGCTTGAAAGAAAGCGTCGGATCTAATGTGACGCCTAAGTATTTAGTACTGCGCTTCCAGAGGATGGGAATGCCTGACATTTGAACGTGGGGATCGCCAGCGGGAAGACGGCGTTTGTGGTCGAAGCGCATCGCAGAATTCTTTTCAGGGTTCACATCGATGCGCCATTTTTGTAACTATACACCAAGGGCGTTTACGGCCTTTTGGAGTCTGGTTACAAGGCGTGGAACACTGTGGCCTTTGGTATAGAGTGCGGTGTTGTCGGCAAAGAAGGCAAGTTCGACGCCTTTCGGCGGGATGGGAATGTCGTTGGTGTACACGGTGTACAACAGAGGGGCGAGGACTGGGCCTTGAGGGACTCCAGCCTTTAAGGGACGAGGCGCGGGAAACGTGCCTTCATGTTTTAATCGCAACGTACGGTCTTTGAGAAACGACGCGATAAACCTGACTAGGCGATCCGGTAAGCCTATTTTGTAAAGTTTATAAACGAGACCGCTGTGCCAGACTTTATCGAAAGCCTTGGTTACGTCAAAGAAAACCGCGACTGTTTTATAACGACGCGGATAGAAACCGTCAAGTATGTACTCGACGATTTGATGGACTTGCTGAGGGCAGGAGTGCTTAGCGCGAAAGCCGAACTGATGGGGAATAATGAGGGGATCGCCATCCGTCGGAAACAGATGGTTCCGCATCCGAGCGAGTATGACTCTCTCGAGAAGTTTAGACTTGGCCTTGAGGAGGCTGATGGGTCTGTGATTAGCCGGGATATTCAGAGGTCTACCCGGCTTGGGAATGCCTATGACTATCGCTTCTTTATTTATTTATCACGAAAACCAACAGCATTTACAGACAATAATAATAAATAGCACTTCCTTAAAAACAAAGCTAATAACAGGTTTTACTATTAAAATACTATTAGAGCAATATTTTGTTGAAGACTGAACACTACAATAAAACAAAAACAAGCGATCAATAATAAGGTAGCTATTCACATTTGTGTATAAGAAGAGTAAGGTGAAAAGGATATATATCAAAGAAATATCAAAGAAATATAAAGTATATTCAATTTATAACACATAATTAGTAATATGATATAATGTATTAGAATATAATAACAATATTGATATGTTTACATACAATATAATAAAATCAATGAAAATTCTGTAATAATTAAGAAAAAGCTTATTTCTGAATATAGACATTTAACAATTCAAGTTTAAATTTATATTTGCTGCATGAAAAAAAGTCCAGATGGTTAAATTTTGTGTTATATATATATATTTGTAATACGAGAAATAATTGTGTTTTTGGCGTAGTTTGTTGAGTGCTTTTCTTCATGCAACAGTGATGTGTGTCGAGTACGATAATTAGGTGTACGGCAGACGATCTTGGACACCAGATCAGGACAATCAATGCGGCTATACACTATGTCGTACAGTAACGACATATCCAGAATCGTGCGTCTCTGCTCCAGATTAAGCAACCCATGCTCCCTGCAAGCATCCGTGTATGAAACAGGTGGAATACGGCTGCGGTAGTTTAGGTGTTTCAGAAACTTTCTTTGTATACGCTCCAAGCGGTCCTTATAGATTATATACTGTGGACTCCAATCGGGCTAGCGTACTCCAGAATGCTTCTCACGTATACATAATACACAACTTTTATTGCCTCCACACTGGTAAAAGCTTTGCATGTACGTAAGACAAAACCTAGGTTTTGGAAAGCTTTTTTCGTGACCTGGTTCATATGATCAGAGAGTGTCATTTTGTGATCAAAGTGCACCCCCAAATCGCGAATAGTTTCCGTTCTGGTGATTGGAGCTTCATCAAAGTTATAGTGGTACGGAATAGGTTGTGCCTCACGCGTGAAAAAAATTGTCATGCACTTACGGATGTTCACAGTGATACGGTTGTTATTGTAGTAATCGAATAGGCAGTCAAGATCTTTTGCAAGAGTTGGCAATCTTGCACTGAGTTTAACTTTTTTAGATTTTCTTATCGTCCGCGTACATAAGATAATTTGAATGTGTGATACAGGTGCCTATGTCGTATAAATAGGCATTATAAAACAACGGCCTTAAATGGGATCCCTGGGGAACGCCTGTGGGAACGACGACGAAGTCCGACCTGTATCCACCCAACACTACCGCTTGGGAACGATTTGACAGGGATGATTGTATCCAACGTAACAAGTCCCCGTGGATTCCGAGGTTTTGCAATTTGTTTAAAAGGATGACGTGATCCACACGATCGAACGCCTTCTCGAAATCAGTGTAGATCACGTCAACCTGACCACCTCGGTCCATACCAGCCAGAACGTAACTAGAAAAACTTGCCAAATTTGTTATGGTAGAACGTGCTTTTAAAAAACCATGTTGATTCTCAGGGAGTGACTTAGAGATTAAAGGATATATTTCTTTATAAACGACAAGCTCAAATATCTTTGCCACAGAGTTTAACACAGAAACGCCCCTATAATTTTCAATATCCGTCCTAGAGCCTATCTTATGGATTGGTAATACATGTGCGCTTTTCCATCTTTGAGGAAAGACACCTGCTCTAAGAGAATGATTAAATATTATAGTTATGGGCACCGCTAACGTGTCACAGCATTTAGAAAAAAATACTGGTGGAAAACCATCGTCTCCTGCTCCCTTTTTATAATCTAGGTTTTTAAGTAAGTTCCTAACAGTACTTGGTTTGGTCTGTATAAGCAAGATGTAATCGGAACACTGCGCAACAACGTCTATCAGCTTAACTTCATTGTCATTAGATGGTGTACCAAAGGCATTCTTCAAGTGTTACGTTGCCTAAACATAAAGACCTAGGAAAGCTCGATTTACCCCTTAGTGCTTTGACATAACTCCAAAACATTTTTGTGTTGGACTTAATATTATCTTCGCAACTCGAGGTGAAATTAGTAAAACAACGTTTCTGAACGCTACGCACTCTAGCTCGCAAAAGAGAGAATTCCTCGTAGTCCAAAGGATTGCCATACTTCTTCCAACGACGATGAGCTTTGCTTTTTTCTTTAATGATATTTATCAATGCAGGTGTATACCATTTTCTTTTCAAGCTTTTGGAAAGTAGCTATGGTCGAAGCAGGCATTGAATGTAACAGCTAACAAAGTAAGCACCTGTTGAGGCAGATGCTTAAGTGTGGGGTTGGAAATTCCATCCACACCCGGAGCCTTTTTGGACTTTTGATTTCTAATGAGAAGCGAAATTTCGTCATTAGAGACTGTGATGGGGTCGGCGGTGATGGGGAGAGGGTTTCTGCGAAGGACTTCGTCCTCCACCGCCTGGATTTGTGCGGGATCAGCAGGTTGCGTGCTGGCTGAGCATTCTGCGGCAATGCTGTTAGCGAAACATTCGGCTTTCTCTTCGGCTTTGAAGGCAGTAGTGCCATCGGGACGAGTGAGAGGACGAACGTGAGAGGTGGTGACTACGCGTAAGGCTCGGAGTATACTATAGTACGGTTGGTGGGACGGAGAGATATTCGCCATGAGATCGTTCTTCTGAGCGTCTCGGAGTTCTGCGACGCAAGACCTAACTTTACGTTGTAGCTGATTCGCAGCTAATCTATAGGCGGGCGTGGGATATTTCTTGGCTCTCCGGAGAGCCGCGTTCTTGGCTTTAATAAGATTGCTAACGGCTAAGGGAAGCGTGGGTTTACCTTGCTTAGCAACCTTTTCTATGACACTGATGGCTGAGTTGATAGCATCAGTGAGAGAATTGACTAATGAATCTATTTTATCCGGACTATCAATTTGATCGGGCGAGATGCGAGTTTTTTTTATTTTTTATTTTTATTTATTTTTAAAAAAGAGTTCGAAGAGTTCGGGGCCTCTAAGGCTGAGACTAACGTATTTTTAAAGCCTTTTCAGTTGGTAAAGGTCTTAGGAGAGGTGACGTTATCGTTAGGCGGACCTAGCACGAGGGAGATGGGGTGGTGGTCAGAATCTAGGTCATCGAGCGGTTCGATAGACCTGAGATCGAGATTGATTCGCTTGACTATTGCAAAATCGAGGATGTCAGGAGAGTGGTTCGGGTTGTCGGGATAGTGAGTGGGAGTGATGGGAGAGATGACATCTAAGTCGAGTGAGTTTGTGATGTCGAGGAGAGCGATACCGCTGGTGTTGATTGATAGGCACGTCCAGTCAGTATGTTTGGAGTTAAAGTCTCCGAACATAATGACTGAATGGCTGAGGGCGAGAATGGCCTCAAAGTCGCTGCGGGTTGGTCTGGAGCCACTAGGTATGTAGACTGAAGCTATGATGATGGTCGGATGACCAGCCAATCTACGTCACACAGTGGCTTCCATGTAGAGGAGAGGAGGGGTAGGGAGAGGACAGCAATGGAATCCTCTTTTGTAATAAATTGCAGTGCCGCCGAAACCGTCGGAGTTGGGCCCGTCGTTACGAATAAACGCGTACTTGGGAATAGCGAATCCCTTGGAGCGGTTTGGAGTTAGCCACGTCTCTTGAAGAATCAATAAGTCTGGCTCGTTGTTCTGAAGGAACAGTTTGAGCTCAGGGAGGTTAGTATTAAGACTACGAACGTTATAGGAAACTAGGGATAAGCCCTTGGGGTATATACGACAGGACGCGGGATTTGCGGGTCTAGACATTCTATTTATTTATTTAATTTATACGAAAAATGGAATTAATAAAAGCTTAGTAGCGAGTGATGCTCGGCTAACGCGAATAAACGCTCTTGAGGAGAGCGGGCGGCTCGCAGTTTGCGTACGAGTACGGAAATTTCGTTTATGTCGACGTTTTGGATGACGTCGAACACGGTCTTCATGTCCTCAGCCAACGACGATTGAGGTGAAGATGACAAAGCGGGACGCGGCCCTACGGAAGCTACGGGAGCTGGGTTGGGTCGGGAAGGTGCAGGCGGGACGGCCGGACGCTGCCTCCAAGACAGAGCCTGAGTAGGCGTCGGCTGAACGGGCTTTGCTCCCGGTTGCGCAGCGGCGGGAAGTTAGCGGGAGTGAGCGGCGGCGCCGGTTTAGGTGCGACCCTCTTGACGGTGGAGCGCGGAGCGCACGGACAACCCCTGTAGTTAGCTGTGTGGCCGGACTGGCCGCACAGCACACATGCAGGGGGGGAAGTGGAGTCGAGAGTGCGAGTGCACTCCTTCGTAACATGTGGATCTAGGCACTTAACGCACCTGGGAGGGGCTGAGCAATTGGCCGCTGCGTGGCCATACAGCTTACAGCGGTGGCATTGCCCGGGGTGCCCGCGAGGATTGGGACGCTCGACAGAGATATTCGAGAGTCCGCAGATTGTGCGAGCCTCTCTGAAGATCTCCCTCGAGTTGGGAGTATTAGATAAAATAACTAATCCTAACGGAAAACGCCTACCACGGTTGGAGTGCATCTTGTGCACTGCTTCGGCCGGGAAACCCTGGGACTTAAGGTCCTCGAGGATTTCATCGTTTTCGAGCTCAAACGGGACGCCCCGTAATACTGCGCGGATCTTACGCCCCTCCGGGAGCGAGAGTAAACGAGTGAACGCGCGGAAGTCGTTGATAGTCGCGACTTGGATTTTAATAGTATCGCCTGCGTTATTCGCCTTGAGATAATTGATTTTGTGCTCTTTGCACAAGTTAGAGACCGCGGTCCAGCGCGCTTTTTCACGGAGGAAGACGGGCGGAGGGAGTCGAGGCTTCGGAGGGACGGGAGCGCAGCGCGTCGCTGGCTTCGACGGGACCAACGGAGACGCGGTCACTTCAACTGACATGAGCGGCGCGGGGGCGGGTGTAGAAGACCTATAATATATTATTATTATAAAGATTATTATTATTAATGGAAAAGGAGGCTCAGGAGGGCCGGTTAAGGTGGGGGCGTCTGATGACGCATCAGACGCGGATTCCGAGTCGCTCCCGGGAGCGGTACGCTTACGGCGCGACGTTTGAGATGATAAGACCAACGCGCAGTCCATATCGGATGGAACGGGAGAAGCGGGAGAGCTATAGACCTGAGGGGTCTGGACGTTGAAGGCCTGAGGGGCTGGGGTTGGGGCCTGAGGGGCCGGGGACGCGATTGATGCCTGCAAGGCCTGCGTTAGGATGTCTTTCGGAAAGGGTTGGGACAATTATATGTGTAAATAAGTATATTAAAAGATGCCTAGTTCCTAAAAATCTAGCGAACCCTAGCGGCTAACCTCCCTACCAGCGGTAGGGGGGCTGGAGAGAATAACTTAAAACTAACCGTAGTACGCCGAAGGCCGCTACCTAGAAACCTAAAAAAGGGTACGCAGGTAAAGAGTTGACCGCGTTAGGGTCAACCTTTACCGACAGAAGGGACAAACACACACGAAAACACACAGATATGGTAAAAAAAAATATGAAAACAGGAGAAAAATAAATAAAATAGAGAAGAGAAATAAAATAAAAATAAAAGGAATGGTTCAGTAAAAATTCGGTGTCACCGTTAAGTATCCCTTTTACTGATACCAGACTACTTACGCTGGGCACTACACAGCACTCAGCACAAGCACAACACATCTTAGCACAGCACTTTGAAGACTAAGGGGCTTAGTCACAAAGAAATATCACACTTCGATAGCACTCAGAGGGAGTAGAAAAACCTTGAAAACCAACACGCTAAACTGTGACGTCAGTAGACTGAGCGCCACGGAATATCGGGAAGGGACCGATCAACAGAGAACGGGGTCTTGCACGTCCGTACCGGGCGGTGATCGGAGCGAGAATGTTTTGCAAAAATGCATCTATGAACATCGTTTATATATAGGGCTGATTGTTCATTGCTCAGATAAATTGTATCTATTTTTCTAAAGATTCAGCTTATGATCAGAATGCTTTTTTTTTAATTCCATTCATTATTTTCGGGTCTATGGTTTTCTTATGACAATTTTATTTTATTTTATTATTTAGTTTACAAAAATGTACGAACAAACTAGTAAAATGTGAAAATGAATAATTGAATTCCAAATATATCAACATTTTATTATTAGAATGTTCAACATTACTTATTTGCTTTATGGTTCATTTTGAGTACAATTGTTTAAAATACCTATTAAATTAATTTATATATCATAAACGATTAGTTGTTCAAACCAGGACAGCTATAATAGGGACATTGACCTAACTCAACTATGAGGGTGGTTTCAGGTAATTTATAGTCCACCAAGCTTGCCTACTGTTCGCAGACTTTAAGCATACGTTCGAAATCATTTCTTATTTAAGGATTTCCATTACGATATTTTCTTTTACCGCAAGAGCAGTCGACTTAATGTATTTAAGTTCTAAAAACTTAATTCGTACTGGGTTCGACTCCGTGACCTAAATATCTAACAGCTAGGAACCTAATTACAGAACAACCAATAGTCATTCTAATAAACGATAATTTTCAGTGAAATATTTTAAAATAATTCATAATTACAGTTTATATTCCAAAAAAACTACCATGGTGTTCTTACAAATTTATGTTTTCCTTTGCTTACAAAACACATAAACAAAATTTAAAATCCAGTATTTAATAATTCTTATAAATTGCCCTGTTCTGTTTGAAGGTTTAATGATTTATCCCTTCCACTTAATAACATTCTACTTCAGTAATCTTCTTTCAATAAATCCTTCTTACAACCTTTACAAACCAAAGACTGACTTACATTAATTCCGCCATTTTCGACTACTAACATATTAGTATTATT
This sequence comes from Marasmarcha lunaedactyla, assembly GCA_923062675.1. Taxonomy (NCBI): domain Eukaryota; kingdom Metazoa; phylum Arthropoda; class Insecta; order Lepidoptera; family Pterophoridae; genus Marasmarcha; species Marasmarcha lunaedactyla. The sequence continues at coordinate 24,082,851 of OV281343.1, forward strand.
TACTGCATGCAATCAATCAATGCTGACGGGAATTTTAATTACACCTCCTGTTCAAGTCATGTTATTTTTTATTTGTTTACTTTGCCATAGCCGACAAACTAGCCTGCGATTCACGTGATAGTAAGTAAATCCGTGCCTATAGACATAATTAATGGTATATGTTATTGAATAATTACTTTGCAATTTATTGATTATCGATTAAGAAGGCGTTGCCAACCGTTGGCCTAAGTTGAGGTTGCCTTTGTTAGTAATTAGTAATTACACTGACTTGGTTATTATGGCGGTTATAAAACGAAAGACCGCTGTACCTCCCTGTATTAAACCAAAATAATTAAAATTCAAAGAATATTTATTCATGTTGACATAAACACAACACATATCTAAAGAAAGATCCATCACAACAAATCCTTTAAAGTTTCTCAAACTAACAAACTGTTTACAGCATTAACAGCTCGTATTGCCAGCACAGCACAAAACAAGCTGCTCATCGCTCGCTAACTTTGTTTCTGAACAAAACAAGAAAACTGCGTAAAAGTTGCTGTCACAGAGGGCCTTCTGAAGAAGACCTACGAAATCTTCGCTTTGGCTTGCTTAAAACAATTTCCTCCTTTCGAAGTTGGACAAGTAGTTTTTATTTGTTCGCGTCACGTAGGTCCCGTGGGCTGTGCGCTTCTAGTGACAGTATACGCGAGTTTACGCTTGCTTTGTGACTATGATAGTCATTTATGCTGATTCACTTTTGTTTTGGTATTTATTTTGATGAACAAAAATGAGTTTCAATTGAACTGTTTAGTCATAAGTGTTTTCATGCATTGTAAGAGTGTTATTTTGGGTAGTATATTCATTTTAAAGAAAAACAACGATTATAATAACAATTTGCTTAAAACGATGTGGTATTTAGGTGTATAATTTGCCGACACGGCTATGTACTGGACTTTTTACTACAATATTAAGACGATGATATTTCTAATTATTGTTTAAATTATAAATCCGTATACCACACAACAGAAACAGCTTTATTCCTATTAAAAGACCACTCGTTGAATGCTTCTTATAAAAAAAAGATCTCGCCGCTTTGAATAAAGTCGTTCTACAGCGTCCATATATTTCAGTTGACTTGTAAAACTCGTCTTAGAGTTAATACTAAAATTTTAATTTAAAATCTCAGTTTATAACTTGCAAGCAAATACCACCTTCGTAAAACTAGATATTTATAAAGCGATTCAATATTTAGTTGCGATCTTAATATGGTTCACCTTAAATAGCGTTCTTAGTCGTAGAATCTGAGGCCCCGCGGGCCGAGCTGTCGGGACACGTCCTGGGTTACATTGGTGGGGTTCAATGGTTTCTCTCTTAGTGTACGTCATAAAAATAAGTAACTGTTTTTATTGTTAATATTGGAAGAATAAGGCAAGTCATACTAAAATTATTATTTTTTATCTCTTTTATACTTGAAATATAAATAAGTTTTTCTAGGATTTCATTATTCATTGACCGGAAATAAGACAGGTCAAGTTGATTTTAATATTTCTAAAATTCGTCTGTAACACTTACTAATCATATTTCAATACAAAACTGTGTACAACTAGTACCTTACTGTAGAGTACCTGAAAATAAAATTTTTATTTGGTTTGAACATATCATTAACCACCTCTTTTGATACCCATTTTTTACACCTGAATTTTACTGTGTTTTATACGAGTACTGTGTAAATATTTGGGGTTTTCCAATAAGGACTTGACAACTTTTTTTTCAAAATAAAATGCAAACCATTTGAGATATTTCGAAAACTTTATTATCGGGTTGAAGTACAATCAAAACATTTATGAATGGAACTCGACTTCGTTCATATGGCCACCGCGCGCACGTTTGCAGCGGTCGATTCGTTGGGCCCAATTCTCGATGACTCGGCCCCACATTTCGGTCAAAACGGCTGCTATTTCGCATTCAATGTTGGCTCTGAGCTCTTCCGACGTCGTCGGCTTGTTGGCATAGACCAATAACTTGACGTAGCCCCAAATAAAAAAGTCTAGAGGCTTTAAATCGCACGAACGAGGTGGCCAATCGACTGGTCCATTTCTTGAGATAACACGCTCATCAAACTTACTCTTCAATAAATCGATTGTAACGTGTGCTGTATGGCTTGTGGCACCGTCCTGTTGAAACCACATGTTGTCCAAGTCCATATCTTCCAATTCGGGCCAAAAATAATCGGTAATCATGGCACGATAACGATTACCATTCATAGTAACGTGACGATCATAATCGTCGACGAAAAAATATGGCCCTATGACGCCGCCGGCATGCAAACCGCACCAAACAGTTATTTTTTGAGGATGAAATGGTGTTTCATGAAGCGCATGTGGATTTTCACCCGACCAATAACGCATATTTTGCTTATTGACGAACCCATTGCGCGAAAATTAGATTCGTCACTGAAGATGATTTTGCGATGAAATTGATCATCTTGGCGCATCTTTTCCAGAGCCCAGTCGGAGAACGTACGTCCTTCAAAGGGTCCATCGGCTTCAATTCTTAAGTGAGCTTGATCTTGTATGGGTGTAAACCAAGATCCTACGCAAAATCCGTCATAAAGTGGTTTGGGCGATGCGCAACTCTTGAGAACGCCATGGAATTGACTGATTTGGATCATTTGCTACAGACGTTTCAACGGCAGCGATATTTTCGCGCGTGATGCAAATCAACAAAAAGTAAACAGTTTTAACAAGAATGGTGTCATATTTTTTCAAAATATGTATATTACACTAGCCAGTATAGAATTAAATCGCTTTTTATTTGACCATTTAAGTGAGATAAGTCTTAGTAGGCTTTGTAGATTTCATCCTTAGTCTTCAATTTCTGATAAGCGTGGTCGTATGTTATCAAATTTTCTTGTGCCATACTTCTATAGAAATATCCATAGAAATATCTGTCACAAACGTTTGACATGTTCCGATGGCTCGAAACTGTTCCTCCGCCTTAACTTGAACCTGGATAGAGGGACTTTCGTTTACAAGCTCAACTCATTTTTCAAGATGGTAGAATCATTGTTTGAGATGGCTTTAGTCATTCTAAACTATCTTGTTATACTACAATCGCAGACTTACCTAACATCAATAGTACTGTATTATTGAATACTATATTTCCGACTTGAAACTTATATTTAAGCATATTAATCTAATTATGTCTATATTCAGCAACTACAAACTGATCATAATATTTATTTTCCATTTATCGAGTACCCTTTCTACACAAACAGCTGGTTAATAGGTTCCTCGCACACTTAAACACGTTCCGTTTAATCGAGTTAATGTTTCCATTAACACATCACTTACAGCGAAGTAAACAAACAGGATTAGCATCATTCCAAGATCTAAAGTTCAGTTAGCGAGAGCTCTTTATAAACAAGGCGAGGACTGCAAACAACCACTTTAGATACAGACAAATGCTAGTAACAAATGTAAGGCATAAACGCAGGTAAAGCTTGGGTTACATGTGTGTTTGTTGAGCAATCGCTGAAAGCTTCTGGCAAGACGTGAAAGCATGGCATGGAGTTTGTGGTTGTACAGTCGTAGCTTTATCAAGACACGTTTTAGACAGGATGGGAAGATAGCTTAGCGGTAGATTAATTTTAGGTACGATAAAACATTTGCATTAAATCAAATTATAATATAATTAGAGTTCAAAAGGTCCTGGTTACATGCAGTGAAGGATGAAAAATTAAACTAAAAAATAGACGAGAATGGTATTTACATTACCGACAAAAACACAGCTCATTACGAAGAGAGAAAATTCTAATAGTCGCCGGTATCGTGGGCCAACTGGTAACTATTTTACAATACAAAGGAAATCATCTCGAAAATTGATAGAGGTCTTGACTTTATTGTAAATCACATATTTTTTTACAAAATATACTTTTTGTTTTCTAAGTTGTTTTATCAATTCTAGGCACGTATGGGAAAATAACTGGAGAGAAAAGTATTTAATTTTACTTTCGCATACTTGCTATTTCAAAAATTGTATTAACTGAACTGTCCTTCCTCCAATTTTTCTTTCCATCTTTACGTAACAAGTACTGCAAAAGATTAATTTTCCAATAACACATGTTCATATGAGCGAACCCTAACAGCAACCGCAGTCCATGGTAACAGCTGTAACATTTCAGATGAAGACAGAATGCTTTGCTGCACTGCTTGCTCACTGTCTCGCTCACGAGAAGTGCTGCTACTTCATTCTAAAAAACATATTAAATTTTTAATTTAAATTATGACGTTATCCGACTTGGTACCTACTCTGTCTCTTGTGTGTAATTGTGTAATTTCTAATTTAGTTGTAGCACGAGGAAGAAATGACGTTGAAAAACCACTTCAGGGTGTCTCCTTAAATATATAATAACAAAAACCAACACAGGACATATGTAACAAATGTATGTAGCAAAAAATTATAGTCTTTTTTTGTGTTTGTGCAGATTTCTATGTAGATAATTATGAAATCTGTTAACTTATCCATGCAATTTCGAAATAATATCACTAAATTACGCACTGAACTGAAAATTCATACGTTCATTTATCAAATGGTTTCCATAAGTGTTTGAAATACGTAATACAAAATAACCTACAAAAGTTTTTTATTCTTCCTATGGTTACAAGTTACTAAAACAAGATATAAATATAATACAGAATCATTTTTACACTTCTACTTTAAAATGAGTTCTCATTATTTCCTATCCTCCAAAAAAATGTCTAATAGTAAGCTCTAAACGCTATTTTCTCGCTGAAATGCGACGTCCACCACAAATCTCACACAAAATCGGAATCGAGATTTACAGGAGCGCACCTTCTGAGTTATTGCAAGGCGATGTCTAGCTTCGTGTGACACATTATATTGAGCACCTCCCATTTACCAATACGTCTGGTTAACTGTTCGGAACAGGCCGTTTGATGAAATATCACAATTTGGAAAGGACTAATGGTGACGTCTTAGATTGTCATTAATTGAAAATTTATTGGTTTGATCTCGAAGTCCTAGATACAGATGTACACATAAGTTATTTGATTTGTTGGCAAGGAAAGTTGATTAGTTAGAAGCTGCTTCTATTATGAATAAGCTTGCCTTTCAATGCCGTATTAACTGGTGGAAACTGACAATGAAGACGAGGCTGGTCCGCAGCTGTCCAAAATCCCAGGGTTATATTATCTGGAAAGCTCACAGAATATTGCAATTCTTAGGGCGAACCAAGAACAAGCCATCAAAACTGTTTGTTAATTTTTCGGTTTCTACGTCAATTATAAACGAGTGGAATTTCTTCTCAATCGCTGGAGAAAGGGAGAGGCTTATTAACTGAAACTGAGCATATGCCCACTGCACATAGTGTTGTCTGTCAGTAACTCATATACTAACGATTTCGCGAATTGTTTGTAAAGTAATGTAAACATTATAATCTACTTACTGATCGAATATTGCATATATTTGTGTCGTATACTTACTACATGTTATCAGATATTTCTAAATTACCTTCAATCAGTTCCAAGCAATATTTTCAATGGGACAATAAATGCTCATAACAACAGACTGTACTGAGTACTCAATGATTATACTGAGCTTTGACGTCAATTAATAGAAAAGCATATCTTGCTTAGATAAATAAAAAGAGCCTTTTTTAAAATATATCAACTCTCGATATATTCTTCCATATAACCTCGTAAGATTGACTATTAGAACAAAAATGTTAATTGACCATTTTTCAGTGTAACCATAGTCGGAGAGAATAACAATATTCATTTTAAAATTGTCTAAAATCCAACTGACCTAGTTTGGAATGAGTTCGACTTTGTAACCATAATTATTCATTTTTTTTAAAATTACAATCCAATACACCCATTTGCTTTACCACCTGCAGCCAACCTAAATCGTTGCATTATGGTTTCCTTGGAGTTGTTCCGACTGGCACCGTGAGCTTTGATCGGCGGGTATTTTCAAATTCAAATTCAAATATTTATTTCTCAACATTGACATATACTTGTTCTTATTGACGTCAAAATTTGACAATTGTTTTATTTTATATGGTTACTAGTACCATTTCGTCTGGATAAAGAAATGCGGCCTGTATAATCTACGCCTTTACCATAGGTTTGTTTGTAGGTTTCGATCCTTTAATGACAGTCATGTTACCTTAAAATTTAGTGTTTAAAAACTATAAATACAGCGATATTTATATAATTTTATTGATTACAGTCATAACAACAACATAAACACATACAGTTATATGTAACTTTATAAGGAGAGGTCTAACGTTCACATTAATTAATTAAGATACAGTGACGACGCACTAGACATTGCGAAGATGAACATGATACGCTATTCTTATGGCCATGTGGTGTCACTACTATTTTATTAAACCAAAAGGTCCTTAAATCTGGTAAAAAAATAGTATCTTAGTTAAGATCTCGTTTGGGGCGGTACTTCAGTCCTTACTTAACTTACAGACCGCCATAATTAACCACAATTACTGGAACAATTGTAACTCCAACTGAAGCCTACGGCCAGAAATGCATCATTAGTCGATATAATCATCACAATTTCTGTTAGTAAATAAAACATCTGCAATTAATGATGTTCATGGCTGCGAATGTTTTGAATTGGAGACAGAACTTAAGAGTAGCAAACACCAGCAATCGAGAGAAACCCTCGATAGTTGAACAAGTGCCTATGTATGTACCTACCAAACATAAAGGGTGTAACTGATACTGTAAAGTGTGAAGAAGATGGATGAAAAGACCTCTGCAGTTGTCGACCATGTGTTAGACACTGGTCCGTCGCATTTCATCCGCTTTGATTCATCCTTACATCTAAAGTTAAAATTTAATATTCAAAATTCACGTCCAAAATATGTCACGTTTTTGTAACTAAACTATAGGTTATTGTGAACACCAACAAAGACTGATTGAAGATGAGATGAAAGATTGTTTTGTTTTTACATAGGTTCACATTTTGATGAAATAAATATCATGGAGTGATGTTTTCCTAGTAGGTACAAAAACGTACTCTTTCCGAAGAAAACAGATAATCAGAAACTGTCAAACTCGTGATACCCGGTTTCGCAAACCTACAGCTATTTCTGCACGAACATGGCTGAAAATCAAGAAGTGGAACATTTTAGCTAGGAGTGATATAAAAATATTAATTCAGGTTTTGGTTGGAAGGAAACAAGTTTAAAAATTGAAATAATTTATTTTGCAATTCTACACATTCAAATTTGTAAGTAGAGTTTTTTCGTGACTTAATAAGTCTTTTGTCGTGCTTACATTAATTTATGTAATCAGTATTGCAAATATAATTGTGCACAACCTTTACTGTCCCTATGTGCGTTTAACGAGTTACAGATTTATACACAATATATTATATTTGATTTCAACTGAATCAAAATTATTGATTATGAGATATGATAATGTATCAAAAAGAGTTTAAACGATTAGCACCACACACTGCACCTAAAGATTTGGAATTTAAAACTAGATTCCGAAGAGACTCTAAGCTTGTGGTGCTTACTTATCAACCCGGAATATCTTTTTTAGTCGGTGGGACACAGTTAAGTACACATCTAAAGTGGGATCACTAGCACTACACACTGCACCTAAAGATTTAAGAGTATTACTTGTCAACCCGGAACATTTTTTTAGTTTTTTTTAGTAGTAGGACTACTAGCAATACACACTGCACCTAAAGATTTAAACTAAAAACTAGTTTCCGAAGAGACTCTAAGCTTGTGGCGCTTACTTATCAACTCGGAACATTTTTTTTGCCGTTGGGACACAGTTAGGTACATATCTAAAGTGGGACCACTAGCACAACACACTGCACCGAAAGATTTTAAAACATAAAACTAGATTCCGAAGAGACTCTAATCTTGTGGCGCTTATTTATCAACCCGGAACATTTTTTTTGCCATTGGGACACAGTTAGGTACATATCTAAAGTTGGACCACTAGCACTACACACTGCACCGAAAGATTTCAAAACATAAAACTAGATTCCGAAGAGACTCTAATCTTGTGGCGCTTACTTATGAACCCGGAACATTTTTTTTGCCGTTGGGACACAGTTAGGTACATATCTAAAGTGGGACCACTAGGACTACACACTGCACCTAAAGATTTTAAAACATAAAACTAGATTCCGAAGAGACTCTAATCTTGTGGCGCTTACTTATCAACCCGGAACATTTTTTTGCCGTTAGGACACAGTTAGGTACATATCTAAAGTGGGATCACTAGCACTACACACTGCACCTAAAGATTTAAGAGTATTACTTGTCAACCCGGAACATTTTTTTAGTTTTTTTTAGTAGTAGGACTACTAGCAATACACACTGCACCTAAAGATTTAAACTAAAAACTAGTTTCCGAAGAGACTCTAAGCTTGTGGCGCTTACTTATCAACTCGGAACATTTTTTTTGCCGTTGGGACACAGTTAGGTACATATCTAAAGTGGGACCACTAGCACAACACACTGCACCGAAAGATTTTAAAACATAAAACTAGATTCCGAAGAGACTCTAATCTTGTGGCGCTTACTTATCAACCCGGAACATTTTTTTTGCCGTTGGGACACAGTTAGGTACATATCTAAAGTTGGACCACTAGCACTACACACTGCACCGAAAGATTTCAAAACATAAAACTAGATTCCGAAGAGACTCTAATCTTGTGGCGCTTACTTATGAACCCGGAACATTTTTTTTGCCGTTGGGACACAGTTAGGTACATATCTAAAGTGGGACCACTAGGACTACACACTGCACCTAAAGATTTTAAAACATAAAACTAGATTCCGAAGAGACTCTAATCTTGTGGCGCTTACTTATCAACCCGGAACATTTTTTTTGCCGTTGGGACACAGTTATGTACATATCTAAAGTGGGACCACTAGCACTACACACTGCACCTAAAGATTTTAAAACATAAAACTAGATTCCGAAGAGACTCTAATCTTGTGGCGCTTACTTATCAACCCGGAACATTTTTTTTTGCCGTTGGGACACAGTTAGGTACATATCTAAAGTGGGACCACTAGCACTACACACTGCACCGAAAGATTTTAAAACATAAAACTAGATTCCGAAGAGACTCTAAGCTTGTGGCGCTTACTTATCAACCCGGAACATTTTTTTTTGCCGTTAGGACACAGTTAGGTACATATCTAAAGTGGGACCACTAGCACAACACAATGCACCTAAAGATTTTAAAACATAAAACTAGATTCCGAAGAGACTCTAATCTTGTGGCGCTTACTTATCAACCCGGAACATTTTTTTTGCCGTTGGGACACAGTTAGGTACATATCTAAAGTGGGACCACTAGCACTACACACTGCACCGAAAGATTTTAAAACATAAAACTAGATTCCGAAGAGACTCTAAGCTTGTGGCGCTTACTTATCAACCCGGAACATTTTTTTTTGCCGTTAGGACACAGTTAGGTACATATCTAAAGTGGGACCACTAGCACTACACAATGCACCTAAAGATTTTAAAACATAAAACTAGATTCCGAAGAGACTCTAAGCTTGTGGTGCTTACTTATCAAACACATCTAAAGTGGGATCACTAGCACTACACACTGCACCTAAAGATTTAAGAGTATTACTTGTCAACCCGGAACATTTTTTTTAGTTTTTTTTCAGTAGTAGGAACACTAGCACTTCACACTGCACCTAAAGATTTTAAAACTAGATTCCGAAGAGACTCTAAACTTGTGCCGCGTACTTATCAACCCGGAACATTTTTTTAGTATTTTTTAGTAGTAGGACTACTAGCAATACACACTGCACCTAAAGATTTAAACTAAAAACTAGTTTCCGAAGAGACTCTAAGCTTGTGGCGCTTACTTATCAACTCGGAACATTTTTTTTTGCCGTTGGGACACAGTTAGGTACATATCTAAAGTGGGACCACTAGCACTACACACTGCACCGAAAGATTTCAAAACATAAAACTAGATTCCGAAGAGACTCTAATCTTGTGGCGCTTACTTATCAACCCGGAACATTTTTTTTGCCGTTGGGACACAGTTAGGTGCATATCTAAAGTGGGACCACTAGCACTACACACTGCGCCTAAAGATTTTAAAACATAATACTAGATTCCGAAGAGACTCTAATCTTGTGGCGCTTACTTATCAACCCGGAACATTTTTTTTGCCGTTGGGACACAGTTAGGTACATATCTAAAGTGGGACCACTAGCACAACACACTGCACCGAAAGATTTTAAAACATAAAACTAGATTCCGAAGAGACTCTAAGCTTGTGGCGCTTACTTATCAACCCGGAACATTTTTTTTGCCGTTGGGACACAGTTAGGTACATATCTAAAGTGGGACCACTAGCACTACACAATGCACCTAAAGATTTTAAAACATAAAACTAGATTCCGAAGAGACTCTAAGCTTGTGGCGCTTACTTATCAACCCGGAACATTTTTTTTGCCGTTGGGACACAGTTAGGTACATATCTAAAGTGGGACCACTAGCACTACACAATGCACCTAAAGATTTTAAAACATAAAACTAGATTCCGAAGAGACTAAGCTTGTGGCGCTTACTTATCAACCCGGAACATTTTTTTTGCCGTTGGGACACAGTTAGGTACATATCTAAAGTGGGACCACTAGCACTACACACTGCACCCAAAGATTTTAAAACATAAAACTAGATTCCGAAGAGACTCTAATCTTGTGGCGCTTACTTATCAACCCGGAACATTTTTTTTGCCGTTGGGACACAGTTAGGTACATATCTAAAGTGGGACCGCTAGCACTACACACTTCACCGAAAGATTTTAAAACATAAAACTAGATTCCGAAGAGACTCTAAGCTTGTGGCGCTTACTTATCAACCCGGAACATTTTTTTTTGCCGTTGGGACACAGTTAGGTACATATCTAAAGTGGGACCACTAGCACTACACACTGCACCTAAAGATTTTAAAACATAAAACTAGATTCCGAAGAGACTCTAAACTTGTGCCGCGTACTTATCAACCCGGAACATTTTTTTAGTTTTTTTTAGTAGTAGGACAACTAGCAATACACACTGCACCTAAAGATTTAAACTAAAAACTAGTTTCCGAAGAGACTCTAAGCTTGTGGCGCTTACTTATCAACTCGGAACATTTTTTTTTGCCGTTGGGACACAGTTAGGTACATATCTAAAGTGGGACCACTAGCACAACACACTGCACCGAAAGATTTCAAAACATAAAACTAGATTCCGAAGAGACTCTAATCTTGTGGCGCTTACTTATCAACCCGGAACATTTTTTTTGCCGTTGGGACACAGTTAGGTACATATCTAAAGTGGGAACACTAGCACTACACACTGCACCGAAAGATTTCAAAACATAAAACTAGATTCCGAAGAGACTCTAATCTTGTGGCGCTTACTTATCAACCCGGAACATTTTTTTTGCCGTTGGGACACAGTTAGGTACATATCTAAAGTGGGACCACTAGCACTACACACTGCACCCAAAGATTTTAAAACATAAAACTAGATTCCGAAGAGACTCTAAGCTTGTGGCGCTTACTTATCAACCCGGAACATTTTTTTTGCCGTTGGGACACAGTTGTGTACATTTCTAAAGTGGGACCACTAGCACTACACACTGCACCTAAAGATTTTAAAACATAAAACTAGATTCCGAAGAGACTCTAATCTTGTGGCGCTTACTTATCAACCCGGAAAATTTTTTTTGCCGTTGGGACACAGTTAGCTACATATCTAAAGTGGGACCACTAGCACTACACACTGCACCTAAAGATTTTAAAACATAAAACTAGATTCCGAAGAGACTCTAATCTTGTGGCGCTTACTTATCAACCCGGAACATTTTTTTTGCCGTTGGGACACAGTTAGATACATATCTAAAGTGGGACCACTAGCACTACACACTGCACCTAAAGATTTTAAAACATAAAACTAGATTCCGAAAAGACTCTAAGCTTGTGGCGCTTACTTATCAACCCGGAACATTTTTTTTGCCGTTGGGACACAGTTAGGTACATATCTAAAGTGGGACCACTAGCACTACACACTACACTAAAGATTTTAAAACATAAAACTAGATTCCGAAGAGACTCTAATCTTGTGGCGCTTACTTATCAACCCGGAACATATTTTTTTTGCCGTTGGTACACAGTTAGGTACATATCTAAAATCGAACCACTTGGTCAAATTTTATTTATCTTTTGTTGAAATACGGTTTTTACATATAACGTGGATTTTACTCCATATAGTTACCGAGATTTCTAAAAAGAATAAAATGGTACTAAAAACAGCGCCCGCGAGTAAAATATAGAAAATCACAACAACATTTTTCAATGCCAAGGCTTTGTCTATGTCATTTTTTCTCTTTAAATTACCTAATGCTAACACTGAAAATAAGTTTGTGAAACGCGAATGATAATCCAAGATCCCATATTCATTATATAAACTCAAATATTTTACAAACATTTGAACGAGTCGATCTCCTCTTCGAAAATAATAAGCAAGAGGTGCTAAATATAATCTTTCATTTATTGCATGAAACATATTTTCACCATCTTTATTCACATATTTCATCACTTCAACTAAATAAAATTGATGATATACAAAGGCTGCAAATTTTTTAGAGTTAATGTCTTTCAAGCGCTGAAGTGGTTTCGAAGTTATAATGAAACGGCTAAAAGGAATGTAACAATCTCCAACTATCACACCTTGAGAAACATAAAACAAGTGTACATCAGAAATGAAAATGTTTAGGTCGTAGTTACAAACATCTTCCAGGGTATTAATTACGTTCAAGTTGTCCTTCCTCCATAAATATTTAACCATCAGTGACTCGAAACATGATTTTGTAATAAAAGCAAACCAAAGCCAAGACAAAAGTGCTAGTTTAATATAATATCCATTAAGTTTTATGGAATGTGAAGAGTTTCCCACCATTCTCGCAAACATACATAAGAATATACTCGAAACACTGTTTCTACTTGTTTCATTGCTTTCCATTGAAATTGCGTACAAAATAAATAAATAGGGTATACTTATGATTAGTAATAATATCCACGTACTAGGACCGAATACTGAAAAAAGAGTTATGTTGATATCTTCTTGATTATAGACTACAGCAACTAAGCTCGCGTGCATCACAGGTATACTTGCTTCAACGTTATGAGGAAAAAGCTGATACTGTATTGCTCCCATTGCGATGTCAACTTTATTTGATACAAGTGCTCCCAATAAACCCGTTGCTGCACTGTCGTTGTAAAATGTACCAAGTGAACTATACTCCGTTAATGTCAAATTTATCTTTACAGGATGTGAGTATATAACCATTAGAGCTATTGCTAACTCCAATCCCACGTACGGCTCGTTCCATCCACCCATGGATGTAAGATCTTTACGCTTCACAATAAAAGGTGGATTTATTATAAGTCCAATACGTGATTGACAAATCAAGTTCGAATCAAACCTTTCTTCCAAAAAAGTCTCATTGATATTTGTACTACAATTTATTACAGTATCGTCCGTGTCATTTGTAACCTCATCACATAAAAATGATGAAAAATGAATCGAAACGTCTTCATCAAGCAATGCCACTATTAATACAGTGTATAAGTGATAGTTTTTCAATACGGATCTCATTTCATTCACTTTCTTTGTACTATCTGTCACAATTATGAATCTCGTTTCATAAGTCCAAAGGGAAAAAAGTGTTCTCTCCAAAATTACCTGAAGTTGTAAAGAGCTGCCGGTGAATATTAGAAATTGTCTATAAATCAGATTTTTTTTAGTTGTTTTAAAAGAATCCAAACGCATTTCTATTTTATATTTATACATTTCATGTATACCTTTCACAATATGCTCCATTTGAGAATTCATTAAGTCATTTCTGTCTTGCAGATCTCTTACAACAACGATCTTTGCATAATGCATAAAGTGCCGCATATATTTAAAAAAGCATTCTCTATTTATTCTCCGTTCTTCTACTAAAATTTTCGATTCTATAATGGCGTAGGAAGGACTATGGCCAAGTAGTAAAAAAACTATGAATCTCAACATGGTAGCGCATTACTTGTGTGTAACTTTCTTGGCTTTCCAAATATATCTAACAATTTTAATATACTTAAACAAGTCTAATGTTATGAACATTTCATATTGATGACTTGTTTATGTCATAAAACTAATAAATCATACTTAATAAATCAGTAAGAAGTACCTAACGGAGAACTTAATATAATGATTACATACATTTTAGATTACATTTAAGTTTATTAAATGTATTTCTATGTTTATTTATTTCCATTCTCTGTATTACATCGCACTTAAAACAAAAGCTACAAACTACATTCGGAATAATAACTGTCGATTAGGGCGTATGATGAATGCGAATTGGAATCCAATTTGTAAAACATAAGCATTTTGTGTGTCAGTCATTGCCTACAGCGCTTTCATCAACGACGGGCAGAGGGCGCTGCGAGCGAGCGCGGCTGGCAATTTGTCATCTACAGCATTGACAGGTCGGACGATTTGCCTGATTTATTAAATGCAAGCACCATATAGAACTTAGGTATAGCACGAGACCGTTTTATCGTTTATTTATCTTTTATCTGGTGTGCCTTTTTATGCACACCAGATGCCCACCACTATTTTAAGATCACAGTAAGTCGATGAAATTCAGTCAGTATGAAGATTTTATGATATGAATGCTTAAGGGATACTTAACACGTTGTGCGTTCGACCATTTCCGTGCAATAATAAATTGTCCTAAGTAAACTATGCTTATTTTATTTTTTAGTGTTCTACTGTCTACTTAAAGAGACTGGTGTCATTCAATTATAAATAATAATCTTAATTATTATAAGCATATTTGTATCCTTTATTGTACAAAAACCAAATAATAATTCTTACAAAACACATCTCATCTCAAACAAGCTCATCTCTAAAATGCAATTTATGTAGCTAACCCGAAAAAATCAAAACGGAAAATGTTGTACAACCACTACGAGTGGTTGTGGCAACATAATAAAAAAAATGAAATTTTAATAACAATTTTACAGTCACCTGCAAGTGTGACTGCAGTTGCTTTTTATTTAGAAATATCTTAGTCATTACTAAATTTGGTAATATTAGGGTTTAGTGAAAAATCAATTGTCTTGAAAAATGTCGATGAGTTGTCACTGTCTTAATTATTTTGCAGAAAGTATATTGTTGACTGTTTTTATGAAGAATACCGATGTCATGGATATTTTTGTCTTGTCTTTGGTCATCGCATATGAAAGAAACAGTTACTACGACGTATTTTGTAACTAGAAAATATGAAAATAAAAAATGAAAAATGAAAAAAAAATTATTTAAAACAATGAGGTTAGCGCAATTGATACATATTTTAAGAATCCTTAACAAGCGTTAGCTGTATTTTAGGACTCAGTATAAGTTGCTAAGTTTATATTTTCACTAATCCAAAACTAAGATTTCTATCAATATTTTATAATGAATGTAAAATCCTTAACAACTAAATATTTAGTGTTAAAGGCTGGATTACACGCGTTAAGTTGTTAAGTTGGTAACAAAATTTTAAGTTAAAAATTACATGTATACAGTCAGTTCAGTGACAAGTGGTAATTAAAAATTTTGTTCCCAAGTGATTCTAGTTTTAGTAGATTAGGACTCGTTCTATTCTTCGGTTTCTTTCTTCCTTCTTACTTAACACGGGCGGGGTTTCTCACTTAAGACGTTTGGACAATATTATGTATAAAAGAAGGCCGGGAGGTATTTTTTCCGCTGCCTTTTTTCTTAGGAAAATGTAAAGGTAAAGTAAAATAATGTAGTATTTATGCAATTTTGATGAGGATGAAGAAAAAGAAGACTTTCGCCAAGTGTAAAAATGTTTTACCTACGATAAAATAAAATATTTAGAATTTTGTATATTTGAATTTTCTATATCCATGGTGTTCTTCTGTTCTTCTTCCCTACCGTCCCTACTTGCCCTATCGTATCGTACGTAAATAAGTAAAGTGTCTAAGTCTATCTGTCTAAATAAACCTAAGGGGGACAAAAGGACCGCGGTGTTAACATTAATTAGGTATTATTACCGAAATCCTCGAAGGACCAAATGTACAATCGCCTGCAAGTGTAACTGTAATATGTACCGTACGTAATTGTATGAAGCGTCATGAGTGTTTATTGATTGTGTAGTCGTTTGATATAATGTAAGCAGACAGTATCAGAAAAAATTACGTGAGGATTCCTTACTGGCATAGGATACAGACTGGAGTCAAAAAATTCTTTTCTGTGCACATTGAAGGTCGTACACAACCCTTATTCCCTCCCCCTTTTTCTATTCCCCCCGGGAATAGACTAAGGGGAATAAACGTTACCTTGGATCTTCTGACGCAGACATCCCGTACTATCTTTATTTATGTGTATACTACATATAAATATGTATGTATATGTATATAATACTTACTTACACCGTACTTGATGTCTATGTCTATGTATCTGATACTTAGACACATTACACATTACATAAATAATTTACACCACATTGAAGAATTCAGACCCGATCTGCGTCCGGACCCGTTCGGACGTGTTGAAGGTCGCTCCCGGCTGCCGAGTCACGATTGTTGTCTCACGACTTCTCTCGTAGCAATATTCAAACGCCACTCTCAGATTCGTTCTGCGTCCTGCCCCGCCCGGACGTGTTCGCGGTCGCACCAGCTGTTGAGTCACGATTGTCGTCTCACGACGATAACTCGTAGCAATACTCATACGCTGAGATTCGTACTAATCTCGCTTCGTCCTCGACGACTTGAGATAAGCCTCTGTAGGACTTACGCTGCGGCCGGTTTCGATCGGCTGCAACTAAGTCAGTCTTGCAGCAACAACAGAGCTGAGCTTATTACGGTCGAATAAATTCGTTAGTAGTTCGCAAAGCTTGGGCTGTTTTTCTGGCTACGTACTTGACGCTGGGCGCTTGTTACGTTTATTTATTTTTATTTTTATTTTACAGTAAACTTACAGCTAGGAATCATTGTGAATACATTTTTGTATATACGACAGCCAAATAAAGTTTTTACTTTTAGGTATTTCACACACTTAAATAACTACGCCTAAACCGGCGCCGCCACTCACTCCCGCTAACTTCCCGCCGCTGCGCAACTGGGGTCCCCTGGAAGCAAAGCCCGAGCAGCCAACGCCTACTCCGGCTCTGTCCTGGAGACAGCGTCCGGTCGCTCCACCTGCACCTTCCCGTCCTATCCCAGCTCCCGTAGTTCCCGTCGCCTTCACCTCAGTCGTCGTTGGCTGAGGACATGAAGACCGTGTTCGACGTCATTCAAAACGTCAACATTAAGGAAATTTCCGTTCAAGCACGCAAACTGCGAGCCGCCCGCTCTCCTTAAGAGCATTTATTTGCGTTAACCGAGCATCACTCGCTTCTGAGTTCGTTATAAATAGTTTTTTTTTGTATAAATTCGTAAATTAGCAAATATAATGTCTAGACCCGCAAATCCCGCGTCCGGTCGTATAAAACCTAAGGGCTTATCCCTAGTATCTTTTAACGTTCGTAGCCTCAGCACCAACCTTCCTGAGCTCAAACTGTTCCTTCAGAACAAGCCAGAATTATTGCTTCTCCAGGAGACATGGCTTACTCCAAACCACTCCGGGGGATTCGCTGTAGGCCCAACTCCGATGGTTTCGGCGGCACCGCTATATATTACAAAAGAGGCTTCCATTGCTGTCCTCTCCCTACCCCTCCTCTCCTCAACATGGAAGCCACTGTGTGTAGATTGGCTATGACTGGTCATCCGACCATCATCATAGCCTCAGTCTACATACCATGTGGCTCCAGACCAACCCGCAGCGACTTCGAGGCCATTCTCGCCCTCGGCCATTCAGTCATTATGTTCGGAGACTTTAACTCCAAACATACTGACTGGACGTGCCTATCGACCAACACCAGCGGTATCGCTCTCCTCGACATCACTAACTCACTTGACTTAGACTTCATCTCTCCCATCACTCCCACTCACTATCCCAACAATCCGAACTACTCTCCTGACATCCTCGACTTTGCAATTGTCAAGCGAATTAATCTCGATCTCAGGTCTATCGAACCGCTCGATGACCTAGGCTCTGACCACCGCCCCGTCTCCCTCGTGCTAGGTGCGCCTAACGATAACGTCAAATCTCCTAAGACCTTTACCAAATGGATAGGGTTTAAAAATACGTTAGTTTCAGCCTGAGAGACCCCGAACTCTCCGCTCGCGATTTCACCCGACCAATTAGATAGCCCGGATAAAATAGATTCCGCAGTCAACACTCTCACTGATGCTATCAACTAAGCCATCAGCGAATAACGAAAAGGTTCCTAAGCAAGGCAAATACACGCTTCCCCTAGCTGTCAGCAATCTCATTAAAGCTAAGAACGTGGTTCTCCGGAGAGCCGAGAAATATCCCACGCCCGCCTACAGAACAGCTGCGAATCAGCTTCAATGTAAAGTTAGGAATTGCCTCGCAGAACTCCGAGACGCTCAGATGAACGATCTCATGGCGAATATCTCCCCGTCCCACCATGCGTATTATCGAATGGCCCGAGCTTTAAGCGTAGACACCACCTCCCACGTTCCTCCTCTCACTCGTCCCGATGGCACTACTGCCTTCGAAGTCGAAGAGAAAGCCGAATGCTTCGCTGACAGCGTTGCTTCACAATGCTCGCCCAACACGCAACCCGCGAATTCCTCTCACATCAAAGCGGTGGAGGACGAAGTTCTCCGCAAAGACTCTCTCCCCATCACCGCTGACCCCGTTAAAATCTCTAACGACGAAATCTTGCTTCTCATTAGAAATCAAAAATCCAAAAAGGCTCCGGGTGCGGATGGAATATCCAACCACGCATTTAAGCACCTGCTTCAGCAGGTGCTTACCTTGTTAGCTATCATCTTCAACGCCTGCTTTGACCATAACTACTTTCCAAAAGTTTGGAAAGAAGCGAATGTCATAGGTATTCCCAAATCGGGTAAACCTCTGAATATCCCGGCTAATCACAGACCCATCAGCCTCCTCAAGGCAATGTCTAAACTTCTCGAAAGAGTCATACTCTCTCGAATGCGGAACCATCTGTTTCCAACGGATGGCGACCCTCTCATTATTCCCCACCAGTTCGGCTTTCGCGCTAAGCACTCCTGCCCTCAGCAAGTCCATCGAATCGTCGAGTACATACTCGAAGGATTCTATCAGCGTCGTAAAAAAACAATCGCGGTTCTCTTTGACGTAGCCCAAGGCTTTCGACAAAGTCTGGCACAGCGGTCTCGTTTTTAAACTCTATAAAATAGGCTTACCGGTTCGCCTAGTCAGATTAATAGCGTCCTTTCTAAAGACCGTACTTTTTGATTCAAACATGAAGGCACGCTCTCCGCGCCTCGTCCCATAGAGGCTGGAGTCCCGCAAGGCTCAGTCCTCGCCCCTCTGCTGTACACCGTGTACACTAACGACATCCCCATCCCGCCGAAAGGCGTCGAACTCACCCTCTTTGCAGACGACACCGCCCTTTACACTAAAGGTCATGCGGTCCCGTATAACATTACCAGACTCCAAAAGGCCGTAAACGCCCTCGGTGTTTGGTTTCAAAAATAGCGTATCGATGTCAACCCAGAAAAGAGTTCTGCTATTCAATTCAACCACAAACTCCGTAATCGCTACAACGATCCCCAAATTCGAATGTTAGGTATTCCCATCCCCCACGCCCAACCTTCCGTCCTGTATAAATTGCAGGTGGTTCAAAATCTCTTTTGCCGCAGGGCCACAATTGGTACGTGCGTAACGCGGACCTGCACAGAGATTTTAAACTACCTACAGTGCAACAGCACCTCAATACACTCGCAGAATCGTTCTTCAAACGCGCCGAAACCATCCCAATCATCTTGTTCGAGATTCAGTCTCATATACTGCTCCTGTCTTAGATTCGAAATTCAAAGTCGCTAGACCGAGAAACGCGCACACTGGCGAACCCACGCAATCAACTTTAGATCTCGAAGCCCTTCAGGCTGCAAATTCTAATTCCAACGTTAATTCTAATTCTAACGTAAATCCGAATTAATGCAATTTTATTTTTCAATTTTAATGTTTTTAATTAGTTACTTTTCATTTTGAGCATCTTCAGTGCTATGTATTCACTTTCAGTGCTTTGAGCACCTTCAGTGCTATGTAAATCCCAGCGGGTGACCCCTTCTGTGCCCCGCTAGCGCGGCCTCTTTCTCCAATTGGCAGTCGCTCAGATGAAGGCTGAGTGGCAAAAAATTGCACGAGCTGACAGGGGGTTTTTTTAGTGGGTAGAGGTTCTGGTAGGCGTCGGGACGAGCCCCACATAACTCTGGATCGCGCGCGCCAGAGTATACGTTTGAGCATTTTTTATCCTCCTGCCCTTCCCGTGGAGGGGAACAAAAAAAAACTGAAGAATTGTAATCATATATTAAACCTTGTTTCCATATTCAAGTTTAAGGAAATAGAAAAACCCTATATTTAGAGAGGCAAGGAAGGACTGGATTGGATATGATAGGGGGACGAAGTTCCATAAACGAACAGCTTGAACAGTGTATAATTTAGAATAGGATGTTGAACTGTGGAAAGGAGAGTGCAATAAAAGCGGCTTTTTAGGTGGATAGTATAGGTGGGATTGAAAAGGATATTATATTTCTTATAAACTTATACTAACAAGGAAAACGTTATTTCATACCTAAACAAGGTGAACTTTTCATTACATCATAAGCTTGTCTTATTCCACCGTAGGGACATCAGGACTCAATACAGGGTGTGGTTTGAGGCAATTTGTAGCCCACCGCACTTGCCTAGTGCGGATCGGCAAATTTTAATCATACCTTCGACATTGTTTCTAAGGTGGGGTAATTAGGTTTCTCGCGATGTTTTCCTTTACCATTAGAGCAGTCAGCTTAAGGCACATAAGTTGTACTTGTATTTACTCATGGCTACATTAAGGTTCCTCGAGACCGAATTCAGGACCATCAGATCGAAAAGCCAGTGCCTTAACCAGTGCGCCACCGAGGCTCATAAGCGAGGAGAACTTATAATTAATTATTTTACCTAGATAACGGACTATGTTTATTTCAGTATACATTTTAAAGATCTCACTACAGTTATGTAATAAGTAAAGAAAGCACGAGTTAGGTATATTCCAATAAAGAAAACTTATATAATTTTATTCTCATTGAAGGAGAAGAGCCATTCGCACAATCTTTCAGCACGGTCCAAGGGTGTCATTTAGAAATAAATTTAAAGAAATAAACATTGTTACCTTTAGATTTTAATATATTTATTTTTATTAATATATTTAGGACAAAAGCACATAACCATGTTTAAAAGAAATTAGAATCTGCAATATTAACACGAAAGGAAAAGCAAAAGGAACAGAAAAGGAAGAAATATGCTGCCAGCTCCTCGTAGTAGGCTTCATAAGTCACACCCATTCATGGGTCCTGATAATATTCAAGGTCCCCTACTGTCGAATTCAAAGAAAACACATAGCAAAAATTGTTTGCTGTCATGTTTAATAAACTATCCAAGTATTTGGACTTTAAAACCCCTTTGGTATAATCCCCTTATTTACAAGCTTTTTCTAGTATTTGTAATAAAACATGCGTAATGTGTCCGTTTGTTCGTTGAGTTCTTCGTCACGATGAAGGTCTAAAGCATCATTGTCACTAAAGTACGTTTTGTTACGATAGCGTCAGTGGCGAGTCACTCACTTCCGTATAATGGCTGGATCCCGCGTTAATCTTGTGAATGGGTGCCGTTTTAAGAGTGTTCGTCGTTTGCATAGTTGGGGGGAGTGAGACTTGCTAAGCAAACAAATGCAGATAAGAATCATTTTGTATAGACGTAAGGTTTACTGTTGATTTATTTTGAAACAATGATACCCGTGAAGTTTCGTTATAGTTTTGGTTCCAAAGGATTTACGCACTGGTGCTCGGCGAACTGGTCGTGCTTTATATAACGTCAACCAGAACATGTAATTGTGAATCTTGAGAAATAAATATTTGAATTTTAATTTGCATTCGAACATTGGTAAAAAATTTCCGGTAACCTCGAATGCTGGCCAGAGACCGTTTATTTACAATATACAAATGAGATTCTGATTTTGCCCATATTGTGTTATCTCATTTATAGTGTACGTATTGGCATTGTTTAGTAAATTTTGAAATAGCTCTCTAGAACTTGCCATATATTTTGTTTAGAAATATCTTGATCATTACTAAATTTGTTAATATTAGAATTTAGTAAAAAACCAACTGTCTTATAAATGTCAAAAATACTGCGAATTTTGTAACGAAAAACCAGATATTTGGCTAGAACTTTATATTAATTTTAAAAATGTTAAGTGAGTAATTTTCATAAATTTTACAGTACTGTACACGCTACTATACTGTCACTGTACTCGGCCCTGATGATGGACTCCATACGAGTCCGAAACTATTCGGACCTTTCCGACAATAACGCGTGAGTAAAAAGTAGTTTAGAACTTTATATGTAAAGTTGTTTCCATAAGGTATGAAAAAAAATATTAAAAAATATGTTTTTAACACAAATATAATATATAAGGAAGTAAAGTACCCACTGTATTGATTGTAATAATGATGTTGTAATTTTGACAATACTTTCTAAATAATCGAAAAAATGTTGAAATGCATTATTAAAGGTTAACTTAGCATAAGTTATACGATAAACTAATTTAAGTAATGGTGATGTGATGGGTATCAATAAATTTTTTTTTACCGAACTGACTACAAACATTTTTTTTTAAATTTTTATACCACATTTTGTGATCCACTTAATGTTTAATTTCTAATACTATTTTTTTTAACGTCAACGCTATGTATTATTATGTTAAGACATTTTGTAACAGCAGTGTATAACTACTCCTTGCACATTATGCTCACTATAGTCAGGCCATTTTCATAGTGAGGTGACCTGCTTAAAAACATCCATTAAAGTGAATGAATCAATACGGACTTGAAACATATGTGAATTTATAAAATCATCAGGCGAATCCCTGTCCCATTATTATTTTTCTTTCGTAAATTTAAGGAGCAAAATAAGACAAGTACATAATATAACAAAAAAATTGCATTTATTCAGTTGAACTATCTGATAGTTACTCTGTACTGTTATAAGTATTCTTGTCTTCATCACTGCTGTCAGCACTCAGAGATATTATTAATTCATTTTCAATAATATTGTCTATTCTCACATCTCGTTCAAAATCTTGTAAAATGATTTTCTTTGTTCTCTCTACGACTTTTCTCCAATCTTCTGTTGTGACTTCTGTATACGCAGTTTGTAGCAGAGTCGTCATTTTAGCTGTACTGAAGGGTGATTCAGTATTGTTCTGCGCTGCATGTCCTTTATTTGTGCCCAAATAAGCTCAATAGCGTTATACTGGCAATGGTAGGGAGACAATCGAATAACTTCGTGTGCATGCTCTAGGGCTAGTTCATCGATAATATAGCGGAGCTTGGACGGCTTAGTTGCTTTTACCAGATTTAACAACTCAATTTTTAATAAATTATGACTTGCATCAACACCATTTCTTACCAGCCACGAGACAATTTCTTGCTTTTTATTTGCTTGAGTAGGTGGTTTATCAACTTGTACAGAATGGTGCATTGTCCATTATAATTTTCAATGGGCTTTCTAAGCTGACTAGCAGCTTCTCAAACCACTCTTTAAAAACCTCAAAGGTTATTTCACTTGTAATTTTAGAGGCGAATGCGAGGAGGCAGTCTGAAATAAAACCTTGAGAAGCTGATCCTGCGTGACATATAATAAGTCGGGCTCCTTTTCCCGATGGAACTTTCGAGGTGGAGGCCGCTGTATCAATGGTCCATGTCCGCGAAACCGTATGGTTCGCATTCAACCATGTTTCGTCAATAAACACGACATTATCCCAATCTGTAATTTCCTTTACTTGACGTAAGAATGTTACTCTCTTCAAAATAATATCGTAGCGTTCTAGCAGGATTTTCCGCTTGTCAGATTTTTAAATCTAAAGCCATCGATTTCAAAACCTTTGATAGAGACGATTTATCGCCGAAAAAAAGCCTGCGTCTTTTAACGAACTCATTACCTTTTCCCGTGTAGGATATTCTTTTCTCGAGTAATATCCATAAATGTGGTTGCGAATTGCATCAGCATCAAAATTATCAACGCCAACAATTTTCTTGTCCCTTTTTTTTCGGTGTACGTAAAGTTATTGTCTTAACTAAGTTTAAGTTACTGTCTTCTTCCCTATTTCCAATGCTTCGGCAACGTGTTCTCTCGGTTGTGTCAATGGTAAAAGAGGCCCATCGTTAACTGATTTACGTTCAAAATAATTGTACAATTTCACCACTATACTCCGCACGCCGAATGATGATCCCTATGACGTTTCAACTGACAGTTGTATTAGTTATGCGAAACAATTTCGATAAAATACTGTTTTTTCAGGCAAATGTCATGTCATTCAGCCAGGTCATTCAACATAATAAGCAATATTTATTTATTTTGAAAAAAAGACTACGCGCATTGATGGACATAAAACACTAGATAAAAAAGTAACAGCCTTATTATATTTTATTTTACTATACTTTAATTTTTATTCAAATTGCATAATTTAAAGAATTTAAAATTCTTTTTGAATTGAATTTTAAAGAATTCATAATTAGCTATTATAAATAAAATACAAGCTCAAAGCATTTGTTTTATATTTCCAACAAATTATCGATATTTTGTTTATCGATGTGTCCCTTCTTAGTCGATAACAGCTTGACGACGTAACTTTTGCAGCACGTACCATGTACATTTGCATTGAGTTTTTTTCTATTATTTCCGAACATTACGTAATAATTTCTTAATATTCATTTTTATAATTTACAATTGTACACAATTATGATTTTTTCGTCTTTTTAATGGACCTCTAAAGGATTTGATGTGATAGGACGTCAGTACAATGTTAAGCGCTAACGAACTGTCATAGGGATCATCATTCAGCGTGCGGATTATAGTTCGCGAGATTGACTGTTTAGCGTTTTCCCCCGTTTCGACATGGTAAGACAGAAATGTTGTTCTTGTTTACTAATCTTTAAGCAATCGGAGTCCAATTTATAGCCAAGTAAACGTAGTCAGTAAGATCAGTCCTATAAAAAGCCGGATCAGAAGAAAATAACAGAGAGCACACCAAAAACGCACAGTCACTTCGCACAACGACAAAAAACTGCGTCATGTAATGGCGACATGACATGGCGTCATCGACAGGCACAGGTGTTGCCAGCAACATCCCACCTAAATTGTTCCTAACATCAATGAATTTTCTATTTAGTTACTTTTTGTATTTTTATAGTTAGTTAAAAGAATAATAAATATAATTATTTTTATTATAATCACAACGTGGTTATTAATTTATGGTGATATTTCTACACAAGTAATCATTGCATTCGATTCAACTTATCAGCTTTCAATTTTTGGAGTAACATCCCTAGTGTTGAAAAAGAAAAAGGGTTAACTGACGCAACATTGTAACGACCTTCAGTTCTTTAGTTCAGAAATTGTTTATTATGTTTAGAATGGTTTATTAGTGAAAGCAAATCGCAAAATTACTCGTATTGGTCATAATTACAATAAATATGTAATCGTAATTGAAAAAAATTAAGCAATTGTGCAGTTATTACAAAACGAAAAAATATATTATTTTATGCCCGCCGTTACAAGGTTACGTTATTGAATTTTGATGAATTGTGAAATGTTATCTATCAAAATGGCCTGACTTTAAGATGTTTATATGTGGCTTGCAAATTATATTACAATTATATAGATAATTCAGGTATTGTATACAATATTTAGTTAATGTGAATAATATCTGGTGTGTCAATGAAATGAATACAATATTATAATTATTATAACTGTCCATTACATTCTTTACCTCGGTATTATATACAAGTTCTGGGGATTGTATAGAATACGTGGGGATTGTATGGAATACCGCTGGTCGACCGGCAATATGTAAATTAAATTGGTCTTAATGTTATAGACTCGCAAGTAGGTATTAGGTAAACTCCATGTTTTTTAGTCCTTAAGGGCGCTACTTACACATTTGGGCCGGGACATTTTCCAGGCGACAATCGAAAATGTGTGGGTGAAAGTTCGGAAAAAATGCCGTCTGGCTTATGCTATATATTATGCTTTTGTGGAGACGACCCAAATACTTCGACTTATTCAAACATATAGCCCGATTGGTACGACCAGAATATGCTAGGCAAATACTTTGGGCCGGCTTTCCCATTTAACAAATACTCACAACCTGAATGTTCCACCCTACCCTGTGGCATAAAAAACACGGAGTTTACTTTCTACCTTCTTGCATGTCTCCCCTCGTATTTAACAAAAATGTTTGACTGCACATTCGGTATTCTTTAAAATACCTAGCACTGAAGTGCTACAATGGTATATCACCCCCGAACTTTTTCGAATATTTTTTTGTCTAATCATAGACATCGTCGTTTTTTTTTATTCCATTTCTAGGCATAAGACATATTACGCTGTCTTACTCAGTGGGCACAAACTAACTAGTGGTGCTAATTATCAGACGAACGTCTTCCTAACTACAACACTAGGAACTAACTTTTTCAATTTGACAACTATATTTTTTTATAATTTATATTGTCCTTTGGCTTTGGGTTGGATTTTAGCGTAATGCCATTGTGGCAGCGCAAAAGCCCCTCTTCTATTCTTCAAGATATTTATTTATTTATTAATTTAAAACTTTATTGCACAAAATAAAATTATTTTTATTGTACAAACGGCGAAGTTAATGCCATTTGGCATTCTCTACCAGTCTACCGCAGCAATGGAGATGTTTTCAAAAAAAACCTACTAAATACATATGCGTACATACTTATATACTATAAGAATGACTTTTAATATAATAATATATAAACGTCATAAACGATATTTAAAAAATTATAATAAATAAATATAAATATTATATATATATATATATACATATATAAAAGATAAGTAAACACACATTATATTATAATTTATCACATTAATCATAAATACACATATATTAATTTTCATGATTCCCTGAGTGACTTTAAAAAATGAGCTCTAATTCGCTGCTTAAAAGAGAGTTTACTGGAAGCTTTCCTTAACTCCACCGGTAGAGTATCCCATAAACGTGTAGCCTGGATAACAAAAGAATAAGAGATAAATCCGGAATGATGCATAGGAATATGAAGGCTCAGATTATAGGAAGACCGGAGACATCTATCATGTGTAGAGCTTAGAAACTGGAATTTACACTTTAAATATTCCGGAGCGTGAGGATCGTTGAGGATTGAAAAGAGTGTACAAAAGTATCCTAACGTGCCTGCGTTGCCTAATAGGCAGCCAACCAAGTTGTTTGCGAAAGTTGGATATGTGATCATATTTGCGCAGCCCATAGATGAACCGAATGCAATTGTTCAGAAGACGGTCCAACTTGTTGAGGTGATCTTCGTTGAGATCTGTGTAGCACATATCCGCGTAATCTATTATTGGCAATACCAACGCGTTTACAAGTAGAATCTTGGTCTGCCTAGGAAGAAAATACTTCAAACGGTACAAAGAACGCAGTGAAGCTGTTACCATTCGACTAACTTCCTCTATATGCTTGTTCCAGCTGAGAGTAGCATCAATGTGTAAGCCGAGATCTTTGACGGAAGAATAGTAGGCAATAACGGATGAGTTTAATGAAAGAGATGGCGCACAGGAAATATCAATTTTATAAATCTGTCGTGAGCTACCTAATATTATGGCCTGACACTTGCTGGGATTAACTCTGATACCGAACTGCTGTGACCACTGGTTGATATGTGCAAGGTCAGCGTTAAGCAAGTCAACAGCTATATCAATATCATGTGTACTGGTTTGCGTGTACATATGTTATCAGGACTTATTTTAATAGTACGGAATATTTAATAGTATGGAGGTAGGAGGAAAACCACTTCAATACCACTGGGGAAATATTGAGCTTCTCAAGAGCAGCAAGAAGAATGTCATGGTCTACAGCGTTAAATGCGTTTGAGAAGTCAACTAAAACCAGCAGTGTATTCTTTGATTTATCCATTCCTGCACTTACATCTTCTAGAACTTTTAGAAGAGCTGTACAAGTACTGTGTCCGGGCCGAAATCCGGATTGATACTGATTCCATAAGTTGTGTGCTAATGTAAAGTCTGATAGTTGCTTGTGCACTACTGCTTCAACAACTTTAGACAGATATGGCAGAATAGATATTGGTCTAAAGTGGCTCATCAAAGAGGGACTATTGGTTTTAGGTTAAGGTATTACCCGAGCTTTACTCCACATGGCAGGAAAGGTACCTGATGTAAGTGAGAAATTGACGATGTGAGTAAAGATTGGAAGAATCCATTCAAGCATTAGAAGTATCATTATACGTCCTATTCCGTCTATACCGATAGCTTTAGACTTCAAAGATTTGAGTATTTTTTTCACATCGTCTATGGTAATTGGCGAAAATTCGAAGGTATCCTGTGTTCATTTTGGTGAAGATGCCAATTGAGATACAGTACTTGATTTGGTGCCAATATCGAGAAAGGGGGTTGGAACAAAATGTTTATTTAAATCATCGGGAGTGAAGTTAGAAAAACTGAAATTAACAGATTGCGAGCCTAAGCCAGGTGATTTGAGGAATTTCCACATGTTGGCCGAGGAGGTATCCACAATATTATTATGAAAATAACGACGTTTAACGTTACGTATGACCTGATTGCAACGATTTCGAAGTAGTTTAAACCTGCACCAGTTTTCCCCAGTCTTACTTTTCCTAAATTTTATAAAGGCTCGATTACGGTTTTTCATGGCCATCCGAACATCTTGGTTGATCCAAGGTGCAGGAGGCCTTTTGATTTTCACTTTGTGAATCGGTGCATGGCGATCAAATATGGCGGTAACGATATCGCAAAATGTTTTTAATTTATCGTCAATGGTAGTTGCTTAAAGGACTGGTGACCAATTAGTATCAGCACATTGCGTATTAAACAGATTGAAGTCGATGCACTTATAGTTTCTGGCGTCAATAAATTTAGATGGCCGCTTTTGACAATAAATATTAAGAGATACGTAAATAGGGGTCATGGTCATAGGTCATGCCGTGAGAAACCCGGAGCAGCCATTTGACCGTAATTAGGTGATAAATTAGTTGACGTAATGATTACATCAAGCCAAGTATCAGGAGAACCTACGTTATGATGAGTAGCATTAAGTGGCAGTATTTGGAGGTTAGACGCACTAATCAAACTGTTTAGTTTGCGAGCTCGAGAGTCATCTGTGAGGAGATCCGTATTCAAGTCACCCATAATCACGTGATGTGTGTATTCGGTGGCAACTGCGTCGAGTACGGATTCCAAAGTGGGGAAATAAGTAATGGACGGTGGACAATAGATAACTCCAAGACAATATTTTAAGCTATTCAGATACAGCTCGATAAAAATATATTCTGCTGAACCGGAATAGAGACCTGGTGAAATAGATATAACTTTATACTTGTAAGCTGAGTTTAGGTATATCGCTACTCCACCACCACGCAATCCAATTCTGTCATTCCTAATCAGAGTATATCCTGGAATATTGTATAGATTAGCACTAACATAAGGCGCAAGCCAACTTTCAGACACCAAAAGAGCTTGTACTATATCAGGTGAAAAAGTGTTTATTAAATCTGTGTGATGTCGTGGGATACTTTGGGCATTTATATGACAAATGTTAAAATCTGTTAGTGACAAGAAATTTTTGGGGTCGAGGTGAGTAACGAAATCAGTATCACTGAGAGAGCAGAATGACAGGCTTTCATCATCAGAGCTTTGAGCAGAATGATATAAATCATCAGACATCACAAGAAATCAATAAAAAGTAAAAATTAAAAAAAGTTTGTATATAATTATAAAAGTATTTAAATATAAATGTATAGAAATATATAATATAAATGTATATATATATATATGTGTTATATACGTATAAGAATAACTATATAGCTACTTAAGTATAAATATGTAATGTTACAAATAAACCTAAAATCAAAATGAATATCCTCCAGCTGCTTACAATAAAGAAAATAAAGAAAGTAAACTCAACACAATTTTGTGAAATATATCACTATATAGGAATTACGAAATCTAAAGAAGAGAAAAAAGCATTAGAGAGAACTAATTTCGCAATAGTTAATAAACTTAATAACAAATTTAGAACGCATCTTAATTGATTGATTGATTAAGTCTGTCTTAATGTCAATCACCGATTTCTGATCAATAATAGATTGATAAAAAGTAAACAAAGCAACATTTCTAAAAATAAACAAAGGCTACTTGGAAAACTCCAAATACAGTCTTATTTTTTACATACGGCACGTCGATTTCTACCAGTAGCAGTCACCTTCGGCTGCTTCCCTTCCTTATTGGGTGCTTCCGTAATGCAAGCTGCCTCTGGAATGCTGTTCAAATCATTCGAAGTTCTGATAAGTCGTCGAAGCCCATCAGCATCAGTGACATAGATATCTCCATCACGAGTCCAGCAACGTGATACACCGAGACGCTGCCTCGCTGCGATAAGAATCTCATGCCGGAGCCGTGTGAGATATTCGGAGACTGCAATGCCCGTACCCTTCAGCGACGTCTTCGACATCCAGACATTTTCACGAGTCTTGCGATTATTAAACTTGACGAGGATAGGCCTGCGTCTGTCTTCGCGCACTGACTTTCCCAGCCGGCCACAGAAACTGATGTCATCCTTGATAATAGTAGACAACTTAAGTTTTTGATTTGTAATTTTAAGAAAACATTCAAGGATATCTTCAGCTTTGGATTCAGGAACCCCATGAATTAAAAGCATTTTGCGACGGCTTCTCATCTCCAAGCGGTCACAGTCCTGGATAAGAAGTTGGACTTGAGTTTTCAGTGCATCGATGACAGTGAGCATTAACTTCTTAAAAGTGTTAAAATCAGCAGCCAATGATGACAATGTTGGTGATGTAGTACTGTTTTTTTTAATTCATCTTGGAATTGTGCCATACTGGTTGTGAAGAATTCCATAGCTGATTTGACTGACTGCTGTACAGCCTCCATGACTCGCCAATTTTGAGGTTAACTTTGAGTGTTGTGTTCTATTGTGTTCCAACAAAGGAATTTATAGCTGGTGGGTAGTATATAGTCACACAAACATGAAGATAAAGTAAATAAATATAAATATACAATTTTCCTATTTTATTTAAATAAAATGTTGGAGAGACAAATTTTTGATGCTTACTTTACAACTACCTATTTTGACAATATAAAAGATAAAGAAGGTAAAATCAATAAAAGTCTTGTATATTTATGAATTTTTTTAATTTCGATACTTTATTTTATATTTTTATATGCTTTGTTTGTATTGTATGGAAGGCAAATTTTTGTTTTCTAGACGCGAGACATTAGTACCTTTTAATATTCAGCTAATTATGTTACACCAATTAAACACCGTTATTTTTATCGAGTAACCCAGAAATAATATCTACTCAAAATGTTTGTGGCTTACAAACAATTTACCTACGAAGTTCTACCACACTTAAACCTTGTAAGGTAACCCTATTAGCACATAGACACGGTAACCAATGTAAAGGCCGAACTCAGTTCTTCGGAAATGATGGAAAATGATGTTTTTTTCGACAACGACTTTCGCCTACTTTCTTCACTACCAGCACTGTACAACAAGTACATTGTGAAGCACCATAAACGCAAATTAAATTGATCAACGCAAACTCTTCACTCATCAAGCATTGAAACCGTAATGGAAGATCGAGCTGATTGATTGAAAATTAAATTAAATTTTCCATAATAACTATTTCTGCCAATGTCAAGTACTAATATAATAAAAGTAGTTTTAACATAATTAAAACATTGGCAGGTAACCTAAAACCGTATATTATTGAAATTACATATGACAATTGTACGCCGAAAAAGTAGCAACGGAGCTGTCATTATCAAAATATTCTAACCATAGACATAATTCCTAGCTTTTTTTGTATGAAGACTACCTGCTATGTCAGTGGGTCTGCAACGCCCAGCGCACGCGGACGTTAATGTATATTCGCGCCGAAATTCGTGTGATACGATTGTAGTACACGCGACTTACTAGTTTTTCAGGACTTAATGTGAACTATTGTGATGTTTTTTGTAATGTTTAAAATTTTTCCAATCTCTAAAAAATCTTACTAATTGAAACTAAAAGGCTGATTTATAACTGATTTTGTAGTTGTTAATAAACAAATATTACAAATTAAAAGCATTTTTTAATCTGTCTCTTTTTTTTTTCAGGAGATATTTAAGTGTGAAAATGTGCTACAATGTAGGTATATCACGCGAGCAAATGGTGATCAAAATTCCCGCGAGTACTGCAGTGCTAGGCGTAGAATAAAATAAACAATATTTCATTCCTTACCTGAACGTTTTAGGTATTCTATACATTGCCGTGGTATTATATAGAATACCGGATTAAAGAGACTACCGTTAACATATGTATTAATTTATATGTAAATCATATTGTGTAAGCTTTCTCAAAGAATAAAATATTTTTATACTAAGATTAGTATTTTTTATCAACAATGAGCCACATGATGTACAAGCTGAGCCATAACACCTTAAGTTATTTTTTTCATATTTACTGCGTATATCTTGAAAGAATATTGTACTGCGGTACTAGAATTAAACCTATATGAATAGATATTAAATTCGTTTTCCAAAGAGTAGTTTTATTATAAGTTAACTAAAAAAAAATGATAACCTTTCATGCTCAAAGGGGAGTCTAACTAAGTAGGTATATGAGCTAAATATTTCTCTCCAGGTCTTAAAAAAATCAAATATTGTTAACAAGTAGTTTTGATTTTAAGACAAGCGTTCCAATTAAAATAAAAGTAAATGGCCAATAGTTTTTTCAATTCATATCTGAATGTTGAATTTTGGGAATATTCAGAATAAAAATTACAAGACCATGCATGGTTTATAGGGGCTGACGAGATAGCCAAAAACCTTTCCAAGCCATTCAAATTTGGCGACGATGCACAAAACACCCTTTATATCACAAATTGTCACAAGTTGCATTTTGTCACAGTATGCATTTTCTAACTATTTATTTTAAATCTTAATTCCAATCTCACTAAAATTCGAGGCCTCTCAGTTTGATGTAGCCTATGTGCCTATTCTCGTGACATACGACTATTGTGGGCTTGGGAGTCTTCAAGCCTACCTGTGTAAGTTAAAAACAAGGTGTATCCGTAAGCAGTTATACAAATGGTTTTTCCCGTTGTTCCCTCATGAGAATAATAAGCTTTCGTTTTTTTCTTTTTGGAAATTGTATTTAGAAGTAACGTATTCTTTTACACGTATAATGGTGTACATTACACAAATCCATCTCAGGGGTTAGATGTTATTTGAGCTATTTCACCTTTTATTTACTATATTGCTTTTGTAATGGTTGTGTTTGTTGATCAATGTTTAGTAGGTATGACTGTGCATTATTTATTGCTGTTGTTTTTTTTTAATTTTGAATTTCGTGTTCAACTTCCTTTGATTTAGGAGGTTTGTATTGTTTTCAATATTTATAAATTAGACAGCTATTTATATAACATGGTTTAGGTATTTTAACATGATTTATCTGTATGTATCGGGGCACGCAGAAAGTTTTACAAAAACGGAGTAGATGATTTGAGTCGTTTGTAAACGCGGCCTTATGTGTGCGTTAAGTTTGTATATGTACAGCGTATATACAGTGACAAAAACATACTGGTTAAACACACACACACCAAAGCGACGAAAACATGGGTTGACAAGGTAACGGCTGCCACATAAAATTAAGTAACATATTTACAAGCAAGTGCTGTCGAAAACCATTTATATCTAAGTGTGGGACACTAGAAAGCTATAAGTATAATTTAAATTTATAAGTAAAAGAATGGGAACGTCCGAATTTTACATTTTTTTTCCTATTTTTTTCTGATCATCTAAATCTGGTTGGGTAAAACCCAATTTTACGAAACTTTTCATAATCAGACATTCACTGATGCCTTGTTAAAAATGATACCTACGTTAAAATGTTGTTTTATAATGTTTATTCCACAAACTAAATGCAACAGGTAATAAGGAAATCAAACATCATTGGAATGACTTTAAAAACCTTCACTCTTTTCTTTCTTGATATCGTTTGTTGGATGTCCATACATCTATAAAACAATTTACATTCGTATACATTCGTATACATTTGCCAATAATTATTTATTTTGGTATGTCGTAAAATTTGGTAAAAGACCGGTAGCTGAAAGGCAGATTATGATTCTGAGTGTTGCCCGCAGTTGTTGGTCCATTTTTAGGCCCCGTCAACTTAAACATCGAATTAATCGGTTTAATATTTATTTATTTATTTTTATTTATTTATTTATCACAAAATCCACAGCTCTTAAACTATGTTACAAATACTTAAGTTAAGTTTTACTGACGGATCTACATTTTATTACTAATACATAGCAGACTAATAATTAACAGAAATTTAAACTATTGAGACATGGTATTTTTATAATTATGGGACAGAGACAAATTAAGATTAAAAAATAAACAATTATGTATAGATTAAAAAAAATTGCCTTATGAAATTTGAATGTGCGTGCGTGTTTAAGAGTGTGTGTGTGTGTGTGTGTATGTGTGTATGTATGTATATATGTGTATGGGTGTGTGAGTCATTTAATTTATGTAATGATCGCCAGTTCGTGCTTGATTATAGTGTTTTTGAATTTAGCCTTGCTATCATTGAATATGTCCGTGATTTGAGCGTAAGTTTTGTTGTAAGTGTTCTGAATCCTAGAAATAACTGAGTTCTGTGTATAGTTAGATTTTGCATGGATAGGATAAAATAAGTGAGTGTGTCTAGTTCTTGATGAAGGAGTATGGAAATTAAGGGTCAAGCAAGTTAGATCAATGGAATCTATTGAATTATTGCATAAATTATGGAGAAAAAGCATGTCTAGTAAGCGACGTCGACTCTCTAAAGGAAGAAGATGGTGGTGTTTGCAACTGTCTGAATATTGCAAATAATTTTCACTGTGCCTAAGATTAAAGTGCTTAGCAAAATTTTTTTGTATTGATTCGATAGTTTGTTTATAAATTATATATTGCGGACTCCAAACACAGCTGCAATACTCCAATGTGCTACGGACAAATGTAAAATATAATAATTTAATACAAAGAGAATCAGAAAAGGGAGCTATAGTTCTCAAGATGAAACCTAACTTTTTATATGCCAAATTAATAATACTGCCAATGTGCTCACTAAATGTGAGTTTCGAGTCCAAAAGCACCCCCAGATCCTTAACGATGTTTGATTTATTTAATTCCAATCCGTTAAAATAGTACGCAGTAGTTAATATTTTATTTTTGCGAGTGAAAGTTATGTGTAAGCATTTTTCTACATTGATATTGATACCGTTAAGTTTATAATATTCAGACAAACGGTTCAAATCATCCTGTAGTAAAAAGCTATCGGAAAGATTCTTAATCTTCATAAAGATTTTTGTGTCGTCAGCGTACATTATGAAGTTTGCGTATTTAATAGACTGCCCTATGTCATATAAGTACACTGAATATAGCAAGGGTCCCAGGATTGAGCCTTGAGGGACACCGGAAGGAATAGTTATGTAGTCAGACCGATAACCACCAATCTCAACTGCCTGACTGCGATTGCGCAGGTAAGACTCAATCCATCTCAATAAATTCCCAGATATTCCTAATTCTTGAAGTTTACGTAACAAGATGACGTGATCCACGCGATCGAAAGCTTTTTAGAAGTCCGTGTAGATCACGTCAACCTGACCGCACTCTCCATGTAATTAAGAATTCTGTTTGTAAATAAAGTTGGATTTGTAGAGGTAGAACGACCACGCATAAAACCATGCTGCTGTGTTGGAATCATACGACTCACGTAAGGATAAATATGATCGTAAAATATTTTTTCAGCAACTTTACTAAAAATGTTAAGCTTTGATATAGGGCGATAATTTTCAATAGAAGTCTTAGGTCCCTTTTTATGTACAGGAACAACATGAGCCGTTTCCATATAGTGGGAAAATATCCTTCAGCAAAGCAACGATATAATGACATATTATATATAGACAAGACATCTCCATACATTACCGCACAAAAAAACGGCGTCAACGTAACTATAGATACCTACCCGATATATAGAGTAATATAGTTTGTGCGAGAGGGAAAGAATAATACGGTTCACTTGTTGTTAGAGAGAGATATCTATGTACTTCATGACGTTGCTTCACACTAATTGGTCGCGAACGTACGTGAGGTAATACGTAAATT
Source organism: Marasmarcha lunaedactyla (assembly GCA_923062675.1). Taxonomy (NCBI): domain Eukaryota; kingdom Metazoa; phylum Arthropoda; class Insecta; order Lepidoptera; family Pterophoridae; genus Marasmarcha; species Marasmarcha lunaedactyla. The sequence continues at coordinate 24,119,320 of OV281343.1, forward strand.
GTCGAGGCAACTCTAGAGCGTTATCTCTTTTACTCCCACACACAAAATCATATTACATCTCGCTCTTCAAGTTTGTTGAAATGAATAGCCATGTCAATTTTAAAACGTCATTTTAAAAAGCAAAAAAAAATAATAATATAGATAGTTATAAAAAAATAGTACTTACGCATGAATTAATCGTTTACTATATCTTTAACAGTAATAGTGTAATTAGTAAACTGTCTTAAATTAAACACACAAGAAGGGAATAAGTTTTGTTTGACGTTTAGCCGTGACACTGGGTTGCACAAGACTAAGTGAAATAGCGGGCAAATGCCTTGTATTTGCGTTACCATTATTGATAGCGGATAACTTGTCTATATGTAATATGTCATTGATTTAATAAATGATTTTAAATCACGTTAATGATTGTTTTATAGACTATAAATTTTTGGGAGTATTATACACATATAAGTAAGCGATTGCGATGATCCAAATGACCAGGCCCTTTATTTTTGGAGGAACCTCACCTAAATTCGTTTCAGGAAGAATCCGATTCGAGGATGTTGTCTCACATATTTCATGCAGTAAAAATCTCATTTGTCGATAGTATAATCCTAATTAGTAACTTAAAAAATAAACTGTAACGTCCCCAAATTTTGCAAAGTCAACGTCCTTTTGCGCCTCCTCTATAATTAAAAATGAAAAGTCACCATTACAATATTGTTCAAACTACAGAAGACATTCTTAGGAATTTCTAGGACGTCGTATTAAAGGTATTGTCCATATCAAATAAAGCTTTCCAAAATATCATTACTTTTGGAAAGTTTCATACTTTTTGATAGATATATCGAGGGGTGAAAGGCTATTTGGTTTAAGCGACATTTTTGCAACTTTACAGGAGAGCCATTTAAAGTATAAAATTTTGGAAAAAAAATCATAACAAAAAAACTTCTTCAGCTTTTTGAATGGGGTAAACTTAATTGAAATCAATTTAAAAAGATCTAGTTGTTGATGCTTATACCAAATAAAATGGACCTTTAATAACAAAGATAAATGTCGCTTAATACGAATTGCCTTAAGCTCTTATTTTTCAGAGTATGGAAAAGAGATTTAAGTGATTTCATAGCTACAATTTGGCTACAGCGAAAAAAAATTAAGCGGCGCTGCAGTATATTTTCAGAGTAAGCCAAAAAGTATGAAGTGACATAGTTCAAAATTGATAGTAGCAAGCTATTTATCTCAACTACCAATTTAGATTAAAATGACTGGAAGGCTAATTTACTTATGTGACATATAATACTGAAAATGTAACGCTTGATGTGACATTTTTTTACGTCTTATACTATGAATGGTTGTTGAAACAATATGAATATATCACAATCACCGAAAATCTCCAGTGCTTATATTGAATAAATAAAGAAATACACACAATACATCAGTTCAAGTATTTATTTGGAATAATAGTTAGAACAGTGATCAGTGATTAAACATCAATTATAATATTTATTTATTTTTTAGCCGTATGGTATTAGATAATATAGGAACCGGGCATTAATAAACAACGTTAAAAAAAATTAAGTCTCTCAAAGTAGGAACGTCAACTATAATTAAGTACAATTTTATTCAGTCTTACTGACATCGGCTGTCATAACACTTAATAAAAGTATAATTAAACACAACCAATATTTTTAAATTATAAACTTCAATTAATAAAAACAAGCAAACCAACAAATAAAACCTGCAGTTATTAGAAAACACAGTCAATACTTGATACAATAATCATAATACATTATGAATGAATGCATTTACTAATAATTTTCTTGTGCTAGTATTGCTTTATTAGCTATTGCACCTCTTTTTGCTGCAAATTTCCCCCAGTTGAAACATAAACCATTCCTTGCGTTGCTTTCGTAGCAACAAAAATTATAAACGGCATACTTTCTAGAATAAAACCGTAACATGTTATTGCCTTGAGGCGTATTGAGAACTTTCTGGAGGTCAAAAGATGTTCAAAACACAGAAGGATTTTACTAGCAAATGACATTCCAACCGCTCCTTTGTTGCCTCCTTTTCATTTAAGTGAGCTTGCAATTTGGTACAATCCTCTGGCTTCTGTCTTTCAAAACGCAGACATCTTTTTGGGCAAATGAATCCCCTATTTTAAAATCAGTATTGAATATTTGACAAAATACTTTTTCACCTACAATATTAACGCCTTAACTAATTAGGTCTTCTTTAGTGATATATTTTTTTATTCAACAGGCAGACAAGGCTTCTGGTTATTGATCTATGTTCCTCACATTGATAATACTTAAATCTAAGAGTTCCTAACATTGTTACTGTAGATTTTGTCGTGTCGCTTTCATCAAGTACGTCGATTTCATTTTTGTAGAATTTTTGGTTTCTGTCACCATGTTTATCTGAAAAAGTAAATTTAGTAATTATATGGCAAATATATAGGATGAATCTTTTAAAGCGGATTCGTCGCATTAAAACCAATAGTTAGTGCTAAATAGGAGGATAATACAAAACATAATTGACATAGTTCATAAATAAACTGTGATAAGCTATTTTAGATAACTGAAACAGTAATTTATATGTTGCATTTGGGCAATTTTATTGCGATAAACAAAATAACGTGTATAATTAAAATGCGTCTAAAGATACGAGTACTAAATAATTGTAAGTTGGTAAATTCAAATTCCAATTCAAATATTTATTTCTCAACATTGACAATTACTTGTTCTTATTGACGTCAAATAAAAACATGATTCTACCACCAGTTCGAAAAAAACCTTCGTGAAGAAGAACTGGCAAGAAACTTCACGGGTATATTTTTTTTCAAAATAAATTTACAGAGTCTCTTTATGTCTATACAAAAATTATTCTTTTCTGCATCTGTTAGCTCGGCAAGTCTCCCTCCCCCCAAGTATCCAAACGACGAACACCCTCAAACGGCACCCGTTCAAGAGTTAACGCGGGATCCAGCCATCGCCCTCCTCAACCATATTAGAGGGAAGTGAGCGACCCGTCACCCGACGCTACCATAAGAAGACGTACTTTAGTGACAATGACGCTTTAGATATTCATCGGGACGAAGAACTCATCGCACATACAGACACATTACACATGCTTTGTTACAAATACTAGTACAATCCTGTTAATGAGGGGATTATACCCAAGGGCTTTTATCATCCAAATAATCGGATAGTTTATAATATGCTCTAGCACACAACTTCTCCTTTATAGTTTCTTTGAATTTGTCAATAGGAAGACCTTGGATATCCTCAGGAACCTTATTATAAAAAAGGTACTTACAACAATATCGATAATAACTATTATATACCTACATAATATATCGCACATAGATGGAGAAAGATAATCTAAGATTGCCATCACTCTCTTGAAACAATGTATATACTACGTTGCTCAAAATAAGTAACTGAAGCAAAAATAATAAAAATAAATAAGTAAACGTAATAAATTTCATCTCCATTGAAAATTTTACGTAAAAAATTAATTTAAAGTACTTACGATTTGATTTCAAAGACCATTTTACGTAAACACTGGCGGCGATTGCGCATCACGTCGCTCCTCGATGCACTCTGGAGTTCGACTTAACTGCCTGCGCGTAGCAGTCCAGTTGAGTGATTACGATGTTTAACTCCCGGGAGATGAAATAAATGTAGTATCACAAAAATTTTATGATTGAAAGACCAACTCGTATTTTTAATCATACTGAAAAATTGTTTGATATTTCATCACTTCATTTTATAGTCTGTATTAAGCGACATGCATTTAAAAAGTAATAGGACCATAATGTTTTAACGACTAAGCAAAATATCTGAAACAAAACGACTACTTGGTGTAAGTAGCACCCTTTATGGAAAACAGATGCAGCTCAAAAGGTTAAAGTGACACTCCGTGTCCTATTTGGGTGACGGACAAATGGTTTAAGCAGCATCACACCTTGTAATGGGTGGAAGTTAAAATGATTCAAGTTACGTCTTAATAAACATTAGAAACAGGAAAAACGGTTTAATTGTTATTGAATTATTTATCTGAGAAAGGGTAACTGGTTTATGTCTCGGTTCTTAGTATCATTATATGGTTCAAGAACATGACAGAAAAAAAAAATGCAAAATTTTTGTCGGATAACACACTGTTGCTTAGGAATCAACCCAAAAATAGTATTGTTTCAAACGCCAAAAAAGTGCTCTGATTTTGATGAATCCGGCATCATTCGACGGAGAAAAACTCGCTGATTCCGAATATATATATAACTCAATATCGCCCTTGATGTCGCTTAAACCAAATAACCTTTCACCCCTCGATATGTAAATAGTATAGTATTTTAACATACCAGTATACGAGCAATCAAATCAAACATCCGATAACGAGAGTTTGACATTTGTTAGCATGGCGGAACAGATTGTCTTTAATGTCTTGTTGAAAAATTAACAGGGTATAATTGTTAACAATAACAATATGATCTCAAATATTAAGCAATACATTCCAAAATAATTCAGGACAAAATGTTATTTCACCTGCCTTAATTTTTTATGTTTATCTTGTTTTTAAGGTGGGACTGTTTAAAAATATCTTGACCAATTTGGGATTTTCGAGAAACGTCATGGAAATAGGGTTGTTCATAATTGAAGTATCTGCATTTTGTCCTGCAAATTTTTCCGAGTTAAGAGGCAAAAATGGGGAGATATGTTATTATTCATATCTCATTTATTTTTACCTTTTGGCCTTTAATGTAGTGTAGAAATAAAATTCCTAGAATTTTGATATCATATTTTTTTTCGTAGGCCAAATATTTTTTGTTTTCTTATTTTTTGTCAAGGATTCTTCTTATTTCCTGCCTGAAGCGGAATAGCTATGTAGGACTCCTACTGGCTAAAACCCCTTCAGCGTGCCCTCATTCGCCCTCAGTGGGGACCACGGTATCGCCAAAGGCATTGCCCGCGGATCTAGGGTTCTATGGCTAAGGCAACCCTATCGCATCCTCAGCACACACCTTACGGACCCATCATATTTTTAGTTACCTTCCTCACCTTAATTTGGTATTGCGTGATTTCTATTGATTGCCACTGAAATAATATTTTAATATAAAAAATATGTCCCAAATAAAACGTTTCGCCTTTTTTAGGGTGTTATTTTTGACTTTTCCTATAATAACTACGTTATGCACCTACATATTTATGCACAATATTCTGTCAGATTTAAAATAAATAATTCGACTTAAAGCACTTTTGTAATAAATAAATGCATGAAGATCGTTTTAGGTGATTAATCTACAAATTGCGCTACCAAATATACAAGTATAATAATTTAAACTTTGAAATGCAGTTGTTGATAATTTCTAAAACACGATAAGCTTACTAATAACGGCTTTGAGCGATGCATCTTTTAACGAGTTAGGTCGGTAGATATTCTCAACGAAATGGCTAAGTTACGCTAAAAGAGATGGATATAATACATCAAAATAAACAAAGATCATTCCAAAATATTTAGGCTTTTAAATTTTATGACTAAGAAGCAGTGTATAAAGTTACGTTTTATCCTACTAATGATACCAAACCTAAAAATATTGTTATCGACAGACGTAAAGCTAACTTTCCTAACTGGCAAACTCTTTTTGTAGAAGAACTATAATTTTGCCAGGAGCGAAATCTAATATAATATATAACCAATCGCATTGTTAATTTCTTTTTTATTCTCGTTGATTTCCCTAACTAGGTATTATCTTTGGCTTAAATATGAAATTATTTCAATAACGATACGTTCGACAGTAAAAAAATTACACTACCCAGAATAGTACACTAAGACCAGAAACGATACGATTGCATGTTAAAACATCATAACATTTATATCGCTTCGCTGTCATACCAGTGAATGGATTCTATTTTATCATTTAAGTCACTTTTTGAGAACTTTGGTAGCCATTTACGGAAATGATAAATTTAGGAACGCTCATGAACTGTATGCATAATCATTAAAGAACGAAAAGAAGTACAATATTTTTTAATATAAAAAAATTTAGTAAATATTTAAATCTTAAGTGGTTTTTATAAGATTACGATAAAAGTAGAATGGTTCAGATTAAGTATTCCTTAGATAATATTTACTGTTATTATAAAGAGAAAAGCTTAAATTGTTTATTTACAATGGATAAACTTTGAAAGAACTTCTAGTAAGATCTTAAAATAAAACTTGCGGAGAGTCTTTTTGTATTTTATATGCATTATTTTGTAATTTGGCTCTGATACAGATTCTGGCTAATTTTCATATTATGAAAAACAAAATACCTGTCCCCATAATTTTTCAATTGCATTTTTGTTCGTCGAAACTAGCGAGTCAAAAAACAGAAAAGTGCGCAAAAGCAGTGAAAACAATGTATGACGTAAGCGTTTGGATAAAATGCAGTTGAAGTTGAGAAGCCAAAGGTTCAAGCATTTTGTATCCTGAAATGCTGATGTCAGAGGTGACACTTTCCCTGGTCGCCTTGTTAAATGTACCCCATTCATGAAAATTGGAGCATGATCTCATAAGAATTGAAAATCTGACCTTACAAAAAAGGACATTTTTACACGAGCTCACTGAAAGAAATTGAATGAACCGTGTACTTATTTGCAATTCTGTACTAAAACTTCGTGGAACTGAACAATTTTTAATTGAAAGATCACTACTGACAAAATATAGATCACAAGAACAAGTGAAAAAGGTCATGGTCAAAGCGCGAACAAACACCACAGAGTGCACAGAGAAACCCAAATAAACCCGCAATAGGGTGATGTTGTGAGTTTGGTGTGATTGGAAAAACGTCGTTTATGACCTTTTGCCGCAGCTAAAAACCATCGATTAGCAACAACTGCCAACAGCTGATGAGGCTCAAGCTAGAAATTGAGATAATACGCCCAGAATTAAGCAACAGGAAAGGTGTGGTCTTTCATCATGATAACACCAAAACTTCTTTAGCAACTAAGTAAAAATTATGGTAGTGTGGCTGGAAATTGTTAATGCATCCACAATACAGCCCTGACTTAGCACTTCCAAATTTCCACTTGTTTTGGTCTTTTAAAATTTCTTTACGTAGGGTAAAGTTGCCATAAAGAAGTGACTGCAAAATACCTTGTCGCAGAAGACTAAAAATATCTGCAGCAATGGCATCATGTTACCAACTAGTTATAGAACAAAATAGTTCGTGTACATGAGACACTCAGAAAGTTTTCAGATAAAAAATATAAAAGTTTCCATAGGTAATATTATTTTTGTAACAAAGTTTCAAAGAACTCTCCACCAGCGTCTGTACAAAGTTTCATGGGCCCAGAACCAATTTTTCAAAGCACATTTTAATATCTGCAACAGATACTTCCTCAACGGCCTTCTCGAACACAGTGAGCGCATCTTCTGGCAATGAAAACTGAATCTCATAGAGCTGGTTTTTAACTTAAGGAAACAAGTACAAGTCACATGGTGTCAACTCAGGGCTGTAAAGAGATGGCCCAAAATATTTATCGGTATGGTGTTTAGAAGTAAGGTGGAGCAAAGGGCCTCTGAGTCCTGTGTTTGGTCGCTTGTTACCCGCAGCAGCAAAAACTTCTAGCGAGCATTTGGCACTGTGCCATTCTGCATTAACGCTACTTTGGTTTCTTTAGGGAGTTTATTCCCCGTTAAGAAGAAAAGGCTAGCAATAAAACATTTTCCAGCGCTTCTCGATCGTTTCACGTTCTTATGTTCTTATAAAAATTCAAGATCATATCGTGAACACGGCGGGAAAAACCTGATTTGAAGTGATTAATATATGTATATCATACCATTCTACTCGAGCATCGGTGAGATTGTGGGGTACCCAGCGTGAAAATTCACCGGTATTATTCAAATCAAATGTTTCACTTATAGCACGTTTTCTTCCGTAACGGCAGTCAAACGACGACCCCCTACTTTTTTCATTCTTCAAATTTAAGCCACCGAACTTAAACTCGTTATGCTGACGACATCACCTGTCAAATAATAGGCCGTATTAGCGTATTTTAACCTTATATTTCAAAATGAAGTTTTTACAATTGGAAAATTATAAAAAATATAGTTTGAACGTTCGTTGCGTATGTATAAAATCAAAGTCTACAGGCTTCTTTGAACCTAGCGTTGCGTTCCAACATATTTGTAGTATTCCTTCGACCGCAAGGATACGTTCGGTTATATTTTTTGCTAATGCGTCTTAATATGCCCCCAGCCTTGGAAGTACCAACTTCAAGTAAGGAAACCCTCATTTAATTTTTTATCATTCTATAGGTAGAGGTCAAATTTGACAATGATCTTCTTATGTTGTTGCCTGTAGCCATTCGTATGGAAGCTACTCTCGATACTCCATCTTTTCCTGGGTAGATAGCGATGATTCGTCCCATGCACCACTTAAGGGGGGGCGAGTTATCCTCCTTGACAAGAACAAGCATATTTACTTTGAGGGTGTTCCCAGAATTGTTCCACTTCACCCGAGTCTGTAGCTCCGACACATATTCCTTGGACCAACGACTCAAGAAATGCTGCCTGGCCTGCTCTATTCGCTGGTAGCGCAAAAGTCGGTGCGGCAAAGCCTGCTCGTAGTCGTCTGGTGCCACCAACGGACGACCAACCAGAAAATGGGCAGGAGTGGAGGGGAATAGTCGTTGGGGTTATTGGACATAGGTGATAACGGACGGGAATTCAAAACGGTTTCTACCTGTGCTAGTGCCGTGCTAAATTCCTCAAATGTAAAGTTTGCGTTGCCTACTACTAGATTGAGAAGAAACTAAGAAGACTTTACTCCTGCCTCCCACAAACCACCAAAATGCGGAGAATATGGAGGGATAATAGAAAATTTAATGTTGCTACTGATAGTGGAAGATTTAATATCCTCTGCGCAATTATTTCAAAAAAAAACGAACATTCTATTATCAAACCAAAGAAGTTCCTGCCATTCTCGGAAAATATTTCCGCAGGTTTTCCACGACGAGATATAAATCGTTTTAAAGCCAGAAAATACGCATCAGTCGATAGATCGCTTACTAATTCTAAATGTACCGCTCGTGTTGTAAAACAGACGAACAATTAAACGTACGATTTCATTATGGTGCACCTTTTCGATTCAATACCACTACACAGGCAAATGGAAAATTTGGTGTGAGCCGCTCGGCGGTTAAGTTTACCATAATTGCCGTCAATGTTTTACCTTGTAGCCGTGTGCATATCAAATACCTTTTTAGCAAGGTTCCTACCACCTAAAGGCCACCACGTTTCCCGCATCGTACACAATAATGACTGCGGCGCTGCGTGCAAAAGCCATTTGTGTTCATAGCGAACAGCAAATTTAGTTAGTGTGCTCTCAGTTTTTATTGTTTTAAAATTTTAAATATTTTTTATAAACAGTTATTAATGTGTTAAAAGCCTACTAAACTCACCTGTGCTCACTTTTTCACAAAATTTTCTCAACTAATTTGCACAAGCACTTGTTTCTTATTATCAAAACACTAAAAACAATTTGTCACTGTGGAAGCCAGCAATTTGGAAACTCTAGGCAAGTTGTTTGAATCTCGTATGCTTGACTATGAGAACAGGCTGCAAAAAGTCACCGGACCCAAACCTGTTCATATGGATATTGCTACACTATCCCAAGATTTCTCCGAGTTCAAATCTATGATGTGGCAAATTTTTTCAAAATTGAAGCAAGAAATTGAGTATCTTTCTCTTGGCTTAGATAGACAAGAAACCAGCATGCGTCAAAAGATTTTACTTTTTCATGGAATCCCTGAAAAAAAGAATGAGAATCTTTGTGAAGTAATTCACAAAGTGTTATGCCACCAAATGAAGATGGAAATAATTAAAATTGAGCAAATGCAAATACTCACATCGCTTAGAATCGCCTGCTGATGGCAAAACCAGACCAATTCTTGCCCGGTTTTTGAATTTAGAGCTACGACATCGTGTTTGGGACAGCAAGACTTCTTTGAAGGGCACCGGAATAACAGTTTCTGAGTTCCTCACAAAAAGTAGACAACATGTCTTTGTAGCAGCCAGGAAGCATTTCGGACTAAGGACTTGCTGGTCGTCGAATGGCAGGATTGTCATTTGTCTCCCTGATAAATCGCGTCGAGAGGTCGAAACATCAGCAGTGCTAAACGAACTCATCCAACTAGCTGCGAAGATGTTTCAACTCAAGCGCAAGTTCAAGAAGCTAGAGTAACTGCCAAATCTCTAAGGAAGACTCGACGACGTCAGTAAATTATCATTATTTTGAGGCACCTTCTTAATTTGTGTGGTTTTTCTGCCTTTGTTATTGTAAGTATTAATAATTTTCAAAGATATGCGGTACTTTTTAATTTCACTTGAAGGTTATTTTTTTTCTTCTGATTACATTTGTCATGTCATACCTAAGTGACACTGACTGACAGCCGACATACCGTTCATAATAAATTGTTTTATTTTTATTTTTACTGCAGTAATGCCAACATATATGAAACAACAGTTCTTTACACTTTTCATATCTGTTTGTAGATTTCTATTTGTTTTTTTTTTCTGTTGTCAAAATTATTTGATTCGGTGTTACATTTGTTTTCTAGTTAAGTATGCATAATAATGTGAGTGGTGAGTTTGATCTTTGTGCCAATATATTTAAATATTATAATTGGATTTTGTAAGTAAATACTTGTTAAGATTTATTTGTATAATAAGTATATATATTTATTTGTATCAATATTTAGTACCTTATGGATTACAGCATAGACAGTTATGACGACAGTCTGTTCTCACAATCTTGCAATTCTTCAATTGCAGATGGGTCATTTTCTCCTTCTCTAACATTAAATGACCATCTCAACGCTTTCTCCTCTATACATCCCCAAAATTTGAATAGAGTCTATATCAACATCCAAAGTATTCCCAAGCACTATTCTGATCTTCTGGCTTCCTTTAGCTCTGCAAACATCAATGCTATTTTAATATCCGAAACGTTTCTCAAACCTTCTCTTCTTTCCTCTCAATACACAATCCCTGGGTTTGTGCTCATTCGCAATGACAGGATCGGGAAAGGCTGCGGTGGAGTAGCGATCTACTTACGCGCTGGTATATCTTATAAGATAATTAGTGCTTCTCCGTCATATCACACGAGTCAGCTGAGTACTTAGCTATTGAAATGGTCACACATTACACAAAATTATTGTTTATTGTTTTTTACAGCCCTAACTTAAATGTTGTCTATTTCGGTAACTTTGAGAATCTCCTTCACGATCACTGTCCTTCCTATGAGCATGTTATTACTATGGGTGACTTCAACACCTGTTTGTTGAAGAATAATTCCCGCTCCCGAAAACTTGAATCCATTGTGTCTTCTTATAACCTCCATATCCTACCCCTTTCACCTACCTATCATTTTCCCGACTGTGCTCCTTCCTTGCTCGATCTTATGTTCGTCACATCCCCTTGTAAGGTTTCTGTTCATGGGTAGCTTACAGCATCGTTCTCTTACCAAGATCTTGTCTTTTTGTCATATCGTATCCGTGCCTCTAAACGTAGACCACAAACTGTTTTGCTTCGTGGCTTCAAAAATATCAACCTTGAGGCTTTAAAACACGACGCCGAGTTGATTGATTGGTCTCCAGTCATAAACAGTAATAACTCTAACGAAAAAGTGGATAACTTTAACACCATACTTTTAAACTTATACGATCATCACGCTCCATTAAAAAAAGTTAAAGTAAAACATAATCCAGCCCCTTGGCTAACAGACTCTATCAAAGATGCTATGGCTAAGAGAGACAAGGCCAAGAGATCGCTGAAAGGTTGCCCTTCCACGGAAAACTTTACGATTTATAAGAACCTTCGTAACATTTGCAACCGCATGTGCCGAGATGCTAAAAGACGCCATTTTTACAATTCCCTCGTCAACCAAAAGTCTGCAGAAGTATGGAAATTCCTCAAGTTCGTAGGCATTGGTAAATCCACTGTCAGTTCGCCTACCAACTTTGATTTAGTTGCTCTAAACCAATATTTTTCTGAACTTCCTGTCACTTTAAACCCTAACATCAAAGCTGATACCTTGAATTACCTAACAAACCTTCCTGTCACCCATTCGCCTTTCGACTTTTCTGATACTTCAGAAGATGAAGTCAAAAAGTCAATCCTATCAATCTCCTCAACGGCCGTAGGCAATAACGAACTGTGCTCACGAATGATTACTCCAATCCTCCCACAATTGCTATCCGTCCTTACCCACATTTTCAACCACTCTTTATCCACTTCTACTTTCCCGTCATCCTGGAAACTCGCACAAATTATTGCCTTACCTAAAGTTCAAAATCCCTCTTCTTTATCCCACTTCCGTCCCATTTCCATATCACCTTTCCTTTCGAAAGTTCTGGAACACATCGTTCACAGGCAACTCTCTTTTTTCCTTCACAACAACAACCTCCTTAGCTTATCAGTCTGGTTTCCGCTCAGGTCATAGTACTGTCTCTGCGCTAATTAATGTAACTGACGACATCCGATGGGCTGTGGAAAACAAGTCTATAACGATCCTTACACTCCTCGACTTCACTAATGCCTTCAATTCCATAGACTTTGACATCCTCCTTGGTATCCTTAAATCCCTTAACATTTCCTCTTCTGCAATGACTTGGTTTAATTCTTATCTTCGAGGACGTTCGCCGCGGGTTCGCCTTAATGAGACTTACTCTGATTGGCGTGACCTTGTTGCGGGCGTCCCTCAGGGTGGCGTTCTATCTCCATTACTTTTCTCCGTTTTTATAAATTCTGTCACAACAGTCATTTCCTCCAAATTTCATTTATATGCAGACGTTCTACAAATTTACACTCACTGCTTACCATCAAATATTCATGCTGTAATTTCATCGATTAATGATGATCTCTGCCACATAAGTGAATGGACAAAGTCCTTTGGTCTGCGTATAAACCCTACTAAATCTCAGGCCAGGAAGTAGAACAATGCGTAGTTTCCTGGATTTGCTCAACCTACCTACTTGTACTTCTTAACGACGTCCCGGTTGCCTTTACTGATTCTTCTAAAAATTGTGGCGTTATTTTAGACTCAAATCTGTCATGGAATGCTCATATCTATAAAATCAGTCGGAAAGTACATTTTTCTTTTCACATTTTAAAATAGCTATATAATTTCTTACCTTTGTCAACTAAAATTATTCTTGCACAATCCCTCATCCAACCTATTATCGATTACGCAGACTGTGCTATTTGGATACCACAGAGTAGCTCTTATATAAACTGGAGCGCTTACAAAATTTATCTATCCATTTCATATTCGGTCTTAAGAAGTTTGACCAAGTCTCCCAATTTCGAAAGCAGCTTCAGTGGCTCCCAATTCGCCTTCGCAGGAACACTAACATACTCTGCCTCCTTTTTAATGTCTTGCATTCCTCGGCTTCTCCATCCTATCTACGTGAGCGCATTACATTTGTTCGTTCTGTAAACGAATTGAAAACGATTTCTTTTACGAATGCCTCCACACAAAACCGATTTTTACTCATACTCCTTCACAGTACATGCAGTTAGGCTATGGAACTCCTCACCACATACAATTCGAGCGTCGATATCTATGTCAGTTTTTAAAAAGAGAGTGAAAGAGCATTATCTTTCTCGGACATGATTTTTGTTGTTATCCCATAAGTACTATTTATGTAATTATATGATGTGTTCATGTATGTATTCATGTATGCATATGTATTTAAGTATGTATATAAAGTATTTATGTGTAAGTATGTCATCTTTACGTACATTTATATAGTTATATTTATATAGTTATTCTTCCTTTTTTTCTGTTCTTTTTAATGAATTTAGAATAAGTAGAAAAACCACACTATTATTATAGTTTTTAATCAAACTCTCCAGTCCCAGGTCTACTGGAAGAAATTTCTTATGAACTAAGTAGTACCTTTGTACACGCATTTTATCCCATTTATGATTAGTTATATTTTGTGTGTACATAAATTGTAAAATCAATAAATAAGTAAAACGATGTTTCGATGATGGACCTGAAATTTGCAACTTGTTTGCTTCACACTTCTCATCCGTGTATAACCATGACAAACTTTCCCCAGAGGACCCCAGCTGTACAACTAGTATCTTTTTAAATTCCATAGCCATAGAAATAGACTCGGTCTATAAAGCCTTCAAGAGACTTGATGTTTTAAAAGGTGCTGGGAGTGACGGCATTCCTCCAATTTTCATAGCCAGGTGTGCTAATGTTTTAGCTCATCCTCTAACCCTAATATTCAATAGGTCGTTGAAAGAAGGCGTTTTTCCTGCTAAATGGAAGGAAGCGTTGATCATACCGCTACACAAAAATGGAGCTAAACAGCTCATTACTAACTACCGCCCAATTTCAGTTTTGCCTGTGTTTGCGAAGGTCTTTGAAAAACTGATTTATCCAGTAATCTGTGATCACTTTCAACATCTCCTCTCCCCTTTCCAGCATGGATTCGTCAGGGCACGATCTACAGCTACAAACTTATTACTTTTTACAGAGAATTTAAGTCAAGCTGTTGACTCTCGCCTCGATATCGATGTAATTTACACTGATTTTAGCAAGGCATTCGACCGAGTTCTGCACTCTGTGCTAATACAAAAACTTAGCTCTATGGGCATTTCTGGTGAATTTTTGAAGTGGTGAAAGTCATATCTACTCAGTCGTTCGTCAAGGGTCGTTGTCAATGGATTTACGTCCGACAGCTTCACAGCAGTATCCGGTGTGCCGCAAGGTTCACACCTAGGCCCGTTATTTTTTAACATCTTTATAAACAACATTGAAAGTTGCTTTATATCATTTAAGGCCTGCTTATTCGCAGACGATCTAAAACTGTTCAAAATCATTCACTCTAGTAAAGACTGCGCTGATCTTCAAAGAGATCTTGATCGCCTATGCGATTGGTGTCAAAACAATGGGATGGCTCTCAACATTTCGAAGTGCTTTCACATACGTTATTCTCGCAAAAAGAAAAATGAACCTTTCATCTACAACATTGAGGGCAATGCATTGACTGGTCTCAGTAATACTCGCGACCTGGGTGTAATTATGGACCAAAAACTGCAGTTTAACTATCACATTGAACATATTGTCTCTAGGGGTTTCAAAGTTCTTGGTTTTGTTTTGCGTAACAGTTGTGATTTTAAAAAACCCTTGACAAAAATAGTTTTGTTCAATGTTCTGGTTAGATCTGGGTTAGAATACTGTAGTGTAGAGTGGAATCCACACTACGATGTTTATATCAAGCGTATTGAGAGCGTTCAAAAGAGATTCCTGTGGCATTTAGCATTTAATTGTAACTTGGCTACTAAGCTACCAAGCTACAAAAGTAGACTGCATCATTTTAAAATGCAGTCTCTTTACGAGCGTCGCGCCCTGTTGGACATTCGGTTTCTCTGGAAATTGGCGAATGGTGCAATTGATTCGAGTCTGCTGCTGTCGCGTTTAAACTTCCGGATACCTTCCAGGTTACCTCGCCCAGGAAAATATATACTTTTCACGGAAAACCGAGCCAAAACAAACCTTGGACACTATTCACCAATAAACAGGCTGATGAAAATGTACAACTCAATTTCCAGAGGAACTGAAGTGGATATTTTTGGACTAGGCCTCAATCTCTTCAAGGATTCTGTAGCTAGGGTAATCAAATTTAGTAAACCCTTTCAATAAAAATAACTTCAACAATAATTTTATAATTTTACACTGACAAAAAAGTTTCTTAATTAATTAATTAATTATAATTATTAATTAATTAAAACGTTACACGTGTTCTCTTGATCGTTTTATATTGTTGCATATTTTTGTATTTAAATAATTTTATTAAAATAACTTTAAACTTATATTGATAATCTCCTCCCTATTCTCTTGTTCACTGTATATTTTTGTATTAAATTATTTTTTTTATAAATAAATAAATTAGTTAATTTGAATAATAATTTACAATTACTTATAGTGTGTGTTACAGTTGTATAATTTAAGGATGTCGACGTCACCTGTAATTAGAGTGGCATTTAGAATGTAATTTTGTTTTTGTTATACTATGCTTATTTAGATGTACACTCTGTTGGTGACCTAATAAATAAATAAATAAATAAATAAATAAATAAATGATAAAATAATAGGATGCTTCTTATTATAATTTCATCAGTTACCAGCTGATAATCGACCACCTACTCTCATTAACTTATCTTTAGCTCGGAAAACATTTAACTTATTTAGGTTACTTTTACCTTACGGTTTATTAGCCGATAACGTGTTATATTCTGGGAACGACTCCTTTTGCGATATTTATATATGCAAGAATACTTACAGATTCCCGCAGCTCATCGACACCCAACGCAGCCCACCGTTTATTCACGTTGGACTTACGCGCGTTGTATATAAAACGTCGAACGTACGCCGCAGTGCGTTGAATACGGTTGAACTGGGAAAATCTGAAAAATGCAAAATGAGTCTGATTAATGTTGGGACAAGCTAAAGTAGAAGAGTGAAGGTTTTTCATTTCAGGGAGTTCCTCCGTCAAATCAGTCGTTTCCAACGAGTCACTGACGAGGGTGAAACTATTGTCGTGTAGAAACCTAGGACCTTCCCACCATAATCACGAATCGCGCAGTGTCTTTAGATCCACCCCTCTTGAGCCCTCAACTCCGCTGGGTTGTCTTGAGTGGCTACGTGTCTCCATACATAGCCCTGAGTTCGCTCTTGTATCTCGACTACACGGTTTTGCACGTAAGTTTTAAGTTGATAGGGTGTCATTCGCATCCATCCAATCACGATCGTAGAATCAGTCCATAATATGACGTCATTAATTTTACATTGAATAGATTTAATTATTTTATCACACAACCTAGCACCCGTTAAGGCCCCACACAACTCTAACCTAGGGATCGTTAGTATCTTTAAGGGAGCTACTTTTTCTTTTGCGTACAGTAGCCTAACCCTAATGCAACCCTCTTGTGTTATAGTGCGAATGTAAGCACACGCGCCGTAAGCCTTTTGCTAGGCGTCGGTAAACACATGCAACTCTGATCGACTAACGAAGGTATGACGTGGGATTTTTAGCTTACTAAGTTCATTTAAACTAACAAGAAAATTATTAAATTCGTAAATAACTGACTCGGGTAATTTTGTATCTCAATCTAATTTTAATAGCATTAATTGTTGTATTTTCATTGTAATTATTGTAGCACTTAATAAACCTAAAGGATCGAAAATTTGTGAAATTGTAGTTAAATGCCACGTTTTGTAATTGTATTAAAATTTAATTTAATTTTTGAATCATAGTTAATTTCGTCAGATTGACTTAACCAACTTAATTCTAAGGTTTTTGATTGCGTTTGTTCCTCAAGAGATAAGTTTTTCAGGTCGGGCGTTGGAACTAAATATGTTTCAGGTTTAAAATTAAATACCCACTTGCGTAAAGGTAAACAACCACTTGCTAAGAGCCTAGACGTTTTTTCACATAAACTTATGAATTGGTGATTATCATTTGAACCTGTTATCATATCATCGACATAATAATCTTGTGTTACTATTCGTTTAACATCCTCGTCCCCACATTCGATGCCCAGTTGTCGCAAATACCGAACGCCAAAAAAAGGTGCGGTCGCAGTGCCGTAGGTACTCGTCTTTAACCTACAAGATTCGAGCGGGGCTCCAGGCTCACATCACCATAGAACTAATTGAAGGTCACGTTGGTTTTCATCGACCCATACCTGCCTATAAAACATTTCGATGTCGGCACAATCTACGTAGGTATGTGTGCAAAATCGCAACAAAATTGATTACAGGTCACCTTAAATCGGAGGTCCGACAAGTCCTCCGGTCCTTGATGCAAGTTTACAAGACGACTGTAAGCTTGCATCAAAAACAACGCGTAATTTTGTAGTTGTGCTATTCTCATTAAAGACAAAAAATGTGGTATAAAGTAGTGTGGGTTACTATAACTATCATCGCACTCCATGTAACCCAGCTTCTCGTACTTGTCCATAAACTGTTTATTTTTTTGTTGACAAGTAGGTGAGCTTAAATGTCTTATTTCAAGAGCCATAAAACGTCTGTAAGCCTGAGTATATGTTTCTCCAAGTACTTTAGGTGATTCCTGAAAGGGTATCGTTACTATAAATCGAGTCTGAGTCACGCTTAGTATGTTTTTGAAAGTGTTCTTTGCACGCCCGTTCGATTCCCGGTTGCGTCTCAAACCCAGTAGATAGATACCTCTTCGAGTTCCTTAAATCGTTTCAACTGCGCGTCAATTGATTGGGAATCAATTGCATAGTTACAATGTACTAAGTTATTTACTAAGTCCTGGTTTTCAACAGGACCCGATATAATCCATCCTAGTTTGGTATTCTGTAAGAACGGCCTAGCTAGACGCATTCTCCCATCACATAAAAGCTCTCAGAAGTGGTCAGCCCCTATCAATATATCAATAGTATGACTGCTTAAATAAGACGGATCAGCAAGTACATATATGTTCGGGTAAATTTAATTTAGCGACATTAACAATTGAATTTAAGTTCGGTGTTATTAAACGTGTCGTATACTCACCGTTCAATGAATTAATTTTAATTGTACACATATTTATTGATTGCGTAATGGAATTACCGATACCTTGAATTTTGTGAGTGGACTGTATGATTGGCGCATTAATTCGATCGCATATTTTTTTA
The DNA here is from genome assembly GCA_923062675.1 of Marasmarcha lunaedactyla. Lineage (NCBI taxonomy): Eukaryota > Metazoa > Arthropoda > Insecta > Lepidoptera > Pterophoridae > Marasmarcha > Marasmarcha lunaedactyla. The sequence goes on from OV281343.1 coordinate 24,138,010, forward strand.
CGCACAAATCATCATTGACTCCTGCTATCTAACAAAACGCGGCATGTAATTGTTTTACCTAACTCATCAGTTATATTGACTAGCGTGGTCGATAACAGACAGACCTCATCTGCGTCCGGACCCGTTCGGACGTGTTTGACGGTCGCTCCCGGCTGCCGAGTCACGATTGTTGTCTCACGACTTCTCTCGTAGCAATACTCAAACGCCACTCTCAGATCCGTTCTGCGTCCGGCCCCGCTCGGACGTGTTCGCGGTCGCCCAGCCGTTGAGTCACGATTGTCGTCTCACGACGTCAACTCGTAGCAACACTCATACGCTGTTAGCCTCTGTAGGGCTTACTCTGCAGTCGGTTTCGATCGGCTGCAAGTAAGTCGGTCTCTTGCACAGCAACAACAGAGCTGAGCTTGCCGCGGTCGATTAAATTCGATAGTGGTTCGCAAAGCTCGGGCTGTTTTTCTGGCAGCGTACCTGACGCTTGGCGCTTGCTACGTAGTCAGAGACTCGCTCTACGGCCGGCCCCTGGCCGGTCGTAACGTAGTCAATCCCGCACTCTGTGCACCCCTCGAAGTAAAAACCTCACTTCGGTGAGTGCAGCAACAACAGGGTTGAGCTTACCGCGGTCGATTAAATTCGATAGTGGTCTGCAAGACTCGGGCTGTCTTTCTGGCTGTGTACTCGACGCTTGGCGCCTGTACGTAGTCAGAGACTCGCTCTGCGGCCGGCTCCGGCCGGTCGTAACGTAGTCAATCCCGCACTTTTAGTGCAACCCAACTCCGTCAGGTCTACGGCCGGTTTTTGTTGTCAATTTATTGACGACACACTCCGTAGTAGACTCGCGTTTGATCAGGTGGATACTTAACGGTGACAACTAAGCCTGATAGCGTTGCCCCGGTGCGCTTCCAAGGCCCTTCAGGCCAAGGAGAAACCGGCAGACCCGATCCCATTGCACTTGGGCCTTTCCCAGGGTGACGGTACAGTGCTGTCCGAGCTAGGGGCACCACTTCGCGTCGTCCCTACCGCGGGTAGGGAGGTTTAGGTGCTAGGTTTGCTAGGGAACCTAGGCATTTTTATATATTTATATATTACATATCGTAGGACCAAGCCCTCCAATGGACCTTGTCAACGTACTTAGGTCGTTCGCCCAGGTACTCGCCGCGTCTGGCTACAGCATACCCGATGACATACTAACGCAGGCCTTACAGGCATCTATCGCGTCCCCGGCCCCTCAGGCCTCAACCCCGGCCCCTCAGGCCTCCAACGTCGAGACCCCTCAGGTCTTAAGCTTTCCCGCGTCTCCCGCCTCGTCCGAGATGGACTGCGAATCGGTCGCATCCTCTCACGCGTCGCGTCGTAAGCGTACCGCTCCTGGGAGCGACTCCGAACCCGCGTCTGATACGTCGTCAGATGCCGTCACCTTAACCGGCTCTCCTGAGCCCGCGTTTCAACTCGTCGCCAAGCGCTCCAAGAAGCGCTCTAAGAAAGCTTCGGTATCTTCAATACCCGAGCCCTCCCCGGTGTCTTCAACACCAGCCCCCGCGCCGTTAAAATCGCTCGTAGTAACCGCGTCTCCGTCGGTCACATCGAAGCCAGCGACGCGCTGCGCTCCCGTCCCGCCGAAGCCTCAGCTCCCTCCGCCCGTATTCCTGCGTGAAAAAGCGCGCTGGACCGCGGTTTCCAACTTGTGCAAAGTGCACAAAATTAATTACTTAAAAGCCGCCAACGCTGGCGATACAATCAAAATCCAATTAGCGACCGTCGTCGACTTCCGCGAGTTTACCAGGTTACTCGGATTAAACCAAATCGCGTATCACACCTACGCCCTCCCGGAGGAGCGTAAGATCCGCGCAGTACTACGGGGCGTCCCGTTCGAACTCAGCAACGAAGACATTCTCGATGACCTTAAGTCTCAGGGTTTCCCGGTCACAGCAGTGCACAAGATGCACTCCAACCGCGGTAGGCGTTTTCCGTTAGCGCTAGTAATCCTGTCCAATACTCCCGACTCGAAGGAGATTTTCAAAGAGGCTCGCACAATCTGCGGACTCTCGAACATCTCCGTCGAGCGTCCCAACCCCCGCGGTCACCCTGGGCAGTGCCACCGCTGCCAGCTATATGGCCACGCAGCGGCTAACTGTTCAGCTCCCCCCAGGTGCGTAAAGTGCCTGGATCCTCACTTCACTAAGGAGTGCACTCGCACTCCCGAATCCACTTCCCCCCCTGCCTGTGTGCTGTGCGGCCAGTCCGGCCACACAGCAAACTACAGGGGTTGCCCGCGCGCTCCGCGCTCCACCACCAAGAGGGTCGCGCCTAAATCGGCGCCGCCACTCACTCCTGCTAACTTCCCGCCGCTGCGCAACCGGGGTCCCCCGGAAGCAAAGCCCGTCCAGCCGACGCCTACTCCGGCTCTGTCTTGGAGGCAGCGTCCGGCCGTCCCGCCTGCACCTTCCCGACCCATCCCAGCTCCCGTAGCTCCCGTAGGGCCGCGTCCCGCGTTGTCATCTTCCCCTCAGTCGTCGTTGGCTGAGGACATGAAGACCGTGTTCGACGTCATCCAAAACGTCGACATTAACGAAATTTCCGTACTCGCACGCAAACTGCGAGCCGCCCGCTCTCCTCAAGAGCGATTATTCGCGTTAGCCGAGCATCACTCGCTCCTAAGTTCGTTGTAAATTCTTTTATTTTTGTAAATTTTAAATAAATAAATTTTAATGTCTAGACCCGCGAATCTCGCGTCCAGTCGTATTAAACCTAAGGGCTTATCCCTAGTATCTTTTAACGCTCGTAGCCTTAGCTCTAACCTTCCCGAGATTAAACTGTTCCTTCAGAACAACGACCCAGATCTTTTTCTTCTCCAGGAGACATGGCTCACTCCTAATCGCTCCAGGGGATTCGCGATTCCTAAGTACGCGTTTACACGTAACGATAGGCCTAACTGCGACGGTTTCGGTGGCACTGCTATATATTACAAAACAGGATTCCATTGCTGTGCTCTCCCTACCCCTCCTCTCCTTAACATGGAAGCCACCGTGTGTAGATTGGCTATGACTGGTCATCCGACCATCATCATAGCCTCAGTCTACATACCTTGTGGCACCAAACCTATCCGCAGCGACTTTGAGACCATTCTCGCCCTCGGCCGTTCAGTCATTATGTTCGGAGACTTTAACTCCAAACATACTGACTGGACGTGCCTATCAACCAACCAAAGCGGTATAGCTCTCCTCGACATCACCAACTTACTCGACTTAGACGTCGTCTCCCCTATCACTCCCACTCACTATCCCGACAACCCGAACCACTCTCCTGACATCCTCGACTTTGCAATCGTCAAGCATATCAACCTCAACCTCAGGTCTATCGAACCGCTCGATGACCTAGGTTCTGACCACCGCCCCGTCTCCCTCGTGCTAGGACCGCCTAACGTTAACGTCACTTCTCCTAAGACCTTTACCGACTGGAAAGGTTTTAAAAATACGATAGTTTCTGCCTTAGAGGCCCCAAACTCTCCGCTCGCGATCTCGCCCGATCAATTAGATAGCCCGGATAAAATAGACTCGTTAGTAAATTCTCTCACTGATGCTATCAACTCAGCCATCAGTGTAAACGAAAAGGTTGCTAAGAAAGGCAAACCCACGCTTCCCTTAGCCATTAGCAATCTTATTAAAGCTAAGAACGCGGCTCTCCGGAGAGCCAAGAAATATCCCACGCCCGCCTATAGAACAGCTGCGAATCAGCTACAACGCAAAGTTAGATCTCGCCTCGCGGAACTCCGAGACGCCCAGATGAACGATCTCATGGCGAATATCTCCCCGTCCCACCAAGCGTATTATCGAATGGCCCGAGCCTTACGCGTAGACGCCGCCTCTCACGTCCCTCCTCTCACTCGTCCCGACGGCTCTATCGCCTTCGAAGACGAAGAGAAAGCCGAATGCTTCGCTGACAGCGTTGCGTCTCAATGCTCGCCCAGCACGCAACCCGCGAATCCCAATCACATCAAAGCGGTGGAGGCCGAAGTCCTCCGTAGAAACTCTCTCCCCATCACCGCCGACCCCGTCACAGTCTCTAATGATGAAATCTCGCTTCACATCAAAAGTCAAAAGTCCAGAAAGGCTCCGGGTGCGGATGGTATTTCCAACCACGCACTTAAGCACCTGCCTCAACAGGTGCTTACCTTGTTAGCTATCATTTTCAATGCCTGCTTCGACCTTAGCTACTTTCCAAAAGCTTGGAAAGAAGCGACAGTCATAGGCATACCTAAGCCGGGTAAACCTCTTAATGTCCCGGCTAATCACAGACCCATCAGCCTCCTCGAGGCAATGTCTAAACTTCTCGAGAGAGTCATACTCTCTCGAATGCGGAACCATCTGTTTCCAACGGACGGCGATCCTCTCATAATTCCCCACCAGTTCGGCTTTCGCGCTAAGCACTGCTGCCCTCAGCAAGTCCATCGAATCTTCGAGTACATACTCGACGGCTTCTATCCGAAACGAAAGAAAACGATCGCAGTTTTCTTTGACGTAGCCAAGGCTTTCGACAAAGTCTGGCACAGCGGTCTCGTTTATAAACTATATAAAATAGGCTTACCGGCTCGCCTAGTTAGGATAATCGCGTCGTTTCTCAAAGACCGCACGTATCGTTTTAAACATGAAGGCACGCTCTCCGCGCCTCGTCCCATAAAGGCTGGAGTCCCTCAAGGCTCAGTCCTCGCCCCTCTTTTGTATACCGTATACACTAACGACATTCCCATCCCAGCTAAAGTCGTCGAACTCGCTCTCTTTGCCGACGACACTGCCCTTTACACCAAAGGCCGCAGAGCCTCGGGTCTCGTCACCAGACTTCAAAAGGCTATTAACACCCTCGGTGCTTGGTTTAAAAAATGGCGTATCGATGTGAACCCAGAGAAGAGCTCTGCGGTTTACTTCGACTACAGACGCAGTCGTATCCCCAACAATCTCCAATTGAGAATGCAAGGCACTCCCATCCCCTGGAAGCGCAGTACTAAATATTTAGGCGTCATATTAGACCAGACGCTTTCATTCAATCCTCACGTCGATAGAGTAACGAAACTCGCACGTTTTTACCTAGGCCGGCTTTACAGTATGTTAGGTAGAAAAAGTAAAATGTCCTTCAGAAACAAACGTACGCTTTATAAGGTCTGCGTTAGACCAGTCATGTCATATGCTTCGCCAGTCTTTGCTCACGCTAAGCCCTCCGTCCTGCACAAACTGCAGGTAGTTCAAAACCTCTTCTGCCGCAGGGCCACAAACGCACCTTGGTACGTGCGCAACGCGGACCTGCACAGAGATCTTGAACTGCCTACAGTACAACAGTATCTAAAAACACTCTCAGAATCGTTCTTCAAACGCGCCGAATCCCATCCCAATCCTCTTGTTCGAAAATCAGTCTCATATACTGCTCCTGTCCTAGATTCGGCATACAAAATCGCTAGACCGAGAAACGCGCACACAAGCGAACGTTCGAAGATAACCGCGCCCTTCAGGCCGCAAATTCTAATTCTAACGTAAATCCGAATTAATGCAAATTTAATTTTCAATTTTAATGTTTTCCTTACTTACTTTTCATTTTTAATGTTTTTATTTTTTATTTTACTTTTAATTTTTGAGCACCTTCAGTGCTATGTAAATCCCAGCGGGTGACCCCTTAAGGGCCCCGCTAGCGCGGCCTCTTTCTCCAATTGGCCGTCGCTCCGATGAAGGCTGAGTGGCAAAAATGCACGAGCCGACAGGGGGTTTTTAGTGGGTATGGTTCTGGTAGGCGTCGGGACGAGTCCCACATAACTTTGGAATCGCGCCAGAGTATGCGTCAGAGCATTTTTATCCTCCTGCCCTACCCGCGGAGGGGAACAAAAAAAAAAAAAAAAACGATAACAGAACAGGTTTCCTACGTGATGCGTGCGCGCATTGAACATCAACGTTGTTTACCTGCGATGAATAGGTTTGACAGTGTGTGCGTGCGTCGATGTCACTCAATTGCGACCAGGCACAGCTGGTTGCGTGTTATCAGTCAGCGGTTTGCAGTGGATGAGGGCGTTGGTTGGTGTTGCATTTCCTGCAAGCTCCAAACCTTCACATATCTACGGAATGACCGCCACGTAAACAGTTTTCGCATAACTAATTTCTTTATACAAAATTTATCCTCTCGTCGAGCGTAATAATAGGTCTTTACCTATGAAACTGCCGTTTTGCCGTACTGGCCATTTCAAATGAAAATATTTTTTTTTGACTGATAATTCTAATTTCATATTAATTTTATTTGACAAACATGGAATTCTTTTTCTAAAATCGTCATTTGTTTAATAGTTAGTGTTTTGTTTTCAACGCATTCGAACATTTTTCGTCATCATCGATAAGTTAAAAATTCGAGTAATTATGGAGTATGAGTACCGTCGTGGCAGCAAAGCGGCACAAGCGGCACGCAACATCAACGACGTTTATGGAGCGAACACTACAAACGAACGCACCACCCGTTATTGGTTTACCCGCTTCCGTTCTGGAAATTTTGACCTGAAAAATGAACCCCGTGGTCGTCCGAAAACTTTGGTCGACAATGACGAATTAAAGGCAATTGTGGAAGCTGATGAAACTCAATCCACGGCTGAATTAGCAGCAGCTTTCGATGTTAGCATCAAAACAATATTGGTCCATTTGCGGCAAATCGGCAAGGTAAAAAAGCTTGACAAATGGGTACCCCACAAACTCAATGACCGCCAGCGCGAAGTACGCGTGGAGACGTGCCTTGCACTGCTCAGCAGGCATACAAATGAAGGAATTCTGAACCGCATTGTTACTTGTGACGAGAAATGGATCCTGTTTGACAATCGTAAGCGCTCAGCAAGTTGGTTGGACCCTGGTTCAGCACCCAAACAATGCCCTAAACGAAAACTTACCCCTAGAAAAGTGATGGTCACTGTTTGGTGGTCTAACGCGGGTGTAATTCATCACAGCTTCTTGCCAAACGGGACAAGCATTACTGCAGATGTGTACTGTGAAGAACTGAACACAATGATGGAGAAGCTCGCACGTCTCCAACCAGCTTTGGTCAATCGTTCGGCTCCACCGCTCCTGCACAACAACGCGTGACCTCATACTGCACAGACCTTGCGCCTACAGACTTCTACTTTTTCCAGAATTTGGATAACTTCTTGGCGGGAAAAAAAAACAACACCCGAGAGGCAGTACAAAATGCCTTTTAAGAATTTATTGCCTCCCGTCCAGCTGATTTCTTCAAGAAAGGCATCAATAAGCTACCAATGCGTTGGCAAAGATGCATTGATTGCATGGGTGATTATTTTGATTAATAGAAATAAAAAATATATAAAAAAAATTACGCTTCATTTATTTCGTGAAAAACGGCAATTTTATAGGTAAAGACCTAATATTAAGGAACTTTTGACACGAATATAAGTTGTGATTAGCGTTACAAAGTAAACATGATCTCTTTATTGTTTTAAATTCTGGTTTAGAGCATGAAATATTGCAGTGTAGTAAACGTAGATTTTTTAGGACTCCGTCGATTAATCGTGGTAATAACATAGGAGATTCTTTAGGTAATTGCTGAATAGTGAATAATGATTTTACGTGACTGTGATGTGACTCTATTACTATTATACCGATTCATTAATAGTTCTCATGCTACAAAGTAATTATCCGAAGTGAACTCAAGTGAATTTATAAGTAACTCAGCAAAACCCTTTAGTGATGATTTGAGATACTGAAACTTTTATATGTTTGATGTATTGTTTGACGTGTGTACTAAAGAAAGGTACGTGTTCTTAAATTCAAGCCACTGCTAATGAGAACCGTCAAAGGTAGGGAAATTAATTTTAGGTAACCTAACAGACTGACACGTAGCACCCCCGTATTCTAAATTATTGATATTAGAGGGCTTAGGATCGATATCTAACATGCAATAAGCCTGAGCAAGAATACCGTATTTATTTTCAAAAATGTCGCGTTCGTCCAGCTGTTCATCCATCTCAGACTCAGGAAGGATACCGTCTTGCTTAATTTGTATGTCATTAAGTTCGGACAGTAAATTAGATATTCCCTGTATTCTTTGGTTTTGGTTGGCTCGCTTAGTACAATCTAAACTTTGAATTTCGAATGTACTGACGTATGCAGATAATTCTGTTAAGCTGCCTTTTAATGTCCCTCTTTGTTTTATCAACTCTTTCAATAATTGCGCAGTACGATCTAACACAGATGATTTAGGCAGAGAAGGATCGTTCCTAGGCATTTTGGTGGTTAATTAGAAAAAGGAGAAAGTACTTACAGGTTTTTTATTTGTAGCGGCTGAGAGATGCTTACTTGTACTTTTTATTGTTAGCGGCACTTGAATGCGTCAATCAATAGGTGCTGGAAAACATAAAATACACGGTACAATACAATACATTCTGTGCTAAGAATCTGAGAAGTTTTGGAAAGATAACCTGTATGGCACGTCTTACGGACTGTAACTGCGGTGACGCGGGAACGAGCTGCTGCAGGGATCTTGCTGTCAATAACTTCTTCTTCACAATGGTCTGCGTGGTTTTTTGCTGCGGCAATAAGCGATGACCTCGTGTTCGTTGTCTTGCGGGTTGACAGAATCGGTCCCTCTTGCTTTATATTTCCACTTTACTTGCTGGCTTCCAATATCCGGCTCGATAAATGACCTTATGTAAAATAAAAAGGCCGTATTAGCCTATTTTAACCTATTATTTCAAAATGAACTTTTTACAATTGGAACATTATTAAAAAAAATTGTTTGCTTGTTCGTGGCGTATGTATAAAATCAAAGTCTACAGGCTTCTTTCAACCTAGTGTTGCGTTCCAACATATTTGTAGTATTCCATCGACCGCAAGGATGCGTACGGTTATATATTTTGCCAATGCCTCTTAACATCGCCCTTTACACCAAAGGTCGCTGTGTCCCGCACCACATCACCAGACTCCAAAAGGCCGTTAACACCCTCGGTGTATGGTTTCCAAAATGGCGTATCGATGTGAACCCAGACAAAAGTTCTGCGGTTTACTTTGACTTCAAACGCCGTCGCATAGCCGACAATCTTCACGTTCGAATGTTAGGTATTCCCATCCCCTGGAAGCACAGTGCTAAATACTTAGGCCCTAGACCCGACGCATTCTTTCGAACCACACGTCGATAGAATAACGAAACTTGCCCGTCCCTACTTAGGCCGACTAAATAGCATGTAAGGTAGATGTAGTAAAATGTCCATTCGTAACAAACGAACGCTCTTTTCGGGTCTAGCGCGACCTGCGTTAGACCTGTCATGACATATGCCTCGCCAACCTTTGCCCACGCCAAGCCCTCCTGCACAAACTGCAGGTAGTTCAAAATCTCTTCTGCAGCGGGGCCACAAACGCATCTTGATACGTGCGTAACGCGGATCTGAACATAGATCTCGAACTACCTACAGTGCAACAGCACCTCAAAACACTCTCTAAAGCGTTCTTCAAACGCCCCGAAACCCACCGCAATCCTTTACTTCGAGATTCAGTCTCGTATACTACCTCTGTCCTTGATTCGAAGTTCAAAGTCTCTAGGCCTGGAAATGCGCAAGCATACGAAGGCACCCAGCTGTCAAACGATCTTCTGGCCGCAAATTCTATTTGTGATTTTAATTCGAATTAATTTAACTTCTTTTTGCAATTTTGAGCACCTTCAGTGTTATGAATACACCTTCAGTGCTTTGAGCACTTTAACCTGTAAAGTGATCTAATTTAGGCTTGCGCGGCCTTTTCAACCAATTGGTCGTCGCTTCAGATTACGGCTGTGAGGCAAAAATTGCCAGAGTCATTCAGGGGATTTTTTAGTGAGTAGTGGCTCTGGTAGGCTTGGAGCGAGTCCCACATAACCTCGATAACGCGCGCGGGCTTGCGTAAGAGCATTTTTAGTTCCTCCTGTGCTCCCCTTGGAGGGGAACAAAAAAACCTCGTTATACCAGCGGTACAAAGTTGCTTTAGAAGGCGCCAAGTTCATAAAATCTTATTGAAGTCGATTAAATGATTCATCAGGTTAAAGTTGGACTTAAGTTGTAAAATATAATTGCACAAATTTTTATGTTGAAAAAAAAAAATTACCCTGACTTTATATTTTTTTTATGAAGAAGGGAAACGTGCAGATCTCATCAACTACCGACCTAATGCAATCATCTCCATACTTTGCAAAGTTATGGAGCGTGTATTGAACAATCGTCTCGAGCTCCTTAGTGATAAACAATATGGTTTTCGCAGTGGAAGCTCGATTAGAAATCTTCTTGTGTATGCCACTCACTTATGGAGCGAAGCCTTGGAAGATCATGGTGGAGCTATAGCTGTATCCTTTGATATTTCCAAGGCTTTTGATAGGGTCTGGCATGATGGTCTCTTGAGTAAGCTTCCAGCATACGGAATACCTAATGGGCTATGTGACTCGATATCTGATTTTCTGAGGGAATGGAAGGGAATTCGAGTAGTCGTCTTAGACGGCTGCTTTTCTGATCTAATGGCAATTAATGCCGGGGTACCTCAGGGATCTGTTCTCTCTGCGTCGTTATTCTTGCTGCACATTAATGACCTGTTACAGAGATATATGTGCAATGCGCGAGCGAGTCCTCAAGAAATCCGGGCTTTGAGCGAGTCCATGATTGAGCCTCAAAGAAAAAGTTGATTTGGCCTTAAAGAAAGTGTCCGATTGGGGCGAGTTCAACTTGATCAAATTTTACCCTTCAAAAACATAGGCGAGTTTCTTCTCAGCCAAAAAGAGCAGTTTCAACCTAATGCCCAGTTTCCAAAATGTTTCTGTACTTTAACCGACCACCTAGGGCTTCTGGGCGTAACTATATCGTCCCAACTAAACTTCGGGCAACAAATTGTGTCCATTGCTCAAACTGCTTCAAAGATATTGGGAATCATCTCGAATCTCCGACGGTACTTCAGACCTGAACGGCTACTTAATTTGTACACAGCTCAAGTTCGGTCTTGTATGGAGTACCTTTGAGATGGTTCTGCAAAGTACCAACTAGATACGATGGACGCAGTTGACCGAAGAGCTATTTTATTATTATTAATATAACCGAATAATTATTAACCGAAAAATTATTCACAACTTTGACCTCACCACCAAAAAACTGCAAAGCCTCGACCATCGTCGGTAAGTTGCCAGTTTAATCCTTTCTCAATAAAAAAAAAAACTTTTCTTTTGACTGTTCCGAAAATAAGTGTCAATATAATAAATATGAAATCTAATAATCCCTCTGTTAACACAAGATTGCCAACATACAAAACTGCTCACAAATCGTTTAAGATTCTAGACACCATTTAACTTCTCCTAAGAGCCTTCAGATCTGAGCAAAAACATTCAGGGACGCATCATTAATAGTTACAACGGATTTAAAAGAGATCTCAGAACTGCATCTCTCGTGAAATGGGAATGCACTTAATGCATACGTAATCAAATTATACAGTAAACGCTGATGAACGAAAAAATAGAGAACCTGTCCGATTCTCACGGGCATGTCTATATAAAAATACTATATTATATAAACATACTATACTACTATACTTTTTTTATAGCAATACTGTTATATACTATACTAAATAACAGTATTGCTATAAAAAAAGTTATTGCTCCTCCTCTAGGCCAGGCTATATTACTTTTTTGGTCAGGCTTAAAAAAATATGTTTAGTTCTCGAAGACAAGACTAATTTGATTATATGAATAGTCCAGTGTTTTATTTTCTCATAATGCCAAAAGTGTTTTTTTCTACTAAAAACCATAAATGGTATGTCAATAATACATTATAATGGATTAATGAAATACACAGTTTCTCATAAAAATAAACAAACCTAAATATGATCAGCTTAGCATATTGTGAATAACTATCATACTAAGGCAAGTTAGATAAAATTTACATTATCACCTTATTCCAAAGTGAGCAGCTCTATGCGGCTGCATTCTGAATTTGCATCGCTAAAGGCTGCCGTGTATACAGTAATGTAATGAGATATATCTTGATAATCTTGATGCTGGCGATCCCCAAGGTGGCATACTTTCTCCACTGTTATTCTCTATTTTTATAAACCTTATCACCCTAAATCTCAAATGTTCGTATCATCTTTATGCCGATGATTTACAACTGTACACGCAAACCAGTACACATGATATTGATATAGCTGTTGACTTGCTTAACGCTGACCTTGCACATATCAACCAGTGGTCACAGCAGTTCGGTATTAGAGTTAATCCCAGCAAGTGTCAGGCCATAATATTAGGTTGCCCACGACAGATTAATAAAATTGATATTTCCTGTGCGCCGTCTCTTTCTCTAAACTCATCCGTTATTGCCTACTATTCCTCCGTCAAAGATCTCGGCTTACACATTGATGCTACTCTCAGCTGGAACAAGCATATAGAGGAAGTTAATCGAAAGGTAACAGCTTCACTGCGTTCTTTGTACCGTTTAAAATATTTTCTTCCTAGGCAGACTAATTCTACTTGTGAACGCATTGGTATTGCCAATAATAGATTACGCGGATATGTGCTACACAGATCTCAACGAAGATCACCTCAACAAGTTGGACCGTCTTCTGAACAACTGCATTCGGTTCATCTATGGGCTGCCCAAATATGATCACATTCTTCCGCAAACAACTTGGTTGGCTGCCTATTAGGCAACGAAGGCACGTTAGGATACTTTGTATACTCTTTTCAATCTTCAATGATCCTCACGCTCCGGAATATTTAAAGTGTAAATTCCAGTTTCTAAGCTCCACACATGATAGATGTCTCCGGTCTTCCTATAATCTGAGCCTTCATATTTCTATGCATCATTCCGGATTTATCTCTTATTCGTTTGTTATCCAGGCTACACGTTTACGGGATACTCTACCGGTGGAGTTAAGGAAAGCTTCCAGTAAACTCTCTTTTAAGCAGCGAATTAGAGTTCATTTTTTTAAGTCACTCAGGTAATCATGATAAATAATATATGTGTATTTATGATTAATGTAATAAGTTATAATATAACGTCTGTTTACTAATTTATTATATATATATATATATATATATATATATATATACTTATATATACTATATTGTTAGGTACTCTTACCAGCTTAAGAAATAAGAACTCAAACGAGTTTGCGAAATTCACACCTCGGTTTGCTTTTGCTTTTGGACGCCAAATTAACATTCGAAAAGCATATTGATCATATTGCCAAAAAAGCAAAAAAAGCCTTGGGGTTCGTCATGAGGTCCAGTAGTCAATTCAGCAGTATAAAATTAATAAAAATTCTATATTGCACCCTGGTACGTAGTGGTCTTGATTATTGTTCTCAACTTTGGAATCCACAGTACGACGCATACATAAATAGAATATAATTAATTCAAAAAAAAATTCTGAGGCACTTACAATATAAATGTAAACAGCATGGCGAACATTACGAAACGATATGTAAAAGACATCATAATATATTACCACTTAAAGAAAGACGTAGGATTGCAGATGTTTTCTTTTTGAATAAATTAGTTCAATGTTAAATTGACTGTCCAGACACGCTTTCATTGATTAATATAAAGGTTCCCTGTAGGTCTGTTAGGCATCCTTCCTATTTACATGTGCAAACTTGTGGCACTAATTTCGATCAATAAGATAGCCCGGATAAAATAGATTCATTAGTAAATTCTCTCACTGATGCTATCAACTCAGCCATCAGTGACAACGAAAAGGTTGCTAAACCCACGCTTCCCTTAGCCGTTAGCAATCTTATTAAAGCTAAGAACGTGGCTCTCCGGAGAGCCAAGAAATATCCTACGCCCGCCTATAGATTAGCTGCGAATCAGTTACAACGTAAAGTCAGGCTTGCCTCGCGGAATTACGAGACGCTCAGATGAACGATCTTATGACGAATATCTCCCCGTCCCACCAAGCGTATTATTGTATGGCCCGAGCCTTACGCTTAGACGCCGCCTCTCACGTCCCTCCTCTCACTCGTCTCGATAGCTCTATCGCCTTCGAAGTCGAAGAGAAAGCCGAATGCTTCTCTGACAGCGATGCAACTGAATGCTCGCCCAGCACGCAACCCGCGAATCCCTCTCACATCCAGGCGGTGGAGGACGAAGTTCTCCGTAGAGACTCTCTGCCTATCACCGCCGACCCCGTCACAGTCTCTAATGGTGAAATCTCGCTTCTCATTAAAAGTCAAAAAACCAAAAGGCTCCGGGTGCGGATGGTATTTCTAACCACGCACTTAAGCACCTGCCTCAACAGGTGCTTACCTTGTTAGCTATCATTTTCAATACCTGCTTCGACCATAGCTACTTTCCAAAAGCTTGGAAAGAAGCGACAGTCATAGGCATTCCCAAGCCGGGTAAAACTCTGAATGTCCCGGCTAATCACGGACCCATCAGCCTCCTCAAGGCAATGTCTAAACTTCTCGAAAGAGTCATACTCTCTCGAATGCGGAACCATCTGTTTCCAACGGGTCCACACGTCGCCGAGGTCTAGCGCAACTGCCGTGCTCGTCCCGGCCGTGCGGCAATATTTATAGTGTGCGAGAGAGACAGCGCATCGCACCCTTCCCGCTCGCACGATGAGTGTTGTGCAACCCACCGCCGCCTGCATCTGAGCTACTTGTGCCGTCGCTATAAAGCAGATATATGCAAGAGTAGTTTTAATAAACGTCGTCAACATTCTCGCTTCGATCGCCACCCGGTACGGACGTGCAAGAATCCGTTCTCCGTTGATCGGTACCTTCCCGATATTCCGTGGCGCTCAGTCTACTGACGTCACAGTTTAGCGTGTTGGTTCCGTGCTACGGTTTTCAAGGTTTTTCTATTCCCTCTGAGTGCTATCGAAGTGCGATTTTTCTTTGTGACTAAGCCCCTTAGTCTTCAAAGTGCTGTGCTAAGTTGTGTTGTGCTTGTGCTGAGTGCTGTGTAGTGCCCAGCGTAAGTAGTCTGGTCCTCAGTACAAAGGATACTTAACGGTGACAACGAATTTGTACTGAACCAGTCCTTTTATTTTTATTTTATTTCTCTTTTCTATTTTATTTAATTTTTTCCTATTTTCATATTTATTTTTATCATATCTGTGTGTTTTCGTGTGTATTTGTCCTTTCTGTCGGTAAAGGTTGACCCTTACGCGGTCAGCTCTTTACCTGCTTACCCTTTTTTTAGGTTTCTAGGTAGCGGCCTTCGGCGTTCTACTGTTAGTTTTAAGTTATTCTCCCCAGCCCCCCTACCGCTGGTAGGGAGGTTAGCCGCTAGGGTTCGCTAGGTTTTTAGGAACTAGGCATCCTGTGACATACTTATTTTATACATATAATTGTCCCAACCCTCCCTAATGGATTCGCTAAGCGTTACTAACTTCGCGAACGCGTTCACCCAGGCGTTTGCTGCGGCAGGCGTCTCCATTCCGAAAGACATCTTAACGCAGGCCTTGCAGGCATCAATCGCGTCCCCGGCCCCTCAGGCCCCAACCCCAGCCCCTCAGGCCTCCAACGTCCAGACCCCTCAGGTCTATAGCTCTCCCGCGTCTCCCGTTTCCGGTCTCATCCTCGCGCTCAAAAATCTATACCACGCTTGCGGAATACAGAGACGTTCAAAGGAACGATCTTATGATTAATATCTCTCCATCCTACACGGCGTACTATAGGATGGCGAAAGGTCAAACTAGTCGGCTCATATCTTAAAAATCGCACCTTTCGTTTAGCATTCGGATGTGCGACACCCACATCCGAATGCTAGGTACGCCCATCCCGTGAGCACGAACCACCAAGTACCTAGGCGTAACGCTCGATCGTACGCTTTCATTCCGACCTCACATACTTAGAATTACTAAACTCGCGCGTATGTACATGGCCCGCCTAAACAGTATGTTAAGCGGGCCCTTGCTATGCCATGCTCTTTGCCCATGCCAAACCCTCCTTTTATAATCTGCAGGTAGTCCAGAATCTCTTCTGCCGTAGGGCCACGGATGCTCCGGGGTACGTGCATAACGCAGACCTGCACAGGGATCTCGATTTACCTACAATACAACAACACCTTAGGACGCTCTCCGCCGCTTTTTTCAAGCGTTCCGAAGAGCATCCTAACCCCCTCATTCGCGAGACAGTAAATTACACTGCTCCGTCCATGCCGTCGAGGTACAAAGTCCGTAGACCGAGAAATGCACTCTCAGATCCTCAAGATCAGCTCTCGGCGAATCTGGACCAGCTTAAGGCTGCCCAGGCCGAATAACCATCATCCAAACTGTCACTTGCACCTTATGTGATTATTGTTCTCAGCGGGTGACCCTCTAGCGGGTCCCTGCTTGCACACCCACCTACTCGTGTATCGCTCCGATGAAGGCTGCGCAGCATTCCCATGCCATAGACGGCAAGGTGGTTTTTAGTGGGTAGGTGCCACTCTGGTGAGTCCCACATCACCGTCGCGGAAGTCGGTTGCCTGCGGCGGTATGCATGACGCATCTTTCACCTCCCTTCCGTGAGGGTGCTGCTTAGGCGGCATAAAAAAGAAACCATGAATGAGTTAGTGTCTGTTACGCCTATTATTATGAGCTGCCAGCTTATTTCTTCCACTTGTGTTAACTTTGTGTGGATCTCTTTTTCTTTTGGACATTGTTATTTCTTTACAAACATAAAGATACTATAATATATCGCGAATATAAAGTAAGAATATTTATTTCCGAAGTGGCACACTTAAACCGAGCTGACAGATTGTGCGTTTTCTGCAGAATAAATGTAGTATCAGTGACTGCCTCACGACAGAATGCCATATGTCATGAGGCTATGTAAGTAACACTAATCAAGCAGTTTCATTTCAGATTTGTAAATTTTTTTTTAAAGCGTTTGTTGCAGATACAAACGTTTTCGCTAGCCTATCGATAAGCTGTCGTCACTATATATTGGCTTCTCAGGTTATCCCCAAAGTTAAATTTACAGGAGTCAGAAATTTAAAGGCCATGAAATTTTTTGGTTATCTATTTTGAGAGGTTTTGTGATTTTAATTATAATTACGAGTGTAACAATACAACATGGGAAACTGGCGTCATATCAAATTGATGGTTTTTGAATAAAACGCTCAGACATGCAGAAAAAATTCTAATTTCTTTTACAAAGAGCCTTAAATGCTTTTTTGTTCAAGTATCTTCCTTGAAAATAAGCTTCACTAGCTTAATACCACTTCGCTAAAATCTTAATTTAGTCGGCAAGATTCTGTGAGTAATACTTGTATTCCTTGTAATGGAATTCAGAATTACCATTTGCACAACTACGTCATATTTTCAAAGAAATGTGTATAAAAATTCTACAAAAGATATTAATTTAAAATCATGTATTGAAAATTTTATGAACGTAATGCTTCTCCATCAGTAATAATATGAATATCACATGGTCCAAAGTAGAATAGTGATTGAACCAAAAATATTCATTTCATAAATAAAATTATTTTAGCCATTTATTATTATACATTATTTCAGTGCAACCTTTTTAATAACTATAAAACCAGTACGATGTTAGTATTATATAAGGTATTTTATAATATGCGCCAAGATCAAAATAAAACAGAGTTGAATTCCGTATATAATAAAACCTTAGAACAGGACAACAGCTTGTTTAGCGCATTCAATCATGACTGCTTAGGAAGTATAGTTTCAAGCCAACAAGAAATTTAAGCAGCTTTTATGTAACAAGACTACCTAATACCAGACAATATAACAGATAGGCTCTCTTTCTCATATTATCTCCCAACTCAACTTCAACAAAAGTTTTTTGCCAAATGATGATTTGATTTCAAATAAATCGAAACCCAGGAAGACTACTAACCACACAAACACACAACCACTCACACACCCCGGTCACTATGGAACGATCGTACGGGATGATAATATCATTGCATTTTAATCAAGCATGTCCTGAGCGGACAGTTTAGGACCAATTTTATGGAAGGCTCGATCTCCCGATCTAAATCCATTGGATTTTTGTAACTGCGAATGTCTTAAAAACAGAAGTTACTGAACGGTCATTAGTACATTAGAAGACATGCGCAAGAGAATTAGTTGTAGCTGGTTGTAGGTAACCAAGCAACTAACTAACAACCTCTCAAATTTGGTTCCATTATTTACGGAAACCTTCTATATACGTTTAAATTTATACTGGTTTTTAAAATTATACTATGTGAATGGAGAGGTAGGTAGGTATAAATGTATGAAACATCGAAATAGGTCCTTCAATTATTATTATTATTATTTTTTTAATAATATTTCTAACAATCACACCACATTATCTAGCCCAAATTAAGTATCATTAAGAACTTGTGTTATGGATACCAGATAACGGATAAATAAACTTAAGAAATATATAAGCACAGATAGATATTTTTTTTTTCATGTATAAATATTAGAAATAAACTTAAATAAACATACATACACATCCATGACTAGAAAGCAAACATAATAAAATATCTGCCTCTACCAGGATTCGAACCCGGGACCTGTGGCATGGAAGGCAAGGGTACTTACCTCCACACCAAACAGGCCGTCAAATTATTACTGATTCCCAAATTATGATAATTTTATATTACTTAAAGTGGCATTCAAACTTCATCAAATATTACAAACATTGTTTACCAAGTTAATTTTGAAAACATCGAGAGTTTATCGGAATGTTTAGTTATTTCACCTTGTCTAGACAGCTCATTCAGATACTTTACTAGATTATTTCACGTACATACAAAATATTCACAAACCTTATGATATTTTTATGAATAAAAATATCGGAGCCTTGCGAGCGTGACTGTCGCACTGAAGCAGGGTTTCGTACTACGGTTTTCGAAGAAAAATAATTTTTATTTATTCCGTGAGTACACATTTGACGCATAAAATGCATACTTGGTGAAATTTCATTAACATTCAACAAAGATAAATGGGAGAATCGAAATCAAATCTGTTTCTACGTTCATGATCTGTATTATTTTAATGCTATTATAATAATAATGCTTACCTTTTTCAAATTCACTCACTCAGTATATGTATGGTACCCTGAAATCGATTTTCGGGGCTAAAATATTATTAAACTTTATTCGCCCTTGAGTAGATACATATGTGTGTACAGTTGTGTTGACAGTTCTCTTGTTTGTATTCACTGAGTAAATTCATTTAAAATATATTTTCATATTTGTTATTTATTGTTTATACAATAAATATTGCAATATATTAAAGGAAACGCGAGCATACGAAAAACAAACAGACTGAGTATAATAGTAAAATGTATGATATAAGCGTATGTATTTTATTTATTAAGGAATACACCGATCCAATTAGTGATCTATCTTACCTATCTAAAATAAACATTTTGGTTAAATTAGCAATTTATTTGGTTTGAAGAAATTATTGATTATATTTCAATGCAAGTACTAAATTGAGCACATTATCACTATCTGTTGTTATTAAGTTTCGGTGTACTAGAATAAACTTTTGTCAATATCTATCAGATATATTTAGAATAATACCAAACGGTTTCCTCAAAATTTTATAGAATAGCTAAATATATATTTCTTAGTCGAGACTCCAATGCCTTTTCCCCTAAATTTATTACCTACGTCTTTTTAAAAATTCTCTTAAAAATAACACAACGAAATATGTCCTTTAAAATCCTCATGAAAAACGCAGGAGCAAACTCCAAAATAAGTTAGAAAAACTATTAGGAACTGAAAAGTAAAAATCGCGCTATTCATCAACATAGAGAACGAGCTTGCAATTTTTGAGCTCCATCCCAACACACCCAAACTGCATACATTTTCATGAACTTTTGCATTTTTGATGAACTGAAAAAAATATAGCTGACAAAATCACTGCTTATTCCTCGCAGTCACATAGTTTCATTTCCAGTTTTCTCTTTGAAGATTCCACTGTGGTTTTAGCATAATGGAATATTAAGTTTAGGTACATTTTGCGAATATTTTTGCGCTTTTTATTGTTTTCATGTTGGGAGCCATTAAAAAGGAAATAAGTGTTGCGGTGCAATTAAAATAGAATTTTCTTAATGTATTCCGCTTTCGAACGCGACTTTACAGCTTTTTAGCAATATGTTTATATTGCTTTTATGTCAATGCGTGCAACTTTGATTCAACATTTCTATAGATTTTTTACTATTTTTCAATAAACAATTAGTGACTAGTAATAAAATTTTGCTCTAGTAATTAAATCGGCAAAATTAATTTTAAATGCATTAATTTTAAATGCAATAATTTTATAAATAAACATATTGTCTCTTCGCATCTAACGCCCAGTTAACGAAAGCTTTCATTTCCTAACGATATTATGGTATTTGACGATAATTTCTAGTGATGCGAACTAAATCGATAAACATAATAATATGTCGCAGTATGATAAGAAAATACGTATTATTGCAAACGGAGTCTTACCTTTGAGAACAGTTCAATGATTGCGAATTACAATCGAATGAATTACACAGAGTGGTTGTTTCAATTGCTGTAGAACGTTGAGTAAAAGAAAACCCCAAGATTGCCTTCTATGCAAATAAAGTGCATCGATTTAAAGGGCTTTGCCTCAAATTGTAGGTTATATACAACTCTTTATTTTTCAATAAATGTAATAACATTTAAGTAATGCTCTTCTTAAGACAATTTATAACAAACATTTTTGAGTTATAATTATTTCCCATAATATTCGGTTATGTTTTAGAAGAGATATTTCTTGAAGACACATTTAATCGTTAAAAATAAGTTCCACAAGAGTTGTAAACCGTTGTCATGCGCACCAAATTCACGAAATAAAATGTTTTAAGAGCTTTCACTTTTTAACATACTTATATATTTTATTATAGAAATTTTCTTCTGATACTATGTTTTTTATAACGTTACACAAGTGTTAAGGGAAATCATGATGCCACGACAGGAAGTCGGCACCATCCCGAGTGCACTTTAGAGTGCCTCTGCAATTGCTTTTGTTTCACGATATTCATGAACTCCTAATTTATCTTTGAACAGTCTGTGATGTAATGAAGATAGGACATGAATAGTACATTAAATGTTCAAGAACGTTGAGTTAAAAGTCTGCTACAAAAAAAAGGATTAAGAGAAAATATTACAATATGTTATTTGAGTATTGCAATAACCATAACAGTTGACCAAGCAAAACCTAAAGGAAAATGTCAAACGTGTAGTAAAATACAACATGGCGCAGGATCGGCCTGTGATTTTGCATAACACGCATGAAAAGAAACAAAAAAGTTTTAATACAGAGGGTCTGCTGTATTGAACTACCCATCTGTCACCAAATGGCGATTTTATTCTAGTTCGGCTTAATAAAGTATTCAGAAATATTTTATGTATCTGAACATATAAGGGGCTTTTTGGTGTTTTCATTTTTGTTCTTTAATCTTGGAAGTTTGTCATGGGCTATTTTACACTTTCGTGTCTATACGCTGCTGACAGAAGGTTCAAAATGAAATTATCTTTGTTTTTGCAATTTCACTAGATGTGTCCTACGTAAAACTTGAACACAAATATATATAAGTGGTTATTATGGTGTTTAAAACAGGAAAGACTGTATCGACATGACGACCAAAACTAGCTCTTAACAAAAATTAGTACTCCTTATTAAATTCATAAGATTGCGTTTATTAACTTTGCAGCTATCTGGAAGATTTTATGACACGTATTTAAAAGTATGTACAATGTAAGTTCGAATATGAATTCAAATTCAAATAAGTTCAAATTTTTGTATTGTTTTACTTGAATATATATTGAAATAATGCTAAATCTATCTCGAAATCATTTTTATAGAAAGAATAATATAACGGTTATAATACGCGTACCAACATAGATTCTCGAGTCAAAGTTGTCCTTTTTATAATGTTATCGTTTTCTGTCTGTCCAGGAACAGTCGTTGTTTGAGCTCAATAATAGTCAAGAAATTTAGTTGCCACTTTTGATTGTAAACTAGAAGTCAAAGCGTCATTAGCTGATCCGCTGTGTCATTTACTCTAAAACTTGGTCCATTTACTAAATATTGCTGTTTCAAGGTGACCATTTGAAGCGCTTTGGACATAACTTTGAGCAATTATAGTAGGCCACAGGAACTTGAACAATACGACCCCAGTTAAACAACATCTGTAACGGGAGGTGACGACAGTCCGTTTCTCAGTCAGAACTCTATAAAGGCTCAGAATTTTCATTGATAGATTTGTTGTATGACATGGTTAATAAGACATTGATGAATGATAAAAAAATCACATTTTGCATCTAAGTATTGGAAAATACAAAAAGGGTATATGCATATTAAAATATTAAATTCATAAATATTGTAATTTTACATGGCCAATCAACGTTTTTATTTAAGAAAACTTTTGTAAGTAATTTGGTATTGAATACAATGTTTTATCGGTCTGATGCCATGCTTTTCTCTTCCATTTATGTTTTATAGTTAATTATTAGGTGTATGTGACTTATGAAATAAGTTCATTAATAATAATAATAAATCCTCACACAAACACACCGACTGGATGGCCCAGAAGTAAGCAGAGCTTGTGTTATGGATATTAATATCACAAAAATTTAAGTGGCAAAGCATTGTTTTTCACGACGTGTAGAACTCCCATGAACCTAGCCACTTCTATTACCACATAACCATTACCACTTCTATAAAATAAATTTAATATATATTTCATCATACGTACTATTTCCTAATTTTCACTTAACGAATGTTATCTTTTACTTCACATACATCTTCATCACCATAGCATAAATACACTTTTAACTACAGCTATTAAAAAGGTATTACGATCGAGGATGGGTACACCGAGTGGAAAAAAGTCAGTGAAAAAAAACACTTTTGTCAGTAATGATCAAAGAGGTATTCGTGTTACAAACTGCATTGTATTAAGAAAAAAAAAAACATTATTTGGTTATAATTTATCTGTCAGGATTAGTACAGAGTAACTCTGAACAGATTAGCTTTTATAAATTGGTTTTACTAAAACATTGTTTCGTTTCAATCGCCATAAATGTCGTATTACGCATGGCTATTGGATGGAATGGGGTAACCTCTCAGGCCACATATTATGCATTTTTGTCATTTTTTATTTTTGTTTAGATTACCTATTTTAATTTAATTTTTCACAAAACATTTAAACTAAATATTTTTGTTCACCAGATTTGGTAAAGCACAAAACATAATTTTTTTTATCATAAAGCAGGTTGTAAATAATGATGATAAATAATAAATCCCCATACAATCACACCAACTGCATGGTCCAAAGTAAGCAGAGCTTGTGTTATGGATGACCACAGCGAACTGGGGAGGAACCTAGAAGAAACATACATATATAAATATAAAAAATCAGTACCCAAACACAAACATTTGTGTTCATTACACAAATGAATGCCCCAACCAGGAATCGAACCTGGGACTTCCGGCGTATGAGGCAGAGTTGCTACCCACTACGCCACTGGGCCATCTAAAAGGTAGTATAGGTTCCCAACATACTTTGAGGTTATGAACATACATTAAACAAGATAAACGAGATAACTCAAACCACGTCGTACCTGAAACTTACCTCGTAGAGAGCTAAGCACCGGCGAAGTGGGAGCTCTAACTAATGGCCTGTTCAATGTTTAGGAAATTGAATATGAAACTTCAGTAGTTTACTCACAAGTTTGCGCGTACGCATCTTAAAGCAGGATGTTTTGAATATCCTATTTATATAAGGATAGTTCGG
The DNA here is from genome assembly GCA_923062675.1 of Marasmarcha lunaedactyla. Taxonomy (NCBI): domain Eukaryota; kingdom Metazoa; phylum Arthropoda; class Insecta; order Lepidoptera; family Pterophoridae; genus Marasmarcha; species Marasmarcha lunaedactyla. Next base: position 24,161,748 of record OV281343.1, read on the forward strand.
TTGCTAATAGTATGTAGAAAACACTTAAAATGAAGTATAATTAAATTTTTAAGAATAACTTACTGCTGCTAGCTATTGATTGTATCATTATTTGTTATATAACTTATAGGAAACTCTAGAACCATGTTAGTTCCACAAGTGTTAGTTTTCTATTTAAAGTGATCCCTATAGACCAACCTTACTTAGTTTTGCTAAAGTCAAGTTAATTCATCATAAAAGGTATTGAATTGGGCCAGGACCAATTTTTGATATTTAAATTCACTATATTACTCTTAAGTCCATGCCTTGGAGCCCGTTACATCTGTAGCAAAGTAAACGTTAAAGTGCTATAAAATAAAAATACCCGCATGCGGTTTCATGTACTTATATTCATTTAAAAATTTACAGGCGTTTGTCCTGCTTGTCACCTATATAACCCAAATACGAGTATATTAGTAAAACAGTAAGTAAAATAGTATATTTTAAAACAGCATAAGTACATAGTTTTGCGAGGCAGTATATTTTTATTTTTTATTTTGGTATCGCAAATTTCATATTTGAAATAAATGAATAATTAGCACTGGAATACGTTCTAAAGAAACATTGAAAACACGAAGTTTTTCCGTGGAAAATTCTGTACATAAAAACACGATATTATAGTTGATGCTACACATTTTAGCTTTAATTTGAAGTTAGTATCAGAATGCCTGGAAATTTTAAACCTTAGTAAACTTGTATTATTTATTTTAAAACCTTTTTTTCTTTTTTTATTTCACAGTCTTATCAGAAGTTGGTGTAAAAGGACTGTTTCTGCATCGGGTTCATGTCAGTATTTATAATGTAATTACGTGGTATAACTTTGGTGTAAATTTGAGGATGCCTGCAGTTTTTCAATAATCAAGTGAATGGTTCAAAATTAATCAAGTTTGAAATGCTATGATAATAAGTAAATATGTTAACGTCGATATTAACATGAGAAACAAGAAAAGAGAAACATAAATTCAAGGACATATTGTAAGATGAAGTTCTGTTCTGTAATAAAATCAATGAGATTAACAAAAAAATAAAACAGACTCATTTGATTTTACCTTTGACCGTATAACTTACAAGATTACAAATACAAAACACTGTATAGATACCGCGTTAGAATAAAGAAAGAAAATCTGTCAGTTCACACCAACAGGGTAAAATAATGATCCCTAAAACTTTGGAGCAAGGAAAACACATAAATTGTTTTCGCTGGGTGATCCTTTACCCCTCCTTACAGATAGAGCGTGGTTTGTTGCCAACATACTACTTACACTTGAGAAGGTTAAAACCCAATATTTGAATAATGTTCAAGATTTTGTCTGTGTACTAGTTTTGTAAACTTTCAAAATCGAATAAATGGAGATATTATTTTTATCTGAGGATTATGAGAGAATTATAGTCGGTTGGTTGACTTTTGATTAGGAAGAGTACATAATCAGTCAAATTTGTACAAATTTGTTTTAGTTTAAGATGTAAAGATATTTTTCTTTCGATTTTATTATTTTTGAGTCGTGTTTTTTATATATTTGCATATTACAAGTACATTTGCCTATAAGGGATTTTCGAATATAGAACACGAAAAACAATTTAAAAAATATGTTTGATAAAAATAACCCAAACAAAATGTCTCATCACTATGTTTAATTTTCTATATACCCAAAATTGAGAAGTTTATGTAAGTAGTAATAGTATAGTATTATATATAGTAATAGTAGTATAGTAGTATGTATGTAGTAAGAAATTTACTTATGTATTAATTCAAAATGGTGTATATACTTAAAGAAAAACTGCGTTATAAACAAACTTAAGTTTTTCTGACACGAGGTTTTATATAAAAGAAAATTTAATGGGCAGCCCGTTTTGACTTCCCTTCTGACCAAGCAAGTACTTCATAATTTTTCTCAGCAATTAAAATGTGTAATGGCCAAAGAAATTATTCATACAGTTCTGCATTGCTTTCACTTAAGTGGAGTTTTTATACTTGTGCATTTTGATTCACTTTTCTTTACGCAACAAGAAAATTTAATTTTTATGGTGAAGTATTTCCACCGCTTTTTGTAAGGTTTTTCAAGATGTTTCCAAAATTTGAATGGATTGAAATGTAAAGTCGCAATAAAAAAACAAGCACTCTATGTAATGTGTTTTGTGTTATTTTGTGGAAGATTTCTATCTGAACGTGGCCGTACCAAATACAGGTTATTGATAGAAAGGCATTTAATAGATATAAAGGTTTCTTTTTATTTCATAATTTAGCATGTCATTGGTCATTAGTACTAGGCTTCATACGTAAGTGGTCTTTACATGGAAAAATGATAAACACGTTGCATTAATTCTACTACACAGACTAATATATAGACTACATAATTACCAGTTAAGAATTTAGTGCCTACAAACTAAGTACGTTATATTATTTTAAGAGCTGGTGTCTTTATAAAATATCATGTATCTATATTATTTCTATAATAAGGTGTACAACGAGATATTATTTAAGTGAAGCGTATAAACTGAAGAACGTACAATCTAAGACGGGAACTATAGTGTTCACGATTTTCAATTTTGCTATCTTTAGAGATTGTGGTCACCGTGGTCACGAGTGACATTCGTGACTACGTCGAAGTTAAAATTTAAAAATGTAATTAAACGCGCCAAAATCCGGTTAAAAGTGTAACTAGAGTTGCCGAGCGATTTCAGCATAATTTTCACGTGTAAATTATTGGAAACCTATTCAATGTGTTACTCAACAAATCGGAATCACTATAGTTTGGACCAAAATTCATTTACCCAGCAATAAATTAACAGGTTCAAGTAAATTAAAAGCTAAGCTATCTATCTCTACTAGAATTCAGAGTAAATTTATACCGTTGAGAACACAGAGTGCTGGCCCGAAGCCAGAAAATACGGTTTTTTGTTAAAATTTCGCAACTCTCCCGTTGATTTATAATTTTATCAATGGCACTCGGGTGCGAAGAGTTTCTAGAAAAATAACTAAATGATATCTCTGGATACATTTGAAGATCGAATTATGAATTTCTGTTAATGTTAGTTCTTCTTCAAAAAGGTAAAAAAGGTCTCGTAACACCCTAAACATAGTTATGCCAATTAATTATTTATACGTAGAGGAAATAATAAAATAAGAAATATAATAAAAAAATTTAATATGTACATCATCGGGGTTTTTTTTAATGTGGAATGGTTTGACGTCAGTTAAGCCTGAGATATGGTAATTAAATTATTCCACCATTCGGCGCGTGGGGTGCAAGCAACTGTTGTCCTTCTGGGTTGTAGTCAAACTGCCTTACATCCTTGAGGCAGTTATGTTTTGCATGGCGACCACGACCCTAAGACACAATTTAGGCAGACCATCCACGGGGAAGATCGACGATCTGTTAAAGGTCACTGGTAGATATTAGATATGGGTTGCACTAAACTGAGTGCACTGGAGATCTTTGGTAAGAGTCCTTTTCCTATAACAGTTTTTGTCAGACAATAAGAATAATAATGTAATGTGATTGCGGTTTATGCTAAGAATGATGGACTAAAGTCGTACAAATTTTATAATAAAACTAAATATGTCACAATTGACCAACATAAGTGGAAAATTAGCCCGCCACCATATAAAAACTGACCATTACCAAACACGAACGAATCAGCAATGAGCCAAGTAGCCAGATCGCCTCTACATTCCAAATTTAGCCCGGTTCCCAAGTAAATTGGCATCTACAGTTCACATTAACCTAAAATCAAAGAGTCGCCTCGCAGCGGACGCGTCGCACCTAACGCGACATGGCGGGATTCCTGCTGGAATGAACTGGAACTGTGCCAGGAAAGTAAACGGGTACCCTCCTTGCACGCAGTAAGTGTTACTGTTGAGAATAATTAGTGTATTGTAATTGTTGGGCGTAAAGACAATACATACAGTTTTTAGAATTGTTAATTTGGTAATTGGCTTGTTACCTCTTTAATTTTACGTTGAGATTATTTAGGTTTATATTTCTACTGATACTTATTACCTTTTAATGAATTACCGTTATTACTATAAATTTGGGATTGCAATCCGGTTCCATTTTCAATCCGCCCGGATCTGGACCGGATTTCATAAATCCGAACGGATCCACATTGATATACCCAGGATAACTTGCTTTCACTCCAACATGGACCGTTAATGAGGTGTAAAATATAAGGTCCTTACATATGAAATTGGCGTTTTGTCGTACTGGCCATTTTGATCTGTATTATCATCCTCTTTGGTTTCCGATTTCAAATTTATACAGATTTATACAGCTACTCACATACTCACGCATTTTTGTTTCAAAAACCGTAGTTCATTTGTTTTTTCCCCATTTTTTCTTGGCATCACTTAGTTAACCAAAATAGAAAACTTGAAACATCGCATTATTTACGAATACGAAATCCACCGTGGCACCAGTGCTGCACAAAGGCAAAAGAAAGCACAGTGCGTTTTGTTGTTCCAACGTTTTCGTTCTGAAAATTCCGACCTGCGGAACAAGCCCCGTGGACGGCCGGAGACCAAAGTTGATAATGAAGAATTGAATGATACTGTGGAAGCGGATCCATCGCAAACCACGTCTGAGTTAGCTGTAGGCTGCAGTGTTAGTGACAAAACTGTTTTAATCCACTCGAAGCAAATTGGGAAGGTGAAAAAGCTTGAGAGATGGGTACCTCATGAATTGAGTGCAGCAAACCGACAAACGCGCGTCGACTGCTGCATTACATTACTCAACCGGCACAATAATGAAAGGACTGTGATAAAAAGTGGAACCTGTACGACAATCGGAAACATTCATCGCAATGCTTGAACCCTTGCGAACCAGCGAAATCCTGCCCCAAGCGAAAATTGACTCAAGAAAAGTTATTTTTGAGCATTTGATGGACTAGTGCCGGTGTCATTCACTACAGCTTTCTTAAATCTGGCCAGATGATTACGACAGATGTCTATATTCAGCAACTACAAACCAGCAATTGCTAAACAGCCGAGGCTTGTCAATCGCTCTAGGCCACTGCTGCTACAGGACAACGCTAGACCACATACTGCACAACAGACGGCTACCAAATTAGAGGAGCTTTCAAATGGAATTTTTAAAACATCCACCGGACTTCCCGGACCTTGCACCAACAGAGTACCATTTTTTTCGAAATTTGGATAACTTCTTGCAAGGGAAAAAATTCAACTTCGATGGGGCAGTCCAAAGCCCCTTCAAAGATTTTATTGGTTTCCGTCCGTATGTTTTTTTTAGTAAAGGGATCAATAAAATATCTATGAAATGGCAAAAGTGCATAGATAGCAATGGTACATACGTTGATGAAATAAACATATTATATTTTTTTAAATTGATATGTTATGACCTAATAATCTGTTAAATTGTCATCGTCAAAACAAAAACTAGAAACTAAAACTGAAGGTGTAAAATAAAATCTCAGAAAATAAAAATGTTATTATCCGAATTACCTACGTAACGTAGGTGGCAGTCCTGTCTTCTTAATTTAATTTTAAAGATTAATAAAAATCAATATTAATAATCAACATCATTAAACTAAACAACATAAATATTAATCTTAACTGAGATCAAAAATTCACCACTATGTCATTAATGGCCTAATGAATTTTGCAAAATTATATAAAACCGGTTTACCGTATCCGGAGGACGTATTTTGATGCCGGATCCGCCGGATTACCGGATATGGTTTTCCGGATTGCAATCCCTACTTTAAATACATTGATTGTATGGAGAGGTTTTATTAACTGTATGCGGACACTAAGAAAGACTGGAGAGAATTGTATACGTAGACTGTAAGACTGTGCAATGATTTTTTTGTCTTTAAAATATCAATATGTTCCAGAACAATGCGACGCTAAACACATTACTTGCAGATTGTCATATTTACAAACAGCGTTACATGCAAACAAGTGTTCATCTTTCAAATTTTATACACGACTTTAAGTTTTTGTCTTTGTCATTATAGTGCTTATTTATGTTGCAATGCATTTAAAATAAGACAATTCGGTGGAACTCATTTGATACAACTTTACTACAGAAGGCGAAATAAAGGGAAGCGCCAACCATTATAAGTTCTCCATTTTACAGATGTGATGTTGCGTTTGCATTACTAAAACGTAGTGCAAATGTTTGTCACAGAATTTAATATCTTCTTATGCTGTGTTTTAAAATGCCGTTAAAAATAGACAAATTGAATATGCAGTTTAGGTGTAATTCATTTCATTTGATTACTTTATTGGTTATATCAAATACTAAATTAATAAGTATTTTAATACTCTGAAAGTACACAAAATATATCAAACTTACTGTGTACTATTGTTTAATATACTAAGATAGTGAACATAACGATTGTAAATTTATTATTTAACATGCAAAAAGTACCGTCTGTATCTGGTATACTCAAATTTACTGATTTATTAGAAATAAGCTTTTTTAATGTAGCTAAGAAATTAGAGTTCAACTGACCGTACTTACCGGCCATAGAAAACAGCAACAACAGACCAATTAATTCAAGTAACTCACCTCTTGCAAACGCTCCGCGAGCCACGAGTGTTGCGTTTACATACTATTTCCTCCGCTTTGCCGCCTCTGCTCCCTGAATTCGCAGCCTCGCTTTTGCTACGTATTTTGCGTCTTTCTCTGTACTAAAGTAAAAATGTTTATTCCTGCACCGTAGAATTTGTATTTAGAAGGAATTTATCGGAAGCTCAACGTTGTCGTGGAACTTTGGCAGTTCACGTGCATACAACTTGCTCTTAAGTCAATGATTTGTTGCCAAACTGTGGAGTGAAAATAAAGTCGGGTTTGGCTTAGAAACAATTGTTCGTTTGCTTAGATAAAGTTTACTTTGGAAACTTGTATTGTGAAAAGAGTTGAAACTTAATTATAAAATAAGAGACTTGTATTTCCAAAAAATCAATATTTATGCGATAAAAAAAATTCAACAGGTTATCTTAGAATTTTGTACTGATCAAGTTTTGATTTGTCAAAGGTAAAAAGAACACATACTTGTCCCCATACTTGTCCATATTATGACCGTCAGACATAAGATTTCAATTTTAATTGCTTAAAAACTAAAAATTATTGTCCTAGTTCTCGTTTCAAACGTTAAGCATACCTTCGATGTGTAGGTTACAATAAATTCACAATAACATTTTGGGACCGAAATTTTGCCAACTAATGGATGATTAATAAGAGCATTGGCATTACTATTGCAATTGCCGATTGTCCATTATTACGACATAAATTTGGTGCAAAATGTAATGTTGTTTTGACGCAAAATTCAAATTAACAATTCGTTGTCTGGCTCGCGGAAAATGTATTCTAAACAGCTTTTATCTTTTATTTAATACTATTATGAGTGGTCATAAATTTTATGCTGAATATTGTCAACACAGAGCTACACCAAATGAAAGGTAAGATATTAAAAATCAAATGAAGTTTTAAGGGTTTTTAACGTTTTATCTGAAATATGTAGGGACGAATCTCAAATAGTCTCTAAATACAGGGTGAGCAAAGGTATCATCAAAAATTTTAAATTGCGTCAATATTTAAAAATGTGAATCCAGTTTTCGTAGGAACTTTTATCTTTGATTGCTTTTGATGTCGATAGGCAAATTATTATAAAAAAGGGCGTTGCTCTTAAGAAATCAAAGTGGTAATAGAGTTTCTTTGCAAAGATCTCGTCTGGCGAGGTGCTACCGTACAGTGCTTCCTATTTTGACCACCGTAATAACCACGTTTACGTTTTTGTGTTCCGGTCAAACGGATAGAACAGCGATTGTATTTACTTCAACAAAGGCGTACTACAACTTAAGGCTACGGCCGGCAACGCATCAATAATCGAGAAAACAATCCCTACCAATATTAATAAATAAATGAAGTCAATGGGTAACTAATTTATTTAACCAATATTTACATAGAATTTACTTTAACTCCTCCAGAATTCTACATCGGTGATGTACAAAACGCATCCGGATCCATTTGCAGCGGCCACTCCGCATATTTCGGCATTTCAGTAACAGTCGACTATCGTTTATCACTTCGCGACGTTTCACCGTAAATGTTTCACGCAAAATTGTAAAATATTATGTGAAAATCCAGCCCGGCTGCGTTTTATTACAGTTCAATTTTGCAGTTGTGCCGTGTCAGTGTTGAATAGGTGAGTACTGCTATTCTGAGTACCGCTTTCCATAATGAAAAAATTGAAAATCGTTTAATATTTTGTAATACAACGTTAATTAGGACCTTAAATAAATTACCAAGTAACAAACAAAAGTCTATCAAATATCTTAATGAGACCAATCGAGACCATTGTCTTTTGTTTTCATTTGATCCTTTTGTTTCCATATTTGCCAACGTCCTACGCGAAAGTAGCTGTAAATAGTTCTAAAAGCAAATTATATTTTATTTCCAAAATGCGATCCATATAACGGTTTTATTAGAAAATAACAATTGCTCCATGAGTTTAACCAATTTCTCATACGAAAAAGTTCAAACATAATCTACTATCTATCGACAGTATAAATATTTGTGGCTAAATTGATCCGGGGACAATATTTTCAGACAATAACCTATTTTTTTGTCATGTCAAAACGTCTCGTAAACCTCTTTTTTATTGTTAACATATTTATAGCTCTTTTTTATGCTGTTATACTCTTTCAACATTTTTTAGGTCGTCATAAAGTTTTGAGGCTTTGTTATAATATCATACAGCCAAACTAATTATAGTATTAGTACTATTAAAGTAATCAGAGTATTCATTAGTTACGTAAATTACTTCTAAGTTTTGATAAAAGAGCTTATTTTCCTGGAAGGCTGAAATTCTTAAGCAAGACGAACCTTTTTTCTAAATAAAAACATTTTATGCAGAAGTTTCAACTTTCGAATAGTTTATGGTTTGATATAATCGTTTTCTAGAAGGACTTTCTCTCATTCTCAAGACGAATTTTGGATCAGAAATGAATTCCTTTCAAAACGAACACTTTCAGGAACGCAAAAGTTTCGTTTAGTCTTTTAATGTGTGACTTATACTATATTTTATACTATTTGGTTTTAGTTTCGGAAATAAACTCAAGAAACATTGTTTTTCAGCTATCAGAAGAACGTCAATTCAAAAGACTATGAATTACAAGTTGAAAGTCGACGAGAGTTCTTGTAAACTGATGAAAAGCAAATTTAATTTGATTATCAAAACCCAATTCGCTCGAACTAAATCTAAACAAGAGCTCCAAATAAAATCTACAATCTGTTTTCATTAGCAACTGAATTGAAACTATAGCGAAGCAGAAAGTTGCCTCATTTTCCACATTACAAGTCCTACGGTCACGAGGAGACGATATAGTAAAATAAAAGGAACGTCTTTTTCTGAGAGTTAGTGGGCACAAGGTTTCTTCGCGTTTCGCGTAACACAAAAGAAGCGCGCGTCGAAAATGCACTTCCCGACGGTTACAAACACTTATTCTGGTGTCATTGTGTTACTTATATTTATCTAGTCGGAAATAACTGTCACAATAAAAGAAGTCACAATAAAACAAAACGTTATATTTGAATTATGACTGCACTTTTATGACGTGTATCGCTTTAAAGAGGATTTTGTCTTTAAGCTGACGAAGGAAGCCAAAGGGTGTGTAAGTTTGACATTTATTTTTATTTTTACAACAAATCCTGCTATCATAGATCTAAAATGTGATGTTTTTTTCATTTATCAAGCGTTCCAAAATTTTTTTTTGATTCAATAACGTTAGATAAGGCATCTCAGCATTTACTCTTTCTCACAAACCTTTACCACAATACGTATGTATGAAATATAAATTATAGAAATTTTCAGAAATAATTATGATAATTATTCTAAATTATCATAATTATTTCAATTCAGAAGACAATCCAATTATTCTGAAAATAGAAGGTCAAGCAAAGGCAGCTGTACTATTACTAACAGTAAAACTGTGATACATATCCAATTATGTCAAATTAAAAGTTTAAATATTTCGATTCTGATTTATTTGTAATCATAAACATGAACACTATTCGTGGAGATAAAATACCTACATACTTACTTTTGTTTATCAATCACTCTTGAAACATCAATGAACTTATCTCTAAGTATGCATTTTAAGTTCTTCTTATTGAATTTAGTACAGCAATATATTTCATGTGACATGTTTCATTTATTTTCATATTCCAGTGTTTTATTTAAATTATTTTTGGTTAACGTATCCAAAATTAATTTAAGTATAGCAAAAGAATAAAATTTTATAGTTAGTGAGTTTCAAATAAAATAAAATATTGCAAGAAAATCAGAATAAGTCTCTTTCTTACAAAGAGTTGATGGGATGAGTAATAGAACACTTAGGTGTCTCAAGTCGAAATGATGCCAGGATATATTGCACCCTGGTGGCAATTTTGAAATACATCGCGTACATCACTAAAACACTTTTAAAGTAATTGCAACTTGTAGTTGCAATGGAATGGCAACAAAGTGGTTGCTAATGTTTTATAAAAACGGTAAACAAAGACTAAAGTACACATAGTACTTTAAGCAATATTCCACGAATCTGCTGTTGAATTTTATGTTTCAAAACCGTGTTTCGTTTTGAGTATTTTAGACTGACTGTATATATGTATATTTCGGGGTCAGAGTCAAAGTAAAAGTTGATTTTATATCAAGTTTGAAGCTTAGAAATGATTTTACGAAATGTATTGATTTTTTGGTTAGTGTTTTATTAGGTTAGAGCTTTGTCCTGCAGTTTTAGTTTTTGGCCATTTAACCGTCTTCCGGCAGAATAATTAATATATACTTCGCGATTTTTTACCTGAGAAAAATCTCTTTAAATAGTCCTCACAAGAATCTGCTCAGTGATATAGAGGCTTGACTTTAAGTATATAAAGACAGGAATTAAGATAGAAAAATGTATAACAAGCCGTCGTACGAACTTATTTATTGGAACAAAAATATAACATTAACGTTTCGGTGCCTTTAAGCACACCGTGGTCACGACTAGTCACAAGTGACTTTGGTGACAGGTGACCACTTGACAGTTATGAAAACATTAAATCATCTCCATTCGTTTCTTAGTCTGCGTGTGTAGCGTTCAGGATTAACACAGAAAGGGCTGACAGTGTCTTGAGCTTGATGTTGTGTTCAAATGGAAAATTATAATAAAACACGATAAAATCCGGTAAAATTTGTGTTTTATGTAAAATAAAGAATCGTGAAAATTTTGGGAATTACAATATAAGTTCAAATTGAAAAATTCATAAAGTGATGAATACTGGAATTATCATGCTTTGATTATTATTAAATAAAAAAAAAACACACAGTTCTCTACGACCTGGCATCTTTTTCTGCAGCATCCATCTCAATAATACGAAAGCATTCACCGGAATTTCTGCAAAATGGTTTCCTACACAATGGTAGCTTATTTACTTTAAATTGAAGTTTTCATTCCATCCGCCGCGGGAAAGCTTCAGGATTTCATTCACAAACGTTTGTTTGAATAAAAAATTATCAATAAATTTTAAGCTCATATATGTTGTGCATATTTTAAAATAACTTGATGAAATGGTTCAATAAGATACAAAAAAATATGGAATATCAAATGCAATCAGAACTGTACGAATTTTAATATAACCCCTACTACAGGTCTTTGTAAACAAATTTCTTTACCTAAAGCACGTACCTACTATAAAATTATTTATTCAAGTAAGCTATGACATTTTAATTGGCTTTGGATATCGACATAGCCGATGAAGTGAATCAAGTTGCATAACACTGGAATATGTAAAATTGAGGATTTCGTGCGGAAATTAAACTCTGTTTTATAAATATTCTTCAGCCACAATACGTGTCACAAAATTTGATCGATTTCCTATGCGGTAAGACTTATTTGCGTATTGATGGTGTCAAAAATTATTGCATATAAAGAAGCTATCATTTGAGTAATAATTTGTTTCTCTTTTCATCTGGTTAAGTTAACAGGTCCTAAGCCTCCAATTATACACAAAAATATGTTTGCCCTCAATTTGAATCCAACGAAAATTTTCGTGGTCACGTCAAAAATGTGTAGCGAACTAAACATTAGTTCATATTTTATTTTCATTTTGCAAAGCAAAGGACCGTTTGACGATATTGTGTGTAAACGTGGTAAGTGCGAAGTAGCATTACCGAAGTGGTCGTTTCAGGCAACCGACGGTCTGAATGAGGATACTTTTTTCATTACAAGGGAAACCTTGCGTGTGGCCATGAAAAGATTTGTTGTTTTCAATTGTTTGTTTCGCAGCAGTTGTTGTGACAGTCTATATATATTAATGTCATAAACTTAACCAGAACGTTAATTTTGTTCTATGTCATCTTTTTCACCTTTAGGATAGTGGAAAATTGCCCTTTGTGTGCGAATAGAGCGTTTGCGCTTTCTCTATAAGGACACATAGTCCTAAATAGTTTCCGACTAAACTAGCTAAACGTGACTAAACAAGCCAACCAAAATGACAATACAAATACTTAGCAGTGTAAATACAAGTATTGTAGCAGATGCATCTATTGAAAAGTCTATATATAATAAACAGTAGTTTTCGTGGCCTCGCCACTAAGCTGTCAACGTTGTTTTATTGTTTCGCACGGTGGCGACTTAACACTTGTTATTGTAACAAGTTACAGTGCTTCCCGCTCTTTTTGTTACAATTTGTGGCCTTTGTTTCGGTCGCACACTAATCTCTGTAAAACCAATATTACTAAACTTTCTCACGGCGTTTAATAAATTTCTAGGGCACAATAAACGCGTGAAATCGACTTTTGTACTTTTCGAAGCCGCTGCAAATTATTACCTGTGTTATTAGTTCTTGAATTGCTCAATAACTTTTTTGCTGGGAACTTGTGCGCTAGTATTAATTTTTTTATTGGGTCTGTTTTCTTTATTTATATTTTGCTCATAATTTTTTACGATAAAGTAAATTATGTGCTTTTTGGCTCTTATTTTGTATGCAAAATAACATATGAAGTAACATGAAAGCGATATAATTAAATACAGGTTAATACAGTTTCAAAGTAAGTCTGATAAGATTGAATTTCAATTTTAAGCCAGTACATTAAGTAAATCATTTACTCTGCATGTAAGGCACATAATATATGATTATGTTGGTGCGGAAACTTAATATCCAGTCGAGATCGAGATTCCATTGTTACGGGCTCATCATTGTGGCTTGCGAGCACGGCAGTAGAGTAGCCAAGTTCACTTCAGTTTTGAAATTTATTCGATTATTTTTCAAACGTTATATTTTCTATCTACTTTAAAACAAAACTTAAGATAAAAATTAAGACAAAACTTTTTAATTTGAAAAAAAAATGCAGTATATTATTTAGATTCATGGCTTACTAATTGTATTTTATTATATTTTAAATATTTTATAAAGATCTTTTCTTAATTATCGCGAGGCCAATGGAGTTTCCAGAGGCAGCTCGATCAATTCTGACACCAGAAGTTGACCGTCACACGATAAGAAGAAGATAGAAAAGTAAAAAAATACTAAAATATGTTTTATGTCACTGGTTATTTGCTGCATTAGATAATCAAGCTTTCACTGTATATATTTACTATTATCATCAAAATTGTACAAAGTATCAAGAAGTTGACTCAGTGCACAATTTAGTACTTACTTACCTACATAGATAGCAACTGCACAAGTGGCATACTAGATCGTAGATTAAATGCATACACCGCTGACAATGGCCGGGTAATCTGCGCCAACAGACGTTGAATAGGAATCATAAGTCTTTTATACATATCTGTGAAACTATGTGCAAAGAAGCGTGATATTAAAAATTGTTACAGTAAAAACTGGTCTTATTACAGATTTTTGTGAAATTACATTCAGCAGTTGGAGACTAAGAATATTTATAGTTTGAAGCAGAAAGAATTTCATCTTTTATATTTCAATTTAACTCAAAACCCACGCTGCTAAAACTAATATTATTTTTTTATGCGTAAACATACTGAGCCGCGTGTATTGAAGGATTAAAGATTATGTTCCTTCAAAACCAAGATCCGTTTATAGGTAAAATGAATATTCGTGTTTTGTAGAAATTTTGTTCAGTACAGCATGTTGCTATTTTTACAATAAGATTTCCATATCTACGCTTTATATTTTGCATCCCCCATCGTCGAGTTTTTAAAGTTTTCTAATAAAATGGAAAAACGATAATAAATAAAAGAAAATCTTAGAAATGACGAAAAAAGTACTTGCAAAATGTTTAAATAATACAAATCTACTTATAATTTATACAATAATCTTAAAAAAGTAATTTTATTTCAAATTTTAAAATACATATTGACAAACATCGTGTGTGTTCTTAAATTAGTTCATCGGCTTTTAGTAAAATCTTCGGCAGTATCTATAGACTCTTTTCAGTGCAGAGAAAGAATATTCCAACACCGCGAATGAGACAAGATCGACACAAGCTCTTGAATACGAATTGTATTGACCAAGTGTTAGTTACGTCAAGTATCCATGAGTATTCAGGACCACACATTTTGCATGTAGGTATTCAAGTCTAAGGGTGTACGAGAAGCCTTTATTTTTATTTAATCCTAATACTACACTGTTGTAAAGACTAGTGATATCTTAAAAGTTAATAATATTGATAATAATTTAATCATCAGATTACTGCATTTTTTGATATGTTAAATTTAAATACAGCCACAAAATGTTGATATATCTTATATTCTACAATTAATTAACATACCTTAAGTAAAATAACATACTAACGTAACCAGCAACTTCGTTTATCTTAAGTAACACAAATTAGGAAAGTATATACAATGATGGAACAGTCGAAAAACTGCCCTGATATTTAAAATGGAAGCTAAAACTTTAGATAAATTAAGCTATACTTTAGTATAGCACATATTTTAGGTTACTAGCTTTGAAAAATATCATACGTATGGGTTTTATTCCTGGCTATCCCGCAGTAAAAAAGAATTGAAAGTTTTCAAAATTCCAGTCAGCAATATCTTGCGGCAATTTCCGTTACCTCATGACTTATAGACAGGCCTTAAGGATCTCGATCGGTAGCCATTCAAGATCCGAATATTCCCCTTATCCAGGAAATATGTCCGAAAGACATGCTTACACGGCTATTTCCACTGGAGCCACCGCACCGCGATCCTCGAACACCTTTACAAATAAAATAACGTATGTATTATTTTGACAGCTATATCTACGTGCCCCTCTGCAAATAACACTGAATTATTTATTTTAGAAATTCTCTTTGCTATGTAGACCCGTACTGGTTAAAAGGCATTACTGAGTGGGATAGGTTGGAATGCAGAAATAGTTTCTTGGGTTAAAGTTTAAAAGTCTTGTTGCTTTATATACGGAGACCCCTGTAGCAATGTTTTCAGTTAAAAATTGTTTTTTGTAATAAAATAAAATGGGACATAACATACATATTTTGAAATGAAACAATATGTGAGTATCTGGCGTAGAAATCATTCAAAGACATCACGGCTCTTCAAAATAGTAATTAGTCAAAAAAGAAGAATCAGGGTATAATCAAATCAGTAAATTATTTAGGGTTTTTAAAGAATTCGAACAAATATCGAGGAAATAAAATGTAATCTGAAATGTATGTTCTTCTGTGTAAAATGAATGTAATGTATTCAGACAATAAATAAAAAATCACAATATCGTATTATATTTGTCACTTGTATAAAATATTGTTGAAATTTACCAAATCCAATAACTTACCATTGATGTACAAAAAAACTTTTTCCACAAGTACTTAAAAAAACTTTACTAAGTTTCCCATACTTCTGTTGTTGCGTAGTTTCTGGTTCAACTTTTTTTAAAATTTCATTTGAAGAAAATCTTAAGAAAAGTTTGCAAGGAGGTTCTCTGGTTTAAATTACAATGCTACTTTTACAATACTACTACTAACAGTCCGAGTAAGACTGATTGAATTTTAGTAAATCCGTTGTTATTGAAGTAATAGGTATGTTTATTTAGCCGTATGTACATGTGTCGTCATGTCCCAGAAATATAAGAGCAAGCTCGAACTGGATGTTTTGACCCCCCCAAATATTTATGGTGGTTCAGTGTTCTGTGATTTATTCGTTTTGATGTAAACGCAGATTCTGTGTGATGTTTGTTAACGACCCCACTTCATAGCACCAGCTTTGATACGAATAACAGAGAGTTTATACATTTAAATTTTCATCATAACCTACGAGTAATTTGGAGCCTTGTCTGACTGGGCCGCTACCAGCATATTTGGGCCGGCTCAATCGGCACTGCCGGGCGGCAAGGGCGAATACTCGTATATGAGTACACGACTATCCGATCGGCACTTGCCGGATATGTATAGTTGGTTATGGCTGCCGTTCAACAAATTCCAAAAATTCCAAACAAAACGTATAAATATGCACAAAAAGTAAAAATATAAATTAATAAAATAACAAACTAACTGCTAAAGTAACGTAAATAACACGAAAAGCTCGACTATAAGTCATGCCGCCTCTTGACCTTAAAATTTAAACCCTACATTAATACTGTATATTATAGTACACACGAAGTGTTGCGGCCTGTGAAAGGAGATATAACCTAATGTATGAATATATTTAATGTACTGAGAATTTCCTCTAGAAACAATGGACCAACTTTAGGTATATTGTTTTAACCCAGTGTTTAGGTATTGAAGAAAGTTATGATAGGAATTATTGTTGTTGGTGATAGATTTTAATGAC
Organism: Marasmarcha lunaedactyla; assembly: GCA_923062675.1. Taxonomy (NCBI): domain Eukaryota; kingdom Metazoa; phylum Arthropoda; class Insecta; order Lepidoptera; family Pterophoridae; genus Marasmarcha; species Marasmarcha lunaedactyla. The sequence goes on from OV281343.1 coordinate 24,178,513, forward strand.
TATATGATTTTTAATTTAGGTATAAAAAATTAGCATGTTATCATTACTTTTGTAAATTTAAATCACTGACAATGGCTGTAACAGATGATTCATTCTATACAAAAGGTAAAGGCCATAGGTAAGAAAAAACAACGGTATATAAACATATATATTTAGTTTTTATAGCCATAATATTGGCTAAATATGTTATTCATCCCACCTGAGGAAATGTGACGATGAATTCAAATTCAAATATGTATTTCTAAACTTCGACAACTTCTTGCTCTTTAAACGTTATAAAGCATGACTCTACCACATGGTTTGGAAGTGAAGGAAAACTGACAAGAAACTTCATGGGTATAATATATAGTACCCGTTTACGAGGTAAGCACGGGTTACAACCATCGCTCTCTTCAACCATATGAGAGGGAAGTGAGCGACCCGTCACCCGAAGCTACCGTAAGAAGGCGAATTTTAGTCACAGTGACCCTTTGGACATTAATTGACACGAAGACCTCAGCGAACAAACAGACATATTACACATGTTTTATATTAATTTTTCACATATAAAAAATAAAACAGAAATTGCCTGTGGAAAACTCAAACCCCACGTTATAAGCTTTTTGATATAATTTTTCTTGAGGGTACTCTTTTGAATTTATACGGGCAGGGATTGAACTGATTTTAACATTCTATAACAACGTAACATTCTTATAAATGATTCCTACTTTTAGCCAGCCTTAGTTTTGGATACGCCAACTTATGGTCGTTCGTAGTGATTTCGGGGTAATCATTATCATGATTATTTTTCATAGTTTTAAATTTATCAATATTACAAAATATATTAATAAATGTAGTCTGTTGCAAGGGTTAATATACTAATGTCTTTAAACTTTTATTTAGAGATTCTGTATTTCAAAGTTTATATATATATCCCACGAATAACCGTTTTCTACAGAGTGTTTGTTCTGATATCTGCGGCATTTCCCCGCAGTAGGACACCATAAGACATTAAACTATGAAAATAACTAAAATATACCATCCTGGATTTATGCACACAAGTCAGTGAGCGAGTTCTCTTAACCGCGAACGCTGCAGAAGCAAAGTCTACTCGCTAGTTATGAAATATGTGCTTTACATTTGGTGCGGAAAAATGTATATATTTTGTTGTATATTTCTTAAATGCTAAATTATTTACATCAAACCATTGCACAACATTAGAGAGAACACTGTTTAAGTCATCAAAATAAGTTGTTTTTCTTTTTATTTAAAAAATGAATGATTATTAAGAAGCAATACAATCTCGTAATCTGAATATACCGAAGAAACGAAGTATTGGGCCCAGAATTGAACCTTGAGAGAAGCCCGTTTCTACAACTGACCCAGGTGATCTTTTAGAGTTATAAGGTCGAGGTGGAAGGTTTTGAGTTCCACTACTCAAGTAAGAAGTAAAAATGTGATAATCAGTGCCTTTGATGCCTAGCGATGTAGTTGCCTGACTGTAGTATAATATAAAGCTAACGCAATCAAATGCCTTATATATGTCACAAAAAGTACCCAGAGCATCATGTGACTATTACCAGCCACTAACAACGCGAATGAACCTACCTAAATCCATATTGTTTATCTTGAAGTAAGTTAATGGTTGTGAACAAAGTTGGTTGGAACTAATTTTTTTAGAAATAACTACAAAGCTCCAGGGACAGTTCAGTGTGTTACAATGTATTGAATAAATGAGTTGTACTTCATATATGTTCTTAAGTTTCTAGCAGTTTTAGTGTATAACTATGAAATAAATTTAGTTGTAAACAAATTATTTTGCACAACATTTATCGATAGCGATCTGTTATACGGGACTTTGTAACTCACTTTAAAAAAAAAGAAAAACTGATTTACACTGAAATTGTATATTTAACATAATGGGTTTTCTTAACACTATACAATTAGAATAGAATTAAATAGAAAAATACAAGATTTAGTAAGTGCGTTCAACACGAGTACTGAGGTAGAAGTAACTGGGCTATGACACAAAGGTATTAATTACATGAGAACTTAGGGATGTTGTGTCAGCAGTCTTGACTAAGCTTTATTGTATACATTAGACAGTATATAACAGATCCAAAGCGCTATTTCAGCCAGTTTTTTGGCTACTTTGCCCTACATTCAGAAAGTAAATATTTTTTTTTATTAATGCTATATTTAATTCTTTCCATGTATCTCTTTTTCCTAACGTTAATTTGTAAACATTCTTGTTCGTAAACGAATACAACAAAAAAGTTATTTATTTTTTGGGAAACTATTTTGTTATTTGTAGTTATGTCTTTTTTCAGCAAATGTTGGCATTTCATACCACATGTTTCATATTACTAACTGCATATTATTCATAATACATGCCCAAAACTTATTTCAAAATCAAGCAAATATTTCCAGTAATAAATAATTCTTTCAAAACAATTATAAGAATTTAGGAAAATAACTGTATATTTCAATATTTATGTTCGGAATAGAACGCATCCATAGGTTTTATGTAGGTAATTTATAAATTGAACACAAAAATGTTAGGACCTACCCGCACTTGTCGCGAAATGTTGGAACGGCCGGGCTGTCGCCTGCTTCGCTGCCGTAGGGAATTCCCTAATAATAATGTTAAGATAGTTCTAGAAACTAAGTTTGGATCACCGCGTGGTAGGATGCAAGTAGTGTATATATGGGGGTTCTGTATATTATCTATTCATTCATACCATCTATTTAATCACAACATCATACCATCTATTCAATCTGTTCATCTAAAACATTCACCAGTACTATGACTTATTCAAACATTACATAATACTATCTAATCAATCATTTAATCTAGCCAATAATTTTCGAATTTTCATGCTCACACAGCGACTCGACTGCGTTCAACGGTGCTACGATCTACCAATTTAGATTTCATATATTATCTACTCTTCGTTGTGATAAAATACCTTCTACCTGCTATGAATCTCATTTTCAGATGAATTGAAGTCTCTATTCACCTAAATACTACTTAATTTTACTAGGATGTTATTTTTAAAAAACTATGTACTTTATAAGTTTGTAATTCTAGTGATGTGTATATGTCTGGATATGAATAAATAAATTATTATTATATTATTAAACGAGAACAGTTTACTATCATCATTATTTAAAAAATAATTTTAGTCTTAACTTATAGAGGTTGAAAATTAAAAACATGATTCAGTTAACATATTTTTTTTAATAAGAATACAACTTATTTAAACAGGTTACAGTTTCAACGATTCGTTTATATATATATAGTGGACGAAATTTTTTCCGCAATTTCTTTAACTGATTTATAAATGTCATCGAGTAAAATATTTTTCACGACATGCTGTACACATAATTCCGCATCACACGTACAAATTGAACCGGCAACATCAGGGAATTGAGCAGCATCGTATATTTCAATTCTAATTACTTTCACACCCCGTTTAGGTTTTTTTATATAAGAAAATGTAGTTAAGTCCGTTTTCTGTTTTTTACTGCTGGGGCCAACAAGATTCAGTGTTCCAGTATTACGCATATCCATAGATGAGCCTCGTACATCGTTAGGAAGGAAGTTGAATAAATCACTCTCGCTATCCTGAAATTAAAAATATACAGTAAGATAAAAAAGGTTAAAATTGAATAGATACTAAGTTAAGAATATTATATTAAGATTATTGATTAATTACTCACGGACATCATTGAACAATAAGTGTAGTCGCTCGTAAATTCTGTTTTTTTTTGAGGATTTACTTGATAATTATATTGTATTTATACCTCACATATATCGTTTATAAAGTTCATAATCGAACATGAAATTATTTAGTCAATGCAAGAATAAGTTTTGCAATACAATGCTCACACATCCTTATACGGCTACGTCGCGCGCTGTGTGGTCTGCTTCGCACTTCCTCATTAAACACCTAAACTCTTTATTCTTATTTATTAACCGACTTCAGAAATAAAGTATTCCTGATTGATGTCTACTTTCACTTAGGTCTTATTCCATTTATTACACCTCACGGTTAGTAAGAATGAAAATAAACAGACAGGCAGGTAAATTATTAGGTACTATGATTTACTTGAATACCTCATAATAAATTAATCGATACCTACTCAAAAACTATTTTTCAAAGCATGTTCAAATTCATATTTAGTGCAACCAAATCCCCATGGCAAAAACTGTAAAACCATTAGTAAAAATTGATATAATTTCACGACTGTGAATTACTAGTTATGCCCGTGGATTCATCCGCGAAAGCGTCGATCTAAATCTGCGGACCAGCGTGAATATCGGTCTATGTCACGTGCTGTTAGCTTTCGACAGGTGAAGGAATTTTTAAAATCGATTCAGTATTGTTTAAGTACATACATTATTATTACAAACAAACAAAAAAATCAAAACGTTCCTATTTATAATATTAGTGTAGATGATTTTCCTAATTAGATGTTACCGATATCTATTAGTGTTCTTAAAATGGATTTTTAACAAAGTCAGCTATTATGCACAAGCAAGTTTCTTGTCGATATGTTACGCACACTTTAATTTTTCTTTCAATATAAATCAGATGATTCCGTACAGGTTTTCATTAGCGAAAGCAATACAGGCAATCAAACTACAAACTCTGAAGAATTCTCAACTGTCAATATGTAAGTATTCTTATTTTAAATATATTTATATATTCATTCACCTAAGTAAACTTATATTTTTAATTTTTGTTCATAATTTTTTATAGGTCTAGATCTATGCCACAGCTCTTTGATGAGGTGTTTCCTCCTTCAGACGACGAGGTGAAAATGGTTGAAAAGAAAAAAGAAACTACAAAGAGGTAAGATACATTAAAACTATTTTTTTTCCTCACTTTTATTTCTTTCATTAACTCGTCAACGTAGTTGAGTCAATATTTATAGCTTTTCAATTGTTCACAGATTACATTCACCGAGTTCCCGGGGCGCGGAACACCGGGTGTCAAAGAGGATGAAAGAAAACAGCCACGAAAGAAACGACGCAGAGAAAAATGAAAAAAAGTGAGTATTACATGTTTTTATTGTATCTGCAGGTTTATTCTTGGAATCATGAATGTCATAATATTTGATTTAGAGTTAAAGAACTCATAGGTATTTTTGAATCATGAATGTTATAATATTTGATTTAGAGTAAAAGAACTCATAGGTATTTACATTATGTTAACAACATTTCTCAATTTATTAACAGATCACACACGACGGTGTCTGGAGACGAAGGGGTGTCGAAAAAACACACTCCGACCCCTCATCGATCCAAGAAAAAATCATCAACTATCGCACCGATAACACCCGTGAAAATCACATCTCACGATCTCTTCGGGACGGATAGTGAGGGTGAGGATGACTCTGAGCCATCACCAACTCCAACTCCAACACTGCCACCTTTGCAATCGATATTCATAAAGCGGCAAGCGGCCTGTCGAAGCAGGTTTTACCAGACAAGAAAGGCAGCCACTACATTGAGGTAAAAGTGTATAGGTCCGCGGACATCGAGCATGTGATGCCTATTAATAGATGGCGTCACTCGGTTTCCAGCCTAAAGATTAGGACGGACATGGACACCGATCTTTGGCAACATCTTGCCAATCTAGTACTGGTGGCCAGGAAGGAATTCCGAGGCACACCTAACATTTTTACTTCAAATTTTAGCATGCAGTAACAAGATGTCTAAACACTTTTATATCAATGTAGTGTGCTAGACTAAGTAACTTTAACTCGGTGTGCGAAAGTAAATAATATTTTCCTTAATATTATATTATTATTATAATGTGTTGATATTTAATATACCTTTTATATTTAGCAAATGTTTTTTTCTTTACAGTTATCAGCATAGACCCTACCCGAGATCCTCTCAATAAAAATGAAATGGTTAAATGTGATAATTGTGATATAAGAATAATGAGAAATAAATATCAGTATCATTTGAAAACTGAATTACATAAATTGAATTCTTTGATTATGAGCGAGTTTGACAATATTTATATAATTAATACAGCATTTAATAATCGTGTAATAAGTTATCGTTTGAAAGCTGAAAATAAAAATTATTGTATACCAGAGAATTTTTTATATGACTATGAAACTGATATTTATAGACTTATAGAAATGAATTTAAAAAAACACAGATGTCTTAAGATACAATTTGAATTATATGCATTTTATTTATTACCAAAGACTCTAGAAAAGCAATTGAAATCATTTAATACCAAATATGAAATTATAACTGATATTAATGAATTGAAAGATATATTTAGAATAAAAACTATTGATACAATCAAAAGAAAACTTACTGAATTTGAACACTCTACGTCCGGTTGGACATTTTTATCACTCAGTCATTTAGAAATCAATTTAAATAAGTATTGTGCTTTGCGAGGAGGTACATATATAAAACTACCACCTCGCGTATCTAATACTAAAAGCTGTATGAATGTTAAAAATGATGATGAGTTTTGTTTCCTTTGGAGTATTTTAGCTGGGCTTTATCCATGTGTTGATAACCCGAATAAATGCAGCTCCTATCCTCATTATTCAAATGTGTTTAATATAACTGACATGAAATTTCCTCCATCATATCGAGATATAAAGATCTTTGAAAAGAATAACTTGAATATAAGCATAAATGTTTTTGGTTTAGACAAAAAAAATAAATATGTAACTGGACCTTTGTATTTAACAGCTGAAAAAAGAATTAATCATTTTAATTTACTATTTATCGAAAATTATGAAAAAGGTCACTACTGTTTAATAAAAAATTTGGTTAAGTTAGTGCGAAGACAAATAACAAAGCATAAAGGTAATGTTTATTTGTGTGAATCATGTTTACAATGTTTCAGTAGCAAAAAAAAATATGGAAATCATTATTGTTCCAAAGTTTTAGAATTAATACCAAAGCCTAATACTCATTTAATGTTTAAACACTTCGAGAGACAACAAAAGGTTCCTTTTATCATATACGCTGATTTTGAGAGTTTATTAGAAAACTATTCAGACGATTCGCAGAGCACGACCACTATAAAATTTAAGATTCACAAACCTTCATGCTTTGCTTATTATGTTTGTTGTACATTTGACAACTCATTAAACAAATTGGTTTCCTATCGAGGCTTAGATGCACCTAAAGAATTTATTAAACATTTGATGGAAGATGTGAAGTATATTAATGATTTAATTTCGTTTGCTAAACCAATGACACAATTAAGTAAAACACAGCAAAATGAATATGATTCAAGCGTTCACTGTCATATTTGTAAACATTTATTGTTTGGTGATAAAGTACGTGATCATGATCACATGACCGGCGAGTATAGAGGCGCAGCTCATTCATATTGCAACCTCAATTATAAAATATGTCCATTTGTACCAGTTGTATTTCATAATTTATCTGGCTATGATTTACATTTATTCATAATGGAACTATCGAAATATGATGGTTCAATTAATGTTATACCAAAGACTAAAGAAAATTACATAACGATCACGAAATCATTCACAATAAATGAGAACAAATCTTGTGTGAATGTGAAATTTATTGATTCATTTCAATTTTTAAGTGCAAGTCTAGATAAATTAAGTAAAAGCTTAAATGATGATAATTTTATACACACCTCAAATTTTTTTACTATTCCCAGTCAATTTGTATTGATGAGAAAGAAAGGCATTTATCCTTATGACTACATGAAAAGTTTCTCTAAATATGAGGAAAAATGTTTACCACCGAAACATAACTTTTATAATAGTTTAACTAAACAGCATATATCTGATAGTGAATATACACATGCGCAAAATGTTTGGAAACAATTTGGTATAAGCGACATGGGTGAATACACTGATTTATATTTGAAATGTGACGTTTTGTTATTGACTGATGTATTCGAGAACTTTAGAACTATGAGCTTACAGCACTATAAGCTTGACCCAGCCTATTATGTAACCGCACCGGGGCTCAGTTGGGATGCAATGCTATTTTATACCGATGTTCGATTAGAGTTGGTACATGATCTTGAAATTTATCAAATGTTAGAAAAAGGAGTTCGAGGAGGTTTGGCACAATGTACATTGAGACATGCTCAAGCGAATAATAAATACTTACCAAATTTTGATTGTTCAAAACCATCAAGCTTTCTTATATATCTTGATTCTAACAACCTATATGGATTTGCTATGATGAAAAAAATTCCGATATCAGATTTTAGATTTTTATCGTCTGAAGAAATTAGATGTCTAAATATTGAGACTATTTCAGATGACAGTGATTTCGGATTTATCCTAGAAGTAGATTTAGAGTATCCTTATCACTTACATGATGCACATTGTGACTTACCCTTTGCTGTTGAGAAACTCATTCCACCAGGTAGTAAATCACCAAAATTAGTTGCAACTCTTAAAGATAAAACTTTTTACGTTATTCATTATACTTATTTAAAAGAATGTTTAAAACAAGGATTACGATTAAAAAAGATTCATCGCGTAATAACCTTTAGACAAGAATATTTTCTAAAGAAATATATAGAATTGAATACAAGTTTGCGTCAAGCCTCAAAATCTGAATTTGAAAAGGATTTTTTCAAATTGTTAAATAATTCAGTCTTTGGAAAAACTATAGAGAACAAGCGAAAACAAGTTAATGTTAAACTGGTATCTCACTGGGAGGATAATAATAATTTAACAAATAAATGTGTCGGTGCTCGAAAACTAATTGCTAAACCGAATTTTAAATCTGTGTCAATATTCTCAGAAAATTTTCTTGCTATTCAGTTAAGTTTAGATAAAATAACTCTAGATAAACCAATATATGTAGGATTTACAGTCTTAGAATATGCAAAATTACATATGTATCAATTCCATTATAATTTTATTAAACAAAAGTATGGAGAAAATGTGAAACTTTGTTATACTGATACAGATAGTCTGCTATATTTAGTTAAAACAGATGATGTGTATGAAGACATAAAACATGACATTCAAGAGTTTGATACCAGTAATTTTGAAAAAAATAATCCATATAAAATCCCAAGAGTCAACAACAAAATACCTGGTTTATTCAAGGATGAAATGGGAGGTCAATTAATAACTGAGTTTGTAGGATTAAGAGCCAAACTTTACTTCATAAAGAGTACTAGTGAGGAGATTAAAAAGGCTAAAGGTGTATCTAAGTCTGTAACGAAATCTTTGAATCATAAACATTATTCAGATTGTTTATTTTATGACAAAGATTTACGATCTAAGATGAATATGATTAAGTCTTTAAAACATAATTTGTATTCCCAAGAAGTAGATAAGTTAGTATTAAATAGAAATGATGATAAACGTCAAATATTACCAAATCAAATTGATACTGTAGCTTGGGGACACTATGCTTACATGTAGCTATTAAATAGATATAAGAAATTATATATGTAATATGTTAATAAAAAATTATATGACTTTCCAATTTCTGTTTTATTTTATTCCTATTAGATTATAACTGATACAATACTATAAAATGACAATCAAGTAGCAATGATGTTCATTTGTTAATAATGAAGCTTAAAAAGCACCCGCTAAGCTTGGACATCAATCTTATTGGTATTGAAGAGAGATCACAGCCCATAAGACATAGTGAATTGTTACCAAATAGTATACGGTGTTTAATTTGCGGGCCATCTAACTGTGGTAAAACTAATGTGATGATTACTTTGCTATTACATAAAAACGGGCTAAAATTCAAAAATTTGTATTTATATACAAAGACTCCATTTCAAAGTAAATATTGTTATCTTAAAGAAGTGCTTTCAAAGGTTTCTGAAGTAAAATACAATGTGTTGCGTGATGACAGCGAAGTTACACATCCGAATAATGTGTTACCAAACACAATTATAATTTTTGATGATGTGGTTTGTGAAAATCAGACTAACATTCGTAATTATTTTGCCATGGGAAGACATAGTCAAGTCGATTGCTTTTATCTCTCACAAACATATTCAAAAGTTCCAAAACAGCTGATTCGTGATAATGCAAATTTGTTATTACTCTTCAAACAAGATGAAGTCAACTTGAAACATGTATACAATGAGCACGTCAATTCGGATATGTCATGGAATGAATTTAGAGAAATCTGTCAAAATGTTTGGCGAGAAAGGCATAATTTTTTAACTTTAAATAAAGAATCAGAATTAAATAAAGGTCGTTATAGAAAAAATCTTGACACCTTTATATACTTATCCTAAAATAGAATGTTATCATTTGTGATAAATAAGTGATAGAGGCAAGACAAAAATGAGTCTCAATATTAAAGAACAAATAATTATGTCATCAGACATCATTAAAAATAACCTTAAACAGTTAAAAGATATTGAAGATAAAAACAACTATGAACTCAATAAAATATTTAAGCCAGTTACCAAACCTTTATCACAAATGATAGAATCAAATCAAAGTAATATGAACTGTGATTTTAATGTGAGCGCTATACGAGTGCCTGTCAAATTAGATGATGCAATAACCTCTACACCATATAGAGTACATGAACAATCATTGGATGATGATTTACACTCAGAGAAATTTGCTTCGGGCTCAGAATACTATAGTGATGCAGATAATATCAATAAGAAAGACATATCTGTTACAAAAAAATATCTTAATAGTCTCTACGATATAAATATTCCATTCGGAGTTCGGAAAGTAGGTGATCAGTTAATGATGGGTAATTTTCCGGTTAAGATAATTGCTTCAGTCGATGGTGACATGGAACCATGTAGAATCAAGATTGATAACGATGAATATCAATTGACTCAAGGACTAAAAGAAGTATTATTACATAAAAAACCGAATCTAGAACTAGTTACTGAAAATCATAGAAACACTTAGAAAAACATTTTGATAAAAACGAATGCTCATAAGCGTGACTATGATCATAAAGGTCAGTTAAAAGGAGACAAAGGTGAAAAATATAAACAAATTATTAAACCTATGTACATAGCCTCGGAAGTTGAGAGTACTAAAAAAGTTGGTGGCAACATAAATGTTTTGAAAAGATATAGAAAAAATACTGATTTCATCTATTGGGATGATCCTAATGAGCTAGTTGAAAGATTGAAACTTCTTATTGCTTCCAAACAAGCTGGAAATACTAATCAAGATAATGAAATAATATCAATCATAGAAGAACTGCAAGAAGCAAATATAATAAAATCATAAAAAGCATAGTGATATTAAAAGTTGTTTAGTTGTCAAATAGCTGTGAATGATGAAACAAGCTAAAAATGAGTAAAGAAGATGTGGTGACCGAAATACATAAAAATGCAAGAGTAAATTTTCCTCGCAGATGTGTTCTACTCAAAGATATAGATGATCTATGGCAAGCTGATTTAATAGATATGCAAAAGATATCGAGTATAAATTTTAATTTTAATTTTATACTTATTGTGATTGATTGTTTTTCTAAATATGTTTGGGTCCAACCATTAAAAAATAAAACTAAAGATTCGGTTACAAAAGCTTTTCAATCAATTTTATGTGATGGCAGAGTCCCTTTGAATTTGCAGACAGATTGGGGTAAGGAATTTTATAATGAAAGTTTTAAGAAAATTATGCAGATGCATTCAATAAATCATTATTCAACATATTCTATTAAAAAGGCTTCGATAGTGGAACGAGTAATACGTACTATAAAAAACAAACTTTACAAAAAGTTTAGTTTGAAGGGAAACTTTAAATGGATTGATGGAACTTTAGACGAAGTTGTGAATAATTACAATCATACCAAGCATACGACTATTCAGATGTGTCCGGTTAAAGTAAATAAACATACGAAACACATTGTGATGCAAAGATACAACATACTAAATAAACCAAAAGTTAAAAGAAAATGTACTTTTGTTGTCGGCGATGTAGTGCGAATAAGTAAGCATAAAGCAAATTTTGAGAAAGGCTACACTCCAAATTGGTCGACTGAGTTATTTAAAATAATCGTGGTTCAGAATACCAATCCAGCAACTTATTTGCTAGAAGACTCAAGAAAAAATAAAATTCAAGGAACATTTTATGCGCAAGAGCTTCAGAAAACCAAAAATCCTGACGTGTATTTAGTAGAAAAAGTTCTTAAGAAAAAGGGGAATAAAATGTATGTTAAATGGTTAGGATTGTCATCTCAGGACAATAGTTGGATAAGCAAAACCAATATATTATAAATTACATTTGAAATTTTACCATTCTTCGTTTACCTATGAAAGGAAAAGGTCTTGTGAATAGTATTATAAATCATCTACCGTTCGAGTTACATCTCCCAGGCTATAACTATTGTGGACCAGGAACAAGATTACGTGAGCGACTTATCAGAGGTGACAAAGGAATTAATGAACTTGATGAGTATTGTAAACAACACGATATTGCATATATGAAAACAAAAAACTTACAAGCCAGACACGCAGCAGATAAGATCTTAATGAAAATGGCAAAGAAAAGAACATCATCATCATCTCAAGCGAGTGTAGGAGAAAAGCTTGCAGCAAATATTGTTAATAAAGCAATGCTGATGAAACTTTCAAATGGATCGGGGCTTAAAAAAAGTTTTAAAAATGTTGTTGCCTATGCAAAAAGAAATATTCGTCAAGCAAAACCAAAATGTAAAAAACTAGCCATAGATTTAGCGTTTGCTGCCATTAAAGATCTTGTTTCTGATTCAGAGGTAAAAATTCCGCGCGTGATACCATTACCAAAGACCGGAGGATTCTTACCACTGATACCAATCATTACTGGATTAACTGCTGCTGGTGCTCTTGTTAAAAAAACATCTGCTATAGCGCGAATGGTAAAAACGTTTCAAACTGCACAGAAAACATGGAATGAGATGAAAAGACTCAATCAAAGTTTTGAGCCAGTGCATTTAGGAGGAGGATTACAGCTCAAACCGTACAAGAGTGGTTTAGGTATTTATACTTCATCAAAAAACTGAATAAACAGCTACCTGATCGTCCTCTTACCAATATTGATATAATGAGGTATTCAAAAACTATCCCATATTTTCGAGGGGTCTTCATGAGAGATCAACTACCTAAACACCCTCACAAAATCGAATGTGGTATAATTAATTTGGATAGCTCTGAAAATCAAGGTACACATTGGGTAGCTTATGTTAAAAAAAATGACTATATTGAATACTTTGATAGTTATGGTGATCTAAAACCACCAAAAGAATTTATTAAATATGTAGGGGGTGACATTCAGTATAACTATATCAATTATCAGGGTAGTCACCCATATAACTGTGGTCATCTATGTCTTAAATATCTTGAAAACTGTATGCTTTAATATGAAATAAATTGTATGATTGAATCGTTAAACGATCAGTATCAGTTAATACTTCGAATGGACAAGCAGCATTTATTTGTGCTACCAATATAAATTGTAATCAAATATGATTGATTTCAATATTAAAAAAAGTAAGAAAATTGGGAGTAAGCCAACAAAAAGTTATAGTTCAATTCACGACTCCGGTAAACACACACGCGTTGTACCAGCTCTCAGTGAGATTAATAAAGAATTTTTAAGAAAGTTGGGATTTTCACTATGAGTATGTTACAAATTAATGAAGCGCCGCATTTTGACAATTCTATTGAGAGTTATGAAGTTCATTCCTATACTCCATTCACTAATAGCTTCAAAGAAAACGATGAAATACGAATACCGATTAATCAACAAGACATTTATTTACTACCTGCGAGCAGTTCCATTTACATTGAAGGATGTATAGAAGTATATACGAAGGATACCACAGGAAAACTTACGAAAAAAGGGTTTCAATTTAACAATAACCCTATACCGTTTCTTTTTCATGATATAAGGTATGAGATAAATGGAGTAGAAATCGATCGTATTAGACATGTTGGTATTACTTCTACAATCAAATCTTACATCTCGATGAATGAGGGAGAAAGTAAACAGGCTGCTCTGTGGGGATGGAACTTGAAAGGAACAAAATCTGTAAATGGTTTTTTTAATGTTATATTGCCGCTTAGTAAACTATTAGGATTTGCTGAAGACTATAACAAAATCGTATTAAACTGTAAACATGAATTAATTCTAACGAGATGTAAATCTAATGTTGATGCTCTTATACTTGATAATAATAATGATCATGTGTTAGTAAATATTGAGAGAATTCAATGGCGTGTACCACATATTAAAGTATCTGATCGAGAAAGATTACTACTCTTGAAACAGTTAGAAAAAGATAAGCCAATACAAATGGCATTTCGAAATTGGGATACATATGAATATCCACTTTTACCTAAAACAAAGAAGCATTCGTGGTCAATCAAGACTACCTCCCAACTCGAGAAACCTAGATTTGTAATATTCGGTCTTCAAACAGTCGACCAAAATTTAAAGAATAGAAATTGTTCTTTGTTTAATCATTGTAACTTAACTAACGTTTCATTATATCTAAATTCACAAACATATCCGTATGATGCACTAAAACTTGATTTTGATAATGATAAATATCATATATTATATGAAATGTACATCAAATTCCGTCAGTCTTATTACAACGCTTCAGTTGACCCGTTGCTTAATATTATTGATTTTAAAGAAAAGGCACCTTTGTTTGTAATTGACTGTTCAAGGCAAAATGAAACATTAAAAACTGGCCCAGTTGATGTAAGACTAGAAATAGAGAGCAATAAAGATTTTCCTGACAAAACGAGTGCCTTTTGTCTTATCATCAACGATCGCATTATAGAATATAAACCTCTCAGCAGTATTGTTCGCAAGATATCATGAAGTTAATAGTTGATGTTCAAGGTTTTAAAACCGAATTAAATCAGTTCATACTTAAAGAAATAGCTATTCTGGATGATAAAGGAATACAAAGTTTTTTAATAAGATCACCATTCGCTTTCTATAATTTAACTATAAAGGAAATGAGGCAGGTTGGGTGGATCGAGAGAAATAGAAATATTTATTGGAAAGAAGGATTTATTTGTTTTTCAAAATATAAGCCTTTAATTTCACCTCTACTTGAAAACAATTGTATTTATGTAAAAGGTGAAGAAAAAGCAAAATGGATTAAGGAAATGTTTGTTGATTATAATGTGAATGTGATAAACTTAGAAAATTTTAAGTGTCCAAATTTTTATACCCTGTATGAGCTTTACAGCAAATGTAATGATGTCTATAGATGTATCTATCATAAGAATATTTGTGGTTTAAAAAATGTAATCTGTTTAAATAAGTGGTGTTCTGATAATAAAATTATATGTTAACCGAATCATGTTTTATTTTCAACCGAATGTTTACCTCTCGTAGAATAAGACTAAAATTATTATAAAAATAATGATGCTAGTAAAACTGTTCTCATTACAAAGTTTGGAAGTAAAAAAAGTTATTGACTAGCGCTCGCTTTCAATATTGTATCTAGAGATCTATCCGTTGAAAACCACCAATGACGATTCGTTATTTGGTAATCGTTGCAAAGTTCAAATAAAAATATGAATCAATATTGGTGGTTTTCAACGGATAGATCTCTAGATACAATATGAAAGCGACCGTACATGAACGGGTTCAATAGATCTTTACACTGTTAAATGGACTGGATGAATAGACTGAATCATGAAAATTCGAAAGTTATTGACTAGATTAAATGATTCATTAGATGGTATTATGTAATGTTTGAATAGGTCATAGTACTGGTGAATGAATGAACACTGAATGATTTAGATGAACAGATTGAATAGATGGTATGAATGAATAGATAATATACAGAACCCCCATATATACACTACTGATGCATTTTTATATATCATACAGTTTTTAATATCTATAGCGCCCGCGCTGGTTTTAAGTGTTTTAATCGCGAGTTATAGTTGCGCTTATAAGAAGTTCAGAGACATTTAATTTTGTGTGTGAGAAGCTTCTGGAAGCTAGGTGTAACGTGGACCATATTTTCTAATCTCTTAATAACGACCGATTGTAGTTAAAATAGTAAGATATTTGTCCTCCAAGGGGAGCCCCATGCCCTTACATGAACTGACGGACCAACACCTATGTACCTAGAGGAAATACCTACGTGAAATACAGAAGGTCAGTACTAATTATTGATTAATTAGCTTTAAGGAGTGAGTGATCATTATCAACTTGGTGGGTTTGTATCGCGGTTTACCGATTGCCGACTTGTACGATACAAAATTTGGTAGCAGAGCGTGAAGTTAAATATCGGTTAGTACGGTTGGTAATGGTCGCCCTTCTTGGGCTAATTGGTCGATGATTGTACTGCTGTTCATTTTTATCTCAGTTCCAATAGCTGGTTTTTTTTAAATTAATAATTATTAATAATTATTTTTTATTAATGATCTTACACGCTTGTTGTGTGTGTAAATTTACTCAAATCTTATTAGTTAAATTCTATTTGTTTAGTTAACCGAATAAGGGTGAACGTTATTTTAAAATAATTTGGTTTCATCGGCGTGTTTCGTTACGTAAGCGGCGTGCTTCTTCGATCTTTCGTTTTTTTTTCTATGACATTTGCGTAAGTAAGGGCATTTTGCTTCAGAAACAGTTTTGTTTAAACTATGGTTTTGAATAGTGTTTGGTTTGAAATTTTAGTTTAAAATTAATTTTCGGTTTAACTTTTTAGTTGAAATTGAGTTTGTTTTCGACTTTCGGTAAAAACGTTTTGGTTTAAAGTCTTGGTTTAAAGTAGTTCTTCTAAATTATTTTGGGAATATTAGAAAAAGTAAATAATATAACTTTATTTTTGAATGAATTAATAGTTTAATAAATACTACCTACCCAACAGTGTTTTCCTTACAAATCTACACTATAAATTTAACATAACCGCAACAATGGCACAATCATAGAAATCTAATATTGAGGAAGTCCAAAGATCTATGGCAGAAATGAAGGCTATTTTCTGTGAGCAGTTAACTGCTTTCAGTAATAAATTAGAGCAAAGTGAACCATCTTCAACAATTGCAAGTTTGAGTGCAGACTTTTTAAGCTTCAAGTCTTTCATCTTCAAAACAGTAGATGTTCTTCAAAAACAGGTAGACTTCTTAGCATAGAGTGTTGATAACATGAAAATGCGCAGCAGAAGGAAGATTCTTCTACTCCATGGCATAGCTGAGTAACAAAAAGAAGATACTAAAGCAGTAGTCACCAATGTTGTTTCAAACCAATTAAAGGTTCCAAAATTCACATCTGAACACTTTAGTAGATGTCACCGTATGGGTCGCTCTTCATCTAATAAGCCAAGGCCTAATCTAATCAAACTTCGAGATCTGACCCTAAGAGACCAAATCTGGTTTGTTAAGAGCCATTTGAAGGATTCCGGGATAACAGTTTCTGAGATTTTAACTCATTTGCGGCACGAAGTGTTCATGGCGGCGAGGAAACGGTTCGGCATAACAAAATGCTGGACGCGCCAAGGATCTGTTTTTGTATTGGGTTCCGACGACGTCTGCCATCGAGTGAACAATATAAGTGACCTCGACATCTTCGCCAAACTACGGGAATCACTAAAACCTAGCGCTCCAAAGCCAGTTCCAGTTAAGGACGCTCTTGCGCCGGAGTCTAGACGTCCAACTACGTCCAAGAGATAATGCGGTATTTGATTATAGTTATTTTAGTTTTATCGGTATTTTTTTTTTTCTTTTCTATCTTTATCTCAGAATGTACCTTCTTTTGCTTTACTTTAACATTATAACTGGTACCGTCTTTTACTATTTTTTTTACTACCTAACTTTTACTTTTGTTAAGTTTAAAAATGTAAACAAACTATTTAACAAACCCCAAGTAAAGTAACCCTCCAATTCAATGTCAATGTCTTAAATGTCATATAAAATGTCATTGTCAGTCGATTTATCAAACGGGTGCGTTCAAAGTTAAGCTATCTTTTGGCGCGAGGTGAAAATTGGAACTAATATTAAAAGTATGAAAATTTTATATTGTTTCCAATAAATTCACATTTGTGCTCCAAATTCACTGTTACTCAAACGCCGAAAGACCTTTGTCGTACATTAAATTAATGACGGCGCGTCATTTAAGATCTTTCATTATTTTTGTTAAATTTAAGTTGATTTTTGTTTATTGATTTTAATTGCAAATTATTGTTGTTTAAAAATTATCTAGAATTAATAAAAAATGTAGTCGTTAAATAAACGAGGAAACTATTGTTCGTGTGGGCTCGCGAGTGACGTCAGCGCCACCTGACGTGTGGTACGATGGGGAAAGTAGGTAGTGCCGCCTCTGCCGGTTATATAAGGCGGCGACAGACTAAGTTGACGGACGAACATTCTCGCTCCGACCGCCGCTCAGTGCGGACCTGCAAGACCCCGTTCTCCGTTGTTTGGTCCCTTCCCGATATTCCGTGGCGCTCAGTCTACTGACGTCACGGTTTAGCGTGTTGGTTCCGTGCTACGGTTTTCAAGGTTCTTTCTACTCCCTCTGAGTGCTATCGAAGTGCGATTTTTCTTTGCGACTAAGCCCCTTAGTCTTCAAAGTGCTGTGCTAAGTTGTGTTGTGCTTGTGCTGAGTGCAGTGTTGTGCCCAGCGTAAGTAGTCTGGTTTCAGTGCAAAGGATACTTAACGGTGACAACGAATTTGTACTGAACCAGTCCTTTTTATTTTTATTTCTCCTCTCCATTTTATTTATTTTTCTCCTATTTTCATATTTATTTTATTATATCTGTGTGTTCTCGTGTGTATTTGTCCTTTCTGTCGGTAAAGGTTGACCCTAACGCGGTCAACTCTTTACCTGCGTACCCTTTTTTAGGTTTCTAGGTAGCGGCCTTCTGCGTACTACGGTTAGTTTTAATTTATTCTCCCCAGCCCCCCTAGCGCTGGTAGGGAGGTTAGCCGCTAGGGTTCGCTAGGTTTTTATTTAGGAACTCTAGGCATATATATATATCGTTGTCCTTCCCCAACCCCTCCGCAATGGCTTCCCTGAACCCCGAGGAGGTTCTCAATAAGCTGATCGCTGATTACGACGCCCAAAGCACTCATTGCCCTCCTCATATGATTCGCACACTGCAATCCTTTCTCCCTCTAATCATGGCACTGATCACACTGGCCCCTCAGGCCACCTCCGTCCCTCAGACCGCTCTGGTCTTAGGCCCTTCCGCGTCTCCTTCCTCCAGTGACATGGAGTGCGAAGTAGACGCCCCTCCAAGCCGCAAGCGCGCACCCGCGACCGAGTCATCCTCGGACGCCACCCCAACTGGCCCTGATGAGCCTTCCTCTTTCACCCTTGTTAAGAAGCGCTCTAAGAAGCGCTCGAAACAAGACCCGGCGCCCTCGACGCCCGTCCCTACACCCCCTGCGGCGTCTTCAACGCCAGCTGCCCCGGTGTCTTCAATACCCGCTCCGGCCCCAACTTCTGTCAAGGCCAAGGTCCCACCACCCGTTTTCCTTCGGGAAAAGGGTAAATGGACTGAGGTTTCGACATTGTTCAATGAGCACAAGATCCATTACACCCGAGCGGTAAACTCGGGTGAATCTATTAAAATCACTGTCTCGTCGATAGACGATTTCCGAGCTTTGACTAAGCTCCTCACCGATAAGCATTATGCTTATCACACTTATGCTCTGTCAGAAGAGCGTAAGATCAGAGCGGTACTCAGGGGAGTCCCGTTCGAATTATCGAACGAGGCTATCCTGGAGGATCTGCAGTCCCAAGGCTTTCCGGCACTCGCGGTGCATAAAATGCACAGCAAGTACGGGAGGCAACACCCTCTCGCTTTGGTAGTTCTCGCCAACGTCCCCAAGTCCAGGGAGATCCTGAAAGGGGTTAGCACTATATGCGGCCTCTCTGGGATCTCGATCGAGGCGCCTCATCACCGCGGTCATCCCGGCCAGTGCCGTCGGTGCCAGTTGTACGGGCACGCGGCGGCCAACTGCCGCACACCGCCCAGGTGCGTCAAGTGCCTGGTCCCTCACTTCACTAAGGAGTGCAATCGCACTCCTGAAACTCCTTCTCCTCCCGATTGCGTGCTTTGTGGCAAGACCGGCCACACCGCAAACTACAGGGGCTGCCCTCGTGCACCCCGTTGTATGCGCTTCAATTCCAAGAGGGCGGCACCCAAACAGGCCCCGCCTCTTTCTCAGGAAAACTTTCCGCCGCTGCGTAGTCGGGTTCCTCCGGCTGCAAAGCCTACACAGTCCTGGCCTGCTCCAGAAAACTGAAGGCTGCGCCCCGCATCGAATCCCATCCCGGCTCCTCGCCCATACAAACCCACTCCTCAATCCTCCGTAGCAGACGATATGCGTATCGTCTGCGACGCTATGAAAAATATCGATGTTAGTGAAATCGCAGTCTTAGCCCGTAAACTTAGGGCTTCACGTACTCCGACAGAGCGTTTGCTAGCTCTGGCGGAGCATAGTTCCCTTCTCAATTCATTATAGGTTCATTTAAATGAATTGATCGTTCGAATTGAATTGAAGCGTTCTTCAAACGCTCCGAAACCCATCCCAATCCTCTAGTTCGTGATTCAGTCTCATATACTACTCCTGTGTTTGATTCGAAGTTCAAAGTCGCTAGGCCTAGGAATGCGCAAGCGTACTCATCCACCAGACTGTCACGCGATCTCGAAGCCCTTCTGGCCGCAAATTCTAATTCTAACGTAAATTCTAATTCTAACGTAAATCCTAATTCTAACGTAAATGCGAATTAATTCAATTTTATTTTGCAATTTTTTAATTTTTGTTTTAATTATTGATTTTCATTTTGAGCACCTTCAGTGCTATGTATTCACCTTCAGTGCTTTGAGCACCTTCAGTGCTATGTAATCCCAGCGGGTGACCCCTTCTGGGCCCCGCTAGCGCGGCCTCTTTCTCCAATTGGCCGTCGCTCAGATGAAGGCTGAGTGGCAAAAATGCACGATCCGACAGGGGGTTTTTAGTGGGTATGGTCCTGGTAGGCGTCGGGACGAGTCCCACATAACTTTGGAATCGCAGCAGAGTATGCGTCAGGGCATTTTTATCCTCCTGCCCTCCCCGCGGAGGGGAACAAAAAAAAAAAAAAGTTGACGGTCACTTCGACTTGAGTCGTGGTGCTGGTCGTACGTTCGCAATTCCACATACCTCGTGTTATTGTTATTTTCTTAAATTAAATACCGTGTTTTGTTGATAACAGTGACAGTGTAATAAAGTGTGTTTTGAACAATACAACTGTGTTATTGGCAATATTCACGATTGGTGAATATTGAAAACTTTCTCATCAGAAGTGGCAATGAACCAAAATGAAGAAAATCTTAATGAAGGGCGTGCCAGTCCTATAATACGTACTGAACGAGACCAATGGAGAAATATTATGGAGCTGCAGCATCGCAATATGATGGAATTGGTAAGAAGTTTTATGGAGCCAAAGAAAAAAGAAAATAGTCTTGTTTTGCCAGAATTCAATCCTGACGATCAAGAAGCTGATGCAAAGGCATGGTGTAATACGGTGGATATGTGTATCCAAGAAACTCCTACGAGTGGATGCCAGTTGATTATGCTCCTTAGCAGGGCTTTGAAAGGAGCAGCGGCATCTTGGTTGGCACATAATAGTCATCCTGGAGTAACATGGTCTGAGGTGAAACCCCTTTTCTTGTCTCGCTTTGATACTGTTGAAACGTCAGCGGCAACATTGTATAAGATATTATCAAGTAATCCGAATGATGGTGAAAATATGTCAACATACGTGTCTCGAATATTAAACACGTTGACCACTCGCTGGCAAAACATGACTGTGGAACAAGTGGCAATAAATATTGCATTAGCACATGCTGCGCGCACTTACAATCAAATCCAAAGGGTGGCTTTTACAACAGAAATTACGTCGAGGATCCAACTACAACGTGAACTAATGCAATTTGTGTACCGGAAGAGAAGCTTGCTACCCTCTGAAAAAGCCAATCAATACAGTGACGGCAAGAAGCCACGTT
Source organism: Marasmarcha lunaedactyla (assembly GCA_923062675.1). NCBI lineage: Eukaryota > Metazoa > Arthropoda > Insecta > Lepidoptera > Pterophoridae > Marasmarcha > Marasmarcha lunaedactyla. The sequence goes on from OV281343.1 coordinate 24,200,451, forward strand.
TGAAGTTACCACGTCGTTGTTATAGATGTGGAAACGCCGGTCACTATGCCAACGATTGTCGTGGTAATAATAGCAGAGATCATAATGTATCTTCTACCAACGTGACTCGATCCCAAGTCACGCCTCCGAACAACTTCCAACGTAAGGAGCCACGATCAGTAATCTGCTTGCGATGTGGTGAAGCAGGGCATATAGCACCGCGCTGTTCCCAAAAGGAAAAGAAGGCTGAAGACCGTGAGGAAGCCGCAGTGGAGCGAAGAGTGAATGTCTGTACCATTAAGCCTGCAATGGACTACCTGCACAATCTCGGTGAGAAGTTTTCATTTTGTTTTGATTCCGGGTCTGAATGCTCCCTTATAAAAGAAACAGTAGCTCAAAATTTTCCGGGTAAACGAAGTTATGATTCAGTTGTTCTTTTAGGCATAGGGAAATCTAATCTCAATTGCAATACACAAATTACAGCTACAGTTACCATTCAGGGATTTTCAGTTGAGTTATTATTTCACGTGGTCCCTGATACATCTTTAGGTAATGATATCTTGATAGGCCGCGACTTAATTGGTTTAGGCTTTTCGATCGAAGTTTCACAGAACTCTTTAACTGTCAATAAATCTAAAATTATCGCGCATTGTGAAATTGGCGACATAGCAAAAGATTTTAGTAATTTCAATACCGATGTTCCCTTGGATTCATTTGCTAAACTAAAACAATTGCTAGAGAAATATTCAAGTTTCTTTATTAAAGGAATACCTACAGGCAAAGTTAGTTGTTTATGTTTGGAAATAAGACTTGTAGATCCTAGTCGAACAGTGCAATGTCGTCCGTATCGACTGAGTCCTAATGAACGTGAATTGGTGCGTAAGAAAATAAAAGAACTTCTTAGTGCAAATTGAAAGAACAGCTTTTATTACACCCGATGGGCAATTTGAATACTTAACTATGCCTTTCGGTCTGCGAAATGCTCCATCGGTGTATCAGCGAGCCATCAATAAAGCTCTTGGTGATCTTGCGGAAACTTTTGCTATCTGCTATATTGATGATATTATAATACCTTCCGAAACTATCGATGAAGGCCTCCAAAGGTTAAACTTGGTTTTAGAATCTTTAACAGAGTCTGGTTTCTCTTTAAACATAAACAAATGTGCTTTTCTCAAAACTCAAATAGATTATCTTGGGTATCAGGTAACATCAGGTCAGTTACGACCGAATCCACGAAAAATAAATGCTTTGTCACAACTGCCTCCCCCGCAAACTGTTACACAGTTAAGACAGTTTATTGGCCTTGCATCATATTTCCGCCAATTTATTCTAGGCTTTTCTCAAATAACCGCACCACTTTATAAACTAACATCCGGTAAAGGTTGCATAAAATGGACTCCTGAATTTGAAACAATTCTTCAAAAAATAATTAAAATCTTAACAGCTAAACCAGTACTTACTATTTTCGATCCTCAATGTCCTATTGAGTTACACACGGATGCCAGCTCTGAAGGTTATGGTGCCATTCCTATGCAAAGAAAAGATAATAAAAATCATGTTGTTGAGTATTATAGTCGGAGAACAAATCCTTGCGAATCGAAATACCACTCTTATGAACTCGAAACGCTCGCAGTAGTAAACGCGATAAAACATTTTAAACATTATTTACAAGGTCACAAGTTTGTTGTAGTAACAGATTGTAATGCAGTGAAAGCTTCTAAGTCTAAAAAAGATTTAACACCTCGTGTTCATAGGTGGTGGTGTTTTCTTCAATGCTTTGATTTCGATATTAAATACAGACCAGAAAAACGAATGGAACATGTTGATTTTTTATCTCGAAACCCCCTTCCTCATATACCAGTCACAAAAGTCGTTCAAATGCAAGTTAATCTGACTGAAATGAGCGATAATTGGTTTCAAACAGAACAGCAAAAGGATCCAGAAATAACGTCAATAATTACAAACTTAAACAACAACGAACTAGATCTTAATCTCGCGGCGACATATGAGCTTAGACGTGGAATATTGTACAGTAAAATAGAACGTAATAGTCGTAGTGTCTGGTTGCCAATCGTTCCTAAATCATTTCAGTGGGCTGTTATAAATCATATACACGAAAGTATTATGCATTTAGGGTGGGACAAAACTTAAGAAAAGGTTTACTGTTATTATTGGTTCCCTCACATGAATAAATACGTACGTAAATTTGTCGAAAATTGAATTACCTGTAGGTTATCTAAGTCTCATTCGGGTAAAGTGCAAGCTGAGTTGCATCCCATCCCTAAAGTATCTACACCTTGGCATACCATTCACATAGATGCTACAGGGAAACTGAGTGGCAAAAATGATACTAAGGAATACGTGTTCGTTATGGTTGATTCTTTTACGAAGTATACTGTTCTATATCACACACTCAATATTGATACCACCAATGCTATAAATATATTGTGCTTAAATATATTGTGTCTTTGTTTGGTGCCCCAACTCGCGTCATAGCTGATCAGGGTAGATGTTTCGCGAGCAAAGATTTTAGAGAATTTTGTAATTCGCACAGCATGTCTCTTCATCTAATAGCAACAGGAACTAGTCGAGCAAATGGTCAAGTTGAACGCGTAATGAGTACCTTAAAGAACATGCTTACAGCTGTTGAAGTAGGGAACAACAGATCATGGCAAGATGCATTACCTGAAGTTCAAATAGCATTAAATAGTACGATTAATCGCGTGACAAAATATAGTCCATTAGAATTATTAATAGGAAAAGTAGCACGGCCCTTAGATCTTTTGACCTTGGATAAAGATGCGGATCAAAATAACCTTAATTTAAAACTAGTTCGTCAACATGCAGCGCACGCCATACAAAATAGTGCCATAGCGGAAAAGCAACGATTCGATAAAACAAAAGCTAAGATTAATCACTTCAAAATAGGTGACTTTGTACTTTTGAAAAATCATGAACGGAATCAAACCAAATTGGAACCAAAATTTAAAGGACCTTTTAAAATATTAGGTCTTTACCTATGAAATTGCCGTTTTTCACGAAATAAATGAAGCGTAATTTTTTTATATATTTTTTATTTCTATTAATCAAAATAATCACCCATGCAATCAATGCATCCTTGCCAACGCATTGGTAGCTTATTGATGCCTTTCTTGAAGAAATCAGCTGGACGGGAGGCAACAAATTCTTCAAAGGCATTTTGTACTGCCTCTCGGGTATTGAATTTTTTCCCCGCCAAGAAGTTATCCAAATTCTGGAAAAAGTAGAAGTCTGTAGGCGCAAGGTCTGGTGAGTACGGCGGATGACGGAGAACTTCCAACCTCAACTCTTGTAGCTTGGAGACCGTCTGCTGTGCAGTATGAGGTCGCGCGTTGTCGTGCAGGAGCAGTGGAGCCGAACGATTGACCAAAGCTGGTCGGAGACGTGCGAGCTTCTCCATCATTGTGTTCAGTTCTTCACAGTACACATCTGCAGTAATGCTTGTCCCGTTTGGCAAGAAGCTGTGATGAATTACACCCGCGTTAGACCACCAAACAGTGACCATCACTTTTCTAGGGGTAAGTTTTCGTTTAGGGCATTGTTTGGGTGCTGAACCAGGGTCCAACCAACTTGCGGAGCGCTTACGATTGTCAAACAGGATCCATTTCTCGTCACAAGTAACAATGCGGTTCAGAATTCCTTCATTTGTATGCCTGCTGAGCAGTGCAAGGCACGTCTCCACGCGTACTTCGCGCTGGCGGTCATTGAGTTCGTGGGGTACTCATTTGTCAAGCTTTTTTACCTTGCCAATTTGACGCAAATGGACCAATATTGTTTTGATGCTAACGTCGAAAGCTGCTGCTAATTCAGCCGTGGATTGAGTTTCATCAGCTTCCACAATTGCCTTTAATTCGTCATTGTCGACCAAAGTTTTCGACCGACCACGGGGTTCATTTTTCAAGTCAAAATTTCCAGAACGGAAGCGGGTAAACCAATAACGGGTGGTGCGTTCGTTTGTAGTGTTCGCTCCGTAAACGTGCCGCTTTGCTGCCACGACGGTATTCATACTCCATAATTACTCGAATTTTTAACTTATCCATGATGACGAAAAATGTTCGAATGCGTTGAAAACAAAACACTACTAAACAAATGACGATTTTAGAAAAAGAATTCCATGTTTGTCAAATAAAATTAATTAGAAATTAGAATTATCAGTCAAAAAAAAATATTTTCATTTGAAATGGCCAGTACGGCAAAACGGCAGTTTCATAGGTAAAGACCTATTAGTTCAGTTGCTTGATGGTGACAGATATTTGCTGAAGGCTTTGAATTCCAACAGAACTTATAAATACGCTCACGATCGTATACGTGCTATGCCGGATTGTTACGTTCCGTTGGAATTGAATGCTAACTTGGAATAGTCTATATGTGCCAGTGACGGCAAAAGTAAGTTGAAATTTTACAATAGAATAATCTAAAAATGTCTGTGTGACCAAATGTCTGTGTGACGAAATGTCTGTGTGACAAAATGTCTGTGTGACAAAATGTCTGTGTGACAAAATGTCTGTGTGACGAAATGTCTGTGTGACGAAATGTCTGTGTGACAAAATGTCTGTGTGACGAAATGTCTATGTGACGAAATGTCTGTGTGACGAAATGTCTGTGACGAAATTTTCTATGTCACAAATCAACTGTGTGGCGATTGTCTGCGTGACCAACCATCTATTGAATTACTTGAGATAATTTTGTTTAAACTAGTTCAGAATGGCCGAGCAATTTCATGTTAGTTTTTTCTTTTCTTTCCAGGTGGTTCAGAAGACAAGGCACACGAGGACGTGTGAGAGCGCAGGATGGCCGTGACGGCGCGTCATTTAAGATCTTTCATTATTTTTGTTAAATTTAAGTTGATTTTTGTTTATTGATTTTAATTGCAAATTATTGTTGTTTAAAAATTATCTAGAATTAATAAAAAATGTAGTCGTTAAATAAACGAGGAAACTATTGTTCGTGTGGGCTCGCGAGTGACGTCATTGCCACCTGACGTGTGGTACGATGGGGAAAGTAGGTAGTGCCGCCTCTGCCGGTTATATAAGGCGGCGTCAGACTAAGTTGACGGTCATTCTCGCTCCGATCGCCACGCGGTGCGGACGTGCAAGACCCAGTTCTCCGTTGATCGGTCCCTTCCCGCCATTCCGTGGCGCTCAGTCTACTGACGTCTAGCGTGTTGGTTCCGTGCTACGGTTTTCAAGGTTTTTCTACTCCGTCTGAGTGCTTTCGAAGTGCGACTTTTCTTTGCGACTAAGCCCCTTAGTCTTCAAAGTGCTGTGCTAAGTTGTGTTGTGCTTGTGCTGAGTACAGTGTTGTGCCCAGCGTAAGTAGTCTGGTTTCAGTGCAAAGGATACTTAACGGTGACAACGAATTTGTACTGAACCAGTCCTTTTTATTTTTATTTATTTCTCTTCTCTATTTTATTTATTTTTCTCCTATTTTCATATTTATTTTTATCATATTTGTGTGTTTTCGTGTGTATTTGTCCTTTCTGTCGGTAAAGGTTGACCCTAACGCGGTCAACTCTTTACCTGCGTACCCTTTTTTAGGTAGCGGCCTTCGGCGTACTACGGTTAGTTTTAAGTTATTCTCCCCAGGTAGGGTTACTAGTAGGTACCGCTGGTAGGGAGGTTTGCCGCTAGGATTTTGCTAGGTTTTTAGGAACTAGGCATCTTTATTATACTTATATTTTTACATATTATTGTCCAAACCCTCCCTAATGGATCCGCTAATCATTATTAACGCGTTCACCCAGGCGCTTGCTGCGGCAGGCGTCTCCATCCCAAAAGACATCCTAACGCAGGCCTTGCAGGCATCAATCGCGTCCCCGGCCTCTCAGGCCCCAACCCCAGCCCCTCAGGCCTCCAATACCCAGACCCCTCAGGTCTATAGCTCTCCCGCGTCTCCCGTTCCATCCGATATGGACTGCGCGTCGGTCTCATCCTCGCGATCATCTCGTAGGAAGCGTACCGCTCCCGGGAGCAATTCAGACTCCGCCGCGTCCGAAGCTTCGTCGCTCGCCGCCACCTTAACCGGCTCTCCTGAGCCCGCCTTCCAATTAGTTACCAAACGCTCCAAGAAGCGTTCGAAAAAAGCCGCGGTGTCTTCAACACCCGAGCCAACCCCGGTGTCTTCTACACCCGCCCCCACGCCGCTCATGTCACTCGAAGTGACCGCATCTCCGTCGGTCCCATCGAAGCCAGCGACGCGCTGCGCTCCCGTCCCGCCGAAACCTCAGCTCCCTCCGCCCGTCTTCCTGCGTGAAAAAACGCGCTGGACCGCGGTTTCTAACTTGTGCAAAGAGCACAAAATTAATTATTTAAAAGCCGCCAACGCTGGCGATACAATCAAAATCCAAGTAGCGACCGTCGACGACTTCCGCGCGTTTACCAGGTTGCTCTCGTTAAATCAAATCGCGTATCACACCTACGCCCTCCCGGAGGACCGTAAGATCCGCGCAATACTACGGGGCGTCCCGTTCGAGCTCGCGAATGAAGAAATCCTCGAGGACCTTAAGTCCCAGGGTTTCCCGGCCGAAGCAGTGCACAAGATGCACTCTAACCGCGGTAGGCGCTTTCCGTTAGCTTTAGTTATCTTGTCGAATACTCCCAACTCGAGGGAGAACTTTAGAGAGGCTCGCACAATTTGCGGACTCTCAAATATCTCTGTTGAGCGTCCCAACCCCCGCGGTCACCCTGGGCAGTGCCACCGCTGCCAGCTCTACGGCCACGCAGCGGCTAACTGCTCAGCTCCCCCCAGGTGCGTTAAGTGCCTGGATCCACATTTTACGAAGGAGTGCACTCGCACTCCCGAATCCACTTCCCCCCCTGCCTGTGTGCTGTGCGGCCAGTCTGGTCACACAGCTAACTACAGGGGCTGCCCGCGTGCTCCGCGCTCCACCGCCAAGAGGGTCGCTAAACCGGCGCCGCCGCTCACTCCCGCTAACTTCCCGGCCGCTAGCGTCCGGCCGTTCCGCCTGCACCTTCCCGACCCATCCCAGCTCCCGTAGCTTCCGTAGGGCCGCGTCCTTCTCCGTCATCCGCACCTCAGTCGTCATTGGCTGAGGACATGAAGACCGTGTTCGACGTTATTCAAAACGTCGATATTAACGAAATTTCCGTGCTCGCACGCAAACTGCGAGCCGCCCGCTATCCTCAAGAGCGTTTATTTGCTTTAGCCGAGCATCACTCGCTCCTAAGTTCGTTGTAAATTCTTTTATATTTGTATAAATTCGTAAATAATAAATTATAATGTCTAGACCCGTGAATCCCGAGTCCAGTCGTATTAAACCCAAGGGCTTATCCCTAGTATCTTTTAACGCTCGTAGCCTTAATACCAACCTTCCCGAGATTAAACTGTTCTTTCAGAACAAATAACCTGACTTATTCCTTCTCCAGGAGACATGGCTTACTCCGAACCGCTCCAGGGGATTCGCTATACCTAAGTACGCGTTTATTCGTAACGATAGGCCCAACTCCGACGGTTTCGGCGGCACCGCTATATATTACAAAAGAGGCTTCCACTGCTGTCCTCTCCCTACCCCTCCTCTCCTCAACATGGAAGCCACTGTGTGTAGATTGGCTATGACTGGTCATCCGACCATCATCATAGCTTCAATCTACATACCTAGTGGTACCAGACCAATCCGCAGCGACTTTGAGGCCATTCTCGCCCTCGGCCATTCAGTCATTATGTTCGGAGACTTTAACTCCAAACATACTGACTGGACGTGCCTATCGACTAACACCAGCGGTATTGCTCTCCTCGACATCACTAACTCCCTTGACCTAGACGTCATATCCCCCATCACTCCCACTCACTATCCCAACAACCCGTCCTACTCTCCTGACATCCTCGACTTTGCAATTATCAAGCGAATCAATCTTGATCTAAGGTCTATCGAACCGCTCGATGACCTAGGCTCCGACCATCGCCCCGTTGCCCTCGTGCTAGGACCGCCGAACGATAACGTCTCATCTCCTAAGACCTTTACCAACTGGAAAGGTTTTAAAAATACGTTAGTTTCAGCCTTAGAGGCTCCGAACTCTCCACTCGCGATCTCTCCCGAACAATTACATAGCCCGGATAAAATCGATTCATTAGTAAATTCTCTCACTGATGCTATCAACTCAGCCATCAGTGACAACGAAAAGGTTGCTAAGCAAGGCAAACCCACGCTTCCCTTAGCCGTTAGCAATCTTATTAAAGCTAAGAACGCGGCTCTCCGGAGAGCCAAGAAATATCCCACGCCCGCCTATAGAACAGCTGCGAATCAGCTTCAACGTAAAGTTAGGTCTTGCCTCGCGGAACTCCGAGACGCTCAGATGAACGATCTCTTGGCGAATATCTCTCCGTCCCACCAAGCGTACTATAGCATGGCCCGAGCCTTACGCGTAGACACCGCCTCTCACGTTCCTCCTCTCACTCGTCCCGATGGCACTACTGCCTTTGAAGTCGAAGAGAAAGCCGAATGCTTCGCTGACAGCATTGCCGCACAATGCTCGCCCAGCACGCAACCTGCTGATCCCTCACACATCCAGGCGGTGGAGGACGAAGTCCTTCGCAGAGACTCTCTCCCCATCACCACCGACCCTGTCACAGTCTCTAATGATGAAATCTTGCTTCTCATTAGAAATCAAAAGTCCAAAAAGGCTCCGGGTGCGGATGGAATTTCCAACCACGCACTTAAGCACCTACCTCAACAGATGCTTACCTTGTTAGCTATCATTTTCAATGCCTGTTTCGACCATAGCTACTTTCCAAAAGCTTGGTGTTTACGCACAAGAATGGAGTTTCTTCAGTAAAACCCAAAATTCAGACATTAATTTCGTTTAATCTTCGCAAAGGAACAGCAGCCACGTCTTATCGTTACAATGATATTTTTACATTGTTTTTTATCTACCCTACTAACTTCAAAGCACTAATAAAAACCCATTAAAAAAGATACTTTAGACAATATTGTCGATCTTCGCAATTGCTTCATTCATTTCATCAGGCGCGCCAACATAACCTCCCCCTCTTGAAAGGCTCAGGCTTTCAACACTGTAGCTCCTCGGCGGTGGGAAGTGGGCACAAACGAACCAGCGAGCGACGCACGCAGCCTTTAGAGGTGTTTACGTCTACAACTCTAGTAACTCCATCCGCTCCAGGAAATAACCGTGCTACGCGTCCTAACCGCCAGCATAGCGGGGGTAAGTTGTCTTCTTTTAGAATCACCATATCGCCTACGTTCAGTTGCGTTGAATGAGTCTTCCATTTTGTGCGCTGTTGCAACTCTGACACGTACTCGTGCTGCCAGCGTCTCCAAAAGTGCTGCCGCACCTTTTCCAATCGAGCGTATCTTTGCATACAATTCTCATTGCATCCCTCCAGGTTGGGTGCCGGTATTGCATTCAGTGATCTTCCGACCAAGAAGTGTCCCGGGGTTAAGGAAAGGAAGTCGTTAGGGGATGGTGACATTGGACACAAGGGGCGACTGTTTAGAATTGCCTCCACTTGTGCGAACAAAGTACTTATTTCTTCAAAAGTGGGATGTGTGTTCCCTAAAACGCGCTTTATGTGGTATTTAGCCGACTTAATTCCGGCTTCCCATATTCCACCTTGATGAGGCGTATAGGCCGGTATAAAATTAAATTTTATTCCCTCTCCCGTGGCAAACTCAGATAAGATATCAGAATTATTTTTGAAAAATATGCCAATTTCTTTAGCTGCTCCCACCAGATTACGTCCGTTATCGCAAGCAATTTCCGCTGGCCGGGATCGACGACTAACAAATCTGCGTAAAGTCATTATGAATGCGTCGGAAGTCAGGTCGCTGACAGCTTCTAAATGAACGCATTTAAAACGCATGCATATAAACAAACACAAGTAACATTTTATTAATTTTGCACCTCTACCTTTTCGGTTTAGAATAAAAAATGGTCCAGCCAGATCAACTCCTACACTTTTGAACGGGAAATCGACAGAAATACGACATGCAGGTAAGTTTCCCATTTTAGGAAATAAAGTTTGACCTCGAACACGCGTACAAGTAACACATTGTTTGACAACCCGCCGCGCTAGCTTTCGTCCATTTATCGGCCACACAGATTGCCTTATAGTTGATAGTAGTAGCTGCGGCCCGGCATGCATGTTTACCAAGTGCTCGCGCTGAAAATAAATCTTAGCTATATGATGCGATGAGTCTATGAGTATGGGGTGGCGCTTTTCAAAAGGATATTCAGACGCATCGAGCCTTCCCCCCACTCTTATTAAACCTGTTTTTGAATCCAGAAATGGAGATAAACTTAATATCTTTGATTTAGGCTCTAGATTTTTGTTATCTAATAACTTTTTATAGTCAGTCTTAAAAGATTGTTTTTGTGTCACGCAAAAAATAAAGTTAAAAGATTCATTTAGCTCATCTACGGATAAAATACCTGAGCGTCTTTTGTTTTGCTCCTTTGACTTAGAGTTATGTAAAAAACGTAAAACATATGCAAATATTCTTTGTAACCTCGTAAAATTAGAAAATCTTGTGAAATCGAATTTAGGTTCAGATATAGATGCTGCGTTAACTTTTACTTCTGGTAAGTTAACATGTATCTTATTAAATTTTGGCCATTGCGATTCATCACTATAAAGAAACTCGGGACCCGTCCACCACAAAGAATTATCTATAATTTGATTTGCATTCAGACCTCTTGAGATCAAGTCGGCTGGATTACAGTCAGTAGGAACATAGCGCCATGAATTAACATCAGTGGTTTCTAGGATTTCTCCTACTCTATTGGCAACAAATGTTTTAAGTTTAGATGGATCACTGTTAATCCAACATATTACAATTTTACTATCACACCAATGAATGATACGTGAGGGGCAATTTCGTAGAGACTCTATAACGCTCTTGCATAATTTCGCTGCTAAGTGAGCGGCACAAAGCTCAAGACGAGGAATGGTCGTAGGTTTAAGGGGCGCTACCTTTGATTTAGAGCACAGCAGTCTCACTGAGACGTTATTATCATTGTCTAAAGAACGCATAAATACGCAAGCACCGAATGCGCGTACAGACGAATCGCTGAACGAGTGAATCTCTATCGACTTTGGCGAATCACATAGAACTCTACGATCAATTTTGAGATCTGAAAGTAAAGGTAAGTTACTAGAAATTTCGTGCCAAATAAGTTTGATTTCTTCAGAGACGGGTTCGTCCCAGTCTACGCCTTCCTTCCACAATCTTTGTAATAACATTTTAGCCTTTATTACACAGGGGCTCAAAAGTCCTAGTGGATCGAAAATGCGAAAAGAGTTTGACATTATTATTCTTTTGGTTACATGATTATATTCAGGTAACATTTTGACAGGAAAGTGAAATTTATCCATAGATGGATCCCAACCTAAACCGAGTGTACTCGAGGACTCGCTGATGGTAAGTTTTTCTTTAGTATTTATATCACTATTTTCGAACAGTGTTATTAGATTAGTTTTGTACTTTCTTAGAAGAAAACAAGCGGACTTCAGGTAATTAGAAATAGAAATTTGTATGTACTTTAGCTGAACTTCATCATCACAACCAGTGATGAGATCATCTACGAAGAAATCTCTTTGAATAATATTTTTTATGAGTTCGTCATTGCATTCCTCACCTACCTGCCAGAGACACCTCGTGCTAAGGTAACTCGCACTTGCGGTTCCGTAAGTGAGAGTACCTAACTGCAACGTTTTAATAGGCTCTGACTCATCTCTTCTCCATAATATTAATTGCAAATTTCGATCACTTTCATGAACGTTCACCATTCTGTACATTTTAGCTATATCTCCGGTCAATAGAAATTTGTACTGTCGCGCTCTAATTAAGATGGAAAAGAGAGAGTCTTGGATGTTTGGGCCTACCCTTAAGATGTTATTGACAGAGTACCCGGATGTTGTGGGAGCTGATCCATCGAACACAACTCGTAATTTGGTGGATTCACTGTCTTCCTTGAAGACAGCATGATGACATAAAAAGTAATGTGAGTCATTAGGTAGAGACACAGGTAACTCAGCAAGATGACCTAAGTCTGAGTATTCGTCGATGAACTCTACATATTTAGCCTTAAGATCTGGATTTTTTTTAAACCGTTTTTCAATATTTAAAAATCGTCTTTTTGCTTGATTGTAAGAGTCTCCTAAGCAGTCTGGAGAATCCTTTAGTGGTAGTTTTACACAAAACCTGCCATTATTTAGCCGCGTAGTAGTACTATTGAAGTGTTTTTCACACTCTATATCATTTTGACTTAAGACCTTATTTTGCGGAAGCTCTTCAATTTCCCAGAACCTTGGAAGCATCTGGTCAATGTCAGTATTTTCGATAAAGGCATGATTACACCGAATATTATTGTCGAGGCCATGTGAAAATATAGGGCCGGCGATTATCCAGCCAAGCTTAGAATTTCGCAGTTTAGGATGATTGGGACCCAGAGAGCGTTGTTCGCTTCCCAGGATATCCCAGAATAAATCAGCACCTATGAGCACGTCGATTGGTCCGGGTTCATAGAATTTAGGATCTGCTAATTTAATTCCCTCAGGTACCTGTATGCCTCTTATATCGAGTGAAGTCTTTGGAAGGTCTCCCGTGAGGTCCTTAAGAACTAAACAACATAACTCTACTTGGTAAGTATTATTAATAGATTTTAGTTTTGGAACACAACTCTCTACTATTTGGTTAGAGCAGTCGTTTCCGATGCCAATGACATTAATTGCATCTAATGTATTGCATTTAATATTTAGCCTTTCTTGCAGGTCTTTAGTAATAAAGGAGGATTGGCTGCCGGAGTCTAGCAGAGCCCGAACCCGTTCAGCTTGGTAAGTTTTTGGATTACATACATCTATCATAGCCGTAGACAAAATAACATGATTAGCCTTTTGTTGTGAAAAAGCCACTAATGACTCATTCTGGATTTCGTTGCTATTGCAGTTTACAGAAATATTAGGATTGTGTAGTAGAGTATTGTGCCTTGCATTACATTGACGGCAGGAACCCATGCGACATTCACTTAAAGGATGACCCTGCCTAAGGCAATTTTGACAAAGTTTGTATTGATTTACATATGACAATCTTTCATGAACATTTTTTGATTTGAAAGTAGGACAATCATAAATTTTATGATTGCCATTGCAAATTATACATTGCAAAATATTTGACTGCCTTTGATTTAAATTTACATTTTGATTTGAGCTTGCATTTTGACTCGTACTTGCAAATGTTTTTGTCCGAGTACGGTCACCTTTGTTAAAATATTTAGTTTGATTTGATTGAAACTGATTATTTGACTGAGACTGATTATTTAACTGAAAGGGTCGTGGAGCAAAATTAAGCCTTTGTGGGGTCGTGACATTATCGTTACCGACCTTGTTGCGATTTAATGATTCTAAGATATCGGCGCGATCAATTAAAAATTTATTAAACTGTTCTAGGTTCGGAACGTCCTCTAGTGTGTTGCGGTACTCCTCCCACTTTACGATAGTACGATTATCTAATTTGGAGGATAACATGTAAATTACTAACAAGTCCCATTGGGCTGTTGGCTGACCCAAACTATTAAGCGCACGTAAATTTTTAGTAACGTGATCTACTAAGAAACGCAGAGATCTGTCTGACTCACGTGTAAGAGATTGGATATTAAAAAGTGAGTCTAGGTGGTGGTTAATAAGAATTCTCTTATTGTCAAATCTTGCGCAAAGTAGTTTCCAAGCTTCCTTATAATTGGCAGATGATACCTCAAGATTGGATATGATACGCGCCGCGTCACCTTCGAGGTACGAAATCAAATAGTGAAACTTATGAATGTCCGCAATGCGTTCATTTTTGTGAACTAAGCTAAGAAACGTATCGCGAAACTCCAGCCAGCGGAAATGTGAACCGTTGAACTTTGAAATTTGGATTTGGGGCAGTTTGAAGCTTACATCTTGGTGATCAGAAGTCACATTGCAAACAGACTGTCGTCGTTTTTCATCAGCACTATCGAACTGAATATTGTATTCTTGAATCACAGTCTTAGCTAAAGCAATACTTTGGATTATTTCGTTTTCTATACGTTCGCGTTCATCGAGTTCAGTCTGTATGCCTTGTGCATTCAATAACTCAATCTCAGTCTGCACTTCATCGAACTTTGCTGACAAACTCTCAAACTTCCCAAGTTTCAAAGTTAATTCGGCAATTTCTAAGTTACTTGCTTGAGCATCTTTAGCTATTTTATCTAAATAGTTTTTAAACCGGGTGATTTGGCCCTTGATAGAACTACGTCTTAGTAGTAGCTCCTTTAAACACTTTAATGAAGAAGTAGACCTTTCACCTTCGCTACCGGTCATTTTTAACCAAATAAAAAAAAATATATTTAGGTGCACCTTATAATGTAAGTAAATGATAAGTAATTAGTTTAGTACTTGTCAGCAATGTTCGGTGATAAACAAAATTGGGAATAAAAAAAATTCTCACGTCCCTTGGCCTTGATAAGATGTGCAATGGGAAGCCGGTCAGTGCCCGCGGTCGCCGCCGTTGATCACTTTAGCAGTTGTGGGCGCCCTCAAGCGACTTTAACAGCTTCACTGCAGTCGGTATGCTGTGGAATGTTCGGCAATACGGTTCAATATTTTGTAAACGATATTAACGATTAAACAGGGTAAGTTTAATTAGAATTTGATAAGAAGATAGGCAAGTATATGCAGTTATTTATGAAATTTAAAATAAGAAAGGTACGTAGGTAAATCGTAAATAAGTAATCGCTATGGGAAATAGAAAGTACGTGTAAAAGGGTACCTATGTAAAGGTTTGAATTATTTCGATTATACAAATAACTACAACACACTATTACTGTAAGTCTTTGATTACTCAAATGGACAAATAAATAGGTAATCGTTATAAATAGGTAGAAGGTTATAAACCTAGTACAACATGGACAATGAATTACTAACCAGCAAGGACCTTATGTACTTAGTTTTCGCATGAAAATTAATATTAACACTAAGAAATAGGTAACTATCGTTTTGACAAAGATTTAGGTTAGTTTTAACTATGGAATTTAGCACAAGTGGAAGGTAATCAGTTAAAATTAGTAGCTTCTAGATGAGTTTAGAAAACAATTTAGTATATTTAGAGAAATGTATTGGATTTTGAATGGTTTTGTTGGACAAGAACGTGGGCGTTTAGGTAGGTATGGGACAAAGGAAGACACTTATCTTGACAAATGATGACACTGCACTGATTTTTGGCACGAACTTTAGCTATTTCGATGTCCGGGTATGCCTTATCATCCTTTTGCAGAAGTATTTACTGTAATTTGGTTCCAATCCATATATTTCCTTTGCGATTTGGTTATGTAACAATCTTCGAACTCCAACACAATGATATTTTCTTGACTTAGTAAATTTTGCTTCGGTATTTTGTCGAATCGTCCTGTCACGGTCGCCAAATTTCTTGTTTACGCACAAGAATGGAGTTTCTTCAGTAAAACCCAAAATTCAGACATTAATTTCGTTTAATCTTCGCAAAGGAACAGCAGCCACGTCTTATCGTTACAATGATATTTTTACATTGTTTTTTATCTACCCTACTAACTTCAAAGCACTAATAAAAACCCATTAAAAAAGATACTTTAGACAATATTGTCGATCTTCGCAATTGCTTCATTCATTTCATCAGGCGCGCCAACACTTGGAAAGAAGCGACAGTCATAGGCATTCCCAAGCCGGGCAAACCTCTGAACGTCCCGGCTAATCACAGACCCATCAGCCTCCTCAAGGCAATGTCTAAACTTCTCGAGAGAATCATACTCTCTCGAATGCGGAACCATCTGTTTCCAACGGATGGCGATCCTCTCATTATTCCCCATCAGTTTGGCTTTCGCGCTAAACACTCCTGCCCTCAGCAAGTCCACCGAATCGTCGAGTATATACTTGACGGTTTCTACCCGCGTCGTTATAAAACAGTCGCGGTTTTCTTTGACGTAGCCAAGGCTTTCGATAAAGTCTGGCATAGCGGTCTCGTTTATAAACTCTACAAGATAGGCTTACCGGATCGCCTAGTCAGGTTAATAGCGTCGTTTCTCAAAGACCGTACATTTCGATTTAAACACGAAGGCACGCTTTCTGTGCCTCGTCCCATAAAGGCTGGAGTCCCTCAAGGCTCAGTCCTCGCCCCTCTGCTGTACACCGTGTACACCAACGACATTCCCATCCCGCCGAAAGGCGTCGAACTCGCCCTCTTTGCTGACGACACCGCACTCTATACCAAAGGCCACAGTGTTCGGCACCTTGTAACCAGACTCCAAAAGGCCGTAAATGCCCTTGGTGTATGGTTTCAAAAATGGCGCAACGATGTGAACCCTGAAAAGAGTTCTGCGATGCGCTTCGACCACAAACGCCGTCGTACCGATGGCGATCCCCATGTTCGAATGTTAGGCATTCCCATCCCCTGGAAGCGCAGTACTAAATACTTAGGCGTCACATTAGATCCGACGCTTTCTTTCAAGCCACACGTCAAAGGAGTTTCGAAACTCGCTCGTCACTATTTAGGCCGCCTAAATAGCATGGTAGGTAGAAAAAGTAAAATGTTCTTCAGAAACAAACGTACACTTTACAAAGTCTGCGTTAGACCCGTCATGACGTATGCCTCGCCAATCTTTGCCCACGCCAAACCCTCCCTCCTGCACAAACTGCAGGTAGTTCAAAACCTCTTCTGCCGCCGGGCCACAAACGCACCGTGGTACGTGCGTAACGCGGACTTGCATAGAGATCTTGAACTGCCTACAGTACAACAACATCTCAAATCACTATCTGAAGCGTTCTTCAAACGCTCCGCAACCCATCCCAATCCTCTAGTTCGTGATTCTGTCTCATATACTACTCATGTGTTAGACTCGAAGTTCAAAGTCGCTAGGCCTAGGAATGCGCAAACGTACTCATCCACCAGACTGTCACGCGATCTCGAAGCCCTTCTGGCCGCAAATTCTAATTCTAACGTAAATTCTAACTCTAACGTAAATCCTAATACTAACGTTAATGCGAGTAAATTCAATTTTATTTTGCAATTTTTTAATTTTTGTTTTAATTTTTGATTTCATTTTGAGCACCTTCAGTGCTACGTATTCACCTTCAGTGCTTTGAGCACCTTCAGTGCTATGTAATCCCAGCGGGTGACCCCTTCTGGACCCCGCTAGCGCGGCCTCTTTCTCCAATTGGCCGTCGCTCAGATGAAGGCTGAGTTGCAAAAATGCTCGAGCCGACAGGGGGTTTTTAGTGGGTATGGTCCTGGTAGGCGTCGGGTCGAGTCCCACATAACTTTGGAATCGCAGCAGAGTATGCGTCAGGGCATTTTTATCCTCCTGCCCTTCCCGCGGAGGGGAACAAAAAAAAAAAAAAAGTTGACGGTCCCTTCGACTTGAGTCGTGGTGCTGGTCGTACGTTCGCTATTCCACATACCTCGTGTTATTGTTATTTTCTTAAATTAAATACCGTGTTTTGTTGATAACAGTGACAGTGTAATAAAGTGTGTTTTGAACAATACAACTGTGTTATTGGCAATATTCACGATTGGTGGACACCTGCTCGAAAACTTCCTCATATAATTGTTTTTTTGTACTATCGTTTTCCGCAAATATTTTACTGTGTCTTTTTTTTTAAGTGAGCTATTCATGTTGTGTGTCTTGTTATCTCTTTCAGCACAATCGGCGGGTGGTCAGGAGGATTATATTGCTTGACAAAGCCAAGCCGTTTAAATTTTATTTATCTGTTTTTATTTATTTTATTTTTTTATTTTAATTTTTTTATTTTATTTAAGTTTTGAATAGGTATTTAACATAATATATATTATTTTATTTATTTTAATTTCTTATGTTAAACCAAAGCAGCGACAGCGATAATTCTAAATTTTTATCATGTTCTTCTAGCAATAGTGATAATGACAGCTTCATAAGAATTTCCTCTCTTTCTCAAACCTTGGCAGCAGAGTTCGCGGATTTTTCTCAAAACTTAAATGTAATCCACATAAACGCACAAAGCATTACAGCCCATTTTTCCAAAATGCTTGCTTCTTTTGACCCAAACCATATTCACGCTGTTTTATTCTCCGAGTCATGGCTTAAGCCTTGTTCTTACTCACTCCTTGGTTTTAATCTTATGTATTAGTCGAAACATGATTTTGCCTATTATAGATCAAATTCTTCCGGTCATTAGTTATATTCTGAACGCATCTGTTGAAAAAGGTATGTTTCCTTCGGCCTGGAAAGAAGCTCAGATTATTCCCTTACCTAAAAAATCAAACCCATCATGTTTTTCCGAATATCGACCTATTTCAATCCTTCCATTCCTTTCTAAAGTTCTGGAGCGTCTTGTACATAATCAATTAAATACATTCCTAGTCCAAAACTCCTTATTAAATCCTTACCAATCTGGCTTCCGACCGGGTCACAGCACGGCAACTGCTCTTTTAAATATAACAGATGACATAAGACATGGTATGGAGGAGGGAAAGTTAACTGTGCTTGCTCTCCTAGACTTTAGCAATGCTTTCAACAATGTTGATTTTGACATACGTGTAGCCGTTCTCCGCTCTCTTCACATATCACCTGCGGCTATTGAATGGTTCCACAATTACCTGTACGGACGCCGGCAACGAATTTGCGTCGACAAAGTTGTCTCTTCATGGTGTGATCTATCTGCCGGTGTACCTCAGGGCGGCGTGCTCTCTCCATTACTCTTCGCGATCTTTATCAATTCTATATCCGCTAATTTATCTTCTTCTACCTGTATGCAGACGACTTACAAATTTATACTCAGGCTTCATTAGAAAATAAAGATCAAGTCATCGAAACTATAAATGGTGAATTTTGCAAAATTTGTGATTGGAGTATATCCTTCGGTCTTGGAGTCAACCCTAATAAAACACAAACCATTATTATTGGCAGTCCAAGGTTGATTTCCAAGCTTAAATTAACGGATTAACCCAATATTGCTTTTGACGGTATTCACATTTCCATCACATCTACAGTTAAAAACTTGGGTGTCGTCATGGACAGCAAACTGAATTGGGATCCGTGGTTAAACGAAGTAAGTCGCAAAATATATGCATCTTCTGCATCGCTCAGAAGACTTCAGAACTTTCTTCCTACTGCCACCAAGGTAACGCTTGCACAGTCACTTCTTTTGCCAATACTAGATTACGCAGATTCGTGCTATCTCGATTTGACGGAATTTCAGGTGAATAAGCTGAAGCGGCTCCAAAATTTCTGCATCAGGTTCATATTTGGCTTGCGCAAGTA
Organism: Marasmarcha lunaedactyla; assembly: GCA_923062675.1. Taxonomy (NCBI): domain Eukaryota; kingdom Metazoa; phylum Arthropoda; class Insecta; order Lepidoptera; family Pterophoridae; genus Marasmarcha; species Marasmarcha lunaedactyla. The sequence goes on from OV281343.1 coordinate 24,219,731, forward strand.
TGATATTTCTCACAAAACTCAAGTGGCTCCCCATCCGACACCGTCGAAACTCCCACATACTATAATTATTGTACTCTATCCTATTTATTCCAACAACCCCTCAATATCTAAAAGACCGTTTCCACTTCCTTCACCAATCCAATAATTTTAATTTATGATCTTCAAATACGTTTCAACTGATGACACACCTGTGCATAGCTCTTCCTTTTACGGTAACTCCTTCACAGTACAGGCCGTCAAACTGTGGAATGCTCTGCCTACTGCCATACGACTGGCTAAATCTCCTTCAGCCTTGAAATCACAAGTTTTTAACTATTTCCTGTCAATGACAAGCTGCTGATTAAGTAATTTATTTTTTATTAGTATATTTAGCAATAAATAATTATTGTTATTAAATGTAGTATTTAAGTATTTTACGAATGTAAATATTGATATGTAGTTTACATGTATATGTAGTATGTAATTCTTGTTTTGTATAGTACATATGTATGTTTATGTAAAGATGAAAGTGTTTATTTGTGTACACCGTACCGCCTTGTTACAATCTGGTTATCTTGTCCATTCTACGGTTGCCTGGAAGAGATCGCTTTTAGCGATAAGGCCACCCTTTGTACTCTGTCTTGTTTTTTATTATATTTTTTTTTATTTTTTTGTATTTTCATATATGGTGTGCAATAAAGAGTTTTTGTATTGTATTGTAGTTTGAAATTAAAATTTTGGTTTAAATATAATTTTGCTTTAAAATTGGGTTTTATTTTGCTGTTAATTGTTTAATGATGGCTAACATACTGCACGTATGCTGCACCATAACTGCAGTTTTGCGGTGGTTGGGTTCGGCCGTTTTGAATGTTTCGCGAAAAGATCGGGTTCAAGCTTTATTTTCGCGATATGAATCTTTAAATAGTAAAATGTCGGAATTGTATGATGCATATCAGGCCGTACTTGAATTGAGTCCAGAATCAGAGGTGATGGAAAGCGTCAATTCGGATATTGATCAGGCGGATGATTTGGCAGACCAGACCCAGCAAGCTGTAGGGATTTTAAACTTGTCGTCTCAGTGTGACACTCGGCCAAAACCGGATTTAGGTACTTCGCCTGAGGTAACAGGTAGGTTGCCGGAATTAGATTTGCCTCATTTTAATGGTGATTTAGGACATTGGGTAGATTTTAGTAATTTGGTCTACTCGCGGCAAGATTTAACTCCGGCCCAGAAACTAGCCTATTTGTTGGCTAGCCTCACAGGGGAGGCTAGAGGTTTGGTCCAACTTGTCGATAACAATTATGAAATCGCTCGTGACCTACTTATGCGTAGGTATCAAAACGTTCGGAGATTAGCGGATAATCATGTTTTTAATATTTTAGGTTTACCTAGGAATCCGGGACCGCATAATTTACGGACTGGTTTACTTAACCCTTTGTTGGTCGCAGTTAACGGGTTAAGAGGGTTGGATTTACCGGTTGATCATTGGTCATTCATTTTATTGCATATTGTTTTAGGTAAGTTGTCTGTTGATTTGCGGAACAGATTCGAGCAGGAATATGGTGGGGACTCCGCCACTCATCTCCACTATTTAAAAATTAAGTGTCGTTCTTAGAGGATGAGTGTCGTCGTGTGGACAACGTCACGGCTCCCGGTAGCGGAGACGTCGGTGCGCGGCAGGTTCGGCCGGCATCGCCAGCACTGCGTTACCCACGCCACTCCTACCCACGTGTGTATAATGGAGTCGGGGCGCAGAGAACAGATTCCCAGTTGTGCGTATTGTAGGGACGTAGGGCATACCATATTGTCGGGTTTTAAATTTAAGGATTTGCGTTGGCAGGCTGTTATAGCTGCCTTGGTAATTTTTTACAGTTTTTTTACAGTTACAATTTCGGTCATCTCAACTTTGCAAGCAGTGTGGTGGTAATCACCACATTCTTCTTTGTGGTAATCGAAACGGATCGCCTCCACCAGTCGCACTGGGACCGGAGGCCAGTGCCTCGCAGGTTAGGATGGAGGCTGGTGACCAATGGGCTGGGGGTGTTCAAGTTGGTCAACCTCGTGCTGGACGTCACGTTTCATGTAGAAGAAGTGAAGCTCGACGTCAGCCACAACCCTGCACGGGCGGGGGTAATTCAGCCCCGAGCCGCGTTCAAGTAGCTGAGCAACAACGTTGTAATTTCGGTGTGCCCTTGCATTATTCAGAGCGGCCTCGTTTAGGACAGCAGTTTAGTAATTATGATACTAAACAGATGTATGTACCCATAGGAGGGTATTCACCCTATCAGCAATGGACACCATATGCCAGGCAGGGCTATTCCACTGCATCGCTTAAGGGTCCTCCTACTCAACAGGAGAATTGACTCCCACAAATGCACTCTCCACCCGCGTCTTCCCTCTATCCTTTAACTGTCTTGTTGCCCACCGTTCAGGTCTGCGTCGGTTCCCCTTCGGGCGAGCAAGTAGGCGCGCGTGCGATTTTGGATTCAGGTGAACAGGGGAGTATCGCGTCGAAACGGTTAGTGGAGAGGTTGCAGATGCTTAAGGTTCCTGCTGGAGAGAATATTCGGGGAGTTGGCGGGGTTAAGGTGTCAGGCTTAGTGGGTCAGATTTCACTCTCCTTTTCTCCTCTTCATGGTCAGCATCCACAGATTACCACGTTAGCTGTTGTTTTAAATCCACAGATTACCACGTTAGCTGTTGTTTTAAATAATATTATGGGTAGACATCCCCTAGTAAAATTACCGCCAGAGGTTGTTGGTTTGACATCGAGACTTTCATAACCAGATCCTGAATTTCATGTTCTAGGACCGGTTAATCTGCTGCTTGGTGCAAATGTATTGGGAATGCTGCAATTAAATAACAGCATGCTCCTGCTGCCTGGAAGCTTGGTTGCAGTCTCGACCGACCTCGGTGACGTCATAATGGGCCCAGTATTTTCCGCTCGCCACTTGCAGGTAGAGTATGGTGACGTGCACGTAGGACTCGCTCGCTGAAGCTGTTCAGCGTTTTCGGGAAGTTGAAGAGCCTCCTATTGCATCACGTGACAACCCAGAACACTTGGGATGTGAATTTTTCTTCCAGAATAATACAGGTCGTTTCTGTTCAGGTAGGTTCCTCACTAGGTTACCTTTCTTACCTTCTCGCCCCTCCCTTAGTCTTTCTAGGATGCTAGCTGAAAAAAGGCTAGCTTCTATGGAGTGACGTATAAAACGAGATGCAACATTTTGTCTTAAGTACATTGAATTTATGCGTGAGTACGTGGAGCTCGGTCATATGTCTGTTTCTAATTTTGATTGGCGGTCGCAGGAGCATTATTTTATCCCACACCATGCGGTGTTCAAGGCAGGGATTATAAGATTTGTTTTTGATGGATCCGCGCCAACCCCTAACAGTGTTTCTTTAAACCAGTTTCTTCTTTCTTTTAACCATTCTGGACCTAAATTACACAGAGATATCGGTGAAATCTTGACTAACTTCCGCCGACACCAAGTCGTTTTCATTGCGGATATTAAAATGATGTTTAGACTGACTATTATACATCCAGATGATTGTAGATTTCAGCTTATACTTTGGCGAGAAAATGAATCAAGTCCTTTTACTGTCTTTGAATTGAACACTAATACCTATGGACTTAGGTCTAGTCCTTTTATTGCAATTTGTTCTTTATTAGAGTTGGCAGAGCGTGAACGATTGAGGTTTCCTAGAGCAACTGAGGTTTTAATTAGCGATGTATTCGTAGATGATATCTGCACAGGGGCGGCGCATGAAATAGAAGCATTGGTAATGCGTAATAAGTTCATAGGAATCCTGCATAGTCCAGTCAGTCAAGACAATTAATTCATTATAATTCCAAAAGTTTTCAAATTTTGATGTAAGGTCGGGAGTGGTATTAAAACAAACTATAAAATTTTGCAACCTGCTCTGCGGTCCGGAACATTGTTAAAAATGCAATAAATGATAATTTGCTCAGTTCTTGAGACCAAAATTCCAAAAGTTCTGCAAAGTTGGAGTGGTGTTAAATATATTATTTTACATCACGTGTCAAATTTGCAACCAATTTAAGTGTACGGAACATTTTTTGTTATTAAAAATTAATGTTTTTCTTTATTAAACTGAAGGAAAACGTTCCAAAAGTTCTGCAAATTTGACAGATATATCGGAAAAATTTTCAATAACAAAAAATGTTCCGTACACTTAGGTTGGTTGCAAATTTTATACGTGATATGAAATATTATATCGAAAACTTCCCCAAGTTTGCAGAACTTTTGGAATTTTTTTCACGACCATACAGCAAAAATTAATTTAATTGCAATTTTAACAATGTTCCGGACTGCGGACAAGGTTGCAAAATGAGATTTATTGTCGTCCCAATGTACCATTCACTTGACCGAAGTTTGAAAACTTTTGGAATTATTATCAAATTTTCGATTTCGAATGTCTATAATGACTGGACTAGCAGGCTGGTGGCTATGAATTGAGGAAGTGGTTGTCTAACTCGCAAGCTGTTCTTGCCGGTCTACCTGAGGATCACCAACAGGATCCTTATATTTTCCAGAATGTGGACAAGCCTGATGCTGTGGCAGTGTTAGGCGTTCAGTACCAGCCCATTGTGGATGTCTTCACATTTAAATTTCAGGATCTAGATACCTTGAAGACTTGGACCACGCATTTAGTACTTTCGACCGTAGCAAGGATATTTGACACCAACGGGTGGTTAACACCGGTCGTATTTTGGGCAAAATGCTTTTTGCAGAAGCTTTGGTTACAAGGTTTGACGTGGGATGCTCCATTAATTGGTAATTTATTAAGTGTTTGTGTTAGATTTGTGTCATCCCTTCCTGATATAGAATAAGTTTAAATAGATAGGCCATTCTTGCCGCTAGGTAAATGTTGGGCTGATATTCACGGGTTTTGTGACGCTTCTGAGTGCAGTTAAGCAGCTGCAGTTTATATTCGTACTGTTGATAGTGCAGGAGTTGTAGCAGTTAAGCATATCTTGGCAAAAAGCAAGGTTGCGCCTGTTAGGACTAGATTAACGATACCTAAATTACAATTATCAGGAGCTGCTCTCTTGACTCGCCTTCTTAACCATTTAGAACCGAGTTTGGGCCAGAAAGTTAATCTCGGTAAGGTACACGCTTGGACTGATAGTCAGATTGTTCTCTCTTGGTTGCGAGCATCTGTCCACGCATTAGAAGTGTTTGTTGCTAATACAGTGTGTCAAATTCGCAGTCAGCTGCAATTTTGGATTAGAGACATGTTCCAGGAAAATTGAATCCTGCGGAATGTGCGTCACGAGGCTGCGAGGCTCCAGATATGTTAGATCATTCGTTGTGGTGGGGTCCTGGTTGGCTGTGCCTTCCAGAAGATATGTGGCGGCAATCGACAGTTGAACTAATTGAGCCTTTGCCAGGGTTAAAGGATCTTGCTTGTATTAAGGAGCCCACGAAAGATTTAGATTTCTTGTTAAATAAATTCAGTTCTCTCGATAAGTTTTTAGGTGTCATAGGATGGATTAGAAGATTTGTTCACAATGTAAGGCATCCGTCTAATAAAAAAATATCTTTGGTGTTGTGTCCAGAGCACAGGCAGGAATCTTTATTATTTTGGGTACGGTATGTACAGGCCAAGCACTTTAAAACGATTCTTAATAATCTAAAAGGTGGACACCGTAAGTTGAAGGGAGCTGTTGGTCGCCTGAATCCTTTCATTGATGAAGCAGGTTTGATTCGAGTGGGAGGAAGGCTACGTCATGCTAATTTGTCTTATGAGATACGCCATCCCTTACTCCTTCCTAGAGAAGGTCCTCTTTGTACGTTGTTAATATCAGATAGACATGAAAGGAATTCTCATGCTGAATTAAATACTCTTCTAGCAATCCTATCTCGGGAGTTTTGGATTTTATCCGCTAGCAGAACTACACGGAACGTAATATTTCATTGTATTTCCTTGTTATGGTTGAGGGCTGCGATGATTCAGCCACAGATGGGAGACCTGCCACTAGACAGAATTACAGCTGCGCGACCCTTTTCAGGTGTTGGTACGGATTTTATAGGTCCATTTTCAATTAAGGTCTCATCGTCGCGGAATGCTAAGGTTTTTAAGGCCTATTTGTGCGTTTTTGTATGCCTAGTCACGAAGGCCGTACATTTGGAAGTAGTGTCTTCTCTTAGCACTGAAGCCTTTATTGCTTGTTTGTCTTGATTTGTCAGTCGTCGTGGGATACCGTCTTTAATTCGGTCCGACTGCGGGACAAACTACAAAGGAAGCGATCGTTATCTGTCAGATGTTTATAAGTTTCTAAATGAGAACCAAGTTTCCATTAACACTTCTCTTAGTCGTCGGGGTATTAAATGGCAATTTAGTCCACCTGCTTATCCCTCGTGGGGAGGTATATTTGAAGCGGCTGTGAAGGTGGCTAAGACGCATCTCCATCGTGTCATAGGTGAAACAATTTTTACATTTGAGGAATTAGCCACGGTCTTTTGTAAAATTCAAACAGTATTGAATTCATGACCGCTTTGTCCTGTATCGTCGGATCCAAATGATCTAGAAGTTTTGACTCCAGGTCATTTTTTGATTGGTGGCCCCTTGACTGCACTTCCTGAATATGTTTTGTTCCAGTCAATCGTCTGTCAATTTCACAAAATTTTTGGAAGAGGTTCAACTTAGAATATCTTCATTTGTTGCAGCAGCGTGTTCGTTGGTCAGATAAGACAGACCCACCTAAGGTTGGTGACCTCGTCCTAGTTAAAGAGATGAACATGCCCCCACTGTCGTGAAGACGTGGTAGAATCTTGAGGCTGTTCTTAGGTGCAGATGGTACTCCAGGAGTTGCCGAGGTCATGGTTGGCGATTCTGTACTTAAACGAGCTGTCGCAACTTTGTCGCGGCTACCGGTAGCATAATGTTTTAATAAGGCCGGATCCTCTAGTTGGTTTTGGACTCAGTCAGGTGACGTCTGACTGAGGCGGGGGATTGTTCGGAATAGAACGCATCCATAGGTTTTATGTAGGTAATTTATAAATTGAACACAAAAATGTTAGGACCTACCTGCACTTGTCGCGAAATGTTGGAATGGCCGGGCTGTCGCCTGCTTCGCTGCCGTAGGGAATTTCCTAATAATAATTTTAAGATAGTTCTAGAAACTGAGTTTGGATGCCGCGTGGTAGGACGCATTTATATATATCATACAGTTTTTAATATCTATAGCGCCCGCGCTGGTTTTAAGTGTTTTAATCGCGAGTAATAGTTGCACTTGTACGAAGTTCAGAGACATTTAATTTTGTGTGTGAGAAATTTCTGCAAGCTAGGCGTAACGTGGACCATATTTTCTAATCTCTTAATAACGACCGATTGTAGTTAAAATAGTAAGATATTTGTCCTCCAAGGGGAGCCCGCACGCCCTTACATGAACTGACGGACTAACACCTATGTACCTAGAGGAAATACCTACGTGAAATACAGAAGGTCAGTACTAATTATTGGTTAATTAGCTTTAAGGAGTGAGTGATCATTATCAACTTGGTGGGTTTGTATCGCGGTTTACCGGTTGCCGACATGTACGATACAATTTATCTTAACAAATTACTTGCTATTTAATATTTGACTTTCAGTGGCTATGTGATATCCACTATAAGAAATTATTAGACTAAACATGGTGTATTAGGGTATACTTTCACCTTTAAAAAACGATAAGCAAGCTATGATAAAAAATAATTGATTACCGGCTGAGTATTAACTTTCAGAGAGTAACGTTTAAGAAAATGTGCTGATGTACATAAAAATGATTGATTTGAGAGCACTCAGTAATATGTGCTGTATGCCCGAGTATCGATATATTATAAGTTCTCTTACCTGCCATAAAAAGAGTAAAATATTGATAAGAAAATGAAACAGTTACAAACAATTTATTTTATAAAATCATAGAAATATTTATTAAAACGATTTTTTAATACGATGAATATAAATATAATGTAAGTTTATGCTAAACTTGTGTTCAATTGCAACCATAAACACATTAGTAAAAGTAGGATTTCCTATAAATTTCCAGAAACCACAAAAGGCACATTAGCAATATGGAAAGCTTCGAAGATTCAAGCACATCGTAGCTGAAAGATCCTATTGCGATCCATCAAGCTCAATTTATTTAGCTTATAAATCGCATTTATAAACTTCGAGCCTAAATCCTCTTTATTCGTAACACGCAAAACAAATTTCTCTCAAATAAAGCTTTTACTATATTATTGTTGTTGGCGACAAAGTTTTATATCTTGTTTCTTTTGTGTGAACAATGAGTTTTTTTCCTATGTCATGTATTTTTATTCAGTTGTGTTTGTGTAGAATATATTTAATATATTAAGTTTTTGGTAGGTATTGAGTTTTATTATGTTTTTTTTTTGTCAGGCAGGCGTAGCATAAAATTATTCCGAGTTTTTGTTCAGAATGCAACAGTAAATGGAATTTAAAAATATGTATTTCGACGTCTTTTAATAAAGATCTGATTTAATTCTGAAAGGTTTATGATAAAAGAATAGTATGTTTCTGTATAATATACAGTCATACGTGTAAAATGTACGTTTATATTTGTTTAAAAATTTTTCATTGCCTTGTCGATGATCGAAGGATCTTAAGAGTATTTCTTATATTTCTAAGGATATCTACGAAAGTCACATATGAAGAAAGGTTTAAAATAAATGATTACAATTTTAGTATATTTTTGTCATGCATTTTCTTCATTGTTATTATTTATAAATTTTTTTGTGCAAATTTAATATATGTACAAATACAATTACATCGTTTTTGTGAACGCTATCGTAAGTGAAATTTTAACATTAAAACCATCGAGATTTAATTTTTATTGTTATTTTTGCAATACATCATTATTATTAATTTAAAATATGAAAGGAGCCAAGCTTCAAAATCCTATCGAAATATTATTTGATGAGTTCTCTTCATATCACTTTTTTTTCTTCTTTTTTCTATTCGTCGCTAAGATACCTTTGTATTGGCATGTTATGAATTTGTTATTTTTATCACCACCAATGCAGTTTCACTGCCATTCTGAAAGTTACTCAATTTCTAACGTATCGGAGACTCTAAATGCGTGTCCATGTGATAACGTCCAATGGGACAAATCAACATTTTCTGCAACAATGCAGACAAAGTATGATCTTGCTTGCGAAAGGGCCTGGATGGTCAGCTTCTCACAAACCATATATTACGCGGGAACTCTCATTGGTGCCGTTTCGTTCGGAATTCTTTCTGACAAGTAAGTCAATTGAATTTTTATATCAAATGTTGAACCAAGCATAGATACATGATCGAAAGTACCTCTCCATTTTTAGTGTCCTCCTCCATTACTAGCGCTTATAACTATTTCAGTTATTTTAATACTTCTATATCTTCAAATAAATAAATAGATGTGTTATTTCTTTTATATGTTACAGATACGGGCGACTCACCACTATGAGTATTTGTTTCTTAATCATTGGTATTTGTGGAAGTCTTGTTACCGTCATGCCTCACGCCATTGCATATATTTGCATGAGAATACTAGAAGGAATTGGAACTGGCGGGGGGATTGTCACTTCCTATGTTCTTTGCATTGAATATTGTGGAAAGCGATATAGGGAACTAGTGACAACCTTGTATCACCTACCTATAAACATAGGTCATATGGCCCTTTCGGGAATTTCATATTCTTTGAAACATTGTGATGAATTTCAATTAGCCATATCGATACCAACTTTACTGCTATCGGGGTTGAAATTTAATTTGATGGAATCACCCAAATGGCTTATGGACACTAACAAAGTTGATGAAGCTGCTAGAGTTATGAAGAAATTTTGTAAATTGTAAGTATTTAAAATTATTATCTGTTTAAGCTGAGTAATTGGCACCTTAGTAGTGGATATTTGAGTATACTAGGCCTGGGTAAAAAACCTTCCATTTTGAAGAAGATTTTGAACGTATATTGAATACATATTGTGTATAAATTCACGAAATTATTAAAACTTAAACAAACTACTATTAAGGAATTCATGGGATTCTCACCAAGATTTTGAATTTTTATTTCGAGATTCCAATACTTCGGCACAATCCCGTAAAAGAAAAGTCCCAAAATGCAAGGAGTCTGGGCCAGGTCTTTGTACACTTTATCAAAAAATAGTTTAAGATGCTTAGAACACTTTTTGTTTGTTAAATTGTTATTAAAACACGTTGTTTATTGGTAGGAAATGAAATGTTGTATTATTAGTGTGCAACACAAAAAAAAACATCATGGCGGAAAACAGCTAAGCTTTACTTACATCTTTTTGTTTTGTGTATCAAGTAGTATCGATGGCTGGTTGCCATTAAGTCCAAAGAATTGAATTGAATTGTTTTGTGTATTTTTAGCTTATATAACAGTTGTAAAGTTAAAAAGAAACCCAAAGAAAGAACTCAAGCGCAACGAACTATCAAACATACAGACAGACAACTATCAATGTGATGTGAGTGAAGTCTGCTGTGAGTGAGGTGGCTGTCCCCTCTGCTTAGTGAACTAACTTCACTTGACAACTTCCGCCATAGAAAAGACTCATTTTCAATGTTGCCCGCTAAAACGAACACAAATAATGTTGATTTTTTATTTTCTTACCATCTAACTACTAATTTAATCAAATTATTTGTATTTTTCCTAAAATTACCATTTATTTGTCAATTTTTTTAGATGGTGTACAAAGACGTTGCCTAAGTTGTGACATTTCTTTTCTTAAATTGAGTTTAAATAACTGCGACAGTCTAAAACAAACAAGAAGCTACTAGACTTTCTCGCACGGGAGCTCCCATCAGAACGGAGGCGCTTGCTAAGAAAGAATTATAGGAATTTCTACCTCTAAAGAAATAAAAAGGGTCTCGTTTTATATAAAAAAAAAATAAGGTAGCGAATTTATTTTTATATTTTTATAAATCTTATTCCCAAATCTATAAATTTAAATTTAAGAAGCTAAAGTATAGACAGATAATCAAAATCTCAATTTGTATTTCTTGATTCGATTGGTTTGATGAAATCTTTTTTAATTTCAGCAATAAGAAAAAGTGCAATCATATAAAAGAATCCATGGAAGAGTATCGAGAAGCACACGTTAAGAAAGACGTCGACGATAGGATGCAGCTCCTCGATATCTTCAAGCACAAGACAATGGCCAAAGATTTTTTTTGCATGGGTTTTATTCAGTTTCTTTGTGGTATGAGCTTCTATGGCGTTTCTCAGTACATTGGCGAAATTGGCCACGATTCCTTACACATTATTCATTTGATTTCTGGTGCTACTTTAATTCCTGGTACCGTTGCGGCTGCCTTCTTTATTAAATTATTTAGTCGAAGGCTATTTTTAGGACTTAGCCTATTCTTTACCGGAGTATTTATGCTGAGTAATGTTTGTATACCTGTGGAATATTTTTGGCCACGTATATTTACATCCTGTATAGGAGAATGTTTTGTATTTATGGCTTTGATTGTCGTTTTTCTTTATAGCGTTGAAATATTTCCTACCTGCATACGAAATTCAGTTTTAGGGGTTCTATCAATGTTGACTAGAATAGGACAGTCCACGGGACCCTTAATTAACACCCTCCCAAGTATTGCTACAGGGTGTATAATCGGTACAATGGCTCTTATTGGTTGCATTGTATGCATATTTTTACCAGAAACTAAAGGCATGGAGTTACCATCAACCTATGAAGACTTTAAGGAAATTAGTAAAACAGATGGTAAACTACCAACCAGGAAAAGTTTTATATCCGGAAAGCACCAATAGAAATGTAATAAATGAGACAAAATAATAAGCAGGATTAAAAATTAATAGATGTTTCCTAAACTGTTAAAAAATGGATTGAAAACACAAAACACCAAAGGCCTTGCAATGTTTCATCACCAGAAAATAAAAGCAAAAAGGTAAAAAAATTACTTTCAATAAAAGAAGAGATGAGTTTTAGAAATAGAGTTTCAAGAAAGATACTAATAAGCAAAGTTTATAATAAACCACTTTATTGGTTTAAAGTAAAAACTTTATTCTTCATTACCTATCAAAGTTATTTTTGTACTTTAGCTTGTTATCAAGAAATCATAATGAAGATAAATGTACCTAAAACTTTACCAAAAAACCTAACTTAAAAGTCAACAATTTAACTTTATTGCCCGTGTTTATCTAACAAAAAATATTTAAAGCCCCGCTACCGGCTCTGGTGTCCAAGTAATTTACAATAAAACAAGGGGCTTTGCGACATTGTTATTTTCAATAAGGCGGCTATGTACTGGGATAATGAAAAAAGTTTTTATAACCAGCAATATAGGCTTGTGTTCGAACAGCTAAACTGGTGAGCAAGTGCTATTGGCGGCCGCATTATATTTCGAGAAACTTTTTATACCTTAATTTAACACGTTTGTCACGATTTATAAAATACGTAGTTTTCTAATATTGGGAATGATTGTACGTGAGAACCCAAATACAGTTTCTACTTGGTATCTTGCTGTAATACTTAAGTTAAGGAGGTAAATAAACTAACCCATATTACATTTTATTAAACTGTTTTAATTTTCAGTCTTTCAGATTTGGATTGTTTCATATTTATATATTACTTACTTCATACTTGGCTATCATTACGTATGAATTTTCATATTTGTGCAATTCTAACGTTTGTTTTTAAAATATTTCGGCCATAGTAAAATTTAATTTGCTTAGAACATATTAAAGACTGCTTTGGTGGCGCAGTGGTTATCGATCCAACGATACCAGCTTCGACCCCGGTATGGACCAATGAGTCTTTAAAACTTATGTTCACATACCCGGTCTCTCCGATGGTGAAAGAAAACATCGTGAGAATACGCGCATATTTAAAAAATGTTTTTTTTTTATTGAAAAAGGTTTAGACATTTCGAAGGTATGTTCAAGTTTGCCAAGCCGCAGTAGGCCGGCGTCAGTTGGGTGAGGCTGATGACTTTGCAGTGGGATATTCGAGGCTGCTGTGGTGGTGTTATAAATAAAAAATAAAAATGTTTATTTTCGGACAACCAAGGATCCATAATTTGTTAGTAAACGTATATCTAGCATTCTATCTGCATACGCAAACATAGCTAACGCGCTACAAAAACGAGGCAGCTTTAACAGTGCCCTAAAGGCGTTGTTTTACTGGATCCGCAAGGCCCTGTACGATTTCTTTGTGTAGTCTGCCCACAGACTACTCGAGTAGAGAGATGTGCAGTAAGCTTTGAAAAGTGTTATCTTTACTCTACTCGAGCACCGCGCAAATCTGCGTGCTAACATGTTAGCTCTAATGGACAGTGCCCTGCGTTCCCTCTCCATATCAACATCATCTTTTAGGTCTTCGGTTATAAAGTGTCCAAGATATTTAAATTGTTTCACTCTATTTAGAGGTGCACCATAAAGTTTTATGTAAGGTACGACTTTTGGACACTTTTTACCAGCTTTAAAGATCATGTACTCACTTTTGGTTCCTTCGTACAGGAGACCATGCAAACCTGCATAAGACTCGCAGACTTTAGGGCGTTTTCTGAGCGCACTAACCACGGAGGCCAGCAGCACCATGTCTTCAGCGTAACTAATGTTATTGACGCACACATGACCAATATGACAACCGACACGCATGCTGCTGAGCCCCTGGATCAGTTCATTGACATATAAGCTGAACAGGTTGGGCGATGTCAACCCTCACCACGCACTCCATCCTGTAAGGCTCAGAGAACTCATCCGCCTATCTTACACAGTTTGTCTGATTTCCATACCAATATTGAAATATGTTTAGAATATCTCTTGGCAAACCAGTTTTTTCTAACTTATCCCAGAGGAGGTCGTAAGAGACAAGATCGAATGCCTTTGATAAGTCCAGGAAACAGGCTTACACAGAAGTCTGCCTGTCCGTGTAGTACTTGACGATGTGCTTTAAACTCAGTATCACGCTCTTCGTAGATAATCCACGTTTAAATCCGTGTTGTCCATCATGTAAATTTAGGACATACTCTAGCTGAGAATTAAGCACACGGTCAAACACTTTTGCGATAACAGTTGCTAGAGATATTGGCCCGTAATTTGATTTATCCGATACATCCCCCGTCTTATTTTTAATAATTGGTACAACGATTGTTTTCATCATTTCCGAAGGCAAGTAGGAATGGGCTAAGCACATATTAAATAGCAATGCCAACACTCGAGGGAGATGAATACCAGCATTATTTAGGTGCTCGATGCTAAGACCATCTTACCCTTGCTCATAGATTTTATTATGCAATCAATAGTCTTCGCTTTAATAAGTGTAGAAAGGTGGACTGGTCGTGGAGCCCCAACATCTACACACTTTTCGATGGACCCAAAGGAGACTTCATAGTGAAGTGGTCTTTAAAAAGAACTGCTATGGCCTTGCCATCATTAATGCCATCAACACTCACAAGTAGGCCAGGCCTAACGCTCATGGTATTTGTGAATTTCCAAAAACGCCTAAAATCATCCTTGGAATGCAGTGATGCCAGAGCATCCATTCGTATTTGTTCCTGATTGTTTTGACACCACTTACCCTTCCTTTAAAAAATATTACGACTTGTTACCATCTCATCATACAACATACCACATCTAGGCCGACCAAACAACGACCACTTAAGAAATTTAGACCTGGCCTGCGTGTGTACATCTTCAACATGTTTATTCCAACCTTTTACAATATATGTACGACGTTTATTAACCGGGTAAGTTTCACTGGCAGCAGATGACAACGTGCATAGAATATCATTATAAAATTTATCAATTATAAACCTATGTGAAAAATCATTACAAAAGTCAGAGCTACATTGGGCAATCGTTTCAGGAAAATCTAATAACTTTAAGCTTTGGTTACATTATTCCAAGTATTTATTAATTTGTTCATCCGATCTTACCCTCCACTTTACACATTACACGGTACACACTTTACACGGTATCATGCAGTATCTTGGAATCTATAATGAATTCCCAATCTGCCTCCGTGACCACACAGTGATCCAACCAACTCCTATATCTATTTGAATCACTAATATAAGTATAGGTATTAGAGTTTATCCTTAACTTTCTAATATCACTACAAAGCCAGTTTTGTTCAGAACGGAAGTCAGTTAATTCACTGAAAAATATCTCACCGGGATGAGCATTAAAATCTCCCAATAGGAAGGCTGATTCCACCGCACATTCCATCACAATAGCACTTAACTTACCAAGGCATTCCGTAAATTCAGATAGGTTCTTTGGATTCTCGGAGGGCATGTACACACTACAGATAATGAACGACCGATCTTTGAGTAGGATTTTAATTGCACATATTCTAATATTGTCACATGGTATCACTGAAACACTTTGGAATACACTCTTACACCCATAGTAGTGCTACACTGCCGTATGGTCTGCCAGACAGCATATCCACTGATGTATCCACGGCCGATGTGCCCTTACTCCCGAAATCCGGATGTACAAACGACAGATAAGGGAAATCGTGTGTTAGAAGCCAGGTTTCTTGCAGTGCCAATATATCCCCTATTTTACACAATTGCCTTATATCTTTAATTGATCTTTTAATAGATTTACAATTGAAAGTAACTATTGTGTTATTTGTTGTTGTACTCACATTATTCATTATCGTTATAACTAATATATAAATATTTAATGCTTCTACTTCTATAAAAACTCATTTATGAAAGCATTTGTTAACAATTTAAGCTCAATGACCATTCTAATTGATACTTCAACAGATATCCTCTCATATAAAGGTGTCATGAATATACTCAATATATTGTCATTCTTACCCAAAACACTACAGATTGTAACAGCTAGTGAGCCCACTTCTGTGTTACATTTCACGACATTCAGGGCGCATCTCCAAAATAAACTGATGTAACTTTCCATACTATCAAGCAGTAACATTCTAGGTTTATTATGTGATGAACTATGATGTTTGTTTTCGGGTCATGGTTGTTGATTTTTATATATTTATATGGTTATTCTGGGATCCCTCCCCCAGTTCACTGTATGGTCATCCTTATCACAAGCTCTGCTTACTTTGGGGCTATACGGCTGGTGTGTTTGTTTGGAGTGCTCCTTCCTGTTCTTTTGTTAAACTAAGGAGGGCTATACAAACATGGTGTTAAGGGTATCGACTAACTAAAACAATTAAGAAAACTGATAAATACAGCTTGCGAACAAACATACAAAGCTGCCCCATGTTTTCTAAATAAGCACAGGTAAAAACTTTGTGAAAATTCAGAGAACTTTGGTAACATTTAAAATTCTGGTCGTAAATGTGAGAATGTCGTATAAAAGCGTAACAGGCAGATACCTTAATTAAGCGGGAACAAAGCTCTCGTTTATGAAATTTTCTAAATAAAACGTGACGTGAATTTCCATCAAAGCAGATGGGTAGAAATTATTTTGAAAACGAATCAAACTGACAATAAGCAAAAAGGTCCTACACGCACCGTTGTTATTGCCGACACAGACCACCATCACAGGAAGTATCTTTACCGTATTTGCTGTTCCCGTTGTGGGCACAATCATTTGCATGTGGACTGAGTGATCCTTTCTCCAATTGCCACACAATTTTAGGAGGATTTTGTAAATAATTGTAGAAATCCTATGACAAACTAAAAAAATTGTCATACTAGAAATGAAACAGATAGAGCAGAGAGCCTGGAGCACTCAATCCACTCTTTTTATGAAAATGCTATAGTGTAAATCTCGTTATACGAGATTTAAAAATCAAACAATTATTGTAAAATAATTGTCGAAAAATATTATATTGTTCTCAAATTATAAAGATGTATTTGGATCACTCAAACGGCTCGCTATGCCGTAGGAGTGCTCCCAAAAATAACTATAATATAACATAAAATTACGCAATATTATTATGAGAAAAATAAAACAACTTAATAGAAAATTTGTCAAACAATTATCATGATAAAAAGTTAGCAGACGAAAGCAGAAATAAAACTTAGTTTTTTCTCTGATCTGCCGTCTGATCCAAATTTTGGCCTATATTTAAGTATTAACACTATGATGCATGCAAGCTGAGATTATATTGCAAAATTGTCAAAAAATATTTACAAAAACTTGGCAAATATATTATTTTTACAATTGGCATACTTTACGAGGTATCTGAATTTTTACATTTCTGAATGAAGCTAGGGAGTAGGGTGACGACAAAATAACAGACTGATCGAAAACCATCTAGTTAATATATTTTTATTAGATAAATTCATAAATCGGTGAGTCCGTAACATAAGGTATGATACAAATACTGGGTTCTTTACTTTCATAAAAAGTGCTTTTTAGGTCATCGTAACACACCATGAGGTCATCAATTAATGCATGTGCTCTATAATGACCAATGCCATTACCGGTTGCGGGCAAGTACTCAATACCACCTAACAATTTATAACAACGGTTTTTAATAGAAATAATTAAAGGTACATCTTTAAACGCAACTCTGTCAACTCCATTAAGTTCAAAAGATATCAAATTAGAAAATTCATATGTAAATGTAGTGTAAATGTGTAAAAGGCTATTTTCATTATCAATAACGATTGCATCTTCTTAATAAGATATACCAAAAATTGAAATTAATTCAATATTAAGTGGCAGAAAGTTATTTTTCTTATTATATTGAACAAAATGCGTGTCTCATTTGTACACTGTTTTGTAAACATGGTACTGAGAAGGTCATTGCGTAGTAAACTTTCAAATACAAAAGTTACATTACAAGAACAGTCGACGTATATACCACTATCTTGTCTTTGACTATTAAAGTATTCAAGTGCTATAAAACGCCGCATTTCTATGAAATCTCCTTGCGCACGTACGTCAAACATTTGATATATTCCACAATTTTCACATGTTTGGAGAGGTCTACAGTCTCTTTATGGTGATTGTAATACCCTACAGCTAACAGATACATAGTAGAATCAAAAGCGCAAGTATTCATCACCAATATTCTGTTGAGGTAATTATTATATTGAGAACCGTTTGTAAAATTTAATATTTAAGCTTTGAAAATTTAATTTTAATTTTTTAATTATTCCGCCTCAATTTTCACAATATGATAGTTCATCCGGAAAGATAAAATCGGCAGGAAATCGATTGATCGAATCGAAAATTGATTGACTATACTTTTAGACACTTTTGTCCGAATTTTCTTTTTTGTTTGTAAATTATCAGAAATTTTACGTTTTTTAGAAAGTTTATCAACGGTTTTTTTTATTATTTAAACCTTGATATAGATCATTCAACGCTATTTTAACTTCCCCGTCTAAATATTCTAAATGAATTCTTAAAAACTGGTCAACTCTGTGTTTAGAAATTTTTGTTTTAATTACTTAGTTTTTTAAAGTTTTAAAATAACTTTCAACGCTAGAAGAAGAGGGAGACTTAGTTTCTGATTTAAAAAATGAACATAATAATTTTGACCACAGTGGTAATTTGTACAACAATTTTTTTAAAGTCGAAATGAATGGCGGGTAGCAAAATTGATTTTAATTATTATCCAAAACAATGTTGTTTTTGTTGGCTACAACTATACTATCAAACCACAAAGCAAAATCAGTTCCTTTCAATCCGTCTGACTTGATTTTATTTTCCTGCTATTTCCTGCTTTTTTGCTTTCATCCAAATAATTCTCCAATAATTTATCCAGCTGTTATTTAGCCTCATTTGTTTTTAATTCAACCAGATTATCATGATGATTCCATTGACCTAGACAACTGTTTATAACATCTTCAATAATTTCTTTTGCTTTATAGTACGCTTCACATATTGCCAATAACCGGATACATCGTATGTAAAAATGTTTTACAGACATGTCAACATTTTCTTTAAAACAAGATAAATTATAAAGGGTTTTTATAAAATGACTTATCGAGCCGTATACAAATGCTAGGTATATCGGTTGCTGTTCCTTCGAAAATCGAAAACAAATGTTGGATATACTGTTGTTGTGCTATTGTAAGGTGTAAAAGCTTGGGTACTTGCAGATAATAAAGCTGAGGAGTCGTCAGTTATTATTTCTTGGAGTACTTTAATCACGTAACTCAGCCATACCTTAACCCACTTTGTAAGTGATAATTGATTATGACGGTCCGTGACCAATTGAAAAATAGGTACGTAATTTAAATCACGATTTGCTGTGATGAGCCCAGTGTACAAAAATAATGGTTTCGTCAATGGCGTGCCATAAGGTAGACGAACTGTTACAAAAAATCTGCCAGTTGCATCCAATGTGATGACCACTCTATCAAAGTTGTGGGAATATGTATTGAAATATTCAATCTGTTTATCTGTCCAATAATAAATATGGAAGAAGATAAATAATAAATTGATGAAAACGAATCTCTCATATCATCATAGTATGCTGTGTTGTTTTATTTAAAATCATTAACGATGTTAACGGATTGCCATCATACAGGTCCCCAAATTTTGCTTTTGACTTTATTTTCCTCAAAGTGTTAGCTGATGGCAATACTGGTAGTTCAATATTAATATCAGAAATTAGTTTTGATGCCATTTGATGACGGATTAATATAGCAGGTTTATTTTTTAGATCTTTGGCTAATTGGCGTCACTTGTAAGTCGTTAACTTATATTTTTTAAATTGATTATGCTTAAGAGACTGTTGTAGGTTTTGAACATAACATATGTATTATACAATCTTTTCCGTCTTTTTCAATGTAGAAATTTCTATAACTGCGTGACATTGTGTACAATGACCTTTTAATTTCAAAAAATCTTTTTGAATACTGCTTTTCTTGAAAGCCCATGTACATTGTAATTTTGAGTGAATTCAAATCTTCTCTTTAACCATATTTGACCAATTAAATTTTGGCAAAGTTGTGTATACTTAAATAAATTATAAATACCTTGTCGCTGAATAAAACGAAACCTAGTTGTGCTCCTCCAACTCTTACTTCGGGTACGCGGCTTATAACAGAAGGTAATGAAATTTGTGAACTATTTAATAATTTTTTCTCTTCAATAGGGCCTGCTTTGGCAAATAAAATACCTACTTTATATCATGTCAACACGGGTAATACTTTAATGTTCGATCAAACCTACACGCATAAAAACATGTTAAAAGATTTTACACCTTGTACTAATAGTGAAATTTCCAAAATAATTGATAAAATTGATAATAACACCTGCACTGGATTGGATGGAATTAGTACAAAAGCTCTTAAATGTATAAAAAGTTTAATTATCGATAAGTTAACAGATTGCATCAATATGTGCTTAAAACATGGTACTTTCCCCAACTCATTAAAAATTGCTAAAGTAAGTCCAATCTTTAAATCTGGCAATAAAACAGACCCAAGTAACCATAGGCCGGTATCTGTATTACCCATAATTTCAAAAATATTTGAGCGAGTTCATTACAACCGATTATTTAATTACCTAACTGAAAAAAATATTCTAATTGACGAACAGTATGGTTTTTGCCCTCGTTCTAGTACTCTTACCGCGGCCATAGATCTTGTTACTACAAATAAAAACTAACATCAGTAATAAAAAAATTGGACTAGGTGTATTTATTGACCTCAAAAAATGTTTTGACACAGTCAGCCATTCTAAGCTATTACAAAAGTTAGAAAATATCGGAATTACAGGAACAGCCTTAAAAATGTTTGCCTCTTACCTAGAAAATAGACAGCAAGTAGTTAAAGTTGATAATCACACCAGTTCTACACAAAACATCACTTACGCTATACCTCAAGGATCGGTTATCGGACCGTTGCTGTTCCTAATTTACGTAAACAGTATAAATAGAATAGGCTTAAAAGGAAAGCTGACACTATACGCAGACGATACATGTCTCTTTTACTTTGGAAACTCAGTACATAGCATAATAAACACTGCTCAGAAAGACCTTAGAATACTTAATGATTGGTTTAAATACAATTTGCTAACAATCAACGCAGCAAAATCATCTTACATGATTTTTGCTGCTAAAAATAAATACATACCGGAATTCACACCTCTTACTATTAACAATATTACATTACAGCGTTCTCATCTTGAAAAATACCTCGGACTATAGATTGACAAACTTACTTGGAGACAACACATAACACATGTTAAATCAAAACTATTATCCTTCTTAGGAGCGCTGCGAAAGGTTTCCCACTGCATTCCAAATAAAGTTCGCTACATTATTTATAACTCATTGGTAAAATCGCATATCGTATATCTTATCGAAATTTGGGGATCAGCTGCGAAAACGACTTTGAACCGCCTGCAGAGGGTACAAAATAAAATCATTAAAGTATTGTTCCACTACAATTATTTTACTCCATCTGTTCAGATATATCAATACACAAAACTTTAAAATTTAAAGCAGCTATATATTTTTAAAACTTGCATCTTTATACGAAATATTATGACTAACTCAATCCAATCTAGTATACAATTTAATAAAAAGTTAAGTAAATACACTCTAAGAAACAAAATTCGCACAAATCACGGAAAAACGACTGTTTTATTTGAAGGAGCACAACTATATGATAAATTACCAAATTACGTAAAAGAAATAGACTCTTTTGAGTCGTATAAACTTAAGGTAAAAGAACATGTCCATAATCTCCATAACAATTAGCAATCTTTTTTTTTTATATATAAATGTAACCAACTTTGTAAATTATTTTTATAATGCAATACCTACAAGATGTCAGAGATGGAAAAAAAAATACCTTCATCTTATCTAGTTATAAGAAAAACCTTACTTGTATCTCATTTTAAGTGAACTGTAAATTTGTTCTTATGAGAAATAATTATAAGTTCTTATAAGTTCTTATGAGAAATGAATTGTATGTAGTCATTTAGTAGGCATGCCTACTATATGTTAGTATCTCTGGCTTTTGATTTCGTTGTGAACTCAGGTAAATATAGTAAATTATTGGTTTGCTAAACGTCAGGATTGAGGAGCCAAATAATATGCATTTGTTTACTGAATTCACCATGTTTTAGTATTTCATTCATATTGTAGGCAATAGGATTTACCTCCTTTTAAATTATCATTATGGCGAATATTTGAATTGACCGAAAAGATTCCTAAAAATTTACTCTATTGTATATGGATTGAGGAGCCACATCAAAAGTGTTGTAGTTTCTTGAATTTTAGAACGAATGTGCTCAAAATTGTAGTAGATATGCTAAGTTATAGATACAAAATGATACATATTTTTCAGTAACCTATATTCAATACATTACAAGTTATAGGTGGCTCCTCAATCTAAACATCTAGATTGAGGAGCCACCTTTGCAGTGATATAACTTTTAATGTATTTTACTACAAATTCCAAAATTTGATCTACAAAATTATCTGCATGGCTACTAGATACGAGTGATAGCTGCCCTTAAAAATCTGGAGTGGCTACTCAATCCAAACGGACATGTCTGTAGTAGTAGAAGTAATAACATTGTAGTTTTTTATTTTTTATTTTTGGCAGGTTAACGAAAAAACATCTAAACACAGGCTAAATTTTAATTTTCCTTTCTCTAGCTTTTAGCATATCAGTTACTGTGAGTGTATAAATCTGTAAATGTCAGCAAACCAGATATTTTAGTCATAGTTCCTTGGTTATGGAAAGAGTGGATTGATTTGTCTGAGTTTGTTTTTCCAGACAAATATAACCCTGGAGCTTTCAAGTGTAGAGTGAATAGGTTCCTTTTGGACAGGCGTGTATGATCCTCGTCTTCATCGTCACTTTCCATCAGGTGAGATGGAAGACAAACGCCTGCTAATTATTAATAAAAAAAAATACCTCTTTGGGTTTGTTTGTTTGGGTTCTGTGAAATTCACACATATAATTAAGCCCTTGTCTCATTTTGTAAATCAGCAAGGTTTAAAAATATGCTATTTGGACCTGATAACCTAATGATATATAATAATATAACCTAAGGAAATGACAACGCTAATTCTCTATATTTTGGGCACATTTTATTGTTATAAAAATCTTATTCTATATTATTTACAATTTAACATTAAACACTAGAATTAGGAATGCAGTGTAACTGCATTATTATCATTATTATATCATTTAAATAATATGTTAGTAAAAGCCATGCAAGTTCAGAGTGCATATAACTAATAAGTGCAAAGTAATGACCGATTGCGAAGCTTGCATTTCCTGAATAAATTAAATATAAACTAGATAAAAAAATTTCTTTTCCGTACAAGAAGTACTTTTCTGAGAGTGTAAAATTATCCGACCAAAAACTATTGTTGTACCTTATAAAATGTAAATGTAGGCAATGAAAATTTAAGTAATTAAATTCTATTCACACTGGATTTCATTGGATTCAGCTTTTAACAAGATAAATGGTTTTTCCATGAAAAGATAAAATAATAATTTACATTCAATATTACATTACGCACAGAAAATTTAATACTTTAACATATCTGTCAGGGGTTTCCAAATTAAAATTAAATTTTGTAGATGTATTAACTATTTTTTTAATTTAAAAATATCGCAATGAAAGCAACTTTTAAATACTGATAACCTTTTATATACCATCTGATGCATATAATAAATTCGGCTATTCATGAGGCTTGCATAGGAATTTCGGACTTTTTATTGCGAATATCTTATGAATGAATATCGAATGGTTATGACCTCTAGCTTTTAAATATTTCATAAGGCAAATGTACTTCAGAATCTTTGTTTGTTTCTATCTCTTAAAAATACTTTTACGTTTAATCATCAAAGGTGTGTGAGTGAAATATTAGGAGATTTTGTATATTAAATATGTTTACAAAAAATTTTGAGACAGATGAATTTTTATGTTTAGTTTCAGTACAAGGCTGTTGCCATTACCCACATAAAACTGAAGGATTTATTACAATATTAGATACTAATAAGGCACTTAATCTACGGTGATGAGGCCAGACTCTCTAACCACTTGCTCTGTTGACACAGGGTTGAGGAACACTGAAATAGAAATAAACATTATATTACTATAAATATTTTTGGTGAAAAAATTAATAACGACATTCAATCAATTTTTTAACTGTTCAATTAATTAACTGACATTATCATCGGTAGCAATAATCACTAACCCCCTTATTCATAATAGCACGATAAACCTTTGTTAAAATACTGCTTAAGTATGGTCACCGTTTTTCGTTTTGCAAATGAGTGAGAGAGAAAAGACATTTCATAAACCTCAAATAAATTCACTCGTTATTATGAATAAGTCGGTAGCCAATAATTTCATAGAGATCGCGAAAGCGCTCAGCTTGCTTGTCTCAGTTTACAAGTTTTAATAAGATTTAATAATAAAGCGGCTTTAAGAAAATTACCTACTAAGCCAACGAGAACGAGAGAGAAGGACTAATTTTTCACTAAAGAAACACATTAGATGTAAATCCCGTTTCAATGAAAGATATTACTATATTAATAGTTGTTCGCTGGCTTTAGACTCCCCAGTAGTTTGTCGTTTTGTCAGTTTGCTGAGTTTTATCAAAGATAATATTCGCTGAGCGATGCTCGGTTGAGGATCAAAAGACTAGCCAAGAGATCAACCAGCGATATTTGTTTTATGAGAGTGGTGCGAGTCGTCGGCCGCTGCACTCGCAAACATAGGTACTCACAGTCCAACGACAAAACACAGTCGCTGCTAGCTTTTCAGAATGCTGTATAGTTTTTTTAGCTCTTTCCGCTTCTCTTTCCGCGTCGGAGATGGGACAAGTGTAAGTTATGGAAATACGTATAAGAACTGGATATTTTATTATAAAAAAGATTCGTTTGCTGATCCTATTTAAAGGATCCTCTCCAACTTGAATATCAAACGTCAATTACGATATGCAAAATTTTTGCGCAAGCTAAGCACTGTTTATTTGGCTACGCTTGACATGAGCCACTAAAGTGAAAGACTTACTTGTTCCTCCTGTAAAAAGATCGTTGTCTGGAATAATACTAGCAGCAGCGATAGCAGCCTCGTCCAACACGATTACCTAGAAAAAACGTATAGTCCAGAATTAAGTGTATCAGAGTCATTCAAGATTTATTACATTATCTCAAATCATTGTTTCAAGTCTACATGTGCCTAAATGTATCCATAAGTTCACATAGTCATTTTGTCTTGGAGCTATACCATTCTGATTTATGAAGTGTATTTTTAAGGAGATATAGGATAGGCACAGTCGAGTCCCTAATAATTTGTTTTGGCACTAAGAATTCTGAGATTTTATGATTTTTGGGTATGTTTGCTAGGAAACACAAACAGTGCACGTAAATATATATACAAATTAGGAATGCGTCGTAGTTTTATTCAAGTCTTATACCTGATAATAAATGTACTAATATCCCAAAAATGAACAATACCAACCTTCGGGCAGTTTATGATATCCATTTCATGTATCTCCACCATTTCACATTTAGTTTCATCTGTTCTGGTCGGCAGAAGGTCTATCGCGTTCGCAGCGAGGGACCAAAGATGGCCGGCGCCCTGCGACGCGCGCGCCCCCTTGCGGAAGTGGGGGTTGATGGACAAGTTGTGTCGAACTGAGTTTTTCCATCGCTCATCGTTTGCTTTGTAGTAGGGGAAACGGTCTCTGGAATTTTAATTAAAAAAAAGCCTTACATAAGGGCAGTGGTAAAATTAAATTTTACGTTCTTTACCCTTAAGCTACTCACAGCATATTAATATTGCGCTTTTTGTTCGCACACATAATAACGTGTTGGTGCGAATCGATTTTACGACATTTAACGATTATTTTAATATGAATATACGATAATATAAAGTAGGTGAATAACTATATTATAATCACGGGTCCTTAAATTGTGCATCATTCAGGTAAGACAGAGTATTATTTCAGGAACATTTTTTTAAACAAACTAATCTCTTTTTAAGTCGATTAACCCCTTTTTTACAGCAATAATAACTTTATTTCATCACCATACATCAAAAGGTGTACATACATCCATCAATTTTTCTATTTCATAACTTTAACAAATGATTTTTTTATAATTATCTAGTTATAATATGTTACGTCCAACAATAAGAGTACATAATAAGAGAATGAAGCATCATAACCTAATCTAAGCACGATACCTATGTGATGATGCTTCATTTATGATCTGCTCACAAACATAATACAGGATTTCATTATATTTGTTTTTTTCCCCTAAATGGTATTTCCAGTTTATGTAAGTAGGTAATTGTTGATGGATGAGTGTTACTGTAAGAGTATAATTGTTAGTTTTAATAATAATAATATTGATTAGTAACAGGCATTTTATTGGTGTATATTAAGTACTATATAAGTTAATAATTAGGATATAGGATATATGGATACTATAGAATGAAAAAAGGTAATAATATAATAGTTAGCAACGCTTGTACGGCAGTTAAGTGTCAAGACAAATTCATTACAAGATTATGAGACTTTGGCCAATACCAGGCTACTCAGAAAGTTTTGCCAAAAATTTTTTTATTGATGGAGTTAATTTATTTTGAAAATTTGATTATTTAAAATTAAAAATATATTTGTTCTAAATATAAATTTCCCTCTAATTTTTGACCAGCATTATAAAACTATTGTGTGTCAAAGAAAAATGGATCTGCGCCGGGAACATTTTCATGCAATGATTTTTTACGACTTCAAGCCCAACTTGAAACCTGAATCGTTTGATAGACTTCGATTAGCTTTTATGACCAACGCACCTTATAAAGCAACTGTGTACCGCTGGTATAAGGAGATTAAGTGCGGTCGCTTCAAATATGAAATATGAAGAAAGAAGTGGTCGTCGTTTGACTTTGATTCAACAAAATCGGCGAATCACATACGCGGAGATTCACAACAATCTGCTAATTGGATCGGGAAGTTTTTATGACATTCTACATAACCTTTGCATAAAAAAGATTGTTTCGCACTGGGTACTCTACAACCGCACCGATTCTCAGAAGCAGACGCTCGTGGAATGGTGCCATGATATGATTTATAAATTTAAATAAGGTTCTTCCAGCCAGTTTTAGCCAGTGACGAATCTTGGATTTATCAATATGATCCAGAAACAAAGTGTCAGTGAAGTATGGCTGTTTCAAAACGAACCAACGCCTATAAAACAAAAGCGAAACGATCGAGAAGCGCTGAAAAAATTTTGATCAGTTTTTTCTCCATAACGGGGTATATAGTATCAATTCCCTTAAAAAACTAAAATAGCATCAATGCAGAGTGGTACACTACCAATAATTGCCAGAAGTTTTAACTGCTGCGAGCTACAAGCGACCGAACATGGGACTCCGAGGCCTTTTGCTCCACTAAGACAATGCGGTCGTGCACTCCGCGACCAAGACGAGGGACTTCCTAAACACCACACCGGTAAAACTTTTGGATCATCCTGGCCTGATTTGTTACCGCGTGACTTCTTATTCCCTAAAACCAGCTCAAGGGGCAAAGTTTTCCGTCTGTTGATACGTTAAAGATACTAGCCAATTTCCTAATTTGATTTTATTCTTTGATATTATTTCTTCTTTCATTCTTATGATTTTTTTAATTTCTTACAGTATAAGTGTTTATTCAATGAGTTGTAACTTATTCACTTGTACAGTAACTTTGGGTGAAGTTACGGTATTAGTAGCCAAATAGACAATGAGACCTAATAATTCACTTATGAAACCAAACAAGCGTACCGTACAAAATCATGCCTAATCCAAACAAATACTAATTAACCCCATAGCAAACTACGGTGGTAATTCGTGAACCGCAGTTACATTTCATTGCATAACATTGGGTGTATTAATTCGTCCGAGGTGTTTATTTGGCAGAGCTTACCAAAACAATATTTGTTGTGATACCTCGGTGGTGACGGTAGCTAGGGCACGTGCCGCGGCGCCACCTGGCACGCCCGTGATCGATGGCCGATCATGCACGAACGTTTAGCGAGGGTCGTTTCGGTTTGTGACCATTTTTTGGGTTGTGTAGTTGTGATGTGTAATTTCGTTAGTCAAGACTGTTTCAATCTTAGAAATTAGTTACGAAATGTTTTTTGTTACAAAAAGCCAAACAAAAGCTTTCAATTAAAACTTTGTTCTAGAACATTATAAATGTGTGGATTTAGCAATTGTTTTGTAGAAGTAAACCATTAAAAGTTTTAATCTGATACAAACCTGTACGTATATAGTAAATATTACATAAAACTATCGATATTTATAAACATAAACAGTAAATAACCATTTTAAAGGGCCCTCTTTATTTATTACTACGAATACAAACAAGCCTAAAGTGCGTCTCGAAATCTACTAAAAGCTATTAGAAGACGACGTCACGCAACGGAAGAGTCCGAAAGCTTTGTAATAATTCGCCCCCTTCATTCGGCCAATTACCTACTATTACCGGGGTTTAACAATTTTTGGGGTAGATTGCGTCGTGTAAACATAATTTGTAACAGCGGCGTGTAATCGTTCTAGTGGCAAGTAATCTGATTATAGGGAAATCAGAGCGGGCGAAAAAACGAGATGTAATTATTTTTTAATCCATGATGGATAAACAGATGGTTTAAGCAACGGTGAACACAGTAATTGTATTTAAAAAACATGCATTTTTCGTACCGTTTATATACATATACATATTTTTCGTGATACTTCTTCTAGGTTCATGAAAATTGTAGGTGTTTCATACATATATATCATAAAAACAAAACATGATACATGCACTAAAGTGAAAACGAAATAGCATTTCACTCACATCAAGTGTATTTTCGGCTACACCACAGAAAAAAATTACTTATCAATTTATTCACTTCTTTTTAACCCCACGGTCACAGTCCGATAACCAGGCAATCTGCGTGTAAGTCAGCAAACACGATTGTAGATAACTGATCCCCATTCAACGCTTTTACACGGCTACTTAGGCCGCTTAATTATTTGCTATCCTCCTGATAACCAGTTTAATTATTTTATTTTTCCCCGAGAAAGACATTTTGATTCGGGGAAACGGTTTTAACGACAGGATAAGAAAGGGCGTTGATAGATGACTTTCTAAATCGAATCCATGAAAAAATAACGCTGTGGCTGGTATTTGAGGGTGTGTAAGGTATTTAGGGAGTTATTGAGTGTATTACAGTATTCATTTTAAACGTTACTTACGTTTTAGATGATGTTGAACATTACAAATTTTGATCAGGTGAAAGTGACACGTATAAAGAAGATCAATATTAAGAGGGGTTTGTACCAAGAAGATTGTTGAAATCGATTGCGAATAACACAATAATTATATCATACATCCATGGAAGTAGTTCGTAAACTATGTTATTCTAAATACTCTTGGATTTGATTTTTCCATACTAATCAATAATTTATTTTTATCTTCATCGTAACTGACAAACGAGCACGTGATCAACAATGATGGTAAGTGGCACCTGCACCCATGCACATTATTAATCTTAGGTGGTTTGCAGTTTGTTATTTTTTTGATTAATGATGCATGGCTGACCGCGGGCTTAAGTGAGAATTGCTGTTGTTCCACTAATTGCACTGTAACAAAGGCACATTAATACATTGCCTTAGATATTGCAATAAATATTCTTCTACTTTTTGTACGTGTACACACACTAGGAACGCCCCAGGAACCCTAATACCCAATCGCAGCCTACTTATAGACAATTTTATACGTAAGTAATTACATACTTAAGAATGTGAAACTTTTAAGGTATTCACGTAACAATACAGACCCATTTTTATTTTGAAAATAGAGATATTGTGTTATAAATAATCAATGTATTATTTGTTATTTGGCTGTACTGTATAACGTGTGTAGAAAAACATTAATATAAGTAGGGATAAAAAGAAATGGCAATCAACGAGAATGAAAAATTATATAAGCATACACTATTATGTGAGGTTATTATGTTATATGATATCCCGATATATGATATCTCGAATATGATATCCCGAAGGCTTTTATAAAGCTTTCATAAACGAATTTTTACCAACACTTAGAGGCAGGGTTACTTAATTTTAATTTATTTGAGCAGTCATTCTGATGCAGTTTACGTCATGGCCAACATGATTTAATTAAAATTTTAATTAAATACCTACATTATTGTGGGGATACAACAGGAATCAGATTATCATGTAGGCATCATATTTATTTTATTATTATCACAGAATACTAAGCATGAAAATTACACAAAGGCTCTGTGTTATTTTATGCATTAATTTATCTAAAATAATTCTAGGCTTTAGTCTTCCTAAAAATCCTGAGTTAATAAGTTATTGAATATTTTCAAACCATTATCGTTCAATATACATTTATAATATAAAAAATCATTAAACTTTTTTTTTCTTTATAATATGTACCATATGCTTTTTTTACAAAGTAATTTAATATATTCTTCTCCTACAAGACAATTATTGTCACAAAATGTAAATGAATAAAACCAACTGGAATTTCAAAACGGCAGAAATAAAAGAAAATATAAATAATACTCACGAAATCCATTGATAAATTGCCGATACTGTAAGCTCTCCTTTTTCTCTCAAGGCCCTTTCAATCAACTCTGGGTACGTGTACGGAGGTTTCTTTGGGGTTGGGGGACAATCAGGAATTCTCACTATTGGATCCTTTGTTGTTTCATCATCAGGCACTTTTATATTCACCAGTTCATCGAGTCTGAAATTGAGAAGCCACGCCAGGCTGGCGCAGTCATTATCAGAGTCATCTTGCGACTTGGAGCACTTTCTTCGTTTCCATTTTGATCTGTCACCGAATGTTTTACACGAAGACATGTTATTATGACAGCCAGCGCGCACTGATCGCAGTGGGTGCACTAAGCGCGTTTGAATTTGGAACGCTGCGGACTATTTCGTGCCAGGACGCGCTATCTCCAAAGCTCTGAGGTTCCAGTAAATAGTTCGTATATCGCAGTCAACCATGAAGGTACGTAATATAGATTTTTGCGTTGGTTTGTGGGTAACATTTTGGAGGGTGATATACCTACTATTTATTGTTTTTATGCGCGGAGATTTTATACAATGGTATGATTTTTAACATAGATTTTTTTCGTTTTATAGTATTTAATAAAATGTTTTCCATAAAACAGTACAAGATTTTTTAAATGCTGAATAATCAAATAAAAATGTTTAAATATATTTAACTTGAGAGAAATAATACCGATAAAAATTAAAATAAATGCATTTAAAAATTCTTGCCTTTCGAAATAAGATTTCCACTTATTAACTTTAGCTTCCACATTATCGATTCTTCTTTTAAATTAATATTTAAAAAAATCGGTGTATTATAGTTTTTTAAACTATAGATGCATCCCAGACGTTTTTTCAGGGAAAACTTTTTGTTAACCTGCCCGAAGTTATCTGTAAGTGAATCGATCGATATGATTGTTCACGCATCATAATCGCGTGCATGCTAACACGGGCAGTTGAGCATAAAAGTCCGACCAAGCTATCTGTGAACTGACAAGCGTCGCTAGTATCGTTTAAATATTTCTACGTTATTAAACTGTAGTAGTACACTGCCAGGTACGTAAATTATAAACATTGCAAGCAAAGCTCAAGATGATAGGCGAGTTTCAATAAAAATCTGTTTCAAAGACAGTTTGGTCGGACTATATTAAAGATGTTATCAATTTTTTGTGTTTCAATATTATGAATGTCATTAAAAATACATGTAATCAGCATGTTAAACGTGTTGTAAAGTTAACCAATAATAAATACTTAGATATAAACTCAGAAAAAGAACTGTAAAAAATAACAGTAACCTTTTCTTGAAAACTAAGAGAAACATAGTTTTTTAAAACTTTATCACATTAAGTCCGAGAGAGTTGGCCATAGTTTCGTCAAGGCTGTGTCGAAATCACAATACATTAAGAAAGCCCGATCAACAAAGGTAACTTTTTCTAAATAAAAATTAATGACTTAACTTTTGTAACTTTTCGGCATAACGTAGTAGTGATAATGTTACTTAATTTGAGCTTTTGTACTGGTTAAACTCTTTATAGACCTTGAACAGATTACCCATGATTTTAACCAATTATTTTAAACCTACACTTATACCACGAAAACAAACATTGTTTCAAGTTTTTATTAAACTATTTATTCAAACAATCTAGTTTACAATCCTCTCGCAAGATATACAATCCACTTAAAATTCTCCTATTAGGTCCGCAAACATATTCCCAACTCAAATAACACACGGGCCCGTCTGAAACAAACTGCGTGTAAATATCGCAGAGTATCACAACGCAATTTATTTAAGAAAATATACAGATATATGAACTGTGCATGAATTCATCTCGTTTGGATTTGCTGTGCCGTACAGCCGTGTTTCTTGGTGGTTTAACTTGGGCAGGTGATGGATGTTGGTTGTGCTTCTTTGCAATTGATTATAGCTTTTAGTATTGTCTTTAGTATCTCTACAAAAATCGTAAGCCATTATTGAAGTGCTTAAAATATACAAAAGAGATACTAAGAAGAATTTTTATTTTAAGTTAATTTTTCTAAATTGCATGGCTTTTTTTTTATCTTGCAATATTTTCACATGATAATGGTGACAGTCCAAAAAACTTACACGAAGAGCGATCTTGCCAGATGTATTTAATAAATTCCTACTACCCACTTTTGAATAATGAAACTGCTAGTTAAATATTAGAATATTGTCGTTTGGTACCAATATAAATAAATAGATATTTAACATAGACACATATCATTGTTTGTTCTTGGGTTATGGTTGTTTATTTATATATGATTGTTTATTCTGGATCCCCCCCCCCAGTTTATTTAACACAAGTTCTGCTTATTTTAAGCCACACAGTTGGTGTGTTTGCCTGGGGAATGACTTATTATTTTTTATAAAAAATACTATTTCAAACACATTGTACACCAAATTATAATTTCGCTCCCCCTAATATTAGGTATAGAATTAACAAATTCAGCTCACAGCCCAGCTATTCATCCTAATTGCAAAACTAATTAAAGCAATAAGGCTAAAGACAAAACCATCCCAGCCGCGCAAACCGGCGATCGGGACAAAACAAAATGCTCGCCTGCAATGGATTCCAATTTTAATTCGATTACGAGCATCGCATTTCATAGCCATTCAATCGAATTGATTTCAAAAAGTGTTTCGATTAAATCGATTCATTCTGTATTCCAATGCAATTATGTATCATTCATGGTAGTAAGCTGCGTTTAGTTTAGGGTTCTACTCTAGGTTATATAATGGTTGAAAAACTAGAAGTGAACTTATTGTTTTTCAGGGTTACTTATTGCATAAAAAATAAAATAAAAAATAATAAAATTTCTCACAACTTTTCACCACACAAGTGACGCCTCAATGCAATCGGCTAGTTTTTTCATAAGCTTTATAAATCTATCTATATTCACTAAATATTATGTATATAAAAAGAGAACAGTTTGTTTGTTTATTATGTGTAAGCAATAAACTCTGAATCTACTGAAACAATTTTAAAATTCTTTCACCATTGAAAAATTTAGCCATAGTAGAGTTTCTTACATTATGATCTCGTCTGGAACGGTAGTGCCGTCCTGCCTATTTTTGCGCTAAAATAATCACGTTTACATGTGTGTACCAGTTAAAATTCACAGAGTAAATTTTTCTAAAGCTAAAGATACAAAACGTTTTTAATAACTTTTTTATTTATAAAAAAATTTTG
Source organism: Marasmarcha lunaedactyla (assembly GCA_923062675.1). NCBI lineage: Eukaryota > Metazoa > Arthropoda > Insecta > Lepidoptera > Pterophoridae > Marasmarcha > Marasmarcha lunaedactyla. Next base: position 24,253,407 of record OV281343.1, read on the forward strand.
AGTTCTTCCAGACACCTTTCTAAGCCATTCACAGCCTTTAAAAGACAACGCCCCCATACATCCGTATAAGACTATGATATCGTAACACTGTATTATAGGAAAGCATAGAATTTCAATGAGGCAATTTGAACCGGATACACTTTTATTATTGACGTTTTGAAATAATAACTCCTTGCTATTCAGGTCTAAAATATAGACTTATTATTTGAAATTTACAAAGAATGTAGTCGTCGCTTTTAAAATTGCGTGGACTATTTCCATTTTTACATTTTACGTTATGAAGTTATGTACAAATTATTTCTTCAAATGGCACTGACAAACATATAATATAATTACAATAATACTTTATATCTCAACTCTAAAATTAAGTTCAAATGCAAACTTTATATATTTTGCTTAAAGAAGATGGTAAAAAAGTTTACCTAAATCTTTTGGAGAGCTCCTAATAAAATGACTATCGGATATAACGAATATAACTTTTTTTCTCACTCAGAGGTCAATAATGTATTCAAATCTTAACCCTCGACCGAAATTACACGCTAAGAAGCTTCAATCTTCTACTGAGCGTTCAGATCTAACATAACAATAACCTCCAAAATCAAATAATTTATTCGAATCGTATCGTACCGTATCGCGAGACAATTGCGCACAGTAAAAGGTCGATAAATCCAGAATAGGGCGTTTGAAGTGGCTCTGAGGCGCAGGAATCTATTAGAACCAGATACTGACTGAATTAATGGCGACTCTTCCGACTGAGATTGTCTCAGATGCGTGTAGATGGGAAATTATCTGAAAAGGAATTTCTGAGATTCGTTAGATCCGTTAGGTATAACCTCCTGACTCTTATAAATACGCAAGTTTATCATTTGTATGGTAATCCACCACTCAAAGTTCTACTCTACTTTAAAATATTGAGATTTTTATTCTTATATTTAAGTAAAAAGTAAAGAAATTTGATAACTGATTATAATCAGTTACAATATTTCCATTCCTTGTTATATACCGACAAACATATCAACCAATTATAATTAAAAAAAAATCTTTAGTCATTTAACTTTGAGTGTAATACAAACTACCAAAACATAGTAAACTAGGTTACAGCTAGTAACCATCACTCGCAAAAAGCTCCTTCAGCTAGCCAGTCCAAGAACTGAAATAGCAAAGTAAGGCAGCACAGGGCAAAGCGCACGGTAATTCAATAGTAACAGTTCCGATACTATACCGTCTTCCGACGTCAGTGCTACGTGCAAAAAGAAAAAGTGATAATTACCGGTATTTCACTGATAGGGCATTATCAAGTTTTCAAGTGAAATGCGATTACAGTTTCTGCTTATAACTAATTGAGTGAATAATAATTGGAAATTGGTTCATATTTTCCTTGCTCATTTTTGTTTTACTTACTTGGGCTTCAATTAGTGAATTCAAATCATTTTATTTCAGCTGTAGTACAGGTACATTCGTATTTTATTCACGATATCATAAAATAAAATATAAGTCAAATTGAGAGAACTCAATTGATACACCATGATAAAAACAATAACTTAAAATAAATCGTCAAACTTGCGTCGTTTATATTAACTTCGTACTAATAAGTTACGTACTTCTAGCAATTTTTTAACCGTTATTCTTCCGACAGACGATTTTAATGAAATTCAAACTAGTAAGGTATTTATAGAATGGTTGAACAATAACAAGTTTATACTAAACGAGGACCTTTTCACAGATCAGAAAATAATTTTTTTGTATTAAACATTCACTTATCTGAGTATTTTGAAAACAATTATTATATTAAACCGTAATTTTAATTATTAATAATCGTAATTATTTCATACAGTTTAAATAAAGTACTTCTAGTTTTCCCTAATACCTAATACAAAAGATTCGTGAACAAAACATGCGCCTATTAATTTATGCAGAGCAATAATGCAGCTATTCTAATTGCTAATTGCTTAAATTTATGTGATCTTAACATTTTCAAATTAAAATAAAATTTTAATTTTTTGACTGGCTGGAATTCATTTCTTTAATGCCTTTAGGAACATTGAATTTTTATATCGTAAAGGATTATTACAAAAGTTGTATAAAAGTTAGCAGTCTCTACGTGGTTTGACATAAGCTTTTGATCGCGTGGAATGTTTTGAAAAATTATACAAGGTGTAATTTTTTAACGCCCGGAAGGATATTACTCTAAATACTGAAGATTTACTTCAAGAAAACATTATTATAAAAACTGCGCCAGACTATATTTAAAAAAAACCGTGTGTTACGCCCAGGAGTCGACCAATCTATAGGGACAATATTATGACCAAATCTCTATCAGAAACGGTGCCTAAAATAATAGAAATAAAAATCATGAAATCTTAACTTATACTTTTAATACAGTGGCTAAAGAAGTGTATGGTCTGGTTACCATGGTGAATGGCCCTGCCCATTGCTCTATTCCGGTCGCATTTTCTCAATTTTCTTGCTTGAACTTGATTGATTTCATCTCTACCCGACGGCCAAATTAAACTAAATGCTGATTTTCTCCACTTTTTCAAAAAAGGCGTCAATCTTATCCGTAACGGGGCGACCAGAGCAAGCGGCACCTTTGACTTCAAATTTTCAGATTCATAAACCAGATTTGTGTTTCTCTTACTGGCACTGCATTATGTCCATATGCAAATGTCACAGTTTTTTTCGGGGCTTATGTCTCATCCGAAACAAACAGCAATTGAAAACTGATACATAAATTTTTTTAATCTTTCAAAATACGGAAACAGAAACAGATAATTGTAATTCCAATATAAAAAAAATACTTTTTATGCCTTTTCTCCAACCAGCCTGTGGGCTATCGCGTTTAAATACGCTGCTAGAGGCAGTGGTGTAGGGTTAGTAATACAGCATAAAAACATGTTACGTAAATATAAAAACACATCCATTTGCATGGTTACTATGTTTTGGCTATAGGCTATAAGATTTGGCTATTGTCTTAAAAATGCTCCAATTAATTGGTTAATTTTTGCCTTTCATAATGCCAGGTCCAAATTGTGTGAAGACTGGGTAAGTCCCTTTGAGTATTTTGATTTGTTTATTTTAATAGCAGATTACCCTGCATTTGCCAACAGTGCCAAAATGGCGAAAATCACATAATCGCATAAAACTGTTTGACAATAGCGAGTTTAGGGTTATTAGTATGTGTCAATGGTTAGCACTCATTGCTCAAGCACTAATCCCTCGATATTACTTCCAAATGTTAGTTTATCGAAAGCACTCAGTCAATTACACGCCTCGATAATGGCTGCTTGTTATTCTAATAAATTCAAAGATAATATTGTAAGGGTAATTAATGAGCATAATTGAGTTAAGTGTTTCTGGTTCGAAAATGATTAAGTACCGTAAGTATGTGGATATAAGCAGTCATTGGATTGAAATGTTGTTTCTTTTAATAATTCGAAGAGGCGTATATCATTTTCATCATCACTTTCAATCAGGTCTGATAGAGATAAATCCAAAGACAATTCAATACAAAAATAAATTAATTACTAAAAGAATAAAAATAATTAAGGTAAGGTTCTTGGATACTTAACCAGACACACACACAAAACAGTAGTAGGACTTAATAAATAAATTTAAAAAGTATGATAATGAACAAAAAATAGACAAAAGATGTATTTAAAAATAAGGGTTTTTACTAAAATAGTAGTTTTTTTTTTTTTTTTTTTGTTCCCCTCCGCGGGAAGGGCAGGAGGATAAAAATGCCCTGACGCATACTCTGGCGCGATTCCAAAGTTATGTGGGACTCGTCCCGACGCCTACCAGGACCATACCCACTAAAAACCCCCTGTCGGCTCGTGCATTTTTGCCACTCAGCCTTCATCTGAGCGACGGCCAATTGGAGAAAGAGGCCGCGCTAGCGGGGCCCAGAAGGGGTCACCCGCTGGGATTACATAGCACTGAAGGTGCTCAAAGCACTGAAGGTGAATACGTAGCACTGAAGGTGCTCAAAATGAAAATCAATAATTAAAACAAAAATTAAAAAAAAAAATTGCAAAATAAAATTGAATTAACTCGCATTTACGTTAGTATTAGGATTTACGTTAGAATTAGAATTTACGTTAGAATTAGAATTTGCGGCCAGAAGGGCCTCGAGATCGCGTGACAGTCTGGTGGATGAGTACGCTTGCGCATTTCTAGGCCTAGCGACTTTGAACTTCGAGTCTAACACAGGAGTAGCATATGAGACAGAATCACGAACTAGAGGATTGGGATGGGTTTCGGAGCGTTTGAAGAACGCTTCAGAGAGTGTTTTGAGATATTGTTGTACTGTAGGCAGTTCAAGATCTCTATGCAAGTCCGCGTTACGCACGTACCACGGTGCGCCTGTGGCCCGGCGGCAAAAGAGGTTTTGAACTACCTGCAGTTTGTGCAGGAGGGAGGGTTTGGCGTGGGCAAAGATTGGCGAGGCATACGTCATGACGGGTCTAACGCAGACCTTGTAAAGTGTACGTTTGTTTCTGAAGGACATTTTACTTTTTCTACCTAACATGCTATTTAGGCGGACTAAATAGTGACGAGCGAGTTTCGAAACTCTTTCAACGTGTGGCTTGAAAGAAAGCGTCGGATCTAATGTGACGCCTAAGTATTTAGTACTGCGCTTCCAGGGGATGGGAATGCCTAACATTCTAACGTGGGGATCGCCATCGGGACGACGGCGTTTGTGGTCGAAGCGCATCGCAGAACTCTTTTCAGGGTTCACATCGATGCGCCATTCTTGAAACCATGCACCAAGGGCGTTTACGGCCTTTTGGAGTCTGGTTACAAGGCGCCGAACACCGTGGCCTTTGGTATAGAGTGCGGTGTCGTCAGCGAAGAGGGCGAGTTCGACGCCTTTCGGCGGGATGGGAATGTCGTTGGTGTACACGGTGTACAGCAGAGGGGCGAGGACTGAGCCTTGAGGGACTCCAGCCTTTATGGGACGAGGTGCAGAAAGCGTGCCTTCGTGTTTAAATCGAAACGTACGGTCTTTGAGAAACGACGCTATTATCCTGACTAGGCGATCCGGTAAGCCTATCTTGTAGAGTTTATAAACGAGACCGCTGTGCCAGACTTTATCGAAAGCCTTGGCTACGTCAAAGAAAACCGCTACTGTTTTATAACGACGCGGATAGAAACCGTCAAGTATATACTCGACGATTCGGTGGACTTGCTGAGGGCAGGAGTGTTTAGCGCGAAAGCCGAACTGATGGGGAATAATGAGAGGATCGCCATCCGTTGGAAACAGATGGTTCCGCATTCGAGAAAGTATGACTCTCTCGAGAAGTTTAGACATTGCCTTGAGGAGGCTGATGGGTCTGTGATTAGCCGGGACGTTCAGAGGTTTGCCCGGCTTGGGAATGCCTATGACTGTCGCTTCTTTCCAAGCTTTAGGAAAGTAGCTATGGTCGAAGCAGGCATTGAAAATGATAGCTAACAAGGTTAGCATCTGTTGCGGTAGGTGCTTAAGTGCGTGGTTGGAAATTCCATCCGCACCCGGAGCCTTTTTGGACTTTTGATTTCTAATGAGAAGCAAGATTTCGTCATTAGAGACTGTGACAGGGTCGGCGGTGATGGGGAGAGAGTCTCTGCGAAGGACTTCGTCCTCCACCGCTTTGATGTGAGTGGGATTCGCGGGTTGCGTGCTGGGCGAGCATTGTGCGGCAATGCTGTCGGCGAAGCATTCGGCTTTCTCTTCGACTTCGAAGGCAGTAGTGCCATCGGGACGAGTGAGAGGAGGAACGTGAGAGACGGTGTCTACGCGTAAGGCTCGGGCCATGCTATAGTACGCTTGGTGGGACGGAGAGATATTCGCCATGAGATCGTTCATCTGAGCGTCTCGGAGTTCCGCGAGGCAAGACCTAACTTTACGTTGAAGCTGATTCGCAGCTGTTCTATAGGCGGGCGTGGGATATTTCTTGGCTCTCCGGAGAGCCGCGTTTTTAGCTTTAATAAGATTGCTAACGGCTAAGGGAAGCGTGGGTTTGCCTTGCTTAGCAACCTTTTCGTTGTCACTGATGGCTGAGTTGATAGCATCAGTGAGAGAATTTACTAATGAATCGATTTTATCCGGGCTATCTAATTGCTCGGGAGAGATCGCGAGTGGAGAGTTCGGAGCCTCTAAGGCTGAAACTAACGTATTTTTAAAACCTTTCCAATTGGTAAAGGTCTTAGGAGATGAGACGTTATCGTTCGGCGGTCCTAGCACGAGGGAAACGGGGCGATGGTCAGAGCCTAGGTCATCGAGCGGTTCGATAGACCTTAGGTCAAGATTGATACGCTTGATAATTGCAAAGTCGAGGATGTCAGGAGAGTAGGACGGGTTGTTGGGATAGTGAGTGGGAGTGACGGGGGATATGACATCTAGGTCAAGGGAGTTAGTGATGTCGAGGAGAGCGATACCGCTGGTGTTAGTCGATAGGCACGTCCAGTCAGTATGTTTGGAGTTAAAGTCTCCGAACATAATGACTGAATGGCCGAGGGCGAGAATGGCCTCAAAGTCGCTGCGGATTGGTCTGGTACCACTAGGTATGTAGATTGAAGCTATGATGATGGTCGGATGACCAGTCATAGCCAATCTACACACAGTGGCTTCCATGTTGAGGAGAGGAGGGGTAGGGAGAGGACAGCAGTGGAAGCCTCTTTTGTAATATATAGCGGTGCCGCCGAAACCGTCAGAGTTGGGCCTATCGTTACGAATAAACGCGTAGTTAGGTATAGCGAATCCCCTGGAGCGGTTTGGAGTAAGCCATGTCTCCTGGAGAAGGAATAAGTCAGGTTCTTTGTTCTGAAGGAACAGTTTAATCTCGGGAAGGTTGGTATTAAGGCTACGAGCGTTAAAAGATACTAGGGATAAGCCCTTGGGTTTAATACGACTGGACGCGGGATTCGCGGGTCTAGACATTATAATTTATTATTTACGAATTTATAAATTATAAAAGAATTTACAACGAACTTAGGAGCGAGTGATGCTCGGCTAAAGCAAATAAACGCTCTTGAGGAGAGCGGGCGGCTCGCAGTTTGCGTGCGAGCACGGAAATTTCGTTAATATCGACGTTTTGAATAACGTCGAATACGGTCTTCATGTCCTCAGCCAACGACGACTGAGGTGCGGATGACGGAGAAGGACGCGACCCTACGGGAGCTACGGGAGCTGGGATAGGTCGGGAAGGTGCAGGCGGAACGGCCGGACGCTGCCTCCAAGACAGAGCCGGAGTAGGTGTCGGCTGAACGGGCTTTGCTTCCGGGGGACCCCGGTTGCGCAGCGGCGGGAAGTTGGCAGGAGTGAGCGGCGGCGCCGGTTTAGGCGCGACCCTCTTGGTGGTGGAGCGCGGAGCGCGCGGGCAACCCCTGTAGTTAGCTGTGTGGCCGGACTGGCCGCACAGCACACAGGCAGGGGGGGAAGTGGATTCGGGAGTGCGAGTGCACTCCTTAGTGAAGTGAGGATCCAGGCACTTTACGCACCTGGGGGGAGCTGAACAGTTAGCCGCTGCGTGGCCATAGAGCTGGCAGCGGTGGCACTGCCCAGGGTGACCACGGGGGTTGGGACGCTCGACGGAGATATTTGAGAGTCCGCAAATTGTGCGAGCCTCTCTAAAGATCTCCCTCGAGTTGGGAGTATTCGACAGGATTACCAACGCTAAGGGAAAACGCCTACCGCGGTTGGAGTGCATCTTGTGCACTGCTGTGACCGGGAAACCCTGAGACTTAAGGTCATCGAGGATGTCTTCGTTGCTGAGTTCGAACGGGACGCCCCGTAGTACTGCGCGGATCTTACGCTCCTCCGGGAGGGCGTAGGTGTGATACGCGATTTGGTTTAATCCGAGTAACCTGGTAAACGAGCGGAAGTCGTCGACGGTCGCTATTTGAATCTTGATTGTATCGCCAGCGTTGGCGGCTTTTAAATAATTAATTTTGTGCACTTTGCACAAGTTTGAAACCGCGGTCCAGCGCGCTTTTTCACGCAGGAAGACGGGCGGAGGGAGCTGAGGCTTCGGCGGGACGGGAGCGCAGCGCGTCGCTGGCTTTGATGTGACCGACGGAGACGCGGTTACTATGAGCGATTTTAACGGCGCGGGGGCTGGTGTTGAAGACACCGGGGAGGGCTCGGGTATTGAAGATACCGAAGCTTTCTTAGAGCGCTTCTTGGAGCGCTTGGCGACGAGTTGAAACGCGGGCTCAGGAGAGCCGGTTAAGGTGACGGCATCTGACGACGTATCAGACGCGGGTTCGGAGTCGCTCCCGGGAGCGGTACGCTTACGACGCGACGCGTGAGAGGATGCGACCGATTCGCAGTCCATCTCGGACGAGGGGGGAGACCCGGGAGAGCTTAAGACCTGAGGGGTCTCGACGTTGGAGGCCTGAGGGGCCGGGGTTGAGGCCTGAGGGGCCGGGGACGCGATAGATGCCTGTAAGGCCTGCGTTAGTGCGTCAGCGGGTATGCTTACGCCGGACGCAGCGAGCGCCTGGGCGAACGACTTAAGAATATTAACAAGGTCCATTGGAGGACTTGGAATTATAAAATGTAATATATAAATATATAATGTATGCCTATAATATATAACAAATGCCTAGGATTCCTAAATAAAAACCTAGCGAACCCTAGCGGCAAACCTCCCTACCAGCGGTAGGGGGGCTGGGGAGAATAACTTAAAACTAACCGTAGTACGCCGAAGGCCGCTACCTAGAAACCTAAAAAAGGGTACGCAGGTAAAGAGTTAACCGCGTTAGGGTCAACCTTTACCGACAGAAAGGACAAATACGCACGAAAACACACAAATATGATAAAAATAAATATGAAAATAGGAGAAAAATAAATAAAATAGAGAAGAGAAATAAATAAAAATAAAAAGGACTGGTTCAGTACAAATTCGTTGTCACCGTTAAGTATCCTTTGCACTGAAACCAGACTACTTACGCTGGGCACAACACTGCACTCAGCACAAGCACAACACAACTTAGCACAGCACTTTGAAGACTAAAGGGCTTAGTCGCAAAGAAAAATACGCACTTCGATAGCACTCAGAGGGAGTAGAAAGAACCTTGAAAACCGTAGCACGGAACCAACACGCTAAACCGTGACGTCAGTAGACTGAGCGCCACGGAGTATCGGGAAGGGACCAAACGACGGAGAGCGGGGTCTTGCACGTCCGCACTGGGCGGCGATCGGAGCGAGAATCAAAATAGTAGGACACAGCTACAGTAAATATACCCACGCGTGGAAGCTAAATCGGTACTGGTGTAGTGTGTACCTACATAACCTATATGTACCAATATAATGTAATAATCAGTCAGTCAATAAACGATTGTTGCGCATAAAACACGCTTCCTTTTATTATAAGTTAAGCCCCCAATCGACCATCATTGCATGGCGACCCTGCCAGTGCTGCCTTGCGGCAGTACTTCAGCACGGGAACGTGTTTATAATGTTGTTATGAAATGATAGTTTAAGAAGATTTGTGAAGTGTTAAGACAATAAAAAAAACATATAAGGTATAAAATGAAAAGGATTTTGTGAAAAAAAGGGAACTAAAAAGAGACCGAATAAAGTACTAGTGCCAGATTGGAGAAATAAATTCAAAGGATTCTCTGAAATTAAGTGCTTGAAACTAGTGCCAGATTGGTGGCTCGCAGAAGGAGCCTCTTGGCTAGTGCTGATGGTGGCTGCTGGAGGACCAGCCTCATCAATCTTCTGGCTGATGCACAGAGAGGCTATCAAAGCTGCAGGAGCTCCAAGCACCCAAACTACGGCTACAGGAGCCTCATGGATGCCCACGATTCCAGTGTTTGTGTGTTAAAGTGCTGTTAGTATATTATTTAACCAATGCTATACCGACATTAAGGTCATTTCGTTTTACACATAATATGTATTTTTGATAAAACGTAAGTAGTTATTGAAACTGATAATATTAGATTAGATCAGATATTTTTGAATTTGCAATTTAAATTTTTTTTTTACTAGCCCATGAAATGCAGTCCAATTTTTAATTTCTTGATAACGTTGCTTAACTTGCATGTCGAAATTGATAAGAAATTTTAAGCAGTATAAATTAATTTCTAACACTTTTCAATAATGTTATATGCTTATTTCAGGGGTTAGGTACTTTATAATAAAATAAAGGTAATTCAAGAAAAATTACAGAATTATATCTATTTTAAGAGCTCATTACAATGAGTATAACTATGTTTATAAATTTTATTTGCTTAAGTAATAAAACAAAAAATTTGGATTATCGTGTGTTGATCGCGTAATTTAAAAGATTAAAATTTTTTTTTTTAAGTTAATACTTCTAATTAAATTGGATTGTATTGATTATGATAGTGACAAAACAACATTAACATTTTTATATATTCATAATTTTAAACTTTACTTGTTGGCATGTAAGGTCATACCAGTTATGAAAATGCTTCTATTTAACATGTTATGTCGAAAGTAGGTTTTTTTTGCAATTAGCTTATTAAGTAATAAGTAATAATTATATTATAAAACTATTTGATAGGTCCCACTTAGCTTGATGATAATGCTATTTTTTCTACTTCGATTAGGTATTATCGTATAAAAAAAAATAAACTAAAAACATTATATGTAACTATAAAAATAATTATACTTTTATTTTTATTTTCGTATACATTGTAAGGCTTATTATTGGACAATTTAATTAGTAGGTAAGTACCTATTGTGAACTGTTTTGTAGAAAAACTCTTACTAATTATAAATTATAAATGATAATTATAAATGATAACTAATTATAAATGATAATTACTTTTTTTATTGAATTAATAAAGCAATTATAAATTTTAGTTTTGTTTGCAGCTAAGTAAAAACGTACGACAGATCTTATAAAGGTCCGATGTTGTAGATCAGAAGAAGTTAAATCATGGTTAAGACTGGGTATGATTGAAAGAATTGATAGATCTTATAGGATTGAAAGTTAGGGAAAGTATACAACGTAGAATTTAATATGTAGATATTTAAGAGGAACTAAAGATACCTTAATAACCCAGGGATTCAGTTTGGTCGTTAAATGATTAAGAGTTTGTGGAAGAAATGTTTTGGTTGTTCAATGCTTGAGAGTTTGTGAAATGTTTTGAATTGTTTATGAAAATGTTAACAATAAATAAGTCGTCATGGTACACTAGTAGGTACGCAGGGTGATGGATCCTTCGTTGTAAAATAGCACGTTGGAGACTCTAGAAAAGTCTTAAAACTAGACCCTAGTGCACAGGGACATGTCGTTAATTTCGATCATGGCCGAAACGAGATTTCCCCGTGAGAAACGTTGGAGACTTTAAAGTCTTAAATAAAATGTATCCCTTTTGTTTAAATATTATGAAGTGCACATAAATTATCATTGTGTATAATGATATAAATTAAAACAAGGAATCGTGACGCATAAAATGTTGAGGTACCTACTTATTTATACAACAAAATAATAAGGGACCGGCTGGCCCAAAAAGCAATTGCAAATACACAAAAGTGTGAAATAAAGAGTACCAATAAAAAAGTGCCTGAATTGGACATAATGGGGATGATGGCTAAGTAAATAAGTATGTCGGGCTTTGAAACATGGCAATATAGAAGAAAGTAAAGAAGTAAAGATGTGTAAGAAATGTGTTGCACTATATATACTATACATAAAAATATAATATAAAACATCCCCTCTTATTATGTGTTATTTTCAGAGTTACTAAATGATTGTCATTATTTTATTGTTCGTTAATTATGCATTGATAGAAATTGTTATATCTTAATTTCTTGCCTTTATTAGTACTGGTTCAAAAGCTGGGTAGGCGCAACAACAGAGTTTGTTCTTGTAAGAATGTAAGTGTATCTCATGTTTATCTCTATATTTAATATCTATATGAAGTAAATGTATCTTTATATGTTTTGAATATCCTGTAGAAATTTATACAGTAACCTACAAAATAATCAAGGAGATTATACGGCCACTTATTTAAAGTGAATATTGACACTGATATTGATGGTTTTGTAAAATAAAATTAATCAAGTCTTGTTTTTAAATACTTAATATATTTTTAACATATATGTATACTTATACCTTTATACATTTTCTATTATTAATGATGTTTTGAATCAATAGTTTTGTATAGTTTTCGTAAAATTTTTAGATCGTTTAATTTTAACTGTCATTCTTACTAGTTGACTATTGTTGTCTCAAATAAATAAATAAATTACTAATTTTGTAAACGATACTTTATATTAATAACACGTTGTAATAGAATTAACTGTTATTATTCTTATGTTAACTTTATTTCATTATTGTACTTAATTAATGATTTTTAACTAACTTTAAATTTTCATATTTTGTGCTGTTTTGAATTTTATAAAATAAAATTTTCGGAATTAAAGTTGAGTCGTATGAAATTAAATTCACAGGAAGAATCTATATAAAATAATAGAAAAAGTCCATTATAAAATTTATTTTTAAATATCCGTTAATTATATATATATATCCTATATATTTGGTGTTGTTTTTTTTTTAAGAATTTGGTATTTTGGGAAAACAATTAGGGAATTTTTATACTTTTAATCGAGGAACGTGTCAAGGTATAAAAGTCTACTAACCATATCAATGTTTGGCATTATGTAATCGTTTTATACAAACGATAATTATTATCATCATCATATTTGTAACATTAGTAATACAGCATTCCTAAGTAAAAGAGCAAAATCATTAACAAGATATGTAAAATGAGCATTTTAACCAAGAATTAAAACCTGTGCAACGATTTATATATTTTCTGTTTTTTTTTAAATACATATCGTAAATATTTTTATTTGTTCGTTTAATGTATATTTTATGTATTTACCTGTAAATTGAATAGTTCAGTGATAAAGCGTTAATGATTTGTAAAAGATATGAATCTTCCTCACTCTAGTTTAGAATAAAATTGTGATTAATGCAGACCATTTTACTGATATTTGTAATTTTATAAATATATAAGTTTTAAAATTGCTTAACATATATTTTAATTTAAAAGTGTTGATACATATATTATTATTTATATAGTTCTTATACTCAGAAATATTCATGATATTTTTTATTAATATTTCAATTTATTCAGAAACCAAGTTGTATTGTAACTAAAACACGGTATTCATGTTACCTTTCAGAATGTTTCGTTCTACACGTGTGTCCTATTTTGCTGAAGGCACAAATCTTATTAATCGTAAACACCTTTTTTAACACAAGATATTGTTTAGCTTGAAATGTATGCCTATCCGACTCAGGTGATGGATGACATTTAATTAAGAGTTCGGGTATTCATGCATTATTACTTTACAAATTAATGTTATGGTTGATAAAGTTTAATTGAAAATGATTGGTAAAACGGCACAATTCTAATTTTAAAAAAATAAGGGGGATGGTGTAGTGTGTACCTACATAACATATGTATCAATATAATGTAATAATCAGTCAGTCAATAAACGATAGTTGCGCATAAAACACGCTTTCTTTTATTATAAGTTAAGCCCCCAATCGACCATCATTGCACTGGATTTCAATTTTTTTATTCAAATTTTTTTAATTATATCACTTACGGCTTTGTTAAAGGTGACATCCGCAATAGGGTTGAAAATGGCGATAGATGCCTTTATTGCTTTTTGCATCTTTGAACGTTTCTGGTAAAATGAATGTAACTGTCGAAAAAACAGGTTTTAGGTTCGTACACACATCAAAAAAAAGTTAAGGATCACTAGCTAAAGATGGATGTTTTTTAAATTTTACTTTATAAAGAATGTTTCTTACGTAACATTTTTTTATAAAAAAGATACACTTTTTGAAAATAAAAAATTAAATTGCTTTTTATTAACAAAAATTGATTTAAAAGTCCTAACGCAATTTCGACTAATAATAATTTAAAGAAAAAGATAATTTAACTAAATATTATCAATATTAATTATGAAATTGCGGCAATCCTTCTGGGCATGCTGAGAATAAAGTTATCCAGCATTTCTTGCGGTAAACGTCCCATTCTTGAATAACGGCTTCCCTGATCTCTGGCACTGTCTGGGGAGGTGGGTGACGGTTCCAAACAGCTCGCTTGACAGCATCCCACGCATGCTATATCGGGTATAAGTCAAACGAGGCGGCAGGCCAGTCTAACCTGGTAAAGTCGTATTCATGCAGAGCAGCGTTGATTCGTTGAGCTCGATGTGCGGGTGCATTATCGTCAACCAATACGAATTGAGGGCCATGGTTTATTCTAAATGACCTGACAATTCCATCAATAGCAATGGTTTGGTACAAAGCTGCAGACGTCCAGCCACGATACGGGATCAACGGCGTTCTAGCACCAATCATTATACCGCCTCTTCCCTCTAATATGGTTGAGGAGGGCGATGGCTGGATCCCGCGTTAACTCGTGAACGAGTGCCGTTTGAGGGTGCTCGTCGTTTGGATACTTGGGGGGAGGGAGACTTGCCGAGCTAACAGATGCAGATAAGAATAATTTTGTATAGACATAAAGAGACTCTGTAAATTTATTTTGAAAAAAATATACCCGTGAAGTTTCTTGCCAGTTCTTCTTCACGAAGGTTTTTTTCGAACTGGTGGTAAAGTCATGTTTTATTTGACGTCAATAAGAACAAGTTATTGTCAATGTTGAGAAATAAGTATTTCATTTCATTTCGTCCCAAAATACCGATTTTACACCTTGTTGAACAGTTCCGGTGGCAGTTCTCTGTCTTTCAGCGTTCCCAGACTTCTCCAGAGACGAAGACGTCGGTTGTCCGGATGAGTGCTAATTCTGGACTCGTCAACGAAGAGACAATTCTGCCAAATGTTTTCCTCTTCGTCTTCTTCATATTGGTGTAGTCTAGCCCACTGGAATCTGCGTCGCTGTCGTTGCTGTGAGTTCAGGGGTGCACGCCAGGATCTTCTCGCTCGTAATCCAACCTGGTGTAAGCAATTCGTGATGGTCTGAGTGCTGATTTCTAGTCCGGTAGCAGCCCGCAACTGAGATTTTATTTTAGTGGCATTGATTGTTGGGTCTCGGGCAGTCAGCAATCTGATGTAACACTTGGGATACAGCCATTCTGCGTGCTATTTCTCTCGAAGAATGTCTTTCCTTCCCCAAAGTAACAATTCTTGCTCGTAAAACTTCTGATAATGCTCTTGGCATCTTTTTGAATGAACTCCTTCTTCGAGAAGTCAGAAAAAACGCTTGAATCAAGTTAGTGAGATTTCTGAATGAGCGTAAACAAGGATTTAATCTCTTTTTATACAGAAACACTATGGATATTTTAAAATGTTTTGCTATTAAAAGATTTGATTTTTAAATGTAGAATCTAAGAAGAAAAAGAAAAAACGTTATATTCTACTGTAACAAAAAAGATTTCGTACTTTCAAAGTGATCTCAAACTTTTTTGATGTGTGTATGAAAAACTTATCTCTACAGTTAAGATCGTTTGACAAAGTAAAAAAATTTGGCAACGTAGAGAATAAATATTTTTTATTAATTGATCATAAAATATTTTGAGTAATCAGAAACAACTTAAAATCTTACAAAAATATTAGTTAGAGTCTACTATTTAGCGTCTATCGCTATCGTCGACGTAACCTTCGTCCATTTCACATGACCTAATAACATATTGCTCATGCACACATATGTTGGTCACCCGCATGGATCGAACCCGCGACCAAAAGTAAACAGTATAATACCAGCCCCAATGCAAAAGAGTTCGTCTAGTCTTTTATTGTACTTGTCACACACTGTTTTCAACTTCACTACATTTTCATAAAACAGGCATTTGGTAAGAAAAATGTATAGAGTAAAATTCTCCATCTTATTGTTATTAATCTGACACGTCAAGTTCTTAATCGATGCAAAAGAGTTCTTCCATGTCATTTCTACCTGTTTTAATTGAAAATGAGTAAAACTTGATTTGAAAATAGAAATAATCTGTCACATGATGCGAAATATTGAAGCGGGCACTCGTTTGATTACGTCTGATTACTCGGAATGTCTGTACAATGAGTAGTACAAACTCAAAATTGTCTTTCCGTCATTGATATATCCTATACGTCTACACGCTGGCGTGGATCCCAATTTTGATATATAATTTAGAGATACCTGGAGTGAGAAACTTAGAATGATTACAAAAAAAAATGAGAAATTAATAAACAATTTTGCAAAGCCAAACTAACTACATAATAAATATACAATAATTTCTCTTGTCCCACTTGTTTAATGCTGTCCAAATTCTTCACGCAACTTCCATAAAATATCTATATTTTACATAAGAAATCAGTAATTGGAACCTTGACAAAAGATTATATTTCATCGTGGTTACTTCGATTAAACGTTCACACATGACATGCAAATAAAATAGGCAAGTGTTTGCGTTCAGGACCAGCCAAGAATACACAATGTAGTCCGATGAGAAGGGTCCAACACTTACTACTAACAATGAAATGAATGTACGGGATGACTATTTTGGAAAACCATTTCAATTTTAAATACTCAATATTTATTTATACTTTCTAAACATAGCTGATACAGAAAAAAATTATAAATAATAAGTTTGAATCACAAAAAGAGCCTAACTAAAACAAAGCTAGAACACTAAATAATCTGTGAACCAGGTATTTTAAAGATTTTAAGTCTATAATATCTTTGCTGTTACCATAAATAATCATCTTGAATGCTCTTTCAGCATTTATTTAAGCCTGGATTATTTATTGTTACTTAAGATTCGATTAGTAACACAGCAGTTTGTAATTGTTATTTTCCGCTATTATAAGGCTGAAATAATTATGAAAGAAGATGAAACCAATAATTTTATATTATCAAAACTATGAGTTTTAATAAAACAACAGACACCAGCTACCTACTTCAAAACTCAATTCAGGCCATCCACATCACAACAGTCATTGAATCTAACGCAGGAAGCGAGCCTCTCTAACTTACATCGTCGAATGTTTCCAGAATAATCCTGCCCGTAAATGGAGGCTAGAATTTCCATAGTTCACTCGGTGTTTTGTTTGTCTTTCACCGAGCCGCTGTGCAAACTCCAGCGAGCTATTCAAGTTTAAGAGAACGTAAACCACAACAACTTGGGAGAAGCAAATGGGTTATGTCTGTGCCTATTATAATGCTTTGATTAATTGACATTAAGTTTACTCGGATGTTGGTTCCGATGTTTGATTGATAAGGCTTTGAATTTATACCGAATTTAATTTGGAAGGTGTAACTTTTGCTGCTTGCTTTTGAATAATTGATTGTTGTCTGTTTCGATTGTATATTTTGCATGATACTAGTAAGTTGCTTTAATAGTGCCCGTATACAGGTCGCATTGAAGACTTTAAATAAACAATAAAACATTCAACCAAGTAGCTAGCTGTTTATTTTAATAACTTATATATACTTAGATATACTCGAACATGCTATATACTAAGCATGGCCTAATCCATTTCCATCTAGAACTTATTTCCAATTGTGAATTTTTGTTAATTGGTTTTATGTAGTCATTTGTAGGTTACTTTCGACAGGACTAATTGCGTTTTGTGCAAATTATTATGTAAGATGATTTTCTACCTTTTCACCTTTGACAGACAAACATCTCATCCACCTGAGACTAAGTTTCATCCGTGGGTATAGGCATCAATCACAGATATAACTGTTTAATTATCGTTATTAATTGAGCGTCGATTATATGGATATGGCGAAAAATAAAGTACATTCCCGAGACAGAAATTGAAACTCAATGCGACGATGACGAAGTGATAGAGCAGAATTCGCAAACGTATTTAGAGTGGGTGTATCATTTTATAGATAACAAGCTAAACCAACCGAAGAAAGTGATTTCCCCGCTTGAGGGAGTTAGCCGTTTAATCGAGTGACGTTATATAGAGTTTACGCTGTAATTCATTAATAATTTATTATCATACGATGGTTTAATATCAAATAATGCAACTTTAAAAAAGGTCGGTGACCCCTTTTAAATAAAAATCTTACAATATCCTGCTCGAAGGCCACGACATAATGAAGATAAGTGAAAAATGAAAATAGTTTGGTTCTGGTTAAAAACTTCCCTAAAACTTAATTGAAGGAGTTACCATTGATTTTAAAAAGACACACATCCGAGCCTAACGCCACACACAAAAAAGTGATGGCACGCATCGAATCGGTTAATTAAAATCACATGTAAGAGATCAAACAAATCAGAAGTGTTAAATTATAGTTCTTATGACGGTCGAATGGCCTAGTGGGTAGAAGCCTTGCCTCACACGCTGGAGTTCTCAGGTTCCAGTCCTAGTCGGTGCATTAGTTTTTGTGATGAATACAAATGTTTGTTGTCGGGTTATGGTTGTTTATATTTATATATGTACGATTCCCCCGTTCGCTTTATGGTCATCCATAGCACAAGCTCTGCTTAATTTGGGGTCATACTATTAGGTGTCTTTGTCAGGAGTTTATTTCTTCATACATTATATACAAATAAATACATAGTTATTTCAATCCCGTACTCAGAATTGGATATTATAACAAACATTTACTTTACTCAAATGACAGTTTTTCTTGGACAGCTTCGAAGGCAGGGTACTACCAAGTGCGCTGATTACGATAGCAAGTATCTACTAAATAACTGTTTGGTGCACGTCCAGCTGGTTTTGGAAGTAAAAGAAGCCTTTGCTGTTGGATTGTGCAAATATCTAATTAGCTTAAATTCAGATAACAAGCCACTCAGAAAGTTTTGCGAAAAAAAGTTTCTATGTGAGGAACGCTGGCAATTTATAATTTATTTTGAAAATTCGGTTATTTAAAAGAAGAAATATATTTGTTCCAAATTTAAATTTCCCTCAAAAGTTTTATCCAGCATTATGAAACTATTTTTTGTCATAGAAAAATGAATCTACGTCGGGAACGCTTTCGTGGAATGATTTTTTACGAATACAAGTCCTACTTGAAACCTGATGAATAGTTTAATCGACTTCAATTAGCTCTTATGACCAACGCGCCTTATGAAGCAACTGTGGACCGTTGGTATAACGAGTGTAAGTGTGGTCACGTAAATTTGAAGGATGAAGAAAGAAGTGGTCGTCTTTTGACTGCTGTTACGGAAGAAAACGTACTACAAGTAAATATTTGATTCAACAAAACCGACGAGCACATACAAAGTGATCCAGCATAATCTGCAGATTCGGTCAGGAAGTGTTCATTACATTCTACACAACTCCCTTTGCGTAAGGAGGATTGTTTCGCGCTGGGTACCCCACCACTTCACCGATACTCAGAACAGACGCGCGTAGAATGGTGCCATGATACGATTGATAAATCCAAAGAAGGTTCTTGCCGCCGTATTTATCATATCATAACAGGAGACGAATCTTGTATCTATCAATATGATCCAGAAACAAAGTGCCAGTCAACAGCATGGCTGTTTCTAAACGAACCAATGCCTACAATAGTGAAACCGACAACAAGCGCTCCCAAATTTAGATTTCTAGTTTTTCTCCTTTACAGGGTATTTAGTATCAATACCCTTAAGAAACCAAAGTAGCATCAATGCGGAGTGATACACTACTATCTGTTACGCCAGAAGTTTTTGCTGCTGCGAGCCACAAGTGTCCGAACACGGGATTCCGAGGCCTTTGGCTCCACAACGACAACGCGCCCGCGCACTTCGCGATCAAAACGAGGGACCTCCTAAACACCACACCGTTAAATTTTTTTGGTTTACAGCCCTGATTTGTTACCTTGTTACTTCTTCTTGTTCCATTAATTAAAACCAGCTCAAGAGCATATAGTTTTCAACGTCAGGAGATGCGCTCACTGCGTTTGAGAAGACCGTGTTGAGGAAGCACCTGTTGCTGACTGGAAATGTGCTTTGAAAATTGGTGCAGACGAATGAAACTTCGTATAAATGCTGATGGAGAGTTTTTGAAAAGATAAAATTATATTTAGATTTTTTTAATAACATTTTTATTTTTTTTCTCACATCTGTCTGAGTCCCACGTAAATGTCAATGCAAAAGTTCTAAATGTTTTATTAGGTATTTAGGCATATAGTACAATACTTATTTTTATAATTATATTATGTTTAAACGTTCATATGGCCTATTAAAAATCAAAATATTATCTAGAAACTGTACAGCGGGTCGATACCATAATCCCTGCCGTAACAAAGATTTGTGACGTAGTTTCAATAAAACACCAAAACTCTCTTCTGTGTTTATTTTTTTTCGGTAAAATTAAAAATATACAAAAATGCCTGTAAATACAAACAGAAAAATATAAACAAAATTGAAATAAAAAATAGTCACACAAAATAGAACAGAAATATTAATACAATTAAATTTGATCTGAAAAGAAAAAATAACAATAAAATAAATTTTAATGAATGAGAATCCTTACCAAAAATTTTGGCTACGCACACTCGTGAACGTAAAAATAAACTTTGATTTTAGATAATAAAATATCTTAACTATATAATTTTGAATGATAAACTCGGAAAAAATAATAAATAAATAGATTCAAGTTGCTTTGATGAATAATTTTTCGTGACTGACTTGTCAAATCAAAACATTGCCGTTCTCCGACACTACGTAATTCCTAGTTTAAAATTACGTCGGGAACAACAAAAAAAATAAAATTTACTGACAAAAAGAGGTCGAAATAGACAACCGTCACAATACCCCGGGGGCCGGGAAAAAAAAAATCTGAAAGATTTTTTTTAGTAAAATTTCAAATTCAAACCAAATCAAAATAAACCGCATATACATATCGAATTTTAATATTTAATCTGCTAAATGAAAGAACAATCAAAAAAAAATAATAATTAAAAGCAAAATGAAAATTAATATTAACATCCTATAGAAGAATTTTTCTGAAAAAAACATCCTGTATATATGAAAAAAAAAAAATAATACTGATATAATGCTTATCAACAAGTTATTTAATAGAAAAAGAAAACAAAACAGACGAGAGAGAGAAAAAAAAAAATCCTAAATAATTATCTTAAATTACATGGTTCATGAATGATAGAATTTTTAACATGTTCCTGGAATATACAATGTTAATATACATCGTTCAACTCCATCAACGTACATTATAATTACAACATACATTCTCTATCATACTAGTCTTATTCCAACTACTGGAAATAAAACATCATGCAGTTAGAGTTGCTTATGAGGAATCGTATCCTAAATAAGTCAACTCAATAGAGTTGAACGCAACGGCAAAAGGCTTTAATAGTTGCCATCCGCTGAAAATATTAATAGCTTATGGCTTCTTTAACGTGTCGCTAACTCCCGCACGGTGATTACTATAAACAAGTTTCAGTTAAAGACTGAAATAAATATGCCGGAAAGAAAAGAAAATCATAGCCAGTCGTGAAACATTGACTTTTAAATAAAATCCAAGGGTCTTTTGTGAAGTAATTAAAATATTTATGTAATAAACATATGAAAATAATTCTCACAGGAAAGTGATTCAAGTGTATAAATAATACACATAGGTATGGTTTAGTTTAACGAGTTACCTTAATAAACGCTCGTGCAGAAGGCTTAATTTTACAAGTTGCAAACCGCTTGAAAAAAAAAAAAATTGAGAAGAAAAAATTAGAATTGCAAATATTAAATAAATTACACAAAAAGTTAACCTAATACTACGATGATGATAATTAATTATAAGTTTTGACCAACGTCAATGTTAATGGTATAGCCAAACGATAATGAGGTGCATAGAGAAAAAAAATAAGACAAAAAGAATCGGCTTATGCTCGCCGTGAGATAATGAGCAATAATTATATATGAATTCATATAAAGTAATTGGTAACAACCAATCTAGTCACTCAAAGAAGAAGTTAAACGCGGTAGAGGTTTAATGTCTCTGATATGCCAACGACCTAATGGGTTATTATTCATATCCACTAAATCGTAAATTAATGGTGAAACTTTATTTGAAACTTTACATTTAATAAATTTGGGTGCAAACTTAGCACAAAAATGTTTTTTAGAGGAACTTATTACATGGTTTCGCCTCCAAACAATATCACCGTTATTAAATTCTAAATTCTGATGATGTTTGTTATAATAAGTTGCATTATATTGATGTGCATTAAATAACCGTTTCTGTACTTCGGAAAAGATAGGTATTAATTGTCCTATGTTTTCAGCATATACATCCCTAGGACTGAAAATTAGTTCATCTCTGGAATCTTTATTTTTGTAGATAGATCCACATGTAACAGCTTCTCTACCAAATACTAAAAATGATGGAGTGAATTTTGTGGTTTCATTAACCGCAGTATTAATAGCAAACTGTATTTTGTTTATATAGGTATCCCAAGTTCTGTGATCTTTATCTATAAAAGCTGCAATCGCCGTTACAATAGTTTTATTGTAACGCTCAACGGTGTTAACCTGTGGACAGTAACGTGGGGTGTAATGTATTTTTGGTATGTTGTAAAATTTAAATAATTCAGATAATTCTGTACTTATCATTTGAGGACCATTATCTAATATAATAGTTTCTGGAACTCCATAAACCATAAAAACTAAATTGTCCAATATATGGCGAATAATAGAAGCGGTTGCATGTTTTATTGGAAATAACAAACAATATTTGGAAAAACAACAAGTAACTACAAATAGAAATCTATTCTGCTTACGTGAAGTAGGAAGTGGACCTATCAAATCTATGGATAAACATTGGAAAGGAAGTGAACAATGTTTGGGTTTGCCCATTAAACCAATTAAGTTTTGATTTTGGTGCTTGGTAGCTAAACAAGTCTCGCACTTAGCAATAAACATGGCTACGTCTTTATACATGCCAGGCCAAAAATAGAGATTTTTAATTCATAAATTATTTCAGGTTTATTTAATTGTGAAAAATTCATTGCAAAATCAAAAAAAAATGTTAAAGTGAAACAAATTTGTTAATAGTCGTTATGCAGAATAGAGCCTTAAAAATATACGTATTTTCAAGTGATGAAAATGAATAGAAAATGTTATTTAAATAGTGAAATTACTGGGTTATAGAATGTTGTGTCTTCAGAAAATTTCTTCAAGGATATTATAACGAAAGAAACTAAAGAAACTTAAATGTCTGAATAATTTAGCAGTATTTTGATATATTATAGTAGATATATTATAGTAGATACATATATAAATATATTATAGTGAATGTTAATGATTGAAAATGGTAACAAATAAAGTTTTATGCCTGACCTCAATAATAATTATAAAAAAATTATTTTTAATGTTGCAATTCTTCTGTTCCTTTTGTTCCTTCTGTTGCAATTTCTCCTCTCTTCTCCATAAACTACGTTTGAATATTCGGGCGCCAGTATGTGACGTAGTTTCAATAAAACACCAAAACTCTCTTCTGTGTTTATTTTTTTTCGGTAAAATTAAAAATATACAAAAATGCCTGTAAATACAAACAGAAAAATATAAACAAAATTGAAATAAAAAATAGTCACACAAAATAGAACAGAAATATTAATACAATTAAATTTGATCTGAAAAGAAAAAATAACAATAAAATAAATTTTAATGAATGAGAATCCTTACCAAAAATTTTGGCTACGCACACTCGTGAACGTAAAAATAAACTTTGATTTTAGATAATAAAATATCTTAACTATATAATTTTGAATGATAAACTCGGAAAAAATAATAAATAAATAGATTCAAGTTGCTTTGATGAATAATTTTTCGTGACTGACTTGTCAAATCAAAACATTGCCGTTCTCCGACACTACGTAATTCCTAGTTTAAAATTACGTCGGGAACAACAAAAAAAATAAAATTTACTGACAAAAAGAGGTCGAAATAGACAACCGTCACAGATTGATATGGAACTAATGATTGCAAAAAAAGTCGATAAGTCATTGTTCAGTTATCATTACTTTTAAAATATTATTTGCAATAAAACACAATATGAATGTTTTTTCAAATGAGCATTGGGCGAGATAAATCGATATTCTTTATTTTATTATTCTCTGAAGTTCCAAGGTTACACAAAAATCGTATGCTTTACACCCACTAAATTAAAAAACTCTAACACCTTTTTCTTTCTACAAAAAGAAGGTAAATTTTTTAACCCACAAAAAAAACTTTTGGACACATGCAATATACAAAGTAACCTATTTTCTGTCCATATCTTTCCATCTTAGCATTGTTCTGACTGCACATCAGTAGGTAGCTATCGAAAGAATCCCACTCATTTCTTGTCAAGTGCCTCTGAACTTGGGAGCAAGTGACTTAAGCATGGATTATCCGCTTTCACGCTGTCGTTAAGAGGCGCGTTTCTCATCTTTACAAGTTGTACGCACTGGGATAGTCACAGAATAAAACGTTTAGCTGGTTAATGTTATAAAAATGTAACTATTGTTTTACTTGTCTATAATAAATGATTTTCGGGTCCCACTTACCCTAGGTTTTCCTGCTTTAGCCACCTCTATGTGAGCGTCGTATGGTATCGTACAAATTAATATTCTTAATTAATTTTTTTCACTCTTATTGTGCCATATACTATACTGACCTGATTTTTAATTTGAGCCTTATAGATCTTTTTTAGTTAAATAATAGATACTTTAAATGATTGCAAAGCAAATTATAGTTATAACTATTATAGTTAAACAACGTACACGCGTAAACAACAGGTAAAAGCGAGAAAGTATTGATGTTCTTTCTTTACTATTAACAGATTTCTACAAAAATTTAAGAAAATCTGGCCGCACATTTTTTTAAAAGACTATCTATAAGAAGATAAAGCTGGAACTGAAACTAAAAGCGCAAAAATAAAAAAAAAGTTTAATTAAAAATCGGATACTTGTTTAGTGGGTATGTTAAAATTGAATATTTTTAGTTCAGGTATCCTTTTATTGAACAAAATTTTCAAAATTTTACGTGTGGCATCTTGACGACGGAACCTTAGGAGGAGATTCTTGTGTTGTTTTTGTTGACCTGAAGGTTTTTTGTGAATATCTTGCCCAAATTGGCCTCACATTAAACTTTGGTATATGTAAACTATTTGGTACCGACGTACGTAACAAGAAAGAAAGCATTACTCAGGCCTTTTCATCAATCGCTCCCGGCATCACTGTCATTAAGCAATCTTGCCTCCAGTCTTAAGTTCATCAATTTTCGCTGACTCGTTTCGGGCTTTATAATTGGCAAAATTTTAAAATTTTCAGAAATTTCTTCCCAGCTGTCACAAATTTATACACATATGGCCTGTTGCAATGACGTCATTGTTTATTTGTGCCAAAATTTATTTATTATCTTCGTTGCTCACAACATTGGAATCACAACAATTTACCGACGGTTGTCGATGGAAAAATTAAGTCAACTTTGCAGAATATCAACCTCATTTGGAAACTTTTTTTAAGAAATTTGTTTTCAAATTTTTTGTGATATCTGTCAACTTTTTATGATGTTTGTCACCTTGTACTATTTTCCGATCAATATACACCATATATATATTTTTATTAAATCCCCAGACAAACACACCAACTGTATGGCCCCAAAGTAAGCAGAGCTTGTGTTATGGATGACCATACAGCGAACTGGGGGTGAACCCAAAATAAACTTACATATATAAATACAAACAACCATGACCCGAGAATAAACATCTGTGTTCATCACACAAATGAATGCCCCGGCCAGGACTCACACCGGAAACCTTCGGCGTATGAGGCAAGGATACTTAGCACCACACTACTCGGTCGTCTATTGCCCCTTTACCAGCGTCTTTTACTCATTAAGCTTTCCAAAACCTTATTAATAGTTAATAAACTCTTTTGGTTAATCTGAACATAAATTTTGATCATCAATCCTGGGATCAAGCCAGTTTACCAGTCATCGCTGCTAATCGGTGATGTAGGAACTCGAAAAATTTCTTCTCAGCTTTTAAGCTTTCTAATTTTGCTTTATAGGCACAAAGACATTTTCAATCAATTCTTTCCTCGTCATTTTTAGATTTTTCGGAAGCCGAAATGTACTGGAATATTCTGTCAAACAGTCCAGCAGTTCCACGAAATCCCGCGTCACAGCGTCAGTGGGACACCGTGCTTTGTACTTTAGAGTGAAAAATAAAGCTAAATACGCCTAATTTAACAGGGCGTGCTTGTCTGCTAGCGGTAGGGTCATGGGAGTCTGGGTTATGGTTGCAGGCGCTTCCGTCATCTAACTTGGGACCCTTTTCGACAAACGTATCTTCAGGCTTACCTCTAGTTTGCGTATAGGAATAAAATTGTGTGCTCGACACCACTGCCGCTGTGGCGTGTTGGTTGATGATCTCGGTCACCATGGAGTTCCATGTTCTAGCCGTGGTGGCAGACAATCCCGCCATGCTAGTTAAAATGACATCCTCCATCAGGGTTATGTCTTCAACACTCCTTCGGTTCTTGAACCGTCGGGTCTGTCGCGTGACGATGGCAAGTGGCCTGATTGTATGACTCTGGTCCCGTGGAAGGTGGGTAGGCCGCTGGCTGGCCAAACACTATCTTGGCTTTGCATCTTCCTACAACTAGTGTTCAATCTGCTTCAGTGTGGTCTGGTTCAGTGTTCATGCTGCCAACAACGCTGAAAGCCTGAAACGTAGAAAATATGAGAATTCGGGTTATGGGTATATTTTTGAGGCTTTTGGCGTTGAAACCATGGGGTCCTGGGTATAAGGGGCTCATCGCCTTTACGGGATATAGGACTTAGCGAGGCAGTTGATGAGTGAAGCTAGTGACCCTAAAGCTGGCAACTACGAGTACCTCAAACAACGAATTTCTATTGCAATCCATCGTGGTATTTCGGCCAGCATTTTGGCCATGTTGCCTTCAATAAATTCTTGTTTAGGTGTAATTTTTTATTTGTAGCGTATTTTTTATCTTATAATTATTATTTGAATGCAGTTATACGTGTATTTTAGTATAAATTAAAACTGCATTAATTATAGCCAGTGTTTCTATTATATTAGGTCTTTACCTATGAAATTGCCGTTTTTCACGAAGTAAATGAAGCGTAATTTTTTTTTATATTTTTTATTTTTATTAATCAAAATAATCACCCATGCAATCAATGCATCTTTGCCAACGCATTGGTAGCTTATTGAAGCCTTTCTTGAAGAAATCAGGTGGACGGGAGGCAACAAATTCTTCAAAGGCATTTTGTACTGCCTCTCGGGTATTGAATTTTTTTCCCGCCAAGAAGTTATCCAAATTCTGGAAAAAGTAGAAGTCTGTAGGCGCAAGGTCTGGTGAGTACGGCGGATGACTGAGAACTTCCAACCCGAACTCTTGTAGCTTGGAGACCGTCTGCTGTGTAGTATGAGGTCGCGCGTTGTCATGCAGGAGCAGTGGAGCCGAACGATTGACCAAACCTGGTTGGAGACGTGCGAGCTTCTCCATCATTGTGTTCAGTTCTTCACAGTACACATCTGCAGTAATGCTTGTCCCGTTTGGCAAGAAGCTGTGATGAATTACACCCGCGTTAGACCACCAAACAGTGAACATCACTTTTCTAGGGGTAAGTTTTCGTTTAGGGCATTGTTTGGATGCTGAACCAGGGTCCAACCAACTTGCTGAGCGCTTACGATTGTCCAACAGGATCCATTTCTCGTCACAAGTAACAATGCGGTTCAGAATTCCTTCATTTTTATGCCTGCTGAGCAGTGCAAGGTACGTCTCCACGCGTTCTTCGCGCTGGCGGTCCTTGAGTTCGTGGGGTACCCATTTGTCAAGCTTTTTTACCTTGCCAATTTGACGCAAATGGACCAATATTGTTTTGATGCTAACGTCGATAGCTGCTGCTAATTCAGCCGTGGATTGAGTTTCATCAGCTTCCACCATTGCCTTTAATTCGTCATTGTCGACCAAAGTTTTCGGACGACCACGGGGTTCATTTTTCAGGTCAAAATTTCCAGAACGGAAGCGGGTAAACCAGTAAAGGGTGGTGCGTTCGTTTGTAGTGTTCGCTCCGTAAACGTCGTTGATGTTGCGTGCCGCTTGTGCCGCTTTGCTGCCACGACGGTACTCATACTCCATAATTACTCGAATTTTTAACTTATCCATGATGACGAAAAATGTTCGAATGCGTTGAAAACAAAACACTAACTATTAAACAAATGACGATTTTAGAAAAAGAATTCCATGTTTGTCAAATAAAATTAATTTGAAATTAGAATTATCAGTAAAAAAAAAATATTTTCATTTGAAATGGCCAGTACGGCAAAACGGCAGTTTCATAGGTAAAGACCTATTATATATAATATTCACACTACAGGCACATATGATCTGAAATAAAATTGATTGATAATTTAAGCAGTTTAGCGGAATTTACATGTCTATCCAAGTAAATATTTGAATTTCAGGAGATTAACTTATAAATACGCGAAATGCTGTTCTGCGCAGTGCGTAAAAACTACTTGAAAAGTTTTATGAGTTAAGCCGTTTCGTATAAGGATGGTCATTATTAGAAACATGACACTAGTACTTACTACTACTTAGTTACTAGAACTAATTAATTCACAGAATGTTACACTTAAGATCATATTTTACGGACTCAAAAACTACTTTAAAAACCTTAGCTTTGGGAATTTAACAATTAAAATATTTTGAGAACCCTTTATTAAATGACATAGTTTAGGCAAGTATTCAAATATTTACTATACCTGATATGACGTTTGGCCAAAAACTAAGCATCCACATATTTTTTGATTTTTGCAAAACTCGGACGAGACTAATGAAAACTTCAAAGAAGATAAACTTGTTTAGAATTAAAAAATACATGCTGCGGAAATGTTTGTACAATAAATTATATGAAATAAAAAAATAGGCTTTACTTGATTTGAATAAATGTGATATGTGTGTTACGTAGTAAGTATTTAGTAATCTGTGGCTATGCTGCAGTCCTTCCTATTTTAATACTCGCCAGAATAACCATGTTTCTGAAAATTTTAGAAAATTACTAACAACAACAAATCGCATATTTTAAATGAAAAACCAGGTGTAACCTTTAAATAGGTCTTTACGTATGAAACTGCCGTTTTGCCATACTGGCCATTTCAAATGAAAATATTTTTTTTTTGACTGATAATTCTAATTTCAAATTAATTTTATTTGACAAACATGGAATTCTTTTTCTAAAATCGTCATTTGTTTAATTAGTTAGTGTTTTGTTTTCAACGCATTCGAACATTTTTCGTCATCATGGATAAGTTAAAAATTCGAGTAATTATGGAGTATGAGTACCGTCGTGGCAGCAAAGCGGCACAAGCGGCACGCAACATCAACGACGTTTACGGAGCGAACACTACAAACGAACGCACCACCCGCTATTGGTTTACCCGCTTCCGTTCTGGAAATTTTGACCTGAAAAATGAACCCCGTGGTCGTCCGAAAACTTTGGTCGACAATGACGAATTAAAGGCAATTGTGGAAGCTGATGAAACTCAATCCACGGCTGAATTAGCAGCAGCTTTCGACGTTAGCATCAAAACTATATTGGTCCATTTGCGTCAAATTGGCAAGGTAAAAAAGCTTGACAAATGGGTACCCCACGAACTCAATGACCGCCAGCGCAGGTACGCGTGGAGACGTGCCTTGCACTAAAAAACTACGAAACGGATTTTCTTCAAGAGGATTGATTCAAGAGGAAGGTTTATATATTTAATTCTTAAACATTTTTTGTCAGTTGGCAGCTTTCAATGAAAACGCTGCTTATCCTTTCGAGATATAACAAAACAATGTACGTTGGAAAGGTTTCTCTTTTAAAGACCTATAGAAAAGTCCGCGATGGAGTATGTCTATCTTATATGTAGTGTAATTTTTTACGTTTTAAAGTAGTTGCAAAAACATTAAAAAGCTCCACATGGATAAAAATAGGTATTTTACATTTAATTCGAATACACATGCTCAACGCAACAAGTTGATGCGACACTATATAATGGAAAAGAAGTAGAGGTTAATGCTCTGGTGCCCGAACTGCCCAAACTAAAGGCCCGAACATGAATGCTTTGCTGGGTGGAACGCTAGTAATTTGTATGGTAGAGTATAGTGGATGCCTCTTACTATTAACAGGATAGAGAGCTTGTTTACTGGCTATGAAAAAGTCAAAAAGTATATGTTTATATAAAAATAAAACCGGAAATTTATAGTCAAAAAACCTTTTTGTTTTACTTCTCCGCCTCAGTACTTAAGTAAGGTAAGATTAATTAACATACCCGAGAGAAATTAAATCAACGAATACAATATTAAGAAGCAAACAAAAAGTAAAGGTCTGTAAATAATTTGCTGCGATACAATAAGCCTAAAATCCTACCTACATTGTAAATGTCTGTTTAGGAACTTCAGTAAATTCTGTACACCTGTAACTTGAAACACCACGATACAACAAAAGAAAATTACGTTTCAAAGTGGAACGAGACAGAGCTTCAGAAGCTGTAACTGTGTCTCATTTACTCAAATAATTTTAACTTAGTTGAACTGTCCATACTCTGTTCTAATAAAGGTTTGTGTTCAAATTATGCAAACTCTTATATGTATCTAGGTATAATGCATACATTCATGGCTAAAGTTTGCTTATAAAGTTGTAATGCACTAGTGATAAATTTGATTACACAAATATGCTCCAAATTGTAATTCTTTTCGCTTTATTACTCGTATAAATATTTCAAAAAGTTATTTGTCTTCAATTTTACCGGATAGAGAGTGACGATGAGGATGAGACATTCAGTCTTGAATTCCTGTCGTTAAATTTATTTGGAAAATCATGGCTGGCATTTTATTTCACGCCTTGGCGACGTAAAGCAAAAAAGAGAGCCAATATTTACTTCGACTAGAAACCGGTAGAACTTCTGTCTGCGCATAGCTGGATGGTGAAAAAATGGTGCAGGTTTATTACTTCAATTCGGTAATGAGGTGAGTATTTTTTAACTATTTTTTGGAAGAACGAAAGAAAAATAATAAAAATATTTCTGATTTCTGCGCAGTATTCAATAATAATCAATTTTTACAAAAAAACGCTTGGTGAAGTCATGAAGTACCTATTTATGTTTTTAAAATCACATTGCAAAGTTTATTGTATTACTTGGAATGAACAACGCTACAATTTTAATGGATTCTTGATGACAAATATTTATTGAAAACATTCAAAAACAGATTTTATCTGCGAGCTGTTTCTAAGAAAATATTACGTATCAAGTATATAGCTCATAAGCCCAGGGCCCGCAAACGCGCCGAGCAGGCATGGGTAAAATAGATTCGTGCGTTTTGGGCCACACCATTAGTTATATTTATCCCTGGTTCGCACTCTAGCTTAGGGATAAAAATAAGCGTAAACTTGGTGAAGTTACATTTAGGTATACTGCAACGTTTGCTTGTGCCGTATTTATTAAAAGAGGTTATTGCACAAATAAACTTGCCGACATTTATGACTGGCAACTTATAAGTCTGTCATTATTTGATTTTATTTGTAAAATGTAAAATATATAGAATATGGAAGATTGTTCCATGGCATCCCTTGATGGGATTCCTTGACGGGATTCCTTACGGAATTCTATTGCGGGCTTCGTCCCCAAAAATAGTCTAATAATTATCATTGTATTTTCCTTTAAAATAGATTCATCTTAAATAAAAGTTACTTAAAGTAAAATTGTGTTATATTTTCTTTGTGGATTAGGAAGACCTCCCTAGGTTAGATTAGGTCTATCCCGGGTACCGACCTCAGATGGTGGAGGCGCCGCGCGTAGTTGTAGTGATATAATGTGGTAGTATTTTACTATTTTTCAGATTAATTCAGCTATTTACGTCGCTGAGTATAGCGGAAAGAAAATTTTAAAAGGCAAGAGCCATCTGAATACCAGGAGTAAAGGAAAGACTCTAAAAAGTGACGACGCTTTACGGCAAATAAAAGAGTTATAAAAGTTATATATATAAGAAAATTATAAAAATAGCCATGAATTTAAATAAGTACTCTGGCATTTCGACAGTTTTGGTGAGTGAATTTTTAGCCCAGTTCGAGGTAATTGCGGCAGTACATAAATACAACGATGAAAGCAAGAGGCTAGTTATACAAACATATTTAGAAGGACCTGCGTTGTATTTTTACAAAACGATAATTGATACATGCGAAACGTTCGACGAAATTAGAAAAAGATTTATAGAAGAATTTGGCAGAGAAATAGATCATGTGGCTAATTTTTATTCAAGGAAGCAACAAGCCAATGAAGAACTAATATACTATTATTACGCATTGGACATGTGTGCAAACAAAGCTGGTACAATAACAGATAATATTTTTATAAACCATTTTTTGAAAAATTGCAAATACACATATAAATGCCGACTAGCGTCTCAAATCTATACAAATAAAAAAATGTTAAAAGAAACGATCATGCAGATGCACGAAATTCTCACGGAAAAGCAGGAAGAAAATTTATGCCTTCAAACGAATTATAAATATACGTGTGGTGCCAATGCTCTAAAGAAGTCAATTTTCAAAGACTAAAATAACACTATAGATAATGTGCACGTTTAATTTGAGCCACGCCTAATAATCTCCATAAGAGAGAAGGTGATAGCCGATTTAGCTATGCGGCCAAAGTTTACGAGTATATATAATATTGTGATATTGATGTCTGTGGGTCAACACGCGGATGTAGAATAGGATCCTCAGTGGGTTAAATAATAAAAGGGTTATGATAGAATAGGTAATGTATTTTAAACGTTATTGGTATAGAATTTTGTCAGGTGTATTACGGTGCATTTTGAAAAAGTTCTCTACATTGCGTTGTGAAATATTAATTTATTAATTTATAGATATCATTCTGGGTTAAGTAAAATACTTTGGATCCAATTTTATGATCTATTCATAGGAAGGTTTGTCCGGTAATAGTTAGGCAGGTAAAATCTTAATATTTAGGTAGGTAATGTTTAAATTTTCGAAAGTTACAAACTTTCAAATAAACTTTTAATCATTCAGAAAAGTTTAAAGTTAATATGACAGTTCATGTCAAACGTGTTTGTTTTGCCAACTGAATGATAATGTTTGATAATATAATTTGATTAATTTAGTATTAATTTTAATATAAATGGGATTAATTAAATTTACTTTTATTGGGATATTAATGTATTTATTACTTATCAATTAATTATAATTATAATTTAATTGTATTCAATGGGTTATTTTAACAATTGTTGATTAAATTAATAGTAAATATTGGTTATTTGAATTTGCGTATGATTGTGTAACGTAAATGATTAATATGGGGTTGTTGATTATTCATGAATTGTATGAGAAATTATAATAATTTAAACTGTTTTATTTAGATATTAATTAACCAGCCGGGATCTTGGCTGATTTTCATCAGGTTTTGTGGCTAAGGCTCTATTGATGGAGAATAAATACTATAAGATCATTTTTGGTGTAATATGATGTTGTAATTTAAACATGATCAAGTGTGTATATTCCTATCGGTAGGGGGCTCATCTGAGAGTAATCCCGATTAATGTATATGGTCCTGATTTAAGTAGGGTCGTTATTTAAGAATGAAATGTATATAGGAATTTATTTAATCAGCTTCACTAATTAAATAAATTAAACAAGAGGGGCGATTGCAACGTTTGCTTGTGCCGTATTTATTAAAAGAGGTTATTGCACAAACAAACTTGCCGACATTTATGACTGGCAACTTATAAGTCTGTCATTATTTGATTTTGTTTGTAAAATGTAAAATATATAGAATATGGAAGATTGTTCCATGGCATCCCTTGATGGGATTCCTTGACGGGATTCCTTACGGAATTCTATTGCGGGCTTCGTCCCCAAAAATAGTCTAATAATTATCATTGTATTTTCCTTTAAAATAGATTCATCTTAAATAAAAGTTACTTAAAGTAAAATTGTGTTATATTTTCTTTGTGGATTAGGAAGACCTCCCTAGGTTAGATTAGGTCCATCCCGGGTACCGACCCCAGAATACGTTAGTATTCATCTATACTGAAAGCTATGCCTTCTTTAATTTTTTACTGTTTATTGGTATGTCTGACTTTTTATTGTTTATTAGGTCTCAGATTTCACAAAAACAATGTCTACTTAATAAAAAAATATACAGTTAAACCAATAGGTTTAGATCAAAGCTATGAACTTCAGCAATTTCCGTATTATTAATATCATAAATTGTTTGGATCCCCTACTGTGAACTGTCGCATGCAAAGAAGTTTATACGCTCGGAAGTTGAAATTAAATTTAGAACGCGGCTTAAATATCGAATATATCATAAATTATGCCATTATGAGAAGTTGTAATCTACCTTTTACTTACTCTTTCTCTGTATTTACTGGTAATTTTTATTAACAGTAATTATATAAATAATTAAAACTTTACATTAATAATTCTCATACGAAATCAATGATAATATTTAGTGAAATAGTCCAATATAAGTTGAACTGAAGCTCATCTTTGCTAAAATAAGCTGGTATGTCGCAATTCAACACCTATACCTACACGTCACAAGGAAAAATAACGTAAGTATTTATAAATGTAATAAGAATAATCAAACTAATATATAAGGACACTTGAATCTAATCTTTTGACCTAGTTCCATAGTTTATCGATTAAAATCCAGAAAGATTTACAACAATTATAACCCAAATTGTTATAAATCTGTTTATCATAATATTTATAATATATACATAAATGAAAAAAAATATGGCAAATAAAGGTTATAATTTTGCAAGAACTTTGGTAACTTTCTTTGTACAGCTATTTTGACAAGCGTCCCTCAAATTGAATAATAATACGTCTTTTACCTATGAAACTGCCGTTTTGCCGTACTGGCCATTTCAAATGAAAATATTTTTTTTTTTGACTGATAATTCTAATTTCATATTAATTTTATTTGACAAACATGGAATTCTTTTTCTAAAATCGTCATTTGTTTAATAGTTAGTGTTTTGTTTTCAACGCATTCGAACATTTTTCGTCATCATGGATAAGTTAAAAATTCGAGTAATTATGGAGTATGAGTACCGTCGTGGCAGCAAAGCGGCACAAGCGGCACGCAACATCAACGACGTTTACGGAGCGAACACTACAAACGAACGCACCACCCGCTATTGGTTTACCCGCTTTCGTTCTGGAAATTTTGACCTGAAAAATGAACCCCGTGGTCGTCCGAAAACTTTGGTCGACAATGACGAATTAAAGGCAATTGTGGAAGCTGATGAAACTCAATCCACGGCTGAATTAGCAGCAGCTTTCGACGTTAGCATCAAAACAATATTGGTCCATTTGCGTCAAATTGGCAAGGTAAAAAAGCTTGACAAATGGGTACCCCACGAACTCAATGACTGCCAGCGCGAAGTACGCGTGGAGACGAGCCTTGCACTGCTCAGCAGGCATACAAATGAAGGAATTCTGAACCGCATTGTTACTTGTGACAAGAAATGGACCCTGTTCGACAATCGTAAGCGCTCAGCAAGTTGGTTGGACCCTGGTTCAGTACCCAAACAATGCCCTAAACGAAAACTTACCCCTAGAAAAGTGATGGTCACTGTTTGGTGGTCTAACGCGGGTGCAATTCATCACAGCTTCTTGCCAAACGGGACAAGCATTACTGCAGATGTGTACTGTGAAGAACTGAACACAATGATGGAGAAGCTCGCACGTCTCCAACCAGCTTTGGTCAATCGTTCAGCTCAACTGCTCCTGCACGACAACGCGCGACCTCATACTGCACAGCAGACGGTCTCCAAGCTACAAGAGTTGGGGGTTGGAAGTTCTCCGTCATCCGCCGTACTCACCTGACTTTGCGCCTACAGACTCTACTTTTTCCAGAATTTGGATAACTTCTTGGCGGGAAAAAAATTCAATACCCGAGAGGCAGTACAAAATGCCTTTGAAGAATTTGTTGCCTCCCGTCCAGCTGATTTCTTCAAGAAAGGCATCAATAAGCTACCAATGCGTTGGCAAAGATGCATTGATTGCATGGGTGATTATTTTGATTAATAGAAATAAAAAAATATATAAAAAAATAACGCTTCATTTATTTCGTGAAAAACGGCAATTTCATAGGTAAAGACCGGTATCACGTGATATCCGAAAAGCGTAATGTATGTACAGGTTGGCCAGAAAAGTGACGTCCAAAGATTTTTTTAGGTGCCTCGTTTTGAGAGGTATCTGAATCACCCCTGTGTATGTTATACAATTTTCATTTCATTTCATTGTTTTCGAGTGAAGGTTTTTATTATGAATTTTCGCAATATTGCCATCGATTATTTCATCTGGGGCTACTACAAAGAAATCACATTAATTTGAAAAATAAAAAATAAAATTGTATAAATTCGGATTTATGTTAGAATTAGAATTAACGTTAGTTTGCCAGTGCGTGAGTTTGCCAGTGTGCGCGTTTCTCGGTCTAGCGACTTTGAATATCGAATCTAAGACAGGAGCAGTATATGAGACTGAATCTCGAACAAGATGATTGGGATGGGTTTCGGCGCGTTTGAAGAACGATTCTGAGAGTGTTTTGAGGTGCTGTTGCACTGTAGGTAGTTCAAGATAAGACTGTAGGAAGACTGTAGGTACCAAGGTGCGTTTGTGGCCCTGCGGCAGAAGAGATTTTGAACTACCTGCAGTTTATACAGGACGGAGGGTTGGGCGTGGGCACAGACTGGCGAGGCATATGACATGTCGGGTCTAACGCAGACCTTACAAAGCGTACGTTTATTTCTGAAAGACATTATACGTTTTGTACCTAACATACTACATAGGCGGCTTAGGTAAAAACGCGCGAGTTTCATTACTCTATCGACGTGTGGCTTGAAAGAAAGCGTCTGATCTAAGGTGACGCCTAAGTATTTAATACTGCGCTTCCAGGGGATGGGAACACCTAACATTTGAATGTGGGGATCGTTGTAGCGATTACGGAGTTTGTAGTCGAATTGAATAGCAGAGCTCTTTTCTGGGTTGACATCGATACGCCATTTTTGAAACCAAACACCGAGGGCGTTTACGGCCTTTTGGAGTCTGGTGAAGTTATTCGGGACCACGTGACCTTTAGTGTAAAGGGCGATGTCGTCTGCAAAGAGGGCGAGTTTGACGCCTTTCGGCAGGATGGGAATGTCATTAGTGTACACGGTGTACAGCAGAGGGGCGAGGATTGAGCCTTGCGGGACTCCAGCCTTTATGGTACGAGATGCGGAGAGCGTGCCTTCATGTTTGAATCGAAACGTACGGTCTTTGAGAAACGACGCGATAAATCTGACTAGGCGATCTGGTAAGCCTATTTTCCAAGCTTTTGGAAAGTAGCTATGGTCAAAGCAGGCATTGAAGATGATAGCTAACAAGGTAAGCACCTGCTGAGGCAGGTGCTTAAGTGCGTGGTTGGGAATTCCATCCGCACCCGGAGCCTTTTTTGATTTTTGATTTCTAATGAGAAGCAAGATTTCATCGTTAGGGATTTTAACGGGGTCAGCGGTGATGGGGAGAGAGACATTCTGCGGAGAACTTCGTCCTCCACCGCTATGATGTATGAGGGATTCGCGGGTTGCGTGTTGGGCGAGCATTGTGAAGCAACGCTGTCAGCGAAGCATTCGGCTTTCTCTTCGACTTCGAAGGCAGCAGTGCCATCGGGACGAGTGAGATGAGGAACGTGAGATGCGGTATCTACGCGTAAGGCCATTCGATAATACGCTTGGTGGGACGGGAAGATGTTCGCCATGAGATCGTTCATCTGAGCGTCTCGGAGTTCTGCGAGGCAAGTCCTAACTTTACGTTGAAGCTGATTTGCAGCTGTTCTGTAGGCGGGCGTGGGATATTTCTTGGCTCTCCGGAGAGCCGCGTTCTTAGCTTTAATGACATTGCTGATGGCTAGGGAAAGCGTGGGTTTGCCTTGCTTAGCAACCTTTTCGTTATCGCTCATGGCTGAGTTGATAGCATCAGTGAGAGTGTTGACTAATGAGTCTATTTTATCCGGGCTATCTAATTGATCGGGCGAGATCGCGCGTGGAGAGTTCGGGGCCTCTTAGGCTATAACTAACGTATTTTTAAA
The DNA here is from genome assembly GCA_923062675.1 of Marasmarcha lunaedactyla. Lineage (NCBI taxonomy): Eukaryota > Metazoa > Arthropoda > Insecta > Lepidoptera > Pterophoridae > Marasmarcha > Marasmarcha lunaedactyla. The sequence goes on from OV281343.1 coordinate 24,291,443, forward strand.
GCCTTTCCAGTTGGTAAAGGTCTTAGGAGATGTGACGTTATCGTAAGGCGCACCTAGCACGAGGGAGACGGGGTGGTGGTCAGAGCCTAGGTCATCGAGCGGTTCGATAGACCTGAGATCGAGATTGATTCGCTTGACAATTGCAAAGTCGAGGATGTCAGGAGAGTAGTTCGGATTGTTGGGATAGTGAGTGGGAGTGATGGGAGAGATGACGTCTAAGTCAAGTGAGTTAGTGATGTTGAGGAGAGCGATACCACTGGTGTTGGTCGGTAGGCACATCCAGTCAGTATGTTTGTAGTTAAAGTACATAAAGAACATAATAACAGAATGGCCGAGGGCGAGAATGGCCTCAAAGTCGCTGTGGGTTGGTCTGGAGCCACTAGGTATGTAGACTGAAGCTATGATGATTGTTGGATGACCAGTCATAGCCAATCTACACACAGTGGCTTCCATGTTGAGGAGAGGAGGGGTAGGGAGAGGACAGCAATGGAAGCCTCTTTTGTAATATATAGCGGTGCCACCGAAACCGTTGGAGTTGGGCCTATCGTTGCGAGTAAACGCGTACTTGGAAATAGCGAATCCCCTGGAGCAGTTTGGAGTAAGCCATGTCTCCTGGAGAAGCAATAAGTCTGGCTCTTTGTTCTGAAGGAACAGTTTGAGCTCTGGAAGGTTGGTGCTAAGGCTACGAACGTTAAAAGATACTAGGGATAAGCCCTTTGGTTTGATACGACCGGACGCGGGATTTGCGGGTCTAGACGTTATATTTGCTTATTTATGAATTTATAAAATAAATAAAATTTATAACGAACTTAGAAGCGAGTGATGCTCGGCTAACGCAAATAAACGCTCTTGAGGAGAGCGGGCGGCTCGCAGTTTGCGTGCGAGAACGAAAATTTCCTTAAGGTCGACGTTTTGAATGACGTCGAACACGGTCTTCATGTCCGCAGCCAACGACGACTGAGGTGAAGACGACGGAGCAGGACGCGGGCCTACGGGAGCTACGGGAGCTGGTATAGGACGGGAAGGTGCAGGTGGAGCGGCCGGACGCTGTCTCCAGGACAGAGCCGGAGTAGGCGTTGGCTGTTCAGGCTTTGCTTCCGGGGGACCCCGGTTGCGCAGCGGCGGGAAGTTAGCGGGAGTGAGCGGCGGCGCCGGTTTAGACGCAGCCCTCTTAGCTGAAGAGCGTGGAGCGCGCGGGTAACCCCTGTAGTTAGCTGTGTGGCCGGACTGGCCGCACAGCACACAGGCAGGGGGAAGTGGATTCGGGAGTGCGAGTGCACTCCTTGGTAATATGTGGGTCCAGGCACTTAACGCACCTGGGGGGAGCTGAGCAGTTAGCCGCTGCGTGGCCATAGAGCTGGCAGCGGTGGCACTGCCCAGGGTGACCGCGGGGGTTGGGACGCTCGACGGAGATATTCGAGAGTCCGCAAATTGTGCGAGCCTCTCTGAAGATCTCCTTCGAGTTGGGAGAATTGTATAGGATAACTAATGCTAACGGAAAACGCCTACCACGGTTGGAGTGCATCTTGTGCACTGTTTCAGCCGGGAAACCCTGGGACTTAAGGTCCTCGAGGATTTCATCGTTCACGAGCTCGAACGGGACGCCCCGTAGTACTACGCGGATCTTACGCTCCTCCGGGAGGGCGTAGGTGTGGTACGCGATTTGTTTTAATGACAGTAACCTAGTGAACGCGCGAAAGTCGTCGATGGTCACGACCTGGATTTTAATTGAATTGCCTGCGTTGGTTGCTTTGACATAGTTTTGACTTTGCAAAGATTTGATACCGCGGTCCATCGCGCTTTTTCGCGGAGAAAGACGGGCGGAGGGAGCTGAGGCTTCGGTGGGACGGGAGCGCAGCGATGGGACCGATGGAGACGCGGTCACTTCGAGCGACGTTAAGGGCGTGAGGGCGGGTGTTGAAGACACCGGGGAGGATACCGAGGCTTTTTTCGAGCGCTTCTTTGAGCGTTTGGTGACTTACTGAAACGCGGGCTCAGGAGAGCCGGTTAAGGTTACGGCATCTGACGACGTATCAGACGCGGGTTCAGAGTCGCTCCCGGGAGCGGTACGCTTGCGACGCGACGCGCGAGAGGATGTGACCGATTCACAGTCCACCTCGGACGGGACGGGAGACGAGGGAGAGCTGTAGACCTGAGGGGTCTGGACGTTGGAGGCCTGAGGGGCCGGAGTTGAGGCCTGAGGGGCCGGGGACACGATAGTTGCCTGTAAGGCCTGCGTTAGTACGTCATCGGATATGTTGGCGCTGGATGCAACGAGCGCCTGGGCGAACGACCTAGCAAAGTTTACCAAGCTTTGCTTGTCCATTGGAGGGCTTGGTACTACAATATATAATATATGAATATATAATAATGCCTAGGTTCCCTAGCAAACCTAGCACCTAAACCTCCCTACCCGCGATAGGGGGGCTGGGGATGACGCGAGGTGGTTGCCCCTAATTCGGACAGCACTGTACCGTCACCCTAGGAAAGGCCCAAGTGCAATGGGATTGGGTCAGTCGGTTTCGCCTGAAGGGCCTTGGAAGCGCAGCGGGGCAACGCTATCAGGCTTAGTTGTCACCGTTAAGTTTCCACCTGATCAAACGCGAGTCTACTACGGAGTGTATTGCCAATAAATTGACAACCAAAACCGGCCGTAGACCTGACGAGGTTGGGTTGCATTAAAAGTGCGAGAATGACTACGTTACGACCGGCCGGAGCCGGTTGCAGAGCGAGTCTCTGACTACGTAACAGGCGCCAAGCGTCAAGTACGCAGCCAGAAAATCAGCCCGAGCCTTGCGAACTACTATCGAATTTAATCGACCGTAGTACGCTCAACTCTGTTGTTGCTGCGAGACTGACTTAGTTGCAGCCGATCGAAACCAGCCGCAGCGTAAGTCCTACAGAGGCTTATCTGATTCTTTTTCTTTCCTGATTGGATCTGAGAGTGGCGTTTGAGTATTGCTACGAGAGAAGTCGTGAGACAACAATCGTGACTCGGCAGCCGGGAGCGACCTTCAACACGTCCGAATGGGTCTGGACGCAGATCGGGTCTGTCGCTCGCTCGGCTCGTGCATGCGATAAATACAGCCTAACATTAGAATATTTAGTAGGCGTTGCAAAAAAGATGAATTAGTGTAATAAAGGCTATCTCGTTTTCCCGTGGCTTATTTATAAGATTAGAAGTTTGATCACGTGGCCAATAAAGAAATTTGTGGCTTGACTTATAATTTCCTATTTTTAAATGCTAACTAAAGATATTATTATATTATACATATCAAAATAAATTGTAGAGGTTCCTGCCTGAGCGATGAATTATACAGTTTAGAGAGAATATATTATTCATAACATTTGTAATAATGCAGAAAACCATTAGCATTTTAGGTCCGGTTTCGATTGCGAATACTTATAAATGCATTTCTATTTTTTTCACAAAATATACGTAATATTCGTTTAAAAGCGCATGGTCACTCTCATATTTAAAATGTACAAAAAAAAAGTTGATGCTACGTATTTAAGCGCGTATTTAAGAGATAATTATGAAGGTCAATGTATAATTTGTGAACTCCGTCAAGCGGGTTCTAGGTCCTCATAATACGCCCCAATAAACTTTTCTAAGTAAACAAGGGAAATGTCACTTCCTTTGCTCTATGTTTAATTGTTTTAACACAACATTTTCGTCGTTTGTCTTTATGGTCAAAACTTTTTGTGTACAATACCTAAAATTTATAAACAAGAAAGTCTATATCTTTATGTCTTATTTATGTAAAAAATGAATTCCATGGTAGGAGGTATCCTGAATGGTTGAAGCAGATGTATATTAATTCAATGAAACTCACTGTTGGTCTGAGTGCCTTGTGACAAATGATGACATCTTGCACCAATATGACAGTTATTAATACTGTGTGGGTCTGAGGAATTTCTAATAACGCATAACATAGTTTATTAGCCAATTTAATCACAAGATCTTCTGTCACACAACACATAGAAGAAATTAATTGTTTTTTGGCGAACTAAGTCTTTATAAGTTACTTATCTAAATAATATCAATATTATTGATAAAATGTTCTTTTATTTAGGATGATTTGTGGTAGGATGAATTTGTTTCTTTTTGGTCAAGAACTATTTTACGCTACTTCATAATATGCCGTTGCAGATATCCAGGAGGCTCAACAAATATAAGCAAATTCGTTTACATTTTAACTGAATAAAACACAAGAATATTTGTCAAGTTGCCTGAATAAGTATCCCATTATGACATTTGATTTTAAACAAATCTCGTCGCTTATTTTCTAAGAAAAATAAAGTATATGTCAGGACGATACGCCATTTATACTAATAATGCTCACGACAGAAATTAATTTCCATTTTATTAAAAAAATCCCATGATTAAATACATAATGTTTTTCTAAATAATAATAAACTAGCTTTTGCCCGCGGCTCCGCTCGTGTTAAATATTAGGAACGGTAAATATCACTGTGTTGTGTTAACCCCATTTACTCTAAATAGTAAATTAATTTGTTAAAAATAATATCTTTGACTTCCAAAACAATCAATGAACACGAACATTTAAACATATTTTTATTTATAATAATGTAGTTTTTCACTAATGTTGAGACTTACTTATGGGATCTGTCTACTTGATGAATATAAATAATAGCTGAAATTGGCTGAAAAAACATATAAAATTGGCGTTTAATACGCGTTTAAGCGACGGAAAATTTTATTTTTTAAATAAAATATATTTATTTAATATAAGTATGTACCATTGATATCTATGCACTTTTGCCTTCTCATAGGTAGTTCACTGATCCCTTTACTAAAAAAAAATCCATTGCAAGAAGTTATTCAAATTAAAAAAAAGTAGTAATCTGTTCGATCAAGGTCCGGGGAGTACGGTGGATGTCTTAGACATTCCAATTGAAGCTCCTCTAATTTGGTAGCCGTCTGTTGTGCAGTGTGTGGTCTAGCGTTGTCCTGAAGCAGCAGTGGCCTAGAGCAATTGACCAGCTTTGGTTGTTTAGCAGCTAGCTTTTCCATCATGGTTTGCAGTTGCTGACAATATACACCTGCCGTAATCGTCTGGTCAGATTTTAGAAAACTGTATTGAACGACACGGGCAATAGTCCACCAAACGCTTACAAGTAACTTTTTTTGAGTCAATTTTCGCTTGAGGCAGGATTTGGCTAATTAGCCAGGGTTTAACCCCCAGCGATGAGCGTTTCCGATTGTCGTGCAGGATCCACTTTTCACCACAGGTACTGATTCGATTTAAAATCATTTAATTATCGTGCCGGTTGAGTAATGTAACGCCGCAGTCGACACGCGTTTGTCGATTTTCTGCACTCAATTCATGAGGTATCCACCTCTAAAGTTCACCTTCCCAATTTGCTTCAATTGCATTAAAACTGGTTTGGCACGTACACCGCAGCCTACAGCTAACTAACGTGGTACTAGCTAACAAGGTTTGCGATGGATCCGCTTCCACAATAGCCTTCAATTCTTCATTATCAACTTTGGTCTCCGGCCGTCCACGGGGCTTGTTCTGCAGGTTGAAATTTCCAGAACTTGGAACCAAAAACGCATTGTGTTTTCTTTAACGACACCGCTGCCATACACAGCATTAATACTTGGAGCCGTTTCTGCAGCATTGGTGCCACGGTGGAACTCGTACTCGTATATAACGCGATATTTCAAGTTTTCCATTTTGTAAACTAAGTGACATATAGATAAACCTAAAAGAGGAAAAACCAAATGAATTACGGTTTTCAAAACACAAATGAGTGAGTAAATAGTTGTATAAATTTGAAATTAAAATTCTTAGCCAAAGAGGAGATAATACAGATCAAAGTGGCCAGTACGACAAAACGCCAATTTCATATGTAAGGACCAAATATTACGATTGGAAATTATGATTTGGTGGCGGACGAGTGGCGTCACTGTAGCTCTGCCTCACGCGACGAAAGTCCCAGGCTGGACTCCTGGTCGGGCCATTCATTAGTGTTACATTCATCATGAACGCAGATGTTTATTCTCTGGTAGTGGCTGTTCATATTTATATATCTATGTTTATTCTGGGTGTGTGGTCAAGCTATGCTTAGTTTGGGGCTAGAATTTTTATATAAAAATTGTAGCTCTCGAATATCATTACAATCCAGTTATAACTGTGTAATTATGATTGAGTAATAAACGTATGGACACAGGAGAAACAGTACTTTACGCAACTGTACTTAAAGCAGTACTTTGATTATAATAAAACACTTGAATTGAGTGACCTTATCGCTTGCTTCTTTACACGCCCGCCCGCTAATACACTAATATGCATATCAAGTTTTTTGATTTATTCAATATGTTTTATAAAATGCATTATACAAGATAAGATGCATTTATTAAGGATTACTCACGTTATAAAATTAAAAAGTGTGTTACTCGGTATTATTACACTGGACAAACCTTCAAAACATTGATTAAATGTTTTATTTCTTGGACTATCAAATTTATCTGATAATAAAAAATAACAAAATGATTAGCAGAGAAGTGTATTGCCAAACAATTTAATATAGAAAATGAGTAGTCAACTTGAGGCACACGGATGGCGTCCAAGTCGCTAACTGTTAGTATTTGTGTTTTATCGGGAATAATAGTCACAGTACTTGTGACTTTACTCACATTGCTGTTTGTTATTAAAGGCGAAATTATGGAGATATCCGATGTAAGATATAATTTTAATCTTTGTACAATAATGCTTTAACAAGAGAAATTATCAAATATTACTTATTTTCCATTTGTCACCTAAACCTTTGCTCACGAGATGACCATTACGCACCTTAAAGGGCATGTTTAAAGCATTTCTGTATACTTAACTCATTTTTGCGATTTTTGACAATTGTGCCCTTGTTCTATCAAAGGTGCGATTAGATGACCAAGAAAACTAGATAAATGTCAATCGTGATCTTCACTTGACGGCCGAGTGGCGAAGTAGTTAGTAGCCCTGCCTCATATGCCAGAGGTCCCTCGAGGTTCGAGTCCTAGCCGGGGCATTCATTTGCTTGTGAACACAAATGTTTGTTCTCGGGTCATGGTTGTTGATATTTATATACGATTATTTATCCTGGGTCCCCCCCCCCAGTTCGCTGTATGGACATCCATGACATAAGCTCTGCTTACTTTGGGGCCATACAGCTGGTGTATTCGTCTGGGGGTTATTATTATTATTATTATTCGGCATGTAAAGGAAAATTAATCTGATTCTTATTCAATAACCATTTAGAGATATCAATTTTCTATGACATACTTTGTTCATAAAAGCTCGCAAGAAGAAGCGCTCAGGCTTATTTTAACGAAAATCTGTAAAATAATTTGACTATCCTTTATACAGGGTGTATTCGTTAAGAGTGACCAGGCGATTTTTCCGTAACTATTACAGATATCAAAAAACTTTAAGCTGATATCGAAAGTACGTTCACTAATGAGTAAAATGAAATCAATAACTTTTTTTAAATCAAACGACAAATATCCAAAATTTTGACATTAAACACTCCCATACGTTTAGTATGAGATTAGTAGAAAAGCTTTAGTTTCCTTAATTTAAAAGGTTATGTTAGCTTAGTACTGATATTTAAGGAAACTGTTTATTAACCTAACAAAGTAATAAAACTATCTTTTAATTGAATAACATTTATTTCTAGGAAGTACAAAATTTTTATTCAAAGCAGATGTTCGAAGTGACGTCCTTGTTGTGCGATACAATGGCGAGCTCTATTTACAGTTTCTAAATGAATCTCCCTTAACATTTGCGGAGTAATTAAAGCAATTGCACGACGCACATGATTCTGTAACTCTTCTAGGCTGTGCATCCTCTCAGCGTACACGTTGTTTTTGATAAATATAGGAAGAAATCACAAGGCGTAAGATCTGGGGATCTGGCAGGCCAAGGAGTTGTACTGTTATTGGCTATTAACAATCAAAATTGTTTTGTAAGAAATTCATGACAACATTCGTATTGTGTGCAGGTGCTTAATCTTGTTGAAAAATTATCGACCTTCTTTCATTGTCTGGAATTTGTTCTAAGAGACTTAGCATGTCGTTTTGTAAAATGGTGATATATCTTTGTCCAGTTAAGGTTCCATTGTAAAAATATGGCCCAATGATCAGATCTCCAAGAATACTACACCATACATTAATTGAGAATCGCACCTGAGCTCTAACTTCAGTAATTTGGCGAGGATTGTCAATTGACTAAAAATGCGAGCTTTTTTATTGTAAATGCCGCAGTTTGAAACATTACTTTCATCGGTTCATAATACTGACCTTACATTGATATAATTATTGACTAGCCAATTGCCCGACGAGCAGGATCGTCATTGTGTAGCGTTTGAGTAGGTTTTATATTGAAAGTTTTAAAGTTGTTTTTTTTAATAACTTATGTACATAATTATGGGACACCCGAAATAACCGTGGTACAGAACGCGTCGATTCTCGTGGATCATCTACTACATGGTTAATAATATTGCTATCTAAATCTCTATTAAATTCTGGAGCTCTTATTCTCAAACCTTTTTTTCTATTAAAGGATCCATTATTTATCAAATTGTCATCCAGCTTACGTAAGTACGTACCAAAAGGGACTTCTCTACCTGGGTACTCTCTTCTGTAGGCAATAATGGCCGCTATTTTGTTACAATCGTATTTGTAGTACTCTTCTCTCTATTAGAATATGCCATTTTCAATTATTAAATGAAACAATCACGATTATTAACACAAAAAAACACAATAAATTGGCGAGAATGTCAACCCGCGAAAATAACAACCCGCGATAAAGGTTTTGAATTTAGAACGAACACAAAGAGTATCTGTTTTTTTTTGCTGCTTTTCAGCCAGTTCAAATTAATGCGATGTTGAAACAAGATTTATTACTAATTTATAATTAATTATAAAAAAACCTTTCTACTAATCTGTATGTCTAGTATGGGAGTGTTTAATGTCAAAATTTTGGACGCTTGTCGTTTGATTTAAGAAAAGTTATTGATGTCATTTACTCATTAGTTAACGTACTTTCGATATCAGTTTCAAGTTTTTTGATATCTTTAATAGTTACAGAATAATCGCGTGGATACACTTAACGATTACACTATGTACATTAGTCAAATTATTGACGTTTAAATATCCTAAAATATCCTTAACGTCCTTTGAAGTCAAAAATTAGCATCATTTTATGACTTCTGTCTGAAATTGATTTAAAATTAAATACTGCAAAGAAATTAGAAAGATTGAATTTGCTTCCCCAAAATAAAATGAATTGAATGAAAATACACTTTATTGCCAAACCAGTCACAAAAATACAAAAAAATATAGAAACTAACCTACAAAAAGAAAAGCCTTAAAGCCAATAAAGCAGGCCTTATCACTAAAAGATAGGCAATCTTGAAATTCATAATTTGAAAATATTGACTCGGAACTATTGTCGGGCAGTGCATTTTGTATAAATAATTTACCAACATAGATATCATATCAATTATTAAAATCTCTATGATAATTTTATTAAAAGCATTTATTTATTCAATAATTAATGTACACACAGATTTTAATTACAGTATAAAAAATTAATGTACAAAGTTACTGCTTATTTCTAAAAGAAATCTCTTCCAACAGACCTGAGACTGGACAGTGTGAATAATAGCAAATTTAGTGTGTACAAAATAATATATTGTTATGCATAAGATAAAAGATGCTAATATACTTACATATTGTATTTAATATAAATCTAAACTACATATCTACATATAAATAGAATATCCATGATATATAAATAAATGCAAACTAATATATACACAGTATACTTGACTTTGACAAAAAGTTGAATTGAACAATAAGATAATAATAATATACTACGGGGTTACAAAAACAAGAACGCAAGCTAATATACTCGAGAAAGGTAATGTTCTCTTACTCGCTTTTGAAATAAGGATAACCTTTTCGATTTACGGATTATGCAAGGAAGTGCATTCCACAACCTAACTGCGTGTATGGTGAAGGAATAAGAGAAAAAGTCAGCTTTATTTGGTTTCATTTTGAGAAGAGTACGCTTATTCCTACTGCAGTGAGCATCATCGGTGTGCGTGAAGGAAAAACGCTTACTTAGGTAACGAGGGAAGGATGGGTTAAACAGTACGGTCAATAGCTGGGATAAGATACGAGAATCTCTACGGTACCGAATAGGAAGCTATCGGAGTTGACCGCGGTATTCAGAAACATGATCAAATTTTTAAGACCAAAGATGAATCGAATACACGGATTCTGTAATCGTTCCAGTTTATTTAATAGCTCTTGAGTTATGTCCAAGTAACAGACATCTGCGTATTCGATTATTAGTTAAATGAGTGTTTGAGCAAGAGCGATCCTGGTCCGGAAGGGCAGCAAACTCCAAAGACTTTTTAGTTGATGGATGGAATAGTGCAATTTCCTACCAATTTCGCTGACGTTAGCATTCCACGTAAGACAAGAATCTATAAATACTCCTAGGTTTTTGACAGTGTCAGAGAAATTAATAGAAAGACCATCCAGGATGACAGAGGGCAAATTGACAAAATTGATGCAGGCGCGCATATGCCGTCTACCAATTATGATAGCTTGAGACTTGCTAGGATTCACACATAAACCGTATGGGATATGGGATTTACCCCAGTCACTTAAACAACTGAGGTCCTCATTGATTGCAGCAATAACAATTACTGTATCTGAAAGTGTGAAATGGTGATAGACCTGCAAGTCATCAGCGTAAAGGTGAAAATTACAAGAAAGGACTGTAGTAATGGAGTCAATAAAAATTTAAGAAAGCAATGGGGAGAGGACGCCACCCTGAGGCACGCCCGCAACAAGATCGCACCAATCGGAGTGAGACTTGCCATGGCGGACCCGCTGCGACCGGCCCCGAAGATAGAAGTAGAACCAGGCCACTGCAGAAGAGGAGACATTGAGTGATGTTAAAACTCCATGAAGGATGTCGAATTAACTGAGGTAAACGCGCTACTGATTACTACTATCATTCTTTAGTCCTCACCGGCAGCAGGAAATGTAATAGCAAGAATGGCTCTCTTCACAATGTCTTCTGAAACAGTTTTCAGTAAAAATGGAGAATGAGCGGAAGGGGCATATGATAAGGACTTCAAAGTTTCATCTTTAACAGCGCGGCAAACAACAATAGGAGGTTCGGAAAATTGTTTATTAAGGGAGTCTAAATTGAAGATGTTGTGACCAGTGGGAGGAGACTTACTAATTCCAACGGACTTAAAAAGTTTCCAAACTTCTGCAGGGCTCCGATTAGTAAGGGAATCATGAAAGTGGCGCCTTTTGGCATCACAATGTTACCAAATCCGAATGTACAGTTGTGTTAGCAGCAATCTTCTCCAGCTTATTTTCATATTCATTGAAACTTTTGTCAAATAACAAGTGCTTCCATTTTTGAATGTTGTTATATTAGTGACTGAATTAGGTTAGTGTGAAAATTTTGTGTTAGTGAGTGCAGGTGAGTGTGGCCCAAAATGACACAATAAGAATTTATGAATACATAACTAATAAAATAATTTAAAATAAATAAAACTAAGGAGCACACTAAAATTAAATTTTTTCTTTCACGACTATCCGCGAAGAAAAAGCATATTAATTATCACAGAGAAAGATTATAGTTCTTCAAATTAGGTCTAAATGCATCAAGCAATTTTACAGAATGTAAAGAAGCAGGAAACGAATTCCATAGACAAGTGGCTTTAACTGTGAACGACTGCTGTTGATTAAAACGGGATGTGTGACTGGGAGTATCTAGCAGAAAGTTACTGGCTGATCACAAGTTACCTTCATTGTGTTGATGCCGTAAAATAAATCGTTCTTTTAGTGGGGCAGGGAGGTTAACAGTATTCCGAATTACAGATTCAGTATGTGAGCATTCCTTCGAAATCGAATTGGGAGCCACTTGACATTTGTGCGGAAATCGGAAACATGATCATATTTACGAAAGCCAAACACAACAAATCTTGTGCAAGTATTTTAAAGGCGCTCAAGCTTATAAATTGCTCTTCCGTGAGATTCGAGATAGCTAATGTCGGCGTAATCCAGTATAGGAAGTATACCCGTAAGTATACTCCCTATACTAAGTTGCGCTAGAGCAATTTTATTCTGGTTGGTATGGGCAGAAAATTCGAAAGTCTTCTGAGAGAGCCTACCGCAGAAAAGACCTTTTTACTTACTGGTTCTAATTGTGGCTTCCGTGACATTGCAGAATCTATTATAATTCTGAGATTTTATCAACGGAACTATAGGGAATATTCGTACCCTCAAAAATAATAGGTTTTATGTTACAGAAGCCAATTTTAGCGAGTAATTTAGTACTACTACAATAAGTATAACTTGCGTTTTACTATGATTCAGTTTTAGTACCAACAGCCTCATCAATGTCATTGAAACCAGCATATAGGTGGAAGGAAGAAGAAAGAAAATTTGTCATACTGTTATTGAAAATAAAAGTAGTAGAGGGAAAGCACGCCTTGTGGTACGCCTTGTGGCCACGTTGTCCTCAACACAAATACGATGCAGACAGCCATGCAAAGAACTACGAAACCAACCAATTACTGTTGGAGATATGTTAACAGAGCACACAATGCTTAATAGTATGTCAAAATTAACGGTGTTAAATGCATTGCTAAAATTAAAATCTAGCAGTAATGGCAACTGTTGATTTCCAAACTATGTACTAAACAAATCATCTGTATTCTAGACAAGAGCAGCGTCCATACAATGACCGATTGTACCTTACCTTGTACGATAGAAATATGAGATCGTGATACGAAGATGCTTCTGCACTGTATCAATATGATTGTGCAATGAGACAAACATGAGGTCTAACAGAGAAGGAGCACAGTTGGAAAAAAATGCGTGACATATAGTTTGAGCACGTGCAAATTACTGGATTCAACAACTGATGTCAGTTTTTTTGCACGGTAATCATTTTTCAATAGACAAGTATTGAAATCATTCATTATGATGGAGTGCGGGTAGTTTGGGGTAAGTTCTACAAGTATTTTCTCAAACTCAGAAAAATAGTTATTGTGCATTGATAGCACGCATACTACTCACAAAAAATTTTTAGTATGTCTCAGTGTAACTTCAATAAATAAGCATTTCATAATCAAGATTTCGAAATAATTTTGTAGGGAATATATTATTTGCACGCAAGTAAAAAGCCATCCCACCGCCAGGCCTTCCTACTCGATTGTTATGAATCAAGTTGAAGCCAGGTAGTACATAGAATATTGACGGTAAACGAGGCTTGAACCACGTTTCAGATACACAGAGTGCATCTGAATGGAAGGAGGTTCTCAACATAAAAACTAGGACATGGTGGGCAGGAATACTCTGAGCAGTTATATGGGCAATGTTAAAATTATTGGATGAGGCAGAGAAGTGCGAGATTAAAAACGCACTAAAGGTTGGTGTAGCGCTATGGAAACGAATATCGCTGTTCAACTCTCATGGATGACAGGACTCGGAAGATAATTATTCGATTCATCTAAATTCATGAACATAATATTAGTTTCAAATATTACTAAGAAATAAAGTAAAACTTAATAGAATAGATATACTTTAGCGCCAGTGTAGGTGAAGAATACCTAATTCTTTCTTAAAAAATTATTTCAAAAAATTCTTTATGTACCGACCCTATTATACCATACCACCATCTGTATTATTTTATCTAATTACATAACTTTTGTTAATGAAGGTGTAAAAGGTCAAAGAGGGATGACACGTTTTGCCCGTTCATGTAAATGGCTTGAGCGCTTCCTGTACGAGATCTCAACTGTTTATTTTAATTGATAAAATATAATAAAAATTGTAGTTATTTATGAAATCAATATGATAAATATTTTATATTCAAAATCATAAAAAGTAAATTTATATGTGCTTATTTAATTTGTTCAACGTCGGCTTTCTCATCACATGCAATGTAAATTAAATGCAATGTTGTAGGTCTAGGATACCTAGGATATGAGCAGCACTTACCTAAATCTATTAATCTAGGAGATATGAGAAAAGGGAGTAGGTACTCAGAAGGCGGAAAACTTCTTGGCACATAGAGCGTAGATGAACACACACAGATGGAAGTGCGTAGGTAGTGGGAGATTTAAAATAATAAGGATGAAAATGATATTAGGACTAGGAAACATACAAGGACTGTTCCGAAGCCACAACTATTGCATCTTCATTTCTTTATTCATTTTACTTATGGGACGTCAAAATATTACAACCATGATTATAGAAATGACATTCATATTTTTGAGCTTAATTGTATATCTTATAATCTTATCGCTAAATTAAACTAATAAAATACTTTATCGGTGACACTGTTACACATTAGTTGGTTTTGTATCAAAGGAGCAATCCATTTTCATTTGTTTGCATAAAAAATTAAATGGCCAATGTAAAATTGAGAAATACTTTAATAGGGTGTGTTATTTTTATTATAGTAGTAGCAGTGATACTTCTTGTGATATTTTTGGGCAGTAATGAAGATGATGACAATTTTACTGTACGCACATCTAGTGGAGATATCAGAGGAACGCTTGCTGACGACGGGGAATACTTAATGTTCCTAGGAATTCCATATGCTGAAATTAATAAATCGAACCCATTTTCCGTAAGTAGATTAAAAATATTTATTTTTCGTATTTTCTTATGATTTCCATTTATAATTTTTTGTATTTCTACTTCTAGCTATCGATTCCTTATCCAAAATTTCAAACTGTATTTGAAGCTGTCCAGGACTCCGCTGTATGCCCTCAAATTGATAATGTTTTCGTTCAGGGTGTCGAAACTTTCGATTGTCTCAATTTAAACATCTTTACACCCCTCAGAACTGACGAAGACAAGTTATTACCTGTTATGGCTTTTCTTTTTGGAGGAAGCTTCAGAGTTGGTTCAAATAATAGGTATCTATATGGACCCAAATTTATAGTTAAACATGACGTTATATTAGTAACTATAAGCTATCGAGTTGGCATTTACGGCTTTATGTGCCTTGATATTCCCGAAGTTCCAGGTAATCAAGGACTGAAAGATCAATTACTGGCATTAAAGTGGATAAAGAAACATATTAAAGCCTTTGGTGGTGACGATGAGAATATAACAATATTTGGTAACAGTGCTGGGGCTAGATCTGTTGATCTTCATTTAGTTTCCGATGGAGAAAAACTATTTAATAAGCTTATACTACAAAGTGGTAACTCACTTTCTCCACCTGGCGTAGCTAACCCTGATAATACATTACCTATAAACGTAGCTAATCATCTTGGATTACAAACGACAAATTTGAATGAAGCTCTTAATTTTTTGTATTCGGCCAATCCAAAATTAGTGTCGACTGCAACATCTGAACTTGGATACACGATATTTAGAGCCTGTGTTGAAAATCAATTCGATAACGTAGAAAACTTCATAAATAAACATCCTCTGGTAAAAGCAGTGGCAAAAATAAAAGATACACCAGTTCTTATCGGATACACTGATAATGAAAGACTCGAAACGTATTCAAACCAAAGTGTCGAATTTTATGAACTAACAGATTTAATTCGAACTAGTCTGGTTAACTTTTTCAATTTTGATACTGAAACATTAAACAAAATAGAAAATATAGTCCAAAGGTTATATTTAGGTGATCGACCAATTACAGAAGAAACTAAACAAGACATCATAAATTTTGATTCAGATTTTATGTACTTACATCCCACTCAAAGGCGTATTCAGGATTATATTAATGGCGGAGCTTCAAATATTTATCATTATAAATTTAGTTTTGACAGCAAAAGAAACTTTGCAAAGCACCTGTTGAATGTATTAGACCCTGGTGCCATTCACACAGATGAACTTAGCTACTTATTTGATATTTCATACATGAAAGATATCATGTCGACAGAAGAAAAGCTAACAGTTGACAGACTCACTACTATGTGGACAAATTTCGCCAAATATGGGTAAGTTATAAATATTTTGAATCATGATATTCATAATGATATTATAGAAGCAGTGTTTTAGAGGCTGGGGGCTGGAGAGATTTTTGCACTGACATTTCTTTCAGTTCAATTAGAACTCAACCACCTAAACGTGGTTATTATGGCGGTTAAAATAGAAAGGACTGAAGAACCGCTCCCCCAAGTAGCAGCTATAACTAAAATATGTGTACTGTGTAAAATATGTAATTTGTGATATGACTGCTGCTGGCAATATAAAATATATGATGAGAAAATCCGTTTTTCCTTTGTGGGACTTTATTTTGTATCAAAATAAATTGAAACCAAAAGTCTCTAGACAAACGCAATAACAACTTGTCGGCAAATCAAGTAGCTCCTGTTATATATATGACGCTTTGTGGTAAAATCCATAATAAACCATCTACTCGTAAATATACAAATGGTTATTCCACACTGTTCAATAAACAATGGAGTTTTATATTATACTTACGTGTGCTATATTTATGTACGTCAGCATGTTCAAACATTACCAAATCTTCAAATGCATGTGGAGTTCGGCAGTTTAGAATAGCCGAGTTCCAACATGAAGATCAAAGATCAACAAACGACTCATCCATTTTCAATAAAAAAAAGAAAATAATGTTGAACTGTTTTTCAGCAATCCAACACCAGAAACTACGGAGTTGTTGCCTGTAAAGTGGGAACCAGTGACTCCAGAAGTTCTTAACTATTATAATATTGGAGCTGATTTAGAATTGGGAAATCGACCTTTTAATAGAAGATTATCATTTTGGGATTTATTCTTTGTAAAAAACGGACATCTGCAAAAAGGTTTTGGTGAAGAATTTTAAGGCATAAATAAAAATAATTTGTTTTAAGTTACGTTTTTATTTAGACACTGATGCCAATTCTGTTTCTACAAAATAAACTTAAGTTGACCATTTATCATGAATTTATGATAGAACATTTATTCGTCTTGTAAGTTGACATTTTATAATTGGATACCATCACAGAACGGAAAATATACAAATGTCCATAAAATTTTTGCAGTAAATCCAAAATATTTTAAAATTATTTCGACTGCGCGGCCACGTAATTTATTTGGTGAGTGAATTGAAGTGAATTAAAAACAAGTGTTTTTCTACGTAATTACCTTTGACAAATTCATATCTTTCATTTGGTACCAAAGCAAGGCTTCTACGTCCCACCATTTGAAAATTTTCAAATTCTGTTTTTTATGCAAGTACGTGGCACTCTTTTACAAAAAGATCCAGGTCCTTAGCTGCTATAGTATGGGGTACACCCACGTGGCCGCTTGGTTTGAAAACGTTCGTCCGCGCGGGCAACTTTCAATCACAATATATTGGTGAGTAATTTTCATCAAATTATTGGATTTCATATACATCTTCAAATTTTTTTTAGATCTTTGGAAAACCAGTTTTCTGATATCGATATTTGGCCAAGCAATTTACACGCAGCCTTTTGAATATTACAAAAAATTGACGTTTTCATTTATCAAAAACAATGTTTATTATTTTTTATTTATTTAAGCTTCGTACACATTGTATTGTACAGGCAGGCTTAATGCCATATGGCATTCTCTACCAACCTTTAGGTAGTAAATTTTTAAAAAAGTATAGCAATAAATTACAGAATAACTTCAGTTAAGACATATTGTCATAATATAAATAGTTATAAAAAATGGGTCATAAATGTCATAAACGAGTACACATAGAACAAATACGTAATGTATATATGTATACATGTACTTACACTGAATAAATATATATAATTGTGCAAGTTAAGTAGCCGTTAATTTGACTAATCTTACTTTAAGAAAAGCTCTTTTTGTTCGTTTTTTGAAATATATCTTATTGAGAGCTTTTTTAATTTGTAAGGGTAAGGCATTTCCAGAGATGCACTGCCCTGACTGCGAAGGAAAATAAGTACGAAGCAGTGTTATGAGCAGGCGTACTGAGCTGCAGAGAGTGAAATGAACGTAGTTGTCGATCGTATGTTGAGCAGAGGTAAGAAAATTTGACCTAGAGGTACTGTGGATAGCAAGGGTCGAAGAGGACAGAGCATCTACTCTCGAGCGCTTCTCCTCAGGGCTCGCCTCAGGGAGGCGACAGGAGGGCGGCCTCTGAGGCTTGAGGCAAGCCCTGAGGATGCCGCTTCACTCCCTTACTTTTTACCCTCAGCTTCTTCTCTTCCACCCCCTTCACGTCATGCCTTCCGCTCCGATGACAACTTTTCATTTTACACCTCACAGAGCAGGCAAATGTCCCGACGCGACGTCTTGTTGCTTAGGGTAAATCGAAATATGATCAAATTTACACAGGTATATCTGATACATTTATAAACCAGACGTTCCATTATATGTTCACCAAACCACTATTTCAAGAGTTATTTATAAAGTACCTGTAGCAAAGTTTGTCAGACGTGGTATAGTTAAGCCAAATTTTAATGACGTAGGAAAATTCGAGTTGCATTTTATTTTTAACGATATTGGAGTTATAAATATATTTTATGGCATAATATAAGTAGCATCTTTCCTCTTTTTCTAAAAATCCATTAAAGCATGAAATTAAAAAAATTCAATTTATTACTATTTAACCGAATAACTTAATCAAAGACATTACAAAATTATATCTAACATATTATAAAAATATATTAAAGCATATAAAACTTAAATACGTGTTCGTAAATATTTCATAAGCACTTGTAGCCTGCTCCGGGATTGCCAGCGGTCCACTTTACTTGGATAGAAGTTTTTTTTTTTTTTTGAAATGGACAATTTATTTACATAGTAATCTAAAGGCTAATGTAGTATTAGCCTTTTAAATTTCACCGGACTTTAGTCTACTACTTTAAACTACTCCTACATACGATACTCCTAAGGGCACCCAAGAGGGCATGGACCTCAGCATAGGACGTCGTATATTGAAACTACCGCTGGTTCGGAAGGGTCATCTACTGCCAAAGAACCAGCAAGAAACTCAGTAGGCCGGGCTAGCCTGGCCCACCGGTGGGTTAGGCGATTCGAATGCCGTGTTTCCCTATTTCCAACTGGAATGCCGGCGTTCCTTGTTGTAATAGCGTCGTCGGGATCTGTTAAGACGTTACGCGGACGCCTGTATCGGACCGGCGCGTCTGGGTTGGCTGTGTAGTCAGCTGACTTATTGACCAGCGGGTTGGGATGGTGGGGAGCGTTGTCGAAGTAGCGTCTAGACACCACTTCATCAACGTGGCAATAGTGGGCAGCTTGAGATCTTTATGCAGATCTACATTGCGGACATAGGGCGGGGCCCCGACGCATTTGCGTAAGAACCTTTTTTGAATAACCTGCGAGTGATTGATATTCAACTTGCTAGCGTGAGCGAAAACTACACTGGCATATGTCATGATGGGGCGGATGCAAGTTTTGTAAAGTGTAAGCTTATGTCTAAGCGACATTTTACTTTTCTTGCAAATTAGAGGGTGCAGCCTACCCATGACGAAGGCAGCTCGGTCCCGGGCTCGTTTTATGTGATCCGCGAATGTAAGTCCACTATCTAAAGTGACTCCCAGATATTTGACTTTTTGAACCCTGGGGATCGGAGTACCAAATAGAGAGATCTGACCTAATATTTTGGAAGGTTTCCTAGAATTGGCTAGAAGTCTTCTCTCATAAAGCTTCGACTTTAAGAATATTCAATATTTTTTTTTTTGCTGCCGAGGCACCCTCGCGGGCGGGAGGTGGAAGATGCGTCATGCATACCGCCCGCAGGTAAATTCTTCTGCGGGGGGGTTATGTGGGACTCACCAGAATGGCACCTACCCACTAAAAACCACCTGTTGGCTGTAGTTATTACCGTTAGCCTTCATCGGAAGCGACACCCGTCGGGAAGTTGGGCGCGCTGGCAGAGACCCGCTAGCGGGTCTTCCGCCTGTAGTGAAAGTTGCACTGAAGGTGCTCAAAGGGACGTGAGTTGGTGGCCGTTCTGGGCAGCCTCCGGTGAAGCCGGGGCTGGGCAGAGGTCGGCCGAAGCATGATTTAGGGATCAATTCATTTAAATGAATTCTGCCGGTCTGCGTGCGTTCTCGAGCGCACGTCGATCGCAGACGCCTTCCCGCTCTATTAGCCCCCGCGCTAATTGAGCACTCAAATTTCACTGGTTGTTGTCGTAATATATAATTTCATAGTTGTATACCGTATTAAGTTTCTGACGCCGTTTTCACGGTGGACAGTGGCTCGTTAACCGTACATCTAATAAGTTTCTAACGCCGTTTTCACGGCGGACAGTGGGCTGTTAACCGTACTTCGTGGAACGTGAGCTTCGTCGACGGGGTCTCGTCGTTTCAGGACTTCAAGTTCCGTGTCGAGTAAGTTATCCGCGTCGTCCTCAACTGCCCTACTGCGTGTAGAGTGGTTTTTAGGAAGTTAGTCATCGTTGTTAGGTTCATATATTGTCCCTCCCCAACCCCTCCGCAATGGCTTCCCTAAGCTCTGAAGAGATTAGGAAGAAGCTACTTGAAAGTACCGATGCTGAAGGCATGTTTATAAATGCTGATAAGTTTCGTTTCCTTGATTCTCTTATCCCGCATATCATGGCGTTAATTCCACCAATGGCCCCTCAGGCCACCCCAGTCCCCCAGACCCCTCTGGTCTTAGGCTCTCCAGCGTCCCCTTCCTCCAGTGACATGGAGTGCGAAGTAGACGCCCCTCCGCGACGCAAGCGCGCACCCGCGACCGAGTCATCCTCGGACGCCACCCCAACTGGCCCTGAGTCTCCCTCCTTTACGCTTGTTAAGAAGCGCTCTAAGAAGCGTTCAAAACAAGACCCGGCGCCCTCGACGCCCGTCCCTACACTTCCTGCGGCGTCTTCAACGCCAGCTGCCCCGGTGTCTTCAACACCCGCTCCGGCCCCAACTTCTGTCAAGGCCAAGGTCCCACCACCCGTTTTCCTTCGGGAAAAGGGTAAATGGACTGAGGTCTCGACATTGTGCAATGAGCACAAAATCCATTACATCCGAGTAGCCAACTCGGGTGAATCTATTAAAATCTTAGTCTCGTCGATAGACGACTATCGAGCTTTAACAAAGCTCCTCACCGATAAGCAATATGCTTATCACACTTATGCTCTGTCAGAAGAGCGTAAGATCAGAGCGGTACTCAGGGGAGTCCCGTTCGAATTATCGAACGAGGCTATCCTGGAGGATCTGCAGTCCCAAGGCTTCCCGGCACTCGCGGTGCATAAAATGCACAGCAAGTACGGGAGGCAACACCCTCTCGCTTTGGTGGTTCTCGCCAACGTCCCCAAGTCCAGGGAGATCCTCAAAGGGGTTAGCACTATATGCGGCCTCTCTGGGATCTCGATCGAGGCGCCTCATCGCCGCGGTCATCCCGGCCAGTGCCATCGGTGCCAGTTGTACGGGCACGCGGCGGCCAACTGCCGCGCACCGCCCAGGTGCGTCAAGTGCCTGGTCCCGCACTTCACTAAGGAGTGCAATCGCACTCCTGAAACTCCCTCTCCTCCCGATTGCGTGCTTTGTGGCCAGTCCGGCCACACCGCAAATTACAGGGGCTGCCCTCGTGCACCCCGTTGTGTGCGCTCCAATTCCAAGAGGGCGGCACCCAAACAGGCTCCGCGCCTTTCTCAAGAAAACTTTCCGCCGCTGCGTAGCCTGGTTCCTCCGGCTGCTAAGCCTACACAGTCCAGGCCTGCCCCAGAAAACTGGAGGCAGCGCCCCGCATCGAATCCCATCCCGGCTCCTCGCCCATACAAACCCACTCCTCAATCCTCCGTAGCAGACGATATGCGTATCGTCTGCGACGCTATAAAAAATGTCGATGTTAGTATAATCGCAGTCTTAGCCCGTAAACTTAGGGCTTCACGTACTCCGACAGAGCGTTTGCTAGCTCTGGCGGAGCATAGTTCCCTTCTCAATTCATTATAGGTACATTTAAATGAATTGATCCCTAAATCATGCTTCGGCCGACCTCTGCCCAGCCCCGGCTTCACCGGAGGCTGCCCAGAACGGCCACCAACTCATGTCCCTTTGAGCACCTTCAGCGCGCCCAACTTCCCGACGGGTTTCGCTTCCGATGAAGGCTAACGGTAATAACTACAGCCAACAGGTGGTTTTTAGTGGGTAGGTGCCATTCTGGTGAGTCCCACATAACCCCCCCGCAGAGGAATTTACCTGCGGGCGGGTATGCATGACGCATCTTCCACCTCCCTCCCGCGAGGGTGCCTCGGCAGCAAAAAAAAAAAAAAACACATTTAAGAGGAAATATAACGTTTCCATAAATACAGGGTGGCCAGAAAAGTGACGTTCAAACATTTTTTTTAGGTACCTCGTGTGGAGATGTATCTGAATCGTGTATGTTAAACGATTTTTCATAGTTTTCGAGTTACGATTTTTTTAATGAATTTTCGTAATAATTTAGTAGCGTAACATTGAACGCTCTAGCTTGAATATTACAGTTTAATATTAAATAAGCTTTCAAATAATGTTATATTTTAACTTTTCTTGAGTTATTTTTGGTTAATGAACAAATTAATAAATCTTAAAAATGATAAAAAAAGGAATTTATTTTATTGAAATTTTCCGCCTCGCTGTCTTTGATGGCTGATTTCAGCGATTAATAACCTATGAAGAACTACTTTATTATTTTAATTATGAAAGCTTATAGTCTAACGCATTCTGTTAAGCTACTTAGAAACAAAGAAACAACCAGTTTAGATTCTAAAATTTAAGTTGAAAATTTAAAAGATAACTCACTTTACATACATTCTCAACTTTAGGTCATTTTTTTATTAACTTTCATTAAAGTTATGAGGCTGTTTATTTTATGCATAAACACACAGTACATAGAGATTTAGTAGCAAAAATAGAAATCCGAGGAGGAACCTTCAATATTTTTTTAAAATTTTTGAAACTGATTCGGTCGCAATTTTGTGAAAATTCATTAAAAAATCGTAAATCGTCTAACATATACACGGTGTAACAGGCGGGGTGGATCAACGGACTCTGAGCGGTGGGTGATCTCAATACCTACCGATTTAACCCCCATATATGTGTAGCAATATTTAGTGGTTCTTGTGATATTTGGGATTTAGTGATTTTTCCGAAAATATTAGATTCTCGGAGAATACTTGGATATACAACCTATCTTTCAGGTCGGCGCTTATGAAAATTTGCCTTAATATAGCTTATTAGTAGGCCCCTTGCATCATCTACCCGACAATGATCTTTGCTTTTAATAAATAGAAATAAAATTGAAACTATTCAATTGTTTTGGAAATGTGAAATGTCAACGTCAACTTTCAGGGGTCTTAGAAAAAGAAAATCATATAAATAAATAAATAAATAAATATTTCTAACAATCACACCACATTATCTAGCCCAAATTAAGTATCATTAAAGAACTTGTGTTATGGATACTAGATAATGGATAAATAAACTTAAGAAATATATAAGCACATATAGATATTTTTTTTTATATATAAATATATTAGAAATAAACTTAAATAAACGTAAATACACATCCATGACTAGAAAGCAAATATAATAACACATCTGCCCCTACCAGGATTCGAACCCGGGACCTCTGGCATAGAAGGCAAGGCTACTTACCTCCACACCAAACAGGCCGAATTCGAGAATTGCAATCCCAGAATTGCATACTTGAAAAGTGTTTTGTTCAGATAATTAGCGACAGTTGCGTTTCTTATTTACGACAAAAGTCGGTTTATGTTTCGAAAAGAGTAATAATTTCATTATGGTTATGTTACATGCAGTGGATTTTTTTTTATTGCAGCATGTAAAAAACGTGGCTATTGTTTCAGGAGTTGACTTAATTTGTAACTTTTGATAACTCTTTAGTCGTTTATCGTCTGCCCTTCTGTGTCTACCACTGTCCACTTCTGTGATTTACTCAATTCTACAAATTTAGATATTTTAACGGACCTCGATACTAGCTAAGTGATTTGGATTGTGATTATCTCGGAACGAAGACTCTGTGCGATTACCGGACATTGATACTTGATAAGTGTCTTGCATAGCTGCCAAAGAACCTTTCAAGTTTACGTACCATGCCTTATTCTTCGCGTTATTGTGCAGAAATGTATTATTGTTTCGGAGCAGCCCAAGGAAACGCCCGAGCTGCGGTTAGAATGTACCGGGATTAAACAATTAGAAGAGGTGGTCCTCAACCCGAGGTCTACCGAGACTGCCGTGTTATTTTGCGTGTAAGAAACGCTCCATGGAAAGTCGTATACCTGGTACCACTCAGCAACAAAGCGTGCCAAGAATCGATCCAGATCGAGCAGAACAAGTTTTTGAAGACCATCGCATCAAAAGAAATGTGGCAGCGAACTGCTAAATTTGTGTCTTCCAATATTAGGTATAAATTATTTTGTAAGAATGCTAAATACGTTTCTCCATTTAATCTTGCTGGCAACTCAATAGGTCCAACCAGTTGTTTGTTGAATACACCAGCCCACAAATTAACACTATAGTTCGTTCGCTTTAAGAATGCAGTAAGTCATCGATGCAACTATAGATACTAGACAATGAGATTACCTGATACGAATTGGCGTACCATCATAATGTTTCTAATGAGCAACACAAATGAATTAGGGAACAAATAACGGATATGTTACAGAACAGTATTATAAGGGAATCGCGGAGACGTTTGTTTCATTGCTTTTGGTATTGGTTTAAAAGCCAAACAACACTTGGCGATTTTGTGTAGGTTTTCGATTAGTAAATAAGAAAATAATCATGAATTCATATCCAATCCCGCGTAAAGAAGATTTAGTTTTGCATTTAAATGCGGCTAAATATTACGCAAACTTAGACTTACCGCTATTAAAAGGATATTTTCTGTGGTATATCATGCTTTTTTTTTTGAAGTTAGACTATACAACAATAAAATATATTTACTAGTTTTGCTAAGGAATCTTTTTGAAATAGTTATACATAAAATTCATGATTACTGTTATTTGGGGGGACAGTTATGATTAGCGAAGATCTAGATAAGTTCAGTTCTCGTTATTTTATGTTGGGGCTGAGAAAAAAGTCAGATAAGGGACAAATCGAACGTAATTGCTCCTTTACAACTCACGGTTCAAACGCGTATTGGAAAAAGTTGCAACTGATATTCTAGGTTCAATGAAAAGTTCAGCTATGGGAAACAAATTCATTATAGTTGCTATGGAATGTTTTTCCGATTATGCAATATGTAGAATTGCTCTACAAGCATCAATTTAGGCGTATGTGATTTTTTTAATTCAAGAGATATATTGCAAGTATGGTTTTATAGAAACGTTACTTTTAACCGAGGTTTTATTTTAACTTCCCGTTTAATTAAAGCAATGTTGTCGCGTTTTGGAACTAGACTGAAAACGTTTTGCTACTACGATGCACCCTCAAAAAATAAGATGATAAGAAGTTATTGCAAAATCTTTGAAATTATATAAATTCTTGATAACAGTCGGATTGGTCTCATTTATTACCTTTGCATATAATTGTCCTGAACGAACTTCGAAGAAATTTCCACCATTCTTCGTGATGTTTGTTGAGAGTTCGAATTTTGTTCTGATTAAGCTTTCCGACACCACATTATTAAGATATAAACCATTGTTGTTTCACGCACCCAAAAGAATAACTGGTATTAGTAGAAAATTGACTCGACCATCAAAAAATTATATAATGTATAATAATGTTTTATAAATAATAAGTATCTTATAAATGGGATAGGCGCATCTAATGGAATCAAGGTTCGTGTAAATAGTTCGTGTAAATAGTTCGAATTAATTTGTGTTACGTTAGGATAGATTTAGAGAGTGTTAGATATAATAAAGTTGAATAAATTGTTGAATGGTGTCCCTACGAAATGGCTAATACTTTTAATTTATTTTATGTTGAACGAGTCTACAATTATACGACTTAATTATACGACGGTTAGCAGTCAACGCAGAGCGCTACTCTACATGGCAGTGCTGACTGGCAATTTTCCTTGGTTTGCGATTGTGGAATAGACTGAACGATTTAAAAACTATTCTTAGTTATTATAGGTCTACGAAAACTTGGTAAACACACATAGAACATTTTCTTAAATCGTTTTATTTTTGAGAATATTTTTTAAGCGTCTATAAATTTCTTATATGCGTACTAAAAATTCCATACAGTATCTCGCATCGACTTTCTAACATATAGAGAGGTAACGAATGATGTCGCGGTTTTAGAAAATCAATTTTTTGTGAAGTTTATAAAGTGACATTTTCATATCTTAGTTATTTCAAAATCTTAATCGATAAACTTGAATGACAAAAAGTTATATATTAAAGTATTCATGGTTTCTTTTATCTATACCACTCTTTAATTAATATTTTATTTAATATTTTATTTAATTATGCGTATACATATATATATATATGGTCTTTAATATTTTATTGTTGGATTTTAAATACAGGGAAGACGTTTGTTTGTGTATATTTTTTTGAAAGGAAATAAGCTTTAGCGATCATGCTGGTACTGACTGTTATTTAACTCTAACCAATACATTTTATACAAAGAATTTAAGATTTAGTTATTTTTATTAAATTTGTTAAACTTTTATAATTTTGTTGAACCCTGTTTTTGTAAAAAACAATAAAAAGTTTTCGTTTATTTCAATACAGCAATACTGAAGTTGCTGATATATATCAAGACATGTCTAAGACAATGTCAGCTTTGTTGCTGACAGAACGTTTCATAAAATTTCAAGTTGTATGAAAGATAAAAACCAATCTATAGAAATAATATTAAACGATATTAAATTAAAATTATGAACAAACAAATCCATACCAAAATCAAACAAAACAATAAACGTCAGTTGTCACTAGTTTATCAGAGTTAATGTCTGACTGATGTATAGACTTGAAAAACATGGCTGTTCCTGACTTAGGGACAAGTATTCTTCCGTTTTCTTAATTTTCATATAATTTGATCGGGGGTCTACGAAAATCATTAAAGCATGAAATGAAGAAATGAATAGCCCTTTTTTTAACTTAACACACTCCCCTTCTACTGTGGTGGTTAGAGTTATACTAATATCCAGTACCAGTACCGCATGTTTCCTTTTCGGCAAGCTATGATTTGTTGATTTTTTTATTTAATAAGTATACAATGTGTTCTAGAAGTAGGTAAAGAAATTTTAACATCAATTACTACATTGAATTTCATGAACAAGTTCGTACCCCTCACCCCTCAAATATTTATATTTTCTTAAAGCCTACGGGAATCAAAGTAGCTCATTTTAATTGCCTCATATTTTGAAATTACTAAAATAAATAACTTTTTACAGATATTTGCAAAAAAACTTTTTATTCAAATATAACATATATTTTATTGTTTTTTTTTTTTACCTTTCTTATTTCATTTTTAACCCAACCCCTTTACCAAATAATTACGTACAGCCTACATTTTGATATGAATCACATTAACCTTATCTTAAAGTACCTGATTGCAATTAATTGCATACATACCTATCTCACAAACACAAAAAATTAAGTGCGATTTGAGGTTGATATTACTCAACAAAGCTAATAATTGCCCACCAATAAATATTTAATATAGTTCGAACTAAAGTAATTCACAAAAAGGGGTGCGCCTTTAGGGGGGTATTTTGTCGATGATATTCAAATAGTATAAGCAATGTTCTGATTCACATTGTATATGCCTAGTTCCAAGCTTACTGAAAATAAGCACTAATGACGGTCGTCTATGGTCCTAATAGAAACTATTAGGATCACTTTTTGGGAAGGTAAAGTATAATATATATATATTTACTGGTGTTACGAATAAATAATTTTTATCAGGTCCCGTGGAGCTTCCAACCTCTTTTACGGCCTTA
Source organism: Marasmarcha lunaedactyla (assembly GCA_923062675.1). Lineage (NCBI taxonomy): Eukaryota > Metazoa > Arthropoda > Insecta > Lepidoptera > Pterophoridae > Marasmarcha > Marasmarcha lunaedactyla. Next base: position 24,319,344 of record OV281343.1, read on the forward strand.
AAAACAATATTGTCAAATTGGAATATTTTATATTCGAAAAATAAGATCAGGACAGACTGGTTTTTCTACATTTCTTTAAATTAAATAAAAACACTTTTACTATTTATCTCCCCATACCCTTGTACCTTCAATTTTATTTGTGTTTTGGAGATGTCGTTAAATAAAATAAAAACATTGAAAATAAAGAAAGTTTATTTCCATATTTAAACATGTCAAACATTTAAAGCACGACACAAAAAAAAAAAAAAGTCTGTATGTGATTTCGTTGCACACAGACAAATGGTCCGAGTTTAATGTTTTTTTTTATATAAACTTAAACAAACCAAGAGTTTTCTCAGGTTGATGAATGACCTTTATAAGATAAAAAATATATTTATTCGTATCGAAACGGTGCCCGAGCTCCTTCATATGAAATCTAGACTCTTTGGCAGTCTCTGTACAATTTTTCTCTGAGATACATGCGTAATTATTTATTTTATTGAACATTAAGTGAGAGTAAGTTTCATTAATTTTGAAAATGGATAGTTTAGAGCACCGTGCCGTGATCAAATACCTCCATAAGAAATACTTAACTCCAAAGCAGATTCATGAAGATATGGTGGCTAGTTACAACACCTTCTCCGTCGTATACAATGATAAAAAAGTGAACATCTGAATTTAAACGTGGACGAAAGAGCATCAAAGATGGCTCCCGCTCTGGACGGCCTTCTACAGCTACGACTTCGGAAAACATCGAAAATATGTGATCTCATCACGGGAGACAGAAGATTGAAGGTATTTGAGATAGCTCTAGGGATTTCATATAAACGTACACAAAACATGATCGTTAACGAATTAGGGTTCCACAAGGTGTCTGCAAGATGGGTTCCGCGGCTCCTTTCAGTTGAACAGAAACGAACTCGGCTTACGATTTCTAGAGACTGTTTAGAGCTTTTTCAAGCTGATCCAAACGAATTTTTAGCAAGGTTTGTTACTATGGACGAAACATGGGTTCATCACTATACTCCTGAATCCAAACAACAATCCAAACAATGACAGAGACCCCGATCTTCGACCCCCAAGAAAGCCAAGGTGTGTTTTTCAGTAAACAAGGTAATGGCATCGGTTTTCTGGGATTCTAAGGGTTTCATCTTGGTTGATTACTAAGAAAGAGGTCAATCTATAAATTTTGCATACTACTGCACATTATTACGTCGTTTACGTCACATTAAAAAAATTACAAAAGAAGTTTAGGTGGGTATTTTAATAAATGCTCAGAATCACTCACTTTACCATTACACTCACACATATTTTCAAATACAAGAGCCAAGTACCCACATATAAAAATTTATCAAAATTATGGTGTGTGGTCCAAGTCAAAAGTTAAATGTATACAATATATGTAATACAATATTAAAACTTGTCGTGTTTGTTAATTAAGTAAATTTATCTGTTTACTTTGATATAAATAATATTATATATAGGCAAGATCATATGGTTTGGTTACAGCTAATTGCAACATGGTAACATTATTTTAGTTCTTGAATAAATAACTCTGTAGTGTCATAATTCAGGGATCCCCATCACGCAAGTACTATCTTTTTACAATCATTATATAGCAGAGAGTAAATCTACGTTTTTATTTACTCGATTGTAGATTCGTGCTGAAAGTGTATTGTACTAAAGCAAACTATGTTTTTCTCGGAAGAACTTTAAATATATTTTCTTTTCTTCTACTTTTGTTCTTGTGACTTGTGCTATATGGTAATCTTTTATGTTTCATTAGCAATGTTTGTCTTAAAAATAGTTTCTTACTGAGAGCAATGCATAATAAATATATAGTTGATCGGTAAAGTATCTATAGGATTTGAAATACATAGTTTTATCAAGGCACGTTGCTAGCGTTCCACCTCTACAAACTTCGTTTTGCGCCGCACCACCCCACAAAGGAATACAGTACACAACAAAAGATTGAGCCAAGAAAAGAAAAGGAGAGCCAACGGTGTATATTTTATTCGAGAGGATCTTTGGCGAAGTTCTTGGAAATGCATGTCTTAGTGTACGAAATAACCATGCAAATTTCCCCATACTTCCCGCTAGTTTTTCCAGATGACGGTACCAGGAAAGCCTCTGAGCTAATATAACTCCTAGACACTTATATATATATTTTTTTATTATTGTCTTCCATCTCACCTGATGGAAAGTGACGATGAAGACGAGGATCATACACGCCTGTCCAAGAGGTACCTATTCACTCTACACTTGAAAGCTACAGGGTTATATTTGTCTGGAAAAACAGACGCAGGCAAATCGTTCCACGAATCAAAAGTGATCTATCGAACCATTTAGTTCGGCTCATCGGCACGCTAACCACAAACGGGTGAAACTTCTGTCTGCGTCTGGTTGACTGGTGGAGAAAGGGGGAAGATTCGATCAACTGAAAAAGAGCATTCGCACACTCTCCAATGTGCAATCTGTAAAAAACCGATAGACTAACAACTTTTCGACGACGCTCGAGACTTTGCAGTCTCGAAGAAGTAAGTTTGTCGTCACTTATGAGCCTACGGGCCCTTTGGTTGACACAATCCAACGCTTAAAGATGGTATTTTGCGGAATCATGCCAAATATGGCTGCCGAACTCCATACAAGATCGGACCTGGGCTGTGTACAGGTTGAGCAGCTGTTCGGAGTTGAAGTACCGCCGGACCTTTGCGATGACTCCCAATTTTTTGGAAGCTGACTGTGCCATGGTTTCAATCTGTTGACCGAAATTAAGTTTCGACGTGATGGTCATGCCTAGAAGCCCCACTTATACTGTGTGGCTTTATGAATGACTGGGAAAATTACAGTTAACATTGGTGGTATCATTACAATTGTGAACTCTTATTGTGAAACTTTCGTTGGGCTGATTATTATTGTAAATGCTAAATCAAACATAGTTAGTTTTAGATCTATTTAGAGACAATAATTTTTTTGCATCCAGTTAGAGATTTCAGCCATTCCTATTTCAGCACTTCTCCTAACAGCCTCCAAAAAGTCACCAGAGAAGACAACAGCAGTGTCATCGGCATACGAAAACATTGCTGATGTGAAGGTTACATAAACCATTGATATACACAATAATGGACTGTTTGTGGGTGGCTAAAAAAGTACTCATACTAAAACATAGATTGGCAAGATGGGTAATGATGGGAACGACATGTTTTCTTGCTGCTTTCAAAAACTTTGTAGGAATTTGATCCCATCCAGGTGCACTATGTGTTTTAAGATTCCTCAAGATGCTATCTACTTCATTGGAGTCTGTGTCAGTCATTGGAGTACAAACGTATTAGGCTGTATTAAAAGTTTTTTACTTATGTTGACAGGACCTTGTGATGGAACGCACTTAATCTCGTAAGCAAGTTGTTTACCAATGTTTGCAAAGAACTCATTTACGTAGTAAGCTGATTCGGAATTTAAAGATTTAACATTTGAAATGTCTGTATTTTTAGTTTTAGTTTGATTTGTAGATGTTATTTGTTTTATATTTGTACAGAAGGTTAAGAAAGTGAGTCAGCCTCATATTTTATTTCTAGTTTTTTAATTAAATTATTACAATAATTTCTGTATCTAACATAAGTAAGCTTTCAGCATACGTAATAGCTAATGGGATCTGCGACTGGATATCTGATTTTTGAGGGAACGGTCAATTCGAGTAGCCTTAGATGGCTGTTCTTCTGGCCTAATGGCAATTAATGCCGGGGTACCTCAGGGATCTGTTCTCACTGCAACGTTATTCTTGCTGCAAAGTAATGACCTGCTAACCCTAGGCATTCGGATACAACAAAATTTCACAAAATTTTTGTTTTCCTTAACATCGCCGTCGTTCAAATTTGTTTTTTTTTAATTGAAAAAAGATTAGACGTTGTCTTCTATCTCACCTGATGGAAAATGACGATGAAGACAGAGATGTTACTCGTCTATCCACGAGATACCTATTCACTCGATGCTTGAAAGAACTAGGACTATAGTTGTCTGGAAAAAACAGAGAGTTCATTCCACACCTTGGCGACCCGCACCAAAAAGAAACTATAGAAGCGTTTGGTTCGACTTCTTGGGATATCTACTATAAAGGGATGGAGGATGGGAGGGAGGCCTGTCTACGTCTAGTAGTCCTATGTTAGAAGGGTGTGGGTTCAACCTGATCAAAAAGAGCATTCGAGCACTCTCCAAAATTTAATCTGTAGACTAAACTGGCAACTTTCCGACGATGGTCAAGGTTGCAGTTTTCTGGTGGTGAGATCAAAGTTGTTAATAATTTTTCAGGCTCTTCGGTCAACTGCGTCCATCGCTTCAAGTTGGTACTTTGCAGAACCATCCCAAAGGTGGCTACAGTACTCCATACAAGATCGAACTTGAGCTGTGTACAAATTAAGTAGCTGTTCAGGGCTGAAGTACCGCCGGACCTTCGAGATGATTCCCAACTTCTTTGAAACAGTTTGAGCCATGGACACTTTTTGATGCCCGAAGTTTAGTTGGGACGATATAGTTACGCCCAGAAGCCTTAGGTGGTCGGTTAAGGGTACAGAAACATTTTGGAAAGTGGGCGTTAGGTTGAAACTACTTTTTTGGCGGAGAATGAACACGCCTCTTTTTGCTAGTCCTATTGGTGCGCTTATTACAAGCTATCAATAGCGTCTAAAATCTTGAGCCTGCTGAAACCGGCACCTGAAAACAAATAAAAATAGTATAATTTTTGTTAAAAATACAGTTTTTCACACCCACCCTATTGTCAATTTAGGGCAGGGAATATTGAAACGTAAATACAAAGCGCGATTTATTCGACTGGTAGTGCCATCTATTCTTGTAAATATAATTATTTTGTTATGCTGTTATATATTTTTTTCTGACTGGACTGTGTTAATTGTAATTAATTGTGATATTTTTAACAAGGTTAGTATTATTCGATATGTTACTAATTGACCTTAAAAATTTGTATCGGAATTTTAATTTTTTTTTAATATTTCTAATTTAATAACATTTTTAGTATATACAACTTTTACAAACTTGCTATTTATTTTTATTTTTTATGGACGACTAACTCCTGCTCTTACAAGCATGTCGCTATATCGAACGCCGACCAAGCAGACTTGCAGGGATAGCGAAGAACAATCTCCGCCGAAGACGGTTACGCTCACGTCTAAGGTAAGGAGAAGTATCGGGGAATGGGAGGCAGTTGGAGCGGATCCCATAAACACCTCCTCCATCTCAGCCAGGATAACGCAGGCAGGACCTGCATATAAAAATAGATTGACCGAAGCGAGAGCCTGCCTCAGTAAGGTTACTAAAAACTTGAGTATTTCAAGTTGTGACGGTTGTCTATTTCGACCTCTTTTTGTCAGTAAATTTTATTTTTTTGTCGTTCCCGACGTAATTTTAAACTACGAATTACGTAGTGTCGGAGAACGGCAATGTTTTGATTCGACAAGCGAGTCACGAAAAATTATCTATCATAACAACTAGAATCTATTTATTTATTATTGTTTCCGAGTTTATTATTCAAAATTACATGTTTATCAATTTTTTATTATCTACAATCAAAGTTTTCATGAAATCAATAATTTATTTTTACGTACACGAGTGTGCGTAGCCAAAATTTTTGGCATTTTTGTATATTTTTAATTTTACTGCAAAATAAACATAGAAGAGAGCTTTGGTATTTCCTTTCTGGACCCTCAATTACCACTCCGCAAACAACGCGTTACAAAGTAACCTCAAAACTGAAATTAAAGTAAGAATTACTGAGGCAGTGGAACAATTATATCAGATTGTTAAGGAGTTGGAATAGAGAGAGTGAGCAAAAGAGTGATCCAAAAGATCAGAGCGACGAATTAAAGTTACAGCTTCAAGAGACAATAAAAATTGTCCAGAAAAATAATTTAAGAGAATACCTGGAGAAGACCCGGAAAAGATACGTCGACACAGAAACAAACCTACTCTAGTGTTGTAGCTCAGCGTCCTTGCGGAGTAATGACAGAGAGGGGAGCGCTTCACTCTGTGGTGGTGACGTCCGTAGACGAGATGGACACGGGTGAAGCGATGTTGGACAGGGTCAGAGAGGTGATGGAAGCTAAAGAGGGTTGGGTCAGAGTGGAAAAGGTACGGAAGGCAAAAGATCGGAAGATAATCATTAATTCCCGAACAGTAGAGGAGAGGAAAAAAGTGAGCGATAGAATCGAAGCCACAGACAAACGCCTGCTCTGCGAGGATTTTGAAAATAAAGACCCGATGATGATTCTGAAAGACGGCTTCCTCATTCACTCTGACCAAGATATATATATTAAAAGCAATCAAGAACCAAAATAGCGACATCTTCTCTGGCCTTGCGCCAAAAGACGAGCGCATGCGGGTTAAATTAAGAAGAAAATCTAGAAATCCACTTACAGGGCACGTCATATTAACAGTTTCTCCGACCATCTGGAGAAGGGCGACTGAGTCTGGGGTTCTACACATAGACCTGCAGAGGATCAGGGTCCAGGACCAGTCGCACCTCATACAGTGCACCAAGTGTCTGGGTTTCGGGCATGGCAGGCGTTTTTGCATGGGGGAGGCTGACGGTGGAGGCCCCCACCTGAGGGCAGAATGTGCGGCGTGGCTGGCGGGCACCGCTCCCTATTGCAAGAAGTGTACTAACGCTAAGAGTGACCAAATAGACCACAGTGCCTTTAGTCAGATATGCCCGGTGCGTATGCGACGCACTGGCTAGGGCATCAATAGGGTACTGCTAAGGTCTCTTTGGTCTCAAAAGCTTTGCATGTTGCCCCCAATATTTCGTTTGCACCCCAACATTTCAAACCGATTAGTAAATTCAAATTATCAGCGGCAACTTTGACCAATACGGTCGCATGGCGCAAAGATAAGACGTCTGGCAGGCCAAAAATATCATAATTAAGGTTGTAGAGTTGACGGCGTGGTTGGAATAGCCTCATCTCTTGGAGATGGGGCATCCATAACCAATGCTAAATCACTCCGAATGCAATGTAGCCGACTGGCCTGCCGGGACTGGCTTTGGGCCCTGCATTGGACTCGTAGGAGGCAATTTTATTGCCTCATAAGTCACGCATACGGAGATTAAGTTGCACTAATGCGGAAGAATAAATTTAGTAGTATATGTTGACCAGATATAATTAGTATATTTACGTACAGCATATAAGAAAAGTTATAAGAAAGGAATAAAAAAATTTTATACAGAATCAAATATTGGTGTAACAGAATGAGACCCAAATGTGCTTGCTTCGTTGTCTTTATGTGTTTGCTTCGTTGTCTTTATGTGTTTGCTTCGCTGTCTTCAAGTAACCTGCGACAATTAGAAAATTACGTATGAACTTAGAGAAGTGGAGAAATCCCTGCAAATATAAATTTAAAAATTTGTAAAAGAGTAAAAGAGGAAAGTAAGAATGGAATGAGAAGAATGAGTTATGATGAAAGAAGTCTGCGGGATGTCATGGGGATGCTGGAGGTAGGAGAATTAAAAAAAAACCCAGGCATTATTGGTTACGCTGAAGACAGCACCGTTATAGAGAGATACATGTCCAATGCGCGAGTGAGTCCTCAAGAAATCCTGGCTTTGAGCGAGTCCATGATTGAGCGGGTGAATTCGTAATGAAAGAAAGTGTCTGATTGGGGTGAGTCCAACTTGGTCAAATTTAACCCGTCAAAAACACAAGCGTATTTATTCTCCGCCAAAAAGAGCAGTTTCGACCTACCGCCTACTTTCCAAAATGTTTCTGTACCCTTAACCGACCACCTAGGGCTTCTGGGCGTAACTAAATCGTCCCAATTAAACTTCGGGCAACAAATTGTGTCCATGGCTGAAACTGCTTCAAAGAAGTTGGAAATCATCTCGAAGGTCCGACGGTACTTCAGCCCTGAACGGCTACTAAATTTGTACACAGCTCAAGTTCGATTTGGGGTGGTTCTGCAAAGTACCAACTAGAAGCGAAGGACGTAGTTGACCGAAAATTGTTAACAACATTGACCTCACCACCAAAAAACTGCAAAGCCTCGACCATCGTGGGAAAGTTGCCTGTTTAGGAGTCTTCTACAGATTAAATTTCGGAGAGTGCGCGAATGCTCTTTTTGATCAGGTTGAACTCACACCCTTCTTACATCGGCCTACTAGACGTAGACAGGCTTTCCATCCCTTTATAGTAGATATCCCAAGATGTCGAACCAAACGCTTCGATAATTCCTTTTTGGTGCGGGTCGCCAAGGTGTGGAATGAACTGCCTGCGTCTGTTTTTCCAGAAAACTATAGACCAACATAGCATATTTCAAGTATCGAGTGAATAGGTATCTCGTGGATAGATGTGTAACACCTTCGTCTTTATTGTCACTTTCCATCAGGTGTAATAGAAGACAAACGTCTCATCCTTTTTCAATAAAAAAAAGTATTTTTTTATATTTCATCATAAGGATTATATTATATTATATCTTTATATTATAATATTTGAAATAATCCAACATTAAAATGATAAAAAGAGCCCTAGAGACGATGGCATTCGTGTTAAGATTTCAATAGTTCTAAAATCGCACCAGTTAAAAGATATTTCGGTAATTAACTAATAATTTTTTTAAATAAAAATTACAGAGATCATTCTTGGAATGGTTTCGAGATTATCACAAAAATGGGTTTACCTCGGTGAGTACATCTGGCAGTCTTAGTGAAAGAATACCTACTGAAGAAGGCACCGCTCCAGGTTCTTTTTTACGACCGACAGAATACCTAATGTACGTTAATGAAATATGTAATATCTTTCCAGTTCGCCGATAATACAAACGTTACTGCTCATAGTAAAAATATATTAGAAGCTTAAATTTGCATACAGTAAGAATAGACTCATTGTGCAATGGCACATGAAGCGGGACTTGTGATAAATGCCAAGAAAACAAAAATTATGCACATACATACATCACACCGTTAAAGTGCTATCACGCCTACAATATTTGTCCACGAGCATTAATGTCTGCACTCTGACTGCCACCCACAATGTAAATGTGAAGGCCTTAACCAACAAGCCAACATACCTACCTGGGACTTGTTATAGACAATAGGATCAACTAAGATCTGTGCTGGCAAAACTAACAATTTTAAAATACAAGTTACCATAATTATGTAACCACATATGTAACATTACGGACGATATTCATGTCACTGGCCGATTCCGTAACTAATTACGATGTAAGTAGCTACGGCCGAACATACAATACACATGTGGAAAAAGTAAATAAACTTGAATTATCAATTTTGAAAACAATAGTTCAAAAAAAAAGGAAAATTAGAAATGATTATACTAATTTATTTCAATATTGAACGTTGCAGGTTATTTTTGTGAAGAACAATATAACATAAACAAACTCAAAATACGCTAGAGACCCACGGGATTACGGACCCTGACATATCTTAGTAAATATGTATTGCCTAGGTATAACAATATGCACGGCACAAGGACGTGGGAATACATGTTGCCTAATATTATACATAGTTAGATTGCGTTCACACACAAAAACCAAATAATTAAGTTAAATGCAAGAAGCTGTTGCAAATACTTAAAAAATTCTTTGTCACGCTAAGTTGCCGTGTTATGTTTAGTAAACATACTTATCATACTTATTTAATTTATAAAACTAGTTTATGTTTAAGTCTTATTTTATGTATCGCAACAATCTAAGGAGTGGTTGTGATGACCTGTGACGACCCGTGCTTGAGCCGCATATTAATATAAAATTGTTTATAAATGTAATAATTAACTCATTATTTTCTTGCCAAACTCACTGATCTGTAAGGACTTAGTTTGCGTTTTGGGACGCTAGTTGGGCTTATATGGTTCGCTCGAAGAAGAATATGTAGCTCGTTTTACGCACGCTGCTCTTGTGTGCATGATTTTTATTTGTATGTGAATTTTTTGCGAGTCACATCTTTGAAGGACATTAATAATTTGTCCGTGAGGGGTCAGGACGCTGGTTAGGTACGCCGACCTTCGCCCCCGCTATATGTTTCTTTAGTGTGGTAAACAATATTTGTTATTTAAGGTTTATTTATAAACATTTACAATAAATGCAAGTTTTTTGGAGCAACTGTACCCGCAATAGCTATAGTGACTAGACAATTCTGAAAGCTGACCAAACGCGTGCCATCCTTTGAGAGATACCCTGGATCCACCAGGTTAATAATAAGGCTAAGTGAATTACTCTGACGGCCACAAATACCTTTGCAGAACTTTCTAAACGTGAAACTCGGTGAAGAGGCTATTTACACGCTGCTTCACCAAGCTGTGTTGCCTATAAATCTTGTATGGTTTTTGCAAAGTCCCAGGTTCGAGTCTTGGTCGGAGCATTAATTTGTGTCAGCTGATACTGAACACAGCAGTTTGTTTTCGGGTCATGGTTCACACAAGCTCTGCTTACTTTGGGGCCAAACAGTGTTTGTTTGGGGATTTATAATTAAAAAATAACACAATATATTTTAGTTACGATTAATTTCAACCCTTGGAGCAGACTTGATACGGTGTAAACACTTTGCCTGTATCCATATGATATGGCTGACGTATACTTCCTAATGAAGTGTGGTCTAGTGGAGAGGTGATGCTAAACTGATATCGGCACTCTTCTCTGGTCCGTTACCAACACCGTATTCTAGGCAATAAGGGAAACGAGGACAGTTTTGTTGACTTTCGGTGAGAGACCGGGTTCGATTGCTTAAGCCGACGAAATATTACCAGCCTAAGTAATAGTAATAATTACTTTATTTTCATTAAAATAAAGTTTTACAGGGCTCATCTGGGGCCTTCTTTTAGCTCTTCCATACATTATTTTAAAATACAAAGTTATATCTATATCAACATGATTAAATAATGATATTGAAATGAAGTGAATACATAAATGGCAAATGTTAGCTCGTAAAACAACATAATGAAACTTATTAATTCTAAATAATTTTATAATTCAAATATGTAAACTTTTATGAATTATTCTAAACTTTTTTTAGAGTGAAAGTTTAGAGACAGTATTATTAAATAGATGAAATGACAAATATAATTAAATTAAAAAATAAGAATTATATAATATTAATTCTGTTTAATGTAATGAGAATAATATATATTTTTTTAATATTAGGTATACATTAACAACCCCCACACACGATTGTGAGCGTGCGTGTGTGGTGTGTTTGTGTGAGAGTGTATGTGTGTGTGAGTGTTTGTGTGAGAGCGTATGTGTGTGTGAGTTTGCGTGCGTTGTGTGTAATGTCATGAATGTATGTCATAGTATAGGTTTCAATATTTGTTCGCATTCCTCATAATTTAAAGATTTCAACCATACATCTAGTTTGTGTTTGCATTCGGAATAAAGATTGCTTTATATATTTTATTTTCTGTTTACATAGCTGTATAGCTGTGCTGACCGTTTATTAAAATACAAAACAATAAGTATTCTTACTTAAATGAATAATACAAATAAACGCGGATGAACATAGACTGGGGGGGCGGAACAGTACAAGTAAGTTTGCCGTACAGTAAACTATCTAGCCATGGATTTTGTCGGTTGGTTGTTTGTCTTCTATCTTAGCTCGTGAAAAGTGATGATGAAGACTACGATGGTAAATGCATGCCCAAGAGGAATTCACTCGATACTAAAAGATCCAAGATTGAGTTTGTCTGGAAAAACAGACGCAGCCAGATCATTCCACTCTTTGGCGACACGAACAGAAAACGAGCTGTCGACAAACTTTTTACGGCTTTTCGGCAAATCTATCATAAACGGGTGGAACTTCTGTCTGCGCCTGGATGAGGTTGAGTGGAGAAAGGGGGAAAAGTTCGATCAACGCAAAAAGATATTTTGCTCCATCTCCAAAGTGAATCGTCGCAAAGTCCCTAGATTGTCGGTTTTTTATAGATTTCACTAGCGACTTTGCGACGATGTTCCAAACTGTGTAAGCTCTAAGATGTGAGTTTTTTGACTTTTAGATGTCTACGGACTCTTCAGCCGACTAAGCCTCACGCTTCAAGCTAGTACTTCGCGGAATCATCACAGAAATGACTGCAGTACTCCATGCGAGATCGAACTTATGCTGTGTAAAAGTTAAGCAACTGCTCAGAGTTGAGAATACACCGGGCTTTTTCAATGATAAAACAGACAGGTTAAAAAACCGAATTTAGGTGTCTCTTATATTCTTTTGGGTAGTTTATTTTACCTACTAGTTTCAATTCATAATATTGAACGTCTCTTTCTAAAAATAATTGTTTTCAAAAAATTTCAGAATTGTTCTTTCCGACTGATTTTATTTCTATGTAAGAAAAGCCGTGTGCAGCAACGTTAGTAAATTGTATGTTTTAAAAAGGCCGTTTATAGTAAACGTGCCCAAAAGCTGAAAAGAGCGTTTCGACAGCTCGTTTTTAGGTCGTGTCGCTAAAGTGTACGTTTTTCCAGACTAAGTCAATCCTGGATTTTTAAGCGCAAGTGCATCCTAGTCTTCATCATTACTTTTCACCAGGTAAGACGCAAGACAAACAACTGACAATCTTAAAATAAAAATGAAAAAGTGTTATATCATTTTTCTTATAATCAACATGTTTAAACTACATACAATAAACAAAACATGCATTTTTTTTTTTAATTCTTTATTTATTATTGAGGGTTTCTTCTAGTTTAGAAGACTTCACCCTCATAGTTCTTACAAAATACAATCAATAAGAATAAATTAACCTAACTTAACCTACGTTTTAAACAAATCATAACTAGTTTATAGAGTAATTTTGCGGATTCAGAAGTAGGACGAGCTAATATACTGTTACATATACCCACTTCACCATTAAAACCAATCTTAATAAAGAATTCGTGTCTTTCCGGCTCGTTCCGGACACACTCCATCATAATATGGTACACATCTTCAAACACATCACACTCAGCGCAATTTGGAGAAGCCGTCTTACGCATTAGAAATGCAAAATTGTTTAGGGGAATGTGTCCGCAGCGAAGCCAGAATGCAGTAACTACGTCTCGCCTGCACATGTTGCTTCCTTCAAACCAAGGGGATCTGTTCAAGACTGGTTGTATGGTTCTGTACCAGATCCCCGCGTTCAACGACCTTTCGTCAAAATACTCACTCCACAATTTCGTACAATAGTTTTTCACTTCAAATAATAGTTCATGATGAAATGGCAAACAATCATATTGTATCCCCTCACTAATAGCCTCTTTAGCCAAAGAATCGACAACCTCATTTTCTTCGAGACCAACGTGTGCAGGTATCCACTGGAGAACGACCTTTTTATTAGTACCCTCCAACTTGCAAATCAGCTTTAAAATTTCGTAGCCTAACGGAGAGCCTCGAGCGCTCGAGGTACAAAGAGATACATGTTGCAATGCGCTTTTTGAATCTGATAAAATGACAAACTTATTGTAATTCAAAGATTCCACATACGAAAGAGCTTCGAATATTGCGATTAATTCCACCCGCATTATAGATACATCAGCATTGATGCTAAACTTACAGTGAGTGTTGTGTTGGGGGTCAAAAAAGGCCGCTCCACTGTTACAGTTCCCTTTAGAGCCATCGGTAAATATTTTAAAGTAATCTGAGTAACTTTTACGTATAACATGATGACAAATTTGTTTAAGATTAAGCTTACTATACATCCTTTTACATTTTTCTATTAATGGTAAATAACATCTTATATCGAGATCCACATTGCAGACCCATGTATCCAGAGAAAACATTTCCAACATTTCGCTTTGAAATATTTTAATTCCATGAAAAAACTGTTGAATTTCTACAAGTAATGGAATTTTATTGCGACGCCAATAAACATTGTGACATAACTCTTCCAAACACATTACACATTCAATAGAGGTATTATTTTTCATGGCCTTACATTTCAGCCAGTATTTTGCAGCTAGATATTTTCTCCTAACAGAGAGAGGAGGGACACACAGCTCACTCTCCATCACGTGAATGAGTTATAAAAACTGAACATAATTCAAACTTAATGTGTATATTTTCTTTTACATGCACTTAGGTAAAAACACTTCTCGCATGTCATATTAAGTTTCTTATAAAAATACTACATGTTTGTTCGCCGCATACACATGAAACTAAACAAGTGAATACATACGTGTAGCTGAAAGCTACTGTGTGCATTTAATAAATAATGTTAGTTTCATGAAAATTCGTAAGTAAAGCCGTTGCACTAGTGCAAAGTGTCACTTGTTTGTGTTACTTGTCAGTGAAAAAGTTTCTTCATATTCAACATAAAAAATTAAGACAATTTTTATCATAGTAGGCATAAGCTCGAAATAAACCATACTCCCCCAATCCCTTATAATCCTGGTTAATCCTGGTGTTGCCTCAGTCATTGTTTTTATTTTTTAAAGTAAATTTTTAAATAGTATCGAAATCGGTCAGAGTAGCAATACAAACAGAAGGATATAATTACAATTTACAACATATTACATACAAAATTCGAAAATACTTTTACTTCGACATTCATATTATAAGCGTGTTACGCCGTATTAGTAAACCAGTTAGGAAATACACAAGTTGATTTTCTTTCTAATTGCAGCTAAGTTCATTAGTTACGTTTACTGTCGCAACAAATGTTAGTGTAATATTATTTCCACTCAGTTAATAGAAAACTGTCAAAAACCGGAAAACATTAATTTTAACGGCTCATTACCTTTTCTCAGAGCATTCGGGCTTGATATTTCGTTTGCACTAATTTCTAGAGTATTTCTTTTAATTATGACGCAAATACTGGCACAGAGCTAGGTTCTCAAAGTGACTTTCATAACTTGGTAGGGTCCGATCTCTGTAACGGACCATAAAAAGTATTTACATTTCTTCCACCACGACGTGGCCCTGTATTGATGTAATATTTAAAATAAATAACACTTTTATTGCAGTCGATTCGCTGTTCCTATTTGTCTCCCCTTACCCTACAGGGACGGTGGAGGCGCTGGTAACTGTCCTTAAGTTACTATTCGGTTTATATTACAGGGCAGAAGCGAGAAAAAGGCCCCGAAGAAGAGAAAAATACTTTACATAATCAATAATTCATTCTTTTTGGAAAACTGTTGAGGAGGAAAATCTATGCATGCAGATGATACCAAAATGAAGACATATAACGCAATAAATAGTGAAGTTGAAACCTTACTTTTTTAATATAATAGCGTATATTAAAAATTGCTAAGATAATCCAAAAAGATTAACGTGGGGGATACGTATTAGGCCCAGCATTGTTTTTTTATAAAGAGGAGATCTCAAACTGCTTCTCATACGAGGATTTAAAGTTAAAAGTGTTAGAGGAATTTCTACCGAATGCGAATTTCCTGGCAGCTTTTTTTGCTGGAAAATAGCAGTCCAAGGAGGATACAGTTAAACTTTACTGTAAATTTGACGAATTGAAACTTAGGCAAATTTGATAGATGAGAAATTATTTCTTACAAAAGTATCCCAAGGGATAATCTTATTTACGGTCATATCATCGTCTAAATATCATCGCCAAGATTAAACCTGCCGCGCTAAGAATTTAAATTTAGACGTTTATTTAGAGATTTAGTCAGCCCAATAATTAGTTCATATTTATTTATTTATTTATTTATTCAGGTAATCAACAGCGACTCTTAAAAATAATCATAAAATATTTTAGTAAATTACAATAAGGCCAATTATAGACTACCACGTAATAGAAATACATTGTCTTAGTAGTGTTTCTATAGATTTGTAGCAGTTTTTATACTTTTTAATTTAAACGATGAATGGTAGTACAAATTCAACGATAAAAAAGTGAAAGTGAAAGGAATGAAACTCAATGTATTGATAGACACGGGAGCTTCGAATTCCGTGATAAGTAAAGCTTTAAAAAAATATTAAAAACTCAGAGCACGACTACTTAGCATGTGTGGATATTCAGATTATTAGATTAGATATTCAGATACAGTGGACTACAGATGAAAAGCTTTTATTTTAAGGTATTTTCTATTAAGTTCGAATCACAAAAAAAACTTTGTTGTCTTGCAGTTTTATCGATTTAGTTCAGTTGGAAGCGAGACCTTTACATAAAAATGACTGTTTATTTTAAAAATTTTGTTACGAAAATTTTGTAAAGCTTATTTGAGTCATGCATCATGATGGAGATAGCAGAAATAAAATTTTATTTTTCACATAAATTACCGGAACAAGAGTATGATAGGTTTGATAGGAAAATAAACTATTAATAGCGTTGCGAATGTGAAAATCGAAATGTCTGATGATACTGTTGTAAATTAAATAACTGCCAGGTAGTAACTAGCAGTCCTTATTTATCTTTTAAAGAAAGTACTAGCTTTAAGTTTGACTTTGTCACTTCTGTTATAATAAAATATTATAGTGTTGTGTTTACATTGTACCTATTTAGCTTTTCATATCATACCAAAATAAATGTATTTATTGTTTAACTATAATACATCAGTATAGTTAAGTAAATTAGATACGCCGATTCAAAGACTTCCATATTGTGTTTGTAATGAGCAACACAAATTAATTAGGGAACAAATAACGGAAATGTTACAGAACGGTAGTATTATAAGGGTATCACATAGTCCGTTTGTGTCATTGCCTTTGGTATTGGTTTAGAAACCAGATAAATGGGGCGACTTTGTGTAACTTTTCGTTTTGTAAATTTATCAATGTTCTCCCATTTAGTTTGAACATCAGTGGAGCAGTTTTTCAGTGCACTCAGTTCTAGCAATCAATCTTTATTTGAATGATATTTCTGCGGAATTACATGTTATTAAGAAAGTTACAGTATGCAACAGTCAAAAATAAGTACTAGTTTTACTAAGGAAACTTTTTGAAATAGTTATACATGAAATGCATGCATGATAGCTCTTATTCTGGGGGACACTTATGATTTGCGAAGGCGTAACTATACATCCCGGCGATATGAGACCTTTGGAAAGTAACGATCAACTTATCTCGATGACGTAGAGCTTTATTACCTCTGTCGCACACTACCAGTCGTTGTTCAAGTGCGATAGGGTGCGGTCGCCAACAGTTCAGAATATATAAGAGTTGTTAACACGCCCAAATTTAAATAATTTTAGAGTTGTACTAAAGATGCGCCATAGGATAAAGAGGGAAACATTTACGAGGTCAGTCACGCAAAATTATCTACAATGTTTCTTAAATACTTTGTAACCAAAGCCAACAGTTAAAAAAAATGAAGATGAAAATGTAGAGCGAGTTTTAAATGCCATCCGAATTTCAAGGAGAACTTTGAACAATATATTTACCAAAGTCAATACTGAAACACATTCTACTGCAATTAAGTTCAGCTTTCCAAAAATAGGGAGACCAAAAAAGCGATTTCATTTAGATATGGACGATTTTTATTATGATGTTCGAAGAATAGTGTAAGATCTTCACTTAAGAAATAATGAACTGTCAACAATAAAATCATTAAAAGCTAAATTCTCTAAAGCTATTAATTACAATGGTTCTGAAAAGATGTTGAGAAAAATACTGCATGAGATGGGATTTCGGTTCATTAAAATGGAAGATAATCGAAAAGTTATAATGGAAAAGCACGATGTAAGTCTCAAACGAATGGAATACCTCGATAAAATACGCAAATTTTACGAAAAAGGAACAAATATCATATATATGAACGAGTTTTACATACATACAGGACTTATAGTTGGTAGTAAGAAGGAAAAATGCTTTGTACCCGGTGCCTTTTTTACGTATAAATCCACGGACACAACGGATTGTAACGAAAACTACCACAAATGGCTTGTTAATCAATTAATCCCAATTGTACCCAGTAACAGAATTTCTAGTTATCGACAACGCACCACGACAAATATCCAATTCGAATACCTTTAAACAGGAAATGATCAACTGGCTAAACACCAGTCCAGTTGACCCAAAATTATCAAAAATCCAGATTTACGGTATTATATGTCAGCTCAAAGAAAGGGGAACTCCCAAAAATTCCGAATTATGTAATTCCGAATTTGAATATTCCGATTTTTTAAATTCTGAATTTCACAATCCCGAAGAGTCCGACTATTTAAAAACACGATTCTTATTTTACCGAAATTCATAAATACGAAATTTTTATTTTCCGACTGTCATTAGTATGAAAAATTAAAAACCCGCTGTGTTACTAGTCCGAAATATGGTATTCCGAATATTAATTGTCCGAAAATTCAATGCTAACTTTTAGATTTTGTATCTAAAAGGGGTATATATTAAAAATTATAATCTAAATCTCCTGTGACACAAATTCAAAATTAATAAGGCACATTCTGAAATTATACAAATTAGGCGCGACGACGAGCGAAGCGAGGAGGAGCAGTTATCCTGTATGTAGATAATTTAGAAGTTAAGTGCCTCGATCCACGCATCACGAAGGAGTACACTCACACTTCCGACTCCACTTCCCCCCTGCATGTGTGCTGTGCGGCAAGTCCGGCCACACAGCAAACTACAGGGGTTGTCCACGCGCTCCGCGCTCCACCACTAAGAGGGTTGCGCCTATGCCGGTGCCGCCCCTCACTCCCGCCAACTTCCCGCCACTGCGCAACCAGTGACCCCCGGAAGCAAAGCTCGAGCAGCCGATGCCGACTCCGGCTCTTTCCTGGAGACAGCGTTCGGCCACTCCACCTTCCCGTCCTATCCCAGCTCTCATAGCTCCCGTAGGCCAGCGTCCCGCTCCGTCGTCTTCACCTCAGTTGTCGTTGGCTGAAGACATGAAGACCGTGTTCGACGTTATTCAAAACGTCGACATCAAGTAAATCGCCGTACTCGCACGTAAACTGCGAGCCGCCCGCTCTCCTCAAGAGCGTCTCTTCGCGTAACCCGAGCATCACTCGCTACTTAGTTCTTTATAAATTCTATATTTAGTATAAATACTTTAAATAGTAAATATAATGTCTAGACCTCAGACCTCCAACGTCCAGACCCCTCAGGTCTATAGCTCTCCCGCGTCTCCCGTTCCATCCGATATGGAGTGCGCGTCGGTCTCATCCTAGCGCTCATCTCCTTCCCGTCCTAACCCAGCTCCCTTAGCTCCCGTAGGGCCTCGTCCTGCTCCGTCATCTTCACCTCAGTCGTCGTTGGCTTACATAAAGACCGTGTTCGACGTCATTCAAAACGTCGACATTAATGAAATTTCCGTACTCGCACGCAAACTGCGAGCCGCCCGCTCTCCTCAAGAGCGTTTATTTGCGTTAGCTGACCATCACTCGTTACTAAGCTCGTTATAAATTTATATTTTTATTTTTTATTTTTTTATTTAAATTTTATTATTTTATATAAATTCGTTAAATAAATAAATAAAATATCTAGACCCGCAAATCCCGCGTCCAGTCGTATTAAACCCAAGGGCTTATCCCTAATTTCCTTTAACGTTCGTAGCCTTAGCACCAATCTTCCTGAGCTCAAACTGTTCCTTCAGAACAAAGAGACAGACTTATTGCTTCTTCAAGAGACGTGGCTCACTCCTAACCGCTCCAGGGGATTCGCGATCCCCAAGTACGCGTTCACTCGTAATGATAGGCCCAACTCCGACGGTTTCGGCGGCACTGCTATATACTACAAAAGAGGCTTCCATTGCTGTCCTCTCCCTACCCCTCCTCTCCTCAACATGGAAGCCACTGTGTGTAGATTGGCTATGATTGGTCATCCGACCATCATCATAGCTTCAGTCTACATACAGTGGCACCAGACCTATCCGCAGCGACTTTGAGACCATTCTCGCCCTCGGCCGTTCAGTCATTATGTTCGGAGACTTTAACTCCAAACATACTGAGTGGACGTGCCTATCAACCAACACCAGCGGTATCGCTCTCCTCGACATCACCAACTCACTCGACTTAGACGTCATCTCTCCCATCACTCCCACTCACTATCCCGACAACCCGGACCACTCTCCTGACATCCTCGACTTTGCAATTGTCAAGCAAATCAACCTCGATCTCAGGTCTATCGAACCGCTCGATGACTTAGGTTCTGACCACCGCCCCGTCTCCCTCGTGCTAGGACCGCCTAACGATAACGCCACTTCTGCTAAGACCTTTACCAACTGGAAAGGTTTTAAAAATACGATAGTTTCAGCCTTAGAGGCCCCGAACCCTCCGCTCGCGATCTCGCCCGATCAATTAGATAGCCCGGATAAAATAGATTTATTAGTAAATTCTCTCTGATGCTATCAACTCAGCCATCAGTGAAAACGAAAAGGTTGCTAAGAAAGGCAAACCCACGCTTCCCTTAGCCATTAGCAATCTTATTAAAGCTAAGAACGCGGCTCTCCGGAGAGCCAAGAAATATCCCACGCCCGCCTATAGAACAGCTGCGAATCAGCTACAACGCAAAGTTAGATCTTGCCTCAAGGAACTCCGAGACGCTCAAATGAACGATCTCATGGCGAATATCTCCCCGTCCCACCAAGCGTATAATAGTATGGCCCGAGCCTTACGCGTAGACCTTGCTCTCACGTCCCTCCTCTTAATCGTCCCCATGGCTCTATCGCCTTCGAAGTCGAAGAAAAAGCCGAATGGTTCGCTGACAGCGTTGCGTCTCAATGCTCGCCCAGCACGCAACCAGCGAATCCCTCTCACATCAAAGTGGTGGAGGACGAAGTTCTCCGTAGAGACTCTCTCCCCATCACCGCCGACCCCGTCACAGTATCTAATGATGAAATCTCGCTTCTCATCAAAAGTCAAAAGTCCAAAAAGGCTCCGGGTGTGGATGGTGCTTACCTTGTTAGCTATCATTTTCAATGCCTGCTTCGACCTTAGCTACTTTCCAAAAGCTTGGAAAGAAGCGACAGTCATAGGCATTCCCAAGCCGGGTAAACCTCTGAATATCCCGGTTAACCACAGACCCATCAGCCTCCTCAAGGCCATGTCAAAACTTCTCGAAAGAGTCATACTCTCTCGAATGCGGAACCATCTGTTTCCAACGGATGGCGATCCTCTCATAATTCCCCATCAGTTCGGCTTTCGCGCTAAGCACTCTTGCCCTCAGCAAGTCCATCGAATCGTCGAGTACATACTCGAAGGTTTCTACCCGAGGCGTTTTAAAACGATCGCAGTTTTCTTTGACGTAGCCAAGGCTTTCGATAAACTCTGGCACAGCGGCCTCGTTTATAAACTCTACAAAATAGGCTTACCGGATCGACTAGTTAGAATAATTGCGCCATTTCTTAAAGACCGTACGTTTCGATTAAACACGGAGGCACGATTTGCGCGCCCCGTCTCATAAAGGCTGGAGTCCCTCAAGGCTCAGTCCTCGCCCTTCTATTGTACACCGTGTACACTAACGATATCCCCGTCCCGTTGAAAGGCGTCGAACTCGCCCTCTTTGCCGACGACACTGCCCTTTACACCAAAGGCCACAGAGTCCCGGGTCTCACCACCAGACTCCAAAAGGCTGTAAATGCCCTCGATGCATGGTTTCAAAAATGGCGCATCGATGTGAACACAGAGAAGAGCTCTGCGGTTTACTTCGACTACAAACGCAGTCGTATCGCCGACAATCTCCAAGTTAGAATGCAAGGCACTCCCATCCCCTGGAAGCGTACTACCAAATACTTAAGCGTCACCTTAGACCAGACGCTTTCTTTCAACCCTCACGTCGATAGAGTAACGAAACTCGCACGTTTTTACCTAGGCCGGCTTTACAGTATGTGACGTGGAAAAAGTAAAATGTCCTTCAGAAACAAACGTACGTTTTATAAGGTCTGCGTTAGACCAGTCATGACATATGCCTCGCCAGTCTTTGCCCACGCCAAACCCTCCGTCGTGCACAAACTGCAGGTAGTCCAAAACCTCTTCTGCCGCAGGGCCACAAACGCACCTTGGTACGTGCGCAACGCGGACCTGCACAGAGATCTTGAACTACCTACAGTGCAACAGCACCTAAAAACACTCTCAGAATCGTTCTTCAAACGCGCCGAATCCCATCCCAATCTTTTAATTCGAAATTCAGTCTCATATACTGCTCCTGTCTTAGATTCGGAATTCAAAGTCACTAGACCGAGAAACGTGCACACTAGCTAACCCACGCAATCAACTTTAGATCTCGAAGCCTCGAATAAATTCGAATTAATTCTATTTTTATTTTCATTTTGAGCACCTTCAGTACTATGTATTTACCTTCAGTGCTTTGAGCACCTTCAGTGCTATGTATTCCCAGCGGGTGACCCCTTCTGGGCCCCGCTAGCGTGGCCTCTTTCTCCACTTGGTCGTCGCTCAGATGAAGGCTGGTTCGCAAAAATTTGCACGAGTCTTTCAGGGGTTTTTTTTAGTAGGTAGTGCTCATTAGGAGCTAGTCCCAGATGCCTTGTAACGCGCGCAAGAGGTATGCGGAAATGCATTTTTTGCCTCCTGCCCAAACGTGGAACAAAAAAAAATTAATTCATTCGATTCACTTCGACCATTCCGACCGCTTGTTTTACTCTAAACCCAAATCAAGAAAATAGGAAGCAATTAATATAAGTTCCTACAGATGTGCACATGCAGTTTTACAAGGCATTTGTAATTGCAACTAATATTATTCGGAATTTTGATATTCGGGATTCGTATTTATACTAATGCGGATTATTAATTATTCGAATTTTTTATGGTTCGGTATTTTCAAATTTTGCATATTGATTTTCGTAATTATAAACGTTCGGAATTTTCGTAAGTTTCGAAGAAGAAAAATTCGGAATTATGAAACACGGAATTTTCATTTTCGGAATTATGAACCATTCGGTGTTAAAAAATTCGGAATTCTGAAATTCGTGATTATGACTATCGGAATTAGGTTTTTTGTATTTATCTAGTGTACCCCAAAGAAAGGTATACAGAGTTGTCCGTGGACAAAGTACTTGCCGAACATGGCACCCTGTATTGCGATTGACACCGTATCATCTGGATTTTTATCCCATTGAAAATATATTGTCCTTAATTGAAAAGCTATGTAGCCTCTAAGGTATGGGGTATGAATTTATCTACAGTAAAAACATTATTGACTGAAAAAGTTAACATAATGTAGGCGCTCTCCCCTACAAACAAACAGCATTGTAAACACACATAGGTACTACGTACCTATAGCATATTGCATATTAGCATTTTATATTGTATTTTATAAGACATTCGAATACGCGACACAGTCGCGACCACTTGTATGGAGAGTCAAAAATGAACCGACATACTAAGAACACGCATTTCATTTATGGGTCACCTGCTTCTATTTAGGGACTCACACGAGAGCCTCTAAAGTGGTGACCCCGACGTGATTTTAACGTGCTTTCGACGTGATTTTAATGTGATTTCGACATGACAAGTGACTTTGTGAAGTGATAGTCATCAATCACGATGACGTCGGCTGCGCCAGCTAGCAACGTGCCCACGATGTCACCAGCACAACCCAAGGTCGATTCTGTATCTCTGGCTGCCAGACTGTCAGAGTTTTGGCCCGATCAACCCAGGGTCTGGTTCATCAGAACCAAGGCCGTACTAACTCCACAATGGCTGGGAGACGACGCCAAGTTCGACCTTGTTCTGTCGAAACTCAGCAAGGAGGTCATCGCGCAGGTTATCGACGTGCTCATCAACCCACCCGCAACAGGAAGGTACGAATTCCTTAAAAATCTCCTATTGACGATTTACGAAGAGTCGCACAACCGGCAAATAGAAAAGCTCATTGGTGAGTTAGAACTGGGAGACCAAAAGCCGTCCCAGTTGTTACGCCACATGCGGGAACTCGCCACAGACAAGTTCAAGGATGAAACTCTTCGAGTTTTGTGGCAGAATAGGCTTCCAACTCAAGTTCGTGCCGTCCTCGCCGTCTCAGAAAATAAAGACTTGGAAGGGTTGGCTACTGTCGCCGACAAAGTCATGGTGTCAAAGGTGTCGAGACCAAATACTGTCGCCGAAATTTTACAGCACCGGCCAGACAACCCAAATACCTTTGACGTGACGCAGCTACTGAAGGAAATAGCGAGTCTCCATATGAAGATACACGATCTTGGAGATTCTAGATCGAGACAAAAATCTCGCAGTTTCCACGGCCATGGATTACGTTCGCGATCGGCATCCAGGTCCTTCAAAAGGGGCCATCGCAGCTCTTCGCGATATCGCCAGCAGCAAGGCTCGGAGAAGTGCTACTACCATCGTCACTTCGGTCCGGCTGCCCGAAGGTGCCGACCGCCATGCACGTGGAAGCAGCAGAGTACCCAGCAGGGAAACTAGAAGGTCCATCGAGTACGACGGCGGAGGTTGGCGCCGTGCTACCTTGCCGTCGGCTATGCGTTACCGACGTGGACTCAGGACTTCGATTTTTAGTCGACACTGGGGCCAATGTCTCTGTGTTACCGCCATCGAGGAAACACAAACTTAACGTAAGTTCGGACTATAAACTTTTTGCTGCCAACGGCACTGTAATTAAAACTTATGGTACTAGAGTACTTAACTTAAATTTAAAACTACGTAGACCTTATAGATGGGAGTTCATAATTGCTGACGTTACACAGCCAATTTTAGGCGCAGTTTTTTTTATGTTTTCATAAATTACTCGTAGATATTAGTACTCGTAGGAAGTAGATAGATCGAGTTACGGATTTAAAGGTAACTGCACCCTTAGCAACCCTTAAACAACCATCTATAAAGTCTATAGATTGTAACAATCCCTACTATGACTTATTATCTCAATTCCCCGAGATAACAAAACCGCCATCATACGTGGAAACTCCATTGCATAATATAGTGCATCATATAGAAACTTCCGGACCGCCAGTATACGCAAGGGCGAGACCTTTACCACCGGAAAGGTACAGAAAAGTTAAAGAAGAATTTCGCGTAATGCAGGAAATGGGCATCTATCGTCCATCAAAAAGCACTCCACATTGTCCCTAAGAAAAAACGGGGAAATCCGACCTTGCGGTGATTATCGAAAACTTAACGCAATAACCAAGCCCGACAGATATCCAATTCCTCGCTTACAAGACTTTACACATAACACATAACTTTACACATAACATTTTCGAAAATTATTTGAAGGTAAACCTTTAATAGTATATTCTGACCACAAACCATTGACGTTTGCATTTAAAAAAGTTAGTAGAGAAGAAAATGAAATTCCTCGTCGGTCTAGGCAGTTGTCATATATTAGCGAATTTACAACCGATATAAGGCACATAAGCGGAAGCGATAATAATGTGGCCGACGCCTTATCACGTGTAGAAACAATAAACTGTCCTACATTGAATTACGATGAATTAGCTGACGCGCAGAAACGTGACGATTACTTACAGCAAATGTTATCGAACAACGATAACAACAGTAAAATAAGATTTAAAAATATTTTTATGCCAGTGTGTAATAAAGAATTGTAATGCGAAATTTCTACACGAAATGCCAGATTATACCTACCGAACAAATTTAGAAAAAGTATTTTTGATTCTTTTCATAACTTAAGTCACCCGGGTATACGCACTACTAAGAAAATGATAACGTCTAAATATTTCTGGAAGGGGATGAACCACGATGTTACCCAATGGGCTAAAAAATGCCTGCAATGTCAACGCGCGAAAGTCAATAGACATTCTTTTTCAGCGGTTCAAAGTTTTCAATACGCAGATCGTTTCGAACATATACACGTGGACCTCTCCCAACCTCTCCAGACGGATTTTGCTATTTGGTTACCATCATCGATAGATGTACACGATGGCCGGAAGCTATTCCGGTGCGTGACATCACAGCTGATACAGTAGCCCGTGTCATTTTTGAAAACTGGATTAGCCGTTACGGTTGCCCTACAAGATTGACGAGCGATCAGGGTCGTCAATTTGAAAGCAACCTTTTCAAAGAATTAATGACTTTCCTAGGTATACATAGGATACATAGCTCTCCTTATCACCCACAAAGCAACGGTGCAGTCGAACATTGGCACCGCTTAAAGTTGCACTTTCGGCTAGCCTGCAAACATGCGACAGCACGTGGGTCGATCAATTAGCAACGGTCCTGCTAGGGCTTCGAGCTGCTGCCCGCAGTGATTCAGGTGTTAGCGCAGCCGAACTAACGTTCGGGCGCAACCTACGTTTACCCGGAGATTTTTGCAATACGACTCCATTATTGATAAGCGATAGTTATAATTTAGTAGTTTTTTTTTTTTTTTTTTGCTGCCGAGGCACCCTCGCGGGAGGGAGGTGGAAGATGCGTCATGCATACCCGCCCGCAGGTAAATTCCTCTGCGGGGGGGTTATGTGGGACTCACCAGAATGGCACCTACCCACTAAAAACCACCTGTTGGCTGTAGTTATTACCGTTAGCCTTCATCGGAAGCGACACCCGTCGGGAAGTTGGGCGCGCTGGCAGAGACCCGCTAGCGGGTCTTCCGCCTGTAGTGAATGTTGCACTGAAGGTGCTCAAAGGGACATGAGTTGGTGGCCGTTCTGGGCAGCCTCCGGTGAAGCCGGGGCTGGGCAGAGGTCGGCCGAAGCATGATTTAGGGATCAATTCATTTAAATGAACCTACAATGAATTGAGAAGGGAACTATGCTCCGCCAGAGCTAGCAAACGCTCTGTCGGAGTACGTGAAGCCCTAAGTTTACGGGCTAAGACTGCGATTTCACTAACATCGACATTTTTTATAGCGTCGCAGACGATACGCATATCGTCTGCTACGGAGGATTGAGGAGTGGGTTTGTATGGGCGAGGAGCCGGGATGGGATTCGATGCGGGGCGCTGCCTCCAGTTTTCTGGGGCAGGCCTAGACTGTGTAGGCTTTGCAGCCGGAGGAACCCGGCTACGCAGCGGCGGAAAGTTTTCTTGAGAAAGGCGCGGCGCCTGTTTGGGTGCCGACCTCTTGGGATTGGAACGCATACAACGGGGTGCACGAGGGCAGCCCCTGTAGTTTGCGGTGTGGCCGGACTGGCCACAAAGCACGCAATCGGGAGGAGAGGGAGTTTCAGGAGTGCGATTGCACTCCTTAGTGAAGTGCGGGACCAGGCACTTGACGCACCTGGGCGGTGCGCGGCAGTTGGCCGCCGCATGCCCGTACAACTGGCACCGATAGCACTGGCCGGGATGACCGCGGCGATGAGGCGCCTCGATCGAGATCCCAGAGAGGCCGCAAATAGAGCTAACCCCTTTCAGGATCTCTCTGGACTTGGGGACGTTGGCGAGAATCACCAAAGCGAGAGGGTGTTGCCTCCCGTACTTGCATTTTATGCACCGCGAGTGCCGGGAAGCCTTGGGACTGCAGATCCTCAAGGATAGCCTCGTTCGATAATTCGAACGGGACTCCCCTGAGTACCGCTCTAATCTTACGCTCTTCTGACAGAGCATAAGTGTGATAAGCATATTGCTTATCGGTGAGGAGCTTAGTCAAAGCTCGGAAATCGTCTATCGACGAGACAGTGATTTTAATAGATTCACCCGAGTTGGCTGCTCGGATGTAATGGATTTTGTGCTCATTGCACAATGTCGAGACCTCAGTCCATTTACCCTTTTCCCGAAGGAAAACGGGTGGTGGGACCTTGGCCTTGACAGAAGTTGGGGCCGGAGCGGGTGTTGAAGACACCGGGGCAGCTGGCGTTGAAGACGCCGCAGGGGGTGTAGGGACGGGCGTCGAGGGCGCCGGGTCTTGTTTCGAACGCTTCTTAGAGCGCTTCTTAACAAGCGTAAAGGAGGGAGACTCAGGGCCAGTTGGGGTGGCGTCCGAGGATGACTCGGTCGCGGGTGCGCGCTTGCGGCTCGGAGGGGCGTCTACTTCGCACTCCATGTCACTGGAGGAAGGGGACGCGGGAGGGCCTAAGACCAGAGTGGTCTGAGGGACGGAGGTGGCCTGAGGGGCCGGTGTGAACAGTGCCATGATTAGAGGGAGAAATGATTGCAGTGTGCGAATCATATGAGGGGGGCAGTAAGTGCCTTGGGCGTCATAATCAGCGATCAGCTTATTCAGAAGCTCCTCAGGGCTTAGGGAAGCCATTGCGGAGGGGTTGGGGAGGGAGGACAATATATAAATATATATACTATGAACCTATCAACGATGACTAACTTCCTAAAAAACCACCCTACACGCAGTAGGGCGGTTGAGGACGACGCGGATAACTTACCCGAACACGGAACTTGAAGTCCTGGAACGACGAAACCCCGTCGACGAAGCTCACGTTCCACGAAGTACGGTTAACAAGCCACTGTCCGCCGTGAAAACGGCGTTAGAAACTTATTAGAAATACGGTTAACGAGCCACTGTCCGCCGTGAAAACGGCGTTAGAAACTTAATACGGTATACAACTATGAAATTATATATTACGACAACAACCAGTGAAATTTGGGTGCTCAATTAGCGCGGGGGCTAAAAGAGCGGGAAGGCGTCTGCGATCGACGTGCGCTCGAGAACGCACGCAGACCGAGACTGTGAAAATAATTTAGTAGATAAAATTAAGGATAATATTAATAAGTTTAGAGTAGCAACTAGTTCACATACTAATACGCAATCCATTTTTGGTGAAGAGTGGAAAAGAGTGGAAAAAGGTTGACCGTCATGCAATAAAATGTGAGAATGAATTTCGAGATATTTAACAAGGTTTAGACAAAAACACCGATAGGTTAGTGATAAATACGGCTGATAGTGACAGTGATATCCCAACTAGCACATTAGTGATAATTGCAGTTAATGTTATGACTCAAAGTTTTATATCGGTGCTATTTAGGTAAAAAATGAAACTTCTTACTGTTTAGGAGTGAATTAATAAAAATAAAGTCTATAAAATTAACTATGGGCTCAAAATTTTCAATTAATACCACCCACAAGTTTAAAGTTGAGGACCTTACCACTGTTGTACCACTCTAAGTTTTATAGCTACAAACGAGAAGTAATAAAGCAAAATCAACTCTTAAACCACTGGAATATCTAGAAGAATGATAAAATGAACTTTTATGGCATTATAGGTTCTTATTATTAGAAAATAATAAGAACCTATAATGCCATAAAAGTTTTAAGGTGGGTTTCGGAGAATATGCAATATTTGTTATTGTAGCGTTTACCAAAGGTTTATTTTGTAAAAAAGTAATAGTTTACGATGTCTTAATTAGCTCGCTTTGTTAAAAACAAAAGTTATTACTACGGGATACATTAATATCAAATTACTTTAATCATTCAAATTTTTTATATTCAACATTTAAATTCACAATTTGCTTTTTTAATTTGATTTGCGTGTACCCTATTGATACATTAGCCAAAATCAATGTCTTACAATATGTATTCAACTTTTGAATCAATATGAATATAAAACTCATCAGAACTCAGAATAATTAGATTCATAAAAATTGGGTTCTGATTACCGACAAAGGGAAATCAAATACGTTTTTAACAGCTATGTGACTTTTATTGAAAATTTAATAATGAGGTGATTACTGGTAAAAGTAACAACTTTATTTGTATAATTTTGATCTTAAATGATATTTCACTTATAAAACTCTTATAAGAAAAGTGCATCTATAGTTTTTGTGCCCTTTGGATTTTAACGAATATAATTCTCGGTGCTTGGCTCTGTGGCAGTTTTTGGTTTTCATGGCAAAGTATTGTATGCGGCATCTGTACTTCCGGTCAATAGCTAAAATAAAATTATAATTGTAATTAAAAAACACAGTATAAGTGTGTTACATTATTTTTTACCAAAACAAGGATTTTTGTATTGTCAGTTGATCCCTACACTGTTTTCCCTAATGAAACAAGAGAACCATAAATAATGTATATAAAATTCACTCATAGGCCCTTCTCTGGACTACTTAGTAATAAGAAAGGTGATTTTTAGCACTTAGAACAGCAAAAATGGAAGTCAGCGCGTGAAAATTATTACTAAGAGTAACAAAATGATTCGCCATCTTTAATGGAATGTTTTTATGAAAACCAATCATCAATTTACATTTTTTTTTCTCAACATTGACAATAACGTATTCTTATTGACGTCAAATAAAAAATTGATTCTACCACCAGTTCGAAAAAACCTTCGTGAAGAAGAACTGGCAAGAAACTTCACAGGTATATTATTTTCAAAATAAATTTACAGAGTCTCTTTATGTCTATACAAAATTATTCTTTTCTGCATCTGTTAGCTCGGCAAGTCTCCCTCCCCCTAGTATCCAAACGACGAACACCCTCAAACGGCACCCGTTCACGAGTTAACGCGGGATCCAGCCATCGCCCTCCTCAACCATATTAGAGGGAAGTGAGCGACCCGTCACCCGACGCTACCATAAGAAGACGTACTTTAGTGACAATGACGCTTTAGATATTCATCGGGACGAAGAACTCATCGAACATACAGACACATTACACATGTTTTGTTACAAATACTAGTACAATCCTGTTAATGACGGGATTATACCCAAGGGCTTTTATCATCCAAATAATCGGATAGCACACATTTTCTGCTTTATAGTTTCTTTGAATTTGTCAATAGAAAGACCTTGGATATCCTCAGGAACCTTATTATAAAAGCGTATACATTGACCTATGAATAAGTTAGTGACTTTATGAAGCCTACTATTATGAGCTGCCAGCATATTTCTTCCTCTTGTGTTAACATTGTTGCAGATCTTTTTTTCTTTTGAACAAGGTTATGTTCTTTTTTACATACATTAAATTTTCTAAAATATATTGTGAATGGAAGGTAAGAATATTTATGTCCTTAAATTTACTTCTAAGTGACTTATTTTTTACTAAACATGTTTTTTTTTTTTATAACAAAAGAAGTGATTTTACAACACTACTACGTGAATTGGCTATAAATACTTGTAATATCAATTATATTCTTGTTCAGTTTTATTAAAACTACTTAAACCACTTTTTATTTGCACAGTTTTTGTTAAAATTCTCATAAAATCGTAAAGTTTAATTTACTTAATAAACATATACGCATTTTACAGTAAAGTCAAGATCCCACTTGATCTTTTAGTACAGATATGGCAGATAGATGAATAATAGTATTTGGCACTTACAATTTTATTATGTTTTGTAGTCGTCACTTAAAAACTGTCACACGCCATTAATATTCCCGCCATCGCTACTACATAAAGAAACATACTTATGAATGAACAAAATCAGATCGTTCATTCAACCATTCAATAAAAAGTTCAATTAAAGTGGCAAATCAGGGGTACAAGAGCGGCAATTTGCACCTTTAGCCACAATTTGATATGCTCTAAACCTGTCGCCATATCGGTTGCATAAGGGGTCTAGAGCAGGATATAGACCTTGTCCTTAAGTTACAATATAATACGCTCTAAAGCTTATATGCAACTATTTGTGCTAGTTGGGATTGACCTTATTGAGAGCACAGAACTGAGAATTTTAATTATTGTTGTTTTTATTAGAATGTCTCATTTTAACAATAGGTATAGTGGTGTTTATTACGTATACTACAGTGAACATGTTTTTTTTATTTTATTTTACCCAAACCTAAAGACAGCAATTTAAGAAAAAATTGGTGTATTTTTTCAACAAAACAGTTTGTTCAGTCATATATTGCAAAGGTTGCATGTTTTTAACTTAACTACATTTTCATATAACAGGAAACCTTAACCCACGTCTCTTAAAAAAAATAAAAGGCTGAAATTCGCTACAGATCATGAAAATTGGACTGTAGACCAGCGGCGTGAAATAATATGGAGTGATATAAGTTTGAGGTGGCGATCGGTGATGTGATCGGAAAATATCATAAATAAAAATGAAGCATTCGATACCGATTGTATCAAAAGAAAAGTGAAGTTTTCTGGATCGTTATGGGGCTGCACGTCAGCAAAAGGTCTGGGTCGTCTACATTTTGTAGAAGGAAATGTAAATGCAGTAGAGTACCAAAGCATTACGGAAACCAGTCTCGAGCCCTTGATTCCAAAGTTGAAACATCGTTATGCCTACACCTTTCAACAAGATGGTGCTTCTACACTGCGAGGACAGCCAAGGCTGGGTTTGACCGGACTAAGATCCCTACAATGCAGTGGCCGTCAAGTAGTCCAGATTTGTCACCAATTGAGACCCTATGGTGGAAAATAAAGAAAATGCTGCGCAAGTATCCAGCAAGGTCTTCAAGCAATCTAAAGGAAAAATTTAAATCTGTCTGGGACTCAATAACTTCACAACAATCTTAAGAATTGGTAGCAACGAAACCACAAAGAATAAAATCTGTGATCGGTGCTAACGGTGACGCCACTGAGTGGTAGACGAACTATTTTGCGCCATTGAATGTGATGGATATAGTTTATTGCGTGGATGGTTCCCCAAGAATTTATAATATTTTATTTAAAAAGGGAAATATTTTGTAACTTTTTTAATTTGAAAAAAAAGTTCATTAAGTGGTCAAAACCACTGTCTATATATTGAACTTATAAAGTAAAATTTATTTATCTAAATTTTACTTCGAATATAAGACACTTGTAATATTTGGCACTAGATGAACTCTTTTGCATTGTGGCTCGTATTCATAGGTAACGGTACAATAGTGTTTAAGGTTCTCGGAACCACTCCCTTGCGTGTGTAGACATCTGCGACTGGCCCGACGCCATCTCCACCTGCAATCACTCGCTGAATAAGTCCAAGAGGCCATAGTAATAAAAGAGTATTATTCTGCTTTATAAGCATGAGAGTTCCTTCGACGAGTGTACCCGTAGAATGGCGCCATCTAGTCTTCTCCTGCAGCCATATAACGTATTCTTACGAGAACCGCTGCCAGAAGTGCTTTTTTATAGGGAAATTTGTTAGTTAAACAGAGGCAAATTTGCCTTTATTTAACTTAAACAAGTTATCATTTCTTCAAATGTTACTAGTGTCAAAACTAGAGTACGTCTTAAGTGATACTTTACCGACTTGACTGCCGATTTCCCAAGTCTACCAAAATGTGGTATATAAGCAGGGATACACGAAAAGTTTATAGCTGGATCGATACTTTGAAATTCAAGATCCAATGAAAGTAATCGTGCCAATTCATTAAAGGCGCCAACGAAGGTAGTGCCATTATCGGAAACAGATTTCTTAGTTTTCCACGACGAGCAATAAATCGGTTAAAACTGCAAGTAAAGCTTATTTTGTCATTTCGAACAAAAGTTTCAGATGGACTGCTCTTGTAGCCAACATGCAAACACTAAAGTAAAAGCTTTAATTAATTAACAGCTTCGATCTGCTATCGTAATTGGTCCGGCATAGTACGTACCTAAGCCTAGAAACGGAAACAAGGTTTCCCATAATTGGCTGAATCGTATTAGGTTAGACTCTTTTTTTACATATTTCAGAGAATTTTTTCTCGCTTAATGCCTACCACCGATGGGCCAGTACTGTAGACAAATTGTAGCGAGCAGAAGTTGTGGTACCGCATAAATAATTTAGTATGAAACATAATATTATGAGGAGTACATCTCAAAATACGCAATCTACAACCAATTCGAATAAGCCCATGCTCATCTTAAAAGGGTGAAAGAAATAGATTTTATTTTTAGACGGTAACGGCTTACCTAATTTTAGTAACTTGCATTCCCCTAGGTAGGAATCTTGTTGAGAAATTCTAATTAACCTATAAATAAGACGCATTCTTTAGGAGTAAGTGAACCTTTTTGT
Organism: Marasmarcha lunaedactyla; assembly: GCA_923062675.1. NCBI lineage: Eukaryota > Metazoa > Arthropoda > Insecta > Lepidoptera > Pterophoridae > Marasmarcha > Marasmarcha lunaedactyla. Next base: position 24,352,945 of record OV281343.1, read on the forward strand.
TTCATACCTTTACAAGTATTTACGAAACACAAAACGTAGCATATAACAGGCTGTAGCTTTTGAAAACTTCAACATTTTAAAATACTATTCATGATTGAGTTTAGAGTTCAATGTAACTGCTCGTAGACATCAAATAATTTCACCATGTCCGGTAACTGATTTGAAATAGATTATGCTTTGGGAAACTTAGGCCAACAAGAATTGTCTCTTTGTAAAATATGTGGACCTGATAACTTAGACTGCTGCTAGCCCACGTGAAGCGAGGTCTGTCTGGTTTTCAAGTGAAGGCACCATCCTCCACTTATCTTTACCTACAGTCTCTTGGATATCACTCACACAATGACGAACAAAAGTTTTCAAATGAACCGGTAAAGATGCCAACCAACAAAGAACAATAGTGGAGTCAATCCAGAATATGCAATTACTAAAAGTTAGTGTGAGTGACTGAGTGGTCTTCTCAAATAAGCGAGCTCCTAATAAAGCTGCGCAAAGTTCCAGCCTGGGTATAGTGGTGGATGGGGTATAGTGGTGGGGTATAGTGGTGGAAACTCTTAGAAGTTCCTAAGTGACTGACATATGAGCCCTTAGATTCCGAGCTTCGAATATATACGCATGCTCCGTATTCCCTTCCCGACGCATCTGTTACTTCATGCAATTATAGCGTTAATGGTGCATCACATGTTACTCATCGAGGTATTTCGATAATATTAATGAAGGTAAAGTGTTTTGAAAACTCAACCAAGCATCGTGAATATTGTCCGGAACCAGATCGTGCTATGAAACAATCAGACAACCAGAATAGTTGCATAACTAACTTGGCTTCTACTATACTTAGAGTAACTAGACCAATAGGGTCAAAAATTTGCGCAATGATCAACAATATTTTTCTTTTTGTTATGGTAGTATTTTCTCGGCCTGTGAGGTGGGTTGTAGTTGCTAGGTAGGCTTGCTTGCTTGCAAATGCGACCTAATCGCACTAGGGGGCAACTCTCATGCAACCGAGCGCTTTTGAGCTTTGCTTGGGCGCCTGCATGCAGTCGGAGGGGAAAGCTGCCTTTGCGCAGTCCCGAACAGGAGAGCTGTCTCTACTGAAGTCGAACAATAGAGATACATCCCAAACCCAAATTCCGGTGTGCCTGGTCCCATCATATATATAACATAAGCAATATCTATTATAACTCTTCCCTCCTTATCCTTATACTCCCTATCGGCCCTGAGCTAATATTATTTGCCCCAAAAAAAAAAATAGGTATTTGTTCATTTCTATGGATTATATACCATCCCAAAGGTGGCTACAGTACTCCATACAAGATCGACCTTGAGCTATGTACAAATTTAGTAGCCGTTCAATCCTGAAGTACCGTCGGACCTTCGAGATGATTTCCAACTTCTTTGAAGCAGTTTGAGCCATGGACACAATTTGTTGCCCGAAGTTTAGTTGGGACGATATAGTTACGCCCAGAAGCCCTAGGTGGTCGGTTAAGGGTACAGAAACATTTTGAAAAGTGGGCGGTAGGTTGAAACTGCTCTTTTTGGCGGAGAATAAACACGCTTGTGTTTATGACGGGTTAAATTTCACCAAGTTGGACTTGCCCCAATCAGACACATTCTTTCATTACGAATGCACCCGCTCAATCATGGACTCGCTCAAAGCCCGGATTTCTTGAGGACTCATTCGCGCATTGGACATGTATCTCTCTATAACGGTGCTGTCATCAGCTTAACCAATAATGGCTGGGGTTAGCAGGTCATTAATGTGCATCACGAATAACGTTGCAGAGAGAACAGATCCCTGAGGTACCCCGGCATTAATTGCCATTAGGTCAGAATTGACCGTTCCCTCAGAAAATCAGATATCCAGTCGCAGAGCCCATTACGTATTCCGTATGCTGGAAGCTTACTCAAGAGACCATCATGCCAGACCCTATCAAAAGCCTTGGAAATGTCTAAGGATACAGCTATAGCTTCACCGTGACCTTCCAAGACTTCGCTCTATAAGTGAGTGGCATACACAAGAAGATCTCCAGTCGAGCGTCCACTGCGAAAACCGTATTGGTTATCACTAAGGAGCTCGTTGGACTCAAGGTTTGCCAAGAGACGATTGTTCAATACACGCTCCATAACTTTGCAAAGTATGGAGGTGATTGCAATAGGTCGATAGTTGATGAGATCTGCACGGCTTCCCTTCTTTGGTACTGGTTGCACATTAGCCAGCTTCCAGGATTTTTCCGGATTCCAAAGAGAGTCGATACAGGCGCGTTAGTGTGGGAGACAACTCGGCTGCGCAGTGTTTTAAAACGACTGCAGGTATGCCATCGGGGCCGCTGGTCTTATTCATGTCTTAATTCTACAAGCATTTAAGAACCTTCTTTTGGCGAATATGAACGTTACCCATTAGGGTCCGAACTGAGGTAACTGGGGTGGGACTTTACCTTGCCTATTTAGACGTGAACAATCTGCAAAAATATTAGCAAAAAGGTCTGCTTTCTGTTTTGTGGTGTGGGCCAGTGAACCGTCAGGCTTCCTCAGAGGTGGCAGCGATGGGCGACAGAGTTTCGGCTCAACCGACTTGGCCAGAGACCAGAAAGCTTTGCTTCCTGAAGGATATGACGCTATCTCGTCTCCGATGTGGCCAATGTGGTCAAAGCGCGCTTTTCTGATCACCTTTTTGTAAGTTACTCATTTAGCGTCTTTTAAACAGGTGTCACGCGGCGAGTACTGCGACACAGATTTCACCACGCACTGGTCGGATGTCCCTAAAAGTGCAGTTACGGACACCGAGAACCTGTCAGGATCAGTTGTCAGCAGAAGGTCCAAGCAATATGCAGTGTGGCCAGCAATGTCGGGGATGCACGTGGGCTCGTGCTCAAGCTGTGAGAGGCCCTGAGTCACGGAAATCTTAAAATCCTCTCTTCCAGCGAGGTCAGTGTCCTGATACGGGTATAGCCATTGCCCGTGGTGAGCGTTAAAATCCCCCAGGAACACCAACTGTGCTGAGCGAAAACGTTGCCGAACCTTATCTGCTGCATCGCTAAGATACTCCATGAGCCTCGTTGTCTCCCGATCTCCGCTATCTGACCGATATATACTGGCGTAGACCAATTGGTCAAGGCCGGTATCAATGTGAACCCACATGACGGAAAAGTCCAGATCTTCCAAGTAACGGAGACGCTGACAACAGATCTCGTCACTGGCATACATGCGTACCCTGGCGTTCGGGCGGAAATTGGACTCAAGTATGTACCCTGGATAACAAAGGTATGCCGAGTCTGACGGATTACAGATCTGCGTCTCCGTTAGGAAGAGTAGTTGAGGCCTCTCTGTCTCAAGGTGATGGTGGAAATCGTTGAGATTTGAGTGCATTCCTCTGATGTTGCAGAAGTGCACTTTAACCGGTTACCCGGCGAGCCAATAACTTACGAACTAAAGACAGTTCTCTGATGCAGCACGATTACTCAGCCTACTTTCCTCGATGGCTACACTAAACATCATGCCGGAACGCGACCATGTCACTTGGTGGCATGGCTGTCTTTAGTAGGTGCTGACAAGCCACGGCCGAAGCCTACCACCAGAAGTTACTGCTCGTTTAGCACCACCCAGGGACCACGTACAAGGCATCGAGGGCTAACCCTTCCATACGCGAGCAGTTCCAATCCCCAAAAATAGATTCTTTGCTAGTCGCGATTCTAGTGAAAGGAAATGTTGTTTGGCTCTTTGGTATGAGGTCACCTAGAGTACTGGGGTCGTCTTTTAACGGAATACGTACCGTAAAACGACCTTCGGAAGTGCGATGTGTAGTTTGTGTCAACAATTGTTCACACGTGCTTTCTTCGGCAGTAAACTTATGTTTAGAAGAAACTGAGCCTAACTGCCAAAATTTGTAAGACCGATGGTTGGATTATTCAAATCATAAGCAAACAACCAGTACAGTTGGACGGCATTTGTTGCGGTTGCTTAAAAGCGCCTGATACAGTCCAACCTAGTTAGGATTCAAAAAGAGAGTAGGTTTATTCTTATTTAGTTTTAAGCGATTCGCGCCTACAATTTCCCCAAACATTTCCACGCCGACAAGGATGACGATGGACGACGGGAAGTTAAACGACGGGTTGGCTAGACGAATGCCATCCGGTAAACATAATTCGCTTACATCAATAGCATGTTCGGTATAGACGTTATTTTTGGTAAAACGAAACAGTCTTATTGTTATGATACTGGACTGAAGGACTGGCGTAGACCGGCCAGTTTTGATTGAATATTAGTTAAATTCAAAGCGAGCATATGTACGTGAAAAGCCTTGAGAGATAAAGTAGAAAAGCAGTAGTCCCGTTGTCTAGCAAAACTAGCTTGAGGGAGCCTGCCTTTACCGTCTACGACATTCACGAGAGCTGTGGAAAGTAATACAATACGAGATTTAATAGACTGATTGATAATGAACTCAACATTAACGAATAACAGGGGTAGAAAGACTTTCAGGTTCCTTTTCAACAGGCAGAAAAGTATTTTGCTTAGGCTTGCAAGATTTACAGTGACTAAATTTACACTTAGATGAAACATGGCCTGGTCAAAGGCAATCATCACAAGTTTTAAGTTGATTTGCTTTGGTTATTAATACCCGCCTGAAACCCAGCAGATTGCCCCCTAAACTGGCCCCCGCGCAGATTATCAATCATCAGCTTTGGTTCACTGGCCCTGCTTGGCTCCGCCAAGAGGTCGCCAAGTGGCCTATTGCCGCTATTAATTCTTCAAGTTTAGCTGAAAATTTACTTGAAATCAAACCGATGGTTTCGTTACCCGCTTTCAACAATGACAATACTCATCCGGTCGTGTTTTTATCTCGTCGCCTTTCAACTTGGACGAAATTGCTTCGCTCCATTGTATATATTTGTCAATTTTTGGGAATCTTGCCACGTTCTAATACTATAACCGCTACTGATCTTTAGCCCTGAAATATATTTAAAAAAATCGCTTCAAGATTCATACTTTTCTGACGAAATTAATAAAATTAAATTGTTCACCCGCTATTTATAAATTTTTGCCTTTCTCGATGAGGATGACGTTTTGTAAATTGTCATGCTGGCCCCCTTTTGTTTTTAACTAAATTTATCAAATGAATAATGCAACGTATTTCATGGAAATTTCCAAATCCGAATTAAGCGCTTTAACTCCGTCACACTTTCTTATGACGACGCCGCTGAAACTTTTGCCCGCTTGTGACGTTACTAAAGAACCTCCAAGCTTGTTACACCGCTATGTTTTGCTAAACCAAATGATTCAGTCATTTTCCAAACGCTGCAAGCAGGAGTATTTGCATCTCTTGCAAAGTAGAGCTCAGTAGAATACTCCTTCCAATACTATCACAGAAGGTACTGCCTTTATTATCATGACAGATAACTTAGCCCCGCTTCACTGGCCTCTTGGCGTAGTTACTTTTACTTACCCTGGTAAAGACGGGATCGTTAGAGCTGCGTCAGTTAAGACGGCTACCAAGTGTGCTCTACCTTTGCAATAACCGCTCGCCTCATGCCTCCCCGGCGTCCCTTAGTCACTTTAGTTAAATTTATCTTTAAAACCAGGTGGTTGTAAGTCTGAAGGCGTGTCATCGTTAGAAGGGAGGGAAATCAAAATATTAATTTTAATAGTCACGGCTAGGGATTATGAGCGTGTCAGACTGAATTGTTTTTTCAATTCTTTCATATCATTCGACATATTCAAATTTGAATCATTTACTTCTTAATCTATATCGACCTCTTTACTAAAATATCGCGGCATTCTGACGTGCTCGTAAGGCCTAGCCGTGACGGTGCCTTTAATTGTTTCTGTGTTTGGGAGATACCGTTAAATAAAATAATATTGAAAATAAAAAATAACATTGTTTATTATTTCCATATATCAACAGGTTCAATACACGACACAAAAAAGGAAATCAGTCTGTCTGTGGTTTCGTAGCTAACAAACAAATGGCCGAAGTTTCATGTTTTTATTTTTTGTTACAAACTTTAAGAAACTGACCGTGATCTTAGGTTGACGAAAATAGGTTCGGCCCTTTATAAGTTAAACACTATCAATCGTGTTTCTAAATTTAAATAATGTTGTTTAAATAAATGAATGACTTGTAAAAGCACTCATGACTTCTTAAAATTCATCGCCATAACCTTTTTGCAGGTATCCATATTCCTCAAAGAACGAGTCCCAAAAACTCATTCTTGTTTTAAATGGACGCACTCCCATTGATACTTTCGATCCGATATTGTAGTAGTTGAGAGATTCAGCAGTCACTGGTTCCCACTTTACCGGCAATAACTCCGAAGTTTCTGGTGTCGGATCTCTGAAAATAATCAATTAATTCATTAATATTGATTGTTAACGATTAAAAAATTATTTTATGAACTATGGAATATATTCAATATTGATGAAAATAAGTTAAATAAAATAGATCACTTTATGTAACAATTAGGAGTCTCCAACCCGGAACCTTCCGGTTGAAAAGCCAGCGCCATTATTTAAGCAATCACAGATTAACATATTTATCATAATGTAGTCCTTCTTTTTATTATTCATATCTACGTTCTTAAAGAACTTCGTAAATTTTACTAAGTAACGAGAAAAACAAACAAAATAAAAAAAATGCGTTTCGTAATTGAAAAACTTACCCATACTTAGCGAAATTCGTGAACATAGTAGATAGCCTATCAACTGTCAACTGTTCTTCTGGTGACATGACATTTTCCAGCCGAACTATATCCCATGTGTAGGCTATGTCATCTCCATGTGTTGATCCTGGATCTGTTATATTCATTAAATATTTCACATAGTTTCTTTCACTGTCAAAACTAAATCTATAATAATAAACAGATGCAGCCCCTCCATTTATATAATCTTTAATACGCCTTTGAATTGGGTGTAGGTACATGAAATCTGAATCAAAATTGATTATGTCTTGTTTCGTTTCCTGCGTAATTTCATTATCACCTAAGTAAAACTCTTTAACTTCCGCTTCAGTTATGTCCAATGTCTCATTATCAAAATTGAAATATTTCTCTAAACTGGATCGAATCAATCCTTCCAGTCCATATGATTCGATATTTTTAGTTGAGTATGTAACAAGCCTCTCATTGTAAGTATGCCCTGTTAAAACTGGAGTGTTTACTAATTTCGGCATTGGTTTTACCAAGGGGTGTTGAGTTATGAAACTTTCAACATTATCGAATTGCTTTTCAACACATGCCCTGAACATACTGATTCCAAGTGCAGTTGTTGCTGTTGCTACAGATTTTGGATTTGCAGAAATAAGATACTGCAGGGCATCAGTAAAACTAGTTGTGTTGTATCCCAGATGGTTGGCTATCCTTATAGGTAGCGTATTATCAGGGTTTGCTACTCCAGGAGGACAAAGTGAGTTGCCACTTTGTAAAATCACTTTATTGAACAGTTTTTCTTTATCTGAAATTAAATGGAAGTCAACAGATCTTGCGCCAGAGCTGTATCCAAACAGAGTTATATTTTCGTCATCGCCTCCAAAATTTTTTATATGTTTCTTTACCCACTTCATGCCCAAATATTGATCTTTAAATTGTTGATTGCCTGGCACTTCTGGTATATCTAGACACATAAAACCATAAATACCAGTACGTGCGTTTATAGTAACGATAATAACGTCATTTTGTACTAGGAATTTAGGTCCATACAGGTATCTATTATTTGAACCAGTTCTGAAACTGCCTCCAAATAAATAAACCATTACAGGAAGTGGCTTCTTGGCATCAATATTGATGGGTGTAAATATATTCAAATTAAGACAATCAAACGTTTCGACACCTTGAATGTGATCATTATCTACTTGAGGGCATATGGCGGAATCATCGTTTGCTTCAAAAACGTCTTGGAATTCTGGGTACGGTGTAGATGGCTATGAACATAAGAAAGTAAAGTTATACAAAAGCGTGGTTAACAGTAATTATGACCTTATGAAAATTATACTTACAGAAAAAGGATTAGATTTATTAACTTCAGCGTAAGGGATTCCTAAGTACATGAGGTACTTCCCCTCTTGAGAAAGTCCTCCTTTTATATCTCCGATGGAAGTGTGCACAGTAAGGCCATCATCGTATACGGCAGCACTAGCTGTCGAAACAATGACTCCGAGTAACACTGCTGTCTTTACAAAAAAAGTAAAGACGCTTATGCTAGACTTTCCTAATGTATGAGTCGTCATTTGAACCGATTCAAACCAACAATGCATTTTTTTCGAGAAATTATGAACTTATACGAACCCTTATCAGTGATTAAGATCAAGCTCAAGTGGTTTCTTTTCCTCCGCGATAATGTAAAATAACTTAGTTTTCTTGCGACTTCACTTGCATTTCCTTGAAGCAAAAAGTTTTAATAGATAGTTGTTTTTTTTTTAATATAACTGTATGATCTAATTAAATGTTATTCTGGATTTTCTGTTAATAAGGGCCATGGTTTATAAAATATCTTTTTAGATTTCCGTTTATACGTTTTTGTATACTAACTGACATCCAAATATATATTTATGTATTAGTTTCTATCGGATAGATAAGCAATTTTTCATTTCGACTCATTTTCAAGATATAGCATAGATTGAAATCGCTAATTTGCAGCATTTAGACTATCATCATAATTAATCAGGTGCTTAAAATTTAATAAATATCATGAAAAAAAGATTAAAGTACTTTTCCGCTGTACCTGTGTTATTTTGGACTGTTAATAACCGATTATAATCCACTAAATCTTTGTGGTCGCGTTTTTTTCAATAAACTTTGCTTGGTGTCTGTACACCATTAGGCATTATTTGATTTAGTTTTTAGTATCATAACGACTTTCCTATTAAAATTAATGTAGTTTTAAAAAGCCATATCATTAGGGATGGTACTGTAAGTAATTTTACACCAAGAAAGGAATTATGTAAGAAAATAATGTTTTAATCAAAAACATTGAAAAATTTGTTTTAAGTTTTACATTGGAATATTTTGTTGTATGTGACATGAGCCTTCTTTTACAAATAAATGGTACACCTGGAGGGAAAGTACTCTAAAGAATAGAGATAGCAAATTTTACTCCAAAGAAACATCCCTTTTTTTTAAAGAAATAAAAACGCATTCAAAGAGTTTCCAAAATTCGCTTGCTTCACCCGGGAATCGAACAGACTAAAATCTGTAAAAATTACACCCTGTAATTTTCTTGCATTGATCGTTAGGGTCAATCGCAAGGATGAAATCTCTCTAACATACTTGGTCAATTTAATGAAAGGAAAACCATGAAATCTTCAATTATTTTAATTACCTATTTACAAAAAATGGTAAACTAACTAATTAGTTGTTCGAAATGGGCTCCATTTTCTTGGATACACAAGTTTATTCTTTTAACAAATTCATTTCTAATAACCTTTAACACCGTGTTGTGGTGATCGTATTCTGAACTTCGTCTCTCAACTCGTTTACACGGGCATAAGATTTAGTGTAAATTTTATTTTTACATATCCCCACAAAAAAAAATCTAAGGGGGTGAGATCTGGATGATCTTGCTGGCCATCTGATTGTGCCGTCTGTACCCATCCAGGTATTAAAATGGTTATTAATGTAGTAAGTAGTGATTCTGCTGTTAAGTAATGATATCAATGGTGGTCGTACTAAGATCGCAGTTTTATTTGATTGATTCAGTTACGTCACATACTTGCAATATTTAAGTGCTAGTGCGCAAAATTACTACATAATATTAAGATACATAAATTTTAAATTACATTTTTGTAAAAAAATTATTTTCCAATGCCGTAAACTTTATTATGGTTTTTAATACTTTTCGAAATTTAACTTTAAAAAGTAATACAGTGTTAACTGCTCATGAACATCAAAAAGTTTTTACTGCTAGCATCAAAGAAGTTTAACGAACTGACAACATTTTGATAATAATTGAGAAAGGGAATGGCTGAATACACTGTTTAAAAAGCTATTTGTGGTATTTGAGGTGATTGTGATAACCTTGTATAGAGTTAAGTTTATGCCTATGCATGTATTCACAAAGTTATAATGCAACAATTTCAAATACGGATTCAATATATAGACACAAGACCCTAAATATTGGAAAAATATTGGTGCGGAGTAAAGTTGCACCACTTATAGTACCAAACAAGTCTGTTCCTGTATATTTAGGCCCTAAAGTCAGTAACAACTGACCTGACTTAATAATTACATCTCAACCCGTTTTTCCCCTTAATTCGGAAAATGTCGATCGCACGAAAAATTTTACACTAAAAACAATGTAGACATTGGAATTATGACAATGATATTATAAACAAAATGAAGCAAATATGTGGTGAGCGAGTGACAAGTGATGAATTGAAAACGACACAATCGGGACGATCAGTCTTTAGTCCGCAATACTAAGGGCGACGAGTAAAACGCTGTGTTAAAAACAACTATCATAAAAATGCCATTGTGAGTGTTTAAAAGGTAACCAATAATATTCTAAAATTCAAAAAACAGAAAAGATCACAAGTTTGCAAAATACTTTTTTTTACTAGTATATTCCAATTATGTTCCATATTTCAATTTGTGGAATGATTTGTAGAGTTTGAAAAAAAAGGGGATAGCACGTTAATTTGTACGTAAATTCCTTTAAACAACAATTACTAAGACATAGTGAATTGAATTAAATTATCTGGTAGATACAGAACCAAGTAACGATAACATCGAATCTGATTACAAAGCAAAATTAGTTGTTGGCAGGCGCTTGTAGTTGCAGGATATTAAAATTGATAATTCATAGCCGGTACGTTACGTCAAAAACCATTACATCATCGTCAAACTTATCCTTTTGTACTTTCAGCTGCACATCCATCTAGGCTGAGGGAATGGCAAGCTCATGGCATGCTAGAGCCACCACCAATAGCATTAGTTGATTTTACCGTGAGATTCGTACTAAGAATGCGTAATAAGGCTGCGTGCGGGTGATGAGAGCGTCTTCGTTTAGCGAGTTAGACTTTGTATGGCGTATAGGTCAAAAGAGTCCGTGACGCACAAAGAGTTCAAACTTCTCACATACCTTTGACCGAAAGAGACACAGTTTCATAGCTTCGTTGCAGCTTCTTAGAATATCTCTCCAAAACAATACAGATCTTGTCGATCCCGCATCTTTTGTCATGGCGCGGATTTGACAAAGCTTTCAAAGATTAAGTTACAAATTATCTGAAGGTAGGAAATAAAAGTTTTTTGAAGATTTATTTTTTAGAACCAATGAATTTAATCATATATCACAGATTACAGTTTTGCTTACTATTATATTAGGCATATTAGTTAAATGCAGGTATTATTATTATTCAAAAATCTGCAGGTATTACTGAGGTTTGTCATATATATGCTGTTGTATGTTTTAGTAATTATAAGCATAACTACCCAAAAGGACATACTTTCATGAAAAATTTGATTATTTTCGAAGATAATATCTTTTTTAAAGGAGGCGGATACCGTCCCATACATTTCTGGGCTATGGTGTTAACAACATGAAAATTGTGTTTTCTATAAGAAACATTCATTTGAAGTGGCCAACTAAAATTTGAGAACATTTGTACTTCTAGAAGTTAAGATATAAGATATTATAGTAGTGTCATATTAGTTTCGTTAGGTTATTAAAATGTTATTTTAAATTATTTCGTTGGACTTTTCCATAAATTATTTAAATATACTATACTTAATGATGTGCCAAAACGACTCGTGTAAGAATAAAACATTATTTCTAGGTCTTAACATCCAAATTTCTATCTTGAAGCCTCTACCTAAATGTATGGTTTTGTGACGAGATTTATGTATCAGATTACTTATGTTGGTTATACATATTTATGTATAAATATCCTTTTAAGATAAACTTTAAAGAATGTATACAGACAGACATAAACATGTAATACAAAATTCAACATACTTTTTAAAGTAAAACTAAACTGAATTTTAAGAATAATTCTGACTGGGAAACAAGGAAGTGGTTGAAGACTGGCAGTCTTTAATCAGGCCACATGACTTCTTCCTTACTTGTTTTCCATATATAAGAATATATATGGGAGTTTATAAATAAATAAATAAATCCCCAGACAAACACACCAACTGTATGGCCCCAAAGTAAGCAAAGCTTCTGTTATGGATGACCATACAGCGAACTGGGGGGAACTCAGAATAAACATACATATATAAATACAAACAACCATGACCCGAGAACAAACATCTGTGTTCATCACACACATCACTGCCCCGGCCAGGACTCGAACCTGGGACCTTCGGCGTATGAGGCACTACACCACTCGGTCGTCATTTTATATATTTTTGTATATTATAAATAATTTAATAACTCTGTGTAAATAAAACCATAACATATTCATCTTTAAATTATTTAATTATCTTCAATTATTATTAGTGCATAATCCAAGGATTGAGTGGTACAATATTTTGTTGGTACATAGCCCAGCTAAGGTACCATATAATCGACATCACATGGGCGCAGCAGCCTACAGTCCTCCTACTTACAATACAATTACAATAATATTGTAGGATGAACCCCCTGCCCCTCAGAGAGCTGTCAACTAATATATAAATAAAATAGGTCTTTCGGTTAATATATCTCGATTGTATTCGACCCCAGAGAAGCCATGATGCATTTGAAGTCGACAGCTGTAGCAGAAGGCTGTTGTTAATTCCCTAGTAAACTTCAATAACATAACCGTTTATCACCTTTTGTTTATCCCCAAAATAGGAAAACATTTATCTAAACCACTATCTTGTTCACTTTGAAATTATTTGCAAGAATAGATTACTACCTGGTTCAGTTATAAGCCATTGTCGAATCACAACCAATATTTCTTCATTTAAAACTCGTCTGCCAACAGTAGCATAGCGACCAAATGCAATGCCACAGTGAACACAGCGATCCATGTCGACATGCAAAACGGGTATCCAAGGGAACAAAACCTATATTTGTCGTGTAAGGCAGGTTCTCCGGATCCGGTAGGCAAGCAGAAAGTATTCGAGTAAAGAAGAATCGTATAACAAGCGTAAGTCGTAAGAAAACAGGAAAACCATAAAACAACTTAAGCGCATGGAACAAACCCAAATAAATGAGTAACAGAATGGCGGCCATTTGACGGCATGACTGAGTGAGTGACTCTTCAATCACGTACGCGTTGTTCGTTCTTTTCGCTCGTTATTGGGGGAAAAAATTAGTATTGCCGACCTTAAAGCTAATTCCACTTATAAAATCACAGTGAATTTACATATTTTGAATTTGTTTCATTTCCAGAAATTAAATCGTTTGCAATTTATATTTTAAATAAAGTTAATATAACTTATTTTTTGACAAAAATTTCCACCTGTTACCTGTCTAGCCCACGACTACTCAGCCTCCTTTTGTAAAAAGGATTTCTTTGTGTCAAAGCGGCGCCCGAGCTCTATGAAGCACCTAATGAAAGTACTTTCAAAATATTCTTAAGGTTACAGTGTCGAAAATGTACCCTTTACAAAGTTTCTAATTATTTCAAAATATTGATTATAGTTTTCGTCATGATTGTAGCAATCTATTTTTTATTTATTAACTTAGATTTTTGGACAGTAGGCAAAAGAAAAATAACGCGTTTAAAACAAAATTTTTAATTGATTGATGCTTTAATCAGCGGTATACTATCGAGGTAATAACCTTAAAAAAGTATCAGTGGTTTTGTTGGATTATAATTTGAAACGGATATGACAACAAGTAAAACTTAACTTAGTTTATCAGTAACCATCATAGAGAACTATTTCTGTGGTATGAAATTCACAACAGAACTCTTATTTTTTGATCCTTTATGAAGCCAAAAAAAGTTACCTCCATAGGGAGTTTTGTGGACACAGATAGAATATTTTCTGAAATTAATAATTAAATCGCCAGACAAACACACCAACTGTACAACCTCAAAGTAAGCAGAGTTTGTGTGGACGACCATACAGCGAAACTGGGGGTGAACCCAGTTTACACGTACATATATGATCAACAGCTATGATCCGAACCAAACATTTATGTTCATTACACAAATGAATGCCTCGGCCAGGACTCGTACCTAGGTCCTTCGGCATACGAAGCAAGGCTAGTGCGCTACTCGGTCGTCGTTTTATTGTTAATTGTTTTATTTTAGAGAATAATTTTGAAGCAACTTAAAGCTTCTTATATGCTCACTACAAATGCCATGCATTATCACGCATCGACTTCCTAACATAGCAAAGATGCAAGCAACGAATGATGTCGTGGTTTAAAAAATCAATGTTTTGTGAAGTTTATAAAGTAAAATTTTCATATCTAAGTTATTTCAAAATCTTAATCGATAAACTTGAATGATAAAAAGTTATTACTAATTATTCATGGTTGCTGTTGTATCTATATCACTCTTCCTCAAAATTTTAGCAAGCGAGATATGAAGTCTTTATTATTGGATCGTTGGATTTTAAATATAGGGAAATTGTTTGTTTCTTTTTCGACGGGTTCTCGTGAACAGAAATTTTCAGCAAGCCATACTTAATTGACTATTTTATTTTTAAGTATACAATGTGTTTTAGAAATAGGCAAAGAAATTTTAAAATCGATTACTACATTTAATGGTGAAAACACACCCTAAAGGGTTCGTTCCCTCTCAAATAAATTTTTATCTATACGAATCAAAGTGGCTCATTTTAAATGCCTTTAAAGATATTAATAATAATAACTCTTTAAAGATATTTGCAAAAAAAATACTTTTATTCCAAAAGGCCTAAATTTTTTTCTCTTTTCTTTACTTTCTTTATTTTACATCCAAATTTTATGTACTGCCTACATTTGACATGAAACACATTAACAAACAAACAAACCTATCTTATAATCGCAAAAAATAGAGGTTTGGACATGGTTAATTTACCATTGATATTAAATACTTAATAAAATAAAAAACGCAAAATTAAAGTACCGTTTGAGGTTTGAATATCGTCAATTTACCATTGGTACTAAATACAGTCAACCACCCACGTTGTTGTCGTGGCGGCGTTGGTAGCTCAAGTTTTGCTCGAAGTGGCCGCCGGTGCTCCGAATGCAAGCAGTTGCTCTTATTTTGCTGCCCTTAAAACTATTTCAAGAAGTTTATCTCGATTAATGTGGACGCCGCAGTAAACTGCTTGTTTCATGGTAAAATGATTATCATTTAATCATGGAGAAGAACGAGGAGGCCACGCTGTTGTACATCCTCGTTTAATCCACCATCAGTAATTCTCGTTCAAGTGAGGTCTCACTGCCCTAGAGTAGTGTGCTGGTGCTACGTATAATTGTACAAACATGAGGATTCATTAGCGAAATGGCAGTTCTTGTAAGTTAAAAACTAATCAAAACTTAAACTGTACTTTATTCTTTGCGCTTATGAGAGAGGTTTGTTTGCAATGAAGTTGCACTTAAATACTATAAATAAGGTTAATTTGTTCCATATAAAAATGTAGGCTGTATTATCAGAAATCTAGGTAAAAATAAAATTTGGGCTTAGAGGTGTGTGATTAAAAAAGTAATAAAGAAAAGTAAAAAAAGACAAAAAATAGGGTTTTTTTCCAAATATTTACACAAAGAGCTATTGAGTTAATGATTTCATAATATGAGGCATAATGTGAGTTTTAAAATGGGCCATATCGATTCTTGGTCAATCAAACAAATCAAACAAAAATCAATATTTTATTTATTTTGAACGAAAGTCATTTCCAAAACACAAAATAATAAAATGCCAGTGCGCTCCTTAGTGTTTTTTTGATGAAATATAATTTAAAAAAGGGCAAATTCAAATTCAAATATTTATTCCTCAACACTGACTTACTTGTTCTTTTTTAACATCAAATAAAATATGACTCTACCACTAGTTCGGAAAAACCTTCGTGAAGAAGAATTGGCAAGAAACTTCACGGGTACATTTTTTTTCAGAATAAATTAACAGTGTCTCTTTATGTCTATACAAAATTGTTCTTATCTGCATCTGTTAACTTGGCAAGTCTCTGCCCCAAGAGGATCCAAACGACGAACATCCTCAAACAGCATCCGTTCACGAGTTAATGCGAGATTCAGCCATCGCCCTTCTCAATCATATTAGAGGGAATTGAACGTCCCGTCACCCGGCGCTGCCATAAGAAGACGTATGTTCTGAATCACACTTTATATGCCAAGTTGCATGCTTACTAAAACTAAGCGTTACGTGACGGTAATCTATAGCTGACTTAATATTAGGATCCCTTCTTGGGTAGGAGAAGTAAATGATGTTACTGTATAGTAAAAGTTATTTATTGATGTAGTGCATGTAGTGGACTCTTTTACAGACCTAAAAACGATATTGTCCAGTTGGAATATTTTATATAGAAAAAGTTGGATCGTAACATATTGCTTATTCTACATTTCTTTCGCCTTTGATGCATGGCCCTAAATTTATGTAAATCAAATAAAAAATACTTTTATCGGAGTCATATTGCTGTTCCTATTTATAATAGGTCTTCACCTATGAAACTGCCGTTTTGCCGTACTGGCCATTTCAAATGAAAATATTTTATTTTTTGACTGATAATTCTAATTTCAAATTAATTTTATTTGACAAACATAGAATTCTTTTTCTAAAATCGTCATTTGTTTAATAGTTAGTGTTTTGTTTTCAACGCATTCGAAAAATTTTCGTCATCATGGATAAGTTAAAAATTCGAGTAATTATGGAGTATGAGTACCGTCGTGGCAGCAAAGCGGCACAAGCGGCACGCAACTTCAACGACGTTTACGGAGCGAACACTACAAACGAACGCACCACCCGTTATTGGTTTACCCGCTTCCGTTCTGGAAATTTTGACCTGAAAAATGAACCCCGTGGTCGTCCGAAAACTTTGGTCGACAATGACGAATTAAAGGCAATTGTGGAAGCTGATGAAACTCTATCCACGGCTGAATTAGCAGCAGCTTTCGACGTTAGCATCAAAACAATATTGGTCCATTTGCGTCAAATTGGCAAGGTAAAAAAGCTTGACAAATGGGTATCCCACGAACTCAATGACCGCCAGCGCTAAGTACGCGTGGAGACGTGCCTTGCACTGCTCAGCAGTCACACAAATGAAGGAATTCTGAACCGCATTGTTACTTGTGACGAGAAATGGATCCTGTTTGACAATCGTAAGCGCTCAGCAAGTTGGTTGGACTCTGGTTCAGCACCCAAACAATGCTCTAAACGAAAACTTACCCCTAGAAAAGTGATGGTCACAGTTTGGTGGTCTAACGCGCGTGTAATTCATCACAGCTTCTTGCCAAACGGGACAAGCATTACAAGTAGATGTGTACTGTACTGTACTACAATAAGCAGATGTGTACTGTGAAGAACTGAACACAATGATGGAGAAGCTCGCACGTCTCCAACCAGCTTTGGTCAATCGTTCGGCTCCACTGCTCCTGCACGACAACGCGCGACCTCATACTGCACAGCAGACGGTCTCCAAGCTACAAGAGTTGGGGTTGGAAGTTCTCCGTCATCCGCCGTACTCACCAGACCTTGCGCCTACAGACTTCTACTTTTTCTAGAATTTGGATAACTTCTTGGCGGGAAAAAAATTCAATACCCGAGAGGCAGTACAAAATGCCTTTGAAGAATTTGTTGCCTCCCGTCCAGCTGATTTCTTCAAGAAAGGCATCAATAAGCTACCAATGCGTTGGCAAAGATGCATTGATTGCATGGGTGATTATTTTGATTTATAGAAATAAAAAATATATAAAAAAATTACGATTCATTTATTTCGTGAAAAACGGCAATTTCATAGGTAAAGACCTAATATTATGTATATTATGGGGACATAATATTTCCGTGTTTGAAGATGTCGTTAAATAAAATAATAATTTTGCATATCTAACAAAAAAAAATATTATTTCCATATTTATACATGTTCAATACACGACAAAAAAGAGGAAAGGCTGTCTGTGGTTTCGACGGTAACAAACAAATGGTCCGAGCTCAATGTTTTTTTTTTCATATATATATAAACTTTAATAAACTGAGAGATTTCTTGGGAACACCCAAAAATTCCGAATTATGTAATTCCGAATTTGAAAGTCTTAATTCCGACTATTCAAAAACACTATTCTTATTTTACCGAAATTCATAAATACGAAATATTAATTTTCCGACTTTCATTAGTACGAAAAATTAAAAACCCCCTATGTTACTAGTCTGAAATATGGTATTCTGAATTTAAATTTTCCGAAAATTCAATGCTAAACATTCAGATTTTGTATCTCAGACGGGTATATATTAAAAATTATAATCTAAATCTCCTGTGGCACAAATTAAAATTAATAAGGCACATATTGAAATTATACAGATTAGGCGCAACGACAAGCGAAGGAAGGAGGAGCAGTTAGTCTTTATGTAGATAATGCAGGGCGAGCCAAGCGAGCGCAGCTACATACTCAAGAAATAACTCGGTACAAAAAACTAAATAAACTTTCTCATTTCCAGCTGACTACTTGAATGCTCGAACGTATAAATTGATGTGCTCATGAGTTTTACAAGGCGTTTGTTATTGCAACTAATATTATTTTATTGTAACATTATAATATAATTCGGATTTTTTATGGTTCTGTATTTTCAAATTTGGCAAATAAATTTTCGTAATTATAAAGGTTCGGAATTTTTAAGTTTCGAAGAAGAAAAATTCGGAATTATAAACCATTCGGTACTATAAAATTCGGAATTTTGAAATTCGTGATTATGACTATTGGAATTACGTTTTTCGTATTTATGTAGTGTATCCAAATTTCTTAGGTTGGTGCAAATCAGTTCAGGCCTTTATTAGTTAAAAATTATCAATCTGAATTTTATAAATTGTTTAAATAAGTACTCATGAATTCTTAAAATTCATCGCCATAACCTTTTTGCAGATATCCATATTCCTCAAAGAACGAGTCCCAAAAACTCATTCTTGTATTAAATGGGCGGACTCCCATTGATAATTTTGATCCAATATTGAGGTAGTTGAGAGATTCAGCAGTCACTGCTTCCCACTTTACCGGCAATAACTCCGAAGTTTCTGGTGTTGGATCTCTGAAAGTAATTAATTAAATTCATGATTTATTGTTAACGTTTAAAAATCTATGAAAATTTGTTAAATTAAATAGATCACTTTATGAAACCACCGTGACTTGAATGACTTTGATGCAGGTATTTGCATTTTCATTACTAAATCAATTACTCTTGCGACAGCCTTAATAATCCCCTGCTTGTAATCAAACCCACCCAATTAAGTCAATTTATAGTTACGATTGCCTAATGCAGGTTGAAACCCTTTACATGTACCTTCGGAATAATTACTTTGGTATGTAGCTTTTCTATCGATAAAGATGTCACCCTAACCACTAGGGCAGTCGACTTAATGTACTAAAGATGTTTAAACTCATTGTTTCATTTGGCAGTCACCAATCTGGGAGCTTCTGGCCAACGGCGCTATTTTTCTCAGTTACAGATCAACATAATATATTAATCACAATGTAATCCTGTCTTTTTATTATTCATAATAATGTTTCAAAGAACTTCTTTAATTTTACTTAGTAACGTGACAAACAAATACATACAAAAAGAAATGCGTTTCGTTACTCAAATCTTACCCATACTTAGCGAAGTTCGTGAACATAGTAGATAGCCTATCAACTGTCAACTGTTCTTCTGGTGACATGACATTTTCCAACAAAGCTATATCCCATGTGTAGGCTACGTCATCTCCATGTGTTGCTCCTGGATCTGATATATTGTATAAATATCTCACAAAGTTTCTTTCACTCTCAAAACTAAATCTATAATAATAAACAGATGCAGCTCCTCCATTTATGTAATTTTTAATACGTCTTTGAATTGGGTGTAGGTACATGAAATCTGAATCAAAATTGATTATGTCTTGTTTCGTTTCCTGCGTAATTTCATTGTCACCTAAGTAAAACTCTTTAACTTCCGCTTCAGTTATGTCCAATGTCTCATTATCAAAATTGAAATATTTCTCTAAACTGGATCGAATCAATCCTTCCAGTCCATATGATTCGATATTTTTAGTTGAGTATGTAACAAGCCTCTCATTGTAAGTATGCCCTGTTAAAACTGGAGTGTTTACTAATTTCGGCATTGGTTTTACCAAGGGGTGTTGAGTTATGAAACTTTCAACATTATCGAATTGCTTTTCAACACATGCCCTGAACATACTGATTCCAAGTTCAGTTGTTGCTGTGGCTACTAACTTTGGAGGTGCAGAAATAAGATACTGCAGCGCATCAGTAAAACTAGTTGTGTTGTATCCCAGATGGTTGGCTACCCTTATAGGAAGCGTATTGTCAGGGTTTGCTACTCCAGGAGGGCAAAGTGAGTTGGCACTTTGTAAAATCACTTTATTGAACAGTTTTTCTTTATTTGACATTAAATGGAAGTCAACAGATCTTGCGCCAGAGCTGTATCCAAACAGAGTTATGTTTTCGTCATCGCCTCCAAATTGTTTTATATGTTTCTTTACCCACTTCATGCCCAAATATTGATCTTTAAGTTGTTGATTGCCTGGCACTTCGGGCATATCGAGGCACATTAAACCATAAATACCAGTACGTGCGTTTATCGTAACTATAATAACATCATTTTGTACTAAGAACTTAGGTCCGTACAGGTATCTATTATTTGAACCAGTTCTGAAACTGCCTCCAAATAAATAAACCATTACAGGAAGTGGCTTCTTGGCATCAATATTGATGGGTGTAAATATATTCAAATTAAGACAATCAAACGTTTCGACACCTTGAATGTGATCATTATCTACTTGAGGGCATATGGCGGAATCATCGTTTGCTTCAAAAACGTCTTGGAATTCTGGGTACGGTGTAGATGGCTATGAACATAAGAAAGAAAAGTTATACAAAAGCGTGGTTAACAGTAATTATGACCTTATGAAAATTATACTTACAGAAAAAGGATTACATTTATTAACTTCAGCGTAAGGGATTCCTAAGTACATGAGGTACTTCCCGTCTTGAGAAAGTCCTCCTTTTATATCTCCGATGGAAGTGTGCACAGTAAGACCATCATCGTATACGGCAGAACTAGCTGTCGAAACAATGACTCCGAGTAACACTGCTGTCTTTACAAAAAAAGTAAAGACGCTTATGCAAGACTTTCCTAGTGTATGAGTTGTCATTGGAACCGATTCAAATAAAGAATGCATTTTTTTTCCGAGAAAATTTTAACTTATACAAACTCTTATCAGCGATCAAGATTAAGTGATTTCTTTTCCTCCACGATAAAATAAGATAACTTAGTTTTCTCGCGACTTGCCTTGCATTTTCTTGAAGCAAAACGGTTTAAACATAGTTATTATGTTTTATTTAATGTTACTGTATGAAATAATGAATTGTTATTCTCAATTTTTTTTAATAGGCTTTAATAACAATCTTTTTAATCTATTTATGCGCTTTTTGTTTAGTAACTGACATCCAAACATCCATTTATGTATACATTAGTGTATATCGGATAGATAAGCAATTTTTCATTTCTGCTTACTTTCAAGATATATCTAGCGTGGATTGAAATAAACAAAAATATTTTCATTTGCAGCATTTAGATTATCATCACAATTAATCTTCAGGTGCTTATAATTTAATAAACGTAACATCACGTAAAAGAAATTACAGTACTTATCCGCTGTTTGTTGTTTTGGACAATTTATAACCAATTATAATACCGATGCCACTAAAACTTTGTGGTCGTTTTCTCTGCACAATTAGGCTTTATTAGATTAAATTTTAAGTATCATAACGAATTGCCTATTTAAATTAATGTAGTTTTAAAAATCCGTATCATAAGGGGTGATACTTTAGGATTTTAAACTAAGTGAAGATTTATTTTAAGAGAATACTGTGTGAAGCACGATATCACAAATAGGTTGTGTTTTAATCAAAAACAATGAAAAAACTTAATTTGTGTTTTACATTGGAATCTTCTACTAGTGTGTGACACGAGCCTTCTTTCACAGAAAAATGATATAGAAACCAAGCTTGATCCTCACACAATGTTCGGAGTTCAGACTAGCAAAATTAATTTTAATAATATAAAATTAAAGCCAATAAAAAAAATATTCTATAATGTAAAAAATGAATCTGAAACAAAAGATAGGCAAGCAAAAGCACATATAAGAACCAACTATGAAAATACAATAAATCTTACTGATTTAAAAAAAAAAATTACTTCAAAATGTAAGTACTATATTCTGCCTCAATCTCAGGATGTATCTGACTGAGAGTAATATAACCACAAATTCTTCATTTCTATTGTAAACAATAACGGCATTAACTTCAATATAATACACCTAGTGAACACCTGAAATATTGCCAGGGCTAATGAATATCTGATGCGATTACTTTTCGACGGGCTTCAAACAGGAATTTATATTTTTAACGTCAACCAGATTTTCTCAGGGTTTAATGGAACAACTCATTTATTTACTGTGAAGTAGTCACTGAAAGTATAAGTCATTTTCGAATTTTTTTTGCTTCATATTTACCTTGGCTTCTTATGCGTTACATAATTTCGGTACTTAAATACTTAATATTCGTTTAGTACCTACGTGATGGATTATTTTTGTAACCACCAAATAGTCAAAATTATTATTTTCGGAATTTTAGTGATGATACCAAAAGAAAGAAGTATATTAATAAAATATGTAGTAATTAAGTCTGTTTACATACACATATTTGTAGTTCATTTGATAATTTATTAATATTGCTAAATACTATTCGAAATGACTTTGAACTTACTAACAATAATTTTTGTAAGATATCAAAGAGGTGAATAAACAAATCAATCATGGAGTGCCTGATAGTTTTTATTGTGTATTGAATGTCTTTCCCAGGGAGAGACTCGCTCGTCTAGGTTTGCTTGACGTGTCTAGTCATACTCCAGTCCTGGTGAAATCTATCTATATCTTTGAACAATCTTAATCTGTTGTACCATGGTTACCTAAAATAGATATAAATATAGTATTTCAACTTAATATTTCATGATGACAACATTCGTGCTAATCTTTTGATTGACTTTTTAGAATAAATGCCGACAAAAAAATGCTGCTTTGAACAAAACGGGTGAAGGCAAACAAAAATACATTGGTAACACCGCTGAGAGTTCATAATCTCCAGGTACAATTAATAACTTGATACGAACTGCCGTCTTTCTCATTTAATGGAGAGTAAGTCATCTGATATTAATGACGCTATCCTGTTCTCCGTCGAAAGCTATTAATAAAATGGAGCCCCTTTCAGCTTCAACTTCTCGCAACAGGTATATAACGGGTGACTTTCTTTACCATCGGACATATCAGACAATTAAACACACCCTCTAATTGGACAAGTTATTTAACAGAGTAAAAATAGAATACTTCTTATTCGACATTACTCGGGTAATGAGTAATGAGTGACTAAGACAAGAGTTTTTTAGAGTTTATTTTAGGCTGCATACACAGCTAACAATCTAAATTGCGTTTAGAGGGAAGCGTAGCGGAACGTCAAGCCGTAAGACTCTTTCTACCAGACATGTGCGAGGAAACGGAACGGTCTGAAGATGTGCAGCCACTTTTGCTTGCGAGATAGAGTGTAATAGTTCTGTAGTAACAGAGTCTTTGTTCAGAACTCGCTTTAGACGGTACTACAGTATTTCCTACCAAGACCGCCGTAATAACCACATTTACGTGCCAGCCAGTGTAATTGCTGGGCTGGCATAAAGGTAATTCCAACATAAGCCTTACCCAACCTAACCCAAGCCTACGGTCGGCATCATTAATCGATAATCAATAAATAACATTATAATAAATCAATAGCATCGTCGATAATTGTCTATAGGCACGGATGCCACTTACCATCAGCTAGATCAAGAGCTCGTTTGCCGGCTATAATAAAGTTAAAAAAACTCTCAATACGGATTCGCACACATCTTTTCGCGCGCCTACCGCTAATTTGATGTTAAAGTAATGATATCAATGGTGGTACTACTAAGATCGCAGTTTTATTTGATTGGTTCAGTTACGTCACATACTTGCAATATTTAAGTGCTAGTACGCAAAATTACTACATAATATTAAGATACATCAATTTTAAATTACAATTTGTAAACATTTTTTTTTTAATGGCGTAAACTTTATGATGGTTTTTAATACTTTCCGACATTTAACTTTAAAAAGTAATACAGTGTTAACTGCTCCTGAACATCAAAAAGTTTTTACTGTTAGTATCAACGAAGTTTAACGAACTGACAACATTTTGATAATAATTGAGAAAGGGAACGGCTTAATACACAGTTAAAAAGTGTTTGAAGCTATTTGTGGTTTTTGAGGTTGATGGCCTTGTATAGAATTAAGTTCATGCTTATGCATGTATTCACGAAGTTTCATTACAAGATTTCAAATATGGATTCAGTGGACATTGGTTTATCCAAGTTCTACAATATGAAATTTGGTAAACTAGCTCGGTATTACTCTGCTAGCTCGGATACTGAGGAAAAACAGTAACCACCATAAAATATAGGTGGCCATCTTGTTGACCGGCCATTACAATGCACTGGGGTTGTCATAGACATAAGACCCTTAATATTGGTAAAAATTGGTATGGATTAAATTTGCACCATTTTTAAAATCAAACAACTGTGTTCCTGAATATATAGGCCATAAAGTAAATAAGAACTGAGATAGCTTAATAACTATATGTCTACCCCACTTTTCCCCCTTAACTCGGAAAATAACGTACGCATGAAAAGTTTTTCATGAAAACCATTGTAGACATTGGAAATAATGACAATGATATTATATATAAAAATTAAACAGGTATATTGTAAGCGAGTGGCAAGTGATGCATCAAAAACGACCCAATTGGAACGATCTGTCTTGAGTCCGCGCGACTAGTACTCAGGGCGACGAATAAAACGCTGTGTTAAAAACATCTTTGATAAAAATTCCATTGTGAGTGTTTAAAAGGTAAACCAGTAATGATTCTAAAATTCAAAAAGTATTAACGATCTCAGATCACACACAAGTATGCAAAATAATTCGTTTTACTAGTATATTCTAATCATTTTCCATATTTGTGGAATTTGCAAGAAAAGGGACAGCACTTAAGTTTGACGTGAACACGATAAAAACCGGTGCATTTACACATACATGAATATTTTGCAATCATAAACAAACATAGAAACAAAAATTATATACTGAACTAAATTGTCTATTATTTTTCTACCCTCGGTAATAGCTTCACAGATTTGCGGTAATAGCTGCAATCAGTCCAGGATACCTCGGTAATAACTTCAACGGACTTCTTATGTTTAAAATAGTTTTTCGTCATATTTTAACTTGAGACCTATTTATATCACTACATATTACCAGAGACTAGTAAATAACTATAGACTGACCATCTCCATACAAAAATTCGTGACTCGGAAAAAGCTCAAAATCCAAGCTATTACTAGATGTCGCTCTCAAATAGCTTGGACCAACCTTGTCGTTTTTAATTTTTATATGAATTATTGACAAGAAACGTAATGCAAAATATTTGTACGGACTAAAACTGCTAGATGGCGTTGTTAAATAACCTGAAACCTTAGCAAGTAGGATTTATTCCTTTCTTGAAATTGGAAAATGTCATCATTTTATATCATTGATTTTGATAATTTTACTCAATAAGAATAGGTAGATAGTAATTTATTCTTACTTTATAGATGATAAAATAACAACTACAAAAGACCATAAACATACTGGTATAAGTTTATTTTGTTCAGAGACGCCTGGGCACTACCATCCTCCTTATTTTAATTGCCATAATAACCTATTTTTAAAAGCTTTTATTATGACAGTTGCGATAAATGCACATGTTATACATATATAACATATATGTAGCAGCCAAAACGTAAACTTAATCAAGGTCTATAAAATTTGCACGAGTCACAGTAGGCGAGCAGAAATATCGTGAATTCAAAGAAATGCAGGGAAAAGTTCCAAAACAAACACACACCCATAGCAACAACAATAAACGACAAAGAATTCAAATTGTCAAACAAATCAAATATTGTCATAAAAAGAACAAAAATGTTGATGGATAAAGAACATTTTTTTAAATAATAATCCAGCAAGAAAATATTTATTTAACTACTGCAAAATAGTTATGAGTTATATGCATTATAAATAAAAATTATGCACTTATTAAGACATAATTTTTATCGATATCAAGAAATAAAGTAAAATATTATATATCTATTGATTAAATGCACTGAAATTCGTTTTATTATGTTAAGGCAGATAAGAACAAACTGTGGAGATGAATGCTGTTTTTTTGTGGCAAAAATTATATACTGGCAATACACTAACCCAGTAACACTACAAAAATAATATCCGGGGTGGTGTAAAGTTTTCTGTTTCTGAATTATAAGAGCGGCAACATAGCATCAAATAATATAATGCACTAGCTGGCAACGTCTGTTGTCGCCTGATACCTACGGATAGTAATTGCAATGAAATATCAAATGATTTTGTAAACAGCTCCATCTTAAGTTTTTATACGCATTTTTTTGAGTAAATGTAAATAACTTTAAATCTAATACAACGAACGCCATCTCTCTATCTTAAAAACAACTATTTTTCAAGTCACAAAATTTTGTTAGACATGGTTAGTCTATAGTTATTTACTAGTGTCTGATATTACTAAACTCCAAACCTTAAGGTCTAAGAAAAAATATAGTTTTAACTATTTTTATATTTGAAGTTCTTAGTTTGAAGACTCAAACATTAAGCTCTTAAAAAAATCTCGGTAATACTTGCATTTACCTTGGAAATTGAACGACAAAGATGATTTAGAGTGAGAGAAGTTTTTCATTGCAAAAATTAGATTTTGTTAAGGAGCGGTACCCACATGTTCGGACCGGTTTATTCTAGTCGGCATTATTTGTCCAACGACATGGCTGGCCCAAAGTAATTACTACAGATATTTGGTTTATGCCGATTAGGAGTCGGGTGACGGGTCGCTCACTTCCCTCTAATATAGTTGAGGAGTGCGATGGCTGGATCCCGCGTTAACTCGTGAATGGATGCCGTTTGAGGGTGTTCGTCGTCTGGATACTTGGGGGTAGGGAGACTTGCCAAGATAACAAATGCAGATAAGCATACTTTGTATAGACATAAAGAGACTCTGTAAATTTATTTTGCAAAAAATATACCCGTGAAGTTTCTTGCCAGTTCTTCTTCACGAAGGTTTTTTCAAACTGGTGGTAGAGTCATGTTTTATTTGACGTCAATAAGAACAAGTGATTGTCAATGTTGAGAACAAAAATATAAAAATTCTTATGCCATTTTAATTTAGCCCTTTAGCAATTTTACGCAAGCAAAGCCGAGGGTAGAAGGAAGACGTTTTAATCAAAAAGAGGAAGAAAGTTGTGGGCCTGACGGTTAACAAAAAGAAATGTATGCTAAAAATGCATAAAATTATTCTGTATTTGCATAAAAAAAGCTAAAAAAATATTAGATCTGTGAAGCAAAATGATACTATGATTACGGCGTCTTCACATTTTTGTTTTGGAAATATCAAGAATTCATCAAAAAAATTTGCTTAATACTCTTTTGATTATTTCACACGAATATTGAAACATTTTTACACATTTTATGAAGTTATCAATAAAAATGCAACTGAAAAATATATTGGATTTTTCATCTTTATTTTGGCATCACAGCAGTACGTCAAATCTCCAACGGTCATTCGTTTCGTTTCTTTTTGTGCGCCACGAGTGCTCACTATAAAGATGTGAAATAAGTGTTTCAATTGAGTCCCCACTATGCAATATCAATTAGCAGGACGTGTACCAAGCTTATATTTTCTTGAGATTATATAATAATTCTAATAAAAAACAGGTAGCCTTAGTACAACCTCTACTGTTAATTTTTCTTACCATATTTCAAGTATTTATAATTCTGTTTTCAGATTGCAAAATGTTCTGAAACTTTCCTTATTATGTTGTTATTACATCTATCTGTAGCTTTAAAGTTCATAATGTTAACTTTACAAAAGCCCTGAGCCCAGGCATGTATGCGAAGGTGGGTTTCTCTTTTGACGTTTGAGATAAAGGTCCTGAATTATGGATTAAGCATATATTATCTAGTCATAAACTCAGTAGAAAACTCAGAATAAACAGAAATAAACAAAAACTATTCATCCGAACGCATTTTAATTCTCAGTACAAACCATTGTGAAATTGGGAAGTACACTTATTTCCACCTCTCGTAACTTCCAGAATTAATTTTGCAATCAGGACATATTGGTCCGAAGTCTTTAGACCAACAGCAATAAAGCGACTTATTAACTCCTTTTCCAGTACAAAACCAACTAATCAACTGTCTTACATGATCACGAGAAGCAATATTTTGAAGCCAGGGGACCGTAATATCGGTTCAATTAACGTAACGTAAATATTAGGGGAGCACTCATGCCATACGGCGAGAGACGGGATGAAAACAGACGGCACGGGACTCTGGATTGTTGTTTAAACAGAGATTCAACCGGGCGTTGGTTACGCAGACTAACTATTGGATTGGAATATATGTAGTGACAATTTTACTTCCATGAAAAATTATTTGTGCAAACTATGAGCTCCGATGGTTATCAAATTATTCTTATCAAACGTAGTTTCTTTTTCTGAATCAAAAATTAATTAAAGAATTAATGTAGCAAGCCGTCAGGTAACAATAATTCAAGAATTAAAAAAAAATTGGTCAAATCAGCCTGGAACAAAATTACATCGACAAAATATTTGGAATTCGTTATAGTAATTCTTTCGCATTTCTTATAATTCTTCTTAAACTTAAACTACAAATTTTTTTAATATAAAAAAAATGATAATTTACACCATTAAAATAATTAATTTAATATTTATCATTAAGTATTTAATTTGAAAATCAATTGAACTACTTGTTTATAATATAGCGATTTATATAGAGAAAATGAAGTTATGAAATAAAATTAAGTAAATTATGGATAATTGATTAAAAACAAAATAAATAACAAAGTATTTCTAACACAAAATAAATATTAAAGTAATAACAAACTCTTCTTCGATTTCACTGATTTGAAAGACAGGTTAAAACATGGAAAGTATTAAAACCAGTATTTTTACTATGCTGTGTATGCCATGCTGCATACAAGCCACTCTCCGGGCAACCACAATCAGCGCTACATCTCTTTTCTTAAAAACAAAACAATGCTTGCATTAGATTATCTGGAGCTGACAGTTGATTCATTGTTATTCGTGAACATGATTCCGAATGTTTAACATTTACGTCATTTTAGCCACCGTGTTATTGCAGGTGCGCTCCTTTTAGGTGTTCAGCCCACGTTCAGACGCTGCATCTGTTGTAGAAGCAAACAAACACTTGTTCTTTTGGTCAAGGTTCTTATGAAAGATGAAAACAAGATAAAAAAGTGGTAATATTCATAATTACAATTTGACTTGGTCGATTTACATAAAATGTTGTTTCATTTTCTTTATCGCTCACTTCCCTCTAATATGGTTGAGGAGGGCGATGGCTGGATCCCGCGTTAACTCGTGAACGGGTGCCGTTTGAGGGTGTTCGTCGTTTGGATACTTGGGGGGAGGGAGACATGCCGAGCTAACAGATGCAGAAAAGAATAATTTTGTATAGACATAAAGAGACTCTGTAAATTTATTTTGAAAAAAATATACCCGTGAAGTTTCTTGCCAGTTCTTCTTCACGAAGGTTTTTTCGAACTGGTGGTAGAATCATGTTTTATTTGACGTCAATAAGAACAAGTAATTGTCAATGTTGAGAAATAAATATTTCATTTCATTTCATTTTATTTCATTTATTCCATATTTCCTAAAACATAAATACACAACAGGAACAGGACATGCGTCACTAACAACTGAACCAGCCCGTAAAATTTCGTTTGCTTATACATTGCAACTGCTGCTATCATTCTCTCCTCTACGTTTTACTACGTGTTTAAGGTGAGAATACACTATCCATAATACACTCAGATATAAATTTAAAAGAAGTCTTTCTTTGTATATTGAACATTAATTTAACGTAATTGTAAAAATAAACATTATTTATAGTAAAATGCTATGCTCGAATATTAACTTTTTACAGTGATTTGTTTTAAATAATAATAAAAATATAAGAACAATTCCAATTTGTAGATAAAAATACATTTATCTTAAGGCTATTATATACAGGATGTGCAAAAAAGTATTTTACAAAAAAATATTCCATATTGAGTTAGTCTTCACCATTTGAATACAATAAACCGTTTTTTATTTGCACTTAAAGTCTTTTCATAAAACATTCTAAACATTTAGAGTTAAAGCGCGCGGCTACACAGCTATCCATCTATCAATTTTTTTATGGAAAGACCATAAGCCCAAATGAAAAACGGTTTTTGTAGTCGAATGGTGGAGACTTACTCAATCTGGTATATTTTTTTTGTAAAATACTTTTTTGAACACCCTGTATATATAACAAAACTCAAACCCCAAGTCACTCTACTATTACACGCCTTATAAGTAAATATTTGAAACAGATTTTTCTAGAAATATAAGGATATATAGACAGGTATTAAAATAAGTCAAAACGCAAAACACAACTATGGATAATAATTATACATAATTTTATATGCCTACCTGTTTTATTGTAAATATACCTAACTATTAAGCATTGAAGACACAACCCGTGAATAGGAGTGAACATGTATTTAAGACAAATTTATTATATACAGCAAGTTAAAAACCTCGAAAATTAAACACACAAGTTCTAAATAATATTGCTAGAATAATTCTTAAGTAACTTTTTCTAACCATATTTTCTTCATTTCAAGTACGAACGCTTAATTATTGTAAAGCTTACTTTAGAGTCTCAAGATAAATAGCTTTCTCAAAAGATTAATTACCTTCTCATATTATGAACGTAAAAGTTCTTAAGCTTATTTCTTACTTGATCACTCAGAAACGCTAGATGGATTTGAATTAATTAATAAAGTGTGGTTTTTGACTAAACTGACACATGAATGGAATTTTCTATTTGCACATTTGTTGTTATTCATTTTTTTATTAGACTTATGTCATGATATTAAGAAAAGAACGTACTACGTGACTCCATTATTGATTTTCATTTCAATTGGTCGTGAGTCTTTTAAGTGTCTATTTGAAAGCGGGTGAAATAAGTTGGATCCATTCACGACATTTCACTCGTTGAAAGGATACATAAATAAACTGAAGATAAATGAACATTTTAAAAATTCTGAAAAAAACAGAAAAAATCAGCTCCAACTTCAGTCTGCATAGCATCATAATTCACATTTCGGCGAAAAGCTCTGATGAGACCGTGCCTTAAAATTACTTAGATGCAGCGCCGAGGGGCCAAATTTCTTATTGAGAACCGCGAATACAGTATCGCAGTGGATATTGTACGTTATATTTGTAAAAAAATGGTGGATGACCATAGATTATATATACCTATCATAGATGACCTATGACAATAGATTTACCTACTTTATTCGCCATCATAAATCATCAATTTTAATCATATAATGTAGATTAGACTCCGTTGCCTAATTAATAAATGAATTAACTCCATCAAGACCTAATAGGGACAAAGGTTATCTACTCATATACTATACCGCGTTAAACCAACGCAACAGTTTTTATTTACGCAGAAGAACGCAGTCATGATAGCTGACTTAAGCCTACATTCAGAAATATTTATACTTTCTCCTTTAAAGAGAGACTAGTGTCTGCATACCTGAGATTACGATTATTCAATCCGCGTTGGCGCCAGAGTAAGCCTTATATTTCTAGAAACTTCCTTGCCCACCTTAGGTTGTAAGTAGTTATAAAACATGCAGCAATGGTACATGTCTGGTACTCAGTATTTCTGGTTTTAAAATAACTTATAAAATGATCAAACTATTGCCTTATCTAGAAAGTTGAATGTGAAAAGTTTAGCAGAGATTACTCAAGTTTAATCGCTTTCTTTAACCAAATTTTATTTTCGAATTGAATTCAGGTAACTATACATTTTGGTCATCAAATACGTTATAATGCTAAGTGAAAACTATTAACAACTCTTTAGATTTGTGCATAAAAAACCAACCTGACTGACTTGTCTATCGCATTACTCATATTACTTAACTTGACGGACCTGACTTTTATGGTAAATACACCTAAAAGTCTCCATAAAAAATATTAATATCTTACAAACTTTAAACCCAAAAAGATGTATCGTGTTACCTCTTTCATTTTCAAATTACTTACAAATGCGAGTAATTTGACAAACTAGGAGCCTGATTCCAATTCCTAATGAGTGTATCAAAATCACATAAACTATTTGCATTCCTTGCTCGGTAGGAGATTGGATAACTTTGAGGTTGTACCTTATGGCCGGTTTACACGCGTTAAGTGGTTAAGTTGGTAACTAAATTTTAAGTTAAAAGTTGCATGTAAACAGTCAATTAAGTGACAATTGGTAACTTATTTAGTACGCAAGTGATTAAGTAGATTAGGATTCGTTCTACTTTTCGTATAAGTAGGTGGGCGGGTTCTCACTTAACACGTTTGGACGTGATTTTTTAGTTAAGTGCATAATTTGACACAGCGGATGGCGGCAAGAGCTCGTACTTATGTCACATTTTCTCTTTTTTTTCAAATGTTGAAGTGGAGTTTAGTTTCAACTTTAAAATTTGTGGAAGAATATTAAAGTGTTACCACACCAATCGATCGACCGTCGATCGACGTCGATCAATGGCAGAATAGAACAGTCAACGTCGCAGTAGGCGTGATGGCCTATAATTGTCTGACACCACCCCTGAGTTGGTAAGTCTGCCAACCCGCAGTTGTCATGATGGCCTACAATTGTCTGACGTCACCCGTGAGTTGGTAAGTGTATTGCTTGACATTCATCACTGCTCATCTTCATTGAACTTATGAATTAAGTTCTTCTACTTAATCCGTTTGGACACACAAGTGACATGTAGTAACTTAAAATTTAGTTAAAAACTTAACTACTTAATACATGTAAACCGCTCATTACATTAAGCTGGGGATGGTTACAATTATATCGAAGTGTCAAAGGCAACGTGAGAACTAATTAAAACTCGAAGGAACGTAAAGCTAAATACAAACGGAATACGCTGACTATTTGGCTATCTTTGTTATTTGAAATAAGCATATAATGTAATGAATAAGCTATCTAAACTCATTACACAAGAGTGTGAACTGCCCTGGGTGGTCCCGAAATAAAAACTACGAAAACATAAACCGACAAAATTTTTTAAATTTTTAAAACTATCCAGTATCCCAAAAGTTTAAAATTCCACAGCATTCCATTTAACTAATGGTTACTGTAAATAAACCGACATATTCAGAATGAGCGCAAATATTTATGAGTTAATGTATTATCAAATAATAAAGGTAAACGTTGAATTTGTTCAACTCCCATTACAATGTGTAATTACTGTGCTTCCATTGTGTACACCTAACTTGTTTAAAATTATATTTATAAGTTGTATGTATAATCTTTATTATCTGCAATTTGTAGCAAGTACTTTGTACTTGTACTTTCAAATGAATCTTTTTTATGATAGGAAGATTAGATAAAAAATCGAAAATTTCTGATATTTGATAAAAGATGTGTATCTTTAGGCTTTTGATATTGCATGTTGCTAATCAATGATAATATGATAATTTGGTTATTGCAAAGGCTTAGCACAGGACATGTGATACTTAAATTTTTCTAATTTCTTTACAGGCAGAGTGCTATATAAAATACTGAACTACGTCAAGCACGCCTCTATTCTTGTAAAGTGTTCATTACTGAACAAAAAAAGTTTCGCCTAATACACTAGACAAACCACATCACTAATTTTATTAAATCCTATAATGTCACAGAAATTTGTACAATGCTGTTGTATTTAGTTATTTATTTTATTTATTTAAATGGTATAACGCAATTTTACGTAATTTTTCTTTGAATATGGGAGGATTCTCTGAGGGGATGGATCGTGATGACCAAGTGCCTTGTTTTAGTTGACAAATATAGCACAAAATTTTAAAGTATAACATAAAAACTAATAACAGATAAAAATATACACTGACTGATAAAAAAAAATAACTGATTCAAAATTTTTATTTATTTAAACAACGAAACGATAATTTTGATTTTATTATCAACTTTTTTTCATTACCGAATGGTCTTAGGATTATGACGAAGCGTTGCCGGTGTCGTTAATTTTGATAATGCAACCGAAAGTAAGTCAACAAAAGCAAAATACAGTATTTTTTCAGTTAACAACTTCGGATCGTTTAAATAGTGATGTTATTTTACCACATAAAAAAGCATTATACATCTTTATTTGGCATTCAATTTTAAGAATTTATTTATATGTTTGCACAGATATTGCACTAGATTCCTTCTACTGGAGCTGTTTATCCAAAAAAGCAGTATTCTTCCGTTACATTTCGAAAATTCTCGATTAAAAGGTAGGGTCAGTCAGTTTGGTATAAAATACGTTTTTAAACGTCGTAACTTTTTATGACTAAGCTTTAAAAGCTGGGAAATTTTACAAAATACAAAAGCAATAGACGTAAGGTGAAATGTGAACGAAAGTTTGTTTAAACATTTTGTTTTTATATTTTTGATAATAACGTTAGATTTTAAAAGTTTGATATATAAATAAAATGAAGAAAAAATAACGGGCATGCAAATGCCAATTATTTTAAATTTATATTTTATTTATTATGAATAATTAAAAACCAACTAAATACATTACTTATATTCAAGGATAAGATTTTGCTTACTTTTATTACATTTTAAATGCACTTTTTTATGTAAAGCTAAAAACATCAAATACATTTCCCGAAAGCCATATAGTAGTATTTATGTTGACAAAACCGATAAAACAACTCAAATACAAAGGATACAATGTGTTTTGGCACCGGACTCGAACCCGGAAGCATTCGTTTGGCAGCTTGATACACTATCTATACTAAAAAAAATGCAATCAAAAAGTTTTATTTCGAAGTTTTATCAGAAATTGCTATATAGCCGCATTGAAAAATTTTAATTTTAATATTTCCTTAAGTTTTTGCGATTCCATAAAATTAAACACACTTTAACAGGATTTCATCTCATTCCATCGCGCGTTTAAAAGTGTAATCTTAAGCAGTCGTGACCATGCATGATATCTGTGAAGGTAAATTACATTAAATCAACTTTCTTTTTCAGCGCCTTCTTCATCTTTCATTACTTTTAAGCAATTCACTGAATGTGATGTTAAGAGAGCAATCAACTTTTTTTAACGCCATGGGGATGGATTGTGCTAGTCGTGAGATGTGAGTTATTAGTTTTATTTTCAACAGCATCTTTCTTAACCAATGCTTGGAAGGACGGAGAACTAATTCCTCTACCCAAAAACAAAATCCCACTTCCTATTCCGCTATCCGTCCTATCTCTACTCTGTCTTTCTTATCGAAAACACTAGAACGACTTGTACAGCAGCAACTAAGTAACTATCTCAACGAGATAACCCAATCAGTTTCAGTCTGATTTCCGATCTGGACCTAGTGCAGTTATCAGGTTGGAGAGAATTGATGAAGATACATAAATGGAAAATTAAAGCTTTTGGGGATATGAACTGCTCGCGTCCGCAAGGTTTAGCCCTCGATGCCTTGTACGTGGTCCCTGGGTGGTGCTAAACTAGCAGTATCTTCTGGTGGTAGGCTTTGGCCGTGGCTTGTCACCACCCACTAAACAAAGCCATGCCAAAAAGTGACATGGTCGCGTTCCAGCATGATGTTTAGTGTAGCGTAGTGTAGTGAAGAGGGTAGGTCTGAGTAGTCGTGCTGCATCTAAAACTGTCTTCAGCTCGTAGTTTATTGGCTCGCCGGGTAACTGGTTTTGGAGGGTAGCGGGATCCGAAGCCACTGTGCACCGCTGGTCAACCGCAGGTAGTTGGGGTCCAAATACTGTGCTAGCCACATGTGAAAGGCTGCCCCGCCACCTCGCGAAAAATCCCGGGAGGCTTTATCGTGCCAGCTGGCGACTGGTTAGAGAGGACCCGATGACAATCCCAGGGGAGGTTTGGGCGTCCCCGCAGTCTCCAAGCGAGTTCCCCATCGCTGCGTTGTTTATTGCGAGTTGCTTGGTTCCTATTGCAGCGCCTCACTCAGCCTCTGTCCTCCTCCCTATTGACACAAGAAATATGAAATGTCATAAGAAGAGTAAGGTTTAACAGCGGTTGCACTTAATCCCTCTTAAAGTGCACTTCTGCAACATCAGAGGAATGCACTCAAATCTCAAAGCTGTCCACTACCACCTTGAGACAAAGAGGCCCCACCTACTCTTCCTAACGGAAACGCAGATCTGTAATCCGTCAGACTCGGCATACCTTTGTTACTCAGGGTACATCATACTGGAGTCCAATCTCCGCCCGAACGCCGGGGTATGCATGTATGCCAGTGACGAGATCTGTTGTTAGCGTCTATGTTACTTGGAAGATCTGGACTTTTCCGTCATGTGGGTTCACATTGATACCGGCCTTGACCAATTGGTCTACGCCAGTATATTCCAGTCAGATAGCGGAAATCGGGAGACAACGAGGCTCATGGAGTATCTCAGCGATGCAGCAGATAAGGTTCGGCAAAGTTTTCCCTCAGCACAGTTGGTGTTCCTGGGGGATTTTAACGCTCACCATGGGCAATGGCTTTACCCGTATCAGGACACTGACCTCGCTGGAAGAGAGGATTTTAAGTTTTCCATGACTCAGGGCCTCTCACATCTTGAGAACGAGCACACGTGCACCCCCGACGTTGCTGGCCACAATGCATATTGCTTGGTTCTTCTTCTGACAACTGAACCTGACAGGTACTCGGTGTCCGTAACTGCACCTTTAGGGACATCCGACCACTGCGTGGTAAAATCTGTGTCGCAGTACTCGCCGCCTGACACCAGCCCAAAAGGCGCTAGGTGAGTATGGCGATACAAGTCAGCAGATTGGGATGAGATGCGGCATTTTTTCGCGTCTTGTCCTTGGCGGCAGACTTGTTTTACATCAACCGATCCATCGTGCTGCGCTGATGCTGTATCAAGTGTGATAGGCCGAGCAATGTAGTATTTCATCCCTTACGCTGACCTGTCCCTTGAAACCAAAGGTCGCCCATGGTTTGATGCTGCTTGCCTCACAGCTGAAAAGCTTAAGCAAGAAGCGTACAAAGCCTGGGCTGATGCTCGCAGAAACAAAGCCGTGGATTCGCATGAACTGAAAAGATACAATGCTGCCGCCAAGTCTTGCAAAAAGGTGTTCAGAAAAGCTCGCTTTGACCACATTGGCCTCATCGGAGACAAAATAGCACCATATCCTTCAGGAAGCAAAGCTTTCTGGTCTCTGGCCAATTCGGTTGAGTCGGAACTTCTGTCGCCCATCGCTGCCACCTGTGAGGAAACCTGACGGTTCACTGACCCACACTGCAAAAGAGAAAGCAGACCTTTTTGCTAATCTTTTTGGAGATTGTTCACGTCTAAATAGTCAAGGTAAAGTTCCACCCCAGTTACCTCAGTTCGGACCCAAAATGGGTACCGTTCATATTCGCCAAAAGGAGATTCTTAAATGCTTGCAGAATTTAGACGTGAATAAGGCCAGCGGCCCCGATGGCAAACCTGCAGTTGTATTAAAACACTGCGCAGCCGAGTTTACTCCAATTCTAACGCGTCTGTATTGACTCTCTTTGGAATCCGGAAAGGTCGCTAAGTCCTGGAAATCCTGCAACCAGTACCAAAGAAGGGAAGCCGTGCAGATCCTATCAACTACCGACCTGTTGCAATCACCTCCATACTTTGCAAAGTTATGGAGCGTGTATTGAACAATCATCTCCTGGCATACCTTGAGTCCAACGAGCTCCTTAGTGATAACCAATACGGTTTTCGTAGTGGACGCTCGACTGGAGATCTTTTTGTGTATGCCGCTCACTTATGGAGCGAAGCCTTGGAAGGTCACGGTGAAGCAATAGCTGTATCCTTAGGACATTTCCTAATGGGCTCTGCGACTGGATACCTGATTTTCTGAGGGAACGGTCAATTCGAGTAGTCTTAGACGGCTGCTCTTCTGACCTAATGGCAATTAATGCTGGGGTACCTCAGGTTCTCTCTGCAACGTGGTCTGTTCTAGCTGCACATTAATGGCATGCTAACCGCATACATTATTGGTTACGCTGTTGACATCACCGTTGTAGAGAGATACATGTCCAATGCACGAACGAGTCTTCAAGAAATCCGGGCTTTGAGAGAGTCCACGATTGAGCGGGTGGATTGGGCCATAAAGAAAGTGTCCGATTGGGGCGAGTCCATCTTGGTCAAACTTAACCCATCAAAAACACAGGCGTGTTTATTCTCCGCCAAAAAGAGCAGTTTTGACCCAACGCCCACTTTCCAAAATATTTCTGTATCCTTTACCGACCACCTAGGGCTTCTGGGCGTAACTATATCGTCCAAACAAAACTTCGGGCAACAAATTGTGTCCATGGCTTAAACTGCTTCAAAGAAGTTGGAAATTATCTCGAAGGTCGGACGGTACTTCAGCCCTGAATGGCTACTTAATTTGTACACAGCTCAAGTTCGATCTTGTATGGAGTACTGTACCCACCTTTGGGATGGTTCTGCAAAGTACCAACTAGAAGCGATGGACGCAGTAAACCGAAGAGCCTGAAAAATTATTAACAACTTTGACCTCACCACCAGAAAACTGCAACCTTGACCATCGTCGGAAAGTTACCAGTTTAGTCTACAGATTAAATTTTGGAGAGTACTCGAATGCTCTTTTTGATCAGGTTGAACCCACATCCTTCTAACATCGGACTACTAGGCGCAGACAGGCCTCCCTCCCATCTTCCATCCCTTTATAGTAGATATCCCAAGAAGTCGAACCAAACGCTTCTATAGTTCCTTTTTGGTGCGGGTCGCCAAGGTGTGGAATGAACTGCCTACGTCTGTTTTTCCAGAAATCATAGTCCTAGTTCTTTTAAGCGTCGAGTGAATAGGTATCTTGTGGATAGACGTGTAACACCTTCGTCTTCATTGTCACTTTCTATCAGGTGACATAGAAGACAAACGTCTAATCCTTTAAAAAAAAAAGCAATAGTTAATAGTTCTCACGTTAATAGTTCTCACGTTAATAGATTTCAGAAATGCATTTAATACTGTTGATTTCGATATCTTGGTACAGCTGCTATGCTCCCTTAACATATCTCAATCAACGACCCAACACGAACGACCACAGATAATCCGATGCTCACAACACAAATTTTCTTAATAAATAGCATCATTTTTTAAAATCTATGAAAAATACCTTACCTGGCCCTTATCTTGCCTTACAGGCCTATCTTAAGAAACAGAGTAAAATAAGATTTATGAACTACTTATCTAATATATGTATGTATTATAATTTTATTTACGTGCTCTTTTTGTGTAAAATGTATATATTTGCTTCAGCATATCATTTGCTAAATATCTAAATTACTATTCCACGTTTTTTTCTAATGTTTCAGTTGCTTAAAATTACTTAAATTTTTTCGTTTTTGAAATGTTGTTTCTCTTGTCCAAATAATTAATAAACTTAAAAACCTGCTTGTCTGGAAGAGATCGCTTCCCATCGATAAGATCGCCAATTGTTTCCAACATTGTAGCCATATGTCTTGAAATGTGTTATGGAAAACAATAAAGAGTGAATAAATAAAAATAAAATAGTGTTATTACTTAGCTAGGCAAAATTTACCAATTATTTACTATGATTGACCTAGAAGAACTAATACTCCTATCTTGCATTTTTGGCCAAACTTTAGTTTTTGATACAATATTATGTTCTGAACACCTTTTTATTTTTCGTCGGTCTATTCACTCTTCCTATCCTATCGGTTAAAGTTTGTTGTTAGATAGAAGTATTTAGTTCTTCCCGTCCTCAAGTAGGTTTTTCCAAGCAAATTTGATAAACGGTGTCCTACGCCGTCTTCTCATATTATGACACGACTTTAATTTAACCTTTATTTTCAAATAAATTTGTCTTTCTATAAACAGGCGTAAAGACGGTGTCACTTTGCCCTCGTATCTTGTATACTCAATCATGTTATAATATTTTCCTCATGCTTCAGCGGTGATTTAATTTGTGCACTGTTTCAAGATGACTGTGAGTACAGGTCGTTTACTCGGTACGGCCCAGAAAGAGAAGCCAAAGCATTATCAACTAAACATGCGAACCAAATCGAAGTGCATTTAGACAAACATTACCAAATATACGAAACGACAAGGCCATTATAAGATTCGGAACCTTAAAAATCAAAAAGCGGATTTCTCGTGCTCTCAAGATTTTCGTATAATATATTTTAAAAACCAAAAAGTTATAATTATAATAACAATCATTTATTGCTCAGGCAAGAAACCTTAATTTACATAAGCAACACAAAATAACAGAATCAGTACAATATCAAATACATCAATAAAATCACAATTATAATAAATAAAGAAAAATTAAATGACCTAATACTGCATAAATGTTGTAAAATAATTGTTATCAATAATAATAACATGTTATATAAAATACCTGTAATAAGGAACCAGAGTCATTTGCGATTCTCGTCTCTCTCTATGCAAGGCCCACCATTAAATAAATTGTAGTGCTGAAATTTGGAAGTCCTAGATGGAAGTGATGGGCGAGTGCATGACTTTCTGCAGCACTTAAATAGGTATTTAAATTAAGAATTGAAATGTCATTTGAGCAGTTACGTTGAGCGAGTGCGGTTTTTTAAGAAGATTCAACTAAAAATACAACCTACTTGTTGCTTCTAATTCTAGATCTGCAGTGTTATTTTATGTATGAATAAATAGTAAAATTCTGAAAAGATTAAGATACAAGCTCAGGATTTTGTGGTAGGATTATAATAAGATCTCATCATTTCAAAATTTTTTTTTTTTACTGTTCCGAAACTTATTTGTTTGTGGGTTTATTTTTATAGAAAGAATTTAGAATTACATAGGAACTCAGATGTGCCAGTAGACAGACCGGGTGGATGACAGGTTCAAAATGCCATGTATTTCAAAATGCTCTGAGGTTTAAGTGCAAGCTGTACACATCAGAAAAAAGAAACAGAGAACACAGCACAGGACTTTCGTAATGAACAAAATTTAACACAGACAGACAATGAATCAATAACGATTGAAAACACAAATTAAAAAAGAACAGAGTTTTAAGTGCTGCCATATTTGTTTCAGGACACTTTAATGCGCTGAATATTTGGCTTATCGTATTTTCAAAATATTTTTAATCAAGAGATAATACTTTTACTATCCGTAGGTATTGTTCTTGTGTACTAGCCCAGTTTGGAAACATTACGCTTATTTAACAAAAAGCACTATTGCGAACAAAGTAACATACTAAGTGCTGCAAAGATTATATTATGATGAGTGGCGACGGGGGTAGCAGCCCTGCTTCATACGCCGGAGGCCCCAGGATCGAGTCCTTGTTAGAGCATCCATGTGTGCGACGTTGTTGAACACAGATGTTTGTTCTCGGTTCATGGATGTTTATATTTCCATTTAATGTATATTTTTTCTGGGTTCCCTCCCAGTTCGTTGTATGGTCATCCATAATACAAGCTCTGCATACTTTGCGACCCTACAGTTGCTGTGTTTGTCTGGGCCTTCATTATTGTTACATATGTCCCTACCAGGATTCAAAACCGGGTGCTCCAGGCTGCCCTTATAATTCACCTAATAAAATAAGCTTGTCGCACTGTTTATAATTATTGATTGACAAATATTAACACAGATTGAAATACAATTGTTTGCTATATTCAGATATCTTTCTCACCAAATACTTAAAGACATCTTTTTAGGTTTATGCACAATTATTAGGTTAAAATCAGCGTTCACTGCAAGATAGCTATTTAATTTATTTTCATGAATTAAATTTAGGTAACTTGGCTTACGGCTTGATAAGCAAATATGCGTACTCTCCTAATGATGAACAACATCATTCTGTCAATTACTTTGTGTCTTATATATCAGGAAGTTTCAGCATTTAATTTCATAATAAAGAATTTCAAAAAAAATGTATTGAAATATTCAGGAACTATATCTAATATGCGGTGTTTTCGAATCAAATGTGCGGTGCGATAATATGAATCACACGCAAAGTGCACAGTTATAATGTCTTCATTTGATAAGTTTATCAGATACAGCACACAAAGAGAGCGGATTAGTAAAAAAACATTTGATTTAATTACTGCCATAAGTAGGATTACGCTACACAGGTGATATATAAAATTTCATTATGATTTTAAGATAACGGGAAGTTTATATAAAATGCGTCACAAGATTTGACAAACTTAGGTACATATTATGAAAGGAAATAAAAAATTTACAAACTCAGATACCTCTTGCACGGGCTTGATTTAAGTATCTAACTCGGAGTCAGCCGGTTGTCAGGTAACATGTCCCTCTGACACTCATTTTCTATTGGAATGATATAAGCTCATAGATATGGACAGACATATAGCATCATATTCACCCGCATTGGCTACTTTTTACTTAAATTGTAAACTTAGGTGCGCTTGAATCGGTTTTATAAAATAAGAGCTCTGTATGTAGGCTGTATATCTGAGCTGGTTTGTGGATTATACTAATTATAAAATTACGTTTATTCATCTTTATAAATCAAACCAAATTTTATAAAATAGCACTACCATTACAGAGAAATATTTTTCAGTGCACTTACTCTGAAGTGGCCAGTACTAAATTATTACAAGCGTTGTTGAGAATTCTGCAAACGAAATGTCTAATTTGTAAAATTTTGTTAGCAAACCATATGAAAGATTGCTTTATTTCATATTTCATTTTATCTCAGAATTTATTGGTCCAAAAATTATTTTTTTGATTTTGCACAGTGTTACTTAGGTCTGGGCCACATGTCCGGGCCGTCAGCAATTATCATTGCCGAGCGGCAAAATCGAATCTGTGATAATGAATAATCGGGGTAATGGAGCCCCATTATATTCCGTTCGAGATTTGGCAAAATGCGCCAACCTGCCTACAGCCCGAATAGACTGCGTGATCAGCACTAGCCAAATATGTGTAGTAATCGTTTCGGGTCGGCTTATGTGCGAAGCGTCTCTAATATATAATGATATGGCCTATGTCACTTCTGGATAATGATAAACTATTAAAATCAATTTAGCTGTTGAAGAGTTTATTCAAATTAAGTTGAAAAATGTTAGCATTCAAATTCAAGTTAAATAAAGGATGACCCTATTTCGAAAAAACCTTCGTGAAGGCTGGCCAGAGACTTCACGAGTATCGTTTTTTCAAAACAAATTTACAGTGGCTTACGTTTATATAAAATAATCATTATCTGCATCTGTTATCTTGGCAAGTCTATTTACCCACAAATTATCGAAATGGCGAATATCATCAGATAAGCGCCCGTTCACGGGGTCAACGCGAGATCCAGCCCTTCTCAACCATACCAGCATTTTATACTTCCTTAAAATTCTGTTACTCGGGATTGTGGGTTTACTTCATCTTTTGCAACACTTTGTCCACTAAATTATTTGAACGATATTCTTGAAATGGAATTTTCATTTTAAAAAAAAGTATAATTCTCGAGCAAACGAGGTTAGGTCCTCGACAGGAACTTATTATTACCAAATTAATACAGAAGTCCTGACTAAGCGATCTCTATTTATATATTGATAATTTACATCAAAGATTTGTTGACTATTCTGTTTTAGTGTTGCTTCAATCTATCTTCTTGTATCATTCTCTTGTATCATTTTTTTCTTGTAAGCATTTTGTTCTTAGAAACGTCCTTATTCTGCGTGGTTTCGCCAACCAGTTTCATGACGTGAAAGACCGACTCGTGAGGCAACATATATTTGAAAGATGAATAATGCACACCGGTGCGTGCGTCGCATATTGACGCGGTATTCGCGTCACGTAACACAGGATTGGATTGAAATTGATATCGGAACTGCGTCGAGTACGCTTGCTTCGTATTCCGTTACCTCAGTATGTCGCTCATATTTATTGACTGTGAGAAATAAATAACGGAACTAGATGGTTATGTAAAAGGAGTTTTTTGTATTTTTTTATGTAGGTATATCTTAAACAAGAAAGACTGCATATTTTAACGTGTGTTAACACTGGTGCTCGACACCTTTTTCATATAAAACGGTAGTCTAATTGTTTTTCCTAAGAATAAATAAATTAAAGAACCT
The DNA here is from genome assembly GCA_923062675.1 of Marasmarcha lunaedactyla. NCBI lineage: Eukaryota > Metazoa > Arthropoda > Insecta > Lepidoptera > Pterophoridae > Marasmarcha > Marasmarcha lunaedactyla. The sequence goes on from OV281343.1 coordinate 24,397,310, forward strand.
TTATATTAATCATGTAACGTATGTTATTAAGTTGCTAGCGAGGATCCTGCTAGTATTATAAATGTGAAAGTTCGCATGTTAGTATTAAAATCTCGCGAAAGCGGCTTAACGAATTGGAATGAAATTTGGCGCACGGATTAAATATGATCTGGAATACTGCAAAGCAAAACTTTTGTCCCAAAATTTTAATAATTAAAAAACGAAGCCGCTTTGAAAACCAAGTAATATAATGTATTATCCTATTAAATATCAAAACTTTTATCTGGATTCTATTTAATTTTAATCGAATATACCAAAGTCTGCCGAACTACTGCTATTACAAAAAAAAAATATAAGCCTTCTATTGTGAAAGAAAGAAGTATTTTAAGATTCTGAAACCTTTTAAGAAGCTCGTATTACCTAGGTTCTAGAGTTTTTAAATTTATATTGTTACTCCAAAGCGAGACGTTGGGAACTTATTAATATTACATGAAGTAGATATCGTCAGTAGGAAATGTACTCCAGACTATCAGCACTGCACAGGGTGAAAGAGAAGAGCAAAAAGTATTTTTGAGAAAAATAAGTTTCAGGGCTTACTGGTTGGAGTGAAGTGGGTTCAAATTCTATCCGAAACTTTGGATAATCGTCGCCTTGATGAGGATTCCATTGTTGTTTTACGTTAGGTTTCATCATGTTTTGGTTAGGAAATTTCTATGATATTTAATGAGAGGCAAGTACTTAACAGTGCATTTCACGAATTTACCACTATTTTGTACAGAATTATACAGAATCAGTAAATTTTTCAATCATTCAACCTTAGATCATAGCAACAAAAAAGTATCTTTTTGAAACACCTTGTATAAAACATGTAGTACTCAAAATGGCCGACAGGTTGCGCAATATCGTGTAATATTTCTGAATTTGTAACTGGCGATATGCACTCAAGTAGTAATGAAGAATTCAGTACAAATTCTGCACAACTCCATTCATTGATTACGAAGTTGAAGAAATTGTATTAGGCTGCCTACCATTTCTTTTAAAAATTGATTCGTATTTGAAAATGAGAAAATTTCAGAAGAAAGGCTTTCAACCTTATTTTCAAACTTTAGTCATAGATTAATGTTTTGTTCGAATTTTTATGCGTCTTTAAATAAATAAAAGCTTTGAAATCGTGACATACATAATGTATAGAATATTTACAATATTTTATTTTCTATTAACCCTCACTGAAACTCAAAGTATAACCCCAAAATATGCCTATCCGATTCCCCGGCGGCCTACGTAGTTTTCTATTAAACTAGTGAACATAAAGAATTTCGTCGAACTTCAAGTTGTATTAAGTAGGGAGGAAATAGAGGAAATGAACTTTCTGCCTGCCATATTTAGATACCAAGAACTTTATTTCCTGACCTTTTCCAGTTTATCCATTTAAGTCTGTAATCATTTGGGCAGGTAGTAGTAAAAACCGTACTTTTGTCGTGCCGTGTCTTTTTATTATCACTTACTCAATAAGGAATCCTGAATCTAGCAGGAAGGGATTTGACCGTTACATTACGTGCCTTTATTGTTTAAATACAGGTTATGTTTAATTTGCTTGTCTATTTGAATATTCAAAATCAGGATGGTGGTTTTTATACAATCAATAAAAATGGAAATATTATTTATATTATTATGTCATTTATTTTTGCGTCCCATATCTAATAATATAATAAAAATAAACTAAATGGAAAATTAAAAACTTAGTTGTTTTTTTTTTGTTCCCCACCACGGGAAGTGCAGGAGGATAAAAAATGCTCTGATGCATACTCTGGCGCGCGCGATCCAGAGTTATGTGGGACTCGTCCCGTCGCCTACCAGAACCTCTACCCACTAAAAAACCCCCTGTCGGCTCGTGCATTTTTGCCACTCAGCCTTCATCTGAGCGACGGCCAATTGGAGAAAGAGACCGCGCTAGCGGGGCCCTTAAGGGGTCACCCGCTGGGATTTACATAGCACTGACGGTGCTCAAATAAATTAAAGCCTTTCCAGTTGGTAAAGGTCTTAGGAGATGTGACGTTAACGTTAGGCGCACCTAGCACGAGGGAGACGGGGCGGTGGTCAGAGCCTAGGTCATCGAGCGGTTCGATAGACCTGAGATTGAGATTGATTCGCTTGATAATTGCAAAGTCGAGGATGTCAGGAGAGTAGTTCGGATTGTTGGGATAGTGAGTGGGAGTGATGGGAGATATGACGTCTAAGTCAAGTGAGTTAGTGATGTCGAGGAGAGCGATACCGCTGGTGTTGGTTGATAGGCACGTCCACTCAGTATGTTTGGAGTTAAAGTCTCCGAACATAATGACTGAACGGCCGAGGGCGAGAATGGTCTCAAAGTCGCTGCGGATAAGTCTGGTGCCACTGGGTATGTAGACTGAAGCTATGATGATGGTCGGATGACCAATCATAGCCAATCTACACACAGTGGCTTCCATGTTGAGGAGAGGAGGGGTAGGGAGAGGACAGCAATGGAAGCCTCTTTTGTAGTATATAGCAGTGCCGCCGAAACCGTTGGAGTTGGGCCTATCATTACGAGTGAACGCGTACTTGGGGATCGCGAATCCCCTAGAGCGGTTTGGAGTAAGCCATGTCTCCTGGAGAAGCAATAAGTCAGGTTCTTTGTTCTGAAGGAACAGTTTGAGCTCAGGAAGTTTGGTGCTAAGGCTAAGAGCGTTAAAAGATACTAGGGATAAGCCCTTTGGTTTAATACGACTGGACGCGGGATTTGCGGGTCTAGACATTATATTGCTTATTTACGAATTTATACAAAAAATAAGATTTATAACGAACTTAGAAGCGAGTGATGCTCGGCTAACGCAAATAAACGCTCTTGAGGAGAGCGGGCGGCTCGCAGTTTGCGTGCGAGTACGGAAACTTCGTTAATGTCGACGTTTTGAATGACGTCGAACACGGTCTTCATGTCCTCAGCCAACGACGACTGAGGTGAATGTGACGGAGCAGGACGCGGCCCTACGGAAGCTACGGGAGCTGGGATAGGACGGGAAGGTGCAGGCGGAACGGCTGGACGCTGGCTCCAAGACAGAGCCGGAGTAGGCGTCGGCGGAACGGGCTTTGCTTCCGGGGGACCCCGGTTGCGCAGTGGCGGGAAGTTAGCGGGAGTGAGCGGTGGCGCCGGTTTGGGCGCGGCCCTCTTAGCGGTGGAGCGCGGAGCGCGCGGGCAACCCCTGTAGTTAGCTGTGTGGCCGGACTGGCCGCACAGCACACAGGCAGGTGGGGAAGTGGATTCGGGAGTGCGGGTGCACTCCTTAGTGATGTGAGGATCCAGGCACTTTACGCACCTGGGGGGAGTTAGCCGCTGCGTGGCCATAGAGCTGGCAGCGGTGGCACTGCCCAGGGTGACCGCGGGGGTTGGGATGCTCGACGGAGATATTCGAGAGTCCGCAAATTGTGCGAGTCTCTCTGAAGATCTCGTTCGAGTTGGGAGTATTTGACAGGATAACTAGAGCTAAAGGAAAACGCCTACCGCGGTTGGAGTGCATCTTGTGCACTGCTTCGGCCGGGAAACCCTGGGACTTAAGGTCCTCGAGGATTTCATCGTTCGCGAGTTCGAACGGGACGCCCCGTAGTACTGCGTGGATCTTACGTTCCTTCGGGAGGGCGTAGGTGTGATATGCGATTTGTTTTAATAAAAGTAACCTGGCGAAAGTCGTCGATGGTCGCGACCTGGATTTTAATTGAATCGCCTGCATTGGTTGCTTTAAAATAGTTGATTTTTTGCTCTTTGCAAAGATTAGATACTACGGTCCATTGCGCTTTTTCGCGGAGAAAGACGGTCGGAGGGAGCTGAGGCTTCGATGGGACCAACAGAGATGCGGTTACTTCGAGCGATTTTAATGGCGCGGGGCTGGTGTAGAAGACACCGGGAAGGGCTCGGGCATTGAGGATACCGAGGCTTTCTTTGAGCGCTTCTTGGAGCGCTTGGCGACTAGCTGAAACGCGGGCTCAGGAGAGCCGGTTAAGGTGACGGCATCTGACGACGTATCAGACGCGGGTTCGGAGTTGCTCCTGGGAGCGGTACGCTTGCGACGCGACACGTGAGAGAATGCGACCGATTCGCAGTCCATCTCGGACGAGACGGGAGACGCGGGAGAGCTGTAGACCTGAGGGGTCTGGACGTTGGAGGCCTGAGGGGCCGGGGTTGAGGCCTGAGGGGCCGGGGACGCGATAGTTGCCTGTAAGGCCTGCGTTTTTAAGTCATCTGATATGCTGGCGCCGGACGCAACGAGCGCCTGGGTGAACGACCTAGCAAAGTTTACCAAGCTTTGCTGGTTGCTGGCATTGGAGGGCTTGGTCCTACGATATATGATATATAAATATATAAAAATGCCTAGGTTCCCTAGCAAACCTAGCACCTAAACCTCCCTACCCGCGGTAGGGAGGCTGGGGACGACGCGAAGCGGTGCCCCTAACTCGGACAGCACTGTACCGTCACCCTGAGAAAGGCCCAAGTGCAATGGGATCGGATCAGCCGGTTTCTCCTTGGCCTGAAGGGCCTTGGAAGCGCACCGGGGCAACGCTATCAGGCTTAGTTGTCACCTCTAAGTATCCACCTGATCTAACGCGAGTCTACTACGGAGAGTGTTGCCAATAAATTGACAACAAAAACCGGCCGTAGACCTGACGAAGTTGGTTTGCACTAAAAGTGCGAGATTGACTACGTTACGACTAGCCGGAGCCGGCCGCAGAGCGAGTCTCTGAATACGTAACAGGCGCCAAGCGTCAAGTACGCAGCCATCAAAATAGCCCGAGCCTTGCGAACCACTATCGAATTTAATCCACCGTAGTAAGCTCAGCTCTGTTGTTGCTGCGAGACCGACTTAGTTGCAGCCGATCGAAACCGGCCGCAGCGTAAGTCCTACAGAGGCTATCTCAATTCGTCGAGGACGAAGCGAGATTTGTACGAATCACAGCGTATGAGTATTGCTACGAGTTGTCGTCGTAAGACGACAATCGTGACTCAACAGCCGGGAGCGACCTTCAACACGTCCGAACGGGTCCGGACGCATCGGATCTGTTTTTTTTTTTTGTTTCTTTTTTCCTCAGCCGCCTTGATAATTAAAGTTACATTTCACCCTATAAGTCGCCGGGGGTCGGTCAGAGAGAAACTTTTATAATAATAAATTACTGATTTTGGTGTTCTTTATCAAATAAGGTATAACTTATTAAGTAAAAATATAACTTTATAAAACGAAACAAAAGACAAACTACAATTTTCTACGGTTCTTTTTTTTCAAAGCGCCTCTTTCCTATAGTCCCACTCAAAAATGATTTACCTAAGAGAACATTTACATTGTTTTGCCCATTTTTATAAAAGGTTATCCTTAAGCTTTCTTCTTTCTTAGACGGCAAAAATTCCCTGATTCAATGCTTGTGAGTATTAACACAACATGGCACACGTAAGGTGTGTAAAAAGCGACCAAGAAAAACCACACTACACTGAACGCACACTCACTGACATAAATAAGTATTAAGTGAATAAATTTTATGGTAGTAAAGTTATCTTTGGGGTGGCACTACAGGATTGACATTTTTTAATATACACGTATCAGCCATGATTTTTCAAAAAGACATTGACGTGCTTATGTTCCGGAGGAAAGGAGGAAGTGCAATTACAGGAACAAAGACAACTATAGGTTTTAGTAACGTTTCATTAATTTCAATTCCAGGACAGCTATCGATGTTGAAAAGACCTACAATAAATGATATCTATAGGCTCCGATGCCACTTACCATAAAGTCTGTTGCTTGATGTTTTGCCAGCCGTGAAAAAATAAAATTTGTTTTATATAAAATACCATTAATTTTTTTATAAAAACGGTTTAATAATAAAATCATTTTTTAAATCCAGATTCGAAATAATTTGCATGATCTAAAACTCCGTACCCGACTTGTACAATGACAAATTTGGCCTGTTGTCCTCTACGGGTGTGCAGCCTGGATCCTAAAGGAGGATCTCCACAAGCGACTCGAAGCATTCGAAATCTGGACATACCACCGTATGTTGCGCATCAAATAGACGGATAGAGTAACGAATGCGGAGGTTCTGAACCGTATGAACAAAAGTGTGGAGCTCGTAAGACCAACAAACAGCGGAAGGTAGCATACTTGAGTCATTTACTAAGTCAAGATAGATACCAACTGCTCAGAACCATCATGATGGGTATAATAGAGGGGAAGAGAAGGGCTTATCTAGATTTTTGTCCTTCTCCGAGTTCTAAGGCTGTTTGAACCCAAAAAAGTGATAAATTATGTCCTATGTTCAAGAGTAGGCGGTCAAAAACTTTCCATTGTTATTTGTGGTAAATATATAAACAAATAACACAAAAATAACACCAACTAAAAGAAAAACCGATCGTTATCAAACGTGAATTGAATTTAGATCACTCTCAAATTATTCAAACTTATGAACAGAAATAAACCGCATTAAAATGGTTAACTTGATATAGCAAATACCTTACTTTAGATAAACAAACAAATGCGCACGTTAAATTAAAAAAAAAAGTTTTTCCGTCGGTGTTTAAAAATAAATACGTTGAAATTATTCAAACTTGTGAACAGAAATAAAATGCATTTAAATGGTTAATTTGATGTAGGAAACACTTTACTACAGACAGACAAGCAAATCTACACGTTAAAAATAATAATTAAAAAATAAATACGTTGACACGATATTAAAACAATATAAAATTTTAAAAGGTGAAATAATCCTGATTGTTCCCAATACTGCGAACAAGTTATTTCTTGTTTCGTAACCATAGTCGCAATACAAAGTAATCAAATTCTGGAGATCTGATTGCAACAATATTCACATTTTGCCGTATCACCAATTTCTCCGCGGCCACAATAAGGGTAGGTACCGCCTATTGTTATTACAGGTTGTGTTGCGCTTTATAAAGCCGTGTTTGTACTGTATGAATAAACATTTGAGTTTGAAAAGTTTGTTGAATATACAGATTTTAAATGGGTGTAAATTGTTTGTATTTCTTTTTTTTCTAAAGATCTCTCCATGAAACTCGTGCTTACAATATGATGCTTTGCGAACAGTAGACTTCAGTTGATGGCTGAGCCCATCGCCTTTTTGCTACTGGCCCTTCTTTGCTCTTAACCGGAACTCAAATTAGTTAATTTTATGGCTGTAAACATAGGTGGTAAAAAGACCACGTTCTGAACACAGATTAATTAATATTCTCATCTTCAATAAGTTAGATTCATATTTCCTTCAATAGATGGCTCCAGACAATAGGAGAACCATTATTTAGATCCAAGAGTACCAACCAAACCCTTTAAAATAGGTCCAAATTTAATGAAACCTTCTTGACCGTCTGTATAAATTTTCCCTAACAAAATAACAGTTCTAGCGCGTTGCTCGATGGTATCAGCATATTGGCGGCGAAGGGGAAAACGAATGCGATGTTCGTTTGTTTATTCATGCAAATCACCCGAGCGCCGCTCGCCCGGACCTATCGCCGTATATTTCGCGGAATACTCTTATTAATATGCGCTATTATCTGTTATTCGGAGCAATGTATGCGTATCGAAATTTTTATTATTTTTTGTGCCTAAATATTCTCCTTTTTATGGTCATACACTTTTTCAGTAAGCACTCTTACTGCTTTTCATATATTTCAAAAATGTGAAGTTGGTGACTACAGCTCGTTTCTGCGCCGAACTAAGGCATGTTGCATCGTAAAAATGGATTGAATAAGCGCTTTTTATTTAAGAGACTGGCCTATCTACGGATCGTGTAAGTATTTTTTGGTATTCCATAGAAATATGACAGAAATGTTATACGAGAGTTTTGCCTCCTTGGATTATGATTTATTAAATTGAAGTGAATATTAAAAACATAGTATTCACGATTATCAATGAGTGATATTTAGTATTTTTATCAAAAGCTTAGCTTCCGGGATACTTATATATCAAACTGTTTTCTTGCGCTGCCTTGTCAACTTAAAACAACATATTAATATAATTACCGGTACAAACGCAACAATCAAAACTGTATTAATAGGAAACACGTAGAGTTTGTGCATTTAGAGGCAAGTGTACTTCTAAGAATAAATTATTTAGGTCGGTTACACAACGAAAGTATAATTTTCTACTAAATTTTTATTGTTATTATAATGGTTACGTAGACATTTAATATTAAATATTTATAATCTGAAGTACTTATGATAGCAGCGGAAAGCATGATTTCTTAATAATAAATTATCAAACATTGCAATTACTTGTAACTGCAATGTTTGATGATTATGAAGTTTTCCTTTTAATTTTTAGTACCGACCGGTATCATATTTTTGATTATCTACAAAATGAAATGTTAAGCTTTTTTTTACCTAATGATTACCTAATTGTTACATAATGACAACGTTGCCTAATTATTGTTTCACAACCATATCTTTTCAAAGTGAAATAGCTTTTTTTTAAAATATCTTGATTTTAATTTATTTTTATCATTGGTCTTTAGTTGAAAATTCAACGCCACTTTTATTATTAAAATTATTTCAACAGAATGCATCATATATTTGGGCAGTGAGTCAAATGGCTATTTCATATTATGGCCCATAAGTAAAGTATGGCTATTTTACATTTTCAAGCAAGCCGTAGCAAGGGGCGAACTATAAAATGTCATCTGCGGAATAAACGATGCCCAGGGGGAGAGCAGTATCAGCTGTTACTTTAAAAATGTCCAAGTTATAAGAGAACCTCGATTAGGCTGAAAATGTAGGAATTTTGTTTGGAATGGGAATACTTTAGGTAAATGGTTATGCCTATTGTGAAATGGCAATTAGCAGGGGACTTAATAACTTAGTGTTTTGGAGTCATCGAGTAACGAAGTCATGGAATATGTAACGTTACGATAAGTTAGATTGACGATGTGTAAAAAAAAAAATATTAGACGTCTCCTGACTGATAGAAGAAAGTGTTTAAAAATTTGTTTAGGGCTAAATCTTTATAAAACATGAAGATCTCAAAATGGCCGACAGGTTGAGCAATATCGTGTAATATTTCTGAATTTGTAATCGGCGATATGCACTCAAGTAGTTATATTATATTATAACTATGAATTTAGTTCAAATTCTGCACAACACCATTCATTGATTAAGGAGTTGAAAAAATTGTAAAAGGGTATAATTTATAATAAAATAATATTTAACCTATAATTTCTTTAAAAAGATTTATGTTTACAAAAATTTTGATGTAGTCAAAAAATTAAAAACAGGAGACGAATATATATTTATAAGCTAAAAAGCTTGAAGCCTAGTCGTGTATTTGCCAGTCGTATTATTTTCATTTATGAATCAATTAATTTTTTACATCCGGATTTGTTTTTTTATGTAACCAAAGTATGAATCTGTTAAAATAAATACCAGTCAAAACTTTTCACTTTTCACTTGTACTCAACTGCTCTCACACACTGCACTTTGTACATAATAATTAAAAATGCACATGAATTTTTAGTACGAAAATTCATTGAAAATATCTCTAAATTATTTTACATCGAAAGCAATATTTCGGAGAAATATTAATCACAACAACAATTTTTTGTTGATTGTCTTTTCATTCGTTTAATGCATAATGAATATGTGAGTATTAATACTTGATTTTCCTTCTATATTTTTACAAATAAATCTGCAGGTAGTAAACTGCAGACATAATACAACACATAAATTATTATTTACATAAAGTACAATCATTTAAAGCCTACTGGCAAAACACCACGTAGCTCAAATTAACACGCCAGGTCCATAAAACTTTAATAAAAGCTCTAAAAATATGTACCACTATAAATTCCGCCGATAACCGAAATTCGTTGCAAAATCCTCGTTTCCATTTTTAATCAACGGTACAAATAAGGGGCCTGCGCTAAATGGCTCCCGAGGGTATATCCACTATCAGGTAGCCATGTCAGCAGATAATACGTTCAACTGTACGTGGCTATGAACCGGTGATATCTCAAATAATGGTAAATTATGTTCACGAATAACAACGTTTTATTTGTCTGTGCCTGATGTGTTTATTAAAGCGTCACTATCCAAACTTTGGTACTCTATAATATGCAAATGTGAGAGAAGCAATGCACAAACGGTTAAATTAATTTTAATTAGTAGTAGTATTATTATTAATTTTAATTAGTAGCTTAAGTTTAACTAAGTTAAAAATTGAGTCAAAAAAGCCAGTCACGTCAGTTTCATGAAAAATTTTTTTACCCACATTTGCACACAAAAATTTACTATCTAGTAGACTGTAGTGTTATCCTAGTTATAATCAACTGAAATAGGTCACAATATGCTATGATGATGAAATTTCATCAAGATTAATTATCTAGAACGAACACCCACAAAAAATGAACAATGAGCAATAGCGCTTAATTCCATTCCATTCAAACTTCCCTTCTTCCTAACCGTCTCCACAGTACTCAGGATTGTGACTGCTTCTTAGACTATCAATCATCTGCCTCCAACTGATCCTATCTGTCGCTTGCTGGAGTGCGACGCTGAGAGATAACTTCAGCTGTTTGGAGATTTGGTCTGACCATCTCTTCGCGCATCGACCTGTAGGTCTTTTTCCTTCGATCTTTCCCGTCAATTCTATTTTTTTAGGTTGTGGCCTCTCTTCCTGTGATATGACCAAAACAAGTGAAAACACGGTGGAGACAAACGGAGGATAAATGCTGGGCATTGTCTAAACTTAGTTATTTGAGGACCGAGGCATTTGTGCGGTGGGCTGTCCAAGGAACTCTTAACACCACACCGCCAGCACCACACTTCGACAGCGTCGATCCTCTGTTTGTCAGTGGCCATGAAAGTCCAGCTCTTCATCCATTAAATCTTAGCTCTACTTATAAAAACTATACTCTAAATAGCAATAAGTATATTAGTCTTTCGTTCCAAAATGAAAATTAAGTTGTGAAGTACATATTCCCACCTGTTACTACGCTCTTGGGAGTATTTTTATAGCTCACGCAGCACAGCTAATATGATCTGTCTAGACATTTCAATAGGATATCTCATAGATGGAGATAGAGCTTTACAAAAGATTACCCCGGGGGGTTATTGATGTATAATTCTGCTAGGCTACTTTGCTCTATGTTTAAACTAATTTAGGCGTAAATATTGTTTGTAAAAACTCAGATTAAGTTATATATAACGTACATTTTTATTGAAACACTTGTTAAATTAAAGTGTTGCGTGGTACGAAATTAACTGAAAGTAACTTTCTGAAAATAAGAATATTAACATTTACAAACATTTTCCCTCTCTGATTAAGATTAAAGTTATTATGATTAAGTTTAAACAGAAAATTATCAAACAGGATGAAATAAAAGGGAAAACGATAAAAACGTTTCTAAAGCTGTATATTTTTATTCAAACTGGAGCCTGCACTGTTCCTTTTCAAAATATACTTTTATGAGGTTTGCTATCTGTAAAGTTGTTTTTCAAATTAAACAAGCCAATGAAGTTAAAAAAGTAAGGATTGTCCTACTTAAACATTCGCAGAGTAAAGATAGATACGTCACAGATCAAACAGTGATCTTCTTGAAGTTTTTATGAGGATGAATATAGGCCTGACATAGAGATAAGCCAGAATCAGAAGATCATCCGATATGATCGATTTCTATATGATCCGGTTGCACTGCACATTGCAGCACTCCGCTCGTTACAGTCAGCCGTAAAAAAGACTAACTTGACAGAGACTTGTTTAAGATGAATTCGTTGAAAAAAAGCAGGCTTTTTCGTCAGAATAATGTTAAACTTTTTATATTTTTATTACCTATTTCATTGCTTGGCATCATTTACAATGAACAATAAACTAAGGTAGTTTTCCCGCATTAATTCTTGGAGGTGAGTATAAAACCATTTTTTTAGAACTGACTACTGGTTTATATGTTAAATACAGCTGAATTTAACATATAAACTGCATTTTGAATCATAAATGTTTTCTATTTACACATTACTGATTGTTCCAGATTTTACCTCAGTCCAAAGTATTTCCATCATAATTTTACAAATATTTACATCAAATATCGTAATTTAACTTTTGAAACCGAATAAATCCTTTAATCCTATTATAAAAATCAAAACACTGACTTTTGAATAGTAAATTTTGCTCAAATTTGAATATTTATAACATTCAATATTTGATTGATTAGCCGCAGAAAATCCAATTAAGCTGATCAACTTGGCAAATCGCTAAATTCAATTCATATTCCAAAGACGGAACTTGGGTGAAAGTTTAAAAGATTTAAAAGAATTTCAATAGACGTCGCGGGACAAACGCTAATTAACGAAATGGCCCTGCTCTACTAATCACTTAATGAAAAAGTACTTTTAACGTGTTTTAATATTTTCTTTACGGTGCATTCAATAAAAGATTTATTCTTATTATGAATGGATACCTTACCTATTATAATATTTAGTTGATTTTACAAAAAATTTAATAGGTTATTGTGTAAATGTAAAACAACAAATTTTAAATACAGTTTATCTAAAATAATCCTCGGAACAAGTTGACGACTTCAATGTTTTTAAGCCATAGGAGGTAATATGAAAATTAAAAGGTCATGCCTTGGGTTTTTTGATAGCTCAGAAGTTAAGCACCTCAAATGTAATTCACCAAAACGTATATAATAGATGATTTAACGAACTTCCAAGTGAAGTTCTATCGCTATTATATGAGTCGCTTCATTCGAAGATAGTATATAATTAAACAAGTAGTCATTTTAAGGTACTTGGTAACTTCGCACAGTTTTAGAGTATGTCATTTGACTTAGTCAAAAACCTTTGCGTCTTTTTACTTGATTAACCCCGGTCCCAGCAAGTCTTCAATTTTTAGAGATTAAAACATACAGTCCTTATTTTGCGGTTCACACATACACTTTTAATAACATTATTATATTTTTACTAGGCTGTATGTATTTATTCTTTGCCTTCTCTATTGGTTGGGCTTAAAAAGTTGAGTTGGCGGGAACTTTCACTTTGAAGAAAAAAATGATGGAAGTGCAACTGTGAACTTGTGAACCACGTTTTCACGTTTTTATATTATAATTGTGTTTTAACGGCGCCCTATGCCTATTGATATTTAACGTATTTATTCGTATTTATATAGACCTAACATTCGGACTGCACAACGCCGATTACTGGATCGTGTTTTCATGTTAAAATAACTCAAAATTTGACTCGCACGGCGCGGCACAGCTATCGAAGTTTTAACATCCTTTTCACCGCCGCACGATTCTGTGCTGCTCATAATATTTTTTATTATTATATATTTTTCCGTGTGCGATCGGCGCATACATCTCTTCGAGCCGGATAGCAATTAGATTGGTTAATTTGAGTTATTTAGTCGTGGAACATTCCAGTCTTCTGGCAAACACATAATTATTTTCTATTGGGGGTAGATAGGAATAACTTTTTTGGGCTGATTTAGATATAATTTCTGGGGTTTTTTCGGTAGTGCACTATAGTAAACTGCACATATTTACACTCACAAGTATTATATCTAACTATATTATTCCTCTCCCTATTCCCATATTACATTTATATCGTCACATTACATTTTAGGTATTCCCACATATTTGCAAAATTTGGACTGTATTTTTGTCGGGCAATTTGTTTTTAAGGGATTAATTATAACTATCATTAGTAATTGTAATTGTAAAATAAGTCTAAACTGTGTTTGTTCAAATTCCTAATTTTCATACATATTGCATTTTTTTGCTAAATTATTTTGCAAGTAAACTCAACGGTGGGGCCATTTTTATCTTTTGGACTTTGCGCATTTCTTTTCTTTAGTTGGCACTACACAAGTTTTGACGGGTTGGTATTGTTTGGGGTCGATACCAGATTTGAATTTTTTTTTTTCTTTTGAGGTTTTATTGACTTCTTTCTTATTGCAATTGTTATTGTTTATTGCGGTTTAGTTTATTGATTTTTGCTATAGGTTTGTGGCAAATAAATTTAGCGGGCAGGCGATAAGAAACAAGGTTGTTGTTTTTAATTGTTTCGGTAGAGGGCACGTAAATAATTTTATTTTTAATTGCGGTTGTTGTTATTATTTTTGCGCGGTGACTACTGTAGGTATATAGTTGATTGGTACCTGAGTGTCAAATCTATTTGGGGTTGGTTTTAGTTTCGTGTTTTCGTCTAAGGGGGCTACAGTGAATCAACTCGATTTGCGGGAGCAATCTGGCTCACTTTTTTTTTTTGTTTCACTGTAGTACATTTGCACGAAATAGACTTTGTTCTTTTGTTTTATTTGTTGATAGCGGTTAATTACGTAAACTATGGCGACGCGTAAGCAACGTTTGCGTGATTTAAAGTATGAAGCGGTCATACGACGTTTGGAACTTATTCATGATCTCAGTAAAAGGTACTTTTCTGTAGGTGATGATATAGGTTTAGCGGAATTTAAGGTACCGTTCGCGGACATCGATAGTTTACATGAGGAATTCACCTCTTTACATTTTGAGATTCAATTGGATGAAGGTGAAGATTTAGATACAACACAACATGAGGATAAGTTCATGAAGTATGACAAAATATATTACGATATTAAGCGGAGGTATTCAGAGTTGTTTTGTAGTAATTCTAATGACATGAAATTGTTCGCAGGTACTGGCGGGGATTTTAAATCCAATACTAGTTTGCCGCGGTTGCATATACCTAAATTTTTTGGAAAGATAGAAGAATTTATTTCTTTTATGGAATAATTTGATTCGATGGTTGGACGCGACCGTAGCTTAAGTGATACTGAGAAATTATTTTATTTGTTTGGATCGGTTACCGGTGAGGCTAAGTCGTTAATACAGCATTTGAGTATAACGGAAAGGAATTATTCTGTTGCACTTGAGTTGTTAAGTAACAGGTACAGAAATAAGAGATTGTTGGTCGATAAATTAATGTATAATTTATTTAACTTTGGTCAAGTACATAAAACTTTGAATTCTTTAAAACCATTTTTAAATTCATTGTTGGAAAATACTTAGGCACTCGAAAGACTTGAGCTGCCAGTTCCTGAGTGGTCTTATGTACTATTCTATTTAAATTTACAAAAATTAGATTCTTCTTTACGCAAACATTTCGAGGAGCGGTTTTTAGGTAGGGAATCATGGCAAGACGCGATAGCTGAAGTTCAACTTGCAATAAATTGCACCGTAAATCGGGTAACTAAAGCCTCACCTCTTGAACTTTTAATTGGTAGAGTTGCTAGACCGCTGTCATTAATGTGCAGTGATACAGATACTGAAGTCAACATTGACGAAGCTCGCGCTCTAGCCTCGGAAAATATTGAAAGATGTGCGGCGTACGATAAGGCGCGATTCGATGGTAAGAAGGCGAAGGTTAATAATTTTGCGGTGGGTGACTTGGTTCTATTAGAAAATGAGGAAAGAAACCAAACCAAATTAGATGCAAAGTTCAAAGGTCCATTTCAAGTCATGGAGGTATTGAATGGTGACCGTTACACGTTAAAATCTTTCGATTCGAAATGTACGTACAAATACGCTCACGATAGGTTGAGAAAGATGCCTGAGGGTCATGTACCAGCCAACTTTGATTTAGACAATGAAGATAGTAGGGATGAAGTGAATTAGCTTGGTTGGTGTTCGCAGAATATCTGTCAGTACAGGGGAAGTGGATTGCTACAGAAACACTTTTATATTTTGGTCTCAAGAACGTTTATTATATTATTTAAAAATTATTACAATATTCAACAATGTATCTGTTCTTACATTCACAACAAGAAGACAAGTACTGGCCCATAGACACAGTGCATAGACAAAACATAGATTATAAAAATTGAATGTTGCCTTATTTTAACACACCCCCTCAACAATCAATTTTTTTTTATTATATTATACACTTAACAAATTTTTTTTTTCATGACACCCCCTTAATAAGTACTGTTAAAAAACTTTGTCACAGTTCTTTTGTTCAAAACCTCTTGCCACTAGCCTGGCCTTGTATAGTTTGTTGCCATCTGATTCTTTTACTTTAAAAACCCATTTGCTACTAATTACATCTTCCTCTTTAGGTATACTTTTCACCTCTTCCCAGGTTTCGTTTTCTTCCAGTTGTGTCATTTCCTTTTCTATGGCCTCAGCCCACTTTATTTTTTCAGGACTAGCCATTGCATCTTCATAAGATATTGGCTCTTCGCCTAGACAAAAAAAGTTTGTTTCATAATCTTTCATCCAATTCGGTGGTTGTGTTTTCCTTTTTTGTGTTTGATCCTTAGTGTTATCTTCTAACTCAGGTAAGATATTATTTTCTGTTTCAGGTGAATTTATTTCATCTGTTTGTGGTATTTCATATAATTCACACTCTGTATTTTCTTCTTCTGTTTCAGATTGGATTGAACCTTCTTCATTGAATGAGTTGATATTACCATCCTCCTGTTCCTCTTCTTCGGGGTTATCTATTGGTAAGTCTGCTTTTTGTACATATATTTCTTTATTTTTATTATTATGTGTCTGATACTTCTTTTTAATTACTACAATTTCTCTTTTTAATTCTACATCATTTTTCTTCGACAAGTATACTCTATATCCTTTGCTTGTTTCTCCATAACCCACAAATTTACCTAATTCTGATTTGTAATCCCATTTTAATCTCTTTTGATCAGGTATATGAACTGCCACGTCCACTCCAAAACTGTACAGATTAGTTATATTATATTTTGATGTTTTATACCATAATTCATAAGGAGTTTTGTCTTTTATTCTACTTTTTCCTGTTCGATTCAATACGTATGTTGCAGTATTTACTGCTTCTGCCCAAAGTTCTTTTCCAAGACGACTTTCTGCTAACATTGACCTAGCAGATTCCACAATTGTGTGTATCTCACGTTCTGCGCAACCATTTTGTTCTTGGAGATATGGAATACTTTTCTCATGTCTTATACCTTTAGAATTTAATAACTTTTCTACAATTTTATTGACAAATTCTTTCCCATTGTCACTTCGCATAACTTTAATAGTGTGGCATGTTATATTTTTACTTTCCCTTATATAGTTCCTAATATGTTCTGCTGATTCATTTTTATTTCTTAAAAAATATATTCTTCTATATTTTGAGTAATCATCAATTAGTAAAAGGAAATATTTTGCACCTCCCAGTGACTCACATTCCATGGGTCCACATATGTCCATGTGTATTAAATCTCCTGGTTTTTCACCTCTTGTGTCACTTTTATTAAATGGTAGCTTATGTTGTTTGCCTTGTAAACATGACGTGCATATCTCTGAATCACCTTCTTTATACTCAATATTGTTTTGTTTCAGAATGGTCTTCACATGCTCAATATTCTGGTGGCCTAACTTGGAATGCCACTCAGCGAGTCCACTATTTGATTGACCAACCATAGCAATATCTGATTCATATTTAAAATTCATTAAAAACATTTTACCTTTTCTGTATGCAATTGCTTTAATTAAATTATCTTTTATAAAAGTGCATGTCTTTTGATCACACCTCATTTGATAACCTTTATCCATTGCTGCTGATAATGAAAACAGATTTACTTTTATTTCTGGTATAAATAAAACATTGTATAAAATTGTAGGTATCCACTGTTTTCCATTGTAAGCGCTTAAGTGTATTTCACCTTGACCAAGAGCTTTTATGATTGAACCATCACCAATTATGATATCTTTTGGAACTGATAAAGTTTTATAGTTTACAAACATATTTTTATTCTTGCACATATGTTCTGAGGCACCACTGTCCAACACCCAGAATGTTTCTTGAAAATTGTTTGCACAGGAAAGGTTTATTGCTGATGTAATGAATGCATTTGTATTACTTTTCACGTTGTCACTTTTTTGGTAAGAATTTGTTTTATTTCTAAACCAACAGTCTTTTTCTTTATGATTGAACTTTTTACATATCTTACACTGTTTATAATTTTTACCACTGTTAAAATTGTTCATGTTTTTCTTACAGTCTTTTTGATAGTGTCCAACTTGTTGACATTTAAAACATTTTCTTTCACAGTTTCTTGATTGTGTTGATAAAGCCATTTTCTCCTCATAATCATTGTTACGTTGCTCTTCCAGCATAAATCTGGATATTAATTCAGATAATTTTCTGTCTGCCATAGGAACTGAGTCCCAAGCTGAAATGAAATGTCTAAAATTTTCTGGCAAAGAACTAATAATTTTAGTGATGAGCATAGATTCAGGTATATTTCCACCTGCTTGATTTATTCTGTTTGCCAATTCTTCTAACTTTGCTATATATAATGATATTTCCTCATTTTTAATATATTGGGTTTCAAAAAATTTTTGTTGCAATATGTGTAATGAAGTGTGTAATTTTGATTCATATATTGAACATAACTTTTCCCATATTTGTTGAGCAGTCTCACAGTTTGACACTTGTAAAATATTTTTATTGTTTAGTTTTGTTACAATTATAGATTGTGCCTTTGCGTCTCGTGTCGGCCATTTTTCATCTTTTCCATCATTTAAATCGGATCCGTTTACAACTCCAAATATTCCTTGTGCTTTTAATATTACACGAATTTAAAACTTCCATGACATCCAATTCGATAATCCTTCCAATACCATTAAATTTTGGTTTTCTGAAGTAGCCTCCATTTTGTCTTTACCGTTTACCCGGCCCGTTCTTTCTTCCGACCACGCTTTACCGCGATATTATATCTATAGCAATCCAGAATTCTGGGCCCATAACCTGTTCGCAGAATATCTGTCAGTACAAGGGAAGTGGATTGCTACAGAAACACTTTTATATTTTGGTCTCAAGAACGTTTATTATATTATTTAAAAATTATTACAATATTCAACAATGTATCTGTTCTTACATTCACAACAAGAAGACAAGTACTGGCCCATAGACACAGTGCATAGACTAGGCATGGAAATGATTGCTATTTACAAATAACAATCATATGATAAAATGATTTTTTTTGTCACAGTGAAATCACCTGCTACTTTTCACACCTGCTATTTTTCACTCCTGCTATTTTTAATTGGGTATGATTTATCATGACATATCATGTGGGAGTGATTTTTCATTAGCCGTGATTTCTCACCGTAATTAATTTGAATGATTTTTATAGCAATTATTGTTGCTTTTACGTGCTTTTATTTAACTTGCAATGTATGTATTTAGCTACATAGTTCACTTTGTTCGGGTGTAATCTTGAATGAAACTAAATTTTTAAAGCTTGTTTTTTATAGAAATAACATGATAAAAAAATCTGAGACCTGTATTATTTATTTTTATTAAATAATGAAAAGTAAAATAATTTGCAGTAATTGATATCAACTCGCTCGCTAATTAGGTAATAAATCGCCATCTAGTTTACTTTACAAAAACTTTCTAGTGAAACTAATGCATCTTTAGCACCATAGCAGATCTTTAGAGTAAGCCTTTTTCTTATGGCCTTAAAGTTTAATTTAGAATGAAAACGTTGACTGAAACGGCGAGCCATAGTGCGATCGAATGCGCTACTCGCACTCATAGCGCTGTAAGTAAGTGCGTTTCGCTCGATCCTGCCGCTCGCATTATCGCCGTGCTAATTCTCTCACCAAAATCACACCACCAACAGAAATCATTATCACTGTGATTCTAAAGCTGGATAGCAGATATGATATATGAAAAAAAAAATCATATGATTTTCACTGTTACTAATGATTTGTTCCATGTCTAGCATAGACAAAACATAGATTATAAAAATTGAATGTTGCCTTATTTTAACAGTTGGAAATCGAATGAGTACTCTATCAGCCGTAATGAAGTCGACCGTACCAGTTGCTGTACGTAGTCGTAGCACCGGTAGAAATCGGTGTCTCTTGGGGAAACTCAAGTAGTCCGTGGGTGCGCGCTGCGCGTTTAGCTCTGGCCGAGGTCGGGGTCTTTCGAGACCACAGTGTGCAGTCAGTGGGTGATGCGCATGGCAGGCGTTCCACAGGTGGTAGAGGCGCGTTTGTGATGTAGAGCAATTGTGTTTGCTGTTCGGCTTGGTGGCCGTGGTGATAGAGTGACTCATGTCAAGATCTGTGTGATCTGTGTTGTGATAATTGAAACCTTATTACTCGCGGATGGTACATGATCCAGGGTTGATAAATTTAAGTAGTTTTAAGCGTGAATTTAAAAATTATGTAAAAGAAAGAAAACAAAATTATTGAAAATTGTATTTTATGTGAGTCTAGTTAAAGTGTGTTGAATTAAAATTCATGTCAATTGTGAATTGGATACTATTACAATAATGCTAAAAAGGTGTAAAACTAATGAAACGATGGTTTTAATTATGAATTTGTTGTTAGTTAAATTCTTATGCTGGTAGAGTCTGAGCGGTAGGTCAGAATTTGCCGAGCAAGTAAAACCTATCGTATTGTTGTACGTTGGTTACAGAATAACACACGAGGACGTGTATCAGAAGGATGGCCGTGTCGGCTTCTGGCGGCCATCTTGTCGGTTTCCGGCGGCCATCTTGTCGGCTTCCGGCGGGCATCTTGGGACGCTAGCGCCCTCTGCGGTGCTCGACAGCGTTTAGACCTGGTAGCAGTGCGAAGGACCGATCACTTACAATCGAGGAAGCAGTCAGGCTACACACGTCCAGAACTGTCGCGCGTTCCAATCTATTGTTATAATCTGTTACGTGATTGTTACTTCAAAGTGTGTAATTAAGATTATTAAGAAGCTACAACTGCAGTTTTAATAAGCACGCCCACTGATAACAAGCAATATGGCGGAAAATACTGATAACGAAACTCGGCCGTCGTTATATATATATACTATGAACCTAACCTCCCTACACGCGGTTGGGGTTTGAGGACGACGCGGATAACTAACTCGAACTCGAAGACTCAAAGTCCTGGAACGCAGAGCTTGCCGGAGCGGCGACGGCGACGCAGGTCGGTGTTGACGGGCTGCAGGCGACGGTGTCGAAAATGCTTCGTGAAAACGACGGTCCTATGAAATTTAGGAAGCTATACGGTGCGAAAACCTGACTCGTGAAAACGACCAGTGAAATTTGGGGTCCTCAACTAGTGTGGGGACTAGTTAGCGGAATAGCATCTGCAATCGACGTGCGAACGAATCCGCACGTAAACCGAGACCTACAGAGCTACTGCTAGCTCTGGCGGAGCATAGTTCCCTTCTTAATTCATTATAGGTTCATTTAAACGAATTGATCCCTAAGTCATGCTTCGGCCGACCTCTGCGCAGCCCCGGCTTCACCGGAGGCTGCCCAGAACGGCCACCAACCCATGTTCCTTTGAGCACCTTCAGTGCAACTTTCACATCCGGCAGACGACGCGCTAGCGCACCCACTTCCCAACGGGTGTCCCTTCCGATAAAGGCTAACGTATAATATTGCCACAGCCAAAAAGGTGGTCTTTAGTGGATAGGTGCCATTCTGGTGAGTCCCACATAATCCCCGCAGAGGTTGGTATTTCCCTGCGGTGGTTTGCATGACGCATCTTCCACCTCCCTCCCTTGAGGGTGTTGCTTCGGCGGCAAAAAAAATCTACATAACTATAACTACGTTCAAGTAAGATTAGCAAAAAATATGTCGTATTAGAAACAATCTAAATTGGAAGTATTTTATGTTACTATTGGTTATGGTGAGTGTAAGCCACGATGTCGCACCGCTATTTTTTTTTTTTGGGTGTAAGGGGGATTCGCCTACCATCAAGACTCTCCAAATGCCAACCTCACCTGCCCGTGGTGCATCCTGCTGGACAGCGGACGAGGCTCTGGCGACCGATGAATGGCGGGATAACCATTTTGCAGGTGGTAGGTTTCGACCGCGGCTTGCAACCACCCTCTAGACAAAGCCATGCCGCCAAGTGGCCTTGTCACGTTCCGGCTTGATGTCTTGAGTAGCCATTGGAGGAGAATAGGTCCGAGTAATTGCGCAACGTATGAGAGCTGTTTGAACTCGAAGGGTTATGATGCTTCGGGTGGCTCATTCTGGAGGGCAGCGGGATCCAAAGAAACGGTGTATCGCTGGCCGACCGCAGGTTGTAGGGGGCCCAACTAGCGTTCTAGCCATTCGTTAAAAGGCTGCCCCACCGCCTGTGTAAAATCCCGGGATTGCTCCATCGTGCCGGTTGGCGACCGGGGGGTTTTGGGCGTCCCCGCGGTCTCCATGTGAGTCTCCCACCAGTGGGCCTGACTACTCGAGTTGCTTGGTTCCAAACGTTGCGCTTCACTCAACCTCTATTCCTCTCCCTTATTCACCCTACCAACAACATAATGGAAAAGTCCAAAAAGAAAAATAAGTGCCGACAGTGGATGCACACAGTACACTTCTCTGACATCCGAGGAGTGCACTCAAATCTCCACGATGTCCACCACCACCTTGAGACAAAGGCCGCACTTATTCTTTCTGACAGAGACGCAGATCTGTGATCTTTCAGATCTCGCATACCTGCATTACCCACGCTATATCCTGGAGACCAAATTTCACCCCAATGCGGGCGTGTGCGTGTATGTCAGAGACGAGATCTGTTATCGGCGTCTCCGATACTTGGAAGTTCTGGATTTTTTGTTTTATGGATCTATGTAGATACTGGCCTAGACCGAATTGTATTTGCCAGTATTTACCGATCATACACGGAAGCTCAGGAGACAACTCAACTTATTGAATATCTTAGTGATACTGCAGATAAGGTCCAACGACGCTATCCCTCTGCGCAGTTGGTGTTCCTTGGGGACTTTAATGCCCACCATGGAAGGTGGCTGTACCCGTTCAAGGAAACCGACCACGCTGGCAGAGAAACCTATCGGTTCGCAGTAAGTCATGGTCTGTCCCAGCTCGTCCACGAACCTACGCGCATTCCTGACGTTGTTGACCATACTGCGTATTGCTTGGACCTTCTGCTGACAACCGATCCAGACAAATACTCAGTGACCGTATCTTCACCATTAGGGACATCCGACCACTGTCTGGTGAAATCTGTGTCGCAATACTTGCCAGCCGATAACAGCCCAAAAGGCAATAGGCGAGTATGGCGGTTCAAGTCAGCAGATTGGGATGAGATGCGTCACTTTTTCGCCTCTTATCCTTGGCGGCAAGCTTGTTTTACTTCCGATGATCTATCATGCTGTGCTAATGCTGTCTTCAGCGTGATATATCAAGGTATGGAGTACTTTATACCATTCTCTGATGTATCCCTGGAGTCCAAAGCCTCCCTATGGCTTAATGCTGATTTACTCCTAGCGCTCGCAAAAGCAAAGCTCTGGATCTCCCAGCTAAGAAGCAGGCATACAATGCTGCTGCCAAGTCCTGCAAAAAGGTGATCAGAAGCGCTCGTTTCGACCACATTGGCCGTATCGGGGACAAGTTAGCATCCTATCCCACGGGGAGTAAAGCTTTCTGGTCCCTTGCCAAGTCGGTTGAGATGAACTTCTGTCGCCCATCACTGCCACCACTGCAAAGGCCTGACGGGTCTTTGGCCCACAGCGCAAAAGAGAAGGCAAACTTGTTCACAAATCTCTTCGTGGAATGATCACGTCTAGATTCCAAAGGTAAAAGTCCACCCACGTTACCCTCATTCGGCCCCAAGATGGAGGCCGTACAAATTCACCAGAAATAGGTACTCAAATGCTTACTAAATCTAGACGTGAACAAAGCCAGTGGTCCGGATGGCATTCCCACAGTGGTTCTAAAGCACAGTGCAGCCGAGTTGTCTCCTGTTTTGACACGCCTATATCGACTCTCTCTAAGGACTGGAAAAGTTCCAAAATCATGGAAGTTTGCAAACGTACAGCCCGTACCAAAAAAGGGCAGTCGAGCCGACCCAGTCAACTATAGACCTATTGCAATCACTTCCATAATTTGCACGTACCTAGAGACCAATGAGCTCCTCAGTGACAACCAATATGGTTTTCGCGGAGGACGCTCAACAGGAGACCTTCTAGTGTACGTCACGCATCTATAGAGCATGGCCTTGGAAGGGCACGGAGAGGCAATAGCCGTATCCTTAGATATCTCCAAGGCCTTTGACCGGGTATGGCATGAAGCCCTCTTGACTCTGGACATCTGGACTCTGCGACTGGATTTCTGATTTCCTGAGAGAACGGTCAATTCGAGTTGTCGACGATGGCTTCTCATCGGACTAAATGGTGAACAACGCTGGCGTTCCTCAGGGATCCTCATCTGTTCTCTCTGCAACATTATTCCTGCTGCACATTAATGCCCTTTTTTTTATGGAAGGCATTATTGGTTACGCTGATGACAGCATTGTTGTAAAGAGATATGTGTCCAATGCGCGAGCGAGTCCAAACCAGATCCAATTTCAGAGTGAGTCGATGATCGAAAGGGTTAATTTGACACTATGTAGGGTTTCCAATTGGGGTGAAGCCAATCTTGTCAAGTTCAACCCTTCCAAAACCCAGGCATGTCTCTTCTCCGGTAAAAAGAGCACATTCAACTTGACGCCCACTTTCCAAGATGTATCTGTACCGATCACAAACCATCTAGGGCTTCTAGGCATGACTATCACGTCGAAACTTAATTTCAGTCAACAGATTGAAACCATGGCACAGTCAGCTTCCAAAAAATTGGGAGTCATCGCAAAGGTCCGGCGGTACTTCAACTCCGAACAGCTGCTCAACCTGTACACAGCCCAGGTTCGATCCTGTATGGAGTACTGCAACCATCTTTGGCATGATTCCGCTACGTACCATCTTGAAGCGTTGGATTCTGTCGACCGAAGGGCCCGTAGACTCATAAGTGACGACGAACTTACTTCTTCGAGACTACAAAGTCTCGAACATCGTCGAAAAGTTGCTAGTCTATCGGTTTTTTACAGATTGCACTTTGGAGAGTGTGCAAACGCTCTTTTTCAGCTGATCGAACCTTCCCCCTTTCTCCACCGATCAACCAGACGCAGACAGAAGTTTCACCCGTCTGTGGTTAGCGTGCCGAAGAGCCGAACTAAACGGTTCGATAGCTCCTTTTCGGTTCGTGTTGCCAAAGACTGGAACGATTTGCCTGGTTCTGTTTTTCCAGACAAATATAACCCTGGAGCTTTTAAGTGTAGATTGAATAGTTACCTCTTGGACAGGCGTGTATGATCCTCGTCTTCATCGTCACTTTCCATCAGGTGAGATGGAAGACAAACGCCTGCTAATTATTAATTTTAAAAAAATATTTTTTACCCTCTCTACTGCGATGTATAAACATAAAAAGTAGTGGGGCGCTCCCCGCTCCCGCACATCGCAGACTGCGCACACTATAATAAAAAATTTTAACTCTGTGTTATAGGTAGTCCAAGAGGAAAAAATTAGTACGGAAAAGAACCACTCGGCACTCTTTCCTTACAATTCTAAATACATAAAATAGTAGGTACACAGTACGTATGTACTAGGACATGAAAAAAGCGAACTCCTACAGTGAGATACCAAAATAACTAAAATATACTGTATCCACATCAGTCAGTAAGCAAATTCTGTTAACCGCGAACGCTGCAGAACAAAGACTGCTTGCCAGTTTTGAATTTGCACATAACACAAATTTGCTGCTAAAATATTTTAACTGTTGCTACTTTTTAAGAGTATAGACACTCGCCATAAACAGCAAGTTCCAGTTCTTACATTAGTGTTTGGTTTATTTGAAAAATTGTGGAAAAACATGCCTCTTAAACATAAAATTTTACTTTATAGTATTTTATTTTATTTTTACATATTTTACATTTTAGGGAAGCTTACAGCTAAAAATACTACAGTATGAAGACAATTGATTCTAATGGCCATTTAAAAGCTTTCACCAGTGTACAGTACAATTGAATAATATAATATGTCACTATAATTAAATCTAGCAGTATTGAAGCGCACGAATCACACGTTTTTTCATAATTTAGACGTGGTGACAAGTTCAAAGCAACTTTGATGCTGACTCCGCATGAGTGAGAATGTCCGCCATACACTCTACGAAATAAGATTCAGGTCTACTATAATATAGATGTAGGCAGTGTAAACACCGAAAATACCAGTTTGTCGTGTAAGATTTTGCATTTAATTAAATAATATTCTTAAAAGGTTCGTGCAACATTTTTCATATTCACAGGCTCGATACATGCTCATATCTTTGTGGTTATAATATTATTTAGAGATAGCTCTGAATAAACTTCACTTCAAAAATAAAAATATAAAGTAATACATTTTCAACACTGAACAAAGCGAGCTTGCACATAGCGTAATAGGTTTACCCACTTAGCATCTGAGATTCGTTGTAAAAAGCTTACGCATACCTAATTCCATTTGCGAGAATAATTCAAGGGGGCTATTACAGACAGTCGCCATATTACGAATAAGACGATCGCGTCAGGAGCGTCTGCGACGAAATTTGCATGACTAATGAACGGGGGAACAACCGCCGTGTTTTTCTCTGACTACAATTGTCCTAAAGGCAACTTCATTTTGTGCTTCGCTTTTATCGTCTTTGATGAATTGTCTGTTTTTGTTGAGGATCAAAAAATGTCAAAGAAAAAATGTCACTCCGTCAGGGACAATTTTTATCGTCATACATATATATATATATAATTTATGTATGTTAATTTTGATAAAAATAAAATAACAACTGTTTGTGAAACATCTAATGTGGTGATGCAAGAGGTATAAAAGTTTAAATGTTTCAAACCCATCACCACCAGGTGTGCGACATGCGCCTTACAAAATGTTGATCTTTGAGTGGCATACAAGTTCTTTAAAAATACTTTTGTAAGAAAATAAAGCACTAAATATTATATTTAAATTACTTAAATAACGCTGTATATAAAACCGTTTTCATTATTTACTCCATGCAATTTACCATTTTACAACTCATACTCGTTGAAATATTGAATCGCAAATACCAAATTTTAATCGAACACTAATAAGGAACAAAAAAACAGCGCAAAAACAGTAAACATACATTAACTAATATAGTATTACACTTCAATTGGCCCAACTTTCCGTTGGTTGCAAACACAAGCACATTCGATGGTCTTAGCACCCAATACCGATGCGCACCCTTCCAGTGTAACAAGCCCCAAGTTTGACTCCTTGCGTTCTGCTCATTGTAGCAATTAACCCACGCCGAGCCGTTTCCACTGTTTATGATGAACTTATTTACACAAATTACAAATTTAAATAGACTCTAAATACTTTATGATTTACAACAAGTATTACGAGGCTTGAATCTGTTATGTTCGCGCCTTTGCGTCTGACGTTTCCAGAGAATTACCAATGGTTGCTGCGACACATATTAATTAGGGGGCAACAAATGAACAAATGTTGATGAGTTCAGAACTGTTTCTGTAATTAATTCAACCGGAACTTTGTGCTTGTGTCTCATTTTTAATTAATTTTATGGAACTAATTGGCTTTTTTTTCAAAGATATGCGTGGCTAATGTGTGTTTTTATTTTTGCTTCGTTAGCTTCAAGATAAACGTACTTGTGCAAAATGTGCGTAATCAAATGGTATTATCGAAAAATATTATGATGCAGGTTTGTTGACAACATTTACAAGCTGAAAATGTTATAGCTATACTATTTTCATTTCTTTATTTTCTCGATGACAGCTCCTGTGTAACCTTCTGCGAGCGTTTTTTTTTTACATTATGTATGCATTATTTTATAAAAATATGACGTTTACACACGTACAAGGTTATATAATACCAGAGTCGGAGAAACTGATAGGGATGGAGCTATTGGATGGAGCTAGAGAGCATTATATCCAATTAGAACTGTCATCGAGATAATAAAGAAATGGAAATAGTATAAATGCTACTATTAGCTTTGTCAAATGCGAGTCTAAAGTTCTGGATACTTCTATTAAGTAATTAAGTAATAAAATACCTACTCCCGAAATTAAATTAAATTATTTGAATTGTGTAATATACCTATATTCAATAATGTTTTTGTTGTATACGGATTATTAATTGTGAGTAAAATGTACTTTTATTTTATTTTAAGCTTTGTTTACGCTATATAATAATGCTGTGTATACACGACTACTGGGTAGCAATCTAGGTCTAAATTGTAATAAATTTCACCCTTTATAAAATAATTTATTTTCGATTGTTATCTGTGTGTGTACCTTGAAATAAATAAATAGGTCTTGCAATAATTCCTTCACCAATCCAACGTTCCTTCAGCAATCCAATGATTTAAATTTACGAATTTTAATTTAAGTCTTCAAATACTTTTCAACCGATGACACCTGTTCATAGCCCTTCCTTTTACGGTAACTCATTTACAGTACAGCCCGTCAAACTGTGGAATGCTCTGTCTACTGCCATACGGCTAAATTTCCCTCAGGGAAACACCCAAAAATTCAAAATAATGTAATGCCGAATTTGAATATTCCGATTTTTTTAATTCCGAATTTCACAATCCCCAAGAGTCTTAATTCCGACTATTCAAAAACGCGATTCTTATTTTACCGCAACTCATAAAAGCGAAATTTTAATTTTCCGACTTTCATTAGTACGAAGAATAAAAAACCCGCTGTGTTACTAGTCCGAAATATGGTATTCCGAATTTAAATTTTCCGAAAACTTTATGCTAACATTCAGATTTGGTATTTAAAACAGGTATATATTAAAAATTAGAATCTAAATCCCCTGTGACAAAAATTAAAATTAATAAGGCACATTTTGAAATTATACAAATTAGGCGCGACGACGAGCGAAGCGAGGAGGAGTAGTTAGTCTGTATGTAGATAATGCAGGGCGAGCCAAGCGAGCGCAGCGAGCGCGCCGTGGTAGCGGCCGGCGAAGCGCCAAAAACAGATTTGCATTTTAGTACATAAACTACATACTCAAGAAAGAACTCGGTACAAAAAACTAAATAAACTTTCTCATTTCCAGCTGAATACTTGAATGCTCGAACGTATAAATTGATGTGCTCATGCAGCTTTACAAACCATTTGGCTTGCCGAATTTTATTACAACGATTCGGTGTTATAAAATTCGCAATTTTGAAATTCGTGATTATGACTATGGCAATTAAGTTTTTCGTATTTATGTTGTGTACCCCTCCTTCAGCCTTTAAATCCCTAATTATTTCCTTTCAATGACAAGCTGCTCATTAAGTATTTTATTTTTTTATTAGTTTATTCAGTAATATCTAATTATTGTTATACAATTAATATTTAAGTATTTTACGCATGTAATTATTGATATGTAGTTTACATGTACGTAAGTATGTGTGGTATGTAATTCTTGTTTTGTATTGTATATATGTATGTTTATGTAAAGATGAAAGTATTTATTTGTGTACGCCGCACCGCCTTGTTACAATCTGGTTATTCTTGTCTAGTGTACGGTTGCCTAAAAGAGATCGATTTAGCGATAAGGCCGCCCATTGTACTCTATCTTGTTTTGTATTTTTTTTTTGTATTTTCATATGTGGTGTGCAATAAGGAGTTTTTGTATTGTATTGTAATTAACTGTAAATCGTGTATGAGTGCTGGCGATTATATTGCACTTTACCGTACTTAATAACATTGCAGAAAAACAATACCCACGATTTTCCTACTGTAGGCTGGAGTAAGAATTCTGCCAAGAATTGAACCTAGGTCCCAACTGACAACAAAGGAGCTTCATACAATATCCTTATTAAGAGTACCAAAGAGTACTAAAATTACGACACGAATACTTAAATAATGTAATCAAATTATATTTCAAAGAACACTTACTTTAAGTACAGTTTGTAAAACAGTTAATCCTGAAACAGGTAAAAGAGTTGCTATACTGAACAAATTTTCACAAGGAACATAGGTTGGATTCGCGAAGAAAAAGTTTTCCTTATTTATCTCTCTGGCCCATTTTGTATCCAAAACAAAACAACTTTTCTCTAGAAACATAGCGTTTTATTGCGTAAAAGAGGAAGACAAATTTTTTTCTGTAAAATCTTGTTAGCTACAGCGCTAATGCATCCACTAACTGACTAATATGATAAGCAGATAAGCGCATATAGCGAGTCTTTGGTGTTCTCGCTGCACGTGTCAAAAACAAATTGAAATATTATAAGCATTAGTTTTTTTTTCTTTGCATTATTTATTTTTCTATGCATTTGATAATTTAGATACTTTGTTTTTTTCAAAATTTGTTCAGTTAGCGCAAATCTTTTAGTTGTTCAAGGAGTAACAGTACTTTTTTTTCACATTGGAGATTTCTCCATAGTAAACATTCTAAAAAAATTGTAAGACCAGACCCAAGATACATCAAAATGTAAAAATAATAAATCACATTCTCACCTGCGGCAACAAATTGAAATAGAATTTAAAATATTGCCATTTTGAAAGACATGAAACTGGTCATGTCGAAATGAGCTCCATAAGTGTGTATTGAGATTTTCGTACGAAATAGAAAATAAACTATTCCGGTGAGATTCTCTACATTTTTTTACATAATAATATAAACCTTGTCCTCAGAATTCTTGATCGCAACAAAAACGTATCAGCCAAATCCATACAGCTGTTTAGCCATGCATAGAAGACAAACATACAGACATTGATTTTTATTTACATAAAATAAGGAGACAACCATAATTCATTAAGAACATAAACTATATTAATCAGCTGAAACCAGATACTGCCTCAACTAGTATTATTTACCTATATCCATAAAGACGGTAAACGCTTGTAAAACCAGCTCAGCAGTAAATAGTATATTCGTCCAAAGATCGAACGAAATTAGCAGTAGTTACTTTTACTACTAATCAAACCCAAGATGATGACTGCTGTGCGTAAAAGAGATATCAATAGATAGCACAATTATCTCTCTCGCTCTTTTAGTACCTATTAGCTTAGTACATTCTTTTTATTTGTATTGACCCTAATATTCCGACCACGCGGCCACAATCAACTGAGCAAAGTTCAGCCACAAAAAGCAAGTCGGTGGACGTGATCTTGGTAAGATGCTGATATCATCTAAATGGAGAAGAGAGAATTCTAAGAGAGAAGCGACAATATGCGAAGCTTGAATAATTTTCTGGTTTTATTAAATTTTATACACAAAAAAAGTTAAATTATGAAAAAAGGAAACAGTTAAACAGAAAAATGTGTTTATTTATAACTGTAATTGTAATCGAACGTAATCGCTTAAACACTCATACTAGCAGCTATTTGTAATGTTAGCCGCACATACCAGGTTTATTATTGTTGGTGATAATAGTTTAATGAACAAACCGCTACATAAGATAATGTTTTAGTCAAAATGTCTGATGCCCTCCCAAAGTTTTGCCTAGTTCTCTTTCATTCCCGCTCCGAATATTCGACTAAACGATACATTTCATATCTGTTTACAATTTAATCTGTACCAAATTATACAATTCTCCGTACAAGACGGTACAAGCGCCAACAATTAACTAAGGTGCCGCAGCCCACTGCTTCTGAATGTCCCCAAATTGACCCCATTTGCATCACAGACTCTCGCTACCTCCGCCTTGTACTTAAACCAGTAAGTGACAACGTTAACTATTAATTTTGAACAGCATGTATTAATATTTATGAATATTGGACGTAGAAGTATATGTGGGAAGTCCGCGCTTGAGAGTGGATTATTTGCATGAGATTCGAGATGCATCCTCTTGTATGAAATGAAATTTTGAACACATTTGCATTCAGAATTGTTAAAATATTGGATATGAAATACAATATACTTTGAAGATTAGTTTTAAAGTGATTTAATTATGTAAAGTTATGTCGAAAGTTTTGGGGTACGTTCTTTCCGTTCTCTATCTAGAGCTGTTGCTCCATGGCTACGTTAGTTATAAACCTCAGGATCATACCCAGTGGCAGTTCTGGGATATCTTTTAGTTCCAGGAAGAAAAATTCAAAGATTTTAATGAATGATAGTTGAGGAGCTTCACAGTCACAAATTATGTAAAAAGGAATGTGCTACACAGCAAAACCTGCAGTCCAGTGTTGTGGTAAACCATTTTATGTTCCGAATCTGCAGAGACCTGTAGAGATTTTCAGTATGTTTTTGAGTAAATTTAAGAAACTCTAAGTGAAAGAAGTTCTAACGCCGTAACAACTTTTCTAGAATGCTTCTTTCACAAAAACATTTTGGTATTGAATACGATTATCTATCTTCGGTAATCAAACGATAAAACGTTTGAAACTTAAAGTCAATCACATTCCAATGCACAAACATTTGTCGATATTGAATGACATTTAATTAGAGCTAACCAGTGCCAACCCTTGTGATGCACCGCTGTTGTATGAGAAAGAAACTCGTGATTGTTGGAGAACTACTACCAGGGTTCGGAGATATGTTCGTGGCTGGAGGAAGTTTAATTTCCTTTAAAGATGCGTTTTAATGCACTTATTCTAGAGTCAAATATAAAAAGAGCTTTCACGAGTACTAGCCGGTTATATTACTCATCTAATTATCATGTTTTTTTTTTTTCATTTTATATGACACTGGTGTTCTATCTCATGTATGACTGTTGGTTTGCTGAATAAAGTAAAACAAATAAAAATAAAAAAGTAAATAAAATAGAGAAAATCATTACATAAATACACGGTCTATGCGAAAATAAATTTGTTTGTAAGACTCAAGGGCTTTGCTATTGCTGACAGTTTTGATGATTATTGAAGGTGATGGAGGCGAAATTTCATAAAATATTATACAGCGATTACACTTTAGATTAGCTATTTTCTAACGTCCAGAATTAATACGTTCATACAAATATTTCGTAATTGTAGTGTTATAATTAAATTCTTCATACGAACGTAAATAATTATTAGAAATCATCTCACTCTCCTCTTCTAAAACCAAAAAGAGCTGCTTTATCTAAGTGCGTTGACAAAACGGCAAGTCCCAGCCATTTTGTCAATTACATGAATATAAATAAAGATGTGGCAATAATCAGTACCGAGAAGTTTTATGTAACGGGAACAGCAAGCTATTTGTCAAGAAAATCTTAAAGAAACTTGCTGAGTTTTATGGTAAATCCACAAGTGACCAAAGAACCTGATGGTGAAACTAGCTGATATTAAATAACGTCTGGGCCAATATGGGTAACCCTAAAAATAAGAATAACATATACACACAATAACCTTACCAACTTTCAGATTAATAATGTTATAATTCCAAAGTATATTACGGGAACAAAGCCACTGGCAAAAAACCAATTTGACTATGAAAATCAGATTCAAAGTTCCAATCTCTTTCATGTTCTGCCATATAATATACCGGAGTATATTCTGTTGTATTGTTGAACTCGGTTAATGGTCGTTAATTATTTATATTGATGTTAGAATTGACTAAATTAAAATAGCTCATAAAACGAACAACCCAATCACTTTATGTTCGCTTTACGTGTTAAATAAAGTTCCAAAAGCATAATATTTAAATAGACAACTTGGACAAGGCAATTACAAAACAAGACAACTGAACCTTTCCATAACTTAAACGAGCTTTAAGACGACTAACTAAATTCCCAAAATAAGATCAACGAACAAAGGGTACCTTTTGGACGTTTTAATTTTTACTCAATTCAAAGTTTCAAACAAAAGGAAACGAGATGACAGAACGAGAATAAAATCTGTTTAATTCGCACAATAAGAAGGGACGTGCTGGTAAAAGGGAGTTAATGTTATTAAGGGGTGGGGCTCATTACCACGAACTCGGCGCCCTCTAACGGTCGTCTTGAATCCGATGACGCGTCGGCGCTTCCCGCCTGAATGCAAATAGGACAGATTTTACAGCAAGAATTAACTTCTCTCTATTTAGAGATTATCTTACGACTCTTAAACATGAAACTTATTCGGGATCATGGTACGGACTGTTCGGAGTTCGGAGCGACGCGAAAGTTTAACACTATTTGAGTATTTAGGTACTTTGGATTATGAGATTTCTGTAAAGTTTTGAGCTTTCGAGTTTAGCAATTTAAAGAAATTCAAATCTGTCAAAAAGTTTGTTCTTTGAACATGGTGTAGAACGAGGAGCATGTGCTCAAGAATATTAAAACAAACTTTTACTATGAGGTCAACTTTGAAATTTAGGTACCGAGTTTTTTTCGCTATCGCTATCGAGCAATCATAAAGTTTTATATCAAGAAGGAGCTTTTTTAATTCTAAAGCTGACCCAAAAGTTAATTTAAGCCATTTTCTAGGGTGCTTTTCATCTTAAGTATTACTTTTTCTTTTTGCTACACCTTGTATTTTGTAAAGAAAAGTCAAACAGGTTTTTTTTGTACACGTCTGACTGTAATCCTTTGTAAAAAATTGATAAGTCCCTCCTTACGCAGAGTTTCCAGTTAATTCTAATCTTAACCCCAATTAGAAGAATGCCATTAATTACGTCACAAATTACGCGGGAATAAATCAATCAGAAGCCGCGCCGCGCGTTGAGCGTTGTGAATTTCATTGCTACGTTATACCGGAACCGTCAAATCTGTTCGGATTGATAGCTATGTAGGGCGGCAATCATAGTGGAGTGCAATAAATTAAACTTTAAGGTACAAATCGACTCGATCAAGTAGAGTTGAAGGTACGAGTCAGTGATGCAGTGGGTAGTAGTATTTTTGTGTTGAACACAGATGTTTGCCATTAAGTCATGGAGGTTTACATTTTGCTAATCGCTAAAAAAAATCGAGAAGAAAAGAAGGGAGTGAAGAATAATCCCTAACATCTGAGATGTTAACTGTCCACACTGAACCATCCATACTTATTACAGATTACTATTAGTATTAGTGTTGCCCTAACAATCAGCTAACAATCAAACAAGCTTTTTTCAAATAACAATGAAAATCAGAAACCTGAGAAAAATCTTATTTCTATTTTTTAAAGTGCGCTGTGAACGCAGCCTATCAGTGTAGCAGGGAAATACCGCGCCCTTACACTAATTACTCGTTAACGAGAAGTACTTAATTAGTGAGGTGAACTAGTGTGATCTGGAACAGAAACTGTTTGCTAAATATTTTAAATATTTTGGAAAAATCCAATATATTTTTTTATTGCCTCTTATGTAGAGAAAGCTTTTTTGAGATATTTTGCTAGAACTGCAAACCTTTCGGTTTAAAATAGGTAAAATAACCCCTCAAGGGGTAGGCCACCAAGGAAAAAAGGATAAGAAACAAACTTAATAAGTTAATGTTTAATTTTGTGGGCTTAAATAGGATTTGTTTGAATGTTGCTCCAGCTATTTAATTGAATGAATAGATGTTAACTTAATTTGTGGATTAAAATTTTATATAACTAAGTTTACCTACGTTTGTAAAACTACCTTATTTTGTATTAAGACAGATAGCAAATGTGCTATTAGATTTTCAGTATTATAATCCAGCTAATTATTTTGCTTGTGAATCTACTGTTTGTACTCAGCACTGAAATAGTAAATTGACTTTAAATAGTAACACTTGTAGTATTTGTTTAAATTAAATAATTACCAAATTGTTTAAATTAAATAATCAGACAATAGAGATTATCGCCTCTAGCATAAGTTCAGAAACTTATATATTGGAATCGGATAGTCCTACAGACCCTTCTAATTTTTTACCTATTTCAATATTACCTACGTATAGTAAATTCTTTGAAACAGTTATTTTAAATCAACGTTTGGCTCATTTCAGAAACAATTTCTTGCTTCATAATAAACAATTTGGATTTAAAGTCGTGCAACAACAGTCGCAGAAAAATCACAAGATGCTTTGGATATTTTTGTGACTTTTCTAAAGCGTTTAATTGCGTTCAGCATGTTACTTTAATCAGGAAATTCCAACACTACGGCATAAAGGGCACTAATCGCAAGCTTAGAACAAGCATTCATACCTGAGTAGTAGA
Organism: Marasmarcha lunaedactyla; assembly: GCA_923062675.1. NCBI lineage: Eukaryota > Metazoa > Arthropoda > Insecta > Lepidoptera > Pterophoridae > Marasmarcha > Marasmarcha lunaedactyla. The sequence goes on from OV281343.1 coordinate 24,433,103, forward strand.
ACTCAGAAGTTGAGGTTAACCTTTAAAGGTCGTCTGAGTTGGTTGTGGAAATGGGAGTACCCAGGGTTCAATGTTTGGCCCGTATCTTTGCCTAGTCTATATAAATATAAATTATCGACGATAATTGACGAAATATTTAAATAAAACGAAAATATTTGACGGCCTGTTTGGTGTCGAGGTAAGTACCCTTGCCTTCCATGCCAGAGGTCCCGGGTTCGAATCCTGGTAGAGGCAGATATAATATTTGCTTTCTAGTCATGGATGTATATGTATGTTTATTTAAGTTTATTTCTAATATTTATATATGAAAAAAAAATCTATTTGTGCTTATATATTTCTTAAGTTTATTTATCCGTTATCTAGTATCCATAACACAAGTTCTTAATGATACTTAATTTGGGCTAGATAATGTGGTGTGATTGTTAGAAATATTTATTATTTATTTATTATCTACTCTTTATGTTAGGCATGAATCATGATATTGTATTGTTTTCTGGTTCAATTCTTCATCTGGTATTAATTCATCATCAAACATCGAAACTGTCTTTAGGAAGATAGAAAAGGGTTATTCATGGAATATATAAATTAGGAAATAGAGAATCTCTTAGTAAAAATTTTTAAGAAATAATATATTTATGAAAATATTTTGTATGTTCACAAGAATATTAATAAATTTAAAACTAAGAAATATAACCATGACATCGATTACTTTGTAAGAACTAGAAAATACCGTAAGTTAAAGTTTCCAAGATTATGGCTGGCTAAAAGCATCAAATTATCTATTGGAATATCATTACACAACGTACAATGCAATAACATCAAAGATTATTTCGATAACAAAAGGACAATGGATTGAAAACCCGTCAGGCTATTTCTTTTTCTGTTTGTGAAAAACAAAGTATACATACGTAAACAGCTTGGCTGCGGCATTTCATCAGCACGCACAATTAGCTGTCATGTGTGTGTTTCTATCATGTCGAAGGTATCAATCGAATACCTTCTACCCCAAGTTTTTTATGAAAGATTTTTCCTCTCAGTCTACCCATAATTCCTTTTAAAGGCCGAAGTTAAGCTATATATACGCAATCTCTATGAAGATGACTTTTACTAATTAACAAGTGCATAATTTTTAGCTACAATGAAATAAAATATTTTGAAATTTAGAACCGATGAGTTTTTGTAATCTAGCCAGTCTGTACATTTGTATCGTGTTAATATATACCTAGTTGCCATCAAATACTAGTCTCTGGTAGAGATTCAGTATATTTAAAACCTTATGTAAATAAGTGGCTGTTTGCAAGTAAAGGCAGTTTACTCTTGAGGGAAAATTGTTCCTCGAAATACCTTTTAATTTATTAGTGTCGAAATTACTAGATATAGAGTTGAGTAAAATTATACAATATGGAATCGGACACCATTTTTAAAAGGAAGGTTTTTTTATATTAAAAAAGGATAAGACGTTTGTCTTCTATCTCACCTGATGGAAAGTGACGATGAAGACGAAGGTGTTACACGTCTATCCACGAGACACCTATTTACTCGAGGCTTGATAAAACTAGGACTTTAGTTTATAAGTTATATGACCCCAAAAAAATTAATAAATAAAGCTTTGAATTCAATACAACATTACATAGATTAGAAAACTCAAGAAAGAAGCATTATTCGAAATATGTTTCTTTTTATTTTATTAGATTAAATATTTAAAAAAATATTATGCCAGTATGCCTGAAAACGCATTATCTACGTAGCGATTATATATTTTATCCAAACGCCTATACCATTTTTATTATGATTTCACACGTTGTGACGTCACAACTCAGTACCTACCGGTTTGTATGGAGCGTTTTTTGGCGTCTTGCAGCAGCTTCTCAAATATATCGCTGTATCAAGAAAACTATTGATTTTAATCACACTGTAGTTCTTTACTACAATATTTCTTTTCTTTCTTTCTTTACTACAATGTTTCTTGCCAGTTCTACTTCACGAAGGTTTTTCCGAACTGGTGGTAGAGTCATGTTTTATTTGACGTCAATAAGAACAAGGAGTTGTCAATATTGAGAAAATAAATATTTCATTGCATTTCAGGTCATTTCATTTCTGTTAATAAACTATATTTTTTATTACTATAAGTATGTAATAAAAAATATTTTATCAAATATCCGATTTTTCAATTTATATCGTGACTTGATACTGTTACTCCCAGAAGACTATATTATGTAATAACAAATAGATACCATCGCATTCAATCGCATATTTTTTAATCACTTTGGATTTCAAATCGGACCAAAGAGCGCGAGTGTCAATAACGTCAAAGACACTTACATTAAGACACTTTATAAAAAGTAAAAAATATTCATTTAATTCCATTTTTAATATATTTTAATTTAAACCACATTTATACTTCGATGTAATAAAATCGTTTGGACGAAGCCGGTAAGGCATATTATTCATGAAGGACATACGCAATATTCAAGCTTAATTTACTTTAGCAATTAACAGTATTTAAGATTGTCTGGACTAATGTTACAAAGGGGCAGGTTACCCTTTATCTAATCAAATTACCCTCGTCAAGCTGTTTATTCCAAAAGTTTCATTTACAAAGGACTATGAAAAGTAAATATTCACATTAGTTGAAAATTTATTATATCCTTTATGAAGTTACGAATAGAATTTATGAATTTGCCTAGACTTTGCAACCTTATCTGCAAACAAGCTTTGGTCCGCTGCCTATTTAGCGCAGACTTAGATTATGAAGGGTGCCCGAGTAAACAGCCTGTTATCGATAGTTTGACATTTGTCAGCAGCTTTGCAAACATGAATCATTTTTTGAAATCATTGTTTTCAGAAAATTAAGAAAACCGACAAAGACAAGACACACAGATTTACACAAAGTCTGCATAGCTATGTAGGTACTATGTAATAAGATTAATAGAAGGGCATGTAAAAAAATATTTGGCTTTCTAATTTAGTGGTACAAAAGAAACAAAAAATTAAATATCCTCTTTTGCAATGATAAGATGTAGATATCCCCTTTTGTAAAGTCACTCCTCTAGTAAGAAATTTTGTACATTTATTTTTTATCATTTGTATTTTTTGTTTAAAGTGTAACGACCTTATTTTCAGTCAGGAAAAAACCTAAGCCCAGATTGCTTGCTTTTGTACCTGTATTAACTCGCTCAAACATGTTCGTTGCAGCCATTTCAACTAGAACGACAAAAAATTAATTACTCATTAATTATTTAATTATATACAAAATTAGTAATTTTGATTACTGAATTTTACAGTGGGTGAATAGCCACAATAACGACAATTTGTAACATTTTATATTTGCTGCCGCAGCACCCTCTCGGGAGGGAGGTGGAAGATGCGTCATGCATACCGCCGCAGGCAACCGACTTCCGCGACGGTGATGTGGGACTCACCAGAGTGGCACCTACCCACTAAAAACCACCTAAACGGCTGTAGCATGGGAATGCTGTCAGCCTTCATCGGAGCGACACCCGGGTAGGGAGGTGGGTGCGCAAGCAGGGACCCGCTAGAGGGTCACCCGCTGAGAATTCTAATCACTTAAGGTGAAAATGACATTTATATTGATGATTATACGGCCTGGGCAGCCTTAAGCTGGTCCAGATTAGCCGAAAGTTGATCGGGGGGATCCGAGAGTGCATTTCTCGGTCTACGGACTTTGTACCTCGACGGCATGGACGGAGCAGTATAAGCTACTGACTCGCGTATAAGGGGGTTAGGGTACTCTTCGGATCTCTTAAAAAAAGTGGTGTAGAGCGTCCTAAGGTGTTGTTGCATAGTAGGTAGTTCGAGATCTCTGTGCAGGTCTGCGTTTCGCACGTACCACGGAGCATCCATGGCCCGGTGGCAGAAGAGATTCTGGACTACCTGTAGTTTATACATAGCGGAGGGTTTAGCATGTGCAAAGATTGGGGCGGCGTACGTCATGACTGGTCTCACGCAAACCTTAAAAAGCGTTCGCTTGTTCCTAAGAGACATTTTACTGTGCCGGCCTAACATACTGTTAAGGCGGCCCATGTACAGACGTACGAGTTTGGTAACCAGGCTCCGAGGTCATTTACGGCCTTCTGGAGTTTGGTGATGAGAGTGTCGACGTGCACGCCCTTGATGTATAGGGCAGTGTCGTTGGCAAAGAGGGAGAGTTGAATACCTTTAGACGGAATAGGTATGTCATTGGTGTATGTAGTATATAATAGCGGGGCGAGTACCGAGCCCTGAGGGAAGCCCGCCTTGAGGGTGCGGGGGGTGGAGAGCGTACCTTTCTGTTTAAAACGAAAGGTGTGATCTTTAAGGTAGGAGCCGACTAGTTTGACTAGTCGGTCGGGCAAGCCTGTGTTGTGAAGCTTGTAAATGAGACCCGCGTGCCAGACTTTGTCAAAAGCCTTGGCTACGTCGAAGAAAACCGCGACTGTTTTCAGTCGTCTATGGTAGAAGCCGTCGAGTATGTACTCGACAATTCGGTGGACTTGCTGAGGGCACGAGTGTTTGGCTCGAAGGCCGAATTGGCCCCACCAATTCGGCCTTCGAGCTAATGAGGGGTCACCGTCCGCTGGGAACAGGTGGTCCTTCATTCGAGCGAGTATGACTCTCTCAAGAAGTTTAGCCATGGCCTTGAGTAGGCTGATGGGTCTGTGATTAGCCGGGATATTCAAAGGTTTACCCGGCTTGGGAATGCCTATGACTGTAGCTTCCTTCCAAGCTTTTGGAAAGTAGCTTAGGTCGAAGCAAGCATTGAAAATAATCACAAGTAAGGTAAGCACCTGCCGAGGCAGTTGCTTAAGTGCATGGTTAGAAATTCCATCCGCACCCGGGGCCTTCTTGGATTTCTGTCTCCTGATGAGGAAGAGAATCTCATCATTAGACACTGTAATGGGGTCAGCGGTGACTGGACGGGAGTCTTTGCGAACGACTTCGTTTTCCACCACCTGGATGTGCGCTGGGTCTGTGGGTTGGGTACTCGGGGAGCATTGTGAAGCAATGCTATCGGCGAAGCATTCAGTTTTCTCGTCGTCCTCGAAGGCGGTAGTGCCATCGGGACGAGATAACGGAGGGGTGTAAGTACGGGCGTCTAGTCGGAGGGCTTTCGCCATCCTATAGTACGCCATGTAGGACGGGGAAATATTAATCATAAGATCGTTCCTTTGAACGTGTCTGTATTCCGCGACGGTACGTTTGAATTTACGTTGAAGCCGATTTGCGGCTAGCCTGTAGGCGGGTGTGGGGTAACGCCTGGCTCTGCGGAGAGCAGCGTTTTTAGCTTTGATTAGGTTGCTAATGTCCAAGGGAAGCTTGTGCTTGCCATGCTTAGCAACCTTTACATTCTCACTAATAGCCGAGTTGATGGCGGTAGTGAGCGAATCGACTATCGAGTCGATTTTATCCGTGCTATCGAGATAATCGGATGAAATCGCGAGTGGGAAGTCTGGAGCTTCCAAGGCCGAAGACAAGGTGTGCTTGAAACCTTCCCAGTTGGTATAGGTTTTCGGAGCAGGAGGGTCGTTTTGGGGTCCTAGTATTATAGGACACCTGGGACATCGGGCGATGGTCGGAACCTAAGTCGTCTAGCGGCTGTATTAGGTCTTAAGGTCGAGATTGATACCCTTGACGATGGCAAAGTCAAGGATATCAGGGGAATGAAGCGGGTTATCCGGGTAATGTGTCGGTGTGACCGGGGAAATGACGTCCACATCGAGTGACTTCGTGATGTCTAGTAATTTAACACCACTGGTGTTGGTCGACAAGCACGTCCAGTCAGTATGTTTGCAATTAAAATCGCCGAACATAATGACTGATTGCCCTAGTTCGAATAAGGCCTCGAAGTCTCTTCTAAGGGGCGGTGCTCCACTAGGTATATAGACTGAGGCCAAGACTATGGTCCTGTGACCTGTCATAGCCAGCCTACATACTGTGGCCTCCATGTCGGTGAGTGGAGGCGTGGGAATCGGAGAACAGTGAATACTTCCCTTGTAGTATATGGCAGTGCCACCTCGTTGGACCGATGCGGGACTGTCACTATCACGCACAAGAGAGTATTTAGGAATGGTGAGACCCCTGGTGTGCTGGGGTTTTAAGAATGTCTCTTGAACAAGGATTAACTCGGGCTGTATGTTCTTAATGACCAGTTTGAGCTCCGGAAGTTTGTCGATTAGACCTCGGGTGTTAAATGAGATCAGGGATAAACCCCTGGGTTTTGTGCGACCAGTCGTGGCGCTAAGAGGTGTATTCATTATAAGATTATTTATAATGTTTTTAATAGAGATTCGTACTGGATGATTACCATCAGACGGTCTCTAGGAGTGCGGGCAGCGTGCAGTTTGCCTGCGCACTGTGATATTTGCGAAATATCTACCCCTTGCATTGTGTCGAATATCAATTGTAGGTCCTCAGCCATTGAAGGCTGAGAAATCTGTGGGCCTGCTGATGGAGCAGGGTGGGTGGGTGCAGCCGGACGCTGTCTCCAAGCGAGCACTGGAGTGGGCGTGGGCTGGGCGGGCTTTACTGCCGGGGAATCCCGGTGGCGCAGCGGCGGGAAATTCGAACTACTAATAAGGGGCGGGGCCTGTCTGGGTGTCGAAAAACCCAAAAGATACGGCATTAAATATGCGATACTACTACTTACCGTGGCGTGAGGAAGTGGCTCCATCTAGTGTCAAAGTTGATCAAGTCGCACCTGTACACTCCGCAGGCCTTTGACGTAATAGCGATTAAGTTTATAAATAATATACTAAGACTACAAGGTCTTTCTTATTCAAAAATATATCTTTTTATTATTGGTTATTATTGGTTCAAGACCAATATAAGAAATTATAATATTTTACAAAACAGTACAGAGATCGTCGGCGATGCATTGGCTCAGGCACTGACCCCGGGTTCAATCCCGGCGACTGTCATATGTACCAATGTGGTATAACGACTTAAATAAATGAAGTCGTACTAAACCGTACATACTTATTTCGAAGGTACGTGTAAAGTCTGTGAACTCGCAATAGACTAGTGTGAAAGACAAAACAATTGCCTGAAGCCATTCTCTAAGACACTTGTCCCACCGCTGACAATTAGCGAAAAGCGAGTGGACCCTGCGTGGCTTTCGTAATACATACAAAGTGGAAATATTTTTTATCATCCCTTTAATTGGTCACTAGAATTATTTCGCTCCTTAGACGATCGTTCTACTCGAAGTAAAACTAAGTAAAACTATTACCTTTTAATCTCAAATTAAAAGGTTTCCGAAAACACTGATTTCTATTTAAAATTCAGCGGCTTCACTTTATTTTTTTCGACTTATTAATAACAAATAAGAACAAGTAGTAATAAATATACCCATTAATCATTGAATGCTAAGACCATAAATTTACAGTGCGAGCCATCCATGAAGACGCGCCCACTACATTTTAGGTCTATGGTCGCAAACTACGATGAATAGGAGAGGACTAGCCTTGTGGATGGCGTACACTATACAAATTTATTGAATACTAGTTTTTGCCTGTGACTGCGTTTGCGTAAATTGTAGTCCCATTACATATAGGTTTAAAGTTGTCCATATGCCAGGTCGTGTTCGAACTTTAAACTAAACATCATTCGATCTGAATGCATAACAAAGAAACTGTCACATTTATAATATTAGAACAATTATTTTTTTAAATAATTAGTTAACCCTTATTGAAACAACAGAACCTAATGTTGACATGGTTGGTTTAAAACCCAGAATCTCCTTTTGAACTTTAATTAAAAAGTGCTACCATAGTAACAAGGCACATATCATCTTTAACACCTAACATACGTTGAATGCCAAAACGACCACGAATTTTAATCTCAAAAAAGTTAAAACCTATACAGTCCTGGTCACCCCGTGACGTCTGAATTTCCGGAGTCCGTCACCAAAGCGGCAGATGCGCGGGCACCTTCCGCACGTCACTTCCGGTGCCGCCGTGAACACCATATTTTCTATTTTGTTTCGTTTTCCAGCGAACATCGAGAATTGAATTTGGAGATGTCTTCCATTTTGAATTTCTGTGTTTACGGATAAAAGATTATTGTTTTTTTTTCTATTAAATATTTGTAATTTGGACAGTTATATTTTAAATGCATTCCTAAATAAATATTTGCTTATTTTTATGAATAGAGTAAACAACAAAGGAATATAGCTTTTTAGCATTCACTTGAGACCTGCTTGTAAGTTGCGTCATTTCGACCATGTTAATGCAGGTTAAAAAGAACTGCATATTCTGATAAAACATATTTAAAAAATTTCATATATGCTTGAATTGTGTGATTTCACTGACCTTGTTTTATGAATTTGTGAAAGTTCACAGACTTTGGAGAAAAACTTTCATACGTATTAGTTTTTGAACGTCGATATATTACGTTTAATTATTAATTCAGGCTTTAGTGGAAGTGTATTTAAAATAATACAAACAAATGCTCGCTTGTCCAGCCGTGATAAATATATACAAAAGTAATTTATTGATTCAAATACTAAGCCTCTTTGAACTCGATCCTGTTGGTATTTCTTATTTTTTGTTTTTAACTAGCATCAAACGTAAAGTAGTGTCTTTACTTTCTTGAGTTTTCTAACACTTTTAAAATATACAAGTTTAATTAAATACGATTAAATCCGGTTAAAAAAGTGTTTTATTGTGTTTTTGTGCTATAATATGTAAATACATTTAATATTTATGTAAAATAATGGAAATCATATAACAAAGGTTTTGTTACGTTTATGGTGATATTTATATATATATAATTACAAGTATACAAAGGTGCTCTTTATCATCTAAATACGCATGGAACGCGCAATACTACTGAGATATAGATATATTATTACATATACCGCTAGCTTTTGTCTGCGGCTTCGCTCTCGTATACTAATTACTGACGTTCATTAATTCCTAGTGGTCCACTTAAAGTTGCTAAGCACTAAATAACAATCCGAGGTCTTTATTATGCTGTTCATACAAATATTCGATTCTGATTAAGCTTAGCATTGATCTGTGTTTCAGCTCTTTACGGAACACATGAGACAGTATTATAAATAGGGTGCGAATTAAACAGACTTCTTTTTAATAGCATTATTCGGCTCTAAAAATCTACATTGCCATCAAAATTACTAAATCTACCACAATTTACGAGCGTCTGAACGATACTATCTTCGCCACTAAAAATATATTGTTACATGATGTTTTCGCTATAGAATTTTTAATTATCGTTCAATTTCGATTATGGCGCTTTCGTCGGGTGCTCCCGCACCACGCTCGCTTCGCTCGCAAGGGTTGCGCATGCGATAAATGCAGCCTTACATTAACCTAACACAAATTTAACTACTACGCTTTCTATAGAATGTTTAGTAGGCGTTGCAAAAAGACGAATTAGTTTATTAGAGGCTATCTCATTTTCCCGTGGCTTAGTTATAAAATTAGAAGTTTGATCACGTGGCCAATAAATAAATTTGTGGCTAGACTTATAATCTCCCTTATAAATATAATTACTATAATAAAAGTAGATAAGTATATTAAATCTTTTCTATTAGATAATAGTATTTTATGTCTCTTCCGCTTTATTGGAAATCGTGATATTACCGATATCTTTAAATAAACGTCTCTGTTGAAATAACCAACCAGTTATGTGTTTACGCTCGCAAGACTCAATATTCCAATAGATTATTAAAATACTTCTTCTATTTAATTTGATCTTATTTATCTTGTTCTGTGGTGAAATTGAAAATATCAAAGTTTTGCTTTCATAAACAAGTGAAAACTTAAAAGGGCAAATTTTTTAAGGATTTATGTGTGTTTTCTTTTACTTTGTAACCTTGTTATACGACTAGATCGATTTAATATTAAACGTTCACGTGTGATTTACCTTCAGGAAAATAAACTATTGAATTGCCCTTTTGCACCTGTTCTTGAATATATTCATATGTACATATTTCCGCATTTCCTGTATTTATCAAGGGTCTTTACGAATATATCGATTGCTTTACGAATTACTTACCACAAAATACAAAAAAAATAGTAACTTAACTTGTTTTTTGCAAAAGTTTATTTTATAAATGCGTCAGCCCCATACAATAAAAATTTTAATATGCTATAGTGAATTCTATCCTCCGAAAAAACTTCTTATACATCCAGCTCTATTGCACGCCATCTGACTTGAAATCTAGATTTATACAATACTTAATGGAATCGAACACAGGAATGTCTACACATAGGTTTGAGTGGCATTTATCAAAACTAAGAAACAAACCTGAATATTATTTCAATACGAGTTTCTGAAACATTGGTTAAAGATCCGGTAGTCCAGTATCCAGTATCATTATCAAAGAAATGGGATTATTCGTTTTTATGTTTTTAACTATATTTTTCTTAAATTGGTAGGTAACCTAACAAGAAGGATAGTTGCCAAGCAAAACTTTACTTTCCATCAGGTGAGATAGAAGACAAACGTCTAATCCTTTTTCAATAAAAAAAAATACTTAACAAAAGCCACGTACAACATTTTGAACACCAATTCGCAGATCTAACGTCTCATTTACTTTCTAACTATAATCAGTGGCGTGCACACCATGTCAGACAAGGTAACCACGACAATCCAAGTAATTTCAGTATTTTCCAATGTACACTTGGGGAACTAAGTAGGCTCAGATTAGCATCATAAGGCTGTTACCACACCAATCGATCGTCGTCGACCGATTACATCATACATCGATAACACCCTGCAGTGACGTGACTGACTTCTCCGACAGTACCGACCTCACTGACTCTTACCGCACGGCGTCAATAACTTGGCGTGATGTTTGTTTGCAACTAATAATAAACTTAAATGAAATATCCATGATATATTAAGTAAGTATTCTTACACAAGTTAAAAAAGGTCTTCAAAAAGTTGTCTACATCTATATTGAGTTGAATAGCTAAGTTGTTCATAAACAGAGTGTGCCATAACTTGCACGACAAATTAATAATAATAATAATAACTTTTATTTTTCTCAACTTAGTCTAATACAAAACTGAAATGAAAGAAAGATTGAAATGTGCCCTACCCGATAAAAAAAATTACCTCAGTAAAAGTGTCACCGTTTTCGAGATAATCCCGACTTTTTAATTTTTTTCCCAGTGGAGCCGATGTCGGGTTATGCCGGACTCGTACCGACTAAAAACCTGCGGCTTCGGTCTGGACGCACGGAGTCGGGTCACGAGGAGCTTGCGCATTCATTCGCGGCCCGACAGCGTTGGCCAGCGCTCTGTGCAGCGCCGGCGATGTCCTGAGAGGGAGGGGTCCCTCTTTAGTCGTCCCTCATGAGATGGTACGCAGGACCGGAGGTGGGTTCCCCCGAACCCGCCACCTTAGGCTCATGGGACTGCGGGAGAGGGAGGCTTTTGGATATAAAAGCCGCCCTCCGGCGTCCCATGCGACGACGAAGAAGCGGAAGGGAGGATGCATCATCTTCCCTCGCCCTCTCCGCCGCCTCCTTCGCGAGCATTAAGGCCTCGCAGAAGGTTCGCACCGCCTGCCACGAACTCTCACTCTCGACCATAGTGCGAACCACGGTCGGGAGCGAGATGTCGGCACCCAATACAGAGCCGAGCGCGCTGCGCTCCGCATCCCACGCCGGGTATACCTCCAGCGTGTGCTGGGCCGTCTCGTCGAGGCAATCGTCGCAGTGGTGGCACCTGGAACTCGGGGCCCGACCGATTCGAAACAGGTAACTCCCCAAAACAACCATGTCCCGAGAGCATCTGAATCAGACGATAGGTCAGGAAACCGTGTCGCCTATCCAACCACTGCTGGAAGACCGGATGAATTGCCTCGATAAGTATGTACATGACCAATGTTATCCAATAATAAGTATAATGGTGTTGGTATACATTTTAATAAATAAATTAGAATTAAAAAGAATTCAAAATAAATTACCTTAATATTTCCTTAATTATTCACGATTCATTACATTAAATAAAACTCTATTTTAAATGTAACTCGACGTTTTTGGTACCGTTACAGATACCGTGGTCACGACTTCACGAGTGACTGAGATGACAGGCTTCTTGACAGTTGTGACAGCATACAATCATCGCCATATGTTCCTTAGCTGCGAGCGAGCGTTCAAGTTAACACAGAATGTGCTGACAGTGTCTTGAGGTTGAGGACTTGCAGTTTGTTGGTTGTTGGATTCTAAGAATTTTATTTTAAGAACGCTTTAAAATCTGGTTAAAAAATGCTGAATTTATTTACCAAATGATTACTCTCAACAAGTTAATATTTGTAAACCAAATCTTTTTTTATCAGTTATAAAACTGCTTGATTGTTTTTAAAAGTTAAATATTTTTCAATTCCATCTTCAATAAAAACCTAAAATGAAATCAGAATACACGTTAAAGGTCCAAGCATTATTTTATCTTCGTTGAAAACAGAATGCACAGAGAGCAATATAATTTGTAGGTGTAAACAACCTGTACCTTTAGGTATAATTATGATAAAATTTTATATGATAATAACAAGTAGCGTTACCTCTTTTGAATTAAATCCGACCCGGGTTCACACTTACCCTTCGCAATCAATTTAACCCTACCCTCAGAGATATCGTTGAGAAAGCGAGAGATTTTAATTTATTTAATCACGTTTTGCCATAGCAAGTATGTTTTTCTATATTTTTAAGTACCTAAATAAAAATGATATGAATTACCTTATTATTACGATACAAAAACACTTTACAGCTGCCGTCACGATATCTAAAATAAAAAAACAAAAGAAAATGAAATAATTAAAGACAGTCAAAAAAAAAAAAACAATCCAAAAACAATAGTAAAAAAAAACTCTTTGCAATTACAATGCACTTACGACATACGGCCATCCTGACAAAACAAATCGACCCTACTCCTAGGTATAAACTTTTTTTAGCGAATTTATATTTTGACTTTTTTGCATCTGTCTAGATTTGCTATAACTGACAAAGATTAAAAAATAAATTGATTTTAAAAGATTACAAAAAAAATAGTTTTCTTGAAAATTTTCCATATACAGTTTTTGATGGATTACAGTTTTATTAATATCTGTTATTTTATATGATTGTTCTTGCTTTATAACTTTAAGATAGTTAAATATGACCAGTGAACATAATCGGTCCACATATCAACGTCGCCAACCAATGTCGAAACTAAATATATCAAAGAGATCCCGTAATTTTTGCCAGCGTATTATACACTATATAAAAAGCATTAACAAAGATATCTTACAACGCAAAGTATCTAAACTCTATCTAACTAAAAGAAAATCCATAAAGTGAAAATAAAAATTTAAAAGATTAATAGATCTATAAAATCGATTGGTCGAACTGCAATTCTCATCATATAAGACATTGTCGCAGAGGAAAAACTCGGATTATCAAAACTTTAGATCGAGATTTAAAATTTGATATTCAGGGATGTCAAATTTATGTCAAACATGACATTTTCGAATTTGACGAAATATAATGTCACTCAATGATAAGTCCCTACTTGTTGCAAAAAATTGGTAAATATTTTCACTGAAACTAACCCATAATTATTGTTCTTCTTAATCGATTCATTATCAAATACTGTTAACCCTTTTCTGATACGTTTAGCGTATCAAATATCAAACGCGTATCACGTATGTCATTAAAATGTCAAAATTCTACATAGTAAACGAAGATTGTGGTTTGAATAAACTATTTAATACCAACCAATGTGCAATCAGGGGAAAGACATACAAAAAAATATCCGAAACCCGTAAGGGAGGGTTCATACAAGTAGATATCTTTCGTATCCGAGTTTTGAACCGAGAACCCCAATGGTAGATGGGAAGAAGAAATCGTCATTAGTTGCCGTTATAAATATTAGTCTATGTGCCTACTCTAAACCTTCCTATATTTATTTATTCTTGACACAACACGGAAAAGTAGGCTTTGATAGTAAGTAAGGGATAGGAGTCACGTATTTTCCTTCCTTTACAAAAATATTTACAAAGCGTGAAGCTACATACATGTACGCATATAACTTTTAAGTAACGCGTTCTATGTTGTAAATACTTCCTTATATGGTTGTTTTTTTAAGAATATGCCTGAACGAATGTTTGTTTCTGCACGCTTACTTAATAACGTGGAGATATGAGAAAAGATAACATACTCCTCAGAACTTATACATAAATTTTCTTATGTCTTGCATATGGTACTTTCAAAATCATTTCAAACTGTTCTGTTGTAAGTTTACGTAGTAAGCCCGAAGCCAGGATTTCGCCAATGCCTAAATACATAACTTTCTTAAGTCATCGAGGATGCATACTTATGAATCTACTATCTATTGGCTACTATTACATTGGAAGATCCCTCTATAGAGAAGAACAAGCCACTCCTCAGGAACTATTGGTATAAGCATATTTTTGAGCGTATCTTCAGATAAGAAAGGTAGTTAATACATAGTTTGCAGCCTCAAAGTAATGTTTTTATGAAGTTCGTTTGTCACACTTTGGTTTTCAATATTTTTTTAGAACTGCTCAAAATCACCTATATATAGCAAAACACTAAGCTTCAAACGAACATGAACTTCTATCCCAATATAAAACTTTGCTTCAGTTATACCCGTAAGTTTATAAAGACACCTTCCATCGATTCGCTGTAACGGCCACCTTCCCCTAGTCATTACAGAGTTCATAACTGAAGTAGTCTGATCACGTTTTACGAAGATCAGCACACTGATTTTACCACAGTGTAGGAGGGGATACATTCAGCTGATCTGAGGTGTTTAATTTTTTTGCAGAATATATGAAAAAAAATTAAATGAATTGGTATTTTTGAAAGATTGTTGAAAGTTTATACCGATTATTCTCTATACACTGTTTATTAGGAATATATTATTGCGTACTACTAATAATATATTCCTAAAAAACAGTCTATGTATATTTCTAATATACTTGTATGGCTTAACAAGTCGCCTTTATAGCCTTTTTTGCAGAATATATGAAAAAAATTTAAACGAAATGGTATTTTTGAAAGATTGTTGAAAGTTTATTCCGATTATTTTCCATACACTGTTTATTGCGTAGTGCTAATAATATATTCCTAATAAACTGTGTATGTATATTCCTAATAGACTTGTATGGCTTAACAAGTCGCCTTTATACTGTAAAAAAAAAAGTTTATTTTACTTTTCCTATACTTTTATTTACTTTGGACATTGAAAGTTATTTTCAAGTAGTTATTCTTTACCACTATCGCACTTTTGTGTATGGGCATTGGCAACTAAACCCTGGGGCTATACAGTTGTGTCTTTGTCGAAGGATTAACAGTCACTGCAAACACATTTATATTTAGTATAAAAGATAAAGCTCTCAGGGAATATGTAGAGTAAAAGAACTGCTTTATAATATAGATATTAGCTAACGAAATAGACATATTTACTAATAAGTATAAAAATAAATGCGTAAGAAGGTTTATAAACGTGCACATACCATATTTAATTTTAAGTTTGATACATTGACCAATTAAAACAACAAATATTCAACTACCGAGTACACTCGAAAAGATTATTTTCTGTTAGTTTTTGTGTTAAACAATATGTTTTATGTTAACTTTCAATTTAGACATCCGATGGAGTATTTATTTGCAGCGTGAATTTCTTGTAAGCCATAAGCTTGGATAGAGGGATTTTAATTTATAGTCTTAGGTGTCGTCCTCCACTTTTGTTTTTTTTTTTATGTCGGTCACGCATGAAACATGGAGATAGTTTATATCAATACAAACACAAAATATAGATTAACAAAATCTCGTAAAGTGGCACGTTTCCTAGTTATGAGCTATCTAAGACGCCACATAACCGTATTTTGTGTTCATTTTTTTCTTTGTATTTTATAAAGGACGCATTTTGAATAACATTTAGGAATATAAGTTTTTGTGTGCTTTTTTAGAGGGGAGTGCGTGGAGTTGCGTATGGGATCATTTTTATGCCTTCGCTTTCGATATCTATTCATATACGTGTATAAATTAAATTTGAAATTATTAGGTATTTGAGTTACATGAAGCTGGATATAATAATCGGGATGAACACAGTGCTCCAAGTAGACGAAGAAGCTCGTAAAATATATTAGGTCCTTACATATGAAATTGGCGTTTTGTCGTACTGGCCACTTTGATCTGTACTATCTCCTCTTTGGTTAAGAATTCCAATTTTCAATTAATAAAGCTATTTACTCACGCATTTGTCTTTTGAAAACCGTAATTTATTTGTTTTGTTCATCTTTTGGTTTTATCTTTGCGTCACTTAGTTTACAAAGTGAAAAACTTGAAATATTGTGTTATTTACGAGTACGAATTCCACCTTGGCACCAGTGCTGCAAAAACGGCTCGAAGTATTTATGCTTTGTATGGCGGCGGTGTCGCACAAGAAAACACAGTGCGTTTTTGGTTCCAATGTTTTCGTGGACGGCCAGAGACCAAAGTTGATACTGAAGAATTGAAGGCTATTGTGGAAGCGGATACATCGCAAACCACGTCTAAGTTAGCTGTAGCCTGCGGTGCTAGTGATAAAACTTTTTTAATCCACTCGAAGCAAATTGGGAAGGTGAAAAAGCTTGAGAGGTGGGTACCTCATGAATTGAGTGCAGCAAACCGACAAACGAGCGGCGACTGCTGCGTTACAATACTCAACCGGCACAATAATGAAAGGATTTTAAATCGAATCATTACCTGTGATGAAAAGTGGGTCTTGTACGACAATTGGAAACGCTCATCGCAGTGGTTAAACCCAGTGGTTAAAGTGGTGAACCAGCCAAATCCTGCCCCAAGCGAAAATTGACTCAAAAAAAGTTACTTGTGAGCGTTTGGTGGACTAGTGCCGGTGTTGTTCACTACAGCTTTCTTAAATCTGGCCAGATGATTACAGCCGATCTCTTTTGTCAGCAACTGCAAACTATGATGAAAAATCTAGCTGCTAAACAACCGAGGCTGGTCAATCGCTCTAGGCCACTGCTGCTTCAGGACAACGCTAGACCGCACACTACACAACAGTCGGCTACCAAATTAGAGGAGCTTCAATTGGAATGTCTAAGATATTCACCGTAGTCTCCGGACGTTGCTCCAACAGATTACCATTTTTTTCGAAATTTGGATAACTTCTTGCAAGGGAAAAAATTGAACTCCGATGGGGCAGTCCAAAGCGCCTTCAAAGATTTTATTGATTCCCATCCAAATGGTTTTTTAAGTAAAGGGATCACTGAATTACCTATGAGTTGGCAAAAGTGCAAAGATACCAATGGTACATACTTTGATTAAATAAATATACTATTTTTTTTTAAATTGACTGTATGTTCCTCCTTTACAAAAAGCCAATTTCATACGTAATGACCTAATAACATTAAATTAATTTTACTAAGGAAGTGTCACTCTGTAATAATATGTTCTTAGATAAAAAACCTTTGACAGCTCATAACTTTGAAACGTGACGCATAAAGAGATCCTTCCACAATTTATATTTATATTTGATGTGAAAGATTGCTTTATGAAGGTTCCTGCATGGCTGAAATTTTTAATAATAAAATCAAATGGGGGATAATTGAAGCATACATTTTGATAGCGCCATCTAGTGAATCCACTGTATACTAGTATACATAAATAAAACAAACCTGTGGATTTCTAGCTTTATTTGACCTTTACTCTAGGTCGATTGAAAGGTAAACGGGTAGTATAAAGATTTACTTTTAGTAGGTCGTAATGTTTGACCTATCTGGAAAGATTGATAGTATTTCCTGGTGTAAACTAGGGTACTAGAAATTTGGTACGGATGTGCCATTAGGATGGTCTGTACTAATAATTTTAAGTACTAATTAAATTTTGTTTAACTTTTACTTCTTTATAAAAGTTAGTGCTGGTTGCCATGTGCATGCTTTGTTACTTTTCATCGTATGATAAAGAACACAATTTTTTTAGAATCAATTCTTTAAAATATAAAAGGAAGCATCAAAAACTAAACCTTAAAATTTTTTGTGTCAATTCTTTCTTACATGAATTGTGAATTAATTGCAGATAGAATAAATATTTGCATGTATACTTGGCCCCCCAGGTCTCTGTATAGCATCCCATAGCAAAAGTTTTGCATGCACAGCTATATAATACTCACTTGAGGGAGGCACTTATTAATTTTAATAGAAAGGGCTTCTTTCCTAATTTCATACAGCATAAATGTAAAGGACATTACTGTTATACGTCGAAAGATAAATTATCATAAAATACAAAACGCACAATGGAAGTATCCATAACCTCTAAAGTCATAAATGTAAAGTAATAAAAAGCTTTTGGTGCTTAATTTATCAAGTATAGATCATATGTACCTACTTTATGTTGAGTCTGGAAAGTGACAATAAATAATATTCGGTGCGACGTCGAGCGCAGCGAGGAGGAGCAGGTTAGTCAGTGCCATGTAGGTCATGCCAAAAAGCGACTTGCACGTGAATAATAAATAATAATATTGGACAAGATTATTTAAGAAATGATGATGATGAATTGTAAATAATCATCTCACTATAATAGAAATATATAACACAATAATACAGAACCGAATTGGCCAACCCCGAAATCACGAGGTACTTTTCTGTCCCGCCCTAGAGTGTTTTTATAAACCCGGGGGCACGGAGAGAGGGCAGTTTTTTTAAAAACTACATGCATGCGTTTGGCGCTCGCTCTACTTGCGTTCTGCCTGGTCGCAGTACAGGTTCAGTTGGGTTAGGTTAGGTTTGTATCTAGTTAATACACGAGCGAGCCGAGCGAGCGAAGAGAGCGTGGTGCGGCAGCACCCGGTGAAGTGCCAGGACCAAATTTATTACCATTGCCAGCTTTTCACGAAAAGACAATTTGGTTCAACACGAGGTGTTTTATAATTAATATTTTAACAATTGAAATATTTTCTAAGTAAAACATTAGCGAATCTGCATTTTGTCAAATGATTCTTTTTAAAGTAATTTGTTTGCGAAATGAAAGTTTGTCACATGGTTAGTTTTTCAAACGTTGTTTGTAAAATGATCTTTTGTCACACGTTTTTTATCAAACAATAGTACTTAAACCTAACAAAGTTTTCAAACTAAAACATATGAAATGATTTTCTAAACGGGTTATAAATTTATAGTCCATTTATTTTTGTCAAATTATGGTATTCTAAATGTATGACTTGTAAACTTTATGCCATAGTGTGAGATGCGAATAACAAGCCATGAAAACTTTGCAGCATTGTAGACATCCGTAACATATGAACAATTTATAAAATAGGTTAATAAAAATAAATAAAAACTTGATTTGTTGAGAAAATGAAGACCTATCATGTGAATAGAACTAATTGCAAATGAGTTCTGGTAAATTGTAACGCAATGACGTATGACAAAAAGACTAGTAATTGCATTACAGTCATTGTAATATTCCAACCTAATCAGTCTTTAAACTCGTGTGTTTTTATACATTATTACCTGATGGTAAGTACATTAAAAAACTATTTGTTTACAAATAAGAATATTCACAAATTAACAACACAAAAAAGAAAAACAAGGAAAGAAAATACTAACAGATAGTATGCAACGCCTAAATTACTTTATACACACCAGAAAGAGCCTAAAAGGCTAGCTCTAGTGGGCAAAAGTTCTAGCCATGTTGAAAGTTTTAATTAATTATCAATCGTTTTGAAATTTCACTGAAAAGTCTATGAGCACCAAGACCCCAGGACCTTTTTAGTCTTAGAGCAGAAAGCTTTAATTTCAGCAACGTTGAACATGTATTGTAATGCTCGGAAAATCTGATAAAAGTAACTGTTAGACCATTCTTATAGTTTCACCACATTTTGTAGACTGTTAAGGTAAACCTTACCATCGCAAAATAAAAAATTGGACTGAGTATTCCATGTTAAGGACGTATTTTTTATACTTTTAGTGAAATTTTTTTATATGATAATGAAAATTGTTTTATAACAGATTAATAATCTTTTTATGAATTACCAAATAAACCATCAAAACATCATGGCCAACTCAAGCAGATGGAGAAAGAGCTCATAAACCAGGAAGATGTTCCAATTTTTGTATGATGTCCCGTGTGATAGATGTCGCTAAGAAATGAACCAGACAAGATTTTCCTTATCCCAAAAAATATTTATAAAGCACCTAAATTATTGTTTCCGATTAAACACAGGGTCTTATGAGTATAGCTGTAGAGCGCACGGTCTTTTGTCTTTGGAACATAGGCATATGAGGTTGGATATATGCCTTCTGTACGACATTGTCCATAGTCGGATTGATTGCTCTGATCTGATCTCCAAGATTTCCTACCGTACACCCACTTACCGTACGAGACACACAGTTTTACTTTACGGACAACCACACTACACAAACTACACAAAAACACTGGCACTAGCCGCAATACACATACATACAACAAACGCTTCAGTCACATAGATCTCTTTACTTGCAGTAAGTCTAAATTTAAAAGGGACGTAATTACTTAATACCTTTACGTAATAAGGATGTAACACCTTTACAGCCGCAAATTGTATTTTTATTTATAGTGTTTAAGTATATTGTTTTTAAGAAGTAATAAAACAATTATGTATATTAAGTTTTAGGGTTATACATATGCACACATATACATAACATTAATTACATTAATTTTATTGGTTATACGTAAACACTTATAATTTAACTTTTATGTATTTATAATAATCTTTATATAATTTCATATTTCAATAAACTTTATTATTTTTATTAACATTATTTATATCCTTTATATGTTTATATCCTTATATATGCAGAGTTTTGAATGTTTTAATAAAAAGAATGTTTTTGTTTTCAAATGAAATATATTGATTTTCTTTTCTAAATAGATTTTGCAATTCTTTTGTTGTTGTCCTGTTTGTTTTATTTTGTATTGAGTATGTGTAAATTTTAGGGAAACCTGTTATTGGCATTATTATATTGTATCAATTTTTTATAAAATATTTTTAAGATATGCTGTTGGTTTTCTTAATACAAATAAATAAGTAATAAAAACATGCTCGTTTCCATAATAAAGGAAAAGTGATCATTTCCGTAGCAATGCAATTATCGTTAAAGGCAACAACCTCTAGAAGTTGCAATAATCTAATTGATCATTTATCGACTATAAACAGTTGTGCACTATCTAACATTTAATTTTCAAATATACGACTTTAGAACCGGCGAATGATAGTACAGAAATTATTTATCCTACTAAAGTGGTTTAGGCCACGTCGCGCCCCACTCCTTTTTTTCTGTACTCGGACACTATTTTGTACCTTAAGACTTCTTCGTGGGTGGCACTAATGGCTAGTTTACACGTATTAAGTAGTTAAGTTGGTACTAAATTTTAAATAAAAAATTACCTTAAAACATTCAACTCTAGAGATGTTCATTTTCAAATATCCCGTTTATCACAAATCTAAGTACATATTTGAAGAAATTCCTTGAGTTTGATCTCCGTTGATCTAAACTTATGATCTTAACAACACGCGTTTCGACACACAAGTACAATGTAGTAACTTAACATTTTGTTAAAATTTTGTTACTGCTTATCTACTTTATAGGAGGGCGATGGCTGAATCCAGCGTTAACTCGTGAACGGGTGCCGTTTGAGGGTGTTCGTCGTTTGGTTACTTGTGGGGAGGGAGACGTGCCGTGCTAACAGATGCAGATAATAATAATTTTGTATAGACATAAAGAGACTCTGTAAATTTATTTTGGACAAAATATACCCGTGAAGTTTCTTGCCAGTTTTTCTTTTTCACGAAGGTTTTTCCGAACTTTATTTGACCTTAATAAGAACAAGTAACTGTCAGTGTTGAGAAATAAATAATTCATTTCATTTCAATACGTGTAAAATGACAAACCTGAAGTTGATAGCTATAGTAAGTGCCATCCACGATGAAATGAAATGAAATGAATTACTACTATTTAGTCGAGTTCACACACTACGATGAAAGGACCGAAACCAGTAGGGCGCGTCTTTGTGAATGGCAATTACAAAGTGATATTTTATTTTTCACTTTAAAATACCTAAACGGACTTAGTGAAACGAGACATACAAGTAGAGAACGATGTGGAGTAAAACGTTAGCCACATTTATTCCAAAACTTTAGTGGAAATGAAAAATTATGGGAATATAGACGCGGAAAAAAATATTTTATTATTAGAAATGATAACCATGAACACATGTTTCTTACAAGTATTAACTAGATGGGGCATCCCAAAACGACGCTTAATGAAAAAGATACGAAACAAAGTGAGAAATTGTGTATAATTTCAACTGGTTGTATTCTTTAAAACGAAGATTGACAAGTGCACTTAAATACAGTATTCTCTTATGAGCCACGAAGTCTGGTTGGGATTAAAACATCTTATCTGCCATAACAATAACATGCAAAAGTTGTGTTGACTAGACGGACCAATCCGAGAATCACAGAAATAAAATCAAATCCCACAAAAGCCTACGGACAGCAACTGTTAATAAAGGTCATTTTTATAACAAATACATGAATATTCTAAGTCTGTCTCTTTTAAAAAAATACACAATCAACAATTTATGACTCAAAACACACCCGACATTACCCTATTAATTTAAGTTCTGTCTAACAATTACAATTGAATTGGAGTGTCCATAACAAGAATGGAGATGCAACCACGGAAATAATCTTCATTGTCGTGATGCAAACGGCTGCGGTATTTACTTAACAGCAATCAGCAAAACAATCAACAGTTACCGCGTAAAGACGTCAAAACGTCATTGCAATTCGTCAACTAACTTCGTATTATATATAATTTGTTATATCGCATTGCTGTTGCTGGTATGTCATACGGTTTTATTTTTGACAATTAGCAATTGGTCAGCAAATATTGTGCGATTTTTGCTATCTTAATAAGCCAAACGGATTTCCAATTGACAAGTTTGTTTTACCTGAAACAAAATGATTGAATAGACACAAATATGTGTAAAATTCACTTTTAATATGGAGAAATACAAATGCCTTTGTTTGAATTCATTTGCAGAACCACTGACGCCGCATTGTATCTTTATTTACCAGGAGCGAAGCCGCAGACAATTGCTAGTATACCAATAAGTATACAAATGAAAGTACTGCAATGCTTTTGCACAGGTGGAAGCATCGCTTGCTATAATGTCTTTTTTTTATTTTTTTTTGTTCCCCTCCACGAAGAGGGCGGAAGAATCTGAAAAATGCTCTTATGCATACCTCGCACGCGCGATCTAGGTTATGTGGGACTCGCTCCGAGCCTACCAGAGCCTTTACCCACTAAAAAACCCCCTCGTGCAATTTTTTGCCACACAGCCTTCATTTGAGCGACGGCGAATTGGAGAAAGAGGCCGGGCTAGCAGGGCTCAGAAGGGGTCACCCGCTGGGAATTACATAGCACTAAAGATGCTCAAAATGAAAATTGAAAAATTAAAAATTGAAAAATAAAATTGAATTAATTCGAATTTACGTTAGAATTAGAATTTGCGGCCTGAAGGGCTTCGAGATCCGATGTCAGTCTGGTGGAAGAGTACGCTTGCGCATTCCTAGGCCAAGCGACTTTGAACTTCGAATCTAAGACAGGAGTAGTATATGAAACTGAATCTCGAACTAGAGGTTTGGGATGGGTTTCGGAGCGTTTGAAGAAGGTGAGGTTTTGAGGTGTTGTTGTACTGTAGGCAGTTCAAGATCCCTGTGCAAGTCCGCGTTACGCACGTATCACGGTGCGTTTGTGGCCCTGCGGCAAAAGAGATTTTGAATTACCTGCAGTTTGTACAGAAGGGTAGGTTTGGCGTGGGCAAAGATTGGCGAGGCATATGTCATGACGGGTCTAACTCAGACCTTGTAGAGAATACGTTTGTTTCTGAAAGACATTTTACTTTTACTACCTAACATGCTATTTAGGCGGCCTAAGTAGTGACAGGCGAGTTTCGAAACTCTATCGACTTGTGGCTTGAAAGAAAGCGTCGGATCTAAGGTGACGCCTAAGTATTTAGTGCTGCGCTTCCAGGGGATAGGAATGCCTAACATTCGAACGTGGGGATCGCCAGTGGGGCGACGGCGTTTGGGGTTGAAGCGAATCACAGAACTCTTGTCTGGATTCACATCGATGCGCCATTTTTGAAACCATACACCGAGGGCGTTTACGGCCTTTTGGAGTCTGGTTACAAGCTGCGAGACACTGTGACCTTTGGTGTAGAGTGCGGTGTCGTCGGCAAAGAGGGCGACGCCTTTCGGCGGGATGGGAATGTCGTTGGTGTACACGGTGTAAAACAGAGGGGCGAGGACTGAGCCTTGAGGGAATCCAGCCTTTATGGGATGAGGCGCGGAAAGCGTGCCTTCATGTTTAAATCAAAACGTACGGTCTTTGAGAAACGACGCGATTAACCTGACTAGGCGATCCGGTAAGCCTATTTTGTAGAATTTATAAACGAGACCGCTGTGCCAGACTTAATCGAAAGCCTTGGTTACGTCAAAGAAAACCACGACTGTTTTATAACGACGCGGATAGAGGCCGTCAAGTATGTACTCGACGATTCGATGGACTTGTTGTGGGCAGGAGTGCTTAGCGCGAAAGCCGAACTGATGGGGAATAATAAGGGGATCGCCTTCCGTTGAAAACAGATGGTTCCGCATACGAGAAAGTATGACTCTCTCGAGAAGTTTAGACACGGCCTTGGGGAGGCTGATGGGTCTGTGATTAGCCGGGATATTCAGAGGTTTACCCGGCTTTGGAATGCCTATGACTGTTGCTTCTTTCCAAGCTTTTGGAAAATATATTTTATGGTCGAAGCAGGCATTGAAAATGACAGCTAACAAGGTAAGCACCTGTTGAAGCAGGTGCTTAAGTGCGTGGTTGGAAATTTCATGCGCACTCGGAGCCTTTTTGGACTTTTGGTTTCTAATGAGAAGAGAGATTTCGTCATTAGAGACTATGACGGGGTCGGCGGTAATGGGGAGTCTCTGCGAAGGACTTCGTCCTCCACCGCCTGGATGTGAGAGGGATCCGCAGTTTGCGTGCTGGGCGAGCATTGTGCAGCAATGCTGTCAGCGAAGCATTCGGCTTTCTCTTCGACTTCGAAGGCAGTAGTGCCACCGGGACGAGTAAGAGGAGGAACGTGAGAGGCGGTGTCTACGCGTAAGGCTTGGGCCATTCGATAATACGCTTGGTGGGACGGGGAGATATTCTCCATGAGATCGTTAAACTGAGCGTCTCGGAGTTCCGCGAGGCAAGACCTAACTTTACGTTGAAGCTGATTCGCAGCTGTTCTGTATGCGGGCGTGGGATATTTCTTGGCTCTCCGGAGAGCCGCGTTCTTGGCTTTAATGAGATTGCTAACGGCTAAAGGAAGCGTGGGTTTGCCTTGCTTAGCAACCTTTTCGTGAACACTGATGGCTGAGTTGATAGCATCAGTGAGGGAAACGACTATCGAGTCTATTTTATCCGGGCTATCTAATTGGTCGGGTGAGATCGCAAACGGAGAGTTCGGGGCCTCTAAGGCTGAAACTAACGTATTTTTAAAACCTTTTGTTAGGCAGTCCTAGCACGATGGAGCCGGGGCGGTGATCAGATCCTAGGTCATCGAGTGGTTCAATAGACCTGAGATCGACGTTGATTCGTTTGACGATTGCAAAATCGAGGATATCAGGAGAGTGGTTTGGGTTGTCGGGATAGTGAGTGGGACTGACGGGAAAGATGACGTCTAAGGAGAGCGGTACCGCTGGTGTTAGTCGATAGGCACGTCCAGTCAGTATGTTTGGAGTTAAAATCTCCGAACATAATGACTGAATGGCCGAGGGCGAGAATGGCCTCGAAGTCGCTACGGATAGGTTTGGTGCCACTAGTTATGTAGATTGAAGCTATGCTGACGGTCGGATGACCAGTCATAGCCAATCTACACACAGTGACTTCCATGTTGAGGAGAGGAGGAGTAGGGAGAGGAGCGCAATGGAAACCTCTTTTGTAGTAAATAGCTGTGCAGCCGTAACCGTCGGAGTTGGGCCTGTCGTTACGAGTGAACGCGTATTTGGGAATAGCGAATCCCCTGGTGCGGTTCGGAGTGAGCCGAGTCTCTTTGAGAAGCAATAAGTCTGGCTCGTTGTTCTGAAGGAACAGTTTGAGCTCAAATCAAATCAAAATCAAATCAATTTATTTGCACAAATATGGGTTTTTACAAATGCTGGATTATAATAGGTAGTTCAAACCATATCTAACCTAGGATGTATGTACAATACATGTATAAAATGTTGCTACTAAATTTAAAATATTAGGTCTTTACCTATGAAATTGCCGTTTTTCACGAAATAAATGAAGCGTAATTTTTTTATATATTTTTTATTTCTATTAATCAAAATAATCACTCATGCAATCAATGCATCTTTGCCAAGGCAGTGGTAGCTTATTGATGCCTTTCTTGACGAAATCAGCTGGACGGGAGGCAACAAATTCTTCAAAGGCATTTTGTACTGCCTCTCTGGTATTGAATTTTTTTCCCGCCAAGAAGTTATCCAAATTCTGGAAAAACTAGAAGTCTGTAGGCGCAAGGTCTGGTGAGTACGACGGATGACGGAGAACTTCCAACCCCAACTCTTGTAGCTTGGAGACCGTCTGCTGTGCAGTATGAGGTCGCGCGTTGTCGTGCAAGAGCAGTGGAGCCGAACGATTGACCAAAGCTGGTTGGAGACGTGCGAGCTTCTCCATCATCGTGTTCAGTTCTTCACAGTACACATCTGCAGTAATGCTTGTCCCTTTTGACAAGAAGCTGTGATGAATTACACCCGCGTTAGACCACTAAACAGTGACCATCACTTTTCTAGGGGTAAGTTTTTGTTTAGGGCATTGTTTGGGTGCTGAACCAGGGTCCAACCAACTTGCTGAGCGCTTACGATTGTCAAACAGGATCCATTTCTCGTCATAAGTAACAATGCGGTTCAGAATTCCTTCATTTGTATGCCTGCTGAGCAGTGCAAGGCACGTCTCCACGCGTAATTCGCGCTGCCGGTCATTGAGTTCGTTGGGTACCCATTTGTCAAGCTTTTTTACCTTGCCAATTTAACGCAAATGGACCAATATTGTTTTGATGCTAACGTCGAAAGCTGCTGCTAATTCAGCCGTGGATTGAGTTTCATCAGCTTCCACAATTGCCTTTAATTCGTCATTGTCGACCAAAGTTTTCGGACGACCACGGGGTTCATTTTTCAGGTCAAAATTTCCAGAACGGAAGCGGGTAAACCAATAACGGGTGGTGCGTTCGTTTGTAGTGTTCGCTCCGTAAACGTCGTTGATGTTGCGTGCCGCTTTGCTGCCACGACGGTACTCATACTCCATAATTACTCGAATTTTTAACTTATCCATGATGACCAAAAATGTTCGAATGCGTTGAAAACAAAACACTAACTATTAAACAAATGACGATTTTAGAAAAAGAATTCCATGTTTGTCAAATAAAATTAATATGAAATTAGAATTATCAGTCATAAAAAAAAAATATTTTCATTTGAAATGGCTAGTACGGCAAAACGGCAGTTTCATAGGTAAAGACCTATTATTAATTTACCAAATAAACGTCATTTACATGTCATATCTAACATTTTACAATATCATTACCATCTTAAATTATAACAATTATAATTACATGCGTACCAACTTGTCATTGAAGTATTCAAAAATAGTGTAGTAAGCCTTATCTGCTAAAAACATTTTTAGTTTCTCTTTAAACTCAGTAACATTATTAATATTTTTAATACAATTCGGCAATTTATTGAAAATTTTGGAAGCCATACCAAAGAAACTCTCAGAATATAGAGTAGTTTTACGAGGTTGAGACCGTATTTTGCCTTTAAGCCTTTGGCTGTTTAAGCCTTCAAACAGGTTCATGTTCTTTTTAACAAACAATACTGTTTCTAGAATGTATAAACAGGGAAAAGTCAGGATACCTAACTTTTTGAAAAAGGGCTTACAAGATTGTCTGCTTTTCAGGTGACAAATCGATCTAATACAGCGCTTTTGAGCTTTGAAAATGTTTAATCTGTCAGTAGAGTTCCCCCAAAATATGACACCATAGCGTAGAATCGACTCAATGTAGGCATAATACGCTGATATTATTGCTGATTCGTTGACTAAGTTTGATAACATGCGTAAGGCGTAGGAATATTTACTTATTTTATTACAAGTGATATTTATGTGTTCCTTTCAGTTGAGGTTGGAGTCCAGTGTTAAACCTAAAAATTTTTTTGTAATTACTTCACTAATTTTATCTCCATTACAATCAATATTACCGAAAGTCAAGTCCCCATATCTATTCCTAAAATTCATAATGTTAGTTTTATTTAAATTTATTTTTAGATTATTATTTGTCAGCCAGTCCATAATATTACTTAATGTAGATTTAATGTCAGATTTTAATATGTCAATGTCTTTATTGCTACAGATCAATGTACTGTCATCTGCAAATAAAATCATTGAATGCGAAGTTATGTCTGGAAAGTCATTAATATAAATTAAAAATAATAATGGCCCTAAGATACTACCTTGCGGTACCCCGCACTTGACTGCCCTGAATCTTGAAAGGTAGTTTTTCTCTGTAGAGGATTGGGGACATAATCTAGATATTTGAGTGGCTTGTAATCTATTATCGAGATATGATTTTATGAGATCAAGTGCCACTCCTCGCACTCCGTATGTGTTTAATTTGTCAAATAATTTTTTATGGTCAACATAGTCAAACGCCTTTGTCAGATCCATGAAAAGAGCACAAACAGGTACTTTGTTATCGACATTACTTAATACTTCTTTAAGGAGATTGTATATAGCTAAATTTATTCCCTTATTTTTTCTGAATCCAACTTGTTCGACAGCCAATAGTTGATATTTTTCAAAGTAAATACTAAGAGAATTATATATAACCCTTTCAAATATTTTAGAAAACACTGTTATAAATGCGATAGGTCTGTACGAAGATATATATTGAGGATCAGATTTTTTTAACATAGGTTTTATAACGGTAACTTTGAGTTTTTCCGGAAATGTGCCATTTTCGATACACAAATTTATAATATGGTTCAAAACTGGTGCTATATACGGTGCAATTTCTTTAATGATCTTTGTTGAAATATCATCATTTCCAGTACTTTTGGTATCTTTTAGATTTTTAATGACGGCCAAGATATCCTCAACAGTTGTAGGCCCCATGAAAAATGAATTAGATTTATTTAATTTATTGGAATTGTTACTTACATTTTTACTATAACTTTTTTGAGTTTCTGCTTGATCAATAAAAAAGTTATTAAAAGATTCAGGTATATCAATAGGATTAATTAATTTTAAGTCATCATTTATTATTTCTTTTATATATTCTCTGGGAGGATTGTTCTTGCGTTGATTAATTAAGTGCCAAGTCGCTTTCATTTTGTTGTCTGATGTATTAATAAAATAATTATTTTGCGCCTTTTGTGTTAACCTTATTATATTTTTTAATCTTTGTGAATAGTTTCTAAATTGTGTTTTATTTTCATGATTTGGTATTTTTCTGTATTTCCACAGTATTTGTCTTTTTTGTTTGCTACACTTTAGGATACCTTTTGAGATCCACTTGGGTCGTGAGTTACAAATAATTTTAATGCGTATTAAAGGAAAGCACAAGTCATACAAGAGTTTAAATAAATCAAAAAATATATTAAAATCTTCATTAGGATTTTTATTTTCTTACGCATCCGAGAATTTCAAAGCCTTTAAATATTTCCTGAATCTTATTACGTTTTCATTACTGTAGTCACGTCGCATTTTAAACCAATATGGTAAATTTATAGTTACTTTAACAGGGCATACAAACATTTGTGCTGTATGATCTGATAATGCCAATTCCAAAACACTACTTTTACTCCCGCGTACGTTGTGTGCAAAGTTATCAAGACACGTACCACTTAATAATCTGGTTGGCTCTCTGAGTGTTAATTTTAGATTAAAACTTTTTAATAATTGCTCGATTTCATTTGACTGTCTATTATTTACTAAAATGTCAATATTAAAGTCACCACATAAAATGACTTTTTTCTTCTTAGAACAGCAAATACAAAGGATGTCGTATAAGTTTTTCAAATATATTTCAAATGTTTCCCTCTTTGCTTTCGGAGGTCTATATATGCATATAATTATTAAGTTATGATTAATCAATTCAATTGCTGAACATTCAAGAACGTTATTAATGCTTAAATTTTGCAAATTTTCAATTTTTCTAAATTTTTGTGTTTTACGGACCAAAATACATGACCCACCGTGTCTTCCGCCCACCGTTATTTCGAGAGTAATTGGACGCCAACGTGAAGTTTTTAATATTTAATAGATTACCGTCTGATTTAAGCATGTTGTGTTCTGTGATACATAAAACATCTACAAATTTGTTTTCTTTTTCTTATTCATATAAATGCACAGTTAACAAATCTGACTTTTCCATTAACCCATTTATATTTTGGTGTAGAATATTTATACTATTAATAACGAAAATTACTGTTTACTGTGTTTGTATTATTGTCATCTCCGTTATTAGAAGAATCCAACTGTTCAGCTTGGTTCTGAGAAATATATTTGAATTCTGTTTGAGTACCTTTATTTGTGGTTGTAGTTTTATTTTTAATCGATTTA
The DNA here is from genome assembly GCA_923062675.1 of Marasmarcha lunaedactyla. NCBI lineage: Eukaryota > Metazoa > Arthropoda > Insecta > Lepidoptera > Pterophoridae > Marasmarcha > Marasmarcha lunaedactyla. Next base: position 24,463,787 of record OV281343.1, read on the forward strand.
AGGTGAGTTGCATATTTGTTATATCTAATTTTATATTCAACGCGCAAAATATCCTTCAGTAATGTCCTACACACATATAATGAGAAGTTTCCTCTATATGGCCGTTGTCGCGAGTAGTTCTTATCTACAAATGTAACATTGTCATATTGGTTACAAATAAATTTTATGTCGTGGTTAAGTTATTTTCATTCAAACATTTATTATACGGTACCTCAGAAATTATTACATTTGTGTTATCAATATCATTTAACCAAATATTTAACTTAACTTGAAATTCATGAGGATTCACATCATTTAAACCTCCTAAAACGATAAGATAGTCGTTACGATTCATTGTTTGAATAGTTTCTTTTTCTGAGTTAAGAACATCTTTTATTCTAGCTCCTGGTTTCCAGAAACTAGTTACTGTGTATTTGGAACCAAGTAAATTCTGAAGTAAGAGTTGCAGCTTCTTGCCTTGTTCATCAGCTAATATTACCACTATTTGCTTTCTCCGAAAGTACCTGAGAGGTGACGGTACTTTCCACACACTTTGCGCTTAATGCATTATCTTTGCCATTATTATTGATTTTTATTTTATTTAGATTTTTTTAATTATAATTGTTGCTTGAAAAAGTTGTTGTCTTATTATTAGTGCTTCTTCGGCTTTCGTTTCGTTTCGATGTTGAGGAAGTAGAACTTCTTAAATATTTTTTTTTTCGTTTTAATTGAGGTGTCATAAAGTTAGTTAGAGGTATATCTATTTTATCATCGTTTATTGCATTAGTAAAGTTATTTGTCACTCCAATTTTCTTGTACAACTCAATAATTTTATGACACTTTTCCAGGTCACCTTGTAGTCATTTATTTTCAATGTTCAGGTTCTCTATCTCCTGATTAGCGCTGTTGAGGTCCGTTTTCAGCTTGTCATTCTTTTCTTGAAGCTCGCAAATTGTTATACTGTCATCGAATGATGTATTAGGTAGACTCATGATAGTAGTTTCAAACAATGTCGAACTATTATTGCTTATCTCATGAAAGGAATCAGCTTTTTGTTTTTTCCTAATCGTTATATTGTCACCTTCCATAGCGCAATAATATATTATACATATACACTATACTACACAATTAACATGCAGACTTGAACCACAAACATTAAATTACACCTGTCTATAATGCCAATAAGACTGTATTAATGATTAAACTGCCACATAAAAAATAGAAATTTTTTTTATGCTGTTGAATTCGTCACATCACACTCAATATTTTCATATAACTTTTACATTATTTCGAGCACTTTTACATACGTTAACGATTTAAATGACGGAACACTATGTCGATACGTGCGTCGCTAGCGTCTAATCCGTGGATGAGACTAACCTCAGGGAGGTTAGTACTAAGGCTACGAACGTTAAAAGAAACTAGGGATAAGCCCTTGGGTTTGATACGACATGACGCGGGATTTGCGGGTCTAGACATTATATTTATTTATTTAACGAATTTATACGAAAAATATAATTTATAAAGAGCTAAGTAGCGAGTGATGCTCGGCTAGCGCAAATAGACGCTCTTGAGAAGAGCGGGCGGCTCGCAGTTTGCGTGCGAGTGTGGCGATTTCGTAAATGTCGACGTTTTGGATGACGTCGAACACGGTCTTCGTGTCCTCAGCAAACGATGACTGAGGCGAAGACGATGGAGCGGGGCACGGGCCTACGGGAGCTAGGATAGGACGGGAAGGTGGTGCAGGAGCGGCCGGACGCCGTCTCCAGGAAAGAGTCGGAGTAGGCGTCGGCTGCACGGGCTTTGCTTCCGGGGGAGCCCGGTTGCGCAGCGGCGGAAAGTTGGCGGGAGTGAGCAGCGGTGTCGGTTTGGACGCGGCCCTCTAAACGGAAGAGCGCGGAGCGCGCGGACAACCCCTGTAGTTTGCTGTATGGCCGGACTGGCCGCACAGCTCACATGCAGGGGGGGAAGTGGAGTCGGGACTACGAGTGCACTCCTTCGTAATGTGCGGATCTAAGCACTTTACGCACCTGGGAGGGAATGAGTAATTAGCCGCTGCGTGGCCGTAAAGCTGGCAACGGTGGCATTGCCCAGGGTGCCCACGACGGTTGAGACGCTCGACGGAGATGTTCGAGAGTCCGCAGATTGTGCGAGCCTCTCTGAAGATCTCCCTCGAGTTGGGAGTGTTGGATAGGATGACAAGGGCGATTGGAAAACGCCTACCGCGGTTAGAGTGCATCTTGTGCACTGCTTCAGCCGGGAAGCCCTGTGCTTAAGGTCCTCGAGAATGTCGTCATTACTGAGTTCAAACGGGACGCCCCGTAGTACTGCGCGGATCTTACGCGCCTCCGGGAGGGCGTAGGTGTGACACGCGATTTGTTTGATCGATAGAAGCCTAGTAAAAGACTCGTCGATGCTCGTTTTTAATTTAATTAAATAATTATTAAAATAAAATAAAATAATTAAATAATTTTAATTGATTTGCCAGCGTTGGCGGCTTTTATGTAATTAATTTTGTGCTCTTTGCAAAAGTTAGAAACCGCGGTCCACCGCGCTTTTTCGTGGAGGAAGACGGGCGGAGGGAGCTGAGGCTGCGGTGGGACGGGAGCGCAGCGCGACGCTGGCCTCGACGAGACCGATGGAGACGCGGTCACTTCGAGTGACATTAACGGCGCGGGGACGGGTGTTCAAGACACCGGGGTAGGCTCGGGTGTTGAAGACACCACGACTTTCTTCGAACGATTCATAGAGAGTTTGGCGACTAACTGAAACGCGGGCTCAGGAGAGCCAGTTAAGGTAGCGGCGACCGACGAAGCTTCGGACGCGGCGGAGTCTGAATCGCTCACGGGAGCGGTACGCTTCCTACTGGATGTGTCCGAGGATGTGACCGATGCACAATCCAAGTCGGAGGGCGCGGGAGACGCGGGATAGTTAAAGACCTGATGGGTCTGGACGATAGTGGCCTGAGGGGCCGGGGTTTAGGCCTGAGGGGCCGGGGACGCGTTAATTGCCAATAAGGCTTGCGTGAAGACCTCGTCTGGAATGGGGATGCCGGACGCAGCGAGTTCCTGCGCGACAGCTTTTGCGAAGTTAATAATGCTTTGCGAATCCATTAGGGAGGGAATTATAGGGAATTATATGAATATATAAGTATATAAACGATGCCTAGAGTTCCCTAAACTAAAAAAATAAACCTAACGAACCCTAGCGGCTAACCTCCCTACCAGCGGCTGGGGTAAATAACTTAAAACTAACCGTAGTTTGCCGAAGGCCGCTACCTAGAATCCTAAAAAGGGTACGCAGGTAAAGAGTTGACCGCGTTAGGGTCAACCTTTACCGACAGAAAGGGCGAATGCACACGAAAACACACAGATATGATAAAAAATAAATATGAAAATGTAAAAAAAATTAGCAAATTAGAAGAATGGAATAAAATAAAAATAAAAGGACTGGATTAGAACAAATTCGTTGTCACCGTTAAGTATCCTTTGTACTGAAACCAGACTACTCACGCTGGGCACAACACAGCACTCAGCACAAGCACAACATAACTCAGCACAGCACTTTGAAGACTAAGAGGCTTAATCGCAAAGAAAAATCACTACGATAGCGCTCGGAGGGAGCAGGAAAACCCAGAAAAACCGTATTACGGAACCAACACGCTATACTGTGACGTCAGTAAACTGAGCGCCACGGAATATCGGGAAGGGACCGATCAATCGGAGTTGGTCTTGGAATGCTATAATGTCCATTGCGGTGTCTTATAATACTGCTAGCTTTGAATTGAAGTCCAAGAAGCAATGAAAATCAAAATTTAGGATTAGAACAAATCGTGATCAAATCCATCGTGCTACCGGCTCACATACTATATTATCTATTTTTTTTTTTTTTTTTTTTTCTATATTGGAATTCTGTTGTATAATCCCGTTACGGATTGGCTTGTGGATGACGACTACAGTGTGAGACTGGAGTTTACTTCTTATATCAAAAGACCGTCAAATATGCTTGCGCATGCCATAGGCTAATTTATTTAACAAGATTATTTACAAATCAGAAACAAAACAAAAATTGTCTGGGGATTCATTAATTTTATTTATTGTAATACCCTTCGTATTCTATGAACCATGATTATTTTTAATCCCAAATAGATGGTAAATGAAATCCATTGCCAGTGATCAGAACGGTTACAATACTTCATTATTACTTAGTGCAGTGTTTCTCAAAGTGGGGTATGTGAACGCCTTGGGATTCTAGGCGACAAGATTCACGTAATGGCGGCTTGATGATGCCGTTGATAGATTTTTGGCCTGCTAGACAGGAAGCGTATCCAGAACTCTCACGCAAAGTGGTGAATTGCCTTTTACCCTTTGCTACAACATACTTATGTGAGAGTGGATTTTCACACCTGGCCATGATAAAAACGAAGTATAGAAATCGACGTGTTACCGAGTCAGAATTTAGATTAAAATTGTCCAAAATTGTTCCTAAAATACACTCAATTTGCGACAGGAAACAAACCCACCCATCTATATTCTATTGAAATAAAAACCTTATTTTCTTCAATAGTCATTTTATTATTTTCTTGGGGGGGGGGGGTTTAACTAGTTAGTTATAGGGTTCGCTGTCATCTGGAAACTTTAATAGGGGTTCGTGGAACTAAAAGTTTGAGAAACCCTGACTTAATGTACAGAAAAAAATGCTTCGGTACATATTGTTATTGCAAATGAATTCACTACACTGGGACCATAGTTTTGTAATTTATATAACCAAAATCAGTTATTAAATACATCATCAGAATCTGAAATGTTTTATAAACTAATCTACGTTGATAATATTTTAATTTGTGGATAATTGTATCCAATTTTAACAATTAGATCTTCGGAAATATTTTGCTGTATTTAAAATTGGGCCTCTTGATTGGCGCTACTTCCATAAGTTAGTGCACAGAACTCATCTGCGTAAAAAACGCCCACGAGTTGAGATTGGGATCCATTTATCTCAAATTGATATATTTGTTTTATGATACATATGAATATGGTGTGTATATTTAACCAAATTTTTACTATCGGAGCACTTTAAATAGTTAATATTATTTAATTGAATTTAAATTCATTCCTTATGTTTGCGCCTTCAAGTATAATAACGCTGTGTGTGCACAATTTTTGGGTTCGAATCTGACTCCAAACCAAATATTTTACCTTATTTTTATTTCTAACTGATTGTTGCCTGTGTGTACGCCTTAATAAAACGAATATAGTTTTTAATTATTTTCTTGGCATATACTTATACAAGAAATCCCACGCGGTGTCGCCCACTTGATCTTGTGGGAATTGTGAATGTCTCTGATCAGCCCTTCAACTATCTCCACACAAAAAAATCACGTCAATCAGTCGCTTGTTTCAATACACTCTCACACTTATAATACATATAAGATTTACCATTGTATCTATTACATGGTTCATAGCCGCGACAGCACCATGGAGATCATTAGTCAAAGGTGTTTTATTTATCGATTGAATGTGATTATGATATCGATGAATGATGCGTGGCCGTCCGTAGGCTTCCGTTGAAATTGCCTTTGTTCCTATAACTTCACCGGCTGTTCCGTTCCTTGAACCGGAACAAACTACGTAACGTGATATTTTGACAGCCACAGTTTGCTTTACATTACCATAAAATAGCTGAAGATAGGTTTTAGCTGAATTTAGCTCAGTCACAATTCGCGAAAAGAACCGAGGCGTTACGTTATTGAATTATTCTGGCGCCCCCTCAGTTTCATTATTTAAAAAATCTAAAAATAATTATTTAAGCCCTATTATATCTTGTTATTTTCTACTTCAAATACCAATCAGTACACTTTCAAGTAAAAAAAACCTATGTCAAACTTTATGTTCATTACTTGAAATGCTAAAATATCTTTTAGATACGTTAATATCTCACTTTATCTTTCATCCAATTTCAATTTACACAAAAAAATACCTAAAAACACGACTACAAATAAACTCATAATTATACAATTATAGCAAAATAATTTCAAACTACACAATCTAGTTCCGAATGAAAGTAAGAGAACGAATCCTAAACTTCATCCAACAAACACAATTGTTTGCTCATTATTATTCACAAGTTGCGCTCCCCATCCCCCTTTAAAGGATGTTCCCCACTTAACGGACTCCATCACTGATCCAGGATAAGATCCACATCGGATAATAAATGGCGAAAAAACGATAATCTACGGATTTAAATAATCCACTGTCAAGAAAACGGAGCAACGGGCCACCTCGTTGAATTATGATTTGGAACGACCATTTTTATCTGACAAAAGAAAAAACGACGACTTAAATAGCTATGAATTTTTCAATTGGAATACAAGTTACGCGATAAGAATAGTAGAATGTTTTTTTTTGTGAAATTCGAAAAGAAGAGATAACGCACGAAGTAGCTTGTTACGCGACGTCATTAAATAAGTAGTGAGTATATTTCTGAATGACGAGAGTGGTAGCAAGTAGGGCTGCATAGTAATCACTTAACAGTATCCGTACGGACTATCTTGTGTTCGCACACCTGACCAGCGCTGTTATGCGCGCGCTGTCAAAGTAGCTAAACCAGTTGACGCTCTCAATAGATCAAGTTCCGTGCTAAATAAATAGTTTGAAAAGTCAGCTTCGTCGGGTTAACTCTCAAGAATGAACTTTCACTTTGCGTGATCTGAATTAAATAATTCCATATTCAAATTTTTTACAGTTCCGTTTTGTTGTGGTTTCGTTTTTTTTTGTTTCTAATATGAGTGTGGCAAAGGTTCCGGAAGAAAAGTCTGTGGACTTGGACGATGTTTTGGAAAAGTTTAGTATTTTTGGACGATATCACGGAGTTACTATGTTATTAGCTATGTTAGCCCTAGCTAGTAACACTATGTATTGCTCTAATTATATATTTGCGGCAGAAGAAGTCATATACAGGTATGGCAGTGCAAGTTTTTTTTTTAATTACGGAACCTAATTAATAAGTCATTGACATAGCCTCATAATGCGTATGGAACCGGTATCGATAAAAAAAATTATACATTTCTCAATGATGTAGTGAAATAAAAATTTTTAATAATTAATAATGCCACAGCAAATTTAAATGAAATTTTAAACCATAGTGCACAAAATCTACAAGATAGTTTTAAACAGCAATCAATTGCCTCCTTGATATCATTTAATTCCTGTAAAGGAATCATTAAAAACTCTTATTAATCAAAAGTTAATATACCTCCTACACAACCAGCACTACGGATTGTTTTCTGACCACAATAGGAATTTTGTTCACATAACCCACTTTCAAAGTTTGAACCTCACGATAACTAGAGATCGTGAATACCTCCGCCAGGTCGTAGGTTCGAATCACAATATGGACGGACATTAGTTTCACTAATAATGTTTTTTCTTGGGTGAAGTACATCAATCCACGGATGTTTATTTGAATGTTTTAAGCTGTCATTTGCTTAGCTGTAACATGGATACATCAAAACCAAACTTTTCACATTGCAATAATTTAAATACAAACATTCCTACATTGTAAAACATACTTTCACTTTTTTTTTAATTTATTCTTACTTACACGTCTAGAAACCAAGCTAATAATAAAATAGTAAAAAAATTCAAGTAAGTTATCTGAGATCAGTTTGCGCGCATTTCCTGAGGAAATTAGATAATACGCTATTTTAGGTTTCAGTCTAACTGTTATTAATTTATGTTTTATAGCCTTTAAAATTTCTTATTAATTAAAAAACTATGTATTTTGATTTTGACAGCAAGAAAGCTATTTTGGATATAAGCACTATTACTTCATGCGTTTTTGTTACAATTTTAGGCATGCTTAAAATCATAATTCCGATAGTTGCTGCAAAAACTATAAATAAATATCACATAAAAATTCTACTTGTCAAAAATCACTGATAAGAATATGAAAAAAACAAGAACTTATAAGAACGAATAATTCTTTTCGTACTTGTTACTCTATTTTCTTACTAACAGTTCGTTTATTCGATTCCACCATTTTGCCAATTCTCATGTCAGAGACCTTGACTGGATAATTGCCAATAATCCGGCATAAAACGTTGAATAGGAACGAGTTACTCTGTACCATCCATTATCATCCAACAACAGTTACCAAGGCATTTTTAACGTAATTATTTGTCAGTTACTATTGCCGATGTAACTACAGTTTTATAGAATCTAGAATGTACGGAGCTATCGGATAGACTGATGGGCGTTAGACAGAATGAATTATACTGAGTTTATAATTCGTCAACTAATTCAACTAAATCCCGCGGAAAGAATCATGATAAGTAAATAAAAAAAAATTACTTTAATATATTTCATTGGCCACAAAGTTTTGCATATCGTTCGTTAACTGGTTAGATATCTTCGAATAATAATAATAATAATAATAATAATATAATATTTATTTATTCACACAATAAGGGTAATAATTTATATGAAGACTCTGACTCCTAAACTAGATAAAATCTGTACCATAGGTGTAAGTGACTTCTCCCAGATTTTTAAACATCCGTGGAATTTATCCACGGAGTTATTGCACTGCTATCGAAGTTCAACCAGCATGTAGAATTTCAACTAGGATAAAAAAAGTAGTTGTGGATCTGCTTGCAAGATTTGACCAAAACCACATTTTCGTTTAGATGGGGTGGAAAATAAGCGCCTTACGTGATGGTTAGGCGCCTACCATCTTTAATAAATATAATATACAATCATAAAACAAATGACTATTTGACTAATTGAAGAAGATAAAACCCATGCTCTCGATTAATCAATTATTGCTAATATCTGAATGTTACACAAAAGTATAGATCGTTCAACTCATATTTGTCCCCACAAACGCTATGTGCCCGTGTACTAATTAATATGCAACTTAATTTTGTGTGGCAGTGACGTGGCAGCCATCTCTTGTGTGTGAACGTGATAACACGTGTTCTCGTCGCTTTGGTGTGCGTCTACATCGTCACTGTACACACACAAGCTTAACGCACGCACTTTTGTGGCACTAATTGCTGCTCTTTCCTTTTAAACCAGATCACAACCTCGGTATAGGAAGTTGAAAATGAAAACAGTGATGGTAGGTAACACGCTAAAAAATAAAGTGTAAACTTAATATTTTCATAAATTTCATTAGAATTTTGCTGCCACCAAGCAGAAAATCATTGAAATCGTTATACGAATAAAATTAAAATAACATCGCACATTTATAAAGTATAGTGTATACTCGTGTATTGTTTTGAATTGTTATCGTTTTTGTAATAACCTTTAAAACATCAGTTGCTGCCTCGAACCAGTTTTCAGAGCCATCTAAAAGATTTAAACAGAACATTTCATTACTAAGTTTCTCGTGTGCGATATCGATTACTAATCAGGATCGTTATTATTAGGTCCTTACATATGAAATTGGCGTTTTGTCGTACCGGCCAGTTTGATCTGTATTATCTCCTCTTTGGTTAAGAACTCCAATTTCAAATTATTTTTTCTTCCGAAAACCGTAAATCATTTGTTTTTCTGTCTTTTGGTTTTTTGGATCCTGTACGATAATTGGAAACGCTCACCGCAATGCTTGAACCTTGGCAAACCAGCCAAATCCTGCCCCAAGCGAAAATTGACTCAAAAAAAGTTACTTGTAAGCGTTTGGTGGACTAGTGCCGGTGTCGTTCACTACAGCTTTCTTAAATCTGGCCAGACGATTACGGTAGATGTCTATTGTCAGCAACTACAAACCATGATGGAAAAGCTAGCTGCTAAACAACCGAGGCTGGTCAATCGCTCTAGGCCACTGCTGCTTCAGGACAACGCTAGACCACACACTACACAACAAACAGCTACCAAATTAGAGGAGCCAATTGGATTGTCTTACTAAGTCATACACCGTACTTCCCGGACCTTGCTCCAACAGATTACGACTTTTTTTTTAATTTGGATAACTTCCAATTATATTCCATATTATATTATAGGATAGCAATTGATGTTTTTTTTAGTAAAAGGATCAATGAACTACCTATGAGATGGCAAAAGTGCATAGATAGCAATGTTACATACTTTGATTAAATAAATACTGTATATTTTTTAAACATTGACTTTATGATCCTCCCTTACAAAACGCCAATTTCATATGTAATGACCTAATATAAAACCATCTCTACATTAATCAAATAATTATCATCAATAATCATAATTAAAATGAACAGTGAACCAAACTTTTTTTTTCAATGAATTTGCAGAATATATTTTGTTATGTATTTATTTGCATAACAAAGGACTGCCAAATCGAAATTACAAAGTTTGCATAGCGCTTAAAAACGTAGCATTTCTGAAAATAGCTATTTAGAAGGATATATTGTTCATAAACATGTCTGAAGAGTTTTCAATAGGTATGTTTATCCGATTGCTAAACAAAAAGGGTTGTCTTTACGGAGAATAGATTTCAAGGGGTTTAAGTTATTTTGGTCAATGCACAATGTTAAGGTTATCAAATTTGGTCATGTCTTATTTTGAAACATATTAACAAAATTTGTTCTCAATTTCGGTGCTGCGTAACCACACATTCGCAGATGCGTGGATGCAGAAGACTTTAAATGTGTAAATCCGTTCTTTTTAACTTTTTTTATTAACGGCAAAGATGTTTTGATGAATATTTTTTATAATTAAGAAGACAGTTCAAGCCATAGTTTACTCTAGAAAAAATATCATAATTATTTTAAACTTTATTTTTAAACTGTTTAAACGTTTATAAAATAAAGACAAAAACCTTGAATATAACTGTAAATTGAACTTGGATAAATGAAGGTCTGTATAACTAAACATTGATTAAGTTAGAAATAATAAAAATATTTTTTTTTCTATATGATATTTTGTATATTTTTAATTCTAAAACTTGTGATATCTTTCATTTCACTAGTTTCATAACCGGTCAACGAGCACACGATTCACTTGACGGAAAGTGGCATCTGCATACATGCACGTTATTAATCGTAGGTGTATTGTTCGTTAATATTAATTGTGAATAATATATCGAATAATAATTCATTGCTGACCGTAGGCTCCAGTTGGAATTCCCTTTTTCTAGTAATTTATTCCTCCCTTTAACTGGAACACAACCACAAAAACGTGATCACAAGGATGTTTAAAATTAGAAGTACTGTAGTACCGCCCCAGGTGACAACTTTACAAAAGAACTTCCACTACCACAGACATACAAACTCCTTTTATACGTTTAAGCTAAAATGTAATTATGTTATCATCATGAAATATGCCAGTGTGGCTTTCACTCATCCCAGCAAGTCGACCTCAGTCACTTGCAGGTTATTCAAAATAGGTTCTTTAGCAAATGCGTCGGTGCTCTGCCCTATGTCCACAATTTTGATCTGCATAAGGATCTCGAGCTGCCCACTATTGGCAGGTCCATTCCAAAACGTCAATTACTAAATAGGTTATGTTTGGTTTCGAAAAGTTCCATGGTAAGTTCCTCGTTAAGTCCAGGGTCCTGCATCCATGACATTGTAGTAGGACCAATTTGAGGCTGAACAGAACACAACGCAAAATAAAACATACAAATATGTCCAGAAACAAAAAAGATATTCTCAAACATACGAGGGTGGACTGAAAAGTTCGTGGCCTGAATAAGAAAACACAGAAAAATGCAACTTTTTATTTATTTTTCTACATACTCTCCTCCTAGGTCACAGCACTTAGTCCAGCGGTCCTCCAAAGCCTTGATCCCATTTAAATAGAAGGTCTCGTCAAGGTCTTCAAAAAAGGCATCAACCATTTTGACCTCTTCATTGGTAGAAAATTTCATCCCACCTGGGTGTTTTCTTAGTTTTGGAAATAGGTGGAAGTCGGAAGGTGCCAAGTCAGGTGAATAAGGGGGATGAGGAGGAAATTCGAAACCACAATTCACTATTTGATCCATCGATTCTGGAGATGCGTGAACACGAGCATTGTCCTGATGAAAAAACACTTTCTTGGTCAACAATCCTGGTCTTTTATACTTTATTTCTTCACGTAGACGACGTAATAGTCTGTATGCAGAATTTATAGTTTAACCTCTTTCTAAGTAATCAACCAAGAATCAACCTTAGAATCTCAGAAAACCGATGCCGTTACCTTGTTTACTGAAAAACACACCTTGGCTTTCTTGGGGGTCGGAGATCCGGGTCCCTTCCATTGTTTGGATTGTTGTTTGGATTTAGGAGTACAGTGATGAACCCATGTTTCATCTATAGTAACAAATCTTGCCGAAAATTCGTTTAGATCAGCTTGAAAAAGCTCGAAACAGTCTCTAGAAATCGTGAGCCGAGTTCGTTTCTGTTCAACTGAAAGGAGCCGCGGAACTCATCTTGCAGACAACTTGTGGAACCCTAATTCGTTAACTATCATGTTTTGTGTACATTCATAGACGGCCTGTTTGGTGTGGAGGTAGTTGCCCTTGCCTTCCATGCCAGAGGTCCCGGGTTCGAATCCTGGTAGGGGCAGATGTTTTATTATATTTGCTTTCTAGTCATGGATGTGTAAGTATGTTTATTTAAGTTTATTTCTGATATTTATACATGAAAAAAAAATATCTATGTGTGCTTATATATTTCTTAAGTTTATTTATCCGTTATCTAGTATCCATAACACAAGTTCTTAATGATACTTAATTTGGGCTAGATAATGTGGTGTGATTGTTAGAAATATTATTATTATTATTATTATTATATGAAATCCCAAGAGCTTCAGCTATCTCAGATACCTTCAATCTTCTGTCTCCCATGATGAGATCACATATTTTTTCGATGTTTTCCGTAGTCGTAAGTCGTAAGTCGTAGCTGTAGAAGGTCGTCCAGAGCGGGGGTCTTCCTTGATGCTCACTCATCCACGTTTAGATTCAGCTGTCCACTTTTTTATCATTGTACACGATGGAGCAGATGTTCCTAAAGTAGCCACCATATCTTCATGAATTAATTTAAAAGGAGTTACGTGTTTCTTGTGGAGCTTTTTGATCACGGCACGGTGCTCTAAACTATTCATTTTCAAAATTAATGAAACTTACTCTCACATAATTTTCAATACGCATGTGTCTCAGAAAAAAATTGCACGGAGACTGACAAAGACTTAAGGTTTCATATGAGGGTAGTTTTATAATAATACGACAACGCTATCTATGTTAGGAACTTATCAATCCACCCTCGTACATTAAAAATAAATACACAGACGAATTGAGAACCTCCTCGTGATAAGAGGCCACGATCAAGACATAGATCCAAGTACCTTCCTTTATCACTTTGCATCTAAAAGTTTTAGCTTTATAAGAGTCCTAAAAAAAAAGAAGACAGGAGTAATTCATTCTTCGTGGAGTTCACCCCAATCGAGACTTGTACAGTCTTTTTGTAAGCCCTTTTGTTCTCATTTGTTGCAGATGCGCAGACGCATCTTTCAGCAACTTCACCAGCACGTGCGGTGCTATCAACGACTCAGGGCAGTACTGCTCTGAGTGGATCTATGACAATCCACACAGTTTTGTTGCTGAAGTAAGTATCTATCTATAGCAATTCATAAATTGATACGTAACAAATGCTCATGATACAACAAAAAACATTCACATCTCATATAAACATTTTATAGTATCATGATATAATAATATTAATAATAAATTGAACGCATTTAAATTTGACACTTTTCACTCAAAATACCTATAACTTTAAATATAACATATATTCGTTTACGCGTATAAAAATTATAAAATAAGTTCATATTCGTCATTCATATTCATATTTGACAGATCATCCAGTACATTATTGATATCCTATGCGACTGTTTACAAATTATATTTCAACATAATAAAACCAGTAATCTAATCGTAACACTCGCTAAACGACAAAGCAACTATAAAAGACATTAAATGAAATCAAAACGGCTCGGTTGCGTAATAAATCTGTAAAAAGGGATGTGCGCGCTCAATGAAACGAACTATTAAATAACAAAGGATGTACAAATATAGACCTCTAGTGAGGAGAATCAGTATTATAAAGAAGCAAAGCACGTGCAGTACAACACTATGACATAATAGAAACAAACTATGTATGAATAATATGTTTTTACGTGTAATTTAAACGTTAATTGTATTATTTATATCTGATTTTCTGAATCTATAAAAAGCACGTGACGTCCTTTTAAGGAACTGTTCCCGTAATAAACTATTTGTAACTTTAAAAGCAGAACCTAGTTATTAGTAAAGTTAACCAGTATTTAATCCTCCAGCTAACTACATAAGTTACCAAACAGTAGAATATTAACATAATTTGACATTCACATGATATAATGGAAAACGAAAATCACTTAAAAAAAAGGTTTTTATCACACAACTTATTGAAATAGAATTATACTTAATTGAAAATAGAATTACAAATTGAAATAGAACATGTTTGATGTTGATACAGTGGAGTGTATGATACAGAGTGATTTAAAGTCCCTTAATCTAGAACTGCTTCGAGCTAGGAACCAGGGGCCTAAGTCAGCAATGCCGGCTTGCTCTTTACCCTATATAGCACATATACATACAACAGTACGTGGTCAAACCACGTGGGTCTGAAGGCTATTTGACATTTACTCGCCGGATCACATATCTTCGTATTGGGTTCATATTCGTCTGCGAATTACTTCAAAAAAAAATCTTTCGTTATTTCTACAAATTAGCAATTTTCTAATATTTTCTAACATTAACACAATAATAAGACATTCGAACAACAACCTTTAAAATGATTGCCTGTAAATAAATTAAAAATTTACTTATGACTTCAACAAGCAACATCGTTTTAGGTACCTACTTAACAAATTTGCTGCATAATTTGGTACCTATGTAAAGAAAAAAATCTGATGCTAATTCTAAAACCATGTCGAGACATCACTTTTTTATACTAAATTTTGTAAGATAAAAATAATAAAGCAACCTTCTATGTCGCGACGCCAAGAGACGCTACTTTCATGATTTTTTAGTCAACCATACCACTGCAGAAATTTGGAAATTCCTTAAATTAGTAGGGATTGGTAAATCTCCTATCCCTTTTAATACCTTTGACCACAACTCTTTGAACACACACTTTTCCAATCCACCATATACCCTTACACCTTATACGAAAACTGATACCTTAAATGCATTGTCCGATACTTTCACCTTTTATCTGCATTTTTACTTTTCAGCCATTTCTAATGACTGTGATAAGAGATCCATTTTCTCCATTACGTCAGCAGCTGTTGGTAATGACAATGTGTGCTCCAAAATGATCACTTTAATCTTACCTACTGTATTACCTATACTCACCCATATTTTGAATCATTTCTTAGCTAACAATACTCTCGAATCCCTAGCGCTTGGAAAAGAACTCAGATTATACCGCTTCCTAAAGTGTCTAATCCTAGCTCCATTACACATTTTCGTCCCATTTCCACCCTATCCTTCCTATCCAAAGTCCTTGAACACATTGTCCATAGTCAACTGTTGGCATTCGTTACTAGCAATAATTTGCTAAGCCGTTTCCAATCTGGATTCCGACCAGGTCACAGCACAGTATCAGCACTCGTCAATGTGACAGATGACATACGCTGGGCTATGGAGATTGGATCTCTCACACTACTGATCCTGCTAGATTTCAGTAATGCTTTTAAGTGGGTGGATTTTGATATCCTACTCGGTATGTTGCAATCACTTAACGTTTCTCCTTCTGCGGTGGCTTGGTTCAATTCCTATCTTCGAGGCAGGACTCTGCGTGTCCGCCTCGATGAGTCCTACTTTGACTGGTGTGATCTCGTTGCGGGCGTACCTCAGGGTGGCGTGCTCTCTCCATTACTCTTCTCTATTTTAATTAACTTTCTACCTAGTGTCCTTTCATGTAACTTTCATCTTTACGCTGACGACTTTCAGATTTACCGTCATTTTCATGTTTGCGATGTTGGCTCAGCCATTTCCGCTATTTATGACGATCTCAGCCGCGTCAAAGACCGGGCTAAGTCTTTTGGATTACGTGTAAATCCTAGCAAGTCGCAAGCCATGACCCTGGGCAGTCGAACATGCGCGATTGTATTACTTTATCCGATCTTCTCCTATTGTGTTTGATGGCACTCGGATTGATTTCACTGACACAGTCAAAAACTTGGGTGTAATATTTGATTCTTTTCTCTCTTGGCGACCTAATGTTAATGTAATCAGTCGTAAAGTTCATCATTCAATACATACCTTAAAAAGCCTTTAAATTTTCCTTCCCTTTTAGACTAAAATCTCCCTTGCTCAAAGTCTCCTTCAACCCATCATCGATTATGCAGACGTCTGATATTTAGATATCTCTGAGGAGCTTCTAAATAAGCTGGAACGTTTACAAAATATCTCCGTACGTTTTATACTTGGTCTCAAAAACATGATCATGTATCGGAGTTCCATAACAAACTTTTGTGGTTTTCTATCCGACTTCGTAGAAACATGCGAATCCTTTGCCTCCTTTTTAATGTTCTCTATAATCCGAACTCCCCGCAATATCTTCGCGAACGATTTTCTTTTACCCATTCGAAAGAGGCGCCATGCAGAGCACATAAGCGTACTTTCCTTCACATACATCCACATAAAACAGACTTTTTCTTCCTATTCATTTACCGTTCATGTAGTCAGATTGTGGAATTCACTCCCTTATAAAATCCGCGAGTCAGAAACACTACTTCTATCTTTAAAAAAAGAGTTAAAGACCACTATTTTTCCCTTATTAAGTATGTTAATTATTGTTTTGTCATTTATAAGTTTTCTTTTACACAATTTTAGATTGTATATATTTTGTTGTACTTTATTTTATTTATATAGGTTTATGAGTATATGTAACTCTATTTACGGTATTAATTATATAATTTATGTATGTTTAAATTAGGTACACACTACTTTGTTATATACTAATCTCTCCTCTCACAGGTCGGCTGGAAGAGATTGCTTTTAGAAATAAGCCGTACCTTTGTACATATTAAGTCTTTAAGGTATTTTATATTGTTTTATATGTGTGTACAAATACTGTTAAATAAATAAAATAAAGCTTATTTTAACTAAAATGCGTAAAATAATTTGACTCACACTCAACCTCTATTTGAGGCCATAAAGCATCATCTGCTAACTTATTTTTGGTTATATTGTCTTTATTATATTATTATTTTGCATATTATTAAATTAAATTTATTTTAATAAAAATTATTTTAAAATCGCATACTTTGCAACGCGGTTTTAAAAGATTTAGTCCGTGACGTTACCATACAAATTTCTCTAAAAATTTCTTTAAAATGAATACTGCAATTCAAATTGTTTTCCCAAAACATCTCATTGTTTTACAAATAAATTATTATAATATAAAGACCTTACAATTACTTTACATATCGAATGGGATTTATGTCTGATTTATTATTCATCAAAATAAATATTACCAAAACACCGGTGAATATATCCCAGCCCGGCGGAACTAAATAAACGTCCACGCAGGTTATTGTTCACGTATCAAGCGCGTTCTATTGATGGCCACATAGATTTGTTGGCATTTCCTATTATTTGTAGCTTGATCATTTCCTTTTTTATTTTTAAAATAAAATGCCATTGTGGATGGATGTATATTTGTATAATGAATAGCATAGTGTTATTTAAGATTGGCCAAAAATAACATATAAAAGTGGTACCTGCGTTTTTACCAATAAAAGCAGGAGGGCCGAGTAGCGTCAGTTGTCCCAGGTTCGAGTCCTGGCCGGGGCATTTATTTGTATGATCAACACAGACACTTTGTTCTCATGGTTGTTTCTATTTATTTGTTTATATTTATTCTGGGTTCCCCAGGTTCACTATATGATCATCAATAACACATGCACTGCCTTTTTTGGGGTCATATATTTGGACTATTTATAGTAATATTAGCTCTACTTCACTGTAAGTAATATGGCAGTATGAGAGCCAAACTAAGACACAGTATGTTTTCTTTCAATATAAATCAGCCATGATACCTAAAATAACACATATTGATTTCAAGCCAAATGTTTTTACTTAATCAATTCACAAATACTGTTGCAGACAGCCGGGGTAACCTGTAAAATGTTTGAACTGCCTGTGAACTTTGAAGTGGAATATTTCAAAACAAAACACTTTTCAATAACACAAGATTAAGCTGCAAAGCCGGGAAACAAACTCCCTAACCAATGTCAGATAGAAAAACTAACATGAATAAAAATCCATCCGATAAATATTCAAAATAGCCACAGAATTTTTGTTAGCTTTCCATTCACGGCCGATAAAATATTAGATCGAGTTTTATTCAAAGGAACTAAATCTATTTCTGGGTGTATACGGGTGCTGAATTTTATAAGTTCATGATTATTTAGGTCTTGTGTTGTTTGTGATTGGTGCCTAACATGTTTCAATGTGAATGTGGCAGTCACAGTTACAACGATCAAATCGCATCCAGACACATTTTATGCTTACCTACTTAGGCGCTTCCTAATATAGATTATTCTAAGCGAATCTATACTTTATCTACACTGAATATAAAAATCTACGCTTACTAGGGCCTTAATTCAGCGTTAGAAGTCTCTAAATTTTTCCATAAGTTATTTAACTCTGAGTGCACGTGCAGTATTTTTATTTATTAGAGTAACTCTTGAAGTTACTTGCCAGTTCTTCTTCACGAAGGTTTTTCCGAACTGGTGATAGAGTCATATTTATTTGACGACAATGTGACGACAACAAAATTGTAAATATTGAGAAATAAATATTGGAAAAAATTTTAACTGCGCTAACACATAAGATATATCTATATAGCAAACTCATCATATAGTAATAGTAATAAGATCTCTTCTACAAAAGCAGAGCTTATAATTAGTAAAGCAGGTTTAAATATCTCCTCCATTCAAATGGGTCTTACAAAAAGTGAACCTGCACTTGAAATGCGCAAACATCTTCGTATTTCAAATGAAACCGGTATTATATTGGACTCACGCACTAAGGTCTCAGCGTCTTTTCTGGGAAATAATATGATTGTTGTGATAAAAATATATTCCCTCATAACTAGAATGATCAGTTCTAATTACTTTATTCTTTTTTATTGAGGTATTAGCCGGCATACAAAATGAATTCACTTTTTGTTTCGTTTCTAAACAATATTCCCATGAAGGTACATACATCTAAACAGACTATCATTATACCTTTTTTAGCGATTTCACCGGCAGCGGAATAGCTCCGGAGTATAGACTCGGTGCACTGTTCTTGTTCATTGTCAGTATAATTTTGAATGTTTCAGGGCTGATTTTTCATTCCTCAGATGTTTGTTATCTGGATAATAACTTTGATACTTGTTATCTACTGATAAAAATTAACTGAGCATCAAAACGTTTGCCCTCAAAATAGCATTTTCTGTAATAAGCATCAAAATGGGTACAATTTGGTTCTTCACATTTGTCAATACTAAGCTTCAAAAGCATAAAATACGCCTAGGAATGATTTTAGAACAAATCTACTCTGCTATCGCAATGGGGTTCTTGATTACAAAATTTCGTGATTAATAAAAACATTTCATCATCCATTGGTATAAGCATCTGCACCTGACTGCAGCATATTCGACTTAATATAACGACACCCATTGCAACAAAATTAACGAAGTGCAATTGGATCAAATTACGCCAACGCCACTTCTACTTCGGTGAACGCCAACGCCAGGAATATATTTCACAATAGGTCAAGTCAAGGAAGTACTCTATATTTAATTGGTAATAAGAAGAGAGTACTCGAAGGTAGTATTTTTATGCTACATTTATACCAAATTAATAAACAAGTCGAAAAAATATCGGTGAACTTAAACGATTTGTAATTATGTCTTCGGTTTATTTGCGAACACGAGTCGCTTGGGACGATTGGAGGACGTTAAACAAAAACGGCGTAATATCACGCACATTATGCCCACTTTTCTGGAAAATGAACCAATCCGATTTACTAAATCATTGATAACACAAAAAGAGACTTCCTCTAATTTGTCGGTTTGTTTGATCAAACAATTAAAGAATGCGTATTTTAATTTGACATCACCAGTCTACGATAATAATTTGATTCACTCTCATTATAAGTGTCGTTCCTACAGAAAGGTTATCGATACAGATGTCGTATAGTATCGAATTCATTTGTATAGTGTGGTCTCTGTGACACAATACCTCTGCGTCAGTGCCTATATATTATTTGTATTTCATAGGACAGAAAACACTTAACGAAGCCGAAAACAAAACATTATTCCATCACAAAGCTCGAGTACAGTAACACGGTGCACTAAGTACGGTTTACAGAAGTGCCTTTATCCTGGTGAAATTGAATTGAATTGAAAATACTTCAATTGTATTTTTCACTTTATAAATTTAATTTGTCAATTTGTAGGGAAAAGAGATAAACAGATTATTGGCGACTGGGTTTTATACCGCATGGTGCATTTTATTTTTTTTAATATAATGTATGTATATAATAAATATATAATGGATTTTATCTCATAATACAGTTTCAATGCCCGCATTATTTGTTTTGATATAATTATTTGTTTGTATGGGCCTAAGTGATCGGTCTGTATAGCGCCCTGTCTCACTTCGACCTAGCAGATCTATTCTGTAACCCACTAGTTTAAAGCGCGCCGCTAACTCCAGTCGAGTCCGGGAAGCGGAGTAGTTTCCTGACAGCGCTGTGTCCGATCTCCCTGGCGTCCAGTTTATATTTGTCCGTCTGGGCGGATTGTTTCTGTACTAGCGCGACGCACTGCCACAATAGACGAAGGGGCGTTTATTCTTCCATGTTGCAGAATCTGCAGTACGTAGAGTCTGCCACGCATAAGTTGAACATATGAGTCTTTAGTTTGCAGTGACTTATCAGTGCTCGCCCTGTCGTTCTCAGATGGGTCCTGTTGAGTGCTAGTAGTTCCCTGGCGTATTTTTAAGAATCCCTCTACTTGGGCCCCGGAGTGTTTTATGCCCTCTGCTTCGGTCCAGAGGCGTTTGTTTTCTATTATATATATACATAGGCTTGTTAATATCTCTCTTGTGAGGATTTTTGGGATTTCGCAGAAAGGTTCTGGACCTATCCGTCCATATATTGCGACTTTTCCCGCCGTTATTGTATAGCTTTGTTGTGAATAACGAGCAGCAAATTTGACGTTTTTGGAATATTCACGATTAGGAAATGTCTTAAGTCCAAAAACATAAAGATTTCTTTATTTATTTATTTATTTTGTAATGCACAAAACAAGTTACAACCAATACACAATATAAATTTATAAAATACACATAGTAGGAACTGGGATGCAACTCAGCAATATGTGCAACTTAAAAATAAAATGTATAGTTGAACTCCGTTATAGAATGGAACATGTCAAGCAAGAGAAATTATAATAAATATATTAACAATAACAGTAACTTTCATTAAATTATATTAGTATCAAAGAAATTTTAACTAAAAAATAAAAAAAACCTATATAATGTCAAAATAATGGTGATAAAGTCAAAATGAAATGTCAAAAGAAAAATTATTCTATATAATGTCAAACATGTGTGATAAAAACAATAAATAACAATGTACAATTATGTCAGAGTAGAAATATAAATGTCAAAAGTAATGTGTTAGATAATTATGTCACAAAAGTAAAATGAAATAATATAAAAGATACAATCAGCTTTTTGGGTAGCGTTGGAGGATATCTTTTGCAAGTTTTGAATATGCTCCTATATTTGATATAAATATGTCCAAATCGGTGTCCTTTGCAAGTTCATTGTACAGGCGAGCCATTCTTGCCAATGGATTATAATAGGATATGTTGTTTTTATATATTTGAAGAGAAAACAGATTGTACTTATTAGACCTACGGGCACTAAATTGAATATTAAAGGTTAGTTCGGAAAGCAAAGTGGGGGTGTCCGTTATGGAATGCAAAATTTTATAAAGAAGCAATAAATCTCTATGTTTTCTTTTCATTTCATTTATTAAAATTATGATTTATTGAATTTTGAGTCAGTAGTTCTACTTATTTCGAAATTGTAGTAACTACCTTGTGACAACCGGTTTCCAACTAGCATTTATCGAATGTTACTTTTACTAATATTAATATTCATACATCGTACCTTGACTTATTCGAACACTCACCATAATACCACTTATTTTACTTACTAGTCAAGTTCCAAAAAAAATTCTTATGAAATGTAGTAAAATGATTCTATTAAAAAGTTTTTTTAACTTTCGAAAGTTAACGGGAATAGATAAAGAAATCAATTTAGAGATGCTCGAATCTTATAATAACCATACACACTAACATGAGAAAGTTCTAAAGAAACGATGTATTACAATTTTTAAAATATCGCTGAAAACTGGTTCGATGTTCTTTAGTAGTTAGATATTAAAGTTTAATTTAGGTGGTTTAAAATGGCTCTAGGTACGGTTTGCTTACTACTACGGGCAAGGATTACATTTTTTACCTGTACTAATGTTCTATCTATCTATTCACTGGGCTTTCTTAAAATTTGGGTAATATTAAAAATATAAAATTTCATCAGATACTCAATTATTGAAAAGTTAAAGAAACAAGATAACAAACTTGTTAAATACGCACTAAATTTCAGTTGATCTCAGAAAAATTTATAAATCAAGATGTCTGCATCCAAAAAAATTTCTTTTGATAAAAATATTCATTGTTTGTTTCAGTACAACCTGGCGTGTCAGGACTGGAAGCGAACTCTGGTGGGCACAGCGCACAGCTTCGGTTACATGGTCGGTCTGCTGATTGTGGGCCCAATGTCGGATAGGTGAGTAGCACAGATGTTACGACAATTACTTGAGATGGAATGCTTAGGTTGTTGTTCAAAGTATAATTGATTTCATTTCATTTCATTGTATTTATTTGCATATTAAGTGTTTTACTTTTTTAATCATCTATGCATTGGGTATTGCAAAGGTTAGAGGGCATTACAAATAATATAGTATGGAATATTTATTTAGTTTCTTAACATAAGAATGAAATTTTTGTTGCATATATTAAATTTAATTGCAGATGTGATATTTCAATATTATTATTTATTACTATATTTAGATCTACCATATCACTGCGTTATTGTTTTTATCATATTTACTAGGTCGGAATGCGTTGGTCCTCCGGACCTAACCATGCCATAATCGGAGCGAAGCGATATTTTCCTTATCAATTGTTTTAGTCTAACGGACTTTTTTGGGTTAGCTTTAAATGAAATAATTCGATACAAACATTTACGAAAAATCATATGGTCAGCTGATGATGACCGCGTATCTCAGAGATGGTTAACAGTGTCTAGTTTTAATCACATCTGCATTTAGTCTGACTGTTAGAAACGGTTTCTTTTAGGTATTGCGTGGAAGGAATTAAGGTTAGAAATCGCTGCGAGAATTCAAAACAAACATTAGAGCCTATGCGTGTCAATACAAATCCTTTAACAACAATTCATCAGTCGGAAATTTATAATTCTAAGTGTTATAAGTTACCAAAAAACAATCGCCAAATCTCATTTGTTATAACACTTTATTATAGATTGAATCAACTTTCAAATATTTCGTATGCATTCAAATTGCGGAGAGGAGCGATTTCTTCTCGTTTATCTTTCCATGCAGCACTTTTGTTTATTCCAAGCAAGGGTGTTTTAGGAAACGGCGGATCAATCACTAAACCATCAACGGTTTTCACGCGCGACATAGCAACATAAGTTAGCCCAAGACTAAACTCAGTTTTACCAACGTCGACGACTGCTTTCTCGACTGTTACCCCTTGGCTTTTGTGGACTGTGTTGCAAATGAAACGTCAAGTGGAAACTGTTTGCGGGTGCACGTTGTATTCCCTTTTTTGAACGCGACAGTCTGCGGTAAAATTGGTACTGAGTTGTCATATAATTTTGGTCCCGAGTATCCATCAAAATCAACTAAAACACAAATCGGAAAGTCGTCATAGTAATTCTCGTGTGCTGTCCTATTATAAATGACGTCTCGTACAGTTCCGATAGATCCATTGCATAATCCTTCCGATACCCACAAGTTCTGTGTGAGCATTACACGACATCCAGTTGCAAGGTTCAATATCGATGGCAAACCTTGGGCTTCATCGGCTGTAGCTTGCAGTGCTGTTGAATTGTTATGTTTTGCAGCAATTATTGCTACTTGTACGCCAAGGTTACGTAAACGTGATTCGTTGTATATTGCAATCGCCTCTTTGTTCGAAATTAAACGTATCGCATTAGAGAAATCCGAAGTAACATTGATGTTCGACGAAAATCGAGCACGAAGAAACTCGTAATCAGTGTCAGTGATATTACCATTTGCAATGTTACATAAAACGTTTCTAAAAACTTGCTGCTCCGGTCCACTTTGTCTCATTATAGTTTTCAACTCAAAGAATCTCGTGAATTGATTGAACAAAAATTTGCCATAAACAGCAAGAGTATTGGTTGGTTTGGGTTTTCCAAGCATCGACGTGTCGAATATTGGTGGAAGTTGAAATATATCACCGAACATGTAGAAAATAACGCCACCAAAGTTTTCTTGTCTCCCAAATCCTTGTTTCAGACGATTATCAATCGCAGCTAACATTGCAAGTCCAATCATAGACATCTCATCACATATCACAACTTTTACTTGCATCAGCTCTTGTTCAAAGTTGCGTTTTGTTTCTCCTGTCAATTCGTCTAATTCTTGTTTTTTTGAAACTTTCATGTGAAGAGCAGAATGTATCGTACGTCCTCCAATATTGCTTGCAGCGACGCCAGTAGGAGCCATAAGCAACACACTTCCATTGCCGTGATTTCTTTCGACAACGTTCACCATTTTCCTGATGACGCACGACTTGCCAGTCCCAGCGCTACCTTGCACGATAGACAATCTATCGACATTTGGGTCATTCAGTTGGTTCAACAAATGTTCAACTATTTGATTTTGTTCGGATGTCAGTTCAAATGCATCATTAGATCGAGAGAAATTATCTTCTTCTGCCAACTTAGAAACTTTCACGAAATCTAAATTCTCTAGAATTTGAGGATATTTGTCGATTGTTGAGTAACAGTCAAACTGTCTGTCAATATCACGGTAACCTAAACTCACATCTGATATCGGCTGATTTGGCAGGGTAGCCGCTAGTGTCATCCATTCGTGAGGTTCGTTAACGCGCTGGGCATGATCCTCCGACTCTTCCTCTACTAACTCGGGCAATTCCCACATACTCAGGTCACTGTTAATGTATGACTCTCTCCAAGTTGTGTGAGTTCACAACGAATTTTGGTCTCGCCATGGTATATTCAAGAGGAGTTTCTGCTTACAGTAAATCTCGTCCATTTCAGTGTTCTTCCCGAAAGTCACATAAGGCAGAACTTGGAGGACTTGCTCTTTCTTGAATTGGACAAGCCTATTACGAACAAAGTGATATCGAATTGCGAAAGACTTAAAATTCATATTTTCCAATTCAATAGGTCAAGCACTGTATTGGGTTTGCATTGACGAATCTGCAGGAGTATCGTCACCATCGTCTGTGTCAGCTACCCGAACGTATTCCATAGTGCTTATGAAAACCTTTACGAACTGGCGACTGGAATGGAAAAGCGGTTCACCCAAAATGTGGTGCATCACTTCACAAGACGAAATATCTCGCTGGCCAACTAACTTGATGAGAAGTTTTGAAAAAGATTTCTTGGCAAGATCTTAAGGTGCGCAATTGTCGAGTATCGAACTGAATATTTCACGAAAGTCTTGAGAAGAAGGTTCACCTTTTGCAGCATACTTAGCAAGGTAATTTAGCATTGCGTATTCCGACGTAATAACTTTGCAATCTGTGTTAGCTCTCCAAATTTGCGTTACGAATGGATTATGCTCATCAACCAGTCGATCATTACGTTTGGGAGTATACATCCATACTCCACGTTCGTCTTTCTCCAATTTCGATTTCATACACAAGTCTTTAGGAAAGTTAAAACGACAAACTTGTTGTCCTGAACGTGTTTTGAGACAATAAGCAGAACATCTTGTATGACGCTGAAATCGATTGACTGCTTGCGCGTATTGACTCGTGTCGTTCAGAACGATTTCCGTACATTTCAAACGAGAAGAATAAATTTCAGCAGGCGGTTCGTTTGGATTTGGATTGACAGCTGACACAACTATATCATAAAAGGCTCTGTACGATCCTAGCTGCGCAGCACTCGCTTGATCAAATTTCAAAACGTCTGGTGCCCCTTGTAGCCACAAAACCATATGAACGTGAGGGCTACCTCTGTGTTGCCATTCAAAGCGATACCAGAATTCAGTGATTCGTAGTTCAGTCTTCAATACTTTCATGAATTCCGAAACACGAGTTGCAAAATATTCGTTTGCAATTAGTGGGTTTTCGTTGAGAAGCTTTTGCATGACTCTCGACAATTCTCTTTCTGTTAGACCAGCTACGAAATCGTTTGACAAACCAAAGTGTTCCTGCAAGCATGGCCACCAAAGATCAGCAGAACTCAGAGTTAGGAACAGCGTTGGAAGACCTAGTTGGTTAACCATAGCTAAAAGCTCATTACGTCGCTGAAACCAATAAGCATTTGATCCACGAATTTTCGAGCCCCAACTCAATAAGCGTTGGATTATCGAAGGGTTACGTTGAACTTCAAGTCTGAGTTGTGCTATGTTTCCGTTAAATCATTTTTACGTGCAAAAATAGCACTACGTGTGAGGGCATCATGACGTTGTTGGGTGTTTAAGCAGAAAAAACGAAATCGCGGATCCTTTGCAAAACGCTTGTCGGCGAATCTCATCAAATATATCGACCATTCTTTGAAAGATATTTTTTGTGTCCTTTCAAAGTCAACATAGTCCGCTCTTCCACCCGGAAACAAATGTGGGAATGCCATTGTAATGTAACCAGCAGTCTGAAACTCGTTGATTGGAGTTGTACCACCAGCTGGCCATTGCAGCGTTTGGAGAACCGATTCTTCCTGCAATTGTCTGATAGCAGATGGAACTACCGTTTCTTGTATATTGTCCTCTTCAATGCTTTCAGATATAATGCCATCGTTATTAATGTAACTTATTTGTTCAGCTATAGAGCCGTCTTCTGGTAGCTGGTCGACAATGTCTTGACTTATCTCAACATCTGAATAATACGGATTATTTCTTTGCAGCCAACGGAGGGCGTTCAAGACTTTAAGCCGTCTGACTCGAAAATCACGATGTCCACTAACACCTTCTCGCTGGACAATGACAACACTCAGATTGCGCGGTGAATAGGGTAAAAGACGGGCGATTTGTGAAATGTCTTGATGAACATTAATTATGTTTCCAGAGTAGTGATATTGACCACCAGCACCATATGCGCGGACTTGGTAGATTTTCATTACCGGGTGGACTCTAGCAATCAACATCTGCTCAGTATGTGAAAGATCCAAAAGTTCTTCAGGAACCACTGACGGCAACATACGATTGACTGCTAAAAATTTAGTGACGTACTTTTGACAAGCGCTACATTTATATGTCTGAGAGGTCAACGCCACGAAATCCAACTTATAACATCGCTCACAAGCACGATATTTCAATTTACTTAGAGCGTTTTGGAATTTTACTGCAAGTGGATTCACGGTTCGCCTCCTGATTTGATTAGCAGTTATAGGGCTGTTGGCTTGACTGGATGTATTCAGAGGACGAGCAAGCCTACGAGCGTTGGCTGTTCGGCGTCCGATATTAGGGCGTCTGCGAGTAGGAGGCATTTCTAAAATAAGAATGGGATGTTAACTATTTTTTGATACAATCAATGTTTGTTAACCTCGAATTTGGCCGAAAACAATTTTTTTCCTCTGAAAAGTGTATTTGAATTGAACAAAAAATCAAAAACGGCGAGAAAATCCAAAAAATTGTCAATCTAAACATTTATTTTTTTATATGGAATGTCAATGTAAAAAAAGAAACGTCAATATCTTTTTAATCAGAATTTTAATACTAACAATTTTGGTATCGCTGGGTAGGCCTTCGACTATATTTTAATAATTAAAAAGAAAATTTGAAAAATTATGGGCGAGAACTCGAGAAAACGACTTTTAAATTTCGAGATTCGAAAGGACAAACGAAAAGCCGTACCCCGTATTGTGAATGTTCGAAATTCTATTTTTCTGATCAAAAATTCAATTTTGGCGCCAATTGTTTGTTTACAAAATTTTTCAATGCTATTATGTTCGAAATTCTATTTTTCTGATCAAAAATTCAATTTTGGCGCCAATTGTTTGTTTACAAAATTTTTCAATGCTATTTCAATGTAAAAGTTTTTCGGTGATTTTTTCTCAATGGTACCTACATGATATCGAAAAAATTTTTTCGTACTGACCTTGCTTTGGTCACACTAGACTTGTGTGCAAAATCTGGTTTCAATCGGTCAAACGGTGTGAGAGGAGTTCGCGGTGAACGATTATACATTTTGAGTCCATAAGGAGCTTCGCTCGCTACGCTCGCTTCGCTCCAATAAACTTGTTAACTTTTATACAATATACATACTTTAAGACTATATTTTAATAGGTTTACCTAAATACTTATTTACTGAGTAGAAACAATTTTAAATAAGGATTTTTTTTAATTTGTGCTAAATATTGATAGTTTATTTCCTGGTTTTATATTACGAGGTAATTCATGATTATTTTTACAGCCACATGATTTCATCCAAATTAATACAATAATTTTGCATTGAAAAAGAATTTAAACAATCGCGTCGAGCTGTACATGTATACCCAGCTCTCGAATGGCGAAAGATAAATTAAGTAGTTATTTATTTGTTATATTATAATTACATTTATTACAAATAATGAGGCCAAACGAATTCATTCTTAGCACCTATAGATGTATAATAAGTCTCGAGAAAGATAAAAAAAGGTTCAGTCTTAGTAGAGTTTCTTTGTCTCGGCTGACCTCCCTAAAGTCCTTCTTAATTGGGCCGCCATAATAATAACATTTACAAGGTTGTGTCCCCGATCAAAGGGAAGTAAGAACCAGTGCAATTACTGGAACAAAGGCAAATTCACCTGAACAATACGGTCATTAGGCGGGTAACATGACCATTTGCCGGCTTTGAATATAGTAAAAAAAAAAAATTTCTGCAGTAATAAAATAACAGAACCACAAATACTAATACGTTTATGCGCTCGTTAGAAACACGATAAAGTATTACGAACGTTTCCTTCCCTTGTGACCATGTTTTAAATTATCTTTGTTTTTTCCTGTCCTCGCGACACACTTTATCATTGTTTCTGTCTTTGAACGGGACGTGATTAATTTAACGATGTTCCCAGTTCCGATTTCCATTGCTGACTGAGTTATTTACGGAAATAATATACATTTCCTTATGAAATGCTGTATGGGAATAAATAACTACTTTTCGTGAAATTGCAGAAGAATTATTAAATGTTGGTAGTAAAGGTTCTTTTGCTGACTACTCGTCTTGGACGGTTGTTATTTTCCTATATCCTTCTTATTTCCATAATAACCGCGTTTAGGTGGTTATATTCTGGTCAAAGAGAACGAACAGCCAGTGAGTTTACTGGACTAAAGGCGAATCCAACGTAACCCTACGGTCGGCGACGTATTAATAATTGATAAATCAATAATATTACAAGATATAAATCAAAACGTATGATTTATAATGTACGTGGGTGCGGGTGTCACTTAGCATCCGGCGGATCACTACAGATTGTGACCAAGTTAAAAATATACATATATATTTAATTGTTCCAGCATTTTTCTCGAACCCTCGAAACCCGGTGAAAGGTTTTTTGAAAGGGTTTAGTAATTTCAGAGTTTATCAGTTACACAGAAACAAACATACAAACAAATATACATATATTTTCTATTAATGATAACATTGTAGATGCCAAGCATTTTCAAATTTTACTGACCTTGGTGGACGTATTGTCACGTATTTAAGAGACCTTGATCTAGGATTTTTTTTATGTACTTTTAGTTCGAAACTGCAGATCTAATAAGAAGCAAGTAGTTGGCTGGTCGCCCCTGTCCTTATGAGATGTCCTGTCCACCTTGCGCAACTGTAGATCTAACCTGTACCTAACGAATCGTTTAAAGTCTATTTTTATTTTATTTTTTATTCTTAGGATAGCAAACTGTGATTTAATTAACAAAGTATAAAACAAAGAATTTAACAGTACACTGTTAATATGTTATCGCTTATTTCTAACAGTAGCTTGAACAATGTTGCTTGAGCGCATACAAAAGAAAAAGTAAAGTTATACAAAAACATAAAAAAGCAATTTGGATCTTTACAAAAAAATAATAAAAAAAGTAGTAGAGAATTTACTACACGGAAAAGAACCAATAACTCGCTTAAATTTGAAAGGGTTGGAAACAAATAGATGTAGTTCGGGAACGTCCACAAGGCCGTCAACTTAGTTTGCAGACCTAACAAAGAACGAATTTTTTCTATAATTTGTGCCACAAGATTGCACATGTAATAGGAAGGATGCCTTACAGACCTAGAGGGAACTTTTAGATTAATCATTGAAAACATGTCTGGACAGTTATTTTTATATTGAACTAATTTAACCAAAAATAAAACATCTGCAATCCATTCTTTAACTGACAAATGATGTCTTTTTCATCGAATTTCATAATATTCGCCATGGGGTTTACATTTAAATTGTAAGAGCCACAGAATTTTTTTTAATGCTATCGTCGTGATAATCGTTGAATCATTGGTAATCAAGGAAATTCATCATTTTTTTATTCCAAAACTAAGAATAGACTCATATACACGGTGTAACATAAAGGAAGCATAAAACTTAAGGTTCAGTAAATATACTATTGTTAGAATATACTGTCAAAGAATTGGAGTTATTGGAGGGTGGTTAGTTCACACATTGTAATTTTTTTACTTCAACATCTTTGACAGCCCTAAGTTTTCATACCTACTTTTGCATGGGGCGCGGTGCCGAGCGCAGCCGTCATCGCTTATCTATCGAGTAGCACGTGATGCAATGCAACTGGTCACGATTGTACTTTAATTATTTAAAATAAAATAAAACACTTGTATTTACGTATTTAAAATAACTTTTTAATAATAGTTACAACATTTTTTCAGGCAACACATGTCTTTAATACTAAGATAGGAAAAAAACGATTACAGTTGCCCACGGATAAATGCCTTAAACTAAAATTCAATGTATTTAAGTATTAAATCTTTTCTTAAGTTTTCACGATATATACTTTAAATAAAACACTTTTTACCGGATATTATCGCGTATATTTTAGTTAATTTTAAAATTAAAATTATTTCGACGTTTCGGCATCTTTATAAAGGGTGTTACTGACAAGATAGGAGGCATTCTTCGGCGAGCTTCAATCAAAACTATCTACAAGCCGCACTCAAAGATAAGCCAGCATCTTCGTCCAATAAAATCAAGCATCCCTTTACAAGATCCAGGCGTTTATAAAATCGACTGTGACTGCGGGCTCTCTTATATCGGTCAAACCAAACGAAATGTGTCAACTCGCATTAAAGAACACATCTCTGATGTTAAAAATAAACGAACCTCAAAATCTGCAGTTTGTGAACATTCCATAGACAAACCCAACCATTATTTAAGATTTGATACCGTGAAGATCCTAGCAAAAGAGAAACATTTTATACCTAGGATGGTCAGAGAAACTATTGAAATTAAAAAACATCCAAATTTCAATATAGAAGATGGTTGGAAACTTTCATCAACATGGGATCCAATACTTGAAAACATCAAAATGAAAAACCAGCAAACTGTTAGACTGCAAACTCAGGACACAGTCAGTGCCTTTTGTGTCAATCCGGGACGTTATGCGAGAAGACTGAGAAACAGATGGCGTTAATATGTGTTGACAATCATGTAGTTTTTATTACTGGCAATAGATGAACAACACCTTAGTCTATCGTGACCACGGCAACTGCAAAGATGCCGAAACGTCGAAATAATTTTAATTTTAAAATTAACTAAAATATACGCGATAATATCCGGTAAAAAGTGTTTTATTTAAAGTATTTAAGTATGTCATGCTTAAAAAGTAAAAACACTTCACTAATTCACACGTATAGGCTGCGACATGGGATAGGTTGGACGTTCGCGACGATAGTGGTTTTCCTTCAATACTAGTGAATGCACACTAGGCACGCATCACAAAAAAGGCTCAAAACGTCCATCTTCGTTTTCAATGCACTTTTCAGCTGTCCTACGAATCAAGGACGCTCCGGTGTTTTGCAACATCTGTGGGTTATGGATGTGAATGCCATATTTATTCTTTTAAGCATTTCTTCCCGCGTATTGCACTCCTTTGCATATACGTAACTTTCACATAACATTTATGCTGGCGGTAAATTTCACGAGCTTCATTAATGCTGTGGTATCGAGCAGCGCCAACACACAACACCATGTCAGAGAACTCATTATTCGAATAAACATGCCGTGCATTTTCTTCATTATTATGACGTCGAGAAATTAACATTAACAAAAAAAATTGTGTAGAAACTAACGCTTACAAAGGACATGAAGATACTAAAATTAAAAATAAAATGAATACTTAATAAGTCAACAAAAGCAATTAGTTTTTTTCCTTAAAAAAATTTAGGGTTCAGCGTAGCGAAATAAAAAAACCTTAATATTAAGGTACCGTCGGAATCAGTTCCAGTCGACCACCCATAGGCGATATTCAAGGCAACACCGTGTCTCTATTTTGTTATTTTCGTAACGGTTCGTGAAGTAGTTTTCAATCGTAAAATACTAAAACTTTTTTTTGCTGACATAAAAATAATATTAAAACTGAACTTTAAATCTTAAAATTAACTATTGGTCAACTTAAGTACTTTAGTTACTTCAACTCATCATAAATCTTATCTAAAGCAATTTATTTGTTTCTCAATGAGTATCTACTTTGGAAAGTAAAATTCGAAAGTAGTAGGTTATAAAAAATTATGTGTACGGAACCCAGTTTATTTTCGAAATGAATAAAATTGGGGGCGGAGCTAGACTCAGATGCATCGCCGCCGCATGCGCCGTGACGTGCAAAAGCCGAAAAGCGAGGGACATTTTATTTTGAGTCCACGTGGACTTGGATAGAGCAGTCAATAAAGAGATTTTCACATAGGCACATGATCACACGTAGGTAAACACTTATGTTGTGTTATTTAAGAGCAGAAGTTTTTAGAAAATCAGTCTCGGTCTGCGTGCGTTCTCGAGCGCACGTCGATCGCAGACGCCTTCCCGCTCTTTTAGCCCCCGCGCTAATTGAGCACCCAAATTTCATTGGTTGTTGTCGTAATATATAATTTCATAGTTGTTTACCGTATTAAGTTTCTAACGCCGTTTTCACGGCGGACAGTGGCTCGTTAACCGTACTTCTAATAAGTTTCTAACGCCGTTTTCACGGCGATTAGTGGCTTGTTAACCGTACTCCGTGGAACGTGAGCTTCGTCGACGGGAATTCGTTGTTCCAGGACTTCAAGTGCCGTGTTCGAGTAAGTTATCCGCGTCGTTCTCAACCGCCCTACTGCGTGTAGGGTGGTTTTAGGAAGTCAGTCATCGTTGTTAGGTTCATATATTGTCCCTCCCCAACCCCTCCGCAATGGCTTCCCTAAGCTTTGACGAGTTTAGGAAGAAGTTACTTGAAAGTACTGAAGGCATGTCTATAAATGCTGATAAGTACCGTTTCTTAGATTCTCTTATCCCTCATCTCATGACGTTAATGTCCACAATGGCCCCTCAGGCCACCCCAGTTCCCCAGACCCCTCAGGTCTTAGGCCCTCCCGCGTCCCCTTCCTCCAGTGACATGGAGTGCGAAGTAGACGCCCCTCCGCGCCGCAAGCGCGCACCCGCGACCGAGTCATCCTCGGACGCCACCCCAACTGGCCCTGAGTCCCCCTCTTTTACGCTTGTTAAGAAGCGCTCTAAGAAGCGTTCGAAACAAGACCCGGCGCCCTTAACGCCCGTCCCCACACCCCCTGCGGCGTCTTCAACGTCAGCTGCCCCGGTGTCTTCAACACCCGCTCCGGCCCCAACTTCTGTCAAGGCCAAGGTCCCACCACCCGTTTTCCTTCGGGAAAAGGGTAAATGGACTGAGGTCTCGACACTGTGCAATGAGCACAAAATCCATTACACCCGAGCGGTAAACTCGGGTGAATCTATTAAAATCACTGTCTCGTCGATAGACGATTTCCGAGCTTTGACTAAGCTCCTCACCGATAAGCAATATACTTATCACACTTATGCTCTGTCAGAAGAGCGTAAGATTAGAGCGGTACTCAGGGGAGTCCCGTTCGAATTATCGAACGAGGCTATCCTTGAGGATCTGCAGTCCCAAGGCTTCCCGGCACTCGCGGTGCATAAAATGCACAGCAAGTACGGGAGGCAACACCCTCTCGCTTTGGTGATTCTCGCCAACGTCCCCAAGTCCAGAGAGATCCTGAAAGGGGTTAGCTCTATTTGCGGCCTCTCTGGGATCTCGATCGAGGCGCCTCATCGCCGCGGTCATCCCGGCCAGTGCCATCGGTGCCAGTTGTACGGGCACGCGGCGGCCAACTGCCGCGCACCGCCCAGGTGCGTCAAGTGCCTGGTCCCGCACTTCACTAAGGAGTGCAATCGCACTCCTGAAACTCCCTCTCCTCCCGATTGCGTGCTTTGTGGCCAGTCCGGCCACACCGCAAACTACAGGGGCTGCCCTCGTGCACCCCGTTGTATGCGTTCCAATCCCAAGAGGTCGGCACCCAAACAGGCCCCGCGCCTTTCTCAAGAAAACTTTCCGCCGCTGCGTAGCCGGGTTCCTCCGGCTGCAAAGCCTACACAGTCTAGGCCTGCCCCAGAAAACTGGAGGCAGCGCCCCGCATCGAATCCCATCCCGGCTCCTCGCCCATACAAACCCACTCCTCAATCCTCCGTAGCAGACGATATGCGTATCGTCTGCGACGCTATAAAAAATGTCGATGTTAGTGAAATCGCAGTCTTAGCCCGTAAACTAAGGGCTTCACGTACTCCGACAGAGCGTTTGCTAGCTCTGGCGGAGCATAGTTCCCTTCTCAATTCATTGTAGGTTCATTTAAATGAATTGATCCCTAAATCATGCTTCGGCTGACCTCTGCCCAGCCCCGGCTTCACCGAAGGCTGCCCAGAACGGCCACCAACTCATGTCCCTTTGAGCACCTTCAGTGCAACTTTCACTACAGGCGGAAGACCCGCTAGCGGGTCTCTGCCAGCGCGCCCAACTTCCCGACGGGTGTCGCTTCCGATGAAGGCTAACGGTAATAACTACAGCCAACAGGTGGTTTTTAGTGGGTAGGTGCCATTCTGGTGAGTCCCACATAACTCCCCCGCAGAGGAATTTACCTGCGGGCGGGTATGCATGACGCATCTTTCACCTCCCTCCCGCGAGGGTGCCTCGGCAGCAAAAAAAAAACAAAAAACAAAAATAGAAAATCACCAACAGTCTCGGTCTGCGTGCGTTCTCGAGCGCACGTCGATCGCATACGCCTTCCCGCTCTATTAGCCCCCGCGCTAATTGAGCACCCAAATTTCACTGGTTGTTGTCGTAATATATAATTTCATAGTTGTATACCGTATTAAGTTTCTAACGCCGTTTTCACGGCGATCAGTGGCTCGTTAACCGTACTTCTAATAAGTTTCTAACGCCGTTTTCACGGCGGAAAGTGGGTTTTAACCGTACATCGTGGAACGTGAGCTTCGTCGACGGGGTTTCGTCGTTCCAGGACTTCAAGTTCCGTGTTCGAGTAAGTTATCCGCGTCGTCCTCAACCGCCCTACTGCGTGTAGGGTGGTTTTTAGGAAGTTAGTCATCGTTGATAGGTTCATAGTATATATATTTATATATTGTTGTCCCTCCCCAACCCCCTCCGCAATGGCTTCCCTAAGCCCTGAGGAGCTTCTGAATAAGCTGATCGCTGATTACGACGCCCAAGGAACTCACTGCCCCCCTCATATGATTCGCACACTGCAATCATTCCTCCCTCTAATCATGGCACTGTTCACACCGGCCCCTCAGGCCACCTCCGTCCCTCAGACCGCTCTGGTCTTAGGCCCTCCCGCGTCCCCTTCCTCCAGTGACATGGAGTGCGAAGTAGACGCCCCTCCGCGCCGCAAGCGCGCACCCGCGACCGAGTCATCCTCGGACGCCACCCCAACTGGCCCTGAGTCTCCCTCTTTTACGCTTGTTAAGAAGCGCTCTAAGAAGCGTTCGAAACAAGACCCGGCGCCCTCGACGCCCGTCCCTACACCCCCTGCGGCGTCTTCAACGCCAGCTGCCCCGGTGTCTTCAACACCCGCTCCGGCCCCAACTTCTGTCAAGGCCAAGGTCCCACCACCCGTTTTCCTTCGGGAAAAGGGTAAATGGACTGAGGTTTCGACATTGTGCAATGAGCACAAAATCCATTACATCCGAGCAGCCAACTCGGGTGAATCTATTAAAATCTCAGTCTCGTCGATAGACGACTTTCGTGCTTTAACAAAGCTCCTCACCGATAAGCAATATGCTTATCATACTTATGCTCTGTCAGAAGAGCGTAAGATCAGAGCGGTACTCAGGGGAGTCCCGTTCGAATTATCGAACGAGGCTATCCTGGAGGATCTGCAATCCCAAGGCTTCCCGGCACTCGCGGTGCATAAAATGCACAGCAAGTACGGGAGGCAACACCCTCTCGCTTTGGTGGTTCTCGCTAACGTCCCCAAGTCCAGGGAGATCCTCAAAGGGGTTAGCACTATATGCGGCCTCTCTGGGATCTCGATCGAGGCACCTCATCGCCGCGGTCATCCCGGCCAGTGCCATCGGTGCCAGTTGTACGGGCACGCGGCGGCCAACTGCCGCGCACCGCCCAGGTGCGTCAAGTGCCTGGTCCCGCACTTCACTAAGGAGTGCAATCGCACTCCTGAAACTCCCTCTCCTCCCGATTGCGTGCTTTGTGGCCAGTCCGGCCACTGCGCAAATTATAGGGGCTGCCCTCGTGCACCCCGTTGTATGCGCTCCAATTTCAAGAAGGCGGGACCCAAACAGGCCCCGCGCCTTTCTCAAGAAAACTTTCCGCCGCTGCGTAGCCGGGTTCCTCCGGCTGCAAAGCCTACACAGTCTAGGCCTGCCCCAGAAAACTGGAGGCTGCGCCCCGCATCGAATCCCATCCCGGCTCCTCGCCCATACAAACCCACTCCTCAATCCTCCGTAGCAGACGATATGCGTATCGTCTGCGACGCTTTAAAAAATGTCGATGTTAGTGAAATCGCAGTCTTAGCCCGTAAACTTAGGGCTTCACGTACTCCGACAGAGCGTTTGCTAGCTCTGGCGGAGCATAGTTCCCTTCTCAATTCATTATAGGTTCATTTAAATGAATTGATCCCTAAATCATGCTTCGGCCGACCTCTGCCCAGCCCCGGCTTCACCGGAGGCTGCCCAGAACCGCCACCAACTCATGTCCCTTTGAGCACCTTCAGTGCAACTTTCACTACAGGCGGAAGACCCGCTAGCGGGTCTCCGCCAGCGCGCCCAACTTCCCGACGGGTGCCGCTTCCGATGAAGGCTAACGGTAATAACTACAGCCAACAGGTGGTTTTTAGTGGGTAGGTGCCATTCTGGTGAGTCCCACATAACCCCACACAGAGGAATTTACCTGTGGGCGGTATGCATGACGCATCTTCCACCTACCTCCCGCGAGGGTGCCTCGGCAGCAAAAAAAAAAAAAAAAGAAAATCACATTTTAACTATTAAGAGTATGATATTGTTACGATGTATTTTCATTACTAAAACTGGGCGTCCGCACTATTTTCTCTATTTACGACACTCATGTATTCTCATTGATGTAACTTAACCTTTTTCAAGTTATTTTAATATTTTTTGCTGAGAAAAATAACTCACTTCACCATGACATACTACCTTAACTAAACATCAAGTATCTAAACTATCTCTCAATAAGTACAAGTAAGCTATAATATCATTAAGATCATTCCGAAATTTTATCTACCTACTTTTTAGTTTGCTATGTGCGTCCACTGCTCTTTGCATTTCTCTCGACTTTAAGCATTTGCGCGGCTTTTTTATAAAGATTTATTTTATTTCAGTTCACCGCTGAGACATGCGGGCGGAGTGCAAGTGTTTTATTAAACTTTATATTTTTTTTCTGATTTAGTTATTTTTGTTTGCAGTGGAAATCTAGTGCCTATAATAATAATAATAATCATAATCATAAAAATAATAATAATAACATAATAACAGATCGCACAATTCTCAGCAATAGATCTGTTATAACATTAACCTGTATATCTATATAGATATCATGCTAGAGTTTATAATTGAAAGTGACGGTATAACTGAAGCAATCAAAGGAATCCACAATTGGAAAGCACCTGGTCTGGACAAAATCCAAAACTACTGGATTAAATATTTCACATCCACTCACAAATATTTAGCAAACATATTTAATCATTTAATTCGCAATCCACATGATATGCCGCAGTACCTCACACAAGGCGTCACTTATCTAAAACCAAAAGAAAGTGGCACCACCAATCCCTCTAAGTACCGACCGATCACATGTCTCCCAACATTAAACAAACTACTCACAGCCATTATTACACAAAAACTAACCACACACATTACACGAAATAAAATTATTTTTGAAGAACAAAAAGGATGCGGTAAAGGCCCAGAGGCTGCAAATAACAGGTTATTATTGATACCGAAATTTATAACCAAGTCAAGCAAAAGCACAGAAACTTATTTCACGCATACACAGATTATCAAAAAGCATTCGACAGCGTACCACATTCATGTACCATATTACACATTCTAAATATGTATAAAATAGATAGCAGCTTAATAAAAATTTTAAAACATACAATGAACAACTGGACCACAAAGCTTCATCTTAAATCAAACAACACAACACTTAGCACACAACAAATTAAACTATCTCGGGGTATTTTTCAGGGTGACTCTTTAAGCCCTCTTTGGTTTTGCTTAGCTTTAAATCCTTTATCTTGGATCTTAAATAAAACTAATTTAGGATACAACATAAAGAGAGCAAATCAGGCAAAACTAACACATTTACTTTACATGGATGATATCAGACTTTATGCAGCCAGTAGAAAAGAAATAGACCATCTCCTTAAACTTACAGAAGATTTTAGTGTAGACATTAAAATGAATTTTGGAATAGAAAAATGTAAAATTAACAGCATTATAAAAGGACAGTACCAAGAGACTCACTCACATAATCTACATTTACAGGAAGGAACAATTGATACCATGAACTACTTAGAAACTTATAAATATCTTGGATACCAATAAAACTCATCAATAAACCATACTGAAATTAAAAGTACACTAAGAACTTAATATAAACAGAGACTTAACCAAATACTCAATACTCAATTGTCAGCTAGAAACAAAACAAAAGCAGTCAACACATATGCTATCCGAGATATCCGAGCTATGTCAGATACAGAGCTAGAAGCCCTTAACACTCTCACACGTACATTCTGCAACAAGCACAATATCCACCACATACATTCAGCAGTACAAAGATTTACTTTAAATAGAAAACTTGGAGGACGGTGTTTCATTGACATAAAAAATCTACACTACAAACAATTAAAAAATCTGAGAGAATATTTCCACAAAAAAGCAAATACCAGCCCCTTACACAAAGAAATAGTAAGCCTTGCTACCTCCGGAAATCCATTACAACTCAATAATACCAGCTACAACCCACCACAAAAAGTACTGACCGATGAGCAAAAGATAGGTAACTGGAAGAGTAAAGCCCTTCATAGTCGATATCCGAATCGGCTATATCAGAACCACACTGACCATGTCGCTTCTTGTACCTGGCTTTCAAAAGGATATATTTTTGGAGAAACTGAAGGGTTTATTCTTGCAATACAAGACCAAATAATTAAGACCCGGAATTATACAAAACGTATATTAAAAGAAAATATTGAATCTGATAAATGCAGATTATGCCACCAAATTACTGAAAATATAGACCACATCACTGGAGGTTGCGGATTTCTAGCAAACAAAGAATACACACACCGGCACGATAACGTTGAAAAACATATATCGTTGCAATACATCAACAACTCGCTCTTAAACATAACCTGCTAGACGTTTACATTACTCCTTATTACAAATACAAACCTAAAAATGTACTAGAAAATAATACTGCCAAACTCTACTGAGATAGAGATATAATAACAGATCGCACAATTCTCAGCAATAGACCTGATATAACACTAACTATTAAATCGACAAAAAATACCTACCTACATTGCTGTCCCAATTCACACAATTTAAAAAAAAATATAATGAAAAAGTCCAAAAACATATACCTCTAGCAGATGAAATCAAACAAATGTGGCACCAAAAACAGTTCAAATCATACCAATAACAATTTCATCGACAGGACTCATCCCGAAATCCCTACATACTGCTTTAAGAATACTGCAGCTGCCAGAAACCACATACATCCCTTTATAAAAGTCTATAATATTAGACACCTGCTCCATAGTTCGCCGTTTCCTAAACCCAAATTCTCTGCCATTACACTCTTCTGAAAACAACAGCTCACGACACACTAACAATACTGCAGTAGGTTCATGACTTAACCAGAGTACTTGGCATAGCCCGTAATCTGTGTTTATTTTACTGACTTAGTCGAGCTTCAAAGATTTCAAAAATATTAATAATAGTAATAATAATAATAATAATAGACACACTAACAATCCTGCAGTAGTTTCATGACTTAACCATAGTACTTGGCATAGCCCGTAATCTGTGTTTATTTTTTTTATTTATTATTATATCGTAATTTGTGTATATTTAGCTTCGAAGATTTCGAAAATAATAATAATAATAATAAATCCCCAGACAAATACACCAAATGTATGGCCCCAAAGTAAGCAGAGCTTGTGTTATGGATGACTATACAGTGAACTGGGGGGAACCTAGAATAAACATACATATACATACATATATAAATACAAACAACCATGACCCGAGAACAAACAGTGTGAGTGAACGTGTTAATAAACTACTGAACTAATGTGGGTGCATGCATGTTACGAACTTCCGAACTTCGAAAGAGAGGTAAGTAGGTACTTACGTGCTTACTTAGTAGAAAATGTCATTTTACGGATCCCAACACAATAGAGACTAATATAATTTGTACTAATACTTTACCAACATACCTACGTGTGAAAGTTGATGTTGAGCGAATGTTTGTAAAGTGAGTTTATCATTTGCACGCAATAACTTCTAAATGGGTTAGGAAGCAATTTGGAATTTAGGTAAACCGTATGCTGAATGAACACAAATTTTAAAGAAAGGGGTTTGCTTTCGTTCACTTAGTAATAATAATTGTTAAGTTATTTATTTTAGTTCCTTCGTATCTTTTGTGAACGTTAGTCGCTAAGGTAGGTAGCTATTTTATAAAGTTAAAATGTTTTAAAGCAGGATATTAACGGCACGTGTATTAATTCAACGAGTCTTATATAATGAAACTTACTATGAGTAGAAGCCACTCACGTCGTAGATAATCCGAGTACCAGCACACGACGAGTTGGCGCTCTTTTGGACGTCAGTCACATATTGAAATGGCGCCTCAAATAGGGGGTTGTCTGTGTATGATTCACACTACGTTATGAAGGCCAACATACTTAAGTACCAATTCCGTTGGATCCAAGCTATCTAACACCGGAGCGAGCGCCACGCCTCCTCGCGCGCCTTGTGCATAGGTAGGTATGAAAACCACTCAGGGCTCAAAGATCATAACCTCAATAAAATATAGATTTTTGTGTATCCAAAATGCCTGGGGTTAGCAGGTCATTAATGTGCAGCAAGAATAACGTTGCAGAGAGAACAGATCCCTGAGGTACCCCGGCATTAATTGCCATTAGGTCAGAAGAACAGCCGTCTAAGACTACTCGAATTGACCGTTCCCTCAGAAAATCAGATATCCAGTCGCAGAGCCCTTTAGGTATTCCGTATGCTGAAAGCTTACTCAAGAGACCATCATGCCAGACCCTATCAAAAGCCTTGGAAATGTCTAAGGATACAGCTATAGCTTCACCGTGACGTGCCAAGGCTTCGCTCTATAAGTGAGTGGCATACACAAGAAGATCTCCAGTCGAGCGTCCACTGCGAAAACCGTATTGGTCATCACTAAGGAGCTCGTTGGACTCAAGATATGCCAGGAGACGATTGTTCAATTCACGCTCCATAACTTTGCAAAGTATGGAGGTGATTGCAATAGGTCGATAGTTGATGGGATCTGCACGACTTCCCTTCTTTGGTACTGGTTGCACGTTAGCCAGCTTCCAGGATTTAGACCTTTCCAGATTCCAAAGAGAGTCGATGCAGGCGCGTTAGTATGGGAGACAACTCGGCTGCGCAGTGTTTTAACACAACTGCAGGTATACCATCGCGGCCG
Organism: Marasmarcha lunaedactyla; assembly: GCA_923062675.1. NCBI lineage: Eukaryota > Metazoa > Arthropoda > Insecta > Lepidoptera > Pterophoridae > Marasmarcha > Marasmarcha lunaedactyla. The sequence continues at coordinate 24,506,294 of OV281343.1, forward strand.
CTGGCCTTGTTCACGTCTAAATTCCGCAAGCATTTAAGAACCTCTAAGAGTTTACTGGGGTGGGACTTTACCTTGACTATTTAGACGTGAATAGTCTGCAAAAAGATTAGCAAAGAGGTCTGCTTTCTCTTTCGCAGTGTGGGCCAGTGAACCGTCAGGCTTCCTCAGAGAAGCTTCCTTTCCTTTTTGCAAGACTTGGCGGCAGCATTGTATTTTTTCTTCAGTTCATGCGAATCCACGGCTTTGCTTCTGCGAGCGTCCAGCCCAGGCTTTGTACGCTTCTTGCTTAAGCTTTTCAGCTATGAGGCAAGCAGCATCAAACCATGGGCGACCTTTGGTTTCAAGGGATAGGTCAGCGTAAGGGTTGAAATACTCCATTGCTTGGCCTATCACACTTGATCACATCAGTGCAGCACGATGGATCGGTTGATGTAAAACAAGTCTGCCGCCAAGGATAAGACGCGAAAAAATGCCGCATCTCATCCCAATCTGCTGTCTTGTATCGCCATACTCGCCTAGTGCCTTTTGGGCTGGTGTCAGGCGGCGAGTACTGCGACACAGATTTCACCACGCAGTGGTCGGATGTCCCTAAAGGTGCAGTTACGGACACCGATCACCTGTCAGGATCAGTTGTCAGCAGAAGGTCTAAGCAATATGCAGTGTGGCCGGCAACATCGGGGATGCGCGTGGGCTCGTGCACAAGCTGTGAGAGGCCTTGAGTCACGGAAAACTTAAAAGCCCCTCTTCCAGCGTGGTCAGTGTCCTGATATGGGTAAAGCCATTGCCCGTGATGAGCGTTAAAATCCCCCAGGAACACAAACTGCGCTGAGGGAAAACGTTGCCGAACCTTATCTGCTGCATCGCTGAGATACTCCATGAGCCTCGTTGTCTCCCGATCTCCGCTATGTGACCGGTATATACTGGCGTAGATCAATTGGTCAAGGCCGGTATCCATGTGAACCCACATAACGGAAAAGTCCAGATCTTCCAAGTAACGGAGACGCTGACAACAGATCTCGTCACTGGCATACATGCACACCCCGGCGTTCGGGCGGAAATTGGACTCCAGGATGTACCCTGGGTAACAAAGGTATGCCGAGTCTGACGGATTACAGATCTGCGGTCTTCTATATCTCCTGAAATCGTCCTCTCTCCTGAAAATCCTAAAATCTCCTTCTATATCGTCTGAAAGTGACGATGAAGACGAAGGTGTTACACGTCTATCCACGAGATACCTATTCACTCGACGCTTGAAAGAACTAGGACTATAGTTTTCTGGAAAAACAGAAACAGGCAATTCATTCCACACCTTTGCGACCCGCACCAAAAAGGAACTATCGAAGCGTTTGGTTCGACTTCTTAGGATACCTATCTACCATAGAGGGATGGAAGGCCAGTCTGCATCTAGTAGTCCGATGTAAGAAGGGTGTGGGTTCAACCTGATCAAAAAGAGCATTCGCGCACTCTCAAAAATGTAATCTGTAGAAGACTGCTAAACTGGCAACTTTCCGACGATGGTCGAGGCTTTGCAGTTTTATGGTGGTGAGGTCAAAGTTGTTAATAATTTTTAGGCTCAACGGTCAACTGCGTCCATCGCTTCTAGTTGGTACTTTGCAGAACCATCCCAAAGGTGGCTACAGCACTCCATACAAGATCGAACTTGAGCTGTATACAAATTAATTAGCTGTTCAGGGCTGAAGTACCGTCGGACCTTCGAGATGATTCCCAACTTCTTTGAAGCAGTTTGAGCCATGGACACAATTTGTTGCCCGAAGTTTAGTTGGGACGATATAGTTACGCCCAGAAGCCCTATGTGGTCGGTTAAGGGTACAGAAACATTTTGGAAAGTGGGCGTTAGGTCGAAACTGCTCTTTTTTTCTGGAATAGTCATCATATTTTACAAATTATTTCACAATTTAAATAAAATTCAAAATATATATTTCGTTTATATATGTACGTTTTACGTTCGTTTTTAGCAATTTTGAACTTCGGTTTTTAAAAGGTATTATGTTTGGACTGAGAGGATTAAAACCTTTTTTACGAAATCTTTTATGAAAAGAAGGTATACAATTTGACTACAATACGAAAGAAACAAACACTTTCGTTATTCTCGGACTGGAATTCATTCATTGCTACAAATTTATTAACAAAGGACAATCATTTCTACTAATACCATTTAACTATAAACTTTAACAAGGCAATTAGTCTTTCATATTTGAAACTAAATAGTTTTTTATTTAATATTCAATAAATATGACAGTATTACGAATATATATTTATTTGTTAGGTCACCAACAGAGTGTACATCAAAATAGACATAGGTATATAACATAAAAACCAAATTACATTCTAAATGTCACTCTTATTACAGATGACGTCGACATCCTTAAAGTACACAACTATAACACAATCTAGAAGAAGTTGTTACTTATTATTTAATTTTAACTAATTTATTTATATAAAACAAAATTTCTAATACACAAATATACAATGAACGTGAGAAAACAAGTACGAGCTAATCAATATTAGTTTAAAGTAAGTGTTCATTTAATACAATATAGTAGTAAAGTCTTGAGTGGACATAATTCACTCACATTGTTGCATGTTATTTAGTGAATAGGAAATACGATTTGCATGAATAAATACTACTCAAATGTGCAACAGAGTGGTTACCGCCTTCAAAGGAATATCGACTATGACTGACTTAAGGCGCTTTTAATTATAGGTTTTTTCTTAGCAAATGTAGTCTTAGATGAAGTGCAGATGAAGTATAAATTCGCTCAGCTAAATTTGTACTTAAGTGAGCCTTGAGTTGAGGTGAGGATAACCACTGATGTTAGTTAGTGCGGACGTTAGAAGCATAATCAGGTTTGTGTTTCTTCTTTCCCACCTGTTGGGAAGTAACGATATAACTTAAGATGTTACAATTTTCAAATTGTAATAATAATTTATTCTTCGCAACATTGAAAAAAATCACTTCCTATGGAGACTTTTCTAATTATTCAGGCTAAGTTTTAGTTGGTACAATGTAGAGTCCTTTCCCTGCAGTTAGTAGGCCAGTATAGTCAATACTGCACTGAGCGGAGAGCAGTGCTTCTGTGCCAAAATTAATTTTTTTTTTTTGTTCCCCTCCGCGGGAAGGGCAGGAGGATAAAAATGCTCTGACGCATACTCTGGCGCGATTCCAAAGTTATGTGGGACTCGTCCCGACGCCTACCAGAACCATACCCACTAAAAACCCCCTGTCGGCTCGTGCATTTTTGCCACTCAGCCTTCATCTGAGCGACGGCCAATTGGAGAAAGAGGCCGCGCTAGCGGGGCCCTTAAGGGGTCACCCGCTGGGTTTTACATAGCACTGTAGGCCTACCATCAACTTTTAGTTAGCCATTCAATTCCGATGCAATCCAGTTTAGGTACCTAAACTGAATCGCTAAGATTCGTACCATGAAGTGCCTTTAGCTAACTGGCGTTTGAATCGCTCACGGAGGAATGAAAGATCGAGATTTGTCTGTGGTACGCGTGTGAGAAAGAGATGACGCTGTACACTCGTTGCATAAGTCTGTCTCTTTTACTCGAACCATATGCGTTGCGTTTCGAAATCTAGTTGATATGATTTTAGCGGTGTTTTTTGTGTAAAAATAACAACAAATATATTTTAAAATTGCGCTTTTTAGTGTCAAATTATATACCATAAGCCCGTTTTAGTACTCATTAAATAATAGCAATTTATATAATTCTTTAAATTACAAATAATTAAAGGTTTCCTTAGTGTTGACGTAAAAATAAATTGAATATGACGAGTTTAGAACGCACCCAATTTGACTTCTACCTTTGTCTCTAGCGATAAATCAGTTGATTTTGTTGGATTTTTCAACAATGGGCTCAGCTCATCACACAGTTCTTATACCAATCGTTTAGACAACCGATATCCTTTTTTAATTCTTCATCTTCCAAATAAAAGGGGTCAGATTGTTTCAGTGTTGTGTTTATTTCATTATCATTTTCCAAGAAAATAAAAAAAACTAATTCGTCAGACATCTACAATAAAAAATAGCTCTAGAACTCACTTTTTCACATTAACACATAAGAAACACTAAATATCCAACTGAAATACCTTAAATTACCTATATTATCAACCATTTTTTTAAAGATAAACCGAAACGATTCACTTCACGCCAAGAAAGTAGCAACTTTTTTTGAATCGCTTACTTTGACATTTAAGTCATCCAATATAGGTTGAAATATCACCTCATGGTACGAAAAATGAACGAACTAAAACAGTTTGCGATCCAATTGCCGACTTGATTTGGCGTCAACCTAAACTGGATCGCTTTAATGACGTCGTGGTATGAAATAGCAAAGCAGTTTATTTTAGGTCGTCAATTGAATCGCAATAATAGTTCATAGTAGGGCTTCAGAAGGTGCTCAAAACAAATGAAAAGTAAATAATAAACATAAAAAATTGACAATAAAATTAAATTTGCATTAACTCAGATTTACGTTAGAATGACAATTTACGTTAGAATTAGAATTTGCGGCCTGAAGGGCCTCGAGATCTAAAGTTAATTGCGTACGTTCGCTTGTGTGCGCGTTTCTCGGTCTAGCGACTTTGTATACCGAATCTAAGACAGGAGCAGTATAAGAGACTGAATTTTGAACTAGTGGATTGGGATGGGATTCGGCGCGTTTGAAGAACGATTCTGAGAGTGTTTTTAGGTACTGTTGAACTGTAGGTAGTTCAAGATCTCTGTGCAGGTCCGCATTGCGCACGTACCAAGGTGCGTTTGTGGCCCTGCGACAGAAGAGGTTTTGAACTACCTGCAGCTTGTGCAGGACGGAGGGTTTGGCGTGCAAAGACTGGCGAAGCATATGACATGACTGGTCTAACGCAGACCTTGTAAAGCGTACGTTTATTTCTGAAGGACATTTTACTTTTTCTACCTAACATACTGTAAAGCCGGCCTAGGTAAAAACGTGAGAGTTTCGTTACTCTATCGACGTGAGGGTTGAAAGAAAGCGTCTGGTCTAAGATGACGCCTAAGTATTTAGTACTGCGCTTCCAGGGGATGGGAGTGCCTTGCATTCTCAATTGGAGATTGTCGGGGATACGACTGCGTCTGTAGTCGAAGTAAACCGCAGCGCTCTTCTCTGGGTTCACATCGATACGCCATTTTTTGAACCAAGCACCGAGGGTGTTTACAGCCTTTTGAAGTCTGGTAACGAGACCCGAGGCTCTGCGGCCTTTGGTGTAAAGGGCGGTGTCGTCGGCAAAGAGAGCGAGTTCGACGACTTTCGATGGAATGGGAATGTCGTTAGTGTATACGGAATACAGAAGAGGGGCGAGGACTGAGCCTTGAGGGACTCCAGCCTTTATGGGACGAGGCGCGGAGAGCGTGCCTTCATGTTTGAAACGAAACGTGCGGTCTTTGAGAAACGACGCGATTATCCTAACTAGGCGAGCCGGTAAGCCTATTTTATAGAGTTTATAAACGAGACCGCTGTGCCAGACTTTGTCGAAAGCCTTGGCTACGTCAAAGAAAACTGCGATCGTTTTCTTTCGTTTCGGATAGAAGCCGTCGAGTATGTACTCGACGATTCGATGGACTTGCTGAGGGCAGGAGTGCTTAGCGCGAAAGCCGAACTGGTGGGGAATTATGAGAGGATCGCCGTCCGTTGGAAACAGATGGTTCCGCATTCGAGAGAGTATGACTCTCTCGAGAAGTTTAGACATTGCCTTGAGGAGGCTGATGGGTCTGTGATTAGCCGGGACGTTCAGAGGTTTGCCCGGCTTGGGAATGCCTATGACTGTCGCTTCTTTCCAAGCTTTTGGAAAGTAGCTAAGGTCGAAGCAGGCATTGAAAATGATAGCTAACAAGGTAAGCAACTGTTGAGGCAGGTGCTTAAGTGCGTGGTTGGAAATACCATCCGCACCCGGAGCCTTTCTGGACTTTTGACTTTTGATGAGAAGCGAGATTTCATCATTAGAGACTGTGACGGGGTCGGCGGTGATGGGGAGAGAGTTTCTACGGAGAACTTCGTCCTCCACCGCTTTGATGTGAGTGGGATTCGCGGGTTGCGTGCTGGGCGAGCATTGAGACGCAACGCTGTCAGCGAAGCATTCGGCTTTCTCTTCGTCTTCGAAGGCGATAGAGCCATCGGGACGAGTGAGAGGAGGGACGTGAGAGGCTGCATCTACGCGTAAGGCTCGGGCCATCCGATAATACGCTTGGTGGGACGGGGAGATATTCGCCATGAGATCGTTCATCTGGGCGTCTCGGAGTTCCGCGAGGCGAGATCTAACTTTGCGTTGTAGCTGATTCGCAGCTGTTCTATAGGCGGGCGTGGGATATTTCTTGGCTCTCCGGAGAGCCGCGTTCTTAGCTTTAATAAGATTGCTAATGGCTAAGGGAAGCGTGGGTTTGCCTTTCTTAGCAACCTTTTCGTTTACACTGATGGCTGAGTTGATAGCATCAGTGAGAGAATTTACTAACGAATCTATTTTATCCGGGCTATCTAATTGATCGGGCGAGATCGCGAGCGGAGAGTTTGGGGCCTCTAAGGCAGAAACTATCGTATTTTTAAAGCCTTTCCAGTCAGTAAAAGTCTTAGGAGAAGTGACGTTAACGTTAGGCGGTCCTAGCACGAGGGAGACGGGGCGGTGGTCAGAACCTAGGTCATCGAGCGGTCGATAGACCTGAGGTCGAGGTTGATATGCTTGACGATTGCAAAGTCGAGGATGTCCGGAGAGTGGTTCGGGTTGTCGGGATAGTGAGTGGGTGTGATAGGGGAGACGACGTCTAAGTCGAGTAAGTTGGTGATATCGAGGAGAGCTATACCGCTTTGGTTGGTTGATAGGCACGTCCAGTCAGTATGTTTGGAGTTAAAGTCTCCGAACATAATGACTGAACGGCCGAGGGCGAGAATGGTCTCAAAGTCGCTGCGGATAGGTTTGGTGCCAGAAGGTATGTAGACTGAAGCTATGATGATGGTCGGATGACCAGTCATAGCCAATCTACATACGGTGGCTTCCATGTTGAGGAGAGGAGGGGTAGGGAGAGGACAGCAATGGAATCCTCTTTTGTAGTAGATAGCAGTGCCGCCGAAACCGTCGCAGTTAGGCCTATCGTTACGTGTAAACGCGTATTTAGGAATAGCGAATCCCCTGGAGCGATTAGGAGTGAGCCATGTCTCCTGGAGAAGTAAAAGATCTGGGTCGTTGTTCTGAAGAAACAGTTTGAGCTCGGGAAGGTTGGTGCTTAGGCTACGAACGTTAAAAGATATTAGGGATAAGCCCTTGGGTTTGATACGACAGGACGCGGGATTCGCGGGTCTAGACATTATAATTTACTTTTTTACGAATTTATACAAAAATAAAGAATTTACAACGAACTTAGGAGCGAGTGATGCTCGGCTAACGCGAATAAACGCTCTTGAGGAGAGCGGGCGGCTCGCAGTTTGCGTGCGAGTATGGAAATTTCATTAATGTCTACGTTTTGGATGACGTCGAATACGGTCTTCATGTCCTCAGCCAACGACGACTGAGGTGCAGAAGATGGAGCGGGACGCGGCTCTACGGGAGCTACGGGAGCTGGGATGGGTCGGGAAGGTGCAGGCGGGACGGCCGGACGCTGCCTCCAAGACAGAACCGGAGTAGGCGTCGGCTGAACGGGCTTTGCTTCCGGGGGACCCCGGTTGCGCAGCGGCGGGAAGTTAGCAGGAGTGAGCGGCGGCGCCGGTTTAGGCGCGACCCTCTTGGTGGTGGAGCGCGGAGCGCGCGGGCAACCCCTGTAGTTAGCTGTGTGGCCGGACTGGCCGCACAGCACACAGGCAGGGGGGGAAGTGGATTCAGGAGTGCGAGTGCACTCCTTAGTGAAGTGAGGATCCAGGCACTTTACGCACCTTTACGCAGCTGAACAGTTAGCCGCTGCGTGGCCATATAACTGGCAGCGGTGGCACTGCCCAGGGTGACCGCGGGGGTTGGGACGCTCGACGGAGATGTTCGAGAGTCCACAGATTGTGCGAGCCTCTTTGAAAATCTCCTTCGAGTTGGGAGTATTTGACAGGATTACTAAAGCTAAGGGAAAACGCCTACCGCGGTTGGAGTGCATCTTGTGCACTGCTGTGACCGGGAAACCCTGAGACTTAAGGTCATCGAGAATGTCTTCGTTACTGAGTTCGAACGGGACGCCCCGTAGTACAGCGCGGATCTTACGCTCCTCCGGGAGGGCGTAGGTGTGATACGCGATTTTATTTAATGATAGTAGCCTGGTAAACGCCCGGAAGTCGTCGACGGTCGCTACTTGAATTTTGATTGTATCGCCAGCGTTGGCGGCTTTTAAGTAATTAATTTTGTGCTCTTTGCACAAGTTTGAGACCGCGGTCCAGCGCGCTTTTTCACGCAGGAATACGGGCGGAGGGAGCTGAGGCTTCGGCGGGACGGGAGCGCAGCGCGTCGCTGGCTTCGATGTGACCGACGGAGACGCGGTTACTACGAGCGATTTTAACGGCGCGGGGGCTGGTGTTGAAGACACTGGGGAGGGCTCGGGTATTGAAGATACCGAAGCTTTCTTCGAGCGCTTCTTGGAGCGCTTGGCGACAAGTTGAAACGCGGGCTCAGGAGAGCCGGTTAAGGTGACGGCATCTGACGAAGTATCAGACGCGGGTTCGGAGTCGCTCCCGGGAGCGGTACGCTTACGACGCGACGCGTGAGAGGATGCGACCGATTCGCAGTCCATCTCGGACGAGGCAGGAGACGCGGGAGAGCTGAGGACCTGAGGGGTCTGGACGTCGGAGGCCTGAGGGGCCGGGGTTGAGGCCTGAGGGGCCGGGGACGCGATAGTTGCCTGTAAGGCCTGCGTTAAGATGTCATCTGATATGCTGACGCCGGACGCAACGAGCGCCTGGGCGAACGACCTAGCAAAGTTTACCAAGCTTTGCTGGTCCATTGGGAGGGCTTGGTCCTACGATATATAATATATATAAATATATAAGAATGCCTAGGTTCCCTAGCAAACCTAGCACCTAAACCTCCCTACCCGCGGTAGGGGGGCTGGGGACGACGCGAAGTGGTGCCCCTAGCTCGGACAGCACTGTACCGTCACCCTGGGAAAGGCCCAAGTGCAATGGGATCGGGTCAGCCGGTTTCTCCTTGGCCTGAAGGGCCTTGGAAGCGCACCGGGGCAACGCTATCAGGCTTAGTTGTCACCGTTAAGTATCCACCTGATCAAACGCGAGTCTACTACGGAGTGTGTCGTCAATAAATTGACAACAAAAACCGGCCGTAGACCTGACGGAGTTGGGTTGCACTAAAAGTGCGGGATTGACTACGTTACGACCGGCCGGAGCCGGCCGCAGAGCGAGTCTCTGACTACGTACAGGCGCCAAGCGTCAAGTACGCAGCCAGAAGGACAGCCCGAGTCTCGCGAACCACTATCGAATTTAATCGACCGCGGTAAGCTCAACCCTGTTGTTGCTGCACTCACCGAGGTGAGGTTTTTACTTCGAGGGGTGCACAGAGTGCGGGATTGACTACGTTACGACCGGCCTGGGGCCGGCCGCAGAGCGAGTCTCTGACTACGTAGCAAGCGCCAAGCGTCAGGTACGCAGCCAGAAAAACAGCCCGAGCTTCGCGAACCACTATCGAATTTAATCGACCGCGGTAAGCTCAGCTCTGTTGTTGCTGTGCAAGAGACCGACTTACTTGCAGCCGATCGAAACCGGCCACAGAGTAAGCCCTAAAGAGGCTAACAGCGTATGAGTATTGCTACGAGTTGACGTCGTGAGACGACAATCGTGACTCAACTGCTGGAGCGACCGCGAACACGTCCGAGCGGGGCCGGACGCAGAACGGATCTGAGAGTGGCGTTTGATTATTGATACGAGAGAAGTCGTGAGACAACAATCGTGACTCGGCAGCCGGGAGCGACCGTCAACACGTCCGAACGGGTCCGGACGCAGATCGGGTCTGACAAAATTAACCAATCGATTCGCATAAATTCTCCACACCCCTTCAGTGGACACGGATGTGCGAAATAGTTTTAAAAATTCATATACTTATTTAAATGCGGGGCGGTGATACGGAAAGGAGAAACTGGGCAGAAAAGCGGAGCGGGAATTGGAGCGGAGGGTAAGTGGTGAGTAATTCAGTTTCTTCTGACACCAACAATGTGAGGTAGTAGCGTTTCAACTTTTTTTCCCATTACTGTTGCCAGTGACATGTTTCGTATAACTAAACCAATTATAAAAACCGCTAGCAGTTCAAACGACTCGTCGCGTCGTCTTGTCGTAGCTCCACTCGGTATTTTTTTTACTATCTAGCTCCGCTCCAGTGGAGAGGCCGCCTTATAGTTGAAGTCATGCATTAATTTGTTTCGATTTTTAATGCTGTTCTTATTGTAACGAAGTTTACCATTGAAAATCAACATTTTATGTTATTAAATATGCATTATTACTAGCAACTTCTGGATAAGTTACTTGAAAACCAAAATACTACGTTATAAGTCAAAAAAATTGGAAATACGTATTTAAAAACCCGGATATGGAATAAATCAAATAAAACATAATGAAAAATGGTAAATAATTTTAATACAAAGAACATAGTTCCGTTTGCAAAAACCCAGGTCATGGGAGAGTGACTTCGAATATGCATTATAATAATAGATGGCTAAATCCGTAAACCGTTCTATTTTTTTTGCGTGTTATTTTAAGAGTTTAAGTAAATTAACAAAGACAGAACAATAAAAACAATACACTCTTTACTTCCAGAATCTATTAAAAGGACAAAAAATATTAACTCATGGTCTCATAATAGATAATTACAGTTCTTCAATTGTCCCGGCTTAGAATCACGTTTGGGATAAACATCATGTGCAGTAAACTAAATAAAACCACCAATGTACGGTTTGTTTTTCAATAAAAACATGCATATAAAATGTTTGTGTACCTCTTTGCTTGCGATATTTATGTGTATTAAGGTTGTTGACTTCATTGTATCCACAAGACAAGTTCTTACTGAGACTTAATTAGATGAGTTTTGTGTAAATCTATTCATCATAAAATTATGTTTTTACTATGTGACTCAGGCTTCATGTGGACTATAAATCAAATACTTTGATTTAATATTTTCTCACATTACTTGTTAAAAATTGCATATTAGCGGCTTGAGTCATCTCAAATCACACCGTATGATAAAAACACACCTAATCAATATTAGTTTCATAGAAAATAAAGCTTGTTACTATTCGAGATATAAGTTTAAGTTTATAGAGTGCCTTTCTTCAGACGCAATATATTGAAATACCTTGACCATTGTTTTAAAACTGTCAAATAATTATTTGAATTAATTAACCTTTTTATTTTTTGTACCTACCATACAAAATAATCATGTAAAACTCAAGCATTCTCTTACCGACGGCCGAGTGTACTGGGTAGTAGCCCTGCCTCATACGCCAGAGGTCCCAGGTTCAAACCTGGTCGGGGCATTCAAATGTGTGGTGAACATAGATGTTTGTTCTCGGGTCATGGTTGTTTATATTTATACATGTATGTATATTCTGTGTTTCCCCCCAGTTCGCTGTATGGTCATCCATAACACGAGCTTCGCTTACTTTGGGCCATACAGTTGGTGTGTTTGTTTGGGGATTTATTATTTTTATTATTATTATTATTATATTATCATGCAAAACTTAACTACGTCCTACTACCTAAATGTGAAAGTTCGTACATACGGTTCTTACTGAATCCCCCAAAAACACGCCACTGAGCGGATTGGAATGACATACCGAGACATAGAATACAACCTAAGCTATCCCAAAATTTCCAGAGGGCCCAGAATAAATCCACGAAATAAGTCGCAAAAATTATCTCTTACCATGTATTCAAATTCAAAATATTTTATTTCATCACAAGAAAAATCATTCACACTTAATGAATCTTCACAAATCACATCATCTTCACCATCATTGCGTAAATTATGAACCTTAACCTCGGCTTTTTAAAGATATTATACATATATAGACCAAGTGGAAAAGATGGCGGAATATAAACCTTTGGGCGCTCTTTTGTCAAAATTGTCAATGAATTTAGTCAAAGAATGTTAACAATTTGATCACGACATGAAATATTTAACAGGCTAGGCCGCAAGCTCAGCGTGGTGATCCTGGGTGTGTCTGGAGGGGTCCTGGGCTTGGTGCGTAGCTTCTCTCCGTGGTACTGGCTGTATGTCACTTTGGAATTCCTGGAGGCAGCCATTGGAGATATTTGCTCGCCAATGTATGTTCTGAGTAAGTTCGCTGTTTTAGTTTTCTTTTGTGCTTTGTTATTTTGGGGTTTAAGTGGGTTTTTAACTGTTGATTGTAACGTAGGTGTACATAAATAATTAACAGAATATACTGAATATTACTCCAATGAACTTATAAGTAATTTTATTTTATTGTATAAGCTAATTATCTATATAAGTACAAAGGCTTGTAAAAGTAAAATAGCGTAAATAAAATAGACACAGTTACTTGGATGACAACAAAAGGAACCTTAGTTTTCCATATATTTCATCAGCCTGTAAAAGTCTTTCAACTTTTTTTCACGCCACAATTAATCGTTTGTATTTTGTTTCAGTCATAGAGCTAGTAGCAACAAAGTATAGAGTGTTATTCAGCGTGATCTGCAGTCTCGGCTACGCTGCGGGTGGACTCACGCTCTCACTCATCGCCTGGCAAGTCCCATACTGGCGAGACCTCCTCCGCGTCATCTACACTCCAGCTCTCCTGTTCATCCTCTACCTCTTCCTACTCGATGAAAGCCCACGATGGCTCCTCAGCAAAGGAAGAAAAGACTCTGCCGTCGCCATTATCTCCAAAGCGGCTGATCATAACAAAATCAAACTAGACAAAACCAGCCTCGACAAAATACATTACGAGGAATCCAAAAGCGTTAATTTCGTGTACCTTCTGAAAAGTACTTTCTCATCAAAAGCTTTGGCGGTGCGATTCGTCGTTTGTGTGACATGGTGGGTCGCTTCCACCTTTGTGAATTACGGGATGGCAATCACCTCCGTGTCGCTACCCGGAAATAAATATGTCAATTTTGCTATTTTATCAGCCGTTGACATTCCCGGACACATTCTAATTATGTTTATTCTACAGAAATTTAAAAGGAAATTGCCTTTAATATTCAGCTTCAGTTTTGGTGCGATTTTGTGTGTTGGACAACCGTTTATACCTTCAGGTAAATTGGCGATTATAAAATTATTTTCTTTTGTATGTTTAGTTATTATTATTATTTAGTTTCGTTCAAAGAAAAAACTAAATTGTAGATGTTATTGTCACAGTTAACTAACCTATATTCAGTAAAAAAATTGTGATAATCTGAGTGGATTTTATTTTTTCATTACTAGATATGCTTAAAATGAATGTAATATGTACTATTGAACGGTAAATAAGCAACCTCATGATTTTTAAATAATTTCTTTTAGCGAAACTTGGGGCGATTGTTTAAAAATTCACACATTAACATAGATGTGTGTGATATGTGATATTAACCGCGTATATTTTGCGGATAACCACAGAGCTAACAGACAACAGAATTCAGCACCAACAAAGAAAGAATCCATGGCTTGCATCATCAAACAACTCCCTCAACCACGATACGAATCCGAACCTGCCACGTATTTACACACAAGGCCGGTAAAATTCATAATGAATTAATAATTTCTTTATACCCGCCCATTTGTCTGTTTACCTGTCAGCCTGTCCAACTGTGGGCCATAAGCTAGACATATTTCCACCCTCTGTTATGAAAGCAGTCAGTCTATTCAGATGAAATAATTTGGGTTTGTACCTCGGTGAAGCTTTTTATTTAACGCTTCCAAAATGAGTCTTATTGGTCGTACTATTTTCAAAACTAATCTGGAGTTTTGAGCTTTTTTGTCATTTGTTATAAGTAAGCATGCTTTGGACTTTTTCGATTCAACCAGGATTAATGGCTTGGGTGGCCTTTATAGGATACCTATCTAGGACTTAAACTGTCCCTGCGTACAAACCGACTAAGGGTATCCAAAAGATTTTTACTTTGATTCTAAGATTCTAATTTTAAATTGTTATAAGAATTTAGGCTTGTTTGATATGCCGAGGTCTTTAAGTCCTCTACAAAAAAATGTACTATTATAACATGTAATAGAAAGTAATGGCCAATTTTCTTACATAATATCTATTCAATAATTAATATAAGAAGTCAGCCCTTCATACGCCGCAGGACCCGGGGTCAAGTCCTGGTTGGGACATTCATTTGTATGATGAACACAGATGTTTATTCTCGGGTCATGTTTGTTTATCTTGAAACATGTACGATTATTCTGGATTCCCTCTAGTTTGCTTTATGGTCACCCATAACACAACTTCTGCTTTGTTTGGGGCCATACAGTTGGTGTGTATTAAAAAAATTAATATATTTTAACGACATACTTATGATTAGTGGTGTTAATCAACACGAATGCTATCATCAGGTGGAATAAATGCCCATTTACTAGCAATAAACACTCGACACTGCAGCATATATTTTATTTTTGTATTTCAGATATGCCCTGGCTCTCCACAACAGTGTTCATGTTTGGGAAGCTGATGTCATCTTTCTACTTCAACATTACGTATATCTACACGTCAGAGTTATTTCCTACTTACACGCGGAACTCCATGCATGCTCTGTGCTCATCTTTAGGTCGAGTTGGATCTATTGTCGCACCTCAAACTCCTTTGCTGGTGAGATCAAGAAACATAAATCTATTAAAACGAAGCTATTGTATTCCATATCATGACGTCCTTCGCCGTACGATTCAATGTTCATTTTCACAAAATAGACCATAGCTTTCTCTCTTTGCTATTAATTTTCAATTATCTTAGTTATAATTTTTTCAATGCAAATACATTCTTAGAATATGAACATACTTAAATCCCTTGAAAATAAAACAAAAACCTAATCTTCATAGTCACTTCATTTGTCCTATCATAGTTTCATAAAACTATGATAGCCTATATGTATTCACCACTAAAAGCGTATAATATTTTCTAGTTTTAGGAAACTTATAGGCACTTACAACTTATAGACACTCGATTATCGTTATAATATTTAAATAGATACATCTATTTTCCTAAATTCATAAATTAATGTTACTTAATAAATGTTAAAATCATTTAAAAATTTTTGTATTCCAAAAAGTTTTTCAATAAAAAGTACGTCTATTAAATATGTATACAACTCTAGCTCATCGTTTGTAATTCATACAAAAATGGTTGAACCAAACAATTTTCATTAACAAAACAAATAAAATAGATTGTATTTTACAGTTTATTGCACAGATTTAACTAGGTAATGAAAGAGCAAATGAATGCAATTAGCAAGTAATTTACAGTCGTTTCAGCAATGTTGTGTTTACAATGGCGCCCTGTGGTATGCGAGGTAAATTGAAAAATTACTCGTTTCATGAAATAAAGAGAACTTTTCATTATATTCTATACAATTTTTTTAATAATCAAGTATGATAACAAATTACTATAAAGTTATGTTGATTTAAGTAATTAATTTTGGAATAAACAGTAAACAATTACATTTTGTTCGAACCGATTCTTTGTCTTTTGAGTGTCGGCTTTTATTTAAAACGTGGGTGGTTGATAATTCGGTTTAAATTCGATTGAATGTAAAATACATCGAATATTTTTATTATATATTTATATAATAAAAATATATATTTCATTTAATATTTGCGAACAAGATATTATTATCGCAGCAGCCGTCATTTTAATTTGAATTTCGAATTTGCATTTATTTATATTTTAATAACAAGAACACTCTTAATCTTACAACACTTACAATATTTAAGAACTTAGCGTCACTGCATAAAGTATTACGAAAATATAAAATTACAATCAGCAAAAGTCAATGTAAAAACAGATCTGTCAGAAGTCTAAAAAATAATAATGTCATTAAATTTTACAGCATTACAATCTTAATCTGACCGGTCTCATAAATATTACATCATTTTAGTTACGACCTGCAAAATTCGCAAAAACACGTAATCTTCACTTATGACATTACGACCATAGATATAAAAAAACACCACGTTAAGCCATGTACATTTCATATATTTGCCAAGTCATTTTCAATTCTTATATCAATTAATTTGAAGTGGATCTGCATAAATATGTGATGTCCATTTTTTGCAATCACAAGCTGCACGTGTATATTAAAGGACTGGAAAAATCTACTTTAATTTTTTGTCGTTTGTATTCCAACTCGTCTCGTATGAAAGAGATCAAAACGTCACAGGCCTATTGATGAAGTATCTGTTTACTATCTGTCTTAAATCTCTTCCGTATATATCGAACTATTATATTTCAATGGTAAATTATGAATTCTCAAGTTTGTATTCTCTACAGATGGCGTACTGGTCCGGGTTCCCATCATTGGTCTTCGGCCTAGTATCCCTAGCTGGAGCCATGATGACGCTTCTCGTTCCCGACACGGCGGATGACGCGCTTCCTGACACCATTCGGCAAGCTGAAGAATTGGGACTCAAAGCCATCAAGACAGAGAAACCATGTGAAAAGTCTAGTTAAAAAAGTGAACACAAGACAGTTTCACGAAAGTCAAATTACAGTGTTGTTAATTTATTTGAAAAAGAAACATAATTTATGAGACTGAAAACTCATATTACTTTGTAAAGTATGTTGGTCCTTTTTAAAAAGGAATGGATGGTTATGCACCATTTGGATTAAGTTTAACTACTTTATAATATCTGATACTGAAGTATAATAGCTATAAAGTATATGTAATTTACGAAGTATTTTATTTTTATTGAGTTTCCCGGCAACCCAAACCTGAACGACATGCCGTTCAAAATTCTTTACTAAAGTTAATTCAATTTTATTTAAAAATTTGAAATAACAAATTAAAGAAAACTGAACAATTATTTTCAGGTACCATTTTATTACTATATATTTTTTTTATAGTCTGTGGTAAAAACATCCATGGCCATCATTAATTTGAGACGTAAAATTGATTGGTATTTAAAATTATAAAACAAAATACGGTAATTGATTTTATCTTAGAAGGCTAGTAATTTAAAATATACGTCTTTATGGTACTATAGTTTCTAATTATAAAAGCTCGTGTTCTGACGGTAAAAGATTGAAACAGCAGGTGAAATCACAGGGGGAAGCTAATTCTAACTGAAGCCTACGCCGGCAACGCATCATTAGTCGATAGTCCTACATAATGATCTCAACCGATATTAATAAATAAAACATCTACGATTAATAATAATAATAATTCTTTATTTCGGACAACTTAATACATATTACAATAATTGAACAGTACAGTCACATAAATAAAATTAATAAATAACACAGTCCACTTACATCACAATTATACAATACTACTTAATTAAATTCAATAACATAACAAAAATAAAATTCGATTTCAATTACAATGTCATCATTAAAAATTCAATTATTTAAATTATACACTAATTAATGGTGGCCATAGATACCACTTTACATTAGGTGGTTCTGGTGCTCGTTTGCCGGCTATGAAAATTGTAAAAAATATAATTAATAAAATCTTACGATGTTCAAATTAAATCGATGTAATGTGCCTCAGCGTATTACCCATGAATATGCATGTATGTATGTACTATGAGTCAAGCTTTCATCTATGACTGTTTGCGTTTGTCCAGGTCGTAAGCAATTCATTTTTCATTAATTCAATTCAATCACTACAAACCTCAAACCGAAAAAAGAAGCACAAATTACATCGGTTTCTAACAGATTAAAAACAAACACAGATATCTGATTAAAATCCTTCCAAAGAGTATTGTTTGTGAGCCACTTTGCATTCATCATATCCGGAATCAGCGATTTTTCAATTTGGACTTTACCTTGAAAATGCTCGCTTCATTATCTCTGACAAGCTTACAACAGTTTCAAAAAGAGTGTCAAAAAGTTGATTTAACGAACGTGCAGAAGTACTAACGCAAAAATGTCAATTCGCATTTTAAGCTACACGGGAAATGGTAATAATGCTTGTAATTGCGACAGGGTTTTATCCACTGAGTTTGAAACATTTGGAGTATTTATTTGTCAAAATTTTTTTCCACTGTTTCTCATAAGATGAAAACTTAACAATGTTTGATTTAAATGTTGCTTTGTTTGCATTATTTCTATTAAAATACAAATACATACATGTAGGTCGCTATGGCCAATGTATTACTACAGTTTTATTAGCGTTATAATATTATAAAAATAACTTAATCAAAATTCAAATATTTTTTATTTCATCATAGGTAAAAAAATATACGTGATTAATGTCTTCTTTTTCTTTATGTTCATCGTGATTAAATTTCGGCTCTTAAAAGCCTTTTGTCAACATTGTAAAATACATAAAATAGGTAATTAGGTATCCAGCTTGACTACGACATGCAAGAAACAAACGCAAGACAGCTATTCGTGCGTGCTAATGCTTCGTGAATATGTTAGACGCCATAACGTTTTAACCCCTAGAATCAAATTTACAATCCTTAACAAATTTAAGTCTTCTCTTATTGTTAAAATGTTCGGTATATACTATTAGTATAACGTTGAATTACAAATATAGGGCCTATTTAGCCCATACTTTTGTAGTATTTCGTAAAACTCTTCGTTATCATCTCCATGGTTGTATCAAACCGCGCGCTGCCGCAGAATGCAACTGCGTGCGAGCAATTTTCAATTTGGCTCGATGCGCCACCTGCCGGCGTTCTTGCAATATTAATCTGTGCAGCAAATGTAGCTACGTGTTCATGAACGAACGCTCCAAGCCGGCAAAAGATGTGACCGAAATATTTAATTAATCCAGTATTTTGTGGCCAGACAGCCTGATAGTACGATTCGATTTTTCGGAGTCAATTTTTAAATTTTGAAATTCGCTTTTTTCGAATTTCATTCTTTCACCTGGATTCATAAAACATTTTTGACGTTCATATTACTTGAATTGTAACGGCCGAAAAATTTGAGTCCTTATTAGTTAGTAAGTTTTTTGTGTGAGCATGGAAATTACAGGTTTTTAAAATAATTGAAATCATTATTACACACTCAATATCACACTAAATTATTTCGAGAAAATAATATAATATTCAAATCTCAACACAACCTATAATTGGTTACACAAAATGATATAAAATCCTTTCTATTATTCAAACTTATCGGAAAAAGGCTTTCTATATTCTATTCATAATAGATTATCTGTAAAGCGTTCCGCGGTTTCAATTCGAAAGAATTCAGAACGAAATAATAAAGATAGAGTAGGGAATTCATCATTCGCTGAAGTGAATCAAAATGGCTGATTCCCGCCAAAACGCGTAGAACAAAAGTAATCTAATGGATTGCCAGGAGCCCCGGTTGGATAACTGAATAATACTCATACTGTAGCTATCTCATTTCTTGAAATTGGTCGAGAGTATTACCTTATTGTAGGCTAATTTAGCCTCAAACTGAAGAGATGGAGGGGTTTCAGAAAGTATTCACAATGTTTATTGGATAACGTCGAGCATGAAAAAATGTTTCCAATTCATCTGAAGAAATAGTATTGGCATAAAGTTAATTTTTGATGCTCTGTTAGGGGTGCTACCCAAATGTTTGGACCGGCTCATGCGTTGTGTTTGCATGATGTATGTTCATTGTATTCGTAGTATTTGTTAAACGACAAAACTGGCGCGAAGAAGTTTAAGTCGGCACATTCGGCTTGCCTCGCCAAAACCCAAATGACCGAGTGGTATTTTTACCGACACGCCAGCCCGAATGTGTGGGTAGAGGCCCTTATTCACATCATTATGTTGCAGCTCTATCATTAATTAATATACTTTATGTCTTTTGTATAACAGTACTAACAGTTTTTTACTGCTATGATATATGATAATTAAATTAACACATCCTTGCAATCGGTTTTTACTAGCTGGTAAATAACAAGTTTTGCATTATGCTTTGAACTATCTCTTGTTGTCCTTAAGGGGTCTGATAAGGAGGACTTCGGTATCTGATGTACAATCCAGCCAAATATAATCTTCAAAAAAAGACCGGTCACGTAGGCTATTTGTTTATCTCTGTACTGCTATGTACTTACATAAAAAACTGAAATAATGACTTTGAAAAACATTATATATGCGCCTCACTACAGCACGGTCGCAGCACGATGAATAAACCAAAAAGGTATAAAAAAGTAAGTATAAATACTTAATTTTTTGTTTAAAAATGTTTTATATTCATGTCATTTATAATCTCAAATAAAATCTGCCCGAGTCACTTGTGTTCTTTTCTTGTAATCTCAAAGAAATAAAGAGATTGTTTTAAGTGTTCGTACTTTCTACTCGCTCATCTACTTTAAGTAAGGTTTCACTTTAGTTTGTAGTACTCGTATTAGAAAGAAAAGCTTCATGGCGAAGCTAAATTAGTTAGAATGTGTCTTTGATCCGATAACGATCAATCCAAATTGAGCGTAATTTATGAGTTATAATATGAAAAGAAAACATTTATAATAGCAATCAGTTATAACAAAAGTTAAAAGTATGGTACGAACATAAATATTTAAAAAAACATCCATGATTTGTGAACATTTGTTTATATTTAAAATTATGTACCTGGGAATGGCCACAGCCATTTAATTTTCGATTAAAGCGACGCGATGGTGTATAAGAAGACGTATGTATTAGGTATTAGGGCATTGAATTTGTTTCCAAATTCGTCTGAAAAGTCCAAAGGCAAAAACAAAACACTAATACCATAATCTTTGCATGAGGATATCATAATTCAGAAGGGGTCCAGAACTTTGATAACTACTGCGAACATGACGGCATTCCAAATTATCTCCAGAGACCCAAAGAGGTGACAAATCCTATACATGTTACTGATCGTATTCATTTATATTAAGCGATTCGATATATTTCCGGATCAACTAATTTGGAGCAAGGAATTTCTTCAAGAGGAGAATTATATTTGAGAACAGTTTCTTTTTTATTTTAGAAACTTTTATCTAAAGCTACGCTGATAAACGATTTCTGCCTGAGCCCGTAGACGTGTCGTCACCTAGTCGTGTGATATTTGTTTTGACAGCGATTCCCATAGCAATACCCATGATTCAGTTTCTATTCAAACTGCTCGTGAGTTTGAATGTGCAATAATGCGTTTCCAATTAAGTTCGATTACAAGAATAATTTTGTCATAGTAATTGTGAAATTTACTAATGATATAGTATTTATCTGATGATGTAAAGTGGCCTATGGTCTTTAATCTAAACGCATCAAAGAGTGACATGGCCTGCGCTAACTTAACTTCGTAATCGGATTTGATAAGTTCGGCGTGCCGGTCCCCGGCATACCTTCATGTACCTGCACACGCGCTGCTCATGTATAAGGGGACTTTTAGTAGCTTATCGTGGCCGACAAACCAGTAGTAAGTTACTATCCACCTGATAGGAAGTTATATCCATGTCACCTATGGACATAATAAGTGCCCAGAACAAATAAACTAATCATGGAAGTTTTTATTTATATTTAAGGTTTAAGGGAACTCAACCACACGTTCCCACAGGTGGAAACTGGGTAAGCAGGCCGCGGCCCACACGCGTTGCGATTGGTCGGTTGAGTAGTGCGTCACCGCTACATCACTCCCCTCCGAGGCCGAAGGTCGTAAGTAGCGTCCGTCTTCGGCTTTTGCGTAAGGTGAAGCTTGCCAGTGTCTCAGCTGATGGTTCCAGTGAGTCGGAACCAGGTGCCGCGTAGTAGTCCACGGTGAGTCGGGACTAAGGCGGTGCATGTCCGACGATCCTCGGTGTGGGTCCAGGTCCCGTGGAGAACGGAACAATTTGCTCCAGTGGGTCGGAGGCTGCCCCAGGATGCCGAGGTGCAGACTTCCCCAGTGCGTCGGGGCGGTGCAGTGTCGGTGCGTAGTGGCTGGCGGCTGCGTCGGCCAGGAGAGAAGTGCTCTGCTTGTTGACCGGACGAAGGTGCAGCGCTGCGTGTCAACCAGGAGAGAGGTGTTCTGATAAGTACCGGCTGAAAGTGCAGGTGCTGTGCCAAGTCGCAGGTGGTGGATGAGGGGTGAAGACCAGTCTTGCAAGGTGCTGCAAGGTCGTGGTCGGTTATGCCCGTGTTGTCCTCTGGAAGCTGGTTTTGGCGTGGAGTCTTCGCTGTTGGTGTGGAGAGTGATGATGTCCTCTGCTCGGGGTCACCACTTTAGGGAATTAAACTACACGTTCCCACAGGTGTAATTGTGGTGACCAGGCCGCGGCCCACGGCCCTACAGTAGTTTTTTTTTGTTCATAGTTTGGGCATGGGGCCAAAAATGCATTTCCGCATGCCTCTTGCGCGCGTTACAAGGCATCCGGGACTAGCTCCTAATGAGCACTACCCACTAAAAAACCCCCTGTCGGCTCGTGCAAGTTTTTGCCACTCAGCCTTCATCTGAACGACGGCCAATTGGAGAAAGAAGCCGCGCTAGCGGGGCCCAGTAGGGGTCACCCACTGGGATTACATGGCACTGAAGGTGCTCAAAGCACTGATAGGTGAATACATAGCACTGAAGGTGCTCAAAATGAAAAGTAAATAATTAAAAAAAATTAAAAGTTGCAAAATAAAATTGAATTAATTCGGATTTACGTTAGAATTAGAATTAACGTTAGAATTAGAATTAACGTTAGAATTAGAATTTGCGGCCAGAAGGGCTTCGAGATCGGCTGACAGTCTGGTGGAAGAGTACGCTTGCTCATTCCTAGGCCTAGCGACTTTGAACTTCGAATCTAAGACAGGAGTAGTATATGAGACTGAATCACGAACAAGAGGATTGGGATGGGTTTCGGACCGTTTGAAGAACGCTTCAGAGAGTGTTTTGAGGTGTTGTTGTGCTGTAGGCAGTTCAAGATCTCTATGCAAGTCCGCGTCACGAACGTACCACGGTGCGTTTGTGGCCCTGCAGCAAAAGAGGTTTTGAACTACCTGCAGTTTGTGCAGGAGGGAGGGTTTGGCGTGGGCAAAGATCGGCGAGGCATATGTCATGACGGGTCTAACGCAGACCTTGTAAAGTGTACGTTTGTTTCTGAAAGACATTTTAATTTTTCTACCTAACATGCTATTTAGGCGGCCTAAGTAGTGACGGGCGAGTTTCGAAACTCTTTCGACGTGTGGCTTGAGAGAAAGTGTCGGATCTAATGTGACGCCTAAGTATTTAGTACTGCGCTTCCAGGGGATGGGAATGCCTAACATTCGAACGTGGGGATCGCCAGCGGGACGACGGCGTTTGTGGTCGAAGCGCACCGCAGAACTCTTTTCAGGGTTCACATCGATGCGCCATTTTTGAAGGGCGTTTACGGCCTTTTGGAGTCTGGTTATAAGGTGCGGAACACTGTGGCCTTTGGTATAGATTGCGGTGTCGTCGGCAAAGAGGGCGAGTTCGACGCCTTTCGGCGGAATGGAAATGTCGTTGGTGTACACGGTGTACAACAAAGGAGCGAGGACTGAGCCTCGAGGGACTCCAGCCTTTATGGGACGAGGCGCAGAGAGCGTGCCTTCATGTTTAAATCGAAACGTACGGTCTTTGAGAAACGACGCTATGAAACTGACTAGGCGATCCGGTAAGCCTATTTTGTAGAGTTTATAAACGAGGCCGCTGTGCCAGACTTTGTCGAAAGCCTTGGGTACGTCAAAGAAAACCGCGACTGTTTTATAACGAGGCGGATAGAAACCGTCAAGTATGTGCTTGACGATTCGATGGACTTGCTGAGGGCAGGAGTGCTTAGCGCGAAAGCCGAACTGATCGGGAATAATGAGAAGATCGCCATCCGTTGGAAAAAGATGGTTCCGCATTCGAGAGAGTATGACTCTCTCGAGAAGTTTAGACATGGCTTTGAGGAGGCCGATGGGTCTGTGATTAGCCGGGATATTCAGAGGTTTACCCGGCTTGGGAATGCCTATGACTGTTGCTTCTTTCCAAGCTTTTGGAAAGTAGCTATGGTCGAAGCAGGCATTGAAAATGATAGCTAACAAGGTAAGCACCTGTTGAGGCAGGTGCTTAAGTGCGTGGTTGGAAATTCTATCCGCACCCGGAGCCTTTTTGGACTTTTGATTTCTAATGAGAAGCGAGATCTCGACATTAGAGACTGTGACGGGGTCGGCGGTGATGGGGAGAGAGTCTCTGCGAAGGACTTCGTCCTCCACAACCTGGATGTGTGAGGGATCAGCAGGTTGCGTGCTGGGCGAGCATTGTGCGGCAATGCTGTCAGCGAAGCATTCGGCTTTCTCTTCGACTTCGAAGGCAGTAGTGCCATCGGGACGAGTGAGCGGAGGAACGTGAGAGGCGGTGCCATACTTTAGTACGCTTGGTGGGACGGAGAGATATTCGCCATTAGATCGTTCATCTGAGCGTCTCGGAGTTCTGCGAGGCAAGACCTAACTTTACGTTGTAGCTGATTCGCAGCTAATTTATAGGCGGGCGTGGGATATTTCTTGACTCTCCGGAGAGCCACGTTCTTAGCTTTAATAAGATTGCTAACGGCTAAGGGAAGCATGGGTTTACCTTGCTTAGCAACCTTTTCGTTGTCACTGATGGCTGAGTTGATAGCATCAGTGAGAGAATTGACTAATGAATCTATTTTATCCCGACTATTATTTGATCGGGCGAGATCGCGAGCGAAGAGTTTGGGGCCTCTAAGGCTGACACTAACGTATTTTTAAAGCCTTTCCAATCGGTAAAGGTCCTAGGAGAAGTGACGTTATCGTTAGGTGGTCCTAGCACGAGGGGACGGGGCGGTGGTCAGAGCCTAGGTCATCGAGTTGTTCGATAGACCTGAGGTCGAGGTTGATTCGCTTGACAGTTGCAAAATCGAGGATGTCAGGTGAGTGAGTTTGTTATGTCGAGGAGAGCGATACTGCTGGTGTTGGTTGATAGGCACTTTCAGTCAGTATGTTTGGAGTTAAATTCTCCAAACATAATGACTGATTGGCCGAGGGCGAGAATGACCTCAAAGTCACTGCGGATTAGTCTGGTGCCACTAGGTATGTAGATTGAAGCTATGATGATGGTCGGATGACCAGTCATAGCCAATCTACACACAGTGGCTTCCATGTTGAGGAGAGGAGGGTTAGGGAGAGGACAGCAATGGAATCCTCTTTTGTAATAAATAGCAGTGCCGCCGAAACCGTCGGAGTTGGGCCTGTCGTTACGAATAAACGCGTACTTGGGAATAGCGAATGCCCTGGAGCGGTTTGGAGTTAGCCATGTCTCTTGAAGAAATAATAAGTCTGGCTCGTTGTTCTGAAGGAACAGTTTGAGCTCAGGGAGGTTAGTATTAAGGCTACGAACGTTAAAGGAAACTAGGGATAAGCCCTTGGGTTTGATACGACAGGACGCGGGATTTGCGGGTCTAGACATTAAAATTATAATTTAAGTTTATAAAAAAAATGTTTTTTAATTTATAAAGAAAAATGGAATTTATTAAGAGCTTAGTAGCGAATGATGCTCGGCTAACGCAAATAGACGCTCTTGAGGAGAGCGGGCGGCTCGCAGTTTGCGTTCGAGTACGGAGATTTCCTTAATGTCGACGTTTTGAATGACGTCAAACACGGTCTTCATGTCCTCAGCCAACGACGACTGAGGTGGAGACGACGGAGCGGGACGCGGGCCTACGGGAGCTACGGGAGCTGGGATCAGACGGGAAGGTGCAGCTGGAGCGGCCGGACGCTGTCTCTCCAGGACAGAGCCGGAGTAGGTGACGGCTGCACGGGCTTTGCTTCCGGGGGACCCCAGTTGCGCAGCGGCGGGAAGTTGGCAGGAGTGAGCGGCGGCGCCGGTTTAGGCGCGACCTTCTTTGAAGCGGAGCGCGGAGCGCGCGGACAACCCCTGTAGTTAGCTGTGTAGCCAGACTGGCCGGGGGGGGAAGTGGAGTCGGGAGTGCGAGTGCGAGTTCACTCCTTCGTAATATGGGGATCTAGGCACTTAACGCATCTGGGAGAGGCTGAGCAATTGGCCGCTGCGTGGCCATACAGCCTGCAGCAGTGGCATTGCCCGGAGTGCCCGCGAGGATTGGGACGCTCGACAGAGATATTCGAGAGTCCGCAGACTGTGCGAGCCTCTCTAAAGATCTCCTTCGAGTTGGGAGTATGAGATAAAATAACTAATGCTAACGGAAAATGCCTACCGCGGTTGGAGTGCATCTTGTGCACTGCTTCAGCCGGGAAACCCTGGGACTTAAGGTCGTTTTCGAGCTCAAACGGGACGCCTCGTAATACTGCGCGGATCTTACGCTCCTCTGGGAGGGTGTAAGTATGGTAAGCGATTTGTTTAAGCGAGAGTAAACGCGCGGAAGTCGTCGATAGTCGTGACTTGGACTTTAATAGTATCGCCTGCGTTATTTGCCTTGAGATAACTGATTTTGTGCTCTTTACACAAGTTAAAAACCGCGGTCCAGCGCGCTTTCTCGTGGAGGAAGACGGGCGGAGGAAGCTGAGACTTAGGTGGGACGGGAGCGCAGCGCGTTGCTGGCTTGGACGGAGCCGACGTATTCGCGGTCACTTGTAGTGACATTAACGGCACGGGGGCGGGTGTTGAAGACACCGGGGTGGGCTCGGGTGTTGAAGACACCGTTGCTTTCTTCGAACGCTTCTTAGAGCGTTTGGCGACGAATTGAGACGCGGGCTCAGGAGAGCCGGTTAAAGTAGCGGCGCCCGACGACGGGTCGGACGCGGAGTCGGAGTCGCTCCCGGGAGCGGCTACGCCGCGACGCGCGAGATGACGTGACCGCCGAGTTGTCTCCCATACTAACGCACCTGTATTGACTCTCTTTGGAATCTGGAAAGGTCCCTAAATCCTGAAAACTGGCTAACGTGCAACCAGTACCAAAGAAGGGAAGCCGTGCAGATGCCATCAACTATCGACCTATTGCAATCACCTCCATACTTTGCAAAGTCATGGAGCGTGTATTGAACAATCGTCTCCTGGCATACCTTGAGTCCAACGAGCTCCTTAGTGTAACTTAGTAACCTTTACCGACAGAAAGGACAAATACACACGAAAGCACACAGATATGATAAAAATAAATATGAAAAAGGACTGGTACAGTACAAATTCGTTGTTACCGCTACCTAGAAACCTAAAAAAAGGGTACGCAGGTAAAGATTTGACCGCGTTAGGGTCAACCTTTACCGACAGAAAGGACAAATACACACGAAAACACACAGATATGATAAAAATAAATATGAAAATAGGAGAAAAATAAATAAAATAAAGAAGAGAAATAAAATAAAAATAAAAGGACTGGTTCAGTACAAATTCGTTGTCACCGTTAAGTATCCTTTGTACTGAGACCAGACTACTTACGCTGGGCACAACACTGCACTCAGCACAAGCACAACACAACTTAGCACAGCACTTTGAAGACTAAGGGGCTTAGTCGCAAAGAAAAAATCGCACTTCGATAGCACTCAGAGGGAGTAGAAAAACCTTGAAAACCGTAGCACGGAACCAACACGCTAAACTGTGACGTCAGTAGACTGAGGCGCCACGGAATATCGGGAAGGGACCGATGAACGGAGAACGGGGTCTTGCTCGTCCGTACCGGGCAGCGATCGGAGCGAGAAAGGGAGTGGCCCACAGTCGTTGTCGGAAAGTATATTATATAATATATATATTCTAATCGCTTATGTAAAGTTGATATTGCGATGTAGAACACGCGTTGCGATTGGTCGGTTGAGTAGCGCGTCACCGCTACAAGTTCATTCCTCTTGTTATAATTTATTGCTATTATACAGGTTTCCTTTTCATATTATAACTCATTCACGCTCAATTTGGATATACCATCATCAGGTCAATGAACTTTCTAGAGACACAGCCCTACTAGATTTAGCTACGCCATGAAGCTTTCCTTTCTAATACCAGTACTACAAACTAAAGTGAAACCTTATTTAAAGTAGATGAGCGATTGGAAATTAAGAACATTTAAAACAATCTATTTATTTATTTTAAATATATAAGAAATAAATTACATTCCCTTTTGCCTTTTTTTCTTAGTACATTAATTTATAGAATAGTTTATTTATTTATCAAGTGTTAACTATAAATATAAATCTACAAACACACCAATTGTACGGCCCCTAGATAAGCAGAGCTTGTGTTACGGATCACCATGCAGCGAAGTGGGGTGGAACCCAGTATAGACATACATTTATGAATAATAATAATAATAATAATAATAATAATAATAATAATAATAATCCCCAGACAACGACACCAACTGTATGGCCCCAAAGTAAGCAGAGCTTGTGTTATAAATGACCATACAGCGAACTGGGGGGGAACCCAGAATAAACATACGTATATAAATACAAACAACCATGACCCGAGAACAAACATTTGTGTTCATCACACAAATGAATGCCCCGGCCAGGACTCGAACCTGGGACCTCCGGCGTATGAGACAGGGCTACTGACCACTACGCTACTCGGCCATAACCATTAACAAACATAACCCGAGAACAAACATCTGTGTTCGTCACACAAATGAATGCCTCTTTTGGGACCTCTGGCGTATGAGGCAGGGCTATACCCACCACGCCAATCGGCCGACACTCACTTTAATTATTCTTAATAAAAATGGAGTCATAAAATAAACTCATCACCTGGACATAAATACTTGAGAAAACGTTAAAATTTCACAGTTTTCGAATATAAAATTTCCCACAAGACTAGATTTAAAACTTCTATTAAAACTATGCAAATTAAAATTACCTGTAACTAACATAAAATCTAAGTAATTAACAAAGTTATATACCCTAGTGTTTAATGTGTTACAGTTAGCGAAATTGTATTTTTTCCGTAGTTCATGAAACTCTGTAATAGTCCAACAACTATAAACAACCGATAACCATACTTTATGGATTTTCCGGATAGTAATATTTTATAATAATCTGGCTTTTGGTTTTCGATTGCTTGACCCTTTTTTGTTTCGTTAACGTAAATTATATCTGATGCAAATTATATTTAGATAAGTAATTTTTACAAGGTGTACATATTTTTCGCTTGTTCGCGAACGTAATAATTATAAAACAAATAAAATGCTCTGAAATTATTAAATAGTCGGTTGGCATTCTCGTAACCAAGCTGCCCAAGTTAGACCGCATGTTACCTGTGCAAGAATGCACAAAATGTTGGCTGCCCACAAAGACTTTTTAAATACGAGATCGCATTCTGCGTAATCCTTTAATATTTCGATCCCTACAAATTATTGCCATAACTCAAAGCTCAGTTCAATAGGAAAAATATTTCGAAAGCTTTCGAATCCGGCGGAACTTTTTACAACTTCCAAAAAGTTGTCAGAATTCTTTGTGAAACAAAATTTCGTAAAGGATTATTTGCTTAATTAAAACCCTGAGGTATGTTACAGGGGACGGTAATTTTTCATTCGATATTGGAGGAATTTAATAAAATCGTGTTTGGTCGCGAGATCTTTTTTTATGAAACCGTTTTTTTCGCTTCTGGCATCGATTAGCGAGTGATATAACGTCGCTGAACGTTTTTCATCATTTGTTTTACTTCTATGAAGGTTTCTGAAGAGGTCGTGACTAGAATACTAATATAACTGTTTGCTATCGTGAGAGGATTCCAATCTGTAGAATTACAGCACGTTGCATTATTCTTACATGGACACAAGTATCATGGTAGATAGGTCTTCAGTATTTAGCCATCGCATTAAATTAGAATCATAAAGATTCATCAGAGATGTTAAGCTACCACGTAATTCAATATTTTAATAAAAAATTTACATGACCTTTCACTCTATCTTTTTAATATGAGGTTTTTTATAATTATACTGTACATTGCAGAATACACCTTCTTTTTCTTAAATTTAAATCATTTGACAGGTTTCACATATAAACTTTTTCTCATAATTAAGTATGTTATAAAATGTTTTATCATAACTATCTACACTCCAAAATTGTGTTTATCATAATACCATTACGTAATATAACATAACCTAAAATGAAATCACTAATTGTGAAAAATGTCACTTTCTGAGCCTGAATCGAACCACTCGGGACCACGGCGAATTCGGGTGACCAATTCGGATTGCACCAACAGTTTTTAGAAATAAAATGTATTTAAATATAAACATTGGCTATTAACTATTTTAGAATAAAGTTGTTTGAAAAAAAATTATCAAAATTTATTATTTTATAATATAACTTGTAGTTGATAACAAAATTCGGTGTTTTAAATATGTTTCAAGTGATGTTTATGAGTAGCTAGTTATGGACATTTTGATTTTAGGACAATACATTTTATGAGACAAAAACCCCTATTAGATACATGCCACGCATTAAGTTAGTACATATGAGAATGGTACAGTAAAAAATGGTTTAAAATAATTTCAACCTCTGATATACCACTCACACTGGCAACAGATAAAGCTTTAAACTCAAATTTATAGTTTGGATGCGGCAATATGACTGCGGCTGTTATTGATGGTGATTTTAATTGCCACCGACGATGACGTGATGACCAGATGGTAATTATCGGGAAATGTAGACGATATATGGAAATTACATTAAGGGCTTATTTCTGAGTGCTCAGATAACTTTTATCAGTAGAATAAATTTGAGAATTTGATGTTATTTCAATGGAATGTCTTGTCAAGTGCCAAAGTTATTCTGCTGATAATTGCCATATAAAAATGGAAAAATCAGCCCTTAAAAATGGCGTACGAACAAGTGCCCAGAATATATGTGAGCTATAAAGACCGAAGCGGTCTTTAATGCCGTTATTTAAACCTCGATCGAAAGACCTTCTAAAGAATGATAATACAAGTCATACTTCCCAGACAAGTGTAATTATTTCAACACTGAGTTAACATTTCAAACTTCTACTCCGATGAAAAGGTTCTAAAATCACTTTTGATTTAGACTTTGGGTACCGGACTGTGGCACAATCGTCGCACTACAAAGAAGCCTGTAGCTGGACCTACAGCAGCTGGGCGTGCAGCTGCTGGACGACAGCATCGATGTTACTCGTATCATTCACATATAAAGCTTTTCATTTTTATAAATATATATAATATTTCATTCAATCTTTTGTTTAAAGACTGAATGAAAACGCAGGTATGGAGCAGAATCTATTAAGAATCAAACAATTTTATGATCTAGTTATAAACTCGAACAACTTTGAGAAACCCGTTAGTTTAAATAATAAGCGTGGTCTCAGACAGTATTTTTTTTAATTACACTGTTCTCAAAAGATTTTTAGTTACAGTCTGTACTTCAATAACTTTATTCGTTATTCAGACGCGTCACATTACACGTTAACACAGCACTAACAAACAGAAATAGAGCTCGTGGTGTGCGTATTGATGTCGCACTGTTCCCGCACGATCTTGCGATGATACATTTTGTATGAAAGATATAACCCAACTACAGGACTACAACCAGCCTGCAGTCGTGCGTCATACCAATCTTTTGCAGATTAAATGAAACCGTGTAAAAGTAACTGTGGCGTCCCCAGACGTGACCTACAGAGAATAAGTTTATCTATGGATGGCTGGAACCCGCGTTAACTCGTGAACGAGTGCCGTTTGAGGGTGTTTGTCGTTTGGATACTTGGGGGGAGGGAGCCTTGCCGAGCTAACAGATGCAGATAAGAATAATTTTGTATAGACATAAAGAGACTCTGGAAATTTATTTTACTTTATCAAGCATGTTTACTGAATAGAAATGAAATGAAATGAAATGAAATATTTATTTCTCAACATTGACAATTGCTTGTTCTTATTGACGTCAAATAAAACATGACTACCACCAGTTCGGAAAAACCTTCGTGAAGAAGAACTGGCAAGAAACTTCACAGGTATATTTTTTTCAAAATAAATGTACAGCGTCTCTTTATGTCTATACCAAATTATTATTATCTGCATCTCTTAGCTCGGCAAGTTTCACTCCATTCAAGTATTCAAACGATGAACACCCTCAAACGGCACCAGTTCACGAGTTAACGACGAGTTAACCGGATCCAGCCTGAACCATATTGGAGGGAAGTGGGAGGGAGGGAAAACTTTTGAAAAGTTGTTCAGTTTTACCGATAGAACGTCTACAGCAAATTTGGAAAACTACTCAAATATTACCCTGTATATCACATTTACTTATTTAGTTTGGCTCACCGATCTAATATTAGGTTACACTGTGGGTTAGGAAACATGCTCCTTAATTCAATGAGTAAACAATAAACATTCAATATATGATATTTTTCCTTGGCACGCAAATTATTTAAAGTGAAAGTAAAATCAATTTGTTCATTCCAAATTGCGGCCACAGCTGGGATTAATTTAAATATTGAATAACTTCCGAAAATACGTATATTTGCTATAACTATTTTTTTATTGGGAGAAGCTTAAGGGATTATCCTGGATTTAAAAATCTATATTTTATTATGATGGAGTGTGAGTTGCAGTTCACTTTTGATGCAATTTTCGAATACAATAGAATTTGTGGATTTTATTTTGCATGTTTATTTGAACTGGGATTTGCAAAAGATCAAATATTTACTATGAGATCCTATTTCGTCATGTTTAGCATAAACAAAAGCTTTTCCATGAATTCGTGATGAATATAAGAAATATACCAGCCGTTGTAGATACACTTTAGCACAAAGAGGTTTATTACCTCTCTTTTTAAATTTAGATTCATACCCCGACATCATAAAACACTTATATAACAATTCATCAGCAAAAAAGCTATGAATCTCTCTCATAATATATATTCAACAAGCATAAACGATATTTATGATAGCAAAAGCATTTCCGTAAAGGTTCTAATATGTTTGCTTTTGTGCTGCTTATGCACTTCAGAACTGTGGTTGATAATCCGCGAACGTGTATTATTTTAAACTTTTATATTATATTGGTTCTTAAACATATGATATGATTGACTCTTAAATGTAATTGTTTCTCGCAAATACAAATAAATACAATGGAAGCGCAAAGCAAAATTAGCAACTTAAAAATTAAGTTTTCTAAGGCTATATAAATTAAGTTACATCAAAACGAATTTCATAATCCGTTCCAAATTTCTAGTTTATATACTTTAGTATATAATTTCGTTTTTAGTTTTTGATCAACGAAGAAAATTGCCATGGTTTCTGTGCATTATTCGATTTTTTGCTTACTTTTCAGGCTTTCTGGTTACATACTTTACTAATTTTAAGAAACTTTTAGCAGATTCTAAGTAAACGATTTTTTTATCCCTAGATACACCCTAGATAAGGGATCTATAACAAGGCTTAGGTTTTACCGAGCGTTCTAGTTCTACTACTAGAACTCTTTCCATTATACCGCTAAGTTATTAAACAACTGAATATCAATAACAGAAATTGTTGAAAAATGTTAACTTCCCTGATAAATTACACTAGACAGATGTTTATATATAACCACATATTGGAAATTTTATTTCAATTAAAACAAACTCAAATAAGAAGAATTCTTCTAGGTGTTAACTATATTTACTATAAACTACAGTCTCTCGTGGCCGTGGTGTCTGTAAAGATACTGAAACAAGTTCAAACGTAAAAATATAATTAAATTCCATTAAATCCGGTAAAAATAAGTGTTTTTTTTTTAAATATATATCGGGAAGACTTAGGAGTATTATGAACTCTAAGTTCGATTAACGTTTGTAACGGTGTGTGCCTTTTCGGTTAGTACGCTTTTTTTGGCATTTTATTTATTTTTAAGCTGGTTTTTACTATTTCATTATATTTTGGGTCTTTGGGGTGATGAGTTTTAGATTATAATATATTCAAACAATGTATTCCTAAAATTTTCATACAATGAATTTATATTGAAAATCTGGATTTGTTAAACCAGTGCTGTATGACACTTTTTAAATAAAGAATGTGATCATGGTGCAAATTTGTCATAAATGATATCGACCTAAAGCCACTGTGGCGTTTTAAAATGATCAATACATCATAAAAACCATAACATCTTTTCTCATCCCACGTAGCCCGGTCATGATTCCAGATTCCAATTACTGACACATGAAACTGGTGCTTGTATACCGGATGTTGTTTCCACACAAGGCCCAAACAAAGGAAACTCTTTTAACATAAAAAGGTGTTTGATAAAACCTCCACGAGGTACTCTTAACCTACCCAAAGAGCCATCGAAACGGCGTGGCGTTAAATATACAAAAGGAATGAAGAATATAAACTTCTACGATACTAAAGTTCACATTTTACGGGGCCTCCGTAAAACTGTTATGGCCATAGGTACACACGTCAAAGGTCTCAGATGTCAGTAAAATGAAAGTAAATATAAATAAGGTTTTATTAGGCCATTCATAGCTTTCATATTTCGCAATAGTGAATTCAATAAAAGTTGTATGGAAAACTGTCTTCACAATGTTACTTTACGCGCTTCGGCTGTCTGTTACGATATACGCATAAAGCAATGTTTTTGTCGTAAATTCTAGATTGCTTTTTTTTTTTTTTGTGGCAATGAAGTGGTTTATCGGTTGACTACTTTTGTTTGTGCGCATAGCTTTATTTTATGAGCATGTTAGATGTAAGCCTTTGATTAAAGTATAATGGCGTAAGTGAGGTGACAAGCTTCTGACGGACCTTAAAAAATCTTGCGTCGACGCCTGATAAAACTTAGTCAAGTTCAAATTCAAATATTTATTTCTCAAAATTAACAATTACTTATTCTTATTGACGTCAAATAAAACTGATAGAGAAGGTACATAAAATTCCTTCATCTGAACTCCAAATAAAACAGGCCATATAATACCGTATCTACAACGGTTCCAAAAAACACTGTAATATCTTGATAGTGTCAAAGACTTTATTCCAATTGGTAACGTACCAATATTGAGGCACAAAGACAAGCACACATGTTTGTGCGCAACGTTTTGATGTGGGTTGCCAAACGAAGACGTTTGCGGTAAAACTTTCCACTACCATTGGTTTTTTAGTAAAAAAATTATAATATTTTACTTCATCATTGGTAAAAATCTTTTATACTTCACTTTTTTCTTCATCATCATAGCGTAAATCTTCTTTAACTTCGACTTTTAAAAGGTATTATATAGGTAGACCAAGAGGTAAATAAGTTGACGGAAAAAAACTTTCGGCACTTTTGTTAAAATTGTTAAATTATGAAGTAGTAGGTATACTTTTGACTAAGACATGAATATGTATTATTTTACAATTCTACTTATTCTATTATTAAAAATATATTTATTGTTCTAGTGCTTCAAAAAAACATTTCGCAAAGTTCATCCAGGACAATGCACTATTGAAAATATTGATTGCCTTTGGGAGTCTAAAACACCAAAATATATTTTTTTTTTTTTATTAATAATCTCACCTGATTGAGTTGAGATTGATTGCGTCTGATGTCGTCGATTCTGGAGGTTAGACATAACTAAATTGGACTAAACTGCCTTAATTTAGTCAAGATATTTTAGAGAACTATTCTAATAAATTAAAGAAGTAACTTTGACCCTGACATAATTGTTTAAAGTTTTGTTTGATGTTCCATTAGAATACTTTTTATAAAATGTTGATTTTCTAATCATTCATTATTAAAAAATTTTTGTACAGATTTCAGTCAGTCATAAATAACTTGAACTCATGGTTTGGGTAACTGTAAAACACACAGGAAATAAGGGCTCGCCCGGGGCACGAAACTGGCGTAGAAAACATTCGTCCTGATTGGCTCGGTAGGCTTAAACTGAAAACTGAGATGCAAAATTTTTAAGTAGATACGGCATTTGTTGGATATTAAGTTTTGAAGTAATCAAAATAATGTATTAATTTTATTTTTTGCTATAAATAGTAGTTCCATTTTCGCTACAAAAAACACCCTAAGGTAATTTGACAAAACATCGCTATACTTCCTTTTTACGACCGTAAAATTTGCTGAAATATGATGAAGTTATCTGAATTTTTTTATAAGTTCTAGCTCAGACTATATGTTGTTTTATTGCCTAATATTTTATTATGAATTACTGCCCTAGTAAATATACACTTCTACAAGTCATCGAAAACATCCAATATTTAAACTTCAAAAATATATTTCTGGTAACACATGGTAATAATTTAAATGCAGCCAATATGAACCTTCATGTGGTAACAAAATATATTTTAGAAACATTATTTCAAAGCTTTTATTATAAAAACAAACAAACAGCTTAAGAAACAGATTGAATGTAACGTGGTTTAAAATCAATTCCAAAAACTCCAATAACCTTGATAAAGTATTCTTTATATGTATCTTGTACTCGTAATTAATACCGACGCGACTTTGCCGACAAATTTTCCAGAAATGCTTTTTAAAAAACTTGTTTTAAAACTCAAAGAGCATTTTGTAGAATCGCATTAATGGCAACTCATTTGTAATTTCTTGTGGATATTAATTTCGATTTATTGCATACAAGTTCGTATAAAATAATAGAAAAGCCATGGTATATTATTGCCTGACCGCCTTGAATCTTTACTGTTTAGATACACTATACCTTCAAAGTTGATGAATTATTGTAGAGGACTAAACCTGGGTGTCCAGAGGCAGAACCATTTAGGCACTACACATCGATACCAATTTATTGCTCTAACCCTCCTGAATAGATTGTTTATAGGTGGGTGCATTTTATTTTTATCTATTAAAACCTTACAAAGTTACCGTTTACTCTTCAACATTTCTCTTCAAGATCCAATGTTAACATTTATTCAAATGTTTTGCTTCTAGCAATATATTTATATATATATATATGTATATATATATATATATACACATATATATATGTATATACTGCATTACTTTTTAACATTTTTATATATTTCGACGTGATATCGAAGTATTTCCATTTTTCCTGGAGTCTTAATGCGATGCTGATTTTTTCGCAATATTTTTAAAATAAGTGTTAAGTTAAATAATTTCATAACATATACTTTACTTTTCTCGTCCCTCTTTTATCACAATCAGAATGCCGCATCTAAACATTCGCACATCCTTCTTGTATCGCAGGCCCCAAGTGCCGATATAGAAATAGAGTAAGCTGCTCGTTTACTTTTATGCCAACGAAGCAACCAGAAGCAGTAGAATACGTCGTTACATCACCAGAATTCAGGTTCCATGGGAATAAACTATTATCCCTATGTAGGGTTGTCTTACCAGATATATTCGCAAAAAGAAACATTTTGATCCTGAAATGTTGTTGGGCAGATTACTACGAGATTGATTTTTGATCCTACCATTTTCTTTAGTTTTAAAGATAAAAATGTTTTTGATTAATGATTGTATAAAGATATTTTCATTTGCCTGCCGGACTGGCTGTGACTTCACTATATCATTATGTTAGACCAGCAGATCGCAGGTCTCAGTCATCTTTTAATTATTATACTGTGTATAGTCATGCAAGAAATTAGTTTCATATGTGTTCCACAAAATGGTGAGGTTTTTTATTATGCCTATTGGTCAGGCTAACATCTCACAATTATTGCTCAATATCTGTTAACCAAACAATTAAGTAAATTTTAAGATATAAAAAAACGGTTTATGCAATCAATTCAAACCTGCAGTAATTTAGTCCTGACGGGTGTTGCACCTCCACTAATTGCAACGGTCATTACTGTCAAGCGAAATGGCGCGAACCCACATACTGGCGGTAGATTTTATTGTCTCTAATGCTACAGATTAGCGCGATGCTGCTTGTAATTATGGAATATTTATGGTGCACTAAAAAAAGGTTTAGAATGCGTTTTACAAAAGTAGCTTAATTTGTCCTGGCCATACATCCATACTTATATTAGAAATCAAAATATATATATTTGTAATCGATAAGCGCTGATGTAACTCTTGCTCACCATTCCTAAGCTATACAATAAAGGACATCTTGTTAAAATGTTACAACGGGATCTGGTGCACCCGGGTGAGACCAGTAATCTATTGATGATTTATTTAAACTTTACTAAAATGTCCATGATGGTGTCAGAAACGTTCTCATACGTACTCAAAATATTAGTTTTTATACAATAGGGTATAATGTCACTAAATATGTAAGTCGAGCTAAGCTACAAAACTTTAGTTTTACTTACATATGGTTGAGGAAGGCGATAGCTGGGTCCCGCGTTAACTCGTGTTCGTTGCCGAGCTAATAGATGCAGATAAGAACAATTTTGTATGGACATAAAGAAAAAAAAGTAAATTTATTTTGAAACAAATATAACCGTAAAGTTTCCTGCCAGGTTTTTCCGAAATGAAGGTAGAGTCAGACGTCAAAAAGAACAAGTAATTGTCAATGTTGAGAAATAAATATTTGAATTTGAATTTCATAATAACCAAGCGAGGGGTAATCTATAATGAAACTGGTACATAGGTACAGATATAAAACGTTACTTCTCAGTTAAGTTATTATTATTCAGCCCTAATATCCTTAACATCTGCGTGTCAGATAAAATTTTGAGGACTAAACAAAAATGCAGGTATAGACATAATAAAAGTAAACAGGTTTAAGAATAACATACTAAAACAAATTGCGAAAAAAATTGTATTATCAAAAATTTTACGAAGTTAATCATTCAAAGTTTTTCATGTTTAATTTAGGATTTATTTATTGATATTACTTAATTTGTCTTAAAATTATATCAACATCATTTTTACCAAATAACAATATTTAGGTAACAAAAAACAATTCGCACATCCCTTAAGAATAATTCCCTGGAGAATTAATTCGATGATACAAACGTCACAAAGAGAATGATAAATTAAAATGTTAATGAGCGTAAAAAATATTAATCTCAATTCAAATTTAATACTGCGATGGCAGCTGTAGCTGTATTAATGCAAATTCAAAAAATAAAAAATAATTACGTAGATATTAATAACAAGTTATTATGAGGTTTGGTAATACTGGAGGGCATTCACATTAAAATATTGCTTGGAATTTTTATGTGCCTATTGTGTTTTCATTATCAATATAAATTGTAAAGTGAAAAAATCTCACAGCTTCACTCGCGTGGGTCCACAAATTAGATAAATTTACCTGAAGAAATATAAATAAACAAAATGAGATATAAATTAGGTGATTTTTTTTTATTGAAAAAGGATTAGACGTTTGTCTTCTATCTCACCTGATGGAAAGTGACGATGAAGACGAAGGTGTCACACGTCTATCCACGAGATACCTATTCACTCGACGCTTGAAAGAACTAGGACTATAGTTTTCTGGAAAAACAGACGCAGGCAGTTCATTCCACACCTTGGCGACCCGCACCAAAAAGGAACTATCGAAGCGTTTGGTTCGACTTCTTGGGATATCTACCATGAAGGGATGGAAGGTCTGTCTGCGTCTAGTAGTCCGATGCAAGAAGGGTGTGGGTTCAACCTGATCAAAAAGAGCATTCGCGCACTCTCCAAAATGTAATCTGTAGAAGACTGCTAAACTGGCAACTTTCCGACGACGAATTTACCTGAAGAAACTTAATAAACAAAAAAAGACATAATTATAAAAAACAGAACTAATAAAACCCAACTAACTACTACGATGTATTTGCGGCGAAAGGGAACTTTCTGAAAACTCGTACTTGGGTCTTACTGAACCTGTTTTTGTTATTTATTTTATTCTCACAAGTTAGTATGTACATCCGTCACGATCGCTGAGAATGTTGTTTTGGGTTTTCATATTTAAAATACAAATTTTTATCAAAAAATAAACAAAATGGCCTAATACATTTCTACTGTATTTGCTATTTCAATCGAACAGCAAAGAAATTTCTATGTAGCGGCGTCCATACGTTACTCGTATCTTTACCACAAAAATCTTAATTATCCGTTATAATCCTGAATACATAAGATAAAATACAATACAATATAATAAATGAAATACCATTTCCATTTTGAGTTGTAGTGCGATGTCACAACATTGATTACAATAAAATATTGACGCACCTACTAACATGACGTACTTGAGCAAGGGATCGAGTTGACACAATTATTATATTTATGACACTAAACATTAAGAAAACTTTGAAAGAGATAGAATTATGCAATAACGTGGGGTGCGAGCAAGACGAAAGTTCATTTGGTTAGTATCAGGGACCCAATATATGAGGTCTGCGCGTCCGAATCTTGTCATTCTCGCTCCGATCGCCACGCGGTGCGGACGTGCAAGACCCCGTTCTCCGTGGATCAGTCCCTGCCCGATATTCCGTGGCGCTCAGTCTACTGACGTCACAGTTTAGCGTGTTGGTTCCGTGCTACGGTTTTCAAGGTTTTTCTACTCCCTCTGAGTGCTATCGAAGTGCGATTTTTTCTTTGCGACTAAGCCCCATAGTCTTCAAAGTGCTGTGCTAAGTTGTGTTGTGCTTGTGCTGAGTGCAGTGTTGTGCCCAGCGTAAGTAGTCTGTAGTCTGGTCTCAGTACAAAGGATACTTAACGGTGACAACGAATTTGTACTGAACCAGTCCTTTTATTTTTATTTTATTTCTCTTCTTTATTTTATTTATTTTTCTCCTATTTTCATATTTATTTTTATCATATCTGTGTGTTTTCGTGTGTATTTGTCCTTTCTGTCGGTAAAGGTTGACCCTAACGCGGTCAAATCTTTACCTGCGTACCCTTTTTTTAGGTTTCTAGGTAGCGGTAACAACGAATTTGTACTGTACCAGTCCTTTTATTTTTATTTTATTTCTCTTCTCTATTTTATTTATTTTTCTCCTATTTTTTATATTTATTTTTATCATATCTGTGTGCTTTCGTGTGTATTTGTCCTTTCTGTCGGTAAAGGTTGGCCCTAACGTGGTCAACTCTTTACCTGCGTACCCTTTTTTAGGTTTCTAGGTAGCGGCCTTCGGCGTACTACGGTTAGTTTTAAGTTATTCTCCCCAGCCCCCCTACCGCTGGTAGGGAGGTTAGCCGCTAGGGTTCGCTAGGTTTTTAGAATCTAGGCATCCTGTGACATACTTATTTTATACTTATATTTGTCCCAACCCTCCCCAATGGATTCGCTAAGCGTTATTAACTTTGCGAACGCGTTCACCCAGGCGCTTGCTGCGGCAGGCGTCTCCATCCCGAAAGACATCCTAACGCAGGCCTTGCAGGCATCAATCGCGTCCCCGGCCCCTCAGGCCCCAACCCCAGCCCCTCAGGCCTCCAACGCCCAGACCCCTCAGGTCTATAGCTCTCCCGCGTCTCCCGTTCCATCCGATATGGACTGCGCGTCGGTCTCATCCTCGCGCTCATCTCGTAGGAAGCGTACCACTCCCGGGAGCGATTCAGACTCCGCCGCGTCCGAAGCTTCGTCGGTCGCCGCCACCTTAACCGGCTCTCCTGAGCCCGCGTTCCAATTAGTTACCAAACGCTCTAAGAAGCGTTCGAAAAAAGCCGCGGTGTCTTCAACACCCGAACCAACCCCGGTGTCTTCTACACCCGCCCCCGCGCCGCTCATGCCACTCGAAGTGACCGCGTCTTCGTCGGTCCCGTCTAAGCCAGCGACGCGCTGCGCTTCCGTCCCATCAAAGCCTCAGCTCCCTCCGCCCGTCTTCCTCCATGAAAAAGCGCGCTGAACCGCGGTTTCTAACTTGTGCAAAGAGCACAAAATTAATTACTTAAAAGCCGCCAACGCAGGCGATACAATTAAAATTCAGGTCGCGACCGTCAACGACTTCCGCGCGTTCACCAAGTTACTTTCTTTAAAACAAATCGCGTATCACACCTACGCCCTCCCGGAGGAGCGTAAGATACGCGCAGTACTACGGGGCGTCCCGTTCGAGCTCACGAATGAAGAAATCCTCGAGGACCTTAAGTCCCAGGGTTTCCCGGCCGAAGCAGTGCACAAGATGCACTGTAACCGCGGTAGGCGCTTTCCGTTAGCTTTAGTTATCTTGTTAATACTCCCAACTCGAGGGAGAT
Organism: Marasmarcha lunaedactyla; assembly: GCA_923062675.1. Taxonomy (NCBI): domain Eukaryota; kingdom Metazoa; phylum Arthropoda; class Insecta; order Lepidoptera; family Pterophoridae; genus Marasmarcha; species Marasmarcha lunaedactyla. The sequence continues at coordinate 24,548,249 of OV281343.1, forward strand.
CTTTAGAGAGGCTCGCACAATTTGCGGACTCTCAAATATCTCCGTCGAGCGTCCCGACCACCGCGGTCACCCTGGGCAGTGCCACCACTGCCAGCTCTATGGCCACGCAGCGGCTAACTGCTCAGCTCCCCCCAGGTGCGTTAAGTGCCTGGATCCGCACATAACGAAGGAGTGCACTCGCACTCCCGAATCCACTTCCCCCCCTGCCTGTGTGCTGTACGGTCAGTCCGGCCACACAGCTAACTACAGGGGTTGCCCGCGCGCTCCGCGCTCCACCGCTAAGAGGGCCGCGCCTAAACCGGCGCTGCCGCTCACTCCCGCTCACTTCCCGCCGCTGCGCAACCGGGGTCCCCCGGAAGCAAAGCCCGTTCAGCCGACGCCTACTCAGGCTCTGTCTTGGAGGCAGCGTCCGGCCGTTCCGCCTGCACCTTCCCGACCCATCCCAGCTCCCGTAGCTTCCGTAGGGCCACGTCCTGCTCCGTCATCCGCACCTCAGTCGTCGTTGGCTGAGGACATGAAGACCGTGTTCGACGTTATTCAAAACGTCGATATTAACGAAATTTCCGTGCTCGCACGCAAACTGCGAGCCGCCCACTCTCCTCAAGAGCGTTTATTTGCGTTAGCCGAGCATCACTCGCTTCTAAGTTCGTTATAAATTTATTTTTTTATCTTTGTATAAAATCGTAAATAAGTAAATTATAATTTCTAGACCCGCGAATCCCGCGTCCAGTCGTATTAAACCCAAGGGCTTATCCCTAGTATCTTTTAACGCTCGTAGCCTTAACACCAACCTTCCCGAGATTAAACTGTTCCTTCAGAACAAAGAACCTGACTTATTCCTTCTCCAGGAGACATGGCTTACTCCAAACCGCTCCAGGGGATTCGCTATACCTAAGTACGCGTTTATTCGTAACGATAGGCCCAACTCCGACGGTTTCGGCGGCACCGCTATATATTACAAAAGAGGCTTCCATTGCTGTCCTCTCCTTACCCCTCCTCTCCTCAACATGGAAGCCACTGTGTGTAGATTGGCTATGACTGGTCATCCGACCATCATCGTAGCTTCAATCTACATACCTAGTGGTACCAGACAAATCCGCAGCGACTTTGAGGCCATTCTCGCCCTCGGCCATTCAGTCATTATGTTCGGAGACTTTAACTCCAAACATACTGACTGGACGTGCCTATCGACTAACACCAGCGGTATCGCTCTCCTCGACATCACTAACTCCCTTGACTTAGACGTCATATCCCCCATCACTCTCACTCACTATCCCAACAACCCGACCTACTCTCCTGACATCCTCGACTTTGCAATTATCAAGCGAATCAATCTTGATCTAAGGTCTATCGAACCGCTCGATGACCTAGGCTCCGACCATCGCCCCGTCTCCCTCGTGCTAGGTACGCCTAACGTTAACCTCTCATCTCCTAAGACCTTTACCAACTGGAAAGGCTTTAAAAATACGTTAGTTTCAGCCTTAGAGGCCCCGAACTCTCCACTCGCGATCTCTCCCGAACAATTAGATAGCCCGGATAAAATTGATTCATTAGTAAATTCTCTCACTGATGCTACCAACTCAGCCATCAGTGACAACGAAAAGGTTGCTAAGCAAGGCAAACCCACGCTTCCCTTAGCCGTTAGCAATCTTATTAAAGCTAAAAACGCGGCTCTCCGGAGAGCCAAGAAATATCCCACGCCCGCCTATAGAACAGCTGCGAATCAGCTTCAACGTAAAGTTAGGTCTTGCCTCGCGGAACTCCGAGACGCTCAGATGAACGATCTCATGGCGAATATCTCTCCGTCCCACCAAGCGTACTATAGCATGGCCCGAGCCTTACGCGTAGACACCGCCTCTCACGTTCCTCCTCTCACTCGTCCCGATGGCACTACTGCCTTTGAAGTCGAAGAGAAAGCCGAATGCTTCACTGACAGCATTGCCGCACAATGCTCGCCCAGCACGCATCCTGCTGATCCCTCACACATCCAGGCGGTGGAGGACGAAGTCCTTCGCAGAGACTCTCTCCCCATCACCGCCGACCCTGTCACAGTCTCTAATGACAAAATCTTGCTTCTAATTAGAAATCAAAAGTCCAAAAAGGCTCCGGGTGCGGATGGAATTTCCAACCACACACTTAAGTACCTACCTCAACAGATGCTTACCTTGTTGGCTATCATTTTCAATGCCTGCTTCGACCATAGCTACTTTCCAAAAGCTTGGAAAGAAGCGACAGTCATAGGCATTCCCAAGCCGGGCAAACCTCTGAACGTCCCGGCTAATCACAGACCCATCAGCCTCCTCAAGGCAATGTCTAAACTTCTCGAGAGAGTCATACTCTCTCGAATGCGGAACCATCTGTTTCCAACGGATGGCGATCCTCTCATTATTCCCCATCAGTTCGGCTTTCGCGCTAAACACTCCTGCCCTCAGCAAGTCCATCGAATCGTCGAGTAATATACTTGACGGTTTCTATCCGCGTCGTTACAAAACAGTCGCGGTTTTCTTTGAGGTAGCCAAGGCTTTCGATAAAGTCTGGCACAGCGGTCTCGTTTACAAACTCTACAAGATAGGCTTACCGGATCGCCTAGTCAGGTTAATAGCGCCGTTTCTCTAAGACCGTACGTTTCGATTTAAACATGAAGGCACGCTTTCTGCGCCTCGTCCCATAAAGGCTGGAGTCCCTCAAGGCTCAGTCCTCGCCCCTCTGCTGTACACCGTGTACACCAACGACATTCCCATCCCGCCGAAAGGCGTCGAACTCGCCCTCTTTGCCGACGACACCGCACTCTATACCAAAGGCCACAGTGTTCGGCACCTTGTAACCAGAGTCCAAAAGGCCGTAAACGCCCTTGGTTGGTTCAAAAATGGTATGGTTTCAAAAATGGCGCATCGATGTGAACCCTGAAAAGAGTTCTGCGATGCGCTTCGACCACAAACGCCGTCGTCCCGCTGGCGATCCCCACGTTCGAATGTTAGGCATTCCCATCCCCTGGAAGCGCAGTACTAAATACTTAGGCGTCACATTAGATCCGACGCTTTCCTTCAAGCCACACGTCGAAAGAGTTTCGAAACTCGCTCGTCACTACTTAGGCCGCCTAAATAGCATGTTAGGTAGAAAAAGTAAAATGTCTTTCAGAAACAAACGTACACTTTACAAGGTCTGCGTTAGACCCGTCATGACGTATGCCTCGCCAATCTTTGCCCACGCCAAACCCTCCCTCCTGCACAAACTGCAGGTAGTTCAAAACCTCTTTTGTCGCAGGGCCACAAACGCACCGTGGTACGTGCGTAACGCGGACTTGCATAGAGATCTTGAACTGCCTACAGTACAACAACACCTCAAAACACTCTCTGAAGCGTTCTTCAAACGCTCCGAAACCCATCCCAATCCTCTAGTTCGTGATTCAGTCTCATATACTACTCCTGTCTTAGATTCGAAGTTCAAAGTCGCTAGGCCTAGGAATGCGCAAGCGTACTCATCCACCAGACTGTCAGCCGATCTCGAAGCCCTTCTGGCCGCAAATTCTAATTCTAACGTAAATTCTAATTCTCACGTAAATCCTAATTCTAACGTAAATGCGAATTAATTCAATTTTATTTTGCAATTTTTAATTTTTATTTTTTATTATTTGATTTTCATTTTGAGCACCTTCAGTGCTTTGAGCACCTTCAGTGCTATGTAATCCCAGCGGGTGACCCCTTCTGGGCCCCGCTAGCGCGGCCTCTTTCTCCAATTGGCCGTCGCTCAGATGAAGGCCGAGTGGCAAAAATGCACGAGCTGACAGGGGGTTTTTAGTGGGTATGGTTCTGGTAGGCGTCGGGACGAGTCCCACATAACTCTGGAATCGCGCCAGAGTATGCGTCAGGGCATTTTTATCCTCCTGCCCTTCCCGCGGAGGGGAACAAAAAAAAACCGAATCTTGTCACCTATCTACCGCTATTTAAGACCTCATTTCCAACAATTCCATTATCTATTACTTCCATTGTGAATGCCGTGATATTACAATATCGCTTGAATATTTGAAAATTATTATTGAACGGTTTTTATATTACATATAACACTTTTTTTAAATTTTACGGCGACATATACCCACATCTATTGACGCAGTCGTGGTTTGTCAGCCGCTGCGGTTGCAAAAAAGCACGCAGTTCTTCTTTAGGTATGGTGCAACTTCCACTGCGCGCCTAGCCGCTTGTGGTCGAAGAAACAGTTTTAAAATATTACTTTGTTCATGAACTATTTAGAACTTCGGTTTTGAAAGGTATTCTGGGCAGACTGAGAGGAAAAAAGCCGGCGGAAAAAGAACCTCTTGGCACTCTTTTATAAAAAACATGTTTAATGGAGTAGAAGATATATAATTTGACTAAGACTGTTCGAGTATAATTTCAATTTGTAATAATTTAAAATTGTGTGTCGTGTTCCTGTATGAAACGAATAATAAACATATTTTGAGTATGATTTTTAAAAGCTGATCCGAAATGTGTTTTGTCGTTTTTTTACAAGTAAAATATTTTATTTTTAATGACTCATCCTCTGCGATTCTAGAAGTGCGTAGTAAAAATGAGTTCTTACTCTATTCAAGTACGTAATATGTCAATTTGAATTTACGTAAAGGCCAGTTCCGATGCCAAATGTACATTTATGATAAAAGGTTCAAAAAATATATATATTCTGTTTAATTCAGCTGAAGTTCGAGGTGCATCAAGGTAAGTGTGTAAGTCAATAATATTGTTGATTAAAATGCAAACTATTTATGCTTCATTAGGTATAATTGATTTCTAGAGCATCTACTTTACCGTAAGAATGGTATTTGCACAGTAAAAGTATGTCCAGCACATTTTTACCGCGTTCGGTATTGAGTTAGGAGTAAAGCTTACATAGGTATTTTAATTATTTACGAAAAGTTGAGAAAAGATAAACACGTTCAAGGTCAGGTAACAAAATTTTTATAAAAACAAAAGTTATTTGATATTATAAGCAAACTTTTCATTCGCTGTATATATCCTTGTACATTTATTTATATTTGATTTTCAGGTGGTTGCAAACATTTCCAGTGTATGTTTTTAGTCATAACGAAAAAATTGCTAAAACAGTTTGTTTCAAAACCTATTAGGATCTTTTCAATTTTTTATGTTTTATTCAAAAACACATTAATGTAATTTACACTACACAAGCTTTTTCCTGCAATTTTATCTGCGTAGACTTGAAATTCAACATAATATGCTTGCATAGCTTTGCTTTAATATTTGTTTTTGTGATTTGTCTTATTTAAGATTAATAGAGCAAATTAGTTAACATCAAGATTAGCTGACCCCAATAATCCAAGATACTTATTTTAATACTTCGCTGCTGTGAATATAGCATAATATCCAAAAAATTTATGTGGAGTCTACTGTTAGTTTGGTCGTAAATATCGAGACATAGCGGAACAATATCGACAGATTCGCGTCACGTCGGATTTCGGCAAAACCTTCCTGCGCCAATATTGAATCCGCCCTCAAGTAGGAGGCTGTAGAAAGATAGGAGCTGAAAGGAAACATTTTTACACTTATTTTAAGAATTAAAAGTGATCATATTTTTGGGACAAATTTTGTAACAATTAAGTAGTAAGTAATTAGTTTAGATCAGTGTAACTTTTTTAAGTTTAAAAATATACATATATGGCTGAAATAATTGTAAGGTTTACTTTTCAATAATTAAATTCAAAAATTACATAAGTTTATTGTATTACTTGATTCGCCTCATGATTATAATGAGATCAGGCCAAATAGTAACAATAAAACAGGAAGGAATCAGACTCAGTACAACTTTTGAGCGACGCCAAAATCTAAAACGCCCACTCTATAACCTGACAATTTACTTCACCGCTAATATACAAAGTTGAATTAGTTTCTCGAAATCAAAAGTATTATCGTGTCCGAGACCTTAACCTTAGATGGATCCATTTCAAGCCGCAGCATTTATTACATTTTGCGTTCTTGAATCAAACAATCGCATCCTGAGTCTTCATATCACAATCGTTCAAGATGTTCGGTCAGACGAGGTTTAAATGATTCTTATGTAATCGATATTATATTACGCCTATTATTCTTTTACTGTGCTTCTGAGGTTATTTCTATTGAACGCTCGTAAATATTGTTCTTTCGTGATGGTTATACTTTACCAAATATATATTGCAAACACTATGCAAACACATTTTCGTTTGGCTTGATGCATCAAAGAGGTCAATAAGGTACGAAGCTAAAGATGCTTCGCTACGAAAAGTCTAATAAGTATGTCACTGTTAGCTACTTTTAGATCTAAACAAGGACTGGCTTTTTATAATGATGAAAAAACTCTTAATAAAATCTAAAACCGAAATAAACTATGAAATATTTTTACAAATATCTCACATGAAAATTGACAATGGTTCAACTTGTCAATCCAACTCAATATCTCCCTACTTACCTCCATTATCTCCCAAAACCCTTTTAACACAAAGCGTTCAAATAAAAAAAGACACCCGAATTCCACAAACACAAACAATGCACAAAAAGTGGACCGTCATCACATAAAATTACACCTTTTTCCACTGCCAACCCTTTCGGAATCAAGACTCGATTCTAATTCAATATGGCTAAGTTTCAATCGCTCGCAAGACGACGTGACAGGAATGGCTGAAACTTAGAAGCCTTATTTGAAACACGTATGATGTGCTTTGGTTTTTCAATTTTCGTGAACGGATTGAAAGTCATGAGACCGCTCGGAGCCGTATGTGATCTAGTTTGAGACGCAGAAGATTAAACGAGTTATGTGTGTGCTAGGGAAATGACAGGGTAACCTGGTGAACTGGGGTGGATTAAAATTAAAATAAAATGTTGTGAAAGTTTATTGTACAGATTTAATTATTGGTTACATATGTATGTGATTTAATCAAAGCAGGTTCTATAATCGAAGTCGTAAAATTCATAATACGCAAACCAAATTATATTTATTCAGTGATTGTCACGTTAACATGTTAAATAAGAAAGTATTTACACCTAAATTATTTTCAGATTTCAGAATGCAAAAAGTACGGTTCTAACGTACAAGATAACGTTAAAATCCTTTTAAATTCATATAAAAATACATAGAATCCCAGAAATGGTCCTTTAAACTGCATAATAAACTGATTACCATACAAATTTTCCTTAAAACGCCGCCACGGCTAACGTGCACTCTAATTTGAATGAAAATCCATTTAGGACGCAATTAGCAAAATGTATAAAGGATTTTAAAATGTTTTATTTAATGTTCTATTATATCTAATTTAAAAAACGTAAATTCGTAAAAAGATGATGTTCTGAAGTAAAATATTGTAAACTTTTAAAGTACCGTAAAAGTATACTAATATAAGAAATATGAAAGTTTGTACGTTAGTCAACAACGCTAAAACTAACGAGTTAAATTTAGTATGTCAACAGACCATACACAGCTCACTTTTATCCGAAAAATTTCCAGGCTATCAATGCATTTCATATTTATTGGGACAAGCTTAGTTAAAAATTCACACATGGCTTTCATTATAAAAATTCCAATAACAAAAAATCCCATCCCATAAAACCTATAATGGAAACTGCAAATCTTCCCCCTGATCCATTACAAGCTCAAAGCCAATGACATATTCCCATTACCGTGACAATTTGCAATAGCTCATGCCCCCACTAGTTCCACCGTCGCGTGCCCACGAATTTATTCATGCAAATGCCCAATGATACGCCCGCTGCGCTTTCACTGGGAATCACACCCGCCAAAAATTAAATTACACACCACCGAAAATTACTGATGGAAATTAATTAGTAACTTAACGAATAACGTTTATGCTGGTAGAATTTTAGTGATGTTGAATTTTGAGATATTTTTCGCTGATATTATTATCATTAGTAGCATATTTGTCTAATTATTGTTAATTGGTTCAGGATAGATTCTTAGGTTTGAAACTATTGTATACTAGTTGCAGAAATTAAAAGATATTACGAAGAGTCCAAATTTTTTGGTGATTTATTAACAGGCCGTAACGCCTTAGAAATATATTTGTATAAACAAATTACAGTTTTCACTGTCTAGGTTTTAAATCTGCCTTTAAAAATAAAATAACAAAGCTCGATTCCGGAGTAAGCCTAAAATACCAAGAAAAAAATCAATTCAATGATTTTACTAATCTTTGATTATTCCATGATAAATCTCTTCTAGAAATATTATGCTAATTAATTTGCCATAATTCGAAGGTATGTTAAATGATTCTTTACGGAGTAATCGGCGATCAAATTGAAAAACTTCTTTTCCACTTTGACAACCAATAACTCAGGAAATAATGGTTGTAATGGAAAAGCAGGTACGTTTATTAAACGCAAAACATTTTGTTGAGGAAACAACTAGTTGCTTTTATAATTCGCGTAAATACGCGGTAATAATTCGCACATTTGATGACATTTAGATATCTTGGAATAACTTTGAATTTATTGGACGAGCGAAGAATTTATCTTTGCTAATTATTCAACCTCAAAGAGTCCCAAATCAATCCTGAAAAGTCTTAAAAAAATATTCGCACAAAATTACAATTTAAAATAATAGTTATTCAAAAGCTTCTTTAGCGATATCTTGGATCAAAAATATCAATTTCTTTCTAAATATGGCAAGAAAATTTTTGTTTGAAAATGTTTTTTAATGAGGTTATAAACTCCGTCAAACGTAGCGACCGGTTTAACGTGCTTCGTATTCAATTCGTTTAGTCTTCCCTTCCTATCTCAGTACTTACTTTGTATAAGTCGTTGATTTAATACTGATGGAAACGAAATATTTTATGACGCACTGACTTTTTGTGAATGATGCTGGAACGCCATGAACTCTACACAAAACAGCGAGACGTGAAGCTCCTTGGAGTGGCCTTTATGCTGCGGTGAAAGTTTTTAGAAGAAATGTGATACGATTGTTCAATAAAAATCCTTTTTTGTGTTTCAGTGCTAAGTACATCGGCAAGTGCTGAAAATCACATTATCTGTAGGTATCTATGCAATTTGAATTGAACCTAAAACAGCAGTACCATTTGGGACGAAACACCAGACCACTATCAATGTGTAGGTGGATAACGGTAACCTATGATAATGAAAGCTTAAACTTTTACATTTTAAACCAAGGGTTACTTTTACATATAAGACCGGGTAAACTATACCTAATTATTCTTTTGTATTTTTAATCTCGGCGTATCCAGAAACACCTGCGGCCTAGCATGAGAGGGTTTTATCTGGCATTTACTGTTATGTGTATAAACTTGAAAAGCTTTGTATCTACTAGATTTGGTTAGTATCTGGCTCTCCACTTTTAAAAAGAAAATATATTTTCGGGCGATTGGCATAATACTTAAATTTTGTTTCTGCTTCATGTTTGTCTGGGGATTTATTATTTTATTATTATTGTTATTTATGTGTATGGGTTTATTTAAACTTCTTTGAAACCTTCTTTCAAGTATTTGAAAACCTAAAGAACCGCTACATATTATAAAAACAAATAACTACTACGTACGTTGTGTTTTGTCTTAAAAAATATGCAAGCAAAGACAAAACAAAAACCAAAAATGCGTACCAACGCAACTGCAACCTTCCATGTAAATGGCAAAAATAAAACATATCAAAACATTTTAATATTTAGCTCAGTCTTCGTTGACTCATCATGTTTTTATACATTAATCGAAGACCTATGTTTGTTATTAGAGACCAATCGCCGTAGGTAACATTAAAAAATATAACAAAAATACAGTCATTAAAGCCTGGTAAGAGACCTTACGGCTGGTAACTTAGGCGAATTTATATTGACGCGTGATAGTTTTATTTGCTCAGATATGATTTTAAAGTATACAGGAAATTATAATGAGTATGAAATGCTTAAGGTAACTAACGTATTTAATTGGATAAGGATTAATGTTGTATCCGTCTAGACAGCTTTGTAATTACTTTTTACAAAACATAATATGCCTTATAAGGTTCTGTATATTAATTTAAATAGTCCTTACATAATAGCTAAAAACTGAATAATTTGCTTCATCAATTTCAAAAGTATGCACCATTGTTTTTCATGGTCTTCTGATATGTAATAAGGAGTAGATAATTGATTCCGTTGCAAATGAGCCGGAATTCAATGCCTCATTGGAAATGAAAAAACAAATAAATTCCACATAAAATGTCAAAATACACTGCTATTAAATATTATTTTTTCCTTTCCTCCTTCCACCACCATCGCAAAGATTTTTTTTCTGAAACAAATGACTATTTTATTTATATTAAAAGGAAGTTCTGTAACAATATTCTGTCAGCATTCTACGTTTGGTTCTGCGCCATAAAAATCGGGCGAAGCGCCAAAGCCGCTTTCGGGATACTAACTAACTAATTTGGGAACGCTTGCATCAAACACTACAGAAACTTTCTACGTGATTTTCTTTTTGTATGAGGTAAGGTAAAAGCTTAGAAATAAATTAACATTTTGTTTTACGATTAGTAACTTTCGCAGAATTTTTAATTTATATAGAAACAGCATTAGATATGTAGACATTAAAGTAAGCAGAGCTTGAGTTACGAACGTCAATACGTTGAACTCTGAACTCTGGAGAAAAATAAAATAAGATTTATTTTTATATAATACATCTGTGATTTGTTAACTTACTTACTCTACATATCTGCCGAGATTAGAATCCTGGTACACTTATGTTTAAAGCAGATCCCTTGCCAACTATAATAATAATAATAACCAATCCCCTGACAAACACACAAACTGTTTGACCCCAAAGTAAGCAGAGCTTGCGTTATGGATGACCATACAGCGAACTGGGTGGGAACCCAGAATAATCATATATATATAAATACACACAACCATGGCCCGAGAACAACCATCTGTGTTCATCACACAAATGGATGCCCCGGCCAAAACTCGAACCTGGTACCTTCGGCGTATGAGGCGAGTCGTCAAACTATGCAAGCTACAACCTAGAAACTTCCTAAGTATTTTTAAAATATTGGTTTACATAGAAGACGGCTTCTTAAAGTGAAGCCGTTCTGGTTTATTACAAACCCAAGTAACCCTTGATCCTTTTATTTAACAGGTCTACTAAATATATTCATATAGATATCTCTAATATGGTGGGCTGGTGATTTCAGATTAAAATTTTAGGAGACTACCCACCGCACCCTTTTATTGTCTGTAGCTCAACAGATACTTAATCATATTATTTTTTTTAACGATAGCAGTATTAAAATAAAGTTCTTTAATGATTTATGGCAAAAGTGTTATCACCCGACCACCAGAAAGAGGGTTATATTTCTTGTTACGATCTACAAGCCTTCACCGTTCGACTAGTTAGATTCAGTTAGATTCATTTTAGTTTTGGGAGAGACATCGGGTATGTCATTTCCCAAAAATTCCACGGTGACAGTAATTACGCGGAAAAAATAAATTAAGTGGGTTATTTAAGTGTCATAATCAGGAGCTTGTTCTTCCGTGTATTTTTTTTTAATTACGCAATATCCAGCTAAAACACTAAAAACTTTTATTATCACATTGTCAGAGACGTCGTCAGTCATCATCGCAGACGATTTACTTCGTTCTGGGTTCGAACCCTGTCAAGTAAAAGCCTCGTGCCATCATGATCCATCCGTCACACCAGTTCGCTTACACAACTATACACAGAAATAATGTGTTTCTCTGTAAATTGTTAATATTATGTATTCTTCTTTACTTCTATAACAAAGACCAATATATCATTGAATAACTCTGAAACTCTTTTAGAAGAAATTTAAAATTCTTTCACATTAATAATAATTATATTATAAAATCCTCAGACAAACACACCAACTGTGTGGCCCCAAAATAAGCATTGTTTTATGGATGACCAATCAAAGAACCAGGGAATCTCATAATAATAATACAATATATACAAACATGACCCGAGAACAAACATCTTTGCAACAACAATATAAATGCCCCAACCAGGACTCGAACTTGCGACCTCCGGCGTATGAGCCTACTACCATTAACGTCACTCGATCGACCATTATAAAGTATATTATCTGGGAGTAGCTTAGGCTATATTTAATTCCGAAATTCTTGCGGATTCAAGGGATGCGTGGGTGTAACTTCACTGTAACCTCTCTATATGTATAATTAAAAATCTTTTGTCTTCGCAAAAAAGCGGAAAAAGTATTAAGAAACCTGAATCTCGTCACTTGCAAAATGGTAATGGCAGTAAATCGTAGCTATTAATTAGAGTGCGCGGTCGTTAACTGGCTCTCATTATGATCGCAGACTAATTGCTGAATCAATCCGCTTCTCAGCGCTCAGGTTTGTCTGTCGGGGGTTAAATCCACCCGCAGTTAGGTTGTATGGCTTGACTGAAGCTCGTTGGATGCAGGGAAATAATTGGAAGCAGAAATATGGATAGCTTTTTAGTTTATTTTATATTTAGCCTCGTTGTTAATGCAACAGTTGGTACCAAAAATTACCTACTCATTTCTGAGAAAAAATATGTGCCGGTTGCCATTTTGCTGTGATAAACTGTATTCTCACTGCAACCTTAATTTAACTGGTTCTCTATTGTAGCTGACTCGTGAAAAATGAAATTTTATTAGATAATAATAAATAGACATTCTGATTACTTTATTGGGCCGTTTTATCAAATTGGCATCTGAAATATTTAATTAATTGTTAAAATATTGATAACGACAGTTCCATTGAAATATAAATTTTCAGTCTCAAATAATTACTTTACACAACTTCGTTAAAATTGATTTTCTAAAATCTAAAACTTTGTAGTTTAGTGTGTCTCACTTATGGCTAGCGTTGACATAAAAATGCCTACCTGAAAAATCTAGCAGATTTCAGCTTAAGTTTTATTTAACACAATACTTGAAAAAGGCAAATCGTGAAATGATTGTGACAGGTTTTTCATATTAGAAAAATCTTTCGGAGTGGTTACACAACACAACAGTCGTGAGCAGCCCAGCCTCATCTCTAGGCATGTGAATACTGATAAGGCGTTCTGCGCAAGGCCAAAAAGACTACGCTTTTTTAACTATAAAAATAAAAAACTCTGAGTCAAGCAAATTTTCATGGCTGGCCCAAAATAATATATTACTAAGGGCTAATTGTTCGTTGCTCAGACAACTTTTATCACTAGAATAATTCCAGAGTTTGACGTAATTCCTATGGAACGTTACGTCAAGTGACAAAGTTATTCTCCAGATAAAAGTAATAACAACGAACCCCCAGAGAAACACCCCAACCTTATGGCCCTAAAGTAAGCAGAGCTTGTGTTATGGATGACCACACAGCGAACTGTGGGAACCCAGAATAAACATACATTTTGAATTGTATGTAATATTTGTTAAATATTGTAATGTTTGAACGCAATACAAACAACCATGACCCGAGATCGAAAATCTGTGTTCATCACAAAAATGAATGTTCTGACCAGAACTCTAACCTGGAACCTCCAGCATATGAGACAAGGTTACTACCCATTATGCCACTCAGCCGTAAGTAAAATATCTAATCATTGAAAAACCACCATTAAATAAAGAACTTTTTAGTCGGATGTTACCGCGTTTAATTATATTTTTAGTAGTTCCCTTAAGCTAAAATTCGCTCTGAGGATCGTGATGCACAGAGGTCCCTTTGGCTTCAAAACCCATCCGAACCTATAAGAGAGTACAGGACGTGTTCTATGATGTTTCTCTAGCCCTTTCATTGAAATATATTTGAAATAACGTAATGCTGAGGGGCACCATGCATCATTCCCAAGGGAAGCCGACGCCATTTTATTGCTGACCCGGGTAAGACGTCAATTATTATTTGTAGAAATTTTCTGTATTTTCAATGACAAGATTATACACATATCAAACATAGAAATAACATTCACACAGATTATATATAAAAAGCAAATTAGAAAAGGATGTAAAAATATGATTAAACGCGATAAAATCCTTTTTTTTTTTTTTGCTGCCCTCGCGGGAGGGAGGTGGAAGATGCGTCATGCATACCCGCCTGCAGGTAAATTCCTCTGCGGGGGGGTTATGTGGGACTCACCAGAATGGCACCTACCCACTAAAAACCACCTGTTGGCTGTAGTTATTACCGTTAGCCTTCATCGGAAGCGACACCCGTCGGGAAGTTGGGCGCGCTGGCGGAGACCCGCTAGCGGGTCTTCCGCCTGTAGTGAAAGTTGCACTGAAGGTGCTCAAAGGGACATGAGTTGGTGGCCGTTCTGGGCAGCCTCCGGTGAAGCCGGGGCTGAGCAGAGGTCGGCCGAAGCATGATTTAGGGATCAATTCATTTAAATGAACCTATAATGAATTGAGAAGGGAACTATGCTCCGCCAGAGCTAGCAAACGCTCTGTCGAAGTACGTGAAGCCCTAAGTTTACGGGCTAAGACTGCGATTTCACTAACATACGCATATCGTCTGCTACGGAGGATTGAGGAGTGGGTTTGTATGGGCGAGGAGCCGGGATGGGATTCAATGCGGGGCGCTGCCTCCAGTTTTCTGGGGCAGGCCTGGACTGTGTAGGCTTAGCAGCCGGAGGAATCCGGCTACGCAGCGGCGGAAAGTTTTCTTGAGAAAGGCGCGGAGCCTGTTTGGGTGCCGCCCTCTTGGAATTGGAGCGCATACAACGGGGTGCACGAGGGCAGCCCCTGTAATTTGCGGTGTGGCCGGACTGGCCACAAAGCACGCAATCGGGAGGAGAGGGAGTTTCAGGAGTGCGATTGCACTCCTTAGTGAAATGAGGGACCAGGCACTTGACGCACCTGGGCGGTGCGCGGCAGTTGGCCGCCGCGTGCCCGTACAACTGGCACCGATGGCACTGGCCGGGATGACCGCGGCGATGAGGCGCCTCGATCGAGACCCCAGAGAGGCCGCATATAGTGCTAACCCCTTTGAGGATCTCCCTGGACTTGGGGACGTTGGCGAGAACCACCAAAGCGAGAGGGTGTTGCCTCCCGTACGTGCTGTGCATTTTATGCACCGCGAGTGCCGGGAAGCCTTGGGACTGCAGATCCTCTAGGATAGCCTCGTTCGATAATTCGAACGGGACTCCCCTGAGTACCGCTCTGATCTTACGCTCTTCTGACAGAGCATAAGTATGATAAGCATATTGCTTATCGGTGAGGAGCTTTGTTAAAGCACGGAAGTCGTCTATCGACGAGACTAAGATTTTAATAGATTCACCCGAGTTGGCCGCTCGGGTGTAATGAATCTTGTGCTCATTGCACAATGTCGAAACCTCAGTCCATTTACCCTTTTCCCGAAGGAAAACGGGTGGTGGGACCTTGGCCTTGACAGAAGTTGGGGCCGGAGCGGGTGTTGAAGACACCGGGGCAGCTGGCGTTGAAGACGCCGCAGGGGGTGTGGGGACGAGCGTCGAGGGCGCCGGGTCTTGTTTCGACCGCTTCTTAGAGCGCTTCTTAACAAGCGTAAAAGAGGGAGCCTCAGGGCCAGTTGGGGTGGCGTCCGAGGATGACTCGGTCGCGGGTGCGCGCTTGCGTCGCGGAGGGGCGTCTACTTCGCACTCCATGTCACTGGAGGAAGGAGACGCGGGAGGGCCTAAGACCTGAGGGGTCTGGGGAACTGGGGTGGCCTGAGGGGCCATTGTGGACATTAACGTCATGAGATGAGGGATAAGAGAATCTAAGAAACGGTACTTATCAGCATTTATAGACATGCCTTCAGTACTTTCAAGTAACTTCTTCCTAAACTCGTCAAAGCTTAGGGAAGCCATTGCGGAGGGGTTGGGGAGGGACAATTTATGAACCTAACAACGATGACTAACTTCCTAAAACCACCCTACACGCAGTAAGGCGGTTGAGGACGACGCGGATAACTTACTCGAACACGGCACTTGAAGTCCTGGAACGACGAATCCCCGTCGACGAAGCTCACGTTCCACGAAGTACGGTTAACAACCCTCTATCCGCCGTGAAAACGGCGTTAGAAACTTATTAGAAGTACGGTTAACGACCCACTGTCCGCCGTGAAAACGGCGTTAGAAACTTATTACGGTATACAACTATGAAATTATATATTACGACAACAACCAGTGAAATTTGGGTGCTCAATTAGCGCGGGGGCTAAAAGAGCGGGAAGGCGTCTGCGATCGACGTGCGCTCGAGAACGCACGAAGGCCGAGTCTGTTGCGATAAAATCCGGTTTTAAAGTGTTTTATATAATATAATGAATCATGAAAACATTAGGAAATATAATATACTTCTTATACTACGCATATTAAATAGCGACGCAAATATAAACACACTTTAAAAGAGGGTACTTATTTACTTTATAATTTATGAAACTTAATAACGTTCTAAAAATTACTTGAAAAAATATTCTTTTATCATGTGGAATCTAAAATTTTCTGAATATTAATCTCATAAAAAATTCATACTTAAATTTCAAATCAGACTGAACTGGTATTTGCAGAAAATGTCCGAATAAGTTACAAAACTCAGATCTTAACTCACAGTATAAAACATACATATCTCGTGGCACACAGTGCATGAAACGTTTGCCCGAACGTTGGCCAGCAGAACCTTTGCTGTACGCAGTTCTTGGCACGAATGTCTTCATTCACATTCATTTTAAATCACATCGGATCCCGTTTGAGATAGTGCCAACACTGTACACTCGACAGAATCATTTATCTTCCCCAAACTACAAGTCGACAGTAAAAGGAAATTTACATTTCGTCGTGCTCTGTACTTTAAATCGGATTTACTCCTTTGGCCGGAGTGAATTTTAAATATGGGTAGTTAGCTCCCTGATTTGTTGAAGGGAATTTTAAAGGCTGATTGAAGTTTGGACGTTTGTACTTTGTATGTTTGATTTTGACGGCGTGATTATGAGGTTTTTTAGCAATATATACAAACATGACTTAATTGAGGATTATGAAAGAAGAATGAGGATAAATCAATGTTGTTTTTATATTGCCTCGTAGTTGGCGTACAAAACAAAGGTAAGGTTTAATTCTTATACAAACAGAAGAGTCAATGACGTATTTATTTATCTACATAAAGTACATAAAGTTTGAAAAGTGCAAAATATCGTTATGGCGCTCGACACTATTTGCCGATGAAGCCATTTCAATGATGCCATCACGGTTGAGCAAACGCAATGCGAGGTTCAACTCTTGCTTGGTTTAGTCTTTTTGAAACTTGTAACTGATAGATTTTTACAAAAATTTACTCCCAGTTTCGATACACACATTATAATTCATTTTAAAAAACCATTACAATGTTTTCTATTCTTTTAAATAATGACAGGCGCACACACTGCGTTCTACGATATGACTTTTGTATGATCTACGATAGTAATTCAGAATATTATTTTCTGATAATACAACAGAGCAATGTCAATCAATATTTACTATTATAATTTCCATCGCAATATTTTTATAATCTCTCCTGGATATATTGAACGTTATTTAACTTAAAAGCTACTGGTATTGTTAGTTCAAACAAAAAGAAAGTAACTCTATATGACTAAACTAATATTTTTCCAACAATATTAACTCTGCATAAAAATATCAGTATCCTGAACAAAAGGCTTGACGTCAAAAAACATTATCCACCCGCGTCAATCGTAATATGAAACGCATTAGACTCATACGTGGTTATAAGAGAGAATTTACATTAGTAGGTAAGTAACTTTTCAGTTTCACTTTTCAGATACGGGCATTTCTACGAAAATTGGGTTGGTATTTGAGAATTCCGATAATTGATGACATATCCTCAGGGAAATAATGGTGCGGTCAGATACATTTGCTTTTATCCATAGTCGCGACATGTTTATAGAAATGTTGACACTTGACTTAGTCTCGAAATGGCTGTCATTAACCAGTAAAAACTGTTATATCTAGATAAATTACGACGATGACAAATAGCTGGGATAAATCAAACAAAAGAATAGATAGAATTTTCTTTATTGCTGTAACTGTTTTATTGTTGGCGATAGAAATGTAAATCCGCCTTAATAGAAAAATAGCAACCTTCATTTCAAGGAATGCTAGGAAAAGAGATAATACGCTAAAAAGAATTGAATGCCTACCGCCGACTCGGGCGAAATGGAATCCTGTAGGACAATATCATGGTAGCTGATCTCCTTAGAATAATCGAATTTTACGAAAAAGTTCAGGCTACGTTTGACCCGCAGGGAATATATGTAAATACAAAATTTGATGCGGCGCAATATTCTGCGGAACCCACGAAAGGGCTTTATGTTAATCTGCGATACGTTTTTCGTAGTATATTATAAAGTTGATAGTTTTATATTTTAAACGTTCCGTTCAGTTTTGCTTCCCCTCATTTATTGACAATCTGCATGTTTATAAGTCTCGTTCTATTAAACCATGCAGTATTTTCTTCAAAACATGTTAAAAATAAATAAATTATAAATGCCACACAATATATTTCAATTAGTAATAGGTATTTCAATTTGATTCAGGCTTTGAATTCAAAGCAAAGAACTAAATTAACTACTAAATTAGCTAGCAGGCCAGAAGCCAACTACGAGCACCAATCACAAACAAGAGTCTTAGCACAAAAACTGTAATTTCATTAATCTGCCAAGTAGCGTTTCATTAGTTAGCCAACTCTAAAGTGAATTTTAATGCATCTTTTCTGTTTCGAACCTTCCGTTGTTGTAAGCAAAAAGTTTTTAGCCAAAGTTTTTTTTTTTTGTCGCAATCAGGAACTCGGCAAAGAAGGATTCACGACCAATCAATACTGGCCGTAAAAGGAACAGAAAAGAATTTTATCAGTGTTTCACTTTTCTGAATATCAACAGCCTTGTGGAGAAAGTTTTTTTTTGTTATTTATTTTTATACAATAACGGAAGATGCATGCCTACATCGAGCCATTGTCAAGCGTTCTTTATTTACGTCACTGTTATGAAAAAATTGGTAAGTAACAGTGCTTCCGTTGCTGTTGTGCGGTTTTATATTTACAACAATGTTTTTATCTTTATATTTAGACAATTTGATTCCCAATTTCAATGCAATTCCAGGCGCTGCGAAAACGTGAACACCTTGGTTCATAGGTCCAGTAGCGGCAACCGGACATAGTGACCTTTAGCCAGTTGTCGACAATCGTACAATCGTTTCCAATGATAATGTTGTGGGTGCCTTCAACTGACGACTTTGTGTTTTCAGTTACCAACACCAAATATAAAAACATCTGTCATATAAAAATGAAGTATTCTTTAGTATCTGGTGTCCTACGTAAAATATAAAAGTTGTTTAGAGCCTCATTCTCATGTTTTAGGCAAAAAAGAATTTCGTCGCGGGTCTCTCGATAACCAGTAAGATCAAAATTTATAATAACAGGGTAATTAAAAAAAGCTCTTATTTACGAGACAAGTTTAATTTTTTTACCAAAATGTTTTAAATGTCCATAACGTAAATGCCGGTATTTCCGGTGTTGTTTAAGTAATTATAAGCATAAACTATTCCAAAAGATTTATTTTCATTAAAATATTAGTTTATGTTTGAAGATATGTTTTCCGTTACTCAACGTAAACAACGAAAAGACATAATCTAAAAAGGTTTTTACCTAGTCCAAGCGGCGCCGGAGCCTTGTCGGATTTGCCTATTGAAAGTACCCTTGAAATCTTCCTAAGATTACAGTGTCGGAAATGTATCATTTACAAAGTTTGTAATTATTATAAAGGATAGATTACAGTTTTAGCAATGATTATAGGAACGTATTTTTAGTTTATTTTCTACGGTTTCTAGATATTTTCTACGGACCACAGAAAAAAAAATTCTTGAAGGTATTCTACTCGGTATTAGTATCAAACAGTATATTATTACGTGAAACTGATATGACATGAAAACCATTTGATAATTAGTTTAGTTAATAAGCAACCACCATAAATAACTATTTCGGTGATAAGAAATTCGCAACAGAACTCTCATGTTTTTATCCTTTTTTTGATGAACCAACAAAAATTGAATACCATATGATACCATAACTTAAAATAAGCATAAGCTCAAAGTTGCGTGTAAATATGTCTCTAAAAACAACCTTTCGTCTGTCAATAACAATGCACCATTGTTCGAAAATTCTTAAAATTGTAGCCCTCCGAATGAGTTTATTTCACTATTACACTGTGTATGAAGTTGTTATGTTACCGATGGTTAGGAAAAGACATCAATCGGTAATACCTTTCATGTTAAGCTGTTACTGAGTGTATCCATAAGAAATCTATAAAACATCTTTTGTGAACGGTGAACGCATTTAGGATATGGGTCTAATACCGATAAATTTATATAAGTTTAGGTTTCGCTGGCAATTATATGCGAAATTCATAACTCTATTTGTGCCTATATCTTTATTACCCGAGCTTTTTAAGTGTCTTATGTAAACAGGGTGATACTGCAAGTGGACAGTTTTCATTTTAATCAATTTTATAGTTGTATATTGCAAAAAAATTATAAAAAAGGATGGAATCTAGCACCACCTCGACAATAACAGTAATAAAGTTTTCAGAAACTTACTAAAATTAGGTACTACGGAGGTTGTATCTCTTTTAACATTACTCACATATTTTGCAAATATATATAAAAGTTATGTTCTGAACCAAAGTGCCCTAAAATTTTCTACCCTCGGTAATAGCTTCACAGATTCGCAGAAATAGCTGAAACTGGTCTAGCATACCTCTGTAATACTTTCATCTCATATTTATTTTTAAAATAATATTTCGTCATATTTTTACTTAAGACCTATCTAGATTACTACAGATTTCTAATATTCAATACTCTAATATTCAATACGTCTTAGAGTAATATAGTATTAACTATTTTTATTATTTAAAGTTCTTATTTCGAAAAACCTTAAGCTCTTATAAATAGCTCGGTAATACCTGCATTTACCTTACTTGAAGATCCACAATATTTTTTTATTCCACTAATTATAAAAACACTGCAAGGGGCACCAAAATATTAAAAGATTAAAAACTTTCTAAGATATAAGTGTAGCGGATAATAATCCCAGTGTGGCATTAAATCTCTCCGCCTGAAAGCAAAAATATCGAGTGCTAACAAGCAACTGGAAGCCTAGCTCATATTTTTCCTGAAGGCATTAGAAACTTATATGCATCCTCATAGATTGAGCTACTAATGTTATGTAGCGCAACAGCTTTAGTCTTTATTATTTTTTGAAATGTACCAGGTTTTAGACCACATTGCTTTGAAAACTGATCAGATCAGAAATTCATGTTGGATTACTAAAGTCACTCAAATAAATCACTCCATACAAAATAATGGTTATCCTGCTTTTTTTACAATCCTTGCTAAAGGGTTGCCGGTGACCCTGCGAGGTAGATACGTTAAAAATGCTAGATAGATAGAAACAGATTGGTTGTTATGTTGTGACAAAATATGCTTAATTTTGTAACAACACAATATATTAGAATTAACCTTCGAATAAAATATGCATTTATATCACGATTAAAAATAGAAAATTCGCTGACTTTATTTGCGACATTTTGAGCAGCATGATATTTTGCAAGACATAATGTTTTATTAAAAATGGTGAAGGTGAAAAATTAAAAATTCTGCTAAAAGTTAAGATTTCGGTAAAAGTCATCAATACCTTCGACCGTTAGTACCAATCATTAAAATTCCACGATTGGACGTCCATAGCAAACATTATCTAAAAAAGAATACGCAGACGGTCAATACCTTGTGATTTATGTTTCTAAGATTATTTTCATTATCTTTGGCTTACCTTTTCCTAAACAATACTGATCTTTCAAGTAAGATGCAAGTAAGTGGCTATATTTAGATACAAAACGTAAATTGGATAACATAGATAAGCCAGTCATACCTGATAGTGGCTCAATTGAACTTAAAGGATATCACATTGTGGATCTTCTTAGATGTTATTTTTATTATTAATACAGACTAGGTCAAAAAAAAACATTTTAAAGTTTCAGTCATAACATAAAGCTTACTCATTCAATTCAAGTCCAGTATAAAATGTATAAATAAAACCTCCGGGTAACAGAAAAAACGGAAAAAGTTTCAATTGCAATGTAAGCAGCGCTTCGTTCATGACCGAACTGATATCGATCTAAAGTATGAATATACATAACTTTTTAAATTAGTGAACAAACGTCTGCGTTTATCAAATTACGACAATATCTGTAAACTTAGGATTGTTGGATTACGCAGGCTCGATCACCGTCGAAAAGTTGCAGGTCTATTAATTGGTCTGTACAGAATACATTAAAAGACCTATAAATAGACCTGCAACATTTGCAATTTATTTATATAATTATGAACTGTAATGTATGAGTTTGTTATCTCCTGCTTAAGCTTTATATACTTCGTTAAGTTGAATCACCATTTGTCCATCGATCAACCAGACGTAAACAGAGATTTAAACCAGTTATAGTTGAGGTGCCGAAAAGTAGAATGAATAGATTCGATAATTCATTATTGTTCGGATCGCCAAGTTATGGAATGAACTGCTTCTGTCTCTTTTTTCAGATAATTTTAACCTAAGGGAAATTTTACCTTCCATCGCGTGAGATGAACTACGTTATAATAAGCAAACTGATGAAATTTTGAAAATATAAACACGTTATTAATTGGACGTAGGTAAGTAAAAAGGACTCAAACCACAACTTGGTTAAGAATGAGTTTTTGATACCAAAAGTGCCGCGCAAATAAGAAGGGTAGTTTATGATTTTTGGTACGGGGACTAACCCACATGTATGGCTCGGGTATTTGTTTTTATTTACTTTAACGACCTAATCTGCTTGAATCGTTCCTGATATATTCGATAGATCGTTGCTGATATGAAACAAGCTAAGTTAATAATGACTTTATGGTAATCACTTTATATGAAAAAAGCTTAGTTTATATCTAGCTAAATGGCAAATATAATATTTAGCTAGAAGGACTCAAACTGTGTACGTAATTTCTAACATATAAGATATTAAAGGAAAATACTAACTTTACGGTCAGCTTTTTTTTTTTGAAAATTGGCTCCTGTTATTCAATATATTACCGAATTCTACACAGCTAAGTGCTTCAAGATTTAATTTTGTTTCATTTATATATTATTTCAAACTTTTGGTTCTTTGGATCTTTTCTGAGAAATAACATAAAATGCTCATACTATGAAAGTACTAATTAAGCAAAAAGGACTCAACCACATATAATTTATCCATAAGCCAAGGTATAAATAGTTTATCATTGGTTAAAACTGACTATTAATAACATCCAATATTTCTACCAATAAACAAAACTGTCACAACTCATGAATAAAGGATCCAGGTTCAATGCTTTCTGCATAACTTGGTCCAATTACTAGAACTGTGCTCCCAAATTACAGCAATTAAAGTACACGTATCTAAATGCCCAACTGATAATTTAGATCAATTTCCTACTAACCATTTTGACGTTCATGATCCTTTACCAAATAGCTGCTCTCGATATGAGCTCAATATTCTCTGTATGGTCATCGAATCAACTGCGTACATATTTAATGCCAATCAGTAAACACTCCTCGGACTATCTGACAAATTGACAGTATCAAATATTTAGATAACCCAAACAACCGCTAGGCACAAAGGATTAATTGATTCGCAGACTTGAACCTAGATTTATTTAGATGCTTTTACCTGCTTGTATAGTAAATTAGATACCTAAGTGAAAAAGATTAGTAAACAGTTGTGACCAGCTTATTATGATTTGTATAGTGTGATCAATTCAGTTTGGTCATCAGCTACTGTATGTTCAACGCACGGCTGGCTTTGTGTTTTTGCGTATACAGTGTTTTGTTAAGTTTTATCCTGAAAACCAGCGAAGTACTCGTTGAGCAAAACTTTATATAAATGCAATTATAATTTTAGTACCTTGTTAATTTTGGTTCAAAATGTATGTCTTTGTTACGTATTACGTTTTCTTAATTACTATTAGTACATAAATATAAGGAATAAAACTATCACTTACCTAGGTAACTAAATGATAGAGCAAATGTTTGAAAGTGTCCTTGTATTATATGTACATAACCTACCAATACGGACATTGAATTAGGTAGATATAAAAGTTTAAGTATATAACTTGGATTTATAAAATAATCATATAAGGCATGTTAAGGTTAAAAAAATAGGTACTCTATGATGTCATAAGAATAACGTTGATTTTACATCTCGTGGTTTTCAATATTGTTTCGAAAAAAGAAAAACCTGTCCAGTTGTTTTATAAGCACCTGAGCTTTTTTTTTTATATTTCTAACAATCACACCACATTATGTAGCCCAAATTAAGTATCAATAAGAACTTGTGTTATGGATACTAGATAACGGATAAATAAACTTAAGAAATATATAAGAACAAATAGATTTTTTTTCATAAATATTAGAAATAAACTTAAATAAACACACATACACATCCATGACAAGAAAGCAAATATAATAAGATATCTGCCAGGATTCGAACCAGGGACCTCTGGCAGGGGAGGCAAGGGTACTTACCTCCACACCAAACAGGCCGTCGATGAAATGAATTTGAATAAATCAAAACTAGACAATCCTATTCCATCTTATTTGATCTTCAAAGCGATAATCATTAAAAAATGGCCAAATGTATGAACTACTTTATAAAGTTGTTGTGCATAAATAAAAATACCAGAAGTATAATTATTGGCATAGCACTGGCAATTTTTTAATTATGTTAAAGCCAAACTATGCCATTTTCTTATTGATTGTGAAGTGTAGATAACATGTAAGCACTATAATATCAAGCGCTTGAGTTGAAAGTAAATCAAATAAATATACAGCTTGGTATATTGTGATCTAGATTTGACGCAAAAACTTATCCTGCCCACTCGTAAATATTACACGAAAATCTTAGAAACAAACTCTTTTCGTGTTTTTTATGTTGGGAATTTGTTATCTTCTTTTTATTTTACTGCGAACTACGCTTAAAATGTGACATCGCATTTATCAGGATTTAAATAAAACGAAATAAGATAAGCGATGTTTTATTATATTATCAAGCGGTGTCTGGAAAGCCGTGAAGAATATGCAGCACAAAATAATTATGGAAATTATAACTAAGAAATCCAATTTTAGAGCTTGCAATACACCATAATAAAATAGTTTCAATATTATTTTCGTATAAAAAAAAATATATATATATCGTTTAAAAAACATGTCAAGTTATAGAGAGGATTCGTATTAACTCTTCTTGACCCATAAAAAACATTATAAAAATTTTACTTCCTCTAAATTGATGCTTATACTTACTTCAATCTTATTCTGCAATAAGGTTCTTTAAAACATGTTGGATATTATGAAGACGGGAGCTTAATTGGCAGATCACAAGACCGGTCATAAGACATGGGGAGATTTCTGCCAACGCATTTTATAATTATCATATCAAACATTTTAAATGCAGATCCAGATTTTAAAATTTATTCTCATGAATTTTTCTTCATCGAAAAAATTATATCTACTTACAAACTTACCACAAAGTTCACTAAAATAATAAGGTCAAAAGCAATCAGAATATCCACGCCCAAAACTGCGAGCAGAACGACTTCAACCCTTGTCGTCCACTCAAAAGCGGTGCTCGAACTAACAATGCGCCTCAAAACTTTTGTAATAAGAGCACTAAGCTGCACTCATCAGCAGACGGCCGCTCAATAAGCCATTGTAATCGATTCCATCCCGATAGCGAACGATTCAGCTTAATTTGCTTCCCCACAGAATCGAGTCATGACTTCAAATGTCGAAAATCTACAATTGACAATCAAACAAAAAGATTCCAGCGCCTTACGCAGCCGCTCGCTCGATGGACGGTTAGACAGATCCCTGATTGGTTTTTCTGTGCTTTGTGGCACGGACAAAGGCGGAAGAAAAGTGGAACGGCCGCTCCAATGGAAATTGTGTTCTATTGTTTCGTGTTGTATAACTATCTGATTTCTACTTCTGTGACGGCTTCTGGAAAGAACAGCTTTAAATCGAATATTCAGCTTGAACTTTTTAAGCTAATAATAACGTTTTACTTAAAAATGCATGATGCACGATGAAAAAGCAAAGACTTATGACTATTTAAATAAAATCTCCAAACAACAAGGTCGCCCAAGCTACCAATTGCCTATCGTCAGCGAGTGGGAAGCAATATAGAACCTACTGCAAAAGTAACATTAATTTATTATTTAGAAGTTGATGTTTATTGTAAGCTACTTTTAATTTTATTTTATTTAATAGTTACCTCGTTGTTCGCCTCTCAAAATCTTTTCCAGTAACCAGCCTTATAATATCGTACAAAACTTTTTGATCAAATACAAATTATGAGGAAAAATTACGTTGGACGTTGCGGCTTCTTCGGATTTGTTATACCAACCAGTACTTAAAAACTAAAAAGTTTGTGAAACAACCACATAACGTTATTTCAAATATTATTGTTTTGAATTTCCTAGACATAAACAAGAGCTCCACTATGGAGAAATGGATTTGGACTTCATAACCTTCCGCTTAGTTTTCATTTAACAGTAAAAAATAATTATTATTCCAAAAATAAGAGACATAGGTAATAATCATACAAAACTACTAATTGAACAAAATGTTCCATATAGGTATATTACTCCCACTCGAAATTGAATTCATAATATTGTAGAAAAAAAGTAAATACAACCACTGTGCAAGTACGTGTAAAACCTTTTTATCTTCAGATTTTTCATAGTCGGTTGATCGGTGAAAAAGGAAAATCAAACGTTTACCAAAATGTTTGGAATTTCATTTCGTCTTTTAACCACATGTCAGATACAAATCCCTAATTCGAGTAAATAAGAAGGTACTTATCTCTAAACCTTTCACTGAATCTCTGGACAACCTTTTACATTTTTTTCCTTACGGCTATGTGGACCACAGTTAGGGAGGGGCCTCAAAGCTGGGGGGGGGCACTCTTGACTTTTGAATCGTCCTGAAAAGAGCTCTTGTATGGGTCCGTTTTGCACCCATACATGGGCGAATGGCTGAAGGAATTTTATAATAATTAGGAAATCACATGATAATGGTCGTAAATTATTAATTATCTAGGTAGGCGTGTCGTGCCCAGAAGGGCACAATGGATCCTTTAGGGATCCACATTTATGATAGCGAGTGGCCATTGTGCAGTCGTTCCCTGAAAAGACTCCATCATGTATGAGCATGATTAATGGCTCTCTGTGTGGTTCAAATAATTAAATGTCCGGTGCAATAAAAAAGCAATAGCACTAGAGCGTTGAAGTTCCCAGTCATTATCTCGTAATTATGAGTTATCTGTAGGTACTCTATGTAGATATAGAAACAAAATGGTAAGGATGCGTACGAATTGTGTTTGAATTCAATTGTATCAAAGTCTTGTGAAATGTCAATTTATTATTTTTCTTCTTGTTATGCGTAAACACTGTCGAGAAGCTGTCTATTATTTAAAAATGTTCAGTTTAATGTTTTGTGTAATTTTGTTTTTAGATGTGCGTAGGTTTCAGTGACAATTTTAGGAAGAAGACATATTATTAATTTATAAAAAAATTATTGCAATATTAAAGTATTGACTGATGTGGTAAACCAATAAAATTTTATTAAAATTGTAGTCAATTACCAAAAACTACGTTAGGGACTGATTGACATTGGTCCCATTAGTTAGAAACCTGCATTAGTCAAAAACTACATAATTTCAAAATTGCTTTGAATAGATTGCCTTTAAAGATAAATCTCATACTTTTTCAAAGAAAAAGTGACATTGATTTACTTTACTAAAAAAACTAAAATATATTCCGAATAATAGGAGAGCTTTGCCAAAATCTTCACTTTAGACAAACAGATTAGGGGCGGCATGGCACAACATGCGACGCGCGTTCTAGCACAGCTTTAATATTGAAAAAAAATTGGAATGTTTTGTTTTTAGCAGGTTAAAGGTACAAACTCTTACGCTTTGATATCTTTAAGATAATAACATTAACCGTAAGACCGAAGACCAAAACTAGACCGAGAATCTTCAAAAATTGGCGGTTAGGTAGCGAACTCGAGGATGGTCCAACATAAATAGACAGATAAAAACAAAACATCGAGGGCCAGTAATGGTTTCAAATTCAGAACGTGCTTTGTTTTGGTCAGAGCTAATTACTCACACCACGGTACCTCAAATAATATGTTCTTTTATTTCTCACTGTACTTCTTAGAGATGCTAAATTAAAACTGTTTTGGTTTTTCTTACCTAATATGACAATTCATATAAATTGTGTTTATGTATACGTAATACATAATTTTATACACGAAAGCAAAGTTAAAGTATTTGAACTTCAAACGACTATAAACAAGCTGTAATAGTATTACATAACAATTGTAGGCAAGTAGATATCTAATATACTGTCACAAAGACAAAACTAAGTTCTGACTCAATCCAATTCCCTGTAAACTGTTCCCATCCCCTTTTACACGGAGCGTAAACATTGTCCGCGTCACTGAACAAGGTAATGTAAACCAAAAACTTATTGAATACCTGAGCAGGGATTCAATAAAAAACCTGTCAAACCCAAGTATTCTAATGGACAGGTGAACTCCGTGTAATCTTTGCTTTACCCCCACGTCAAAATGGGATAACTCCACGCCACATGCCCGTGGCAATGAAATTAGTTTTTTTTTTCTATTATTATAATGTAGATTGGATTGTAGGCAGTTTGGAATTTATTCTACGAATCGAGTTTGAATATTTTTTTATGGAGGTACAGGTACAAATTGCATGTTCTCTTATAGCTCCTTTAATATTTAGAACTATGTAAATTCACCTGATATTTTTTACTTTAGCAGGTGCTAAAGTCACATCCTGCAAACGAGTATTATGGTAGGGGTTAAAAATTAATAACATTGTTATTGATTAATGATGCATTACCAATAACGTGTGCTTTAGTTGGAATTGCCTGTATGACCTTGTTCCTTCTCTTTACATTTCCTTCAAAACACAAGTAACATGGAGCCGCCCCAGACGAGGATTAAACAATTAGGCTATTTGAAAATATAAAAATTATTAAATATTTAGTGCCATCCACATAGATAGCAATTAGCATTACTACATAAACAATAATTAATAAACACAAATAAACGAGTCTATTTTGAGTTGGAACATCAAGACATTAAACGATTTTGATTGACGAGCTTTAAATGACGTTACAGCTAGGCGAGTAAAAATCTTGTTTCTGTTAATGCATGCGGTATCTTGATCCCACCGCGTGACGTCATAGGCAAGTCTCGACGCCATATCGCTGGAGCAAGCGTTTTGACAGCTTAAATAATTAGTGTACTTTGTAATAATTTTTTTTTTTGTTTGAAATAAATAAATCAATGTTATTTCTAGGGTCTATACACACCACAAAATAATGTGAGATGGTTTTCGAAAACTGGGCAAAAAGCCCATTACACGTCTGTTTCGGTTTCTGGTACCCACCAGGACCTACCTTATCATTTAGTAGCGGGAAAGAACCCTTTATATCACACAAAAATAGGCATTGTATACTACTAAGGTTTGTCACACAACTTCACCCTTTGCGATTTATGGTTAACAAGATGTAGTAGCGCTACCTAGTCTGTGTCATAAATATGATTACTATATTTTTATATTACACCATCAACCTCCAGCTCGCAACTGACATTGGCTACAGAAGAACGATCCGAAACTCTTCTCGGAGATGACATTAGGACAGATGATGTTAGGACAAGCTCCAAACCATAAAAATAAGTTTGTGCTCAAATCCAAAGCGATAGAGCTATGCAGTTTCAAAAAGAGTTTCCGAAACTCTTCTCGGAGAGGATATTATACATTTGTTAGGAGAAACTCTGAACCCTGAAAATAAGTTTGGTGCTCGAATCCAAAGCGATAGAGCTATGCGGTCTCAAAAAGAGTTTCCGGAACTCGGCTTGGAGAGGATATTCTACATTTGTTAGGAGAAGCTCCGAACCCTGAAAATAAGTTTGGTGCTCGAATCCAAAGCGATACAGCTATGCGGTCTCAAAAAGAGATCAAGGCAAAAATTATTGAAGAATACCTCGTGCCAACAAATTGCGACTTACTTGATTCGTCTACTCTCATTCCAAAACTGCTTTTAGTTTTATGTCCGAATTG
The DNA here is from genome assembly GCA_923062675.1 of Marasmarcha lunaedactyla. Taxonomy (NCBI): domain Eukaryota; kingdom Metazoa; phylum Arthropoda; class Insecta; order Lepidoptera; family Pterophoridae; genus Marasmarcha; species Marasmarcha lunaedactyla. The sequence continues at coordinate 24,578,420 of OV281343.1, forward strand.
GTTATAAACACAGATTTCTGCATCGCAACAAAACAAAAAAATATGGGCGTCACTCTGGCTGCTTTGGGTCGCACGATCGATATGCGATACGCGATGATAACAATATGATGATAACAAGAAATCCTCAAACCAATAAGCGACGTCTATCGAGCGACAAGTATTTATTTTTTTTAATCGGTGTAATATTTCAAACAATTGGAATTTAACTAGGGCTCAATATTTATTCGGAAAACAACTTGCAAATAATTGAAAGAAGCTAAAACTATAAATAAAAATAAATAAAAAAATTAATTATTTAATGTGCACACATAACTTTACATTAAATTAATATCTATGAATTTTACATTGTAAGTTAATTAAAATCAAATTATGTGACCCTGTCCCTTAAACTAGGATTATGTCCTGATTCTTAAGGAACAGTGTTCGACCGTGGATTTACAATTGACATTACATTATACATTATGTGTGTCTTAGATTACTTAAAACAATACAATAAATTGAAATAAAAGATAACAATAATTACGATAGTAAAACATGTGTGGGTGTGTATATGTGTGTAGTGTGCGTGCATTTATAGTGTAATGAAGTGTGTGTGTTCATGTATAGTGTAGTGTATATATTTGCATTGATGACAAATTTATGTTACAACTTTAAGCAAGTACTCAGTCTTTTTGTAGTCTAATTTATAGAAATATTTCTAGTCAAATTGTTGCAGACATACGCCTCTGGGCTATTCCAGAGGCGTCTGTCTGTAGGTTCGGTACTATGCAATAAAGATGATCGACCTGTGGCTTACGCAAGTCGCAGTTTAAATAAGGCTGAAATAAATTACCCACCATTGAAAAAGAACTACTGGCAATAGTGTGGAGTGTAAAATATTTTAGACCTTATTTATACGGTAGATAATTTAGAATACAAACAGACCACAGACCGTTAGTATACTTATTTGGAATGCGTGACCCTACAAGCAGGTTAATAAAATTTCTCTTGCAATTAGAAGAGTACAACTTTATAATAAAATAAATAAAAGGCTCAAAAACGCTGCAGTGGACGCTCTGTCTAGAATTATATTAAGTTCGGAAGGCAAAAGCAAATGAGTCAAAAAGCTATGAACGTAATGACGAGGGCACAAGTGAGAAGAATGCAAGATAGTAAACAAGTACAGAATCCAAATTTGGCGGTCGATAATCGTCCCCAAAACCTGAGGCCTGATCAACCAAAGGTTGTGGAGATAATTAAAAACCCGAAAAATTTGATACAGTTAGGATTAATAAATAAAGAAAAGTTCTATAAGTATGAAAGAGATGGATTAATTACAGATAAATCGAACTATTTTGTATATGTGCCTAGTAAATGGAGTATTTTTCTAAATGGATTTTCTCGATCATCAATCGCGCGAGACGCGTTGGTGAGAGATTTATCTTATTTATGTGAAAAATTAAGCATAGAAGAAGTATGCATTATAAAAGATTTAAATAATGAAGAGCTTATTGCAACGATAATTAATGTAATAAAGTCAAGCACACAATGATCTGGACCAAGAATATATATACTGAAAGGTGTGCAAAAAATTAATAATGAAGATGATAAGCGAGTTATACTAAACGACTTTCACTTATTGCCCACAAGTGGCCACGCGTGTATTAAGCGAATGTCAGATAATATAAAAAAAGTTTTATTACTGGCCTAGTATGGATAGGGACGTTAGTCAGTTTGTATCAAAATGTGAACAGTGCCAGAAACAAAAGCATTGCGTAAAAACAAAACAACCCATGGAAATCACAACCAAATCCAGTTATGCGTTTGAAAAGGTTTTCTTAGATATTATCGGTCCACTGCCTAAAGACGATACCGGTCATTGCTACGCGCAGACATTACAATGCGAGCTCTCCAAGTTTGTAGAAGCGTATCCCTTACAGTGTAAAGATGCTACATCAGTCGCTAAGGCGTTCGTCGACGACTTTATTCTACGGCGTGGAATACCCCGTGAAATTGCAACTGATCGGGGAACGGAGTTCGTTTCCAACACTATTAACCAGGTATGCAATCTTCTAAAAATTAAGCAGCTGACGTCAACCGCTTACCACTACGAGTCAATTAGAGCATTGGAAATTACCCACAAGACATTAGATGCGTATTAAGGATTTATTGCGAAAATCGTCCTAACTCATGGAGCACCTGGACCTGAGACAAAATATACGCCTCATGAATTGGTGTTCAGTAAGACGTGTAAGTTACCCAATAATTTTGATTCAGGCATTGACCCTTTATACAATTTTGAAAGCTGTCCACAAGAGTTCCGGTATAGATTACAGGTAGCTCAAACAGATGCTAGAAGAAATTTACTTGGAAGCAAGGTGAAGAGAAAGGTCTGCTATGACCAACGCTTAAACCCAGTGATGTAGAAAGTAGGTTATCGTTTATTATTAAAAAACGAAATAGGAAATAAAATAGATGAAACATATTTGGGTCCATTTTTATTCATTGAAGATTTAGGTTGTAACGTTAAGATTCTGAGAAATGGTAAAGAAGAAATCGTACATAAAAATCGCACCAAACTTTTTAAAATTTAATCAAGTAAACTTTGTATTTTTTTTTATGCCACATTTGTATCGAACTTTAAAATAATATTTTAAAAAATGTGTAACCAAGAGTGACCTATGAGCAGATTCGGACAAGCTTAGGCATCGGTATGCGTCAAGTGCAAAAAATCCTCCATGAACATTTAGCGGTCAGGAATCTTTGTGCCCGGTGGATAGCTTCATAATTTGACCCGGGGCCAAAAACTCCGTCGTGTTGATTGATGCCGTGAAATGGTTGAAAGATTTAACGAAGGTGAATCAAATGCTGTGTTCGACATACTCACGGGTGACGAAAGCTGGATTTACTGTTATAACATGGTTCATTAAAGAAAGGAATCATAAATGGCGGCTTGTACTTGCATTGACAGGTAGTGCAGTTAGCATAACATTAGCAAACAGTGCTTTTTTCAAGATGAAAGGACCTTATGTCCATTTTTGTACACCTGACAAAGTAAATAACAAAATTTTAGAAGAAAAGGAATATTATTTAAATCAAGACTAATATCTTTTTACTTACCGTAAGCGCGAGAGTGAGTATCGATGCGAGAGAACATGATAAGCGCCGCCATTTTCAATTCCTTTCTTTAATGAACCATGTTATAATGATCCCAAAACCAAAAGACAGTCTGCTCAGTGGGTGTTGCCAGCTAAAGTGAAGAGAGGTCGAAGCGTGGGAGAAAAGATGGTGGCCTCGTTCTTCGTAAGAGCAGGTCATTTCGTGACAATTGTTTTAGAGGATCGAAAAACAGTTTCTGCGGAGTGTTACACTAACACTAACTAACAAAAAACAAACAATTGTTTGTCACTTTTCTTGGAAAAACTTCGGGAGAAACGACCTTGCAGTAGGATCCTCCTTCATCACGACAACGCCTCGTCGCACACCACCAGGCGAACGATCGATTATTTGGTGACGTCAAACGTGGAATTACTAGGTCACCTGCCGTATAGCCCAAGCTGGCACCTTGCGATTTTTATTTATTCCCGAAAATAAAAATAAAACTTCGAGGAAAACTTTCGCGTTTCTTTTGATATCGCGAAAGGTTCTCCCTTTTTCATATTTCTTTGATCATATAAGGAATTAACATGTGTTTTAAATATTAAGTGTCGGTTATATAGCTGTCGAACTGAAAGGACGTCAATAATTTTATAAAGTTCTTCAGTGCTGAACTTGGATGGTTTTAAGTAGGGACGTGACCTTAAGTAGATATCATCCATCCAATATCCAACCAAACTGAAATACTATAGTACCATTATACTATACTATTCGAAATTAATGCAGTCTCAGAATGTTGTCTTCATGACATTAGAATGAGGTTAGTTTCCAAACCAAACGGCAACAAATATTTTATCTTTAACCTAAAAAACCTCAATAAATTTTTCAATAATCAGCATTTTAAAATGGAAGATCACAGTCATCATCATCTTCCATTTTAAAATGCTAAACACAGGATTGTTATACTTAGGATTTATAAGGATTAGTAAATATTCATGAATCTGACAGAAAATATGTTTAAAGTTTATGACGAATGTTTATCGAATATAAATATTATATTTGATTTATTACATAATCTTGGATATAAAAGTAATTAAAAAAAAAGTCAACAGGTGCCCAAACAACAATGCAAACAAGGGTTCAATTTTGACTCGCAGAACCTACATGTTTTTGAAACTACCCGAAGAAAAAAGTCACAAAAATAAAGCAACATGTTTTAAAATTCTTGAATTAAAAACTTATAAAAACGTGATTTTGTCCTTTTTATAGGTTTTTAATTTCTGCTTGCCCTGCAATCCAGTACTCGTGGGCGTACGCAAAGAAGTTGGCACGACATACATTTTTGAGTTTATTAAACAATCATGATTATGATCAAACTATTGAAATAAAAGATTACTTTAAGCCAGGTACCTCTTGGTTGGTTAAACGTTATTGACAAAAGTAATTGTCCGTTTCGTTTTAATAAGTTTGGATTTTTTCTGATGCTTCGGGCTCTGGCTCGGGCTCATCTTGCGGGGATCAAAAGGTTCATGGTTATTGGAAGGACGAAGAAAAATTATTACATATTAATGAACTTGAACTAAAAGCTGTTTCTTCGGTCTAAGGTGTTTTGCAAAAAATATGCGACAAGGACATATTGTTTCGTATAGATAACGTTACTGCGATGTCTTGTTTAAAAAGAATGGAATTAACATAATATTACTAAACAAATATGGCAATGGTGTGAAAGGCATGAAAGAAAATAAACACTAAAGAAAACTATAATTCTGACTCTTTATCGCGGAAGTCATTTAAAGATACTGAATGGGAGTTAAATAACTTTACATTTCAAGAGATTGTTAATAAACACGGTTCTCCGGAAATAGACTTATTTGTAAACTGTAATGCAAACTGTAAAAAATATATAAGTTCGAAATACGAACCAGGATCTTGCGATCGATCTATCGATGCTTTTACAATGCCATGGCGTGGATTGTCATTTTACGCCTTCCCACCATTTTCTCTTATTGAAGAGCGATTCATAAAGACATCCCAGCAGAAGGAATACTTGTAGTCCCATACTGGCCTACGCAGGCTTGGCTTGCCGTTTTTCAAAACATTTTTGCAGCTGAACCTTTATGTTTTGGACCTGATTGTAATTTATTAATATCTCCGTTCAGATCCCATCACAAACTCCATCAGAGCCTGAGATTGATTGCTGTAAAATTATCTGGGAAGCTCTATTAAAAGGTCCTTATCATCTAGGTCTGTTGAAATCATGCTTTGCTCTTTGAGGAATATTACATACGCATATTTTAACATATTATATTATTATTTTTGCATAAGATCTTGGGTAGATTATTGAAAACCTAATTTTTATAAGTTGCATTATGCACTGTACTAAGAGTTGTTGATTAATTAAGAAATAATATATATATATATATATTAGCAGCAAATTATTTTATTTCGCTTTACGTTCTTTGAACATCCCACATCTTGTTAAGGATAAATCGCAAAAAATGAAGTTGGCAAGCATAATTAATGATCAAACGAACTTTACCAAACTGAAGTTCGATCAGAATTATGCGAACAACTTCATTCAAAGCGGTTTATACACACCCACCCATATTGGCAAGATTTTATAATTTCCCAGCCCTTAAAATCTCTTTGCAATGTGAAATAAAACAATATTTATTAAGAATGCTTTAAACAAATGAGCAACGAGTCAACCGCCGAGGTCTGGAGGCAGGTATTAATTTTTTTTAAATACTACTTTTAAATCCGTGCGAGGCTTGCGCTAGGTAGCGTTCTACGCCTTGTTAACCACAAATCGCTTCGAATGAGTTGTTCGCACAATTCTGATCGAACTTCACTTCAGAAACATTCGTCTGAGCATTAATTAGAAACAGTTGCAGAAACGAACGTAATACAAGATAAGGACATGAAAATTAGCAACATGCAATTGTTAAGATTTGGATCAAAGTTAAGCATTTTAAGCTTTCAAACTTCAAATGCTTGCCCGAGATGTCGAAAAGAGACCTTAGTTTGCAAAATGTACGGATACATACATGGATGTCTGATATTTCAAAAGGGCTTTCCAATTTGCAGGTCCCACAAACGGCTTTTGATAGTTTTAACGCATTTCTTTAATTGGATCACTTTGCTTACTACTGAGCCTTTTATTATCTCTAATTCACAGTTGTATGGATCGTTCAACTCATCTTTGCACGCAATGCGATATGTACGTGCGCTTGTAAATATGCAGCTTATTTTTGCTCATGTGCTAGTAGTGCTCTGCCTCATAAGCCGAGCTACTAATCACTACGCCCAAGTTCGAGTCCTGGTCGGGGCATTCATTTATGCGATGAACACAGATCATTTATATGTATGTTTATTATGGGTTCGCCCCAGTTCGCTGTATGGTACAGTAGTAAGTGTGTTTGTCTAGGGATTTATTTATTTTTCTTTGCCGTAGCTATAAATTCATTTCGGGGCGTAAACTGGGCCAAATCGCGTTTTGGTTACACAAATGGTGTAATTAGTAAATAAGTAGATAATGAATTAAAATTAAGTAGTCCACTTTTAACTAATGGAAATGTTTAGTCCTAAAATTACGATATTAAGATGCATTTTTTGGGTAAAACATCATATCTCACTTAGCCACATATCGAAATAAACTATGTTAGCAAATAAAATCACTGTTTCGTAATAAATCCGCTCGACATTTCCACTGTTGCAACTGTATTGACGCTCATGGGTATAAATTTTGCTAAGCAAATCTAGGCTTAGATACATGTGTAACATAAAGTACAGATTCGCTTAGCAAAATCTATACCTAATTTAGCCTTAATTTTCCATTGAGTGTCTCCGAGTTAGGGCGTGAGAATTTAATCCCATTATATAACATAGCGAGTTTTGACACAGTATTATAAATGCAGACGTTACTATTTTATTATTTACTTATTTTTATAGTTTAACGTAGCGTAGTTTGCAAGTGGACTACCCAACTAGACATTCGATTATGTGCACTATCAAAATGCCAAAATATGAACTTAAAAAGGCGAAATAATAGGTCTTTACCTATGAAACTGCCGTTTTGCCGTACTGGCCATTTCAAATGAAAATATTTTTTTTTTACTGATAATTCTAATTTCAAATTAATTTTATTTGACAAACATGGAATTCTTTTTCTAAAATCGTCATTTGTTTAATAGTTAGTGTTTTGTTTTCAACGCATTCGAACATTTTTCGTCATCATGGATAAGTTAAAAATTCGAGTAATTATGGAGTATGAGTACCGTCGTGGCAGCAAAGCGGCACAAGCCGCACGCAACATCAACGACGTTTACGGAGCGAACACTACAAACGAACGCACCACCCGTTATTGGTTTGCCCGCTTCCGTTCTGGAAATTTTGACCTGAAAAATGAACCCCGTGGTCGTCCGAAAACTTTGGTCGACAATGACGAATTAAAGGCAATTGTGGAAGCTGATAAAACTCAATCCACGGCTGAATTAGCAGCAGCTTTCGACGTTAGCATCAAAACAATATTGGTCCATTTGCGTCAAATTGGCAAGGTAAAAAAGCTTGACAAATGGGTACCCCACGAACTCAATGACCGGCAGCGCGAATTACGCGTGGAGACGTGCCTTGCACTGCTCAGCAGGCATACAGATGAAGGAATTCTGAACCGCATTGTTACTTGTGACGAGAAATTGATCCTGTTTGACAATCGTAAGCGCTCAGCAAGTTGGTTGGACCCTGGTTCAGCACCCAAACAATGCCCTAAACGAAAACTTACCCCTAGAAAAGTGATGGTCACTGTTTGGTGGTCTAACGCGGGTGTAATTCATCACAGCTTCTTGCCAAACGGGACAAGCATTACTGCAGATGTGTACTGTGAAGAACTGAACACAATGATGGAGAAGCTCGCACGTCTCCAACCAGCTTTGGTCAATCGTTCGGCTCCACTGCTCCTGCACGACAACGCGCGACCTCATACTGCACAGCAGACGGTCTCCAAGCTACAAGAGTTGGGGTTGGAAGTTCTCCGTCATCCGCCGTACTCACCAGACCTTGCGCCCACAGACTTCTACTATTTCCAGAATGTGGATAACTTCTTGGCGGGAAAAAAATTCAATACCCGAGAGGCAGTACAAAATGCCTTTGAAGAATTTGTTGCCTCCCGTCCAGCTGATTTCTTCAAGAAAGGCATAAATAAGCTACCAATGCGTTGGCGAAGATGCATTGATTGCATGGGTCATTATTTTGATTAATAGAAATAAAAAATATATAAAAAAATTACGCTTCATTTATTTCGTGAAAAACGGCAATTTCATAGGTAAAGACCTAATATGTTAAATAAGGTTCTGTACACAGACCAACACAGTTAGCAATAAATTATAAGCAAGGTATATGAGGCATCAAGTGCCATATTCTCATCACAGACACCCACCCCGCCGTATCGCGCCAATGCTGCGTCTTGGTTCGAGCGAGCTGAGTCAGTCGATTGGGTTCAGTAGGTTTTGCCGAGTGCGCGAGCGGCGTCCGCCACTCCGTCACTGGCTGCGGCCCGTACCTGGGTTGTACAACATACAACACGCCTAACACATTTAACTACTGTAATAAGCATTGTCAAATGGCAACGAAATATCTATGACTAAATGTAATAACCCTTCAAAAAAACGCAACGTTTTACGCATTCCCATATTCAAACATGCTTATAATCTAATAACCTATCTAACGAGCTGCTGTACTCTATGGCTGTACTTATTTAATGTTATCTCGTTTATCGTTACCAAATTCAAATTCAAATATTTATTTCTCAACATTGACAATTACTTGTTCTTATTGACGTCAAATAAAACATGCCTCTACCACCAGTTCGGAAAAATCTTCGAAGCGAAGAAGAACTGGCAAGAAACTTCACGGGTATATTTTTTCAAAATAAATTAACGGAGTGTCTTTATGTCTATACAAAATTATTCTTATCTGCATCTGTTTGCTCGGCAAGTCTCCCTCTCCAAAGTATCCAAACAACGAACACCCTTAAACTGCACACGTTCACGAGTTAACGCGGGATCCAGCCATCGCCTTCCACGCAATAATCACCAGTTTCCACTGGCTTATTAATTCAGTATTATTTTGGTTTGAAGTATTATGTCTTTTCTAGACTAAACCAACAAAAAATCTATTGTAAGGGAACAAAACACTATATGTAAAAACTAATTTTTACGACATTATTTTAAGACGCACCAACCACAAACCTAATATTTACCGTAATTACTGGAAACACACATAATTTATTTATTTATTTAATACAAATTTATCTTGAGGAGGATTTCTATAAATTAAATATACTCTTGCTACAAATAATGAAGTTAAGAATGTCTCTGAATACATAATTATTTCATAATAGTCAAACGAGGGTTAAAATGAATATTTTGTACTTTAATCATTATAGTTTGCCCAAAAAAAGAATACGCTAATAAATCAAAGACCAATAATAAAAAACTACGTTTTTTACAAATAACTTGTCTATTGTAAATTGATCATTTTCATTTAGCAAATAATGTTCAATTAATTCAAAACAATCATCAACTTAAGTCCAGCTGTGTTTGCATTTTACTAATGTTTCAATAATACACTCACTTAATGTTCTTATAAACACTACCAGTTTTACACTCAGCTCGCTTAAAACTAAGGCTTAAACATTATTTAATGTCATCTTGGGAATACTCAGTCATGTTTGATTCAACTATCTAGTATGAACTTGCTTATTACAGTTACTTACAAGAAGAATCCATAATGTGACAAAAATGCTCATTTTATGCTATCTTAGAAAATCCGTAAAAACAGACTAGTTCCCAAATGACAAAATCCACTGCGCGTTTTGTTGTTTGAATTTCTGGTCATATATTGTAAAGCCAAGTGTCACTTTTACAATTAATGCTAATGTCATTGTCATTTTAAGTGTTGTCAACATTCGGTTGCAAATATTTCTTACCTACTACTTGCCATAAAAAGCTAGTTTTTACTATAAATTAAACTTAGTACCTGGAATAACGATCATTTTTCTTATAATAATACTTGTAAACATCTGTCGAGTAAATAATATGAGCCACCTTCCTCTTTAAAATTTTATACCGCACGGTTATCTTTCGATAAAATGTTCGTATTACCATTTGCTGCTGCAAGATGCATGAAAAAACTTAGTAAAAGGCAGGTAGAGTTTAAAAGGTGGAATGCCGTATATATTGGGTTTCTTCCCGTTTCGCGTACCAAAACTGTAACATGCATACCACTCCTAAGAAATACTTGGAGGACAATAAGTTCAACTAACTGTTTTTTTGAAAAAGATGGTAATCCTAAAACTACCGATGATATTACAAAGAAGGCTATTGTCACCAAAAACATACCCGATATCAAAGTGAAAACAGAAACTGGACCTGATAATATTGTTACCAAAGTTACTATAGAGAAAGCTGCAAAGGAACCACCGAAAGAAACTGTACGTGCAAAAACTTCTCCATTACCTACAGGTATAAACTAAGCATAACTAAAGTATTATTTACTGTAAAAATGTTGTTTATTGTAAAAAGTAAGTCACTGAAGCTGTGTTATATATTTTTCAGCTAAAAAAAGATTACTTATTGATTTTTCGGCATCATACACTGAGAGGAATTTTATAACTCCCATGAGAGCAATGACAGAATATCTACTAAAACAGTCAGACTTAGAAACTTTACCAAAAGTGATGAGAAGATCACCATATGAGTCTGAGCCTCCAATCACAGTTTATTACAGGAAAGATGTTGAAGCCAAAGCGATAGAAGTAAGATTTTTGTTATTTTAATGCAGGATTAAGTTATAATAGTAAAATTGTATTCAAATATTTTTACTACAAAAAAAACATTTTATTGTAGGTATGGGGAAGTAAAGACGCTTTAGATAAAGAATTATTAAGAAGAGAACTTGACAGAAGAAGATATGAACAAGGTGATTAATTAAATAGTTTTATTTAAATATAGTACTTACCATATGATTCTTAATCTTATATCAATAAACCTATCTCAATAGTTAGTACTTAGTTATATTCCTGCTTTACATAATTATACATTTATAGAAAAAGGGATTTCAATATTCAATATTCTTTATTTAAAAGTAAAATAATTGGAACCACATTTGTAGTTCTAAAAGATTAATAAATGATCATAATCAGTTGTATCAATGCAACTTACAGGGTAAATTTTTGAGACTATACAAGTAAGGGCAGGTACCTTTACTGTTATAGTTACAAGAAAACATTCCTAGGAAAACCATCCATAATTGGATGTATATCCATGAAAAGGTTCCAACCCACATTTTTAACTGAAGTATACCAAAAACACCCTTATATCATAAACTTTCATATGATGAAGACAGCAGTAAAAAATTATAAAGGTAAAGTGTTTCTATCCATACAGGGTACCATCCCACTTATAAGACTGTGTATTTCTTTTATTGATTGATAACACTCCAAGCTATGATATAACAAGAACAAACAAAATTTCATATCTAAAACATTCTAAGCCACTAGGATATTTATAGCGAAATACAGTTTCTATGCTTAATCTTACCAGTCCTAAGTTTAAAACTTCAATATCTCAAAAGTTACTGTGTGTGTGGGTTGGATCTTTTTAATGGATACACATCCAATTTACAGTCAATTAAAATACCAAGAAATTTTTTATTGCAGTCTATCCTATTTCATGTAAAGATCAAAAGACTGAGGTACGATAATGGAAATTACAAAAATTACCAAAAACTTTTCCGATACATGTTATATGGGAAAATGATTAATACTTAAAATATTCTTTGTTGCGTAACAATACTATTTCTTACCATGATCCAAATACTCTTTGAGGCCAACTGAAGTTTAAGTACAGAAAATATGATGAGTCCCGAAATTGGATTTACACGCAGGCACCTTAATCAGCAGGCATAAGATACATTTTACAGTTTTTGTCAAGCCAGCCTCATGGCACCTCATGGAACTGTACCTTAGTGGAAAATTACAGTTGCATCGATAATCTTCTACAACAGCAGAACTAAAACAAATAAATATTAAATTATTTTATAACAAATTAAACATGTATTTTTAAACACAGACATAAATAGTTAACATTTAGGTGATCTACAAAATAAATTGCTCAAACTGACAGCCGTTTTCACAAATACATAAAGTTCAGTAGTTTTTGTACTGAGCCGATCATTTTCTTGGATGGATTTCATTTAAAATCCTTGTTAACACAACTTTCAGCTCCTGAACACTATTGTACTTCTTTTTCTAGACTACGTTTTTTAGGTAGCGCCACAATATATCAAGGCGTGTTAGATTGGGGCATCGAGGTGGCCCATGCGTACCAATCCACTGTGTCCCGAATTGCCTATTCAAATTGAAACTCGTAAGGCGTCTACACTACGTCATTATACACGGCAGAATTAGGAGTACCATCATAAAATCCGAACGTTACGACTTAGTTCGACATAATACCACACCAACAGTTACAAAAAATAAACGAACCTGATTATGGCTTTCCTGAACCCTGAGAAGATTTCCCTTAGACCAATTGTGGTGATTTCGTCAGTTCTACACACCATTATTGGAAAAATTGGTTTCGTCAGACCATGTACACACATTAAAAAAAAGCCCGCGTTCATTGGGAATTAAAATATATATTCACGTGTTAGACATGATTTTAATTAAAAAAATCTCAAAATACTTACTTTTTTTCAATCTCTGTGAAATTGTAATATAAAAATGAAAAAATTTAATTAAAGTAAATAATTTCACTAATTTTTACATGCTTTTATTTACAAATTTAATACAAAATAACTTCTTCTCTGGCTCGAACGAATGCGGAAAGCCTGCTGGGCATGCTGTAAATCAAGTTATCCAATAGTTCTTGTGGTAACGTGTTCCATTATTTAATGGTGGCTTCCTTGATCTCTGAAATAGTTCTTGGACATGGCTAACGACTCCAAACAGCTTACTTGAGAGCGTCCCATGCGTGCTCTATTGTAAGTCTGGAGAGCCGGCAGGCCAGTCTATCCGCGTGATGTCGTACTCCCAGAAAGCAGCGTTCACTTGGTGAGCTCGATGTATCGGCGCATTATCGTCGAAAAACACGAGTAAGTGACCATAATTTATCCTGAATGGTCTGATGATGTCATCGATAATTCCGCCTCAAAAAGATTCCAATTTGCCGCTGTGCTGAATGGTTCCAGTGACAGTTCTTTGCCTTTCAGAATTCCCAGACCTTCTCCAGACACCGACACGTTGGTTATCAGGGTGCGTACTAATCCGTGTTTCGTCGAAGTCAATTACGCCAGATATCTTCTTCTTCGTCTTCATCGTTTTGAAGCTGCCTAGACATTGCAATCTGCGTCGCTGTAGTTCCCATGTATTCAAAGTTGCTTGCCAGGCTCTCCTTGATCGTAATCCAAAGTGGTGTAAACAGTTACGAATGGTCAAAGTGCTAATATACAGTCCAGTAGCAGTTAGCAGCTCTAATCTCAGTTTAGTAGCGTTGATTTTTGGATCACAGGTGGCAAGAAGTCCGATGTAGCGCTTCTGTCTACTTCTCAGGGTGGCGTTCTCTCTTCATTACTCTTCTCTATTTTTATTAACTTTCTAACTTCTGTCCTTTCATGTAACTTTCATCTTTACGCTGACGAATTGCACATTTACCGTCATTTTCCTGTTTGCGATGTTGGCTCAGCTCTTAATGACGATCTCAGCCGCGTAAGTGACTGGGCTAAGTCTTTTGGATTACGTGTGAATCCTAGCAAGTCTCAAGCCATGATCCTGGGTAGTCGATACATGCGCGGTTGCATTACTTTATCCGATCTTCCTCCTATTGTGTTTGATGGCACTCGGATTGATTTCACTGACACAGCCAAAAACTTGGGTGTTAGTGAGATCAGTCGTAGAGTTCATCATTCAATACATACCTTAAAAATCCTCCAAACCGACTAAAATCTCCCTTGCTCAATGTCTCATCCAACCCATCATTGATTATGCAGACGTCTGCTACTTAGATGTCTCCGAGGAGCTTCTAAATAAACTGGAACGTTTACAAAATCTCTCTATACGTTTCATATTCGGACTTAAAAAGCATGATCATGTATCGGAGTTCCGTAACCAACTTTTATGGCTTCCTATCCGACTTCGTAGAAACATGCGAATCATTTGCCTCCTTTTTAATGTTCTCTATAATCCTAACTCCCCGCAATATCTTCGCGAACGATTTTCTTTTACCCATTCGAAAGAGGCGCCATGCAGAGCACATAAGCGTACTCTCCTTCACATACATCCACATAAAACAGACTTTTTCTCCTATTCATTTACCGTTCCTGCAGTCAGATTGTGGAATTCACTCCCTTATAATATAGGCGAGTCAGAAACACTACTTCTATCTTTAAAAAAAGTTAAAGACCACTACTTTTCCCTTATTAAGTAAGTTTTGTATTGTTTTGGCATTTATAAGTTTTCCTTTTAAACAACTTCAGATTGTATATATTTTATTTATGTATGTATATGAGTATATGTAAGTTTATTTACGGCGTTAAGTATATAATTTGTGTATGTTTAAAGTAGGTACACACGACTTTGTAATAAACTAATCTCTTCTCTCACAGGTCGGCTGGAAGAGATTTCTTTTAGAGAAATTGATTAAAACAGCTTACACAGCCTGAAACAAGAATGAAGGTCATCATTTTTGTATAAAAATAAACAAAAGAGATTTTATGGTTTTTACATTTAAATTATGCAATATTAAATAAAGAACACATGCGTAATTATTTGTTACGGTTTTCTTTTTTCTTGCCGAAATGTATGCGTAAAGTTTTTGGCGATTTCTGTCCTGTAGTACCTACTTATATCTGAAATGGTCCCATATAATCTTTTGACCCCTACACGAAATAGAATCGATTGGGATTAAAAAAATCTTTTGGTACTTTAGCATTTTATTCGCTTGTTGTACATTGTCTCCAAAATTTGTGAATGCAGTTTAGAATATCTCAAAAAGTTATAAACGGTGTCCTTTGAACATTTTACCAGTCACTATAACAGTTTAGGTAACTGCCCTCCCTGTCTCTCAAAAATCCACCCTGTATATTATAAATGTAACTATTTATAACTTTCGCATTATATTATAAATAGTTACATTTATGATATAATGCGAAAATTGAATTATCTTATAAACTACTTCACTGTACAATTTAGTTTTAAGTATTGATTATTATTATGGTTAGTAGCAATAACTGGTTACCAAAACCTACACAGCATAGAATTAAATAAATAATCAAGTTCTCTACACAAGTTCTACAATAAGATCAACATTTAATTTCCAATTTCGTGTATCAGTTTAGTTTTTTAGTTGTCCATAATCAATATTGAGTTATAACTTTTTACTCATTATTATTTTAGATGTATTCACTGTAAAAAGAAGACTGAGAAATTATCGCAGGGAAATGAGTTCACAAAGAATTAGAAAAGAAGATGATGTTGTGGGTTTAAAAACAAGCTCTGGAAAGGTGGTGCTGACAGCAATTGGAATGTAAGTTAATATAACCTTTTGTAAAGAGCAATAAAATTAATTGTTTAAAAAAATATTGGATCACTTTTCGAGTGGCCTATTACCGGCGTGGGCTATTACTAAATTATTGGATAAAATGTTGTGTTTCTGTGTGAGTTCACTTTAATTACTGGCAATAGCTAAGGAGTATTTCTCAAAAAAAGTTTACGTAATGAAAAGGTATTTTTACGAAATAATAACCATAAGGCTCATTATACATGACAATCCTTACTTTTTTTGCCTATCTTACTTATTGTAACAAAATTCAATTTGGAGAGTAAAATAATAAGGATAATAGAATAAGATTAAATTAATGGTGTGTCGCCATTCTGGAACAAGCCTTATTATTTTTTAACGATTGACTGTTACTTATTTTTTTGAGAATTTCTCTGATACAATAAATATTTAAAAAAATAAAAGTTGTTTAATCAATTAATTTAAAAACATTAAAAGTTGTTCTAAAAAAGTCTTTTATAATGAAGATAAACAATAAAAATAATACATCCCTAGACCAATAAAAATACACCAACGGTGTGGCCCCAAGTAAGCTTGTGAGCTTGTGTTATGGATGACCACACAGTGAGAAACCCAGCATTAACATAAATATATGTATTAATTTTAACAACCATAATCCGGAACAAACATCCATGTTCATCATACAAATGAATGCCCTGACCAGGACTCGAACCTTTGTTGTCTATAGAGGAGATATGGAATTTAAAAATCATATTTGTTATGTAAATAAAAATTTATTTCTATTAATTGTTGTAAATAAATAATAGACCTTAGCAATTAACTAAGTGGGTATACAATTTAATATAAAATGACAAAAATCTAGAACCAACTTAAAATTTGAAATCAGATTTCTAACCTAAAATCTTCATATTGTAGATCTTAAGCATGCTTAACACATTCTTTCCAGTCCTCTTGCTAAATTTGTGTTAGTGTTCCTCATCTAGCATAACTGATAGTAAGTATTAGTTATCGATATTTTATATTTTATCGATAGTGAGCTTGTTAGCATATTCCCAACACTGGTCCTCCGATGAGAGATCCAGTTAGCAGTGAGAGAAAAATTCATGTGTAATGTAATGTTTCTTTTGTTATATGTGTTATAGTGATTGCTTTAGTGAAATATTGACATAGAAACCCTGCGGGCACAATTATTGCAGATAGTGTTTTAAAAATGTAGGCAACGTTTTAAAATCTTTTTGTCTAAGGGTGTTACCACACAAATCGATCGACGTCGGTCGACGATCGGTTGGCGTCGATCGATGGTAGAATGGGCGAGGCGACGTACATCGATGCCATCGATATACGATCGATCGATTGGTGTGGCAACACCCTAACACTAGTAATAACCTTTAGTAAAATGTAATACTTTTTGTTAGCCTACTTTTATCTGTCTGGATACTCGTATGTTGTGATTAAATAATTGATTAAATACAATTGTTTAATCGACTTCACACCGTAAAGCATCAACACCATTGCTTACAGACTAAGTAAATAGACCAAACGCTTGACCCGATATGTTCCCCGACCTCACACCTTAATAATGATAGTGTATTTTTATTTTGTAATTCATAAAAAATTTTTGTTGATCTTTCACCATTATGAAATCTAAGTATAGCTAAACCATTTTTAATTTCAATATTGATAAATGTAAATGTTAGGTACATGCGAGCTATGTATTTATTATTAACCAATGCTGTTATTAATTCTACTTGTCTTCTAAATATGGTATTAAAAAGAAAATTAAAATAATTATTTTCTTTTATGAAGCTATGCTGTCTTGTATGTATAAATGAAAACTTATGTGTGTCTTTTTTTTTCTTACAGAAATGGGAGCAACTTTCTATTTAAACTGTGTGCTTGGTTTTATACTGGATCTCACAGTTTATTCTCGGAATGTATACACTCATTAGCTGACACCATAAATCAGCTGATATTAGCATATGGAATCCATAAGTCAGTTCAGGTAAAAAATAAATCATACAACGCAACAATTTTATGGATTTAAATATTTAAATAAATAAATAAGTTGAAGAGAAAAATATTATTATTTAATGAATTTACGGGATTCTTATCGCGATTTTCGATTTTTATTTCGCGCGTCCGATATTTCGATGCTGTTGCAAGCACCATGATCGCGGACTGGCAGATGTAGGTAGGTGGCGATGATAGTTAGAGGCAAATAAATCGATCTACCCTCCTTCTCGTTCGTTTGATCTGCTACTGCTTATTCATTAAATTATAGTGCAAATAACCGCGATAGTTTAAAACAGCTAGAAAAATATATTGTCATTTTTCTTTTATACTTTTGGCAAAATCGTAAAATATTAACATGATGAATATAAAATGATCTATTTCTTATCTATAATCTTAAGTCATAATATAAATAGTAACCAAGTAGATATGAAACTATGGAAATGATACTTCTACGTTAAACTTATCTGTTGGTTCACATCTGTTTCCTACTGCTTACGAATGTGGCATTGTTATATAGATAAGTTACAAGCAGTAAGATCAAATCATTTAAAAGCGTAAATTAGCATAGTATCTATTTATAAAGCGTACCGACTAAGATATAACAACAATGAATCTGTTAATTTTATTCTCTTCAAACAAAAAGTCTCTTCCCAGCTTATCCACAACAAGACATAGGTTACCTTTAGTTATTTACTACTAAGCTTGATACAATGAAATCAGCAAACTTGTAAAATGCACAACTGTGTTTCAGATAGCAGATGCAGATCACCCATACGGCTACACCAACATGCGATATGTATCCTCTTTAATATCTGGAGTGGGTATCTTCTGTGTTGGAAGCGGACTGTCCTTCTACCATGGAGTCATGGGCATCATTGATCCACAGCCTCTTAATGATTTCTTCTGGGTGAGTATTTTTAAATCCAAATATTTAAAGAGGAAACTTTGCTCACTAATTAAGTGGCACGACTGAAAATAGTGAATTATCCACCCTCAATTTTAGCATGCAGATAACTAAATTCGGTATGTAAGGATAAAAGGAGGCAGGCGAAGATCTTTCTTGTTTAGTTTAATCTACTATAAAATATTTGAAAGAAAGAAAATAAAGAAGGACATTTATTTTAACGCCATGGTACAACAAAATACAAAATTACACAACACAAGAATAAAAAATAAGAAAATATCAGTTGAGGTACAGTAGGTAGGTGTCTCCGCCCGCAGCCAGGAAATTTAAATGAAATTATGACATTTATTTCTTAATTGATTTTAATATAAAGTTTAAGTTATAGAACAATATTAATAGTTGTCAAGCGACATTACGCATCTATGTTTAAATGTTCGCTTGGGTGCATTGTACTTTGAGTTTTCCGTTATTCAGAGTAGTCTTATAGAGTAATCGTAGATCCTAAGAAATTTCTATACACATTCGGGTAGTCCAAACAGTTTGCCTCAGGACAGTGCAGATTAATGCCAGCCTCCACAAAAACCATACGATTAAAATATTTTTGATTTTTGCAGGCGTATTTTGTTCTGGGCGGCGCAGTCGTGTCTGAAGGCGCTACGTTGCTTGTAGCTCTCAATGTCATACGTAAAGGCGCAAAAGAAGCAAACGTGTCATTATATGAATATAGTAAGTTTTTACGTGTTACATAATTAGGAAATATAATCATTATCATCTTAGCTTGGTGAGGCTGATGTCGCTGCAGTCGAATTAATAAAGCTCATGTGCTCTAGAACTCCGCATGCGTGCGTGGCGTGAATCAGTGTGTAGAATATTTCAGGGTCAGCAATATTATCCATCCGTAGGGATCTGATGATATTGTAGTAAACAATATGGAACACCAAGCGTTAGATCCCGATTAACTTCGTACTATAAATGTTAAATGTTCGATATTGCGACAAAAGAAGATGTGAAATCACTTAGTTGAAAAGTAGGGGACCCGTGTCCAATGTAAGAGTTCGCGAAGGTTCAATGATTTGAAAAAAAAATTGGGCAAAAGTGCACTTCCAAATTCTCTCCTAAAATTATTGATTAGGAAACTGATTGACAACAGTAGATTGCATAGGTTTTATAATGCCAAACGAGCAATAATTGTAAATGATCGTAACCACTTCAGTCAATCGTAAGTTCGAAAAAAAAACGCAGCTCGTATAATTTTAATCGTGAATAATAGTCGCAGTAATCAAATTTAAATTATTTTGTGGAAATCTTCTTCCGTACACATTGATTAATAAGTGATATCGTTTGTGAGTTAGTGAAGTGCGAATTAATTAACAATAAAGAGAATAAACTGTATGTTCACGGGCAACAATATAAACGTAGTGAAATACTTCTCACATTATTGGACTAATAACGTAATGCTCTATTAAAATATTCTAAGCTCACATTTCCTATGCAATTGTCTCATAAAAAGAACTCATCAATCACAGAGCTATATTATTCCTATTCAGTGATGACAGTGATATACAAGTGTCGGTATTTGTGAAAGTGCTATACATACCTTCACAAGAAAAAACAACACGGCGTAAACGACTTTTTTTACGATTCTTAAATAAGCTTATTTTGCATATGCGTATCGAGTGAAGTTGGCTCTGACTGTTGAGGTGTTTGACTGTTAGC